>OY019134.1:61054581-63464581 GCA_955652365.1 Eristalinus aeneus | reverse complement strand
AGAGATGCTGTCAGTTCACATATTTGGCAAAACTTGAGGACTGTACAAACGAAGATCCATTCAGATCCTGTTCTCTCCTATGCGTCAATTGTTGGAATAAGCTTTCGTGCAGATTCGTGACGGATGCTTTGTCCAAGTTTCGAAAAACCGTCTGTCTTGGCTGCACAATCAATGCAACCTTTGAACTTGAAGGAAGTGGACTCCATGCCCTGGTATCGCATCTCCTATGACACTAATTTAACATTTATGTCGTCTGCTCGGAGGACACTAAGTACACTCTCCAGACTGGCTTTGTCCAGAGACTGGCCCAGGAAGGGAGTGTATTCATGTTTTCGACGATGGCTCCAATACGATGGAGGGCTCTGGGGCTCTGGGCCGTCGTGAAAAAAAACAACATTAGGCTTTACACCTCTTTAGGTTCCTTCTCGTCGGTTTTTAAAGCGGAAATTTTTACGATTCTAATGACCACAACACACGAAGCCGTTATTTTGACAGTTGGAAACTAGAGATGTGTGAAAACAATAAACACGTTTTACAGCCTTGCGGCATACCATTTTTTCAGTTGTAACTTCATCTTCATATCTACATAGACGTGGTTCCAAAAGCGTCTCAGAACCTTAAAAAATCAGAAAACCTTAGAAGTAATGATCCTTGTTTTGGTATTCCTGAAATTCGACTTTAAAGTCATGTAAAGCTGAAATTTAGAATAAAGCCGCAGCATTAGAACTCATCCATTTTTGGGTTTATAATGTATACAACCTCATTTTTTCCTTTGTTGGATTTTAAACTTTCAAAGTAGAAACACAATACCTCACAGGGGACAACCTTGCGGTACTCCACAAAAAGAAAGAAGTTCCTGACCAACAATAAATCTGCCCTAAGCCAGAATACACAGCAAACAACTCCATTATCATAATTCATCCACAGATATACATTCAGCGCAGGTTGACCTTGTCAAAGCCAATTTTTGTCAGTCTGCCGAAAATCCCCTGTGACTTACTCAAGCACCATTATGCAAGGTCGCCAAAGAACAGACCGGTCGTCCTGCCTTCGCACAACCTGCCACCTGTCATTTTGAACCACAAAACAAACTCTGAACCGGTACCACCTGAACTGCGGTACCCCCGTCCGCAACAAAGTCCCCATGGAACAGCTTCGTGGAATACAACAACAACCCAGAACCTGTGTTAATCGCTTCGCCAAAACGCGGTCTTTACATGCAAAAATTACGTCATTAAGTGTCGGGAATACGCCCTTAATATACACGCACAAAGCGGCTCCATGGATTCCGGAACAGAGCGTGAAAAAAACAAAGGGGGCGTCATGCAATCGTCGACAGCGACAAAGGCAAGAGCAAAGAGAACAGAAAAATCGATATCGCATGAAGGCCTCCGTCGGTCGGTCGTCACCAAGGGACCACTCTCCCGCTGCGTGTTACGCCAAACCTCTTCTGCAGACTAAAGATGCAAGGCCCTTGCACCGCAAGACTATGTCGGAGAAGAAAACTCATTCAAACCTGAATTCGCGCCCGATGAAGAGCTGCCGAGGGACGGCAACATAACGCTGTGGGATTCCTTTCATGGCCGGTCTCTTGAAGTGGAGACACCAGTACACAGCCCGTGGCGTTGACATATGGTGTTGCACGCGATTTATCAAAATCGTTTATCGCTGGAACGGGCGCGGCAAGAGGTCACTCACAATAGGCCCGGTTCCACTAGACTGCCCCTGGGCATCTTCGGTAGACTGCCGCAGTCACTGGTAGTTGGAGCAGGCAGCAGTCGCGCCGCATGCGGGGACAAAATGTTTTCGTTCAAACACGAGATGATGGGCTTCTTGCTTTTTTGTTTTGTTGATATTCTGTGCGCCTTTGTGTGGCGCTCTCCCGCGTCCGTCTCGGACAGCATTGGCCTTCTGCTGCCTATTATGGCTGCAAAAAGGGTGAGCGCTCCCGCTTGATGCGGGATAAAAGAAAAAATTTGTCTGACAAGTGTCAGCCACAGACATTTGATTGTGTCAAGGGCAGTGTGTACTCGTGGCAGGCGGGAAGCAGAGGCGCAGGTACTTTGCAATTATTTACATTAAGCTTGAAGAAGCCACAGACGAGCAACGTGGAAGGTCAAAAGGCACAGAAAACTTCACACAAAAACGCTTCGGGAAGATAAGAATATTTGCCAACTTAACTGGCTTCCTAGCTAGGTACAGACTACAATTTATGGCGATGCAGGGAACAATTGTTCTTGGGATTGGGAATTATGGGAGTATTTCAAATATACTCAAGCATTGAACGTTGAAGCACGTGTTCCTTGTTCGGCTTCCACAAGGAGCGTTTCGTTGTTCTCCCCTCTCTCCACTGGGATGGTTGATATTTCTTCCAAGTTTGTTGGAGTCTAGTGTGGTCGACGTTTACGTCATAGTTGTGGAGCAGGCGAAGACAATCTGGACGGACTTCAAAGCTAAAAACTTTATCGTCCAGTTTGTGTCACGAGTCCTTGTGCTGAGTGAGTGAGACTACTGCCTCGCTCCTTGCTTATGAAAGCAGGGGAAGGTTACCACTGGCCCCATTTCCCCCAGCAGTCTCTTTGGCACAAGAAACCACGAAAATGGCCCAAATTTGTATGCCCCTTCAGAATCTTCGTCGAAGGACCCTGGCACAGATATTTCCTACTGAAAACTTTTTCCGACTACCGCACCCCGAAATTAGTCTCCTTTCCACAAAGTATCCTTGCGAGAGTTTTGTTTTTGTTTTTGTGTGTTTTTTTTTTCAACTCTGGTTTTCCGCTATTTCACGCTGATTAGGATGGGACGGGAATGTGGGTCGAGTAAGGCCAAGCCAAACAAGTCCCACAAATGGATGCTACAGCTTTTGTTTTCCGGATGCAGCTGCAATCAGTTGTAGTGCTGCCTACTTTTGTCTGAACTTCGTGGGAGGCGCAGCGGGTGTTGGTTGTTTTTCACATGACTTTCGACCTCTTTTCTGAGTGGGAAGCAGCGAGCAGGCGACTCAGGAACTCCGTGGAATGCCTGTGAACTGAGAAACGAGTACCGCGACCTAGTTCTGAAAAGCGAAGTAATTGTATGCTGGAAGGGGGGTTAGGGCTTGTGATTTATTATGTTCATGTCCCCGGTTAACAGTGCTTTGAAAAGAAAATCCGCGAACCAAAGATGCAAAGGTGACAAAGAAGAGACCTCTGCTTCCTGACCTTATTTCTGCGCGGTGTCATCGGAAACGCTTGCCTGCATCTCCAGCAGAAAATTGTGAATTTACGAAAGCTTTTCAGCTGCATTGTGTGGGTTCTTATCAATCGGTTGATGTTGGTTGAGTTGGGTTTTCTTTTGTCTAGGTATCTAAGGTATCTACGGCAGGCCTCTGTTTCTGGATGGAGCTCTTTTGAATGAGAGTCATTCTGATTTGAGATGATGGTGCTTTCAAAACGATGTGATTGTCCAGTGACGGATGCAATTTTCAAGCAGTTCTTTCTTGAGGGAGCTCGAGGATGTGACAATTTTCGTACCGAGGTACACTATGAGAGTCACATTCATGACTCGCAAGATCCTTCTTGGAGGAGGAAATCTGTTGAACAGCTTACCGTTCTTTAGGAGACAGTGGACCAGTTTCTCTGGTCAGTGATGCTTGTTGTAGAAGGGTCCTCTCTAGTCCCTTTAAAGACTTTTTTACGTTTTGACATATTTGAGTTGATATTTATTCTTTCACTTATAGCAGTAGGGGAAGTGATTGATGGGACTTCGTAGAGCCCTGTGACCGTTTCAATGTCGTTCAGGTTGTCCATGAAGAAGCTAAGGATTGAAGACTTCCGACGACTTAAGATCAGCGTTCCACGTTAATATATGACAATTCAATGCTGTTTCTGCGTCGCTTGGATACCGTCGTCGAAATTAAAAAATATCGGATGCTCTTTGCTCTTAAGAACAAAACGAGTGTCTCCTCGGTCGTATGCCGGTTATTATCAGAAATTTCTGGAATCATTGGAGCTCTGTGATCTTATAAATGTTGTTCAGGTTAACCATAAATTCCACGCCCTGTGGATCTTAGAAATAACTGGCAATCACCGACATCCGGCGGATGATTCATTCATTTTCTTAAGAGTATTCGTCTGTTTCATTTCGCCAATAGCAACAAAACGATTGTCACTGGATTGTCATTTATTAGCCTTGAACGCTCATGTAAAGTCATCCCAAGGTTTTGATCCTTGACTGAAGACGACACGTGTGGCACCCATCGCACAGAAAAAATTTTCATTCTCAATTCTTCATGCAGGACATAACCGGCGTGAGATGCATACTGTATCGCGGCTTGCCAAAACTATGTCGTTTGGTTTTCTTTTTAGTGACAAGCAATTTCGGGTCACACACATTTCGGTTTAGTGTAACTTATCAATGTTTTTAAGTTGACTTATGATGGTCACCGTTGAAGGAAGCAAGGCAATGTACACAACATGAAGCGTTCTTAGATCTGTCTGATCATAAAAATCGTTTTTCATTCATCTTTAATATAGGGACACGATTGAATGCACGTGCATCCAAAGCATGGACTCGGAAAATTCTGAAATTAGTGGTGGTCGCCGTGGCGAAGTGGGTAAAGTGCAACCCTCACGCGTCGAAGGTTCAGCTTGGAATACTCGGCTGAACACCTCGAATTTTTCACGGCACCACCTCCTTCGAGCTGCTGACAAAACTGAAAGAGTAACACCTTTCTAAGAGATTGAGAGTTTCTCAACTTTTGCCGTTCAGAGACGGCAAAAAACAGCAGGTCCGATCTACTCGTGAGAGAACAGTGGCGCACACAACACGAGTCGTTAATGAGCAAGTTAGGCCCTGGCCCCTGTGGACTCTAGCGCCATACTGTCATTATTATTGATAATTAGTGGACTATCAAAATTTATCCCCCGATAATTAAGGTTTTTCCCGATAGTTATGGTCTCTCCCGATAGTTAAGGTTTGCGTTGATATCATCTAGAGGAGAAGATTTAATGACGAAGTCTATGGGCTGTACAGCGACATGCGCCTAGCCAAGCTTCTTCGGACACAACGCTCAAGATTGCTAGGCCATGTAGAGCGCATGGACACCACTGCTCCAGCCCGAAAAGTCTTTGAATCCGAGCCATTGGGACAACGCAACAGAGGACGACCTAGACGAAGGTGGCGCAAACAAGTGGAGAAGGATCTCAGCCAACTTGGAGTGCGCAACTGGAGACAGCTGGCGAAGGATCGTGCTAGCTGGAGAGGCATGCTGGTTGAGCCCAGGTTCACTCCGGACTGTAGCGCCACAAGAATACGAAGAGGTAAAGTACTTCGTTCATTGATACATCTTCGTGGTGAGGGACTTAAATAGATAATAGATAACTGGGGTAAGCCTCAACTCCGATTAATACTTTAAACGGGTATCAGGACAAGTCTGAGAGAGCTGTGAAGGTAGATTTGAATTGTATGCTTAGAATTGTATCAATGTATCAATGATAATAGATAACTGCGGTAAGCCTCAACTCCGTTTGCTCCTTTAAACGGGGATCACGACAAATCTGAGAGAACTGTGTAGGCAGGTTTGATAGTGTGATGGTCCGGTATGTTTAGAATTGTATCACTGACCGAAATTCTAACTACAAGTCCTTAAACTAATTCGAGTTTTTAAATTTAAAAGAAAATGTTTATTATTTCTTTTATCGTAGTCGTTTTTGACGAGTTGAGTGACATAGGCTTGAAGCTTTTGTTATGATTAACGTTTGCACTTGAATCTTCTCAAAATAGATTCCATTGAAATATTAAAAGGGTCAATTCGCAGTAAATTTAAGGTGTAAGAGTGCTTGTCAGCGCGCATCGATCTATCGAGTGTGAAAATCAGCAGTAAGGCCAACAAGGGGCTTAAAATTTTGGCAAAATTTCAACATAAAATACACACTTTTCTCTATCGAATTATTTCCTTTCGTTCAAAAACAATATTCTTGACCAGTTAAGGCAAACTGAATTAGATGTCATACAAAATTATTCCAACAGGATTGGGGATATAACTTCAAAACGAAAATCTCAAAAACCTACAATCTAAAATTCAAAATTCACCAAAATCTTCAAAAGGGACATGTGCATACTTGGAAAAAAAATATGTTCAACTAATCTGTGTGAGAATGCCCGATGCAAACCTTCAAAAGCCGCCAACTTTTTAGTCTTCGTTTCGCACTGAATTTTAGATTCGGTATTGAACTGTAGGTTTCTTTCATTAATGAGATATTAGTTGCATGTACGGTAATGGCGAATATTACGTAAATGAGACAATAAATACTGTCGGCCACATCTCTTAAACCTTAAGGCAAAGATTTACACGTGTAGGACGCTGTGTACCACCAGTGGGTCACACATGAGTGGTTTATCTGTGTAAAGAAATAACGGTCCGCCAAAAGCAGCACGATATTGATTGTTTTTCTTCAAAATTTAAACATTTGTTGTGCAAGGCGCCGCCAGGTAAAGCAAACAAAAAACTACGCCGTCTTCAAGATGTTAAATTGGAAAGTTCAAGTTCCCTCCTCCATTTAAGGTTTCGTTTTTCGTTACATGCAAACAAATAAAAGGTTTTCAGTTTCGAATTGTTTAATATGAAGGTGCTAAGCTGAAAACCAAAAGAGTTTTACGTACGACGCAAATGTCAAAACACACTTTACAATGAAGGCAAAAGACTAAGGTTAGGAAACTGTATTTAAAAAACTTGGCAGTCGTAAGTATTCTGCTGCTGCTTCTGAATTGGCCGCGGTGGCTCTCCATTCATCGAAGCTATTCCAATATTCGAACATAGATTCCGGTTCGTATAGGGCCCTTATTATTTATTTAATATTTATATATATTTTTTTTTTTTTCAAAGAAAGCCTATTCCGAAGATTACTTGTTCAAAATTCCATTTTAGAAGGCACCCGCTGTAGCTTTCATTTGAATGCCAATGAACACATTGAAAATGCATATCTCTCTTGGGCTTTAACTCCATCTCAGATTGCGTCGAACAGACTAAAGCATCAATAATTGATCCACTTCTTTAAGTGCGACTTAAAATTCACTAGGGTCTGGCTATCATAAAAAAGATCCAAAACCTTAAAAGCACAAGTTGAAACACAAAATCGCATCACCTGCCCTCGGTATCATCCGCATCGTTATGCGTCGCGCCATAAGAAAGTCTTACGTGACGTTATGCCATCAACTTCCGAGATATGCGATAAAAACCGAGACTGGGTCATTATTCGTGTGTCGGTCTGCGGCCACAAAAATCCAACACCTTCGGGCGCGACCATCAACGACACATTCCCCATCCCCACGCGTAACCATCTGCAGTCTTAAGTATCATTTCGCTCCCGAGATGGCGGTGCGCTGGCACGTGAGCAATTGTTTATCTCTTCTTGGCTGCGTTCGATTTCGATTAAATTAAAAACTTTTCCTTTCTACGTTATTAAGTTATTAAAACTTAATTTCTTCCGTCCGCGCCATACGACATTACCCATTGCATGGCGACGGTGTGTAGCCTCATGATGGCGGTGATGACGGAGCGAAACAAGAGTGCAAAACAGAAGAGCCAACACACACACAGATAAAATCGCACACCACACCGCGCGCAATGGAAAGTGAAAGAAACTTTCAGTGAGAAAAGTTTTAATTAGAAATCTCCTCCGAAGCGCGCACCGATAATGGAGCTCTAGTGGCTATTGATTCAATTGAGTGTACGGTGAAATCTGGAGTGCTCAAGTTTTGCGAGAAAAGAAAAAGAATGAAAATTCAATGAAAGACGACGCAGATCTGGACGGTGATTGGGCGTGCAACGATATGGTGGAACCTTTTCAATTGGCCCAACGGAAAAGTGACGGTCACTTTGATGGTTGGGCGCTGGTGATGGTGTAACCATTCGTTGAACTGTATCGGTTCATTGAAGGAAGTAATTTGTGTTTGATGATGCTGCGGAGTGAAATGCGTTAAGGGTTTCGTTTTCTGAAAGAGGTGGGCGGGCTGGAATTGGCTAACAGTCGGAAGCAACGATGTTGCCTTGTGAAAATCGCATTAGAAAAACTTAAGCTTGCGCATATATTTCGTTTATTTTGCAATAGTTTTGATAGAATGGGGTTATTTACCCTTTTTGGGTGGACTAAGGATGATTTTTTCCTACTTTATGTCGCGGAATCTTGGACGTTAGCGAAGGCGAATGAGGAAGCCCTTAGTCTCTTCGAGAGAACAGTTTTCCGTGCGATTTTTGGTCCTGTTTGCGTTGATTGCATCTGGAGGAGAAGATTTAACGACGAACTCTATGGGCTGTACAGCGACATGCGCCTGGGCAAGCGTCTACGGCCCACGCTTAACTTGGCTAGGCCATGTAGAGCGTATGGACACCACTTCTCCGGCCCGAAAAGTCTTTGAATCCGTGCCATTGGGACAACGCAATAGAGGACGACCTAGACTTAAGTCTCTCTACTTCTTTAACAATTTTTGGGTGCATTCAAACGGGGATTATGTGTAATCTTTCGCACAATTAACCGCTCCGCTGTGCTGGTTAATTTTTTTGGTTTGCACAATTGTTTTTTTGACTCTATTCTGCCCTCAATTTAATAACGGCGAACAATATCTTCTACCGTGCTTGGCTTCAGATCTAAAATGTTTCTTAGTAAGTTTTTCTCTTTTTTTATGATGCATAGTTACTGATTTTCGCTTTTCTCCTGTCGATTTTTTCCCATAAAACCCAATCTCTTGTTAAGCCAATTTTTTTAGTTGAATGCGAATGTTATTGATTAGTAGGAATCTACAATTAAATTAAACGATTAAATACTGAAGCACTATCTGAAGCAAATGCAAAAAATAGAAAATATCGTCCCCAAAGGAAATTAAAGTTGCAAACGTACATGTTTATCTTACAAAAAAAGAGAAAGAACGTGAATATAGAACAAGTTCTTTGTTTCACTATACGATTCGATGTGGAAAACGAGGTTGCCGAATGAGAGCAAGTCGACTCTTCTGTGGTCTAGGTTTCAAGTCTAAAATGTACTTCCAACGATCTTTCATTAACTTACCCTTACTCACTTTGCTTTAGGAATATTCTGGTTCGATATGAAACCGCAGGTCCGCTCCATTAAGCAGTAAGCATTGAAATCAATCAGGGCATATTCAAAACTACTCCCAAGTTTACATAAGAATCTTGATTAACCTTCAGTCAAGATCAAGTTGACACAAAAATTGAAGCCGTTGGACCATTTGAACCGACGTACGTGTGATGTGCCAAGATCATGAATTTCATAACAAAGCTATTTTCCGTGCTGCAGCAAAGTTTTGGACTATTGAGTTTGTCCATGAGCTAAAAATGCATGGACCATGAGTCGCACGCAAAACTTTTCTTTTGTAAAGACTAAGGGCTTCTTCATGCGCCTTTGGTAACGTCTAGGTTTCTCGACCGTAGGGTGGGACTGGGATGATCAAGCTGTTATATAAAGCGAGCTTAATCCTTCAAGAGAGGGCTTTATTACTCAATTGCTTCTTGAGCCCAAAGAAACAGCGATTGGCCCGAGTGATTCTGCGTTTGATTTCGGCACTGATGTTGTTGTCCCTGTTTACCTCGGAGTCCACTTAGACGAAGTCCTTGAGTTTCTGCTGCCTAGTGTCATGCTCTGTCCGAGACATGGATGTTGTGTGTATTGTGTATATTGACAGCATGTATTTAGTTTTGCCCTCATTTACCGCCTGACCCATTTTAGCCGCTTCCGCTCGAAAGCCAGCAAACGTCTCATTGACGGCTCGCTGTATTCATCCAATCACGTCAATGTCATCAGCGGAAGCTAGCAATTGAACTGACTTCTAGACGATCGTGCCTCTGGTGTTAACTAGTAGAAGTTACGCACGATTTTCCCGAAGATGATGTTAAAAAAGTCACATGGCAGTGCGTCGCCTTGTCTAAAACCTTTTTTGACATTGATGGTCTCGGTGAGTTCGTTACCGACCTTGACGGGGCAGCGAGAGTTCTCCATTGTCAGCCTACACAATCTGACGAGTTTGGTAGTAATGCCAAATCTAGACATGGCACTCTATAGCTCGTCTCTATGCAAACTGTCATATGCGGCCTTAAAATTGATGAATTGGTGGTGAATGCCGTTTTTTACTCTTTTAAGTCCCTTCCAGGATCTGCCGTAAAGTGAAAATCTGGTCTATCGTGGACTTCCCTGGCCTGAAACCACACTGATAGGGACCTATTCCTTTCATGTTAAGGAACATCTTCACAGGAATATATTGGTCCATTCTACTCTCTTTGAGGTGGTATTTCCAAAACCATAAAACTGCACGCAGTCCCCCAGCATTGTCGACCCACCTCCGAGCAAACAGTATTTTTTGAGTGTTCAACGTTTCGCTTTGTCTTTTCCTCACCAGTGATTTCCCGCTCTTGCTTTAAACGTTTATTTGGGTTTGTGGCAGTATTACCTTAATCCAATCACCTTCGGACCAATTCCCACATTTTTGGATGAATCATAGTCCTGTCTTTATGCTCTTCTTTGTAAGGGCTCTATGGAAAAAGATATGTGCCAGGCTAATTTAAGCACCCAATTGTGAAACCTAAACGTATAACGAAAAGGAGACAGGCAATGATAGTTAACAACATTGCTTGGTGAGAAGCGGTGGACTTAGACCAGAGTGGACAGTGCCCAACAAGCGAGGCAGGGTCCCTAACTACAATCAGTGAAGACGTGCCTCAAATTGGAAAAGTGAAAGAAGTGGGGTTCCCATGAAATGAATGGGGTTTAACCGCCGTTTAGAAACCTTTGTACTGTCGAGTCCAAGCCACCGAAGTTCACTGCTGTTGTCACCAAAGTTCACTGCTGCTGTTAAGTTAATCATAAGGGAATTCAGTATGGCAGCCGTTCGCCTATGGTGATGGAATATAGTTGTATCCGCTCTAGGGATCCTAGACACCATCTCTCCTTGACTTGCCTTGGCTTCTTCTGTAGAGTTACCTCAAGTCAAGTTTCTTCTGTAATTTCAAGTCAAGTTTCATCATTTGTCACCTCAAACGCCCATCATGCGTCGCAAAAGTCACCCAATTACTCAACTCCCCATCCCACACCCACCTTCTTTTCAAAACAGAAAATCACAAAGTTTGAAGAAAACTTTCACCGACTGTCCAGGCAACTCTTTCAAAAATGTGACCAGCCAAGCACCTCATAAATTTGCGGGCCTCCATCAGCTTCCACTGAGTTACAAGTGTCCTCTCGCCGGAAATCCTCATAAATATTCGTTGGAGGGGAAAAAATCCCTCCCCAGCCTCTTAGATAATTGAATTAAAAAAACCACAGGATTAATGCTTACGTTAAGTCGACTCTAACCGAATTCTCTTTATGTCCCCTTCGTTGAATTGCTGTCTTTTTCGGTGGAATAGCTTTCGCTGAGTACTTGCGCTGCTCGGTTTGTGCTTCCTTTTCGTTTTCAAAAAAGATGGAAAAGTTTATTGCTCCTGAGCTCATCACTCCTAACCCCAGACTCTGGCGGTCCTTTTGGAACAGGAACTTTGTCGTTACGGGAGCAAACGTGTTTTCACAGTTTTCTCTCTCTATCTCTCTCTCTCTCGCGCGGTCACAGTCTCAGAACAGTGGATCCCAGAGTCCTTTGAACAGATTTTTTTTCCGTGACAGCAGCGTCGGATTCGTATAGATACATGTGTCCTGCCTGAGTCCTGTGCATTACTTCAAGTGGAATATACGCTTTATGTCCCTTCCCTTTGTGTTTTGAGGACAAAGGCTCCAGCACACACACACACACACACGCACTCACATCACACACAGTCATCAGTGGGGGTGAACTATGTTTCATAACAGTTCCGTTGGTGGGTTTGCATGTGTGCGAGTGGTGGATAAGTGCAATTTCGAGCAAAAAAGGATACTCGGAGACGCATTGTGAGCGGAACATGTTTGCCGCGCTTAGCATGAAGTGCTTTATGGATTTTTTTCCGCTGTTGTGTCTCGTGTTGGTTTTCGGTGTTCCCGTCCCGCACCCGTTTCAAAGCTTTGTGTTCTGTTGTGACGGCGTGTCAGGCCGACACAGTCAAGTGCAAAATTTTCGAAAGTTTTAATTTGCAATTTAGCCTGGCGATGTGCGATTAAATATTGGAACAAGGCGCACGGGGTGCCGGAGCAGCGGTGCGTTCAGGCCAAGTTCTGCTCCGGTTGGGAACTTAACTTTTGCCTAGTTGCACGGTGTTGTCGCGCCGATGAGTGTGAAAGTTCCCAGGCACCCGCGGCGAATTGCGGAACAGAGTCAGCAAGGAGAGCACAAAACTATGAAACTTTTGTGAATTTCTCGAGCACACCAGCTCATGAGGAAGGAACCTTTATTTTCCACATCGCATTTTGCCTGGCTGTTGTGCTCATGTGGAACACACACATTGAAGTAAACTGGTCTCAAGTGGCACAGCGCCTATGTGCAGGGAGGCAGTGTCTCTGGCTTGTGCAGGGAAGCAGTCCTTTTTTCCGCATCGTGGAGGGAAATCGATAATTTATTGGAATTGAAAGGGGGATGGTTCATTTCCGTTTTCGATTCAATGATATCGTATTTCTTTGTTTTCGTTTTGCCCCCTTTGTCACGGCGCGCGCGTGTGGTCTTGAAGGTGAGAATCCTGTGGCAGGAGAACGCATGTAAATCTTGTCGTTTTCTCTCCTCTAATTGCCACCGGCGCACGAATCGATGAAGTGGGACGAGGTGTGTGGAGTGAATACACGACAGGAGTGAGAGCGAGATTAGAGGAGTCGTGGCGGAAATGTAACCAGGAAACGCTGCACATGAGTTCAGTTTAACTTCAAAGTACACTCAACTGCGACCTATTTCTGAAGGATTTCGACTTTGTTTCGTGCTCAATCAATTTGTTTGATGGTTGTTCATGTGTTATGCGGTCTCATGCAGTTGTGTGTGGGTGAACATGGGAAATTGCTGTGAAGTGAGACTGGGATGGAGCACTAGAAGCTTGTACAACCCCAGTAATTTAATTTTTAATGCTTGAGTGTCGATCAATAGCAGGCACGCAGGATGTGTGATGTGACCTATATACGTTAATGTTTCTGTCTGACTAATAGCTACCGATCACTGAGAGGGAGTACTTTTAAAGCTTTTCTGTGTTTTTTTTGAAACCAAATTGCAAGTACCAGGACAGGGAGTGAAACAGAATACGGCTGTTCCGGGCTCATTCCAAATGTCATTGCCCGTTGAGCTCCTCACTCGTTCATTAACATGACATCACCCTAAAAGGGTATGCACAAAATAAGCCTCCGAGCCGTCGACTAATCCCCACCCATCGCCCGGCACAAACGAGCTCATCAAAGTGCATCGCGCTTTCTGAACACTCCGCCAAACTTCGAGAATCCTCATGTTCCCACGATGTATTCCCATAAATGTATCCTTGCTGTTGTTCGCTTTGAGATTATGCCTCTGAATCACAGCTCATAATCCATCAGAGCACGCTGCTGTCACAGTCGTTGCCACTGACGACGAGGATGATACCATTCGCACTACATGTCATGGTACATTGGCACAGCAACATACGCCGAGGCTGCCTTGTAAATCTTGTAGCGGCTGCCAACGCAGTAAACTTTTCCCATTCGGCCTTGATGGACGGATTTCAGAGACAAGGTCTCCCAGGCCATCCGGCAGTTGAGGGCGAGGATATTAACTTTATTGACGAGTGGCTGGCATAGTTTCAGTTTCGGTTTGGCTTAGAGGAGCAGCCCCTGCGCTGGGCCGTAGATCCTCTTATGTCACGTCATTATGTGGTTTGGGAATGCGGTGTGATAAGCAGCAGAGAAAAGTAAATAAGTGCGGCTATGAGTCATTCGGTTTGGGATTGCTGTTTGTGTGCGTTTGACCTTTTCCCGGAGGAAGCGAAGCAGTGGAGAATAGGGGTTATATGAAAGTTGAGATGTTGTAAGAGTCAATGCTCGTACCTCGGATGCGGACAAGGAAAAGTCATTTCGCTGACTGATGGAGGTTTATGGGTTTTGTGATGTCTTCATGTGTTGTAGAACTTGTGCTGTGACATTTCTGAGAAGTCAAAGGCCACTGACTCTTAAGATTCCATAAGGGAAAGAAAAAAAGGTGAGTTGCTTCTTTGTCATTCGAAGAAAACCTCCCTGAATGGTGGACTAGGCGAGAAATCTTCAATGGGCCATTACTTTTCGAGGAGCCGCATTGTTTGTTCTTAAATCCTTGTTCCACAGGAGCGAAGAGGTACGTTGCTCCTTAGGTGACCAAATTTTATTGTAAACTTGAGAAAATGATTTGAACCAAGCTTAAGGTAAACAAATTTGTCCTCGTCCTTTCAAAAACAGTCCAGGAATAGAAAAAAATCATTCTAAGCTAAGCAGCATCAGTTTAAGAATATTGGCCAAAAAGGGGAGATCATTAGTTTTCTTACATATGCTCCTTGCATCATAACAAATCACTTAATAAGTCCCGGGGCATATAGGGGGCGCCACTAACAAAAATTATAAATTTAAGACAAAATTTTTTTTAGTGACGTCCCCTTTATATCCCGGGACTTATTGAGTGATGTGTTAATTTGATGAAGAAGAAGAAAAATAACGAAACCATTTGTGAGTATGGTTCATCTTGCTCCTGCTTCATGTGGCGCTAGGGCCTGGTGAGGTTTATGTTTTTCCAGGCAGATGTCTTAAGTTGCGCACTCTCCGTCAGCCGTAACATAGAAGAAGTTTGTTCGAAATGTGAGAACTGCACAGACCAATGGATAACCCACATTCAAGTATACGACCTTGAATTCGAAAAAGTCATGATATGTTGCGAGACCTGCCGTTTCATTTCCATTCCCATTATTTCAGTCTTAACTTTCCAGGGGTCTTGGGAACAAAATTCTACTCCGTTGTCGTCCGAATGAGACGAGAGAGACATTCTTTCTGCCAGAAGAATTTGAATACACAGGACGGTCGGCAGAAGTAATTTTTTTCTAAAAATTTCAGCACCTTTTTATGCTGGCATACGTTGGGTGCGCACATTTTTCTAAAAGCTTGGTTTGACTTACAGTCCCGGCTCAGTGGATATTCTCAAGCAATAGGTTGCCAAGTTCTTTCGCTTCCGTCGGAGAAATCAGTCGGATTAACTTTCTGTAAGTTCTTAGAGCTGAAGAACGGCTGTAGCCCTTGGACTATTTGTTACTTTGTGTTGTGCAAGGGTGTGACGGAACGTGGCGTGGGCGGTACTTCTTTGTCGTGAAAAGTTTTTAATTTTTGTTTAAAATTTGTTAACACAGTAAAAATCCGGAAGGTGGCTATTTACACACACACACCTACACACACGCACACACACACACACACATGCACATACGCGCCCACACACACGCACGTACGCGCCCACACACACACGCACATACGCGGCCACACACACACGTACATACGCACACACACGTCAACACGCACACACACGTACACACGTACGCGCAAATACGCACCCACACGCACACACGCACACACGCATACACACAATTCATCTGAATTTGCAGGCGTCACTTGAAGACTGCACTTCCCAAGCTTAATTCTGGGCATTAACACGCTTCAATATAAAACAAGCAGACATACAGAATCATCACAATGCTTTGTTCTGGGCGATAGAAGGCTTTCACGCAAACCAAGCAGACTTATTATTTGACAGTACTTTTGACTTCCCACCGTCTCCTCGCATCAAAACCACAACAACCAATCGTGTTGAAAACAAACATCGCAAATCAATTGCCATGGCGCCGGGAGCCATTAAGTCACGACAACAACACAAATACTTTGCTTCGAAACCAGCACGCCGTCAGATGCCAAATCTGCCTGCGCCAGCAAAATGGGCAACAATTTCTACTAAACTTTATTTAGGTCAATGAAAAGATCACCGTTGACTGATATCGTTGACTTCGGCAGACTCACCTGTCACCGATGGCGACGAGGAACGCAGGCTCACTTAATGGCTCCCGAGTCATAATCGAACCAAAGAAGACCATTAGGTTAGAACCCATCGCACAACAATAGCGAGAAATGATAATTTATTCAACAAATGCTAGCGAGCGTGAGAGAGAGAGAGGGTTACATTCCAAGGGAAATTTGCAATTTTAATGAAGATTTATCGTTTCCATTTACACGACACGTCACTGTTAACCAGTTATCTTGGCGAAATGAGCTCCCAAAAAAAGAACTGTTTATTGCGGCGGTAACAATGGATGTGCCGCAAATGTGCGCGGTGCCACTTCCTTGGATCATTAATCCTCGGATAAGGTAAATTCTTATGAAGCTGCAGTTGACTTGGGTGATGGAAGATGAATTGAGTGCCTTGTACTGGTTCTGAGTGTCAGCTTTTTGAGCCTGGAATGGGAATGTCACTTGATTCAGGGCGTGAATTATGGTCGGGTAGCAAGTTATTTCTTTTCTGTCACATTTGGAGATGCCTGGCACTGATATGCAAAGTTATAATAAAAATGTTTTGGGGTACACGACATGCCCGCAGTACTATTTAAAGCAGCTGGAGATGATCATTCAGTTCATCAGAGGAAAGCATGTCCGGTGATTAGAATCTGTGTCGTTTTGACCAGTCAAAAATAAATGCGATCTCTTTGACTTGGCGAACTTTCGGGGAATCGGTCTTCTAAACATCGTCTTCACCATTCTCTCTGTCGTGTTGTTTGAGGGTTAAACTGTTTGTCCACAACCCGATAGGTTCCTAACAGTGTGGTTTCAGAGCAGGTTTTCAGTCAACAGCATCTCCTTTAAAAGACCCCAATAATACAGATCGAAGCTCACGTTCTATTTGTCGATTTGAAGTGTGCATAAGGACGAGCTCAACAGTGCCATGCGTAGTTTTGGGGTCCTTCACAAACTTGTCAGATTGTGTAGGACAACGATGGAGGGCTCTTGCTGCTCTTTCATGATCGGTCAAAAAGGGTTTTAGACGAAACGACAAGCTGTCGATCTGATCGATCGAGAAGATCGTACGCAACTCACAAGTGAACACCAGACGCACGATCTTTCAGAAGTCAGTTCAATTGCTAGACTACGCTGACGACACTGATGTGATTGGATGAACACAGTGAGCCGTCAATGAGATGTTTGCTGGCTTTAGTTTAGTTTAAAAATTCATTTTATTTTTGTTTTACTAAGGCTATCTTAAAACTAGGAACAAAATGCGACGTTTGCTGGCATTGAGGCGGTCAGTGGCTGAAATGGGTCTGGTGGTTAACGAGGGCAAAAAAATTTCATGCTGTCATCATGGAAAGTCACACAACATCGACGTCGCGGACAGAGCATCACGTTAGGCAGCAGAAACTTCGACTCCGTCAAGGACCTCCCCTTCCCAGGCTTCGCATTGAAAGGGGACAACATCATTAGTACCGAAACCAAGCGCAGAATTACTTTAGCCAGTTGCGGTTTCTTTGGACTATAGTGGCAAATACGTGAAAGAGCGCCTTCTCGAAAGCATTAACTGGCTTTGTATAACAACTTGACTTTCCCAGTCCTCCTTTATGGCGCGGTATTTAACTTCTTCTATTTTTTCTCCATGACAGCGACTTGGTTCGGTTGGTCTGCATATGATATGAATGCCTTGGGAAGCTTCCCACTTGACACATGAACTTGGTTTTGAATCACAATGTTGTAAAGTTTTGGAAAAAGTACGGTGGTCACTATAAAAACCTGCGGCACTTCATTTCCTTCGATACCTTGTTTTTTTCTTTGTTGTTGGAGGTTGGGATAAACTACACTG
Organism: Eristalinus aeneus; assembly: GCA_955652365.1. Taxonomy (NCBI): domain Eukaryota; kingdom Metazoa; phylum Arthropoda; class Insecta; order Diptera; family Syrphidae; genus Eristalinus; species Eristalinus aeneus. The sequence continues at coordinate 63,446,836 of OY019134.1, read as the reverse complement.
CAGCGGTCAGATTCAAATACTGGTCCATTGTACTACCAGGCAGTAACCTTCATTTAATGTACTTTCTTGGTTTTCCGAAGAAAAACCAACATGAGCTTCTGTGATATAGAACTTAGGTTATTAGTTCCCACCACATCAGCGCCAAATAACCGCCACCTGATACGAGCGAAAGCAGAACACTGACAGAGAAAGTGCTCTGAAGTGTCTTCAGCTTCTCCACAGGCGTCGCAGAGTGTGACATCACTAAGCCCAAGTCGACTCAGGTGCATAGCAAAGGTAAAGTGTCCTGTTAGTACGCCGACAAGTCGTCTGCACTCGTTTCTGCCTAGGGATAGCAAAAAAGACGCTGATTTCCTGCTGCCGTGTAGAAAGGGATCTTTTGGGTGATAGACCCCAGGTTTTGCTAAAAACTTCCTTGCATTGCCAGAAGACTGACAGCGCCTTGGAGGTTTTTGTCTCAATGTGTCTTTTGCAGAGAAGTTTACTGTCCAGGATAATTCCTAGATATTTTGCTTCATTGGAAAGTGGGATATTGACGCCTTTAAGTACCAGTTGAGTCAAACAAGTCATATTCCTCCTTCTCGTTAAGAGAACAACCTCAGTTTGTTCTTATGGCTACGCAACAGAAGGCCTCTTTGTCTGGAAAAACTTGGCATGCTGCTTGAGGGCCGTGTCCACTCCGAAATAAACAATTGATTTAAATCTTCTCTGCCTGTAGCTTCTTTCTTCCTCTTCCCCGTATGTCCTGTTCTCACCCTTTCCCATCTTTTCGACCAAAACAGTAAAATGGCGACCTGATATTAAAGAAATTCTCTGTATGACTCTATAGCACATAACACATCACTCAGCAAGTCCCGGGGCATATAGAGGGCGCCACTAACACAAAAAAAAAAAAAAAATTAATATCAAATTGAAAATTATTTTTAGTGGCGCCCCCTATATACTTTGGGATTTATTGTGTGATTTGTTATCCTGCGAAGTTTCATGAAAAAATAAGGCTTAGGTCAAATTTCGTGGGCTACGTACAATCGATCATCGATTATCGTATATCAAATTGTCTCTGGAGTTTGTTACACTTTCTTGGAGGCTCCTTGGCCGCGTGGGGCTCCAAAAGATCCTTTCTCTTAAATTCTTATGATATTGGCCAAAATCATAGACTGGGTGGTAGGACCTTCTGTCGCCCCCTTTCCTTTCTACTTCCTGGTCTTCTGTTAACTGCTTTCTATCCATCTTTCGGCCATTTATGAATCTTTTCAATTAAGTGTCATCTGCACACGCCTTACTTTGACGTTCTCTTCATCACGCACGCACATCACCAAGATCCCACACATGATAGGTGAAGCGCCATTAATCCTCAATTAAACGTGCGAACATCGCTGCCTTGTCACCTCTTTGGTTCTCCTGCTCGTGTCAACCTAATTCCGTACGTGCTTTGAATTCGAAATTGCACACCGAGTCGACTATGCGGTAGTTGAGAGTTTCAGTCATTCCCCGTTGGTCGTGACAGTTTGGGTCAGGCGACTGCGGACTGCGTAGTGTCCGTGAACTCACCGGAATCGATATTGATCTGCCACATACCCCTCCGCTTACACATTGCTGCGCATTCAATTCCAATAAGCACTTCTAAAGGTTATCTTTAACAGTGGTGCATTGTACTGTACCAAATGGAGTTGGTGGGGGCTGGTAGCTGGTGCGAATCGATGTGGTGGCGGACGACTGGGAAGCAGGAAGCAGCCCAACACTGATTACAAAATTCAATAAAGCCGCGCCACCACCATCCACAGAGAGCAATGCCACCGGGGTGCGATGGTGTTTGAGCGTGGAGTGCTGGGCGGCCGATGGCGACAGAGAGACCGGCAGAGGCGGGCAATTGGATGTAATTTTAATTGACATCGTTTGTTCGGTTATGAGTCGTAAATTTATGTGCTCCAGACGCCCAGTTGCGCAGTGGCGGGAGGTGAAATCAAAAACGAATTGGCATCCACAACCCGGTTGGCGTGAGTGTGTGGGCGGCGCGGCGAGACATTCGGCGATCTTTTGTTTGCCATTTGATCACGTTACGTTGGATGGATTGTTCAATGTTTGACTGGTGTTTGACAGACAAACGGTTTGTCGGTGCGGCTGGGCGTATTGTTTTGACGCGATGCTCGCAAGCGGCGAAAGTCGCCGGGTGAAAGTCGAACCGAGTGGAATTATCGATTTTTGAGTGGGAAGATATGCCGATATTCAGTTGTCGTTGTATGCATATCTGCGCGCTGATGTCAGGAGGCTAATCACCTTTTCATTACATGTGAGTGTGGTCTCGGTGATCGTCTGGAGACGGCTTGGGTGCTGCTATCAGTGGGTGACACACATTTTTTCCGCGAATTTGTGTTTATTGGCGTTGCCGTTGGGCCATAAAGTGTCCGAGAATATTTTTCAGTTTTGCATTTGTTACAATTCACGTAACGGCGGCGCGATGTAGGTGATGTGTTTGGATGGGACTGGGTTTCCCCGAGAAGCGAATTCTCATGTAAATTTGTGGAAACGTGACAACCTACTTACTTCAGTAATGGCCTAACTGTGTCTGATCGAAAAGATAAATATTAAGTTTCTGGAATGCGTCCAGGGAGGATTTCTGACTTGAAAAATGTTCCACAAGCATGTTTTGCTTCAGTGGAGTGACGTACAATCATCATACCAGGCAGGTAACAAGGATTTTCAACTTCTTGTATGTTTCTCCATAAACGCGACTTTGTCCTTTTGCTCTACATACATTATGAATGCCTTTGGGAGCTTTCTAAAAAAAGCAACACTTTAGTTTAGTTTTTTTAGTTTAAAAATGCATTTTATTTTTTATATTACTAATGCTATCTTAAAACTAGGAAGAAAATGCATAACCTAGGCACGACTAATATGATTTCTAAAAACTATTTACCGGCCCTATGCGGGCGCTCTAAGCTAAACTAATAATTTATTTATTTTTTTGCTTTTCGGCGTCAATACTTTTTTTTATTTTTAAATTAATAAAATTAGTATCTATTCAAAACAAAGAAAAGTTTTAAAAAACTTAGTTATCTATTTTTTTTTAATAAAAACGTAATCTAACTTAATATAACCTATTCTTACTTAGATACACGACTAAATTTTTTTTTTAAATTGTGTCTTAATACCTAACCTATCCTAACTTATCCTAAATGCAAGTTGGCCGTGGGGGACCAACTTAAAACCTGTCTAGGTTGACAACAGCTGGGGCTCCTGGTGTGGCTCCAACCACTAATAGAACCCCCGGGCTTTATCCGTGTCCATCCTATCACGGATGGAGACGGATGTGCTGAACCGGAGAGCATCCGGACCTGCGACACTTGCGACGTTGTCGTCGTACATCAGTCGCCTCTCCACCGTCCTTCTCACCACGTGGTAGATAAGTGGACATGCCTCCGCATCCTGGATCAGTCCAATGCGGTCAAGATACAAGAACGCTTCCGGTGGAATGAAAACCCTTCGGCGAGCGTTCTCGTGGTACTCTTCATTTGGGTAGTAGGCCCCAAATATGAGATCGTTTTCAGAAGTCATGGCTCGTGCAACATGCCTCCGAATCAGCTTAATAATGAAATTATCAACCCTGTTCACGTTTGCTTCGTTGTACAAGACCTCATTAGGATAGAACTTCTTGTAGTCAGATTCCGGGGTTCTGTACTTTTTAAAACATGCGCGAAGACATTGTCTTTTGAAGACCCTCATCTTTTCCATTTGGGAAGGACTCACATTGAATCACACCGGGCAGCCATACACCATAATTGGCCGGATGAGGGCCGTGTAGCAGATTCGCTTTACTTTGGAATCAAGTTGGCTGTTATAGAACAACCCACTTGCTATAGCGAAGCATTTCTTAGCTTTCGTCAAAGCTGTATCTACATGGATACCACCATACAGATACTGGTCCAACATAATGCCAAGATATCGCACTACACTCTTTACGGCTAGTGGCTGACCCTGTGGGTCCAATATGCCGAACTTGCGCCAGTTCTTCTTCGTATCCCTTGAGGCCCTATATAATGGAGTACGGAAAAGGATAGTTTCACACTTCTGGAAGTTGATTTTCAACTTCCAGTTGTCGCAAAATCGCTGGATTTCTTCGAAGTCACGCTGCAGGAGCACGTTTATGACCTCTGTGTTTGGTGCCGTCCGGTATGCAATCCAATCGTCGGCGAACGCGATCAAGTTGCGTATGGAGCCAATCAGTTCGCTGGTGAAAATAGCGAAAAGGATTGGTGAGTTTACTGCACCCTGCTGGAACCCATTTTTTATTTGGAAAACATTTGTGGAAACTTTGTTGCCACTCTTGACAACAAAACTCCTACCTGTTACCATATTGAAGATCGTGTAAAGCAGCGGTTTGCTTATACCCATCCTCGTCAACTTAAAGAAGATGCCTTCTAACCATTCGGTTTCAAATGCCTTTTCCAAGTCAACGAGACAGGCCCCGGTGCACTGGGTGGTTGTGGTTGTTCTACTGAATGTCCGAAACCAATTTTGACGCGGCATGTACGGTATCATGCCTCGCCCTGAATCCAAACTGGTTATTCGGTATAATTTTGTTGTCCTCAGTCCACTGGATCAGGACTTTATTGACAATCTTCTCGAAAACCTTGCTTATGCAAGGTAAGAGACTTATCGACCGAAGATTTTTCGGAAGCGAGAAATCTTTGTCCCTTTTGGGGATGGGACTACTGCCGTCTTCAAATGCGCTGGGTAATGTGCATTAATAAGTGCATTGTTGAACAGTATTGTGTATATTTCCACCGCCTCGTCAGGGAGATGGCGCAGCACTATATTCGGTATCCCGTCTATACCAGTCGACTTTTTGTTCTTCAAGTCGTTGAAGATGTGTTTCTCCATAAACGCGACTTTGCCCTTTTGCTCTACATACATTACGAATGCCTTTGGGAGCTTTCTAAAAAAAGCAACACGTCCCACTTGACGCATGACCTCATCACAACGTTGTAAAGTTTTGAAAAAATGGACGTCACTATACAAACCTGCGGCACTCCATTTTTCATCTAGTCCTTTAAACACAAGCGGACCGAAATGTCATCGAATCGGACGAAAATTTAATTAAATCCGCCCATCCGCGTACTTTTGAATGTATCTGACTTTCGCGGAACTGCTTCGCGCGAGCACTGTGATTAGATTACACCCACCTTTAAAAAGCATCCACTGTCTGACATGAATGACCCTTGACGCGGTTGTGAATATAATCAATATTTGCCTATACAGCCCTTTACACTAATAGCGATTCGATGTAAATTTTGCCCATAGAAATCCGTTCAGGACTCCACTAACCTATTGTTCACTTTTTTTGCAGGCATGTCAAAGGCCATGAAAAGAAATGAGAAGTGTATCCAAAGAGCGCATTGATTGATTATGTTGGATATTTGCATGTTACTTAACAGGTAAGTGAACGCAGAAGGGGACGCAAAGAGATTGATTGATGTGCGCTTACATGATGATTTAATGAATACGCTGTGCAGTGAAGATGGCAAAGAATGTGAGTGTTGGGCAGTTGAAGAAGATGCCGCCTTTATTCATACGGGTTATGTAAATTTTTTTTCTCTCTCACACTTACCACTGAATGACTGACTGAATTACATGTGAAGTAAAGGTCTAGTGGGAAGACCTTGTGAGACCCGGTTCGGGTGCTTGTGCTTGATCTCTCGCAGCGTACGGGTATGTAACGTTGAATCCCTCGGGTGGAAAGAAGACAAATTCTATGCAACGCATACAATTAAGTCGTGATTGAAAAAAAAAAACAAAGCTTGCGTGAATTGAGACAAGAGGTTTTTCGGGGCACTTTAGTCTAGTCTTATAATAATAATAATTGTTGGCGTGACAGTCCACAAGGGGACCAGGGCCTTGCTTGCTCATCAACTACTCGTGTTGTCCGCGCTACTGTTCTCTCACGAGTAGAAGGGACCTACAGTTTTTTGCCAATTCCGAAAGGCGAAATTTGAGAAGCTTTCTTAGACAGTTATTACTCTTTGAGTGTTGTCAGCAGCTCGAAAGAGGTGGTGCTGTGAAAAATTCGAGGTGTTCAGCCGGGAATCGAACCTAGACGCTTCGGCGTGTAAGCGTCGCACTCTACCCACTACGCCACGGCGGCCAGTCTAGTCTTAAATGGCTCAAACTTCTACTTTTCAAAATGTTATAATAATTTCTTAAGTTTTTGATAAATTTGATTGCGTCAAAGCAAAGTTTTGGAAAACATATCAACTTTCAATTTGTGGCAGAAATACATCTTTGGCGCGAATAATTGCCTTGAGACAGTCGAAGAAAGCATTCCTTGCTGCACACCGGTAGCTCTGCGGTATTTTTGGGTATTTCCGACAAAGAACCTGTTTTAAATGGTCTAAATTTTGGCATATTTTTGTTCCAAAGTTTGTCTTCTTGCCTGGGTAAGGAAAACCAAAGGAAAAAGTTCGGAAAAGTCCCACGCTGCAATTTGTTCTACGGTATTTTGTGCCCATTTCCGACAAGCTTCTCTTTTGATACAATGTTTGGTATATTTCAGTGTCGATATTCGCTTTTGCAACAACCCAGACGGAGATATTTAACGGATTTCCATCTGCAGAAGTTGCAATTCATTGTGTCGATGAGATTTTTAACAAATGTTAGTTGGCGCGCTGAGGTTGCCGAGTCTTGGTTCTTGTAGGCAGGTCCGTGGTCGTCGTCGAAAATGCTTGCTAACTCAAGGCTTCAATACTAGCTCTTAGACAGTGTTACGGGATTTGACAGCACGATCCAAAAATACGACCGGATAGCGACCGTCGGCAGTTATGGCGGCTTAAACCCTCACCATCGGCGCTGCCTGCTTTTTGGTGGTCGTCGGAAAATGTAAATTTTCGAAGGACCTCTCTGGCAAGTGAACTTGGTCATTTTGTTTTTTCAGCATATGGCTCGGCAACAAATGGTTGACTCATAGCAAATAAAACAAATTCTGCAGCTCACCACTTCCAAGTGCAAGAGAAGTAACTCCTTGGTTCTTTCGACTCTAGCTTTTTCCGATTACGTTGTCAAATGGTGTGCTTTTTGGAACTTCAAGGGCTTGAGCTCGAGCTCATCTTTCAAAATGTTTTGAGATTTTTGGTCCTGTTTGCTTTCGGAGGAGAACATACGATTCAACGAAGAAATTTATACAGTAGCTCACAAAATACACTCACAGCTTAAACATATTTTTATCTTTTTCGCCTTACTAAAAGTAATTAATTAATAAAACTTAAATGCAGTTAGAATTGACATATTTCAATTGCTATAAACCATAAACAAAAATATGAAAATTTAAAAAAAAACTTGCTATTTCTACGCAAAATAAAAAAAGGCACTTCATTTTAGCACACAAAATTGAGCATACACTTAAAGTAAATTCGAGTTACGACTAAAACACAAAACAAAAACAGTTACAAGCAAAACGTATATACAAATAAAAGTGATTCTTCCTTCAGCATCTGTGATAGCTTGTAACCGCCGTGGCATGGATTTTACCAGTTTTTCATCAAAAGATGGCTGAACTCCTTCCCACGCTGCCTGAATTTTAGCTTTTAGCTCCTGCTTGTTGGATCAGGTACTTTCTTTAACCCGCACTTTTATTTCGTGCCATAGATGTTCAATAGGGTTAAGATCCGGCGATTGTGGGGGGTGGTTTTAGCTGCTTTGGAGCGTTATAAATAACCATTCGCGTGCTAAATAGGAGGTGTGCTTCGGATAATTATCTTGTTGGAAGTATAAAACCGAAGGTAGACCTAATTTTACTGCGGAACTTCGTAAATTTCCGCAGTAAAATTATTCGTCGATTTCAAGGCTGCATATGACAGTGTGCATAGAGACGAGCTATACAGTGTCATGTCTAGTTTTGGCATTCCTACCAAACTCGTCAGATTGTGTAGGATGACGATGGAGAACTCTCGCTGCTCCGTCAAGGTCGGTACCGAACTCACCGAGACCTTCAATGTCAAAAAAGGTTTTAGACAAGGCGACGCACTGTCATGTGACTTCTTTAACATCATCCTCGAGAAGATCGTGCGTAACTCACAAGTAAACATCTGACTGTAGCGCCACAAGAAGAAGAAGAAGAAGAAGAAGAAGAAGAAGAAGAAGACGAAGAAGAAGAAGAAGAAGAAGAAGAAGAACTTTCGTTTTAAAATATTCAAATACCCAATTTTGTCCATATTATATTCTATAAATTCGATCTTTCCACAGCCATTTGAAGCCATACAACCCCACAACTGCACAGATCCTCCCCCGTGTTTTATGGTTGGCTTTATATTTTTAGCTCTGAGAGCTGTGTTTGGTTCCTTCCAAACAATTTGTTTGCCATCAGACCCAAAAAAAATTAATTTTGTTTCATCTAAGAACAAAAAGCCTTCCGGGTGATTTACATATTGTCTATCAAACTCTAATCTTTTCTTCTTATTAACTAGGGAAATGTATGGCTTTCTTCGGGCGATCCTTCTTCTTCTTCTTGTGGCGCTACAGTCCGGGGTGGACCTGGGCCTCAACCAACATGCCTCTCCAGCCAGCACAATCTTTCGCCAGCTGTCTCCAGTTGCGCACTCCAAGTTGGTTGAGGTCCTTCTCCACTTGTGTGCGCGACTTTAGTCTAGGCCGTCCTCTGTTGCGTTGTCCCAATGGCTCGGATTCAAAGACTTTTCGGGCCGGAGCAGTGGTGTCCATACGCTCTACATGGCCTAGCCATGCGATCCTACCATTTAAATTATTCTTTCTCAGGACTCTGCGAACGGTTTTTACTGAAAGAGGCTTATTTATTACGGATGACACCTCAGCCATCAACTTTGGAACGCTAGATTTTGGAGTGGACTTGACTGTCCGAATAATATATCGCTCGTTTTGTTCTGAGAGCAATTTTTTCTTCCCCTTCCATGCCTGTCATATCTATATTTGTTTATTATTTTTTGTACCGTTGCATGCGATCACCCTACAGTTTCTCCTATTTTTCGCAACGACCTCCCCTTGCAAAATAGCTTAATTATGAGCATTCTCGTTGACAAAGAAGTCTGTTTTCACATGTTTTTCATATTTTCGCACAAAGAAGAGAATATCGGTTTTTTCAGTTCAAAAGCGTGTGCAGAAATGATCATCAAGGACATTTGTTGCTTCATTCCTGAACAAATCTGCATGTTTCGATTCTGCGAAGCTTGTGTATAACGCACACATAACATCTGTATGCTCAATTTTGTGCGTCGATTTCAAGAGTTGTTTCCTTTTTCATGCGAAAAGTACCTTTAGGATGTCGTCTGTCTTTGGTATATACTCTAGTTTAAGATATGTATTCAGTTATGATTGTATACCAAAAAAATAAAACAAAGAAGTGGTTAAAACAGCACGAATATGAAGTAACGATAGGTGTATGCTAAATTTTGTGAGGTACTGTAGGCTTTACGGCGGCATGCGGCTAGTGAATCGTCTTCGGATCTAACACTTCAAATGGTTAGGCTATGTAGAGCCTATGTACTCCACTGCTACGGTCCGAAGAGTCTCCGAATCCGTGCCGTTGGGACAGCGCAACAAACGGCCTTGGCAGAGTTGGCTCACACAACTGGAGAAGGACCTTAATCAAGTTGCAGTGCGCAACTGGAGGCAACTGACGAGAAGTTGTACTGGCGGGAGAGGCATGTTGGTTGAGACTGAGGACGAAGAAGAAGAACAAGTATCAGACCGTGTACCTTTAAAAATTTTAATGGCTTGACCTAAAGGTCATTTTTTAGTACGTGTTGCGTCTGTTTCAATGATCAATTGAGCGCAAGAACACTTTTCCTCCACTTAGTGACAGGTTTTTCGCCCAATTCCAGCGTTTACCTTACTACTGACATATTTAGAAGTGTTTTTGTGATCAAGACGCACAGTATTTGAAGGCGGAGAAAAAATCTGCAACTTTTGAACCCGTTGAATGATGCTGATGAAGTTTGGAATATAGTTTCAGTGCTCCAAGATACTCCTGATGTCAAATGGTTGATAAAGCATAAAGGATGACAGAGTGATCTTAAGTTAAACAATTGAAAAAGACTCATGTTTTTGTTACCTTGCATGCACAAAATATTTAATAAAATTTTACCACACTAAGTTTAGGCTCAAAACAATGCTGGAATTCATACCTATTTAGAAAAATTATATTCAAAAATATTTACTAACACACTTTCGATGGAAAAAATTGTAAAGTCAGAATTTAGTGTAATAAAGCTTGCGCTTCGCTACTTAGTGGTTCATGTCCATGGTACTTGCGTAATAATAATTAATAATTGTGTGGTGCGACAGTCCACAAAGAACCAGGGCCTAGCTTGGTCATCAACTACTCGTGTTGTGGGCGCTACTGTTCTCTCACGAGTAGAAGGCACCTACAATTTTTTGCCGACTCCGAACGGCGAAGTTTGACAATCTTTCTTAGACAGTTATTACTCTTTGAGTGTTATCAGCAGCTCGAAAGAGGTGGTGCCGTCAAAATTCGAAAAATTGGTGTGGAGTTGGGAGTCGAACCTAGACCCTTCTGCGTGTGAGCGTCGCATTCTACCCACTACTCCACGACGGCGACGGTATTTGTGCATTAAAAGAATGGAAAGAGAAATCGTGGACAAATAAAAAAAAAAAAAAAAAATGCCGAAAAGTGATCCGGATTGCTCCACTGAAACGACTTTATCTCCGAAGGTGAAAAAAAGTGCATTTAATTATTGCACCATCGATAGAGAATATTTCAAGAGGTTTTCTTTTGGAGCGTCTTGGAGAACCAAACAAATGAGTACTTTCCGCAAAATTGTTAACCAAAATCCTGATCTAAAAAACTGGTGACCAAAATGAAAATACTATTGAACCAGTTAGAAAGTTAAATGTTTGGCCTTTCGAATAAATGTAACAAGGTGACTTATTATAGACAATATGCCACATTGAATTTTCTTGACAAAAACATAAACTTAAATTTCTAAAATTTCGAAGTCAACACTGTGTAAAGGTCGTACAACAAAACGACTCATAAGAATTCAACAAAATTTGGCTTCCTAAGTTCCCAAATATGTGGAATCGAAAAGAATCTACCACTTTGCCGTTCATTTTACGTATTTTTTCCGCTGGGGCACCAATTTACGCCGTGACAAAGTGTGAGGGCTCTAACCATAGCTTCTTGGGGTTTTCCAGCTACACTATCGCGCTGAATAATCCTTGCAGGAATTTTTTTTTCAAAACAAAAACTTTAAGAAGCTTGTAAACCAAAAAAATTTCTGTCATGTGTCAAAATGTGGGTCCACTTTCAGGAACAGTTTCGAAGTTATGGCTGTGTGAAGTTGGTTTTCTGTTCGAGTCAGTCAGGGTGCCATTCAAAGGGTTTTACAATTTCCGAGAGGAAAGGAAGCCTCGTAGGAAGGACATTCAAGGACGGGGTAGCAGTTAAGTGCCTATGCATACAACGCATAGGCACTTCAAAAAACAGCGCCCTGCGTGATAAGTTCGCACATGCGAGCCATTGGTGCAGCGGAAAAGAGGACGTCATTCTCATCTCTCAAGTTGAAAAGACCACAAACCAATTTGGAGTTAAAACAAAGGTATCTGGGGAGCATGCAGACTGAGGAGTGGTGCTGATTAGAACAAGGGCTCACTCCGAACTGTAAAACCACTTGAGCGAAGGGACGCGTGTAAGTTTATATGCTTCCCAGGACTTGTGGAAGCTGATGGCGAAAAAAATGAGTTCCACGAACAGCTACGCACAAAAAAAGCATTTATTCAACGTCAAATAAAGGCTAGTTGAAAAAGCACACAGTCTCCGTGATGAACTCATCACAGATTAAAGTTGAGAACGAGGGCAACGACTCAGTGACCCTATTGCATAAGAACAATGTCATCAGCCGGCAACTGGTTGCGCTCACAAAACGAACATCATTCCGGGAATATGAAGTAATCCTCGCGTATCACGACACAGTGGATCGCAAGTTGGGTCAGTGACTTCTGTGACCCACTCTCAGACTTCTTCCTTTGATGAAATATTACGATAAAACTCGCAAGAGAAGTAGGCGCGGTTCTGCTGAAGGAAAATCATTGCGAATAGAGTTTGGGAAGATCAGAGACCAGGGCAGCGATATTGTTAAGAATTTTTTACTGGCTCCACCCTCACCCATCCAATGCAACAACGGCCTTACGTCAATGTCCTTCAACGTTCATAAATAATTGATGAACTCCCGCAGCATGAGTGTCAGCTTCAAAGTAAGTGCCTCAGCCGGACAGCACTGCGTCAACGAACAAAGAGAAAGACTTTAAAGCGCAAAGCGCGTCAAGTAAATATTTATTCAGATAATGTCACACATGTTTGCCCATCATTTAATCTCAAGACCGTGTAAATACTGCCGCTTCGCTTGACTAGTACCCCCACACGCACACACGCGCAGAGGCAAACCGACATCATCAACAACATCGTTGTCGCTCGCATACCACACACATGTCCATTGGCACGAGTAAATTATTCAAAATTCCATTAGAGTGCCGCTGATTTAATTTGCCTTCAAGTTCAAACGTTCTCTTCCTGTACCGACCACACCATCTATGTTGAATGATGATGTTAACCATGTACCATTGCATCGGCAGGAGGAGTTGTTGCTGGCCTGGATGCTGGTGTGGCCTGCATCCACGCATACTTCGTGTCGAGCTGTGGCGGCAGTTTTCCAGTTGCCAGCCTGTTGGCCTCTGCTCACTTTGCCGTTGTGTGTGTGCAGATAGGTTTCCAGTTCAAGAGATCTAGTACAGATAGCAGCATCCAGCAGATGAGAGGAGCGATGACGCTTGGTAGCGCACTTGAATATCATCAAATTCAATTCGGACCGGTTCCCTGAGCTGTTGGAGCCACTAGATACGACAGTAGCATCATCAAAAAATGTACAGACTCTCTATGTCCGCTTCTGTGTGTGTGTGTGTAGCTTGTCGTAACTGTGTTTGCTGTATCTGAATAATGACTTCGGCTTATTCTAGTTTGGCGGACGAGTTGATTGAACTGTAAACAACGTGTGTTCAATTTTAGATGCTGCCGGAGAGGTCCGAGATGGATTTTGTTTCTGCAGAAGCGGTTCATAATCAACTCCCGATCGGAGGCAGCCGCATCTAGTCAATTCGAACGGTAATAAATTATTTTAATTATGAAGGATAGTGCGCGGAATGATTGAAATTAATGTCAGTGGGATTTGTGCTTGTATCTTCCGGCCGGCGGGATACATGCTCTGAATTCGTGACGACAATAATGCGAGCAAGAGGTCAGATGTGCTCGGCCGCGCAGGAGAGGTCGGTGAAGATGGAAGGAAACAGCTGTCTGGGGTGCGACTTGAATATGATGCTTTGTGTGTCGGAATAATCTCGAACGGGGGTTGCTTGGCGCTGGGTCCCCCATTTAAATCGTTTCGCCGATTGTGGGAACAGAGGCTGGATTTGACTTTGAGCTGATGTGCGTTCTCGAGACGGTGATGGGGGATGCGAAATCAACCCTGGTAGGTTGAGCATCTCAATTACGAGGGGAGACATTGTGTCGGCAAATGAACGATAATACGTGATGCTGAAGGGAAGTCTGACAGGCTGCAGTCGTTCTTGCAATTTAAAAGGCTTAAATTGGGTCTTCGAAAAGTGGAGCTCATTGCTGTGAGAATGCGGCATTTGTTTTTGTAAAAAATTGCTGAAACAAGGGCGATTCTGTCACTTTGACAGAAGAACATAGAAATAGGTCAACTTTTGTACACGAACATTGTGTTGTCGCATTTTCTTTCGTTCCCTTAAAAGACAAAACACAAAATAAGTACAGCGGACAATTGACATAATTTTTCATAAACGATCTATGAGCCTTATCCAAAAGCTTCGAGAGTTTAAGAGTCGTGGTTTGATGAAAACGTCAATATAAATTTGAAGTGATTATTAGCCTCAAGTACAGCTCTGTGCAAAAAAAAAAAAAAAAAAAATAGCACCACGTTGAGGTCTTCACTTTGGATGCTAATTACTTTTCTCTATGCTCACGATATTTATTGTAGGACATCTGTTGGGTATCAGTAATAAAATGCAAAAAACAAGATAAGCGAAGATGCATTTTAAGACAAGAAAATTCCCGTTATACGAAATGAAACCGAAATTTTGGTGTGCAAAATAATAGCACCATGTCATTCTAAAAAGTGTTTTCGAAGTGTTTGCTGGTGTTTAGTTTTTTTTTGTGCGTCAAAAGATTTAAGTAAAAATATTTAAGAATTTTGAAACTAGTATTTTTAAAATACAACGTTATAAACAATTAAAATGGGTCGTGGTGTGCATTGTACTCCTGAGAAACGTGAACTTATAAAAAATTAATTTCTGGCGGAAAAACGTACAAATTTATTCGGGAATTCGTTGGTTGTTCGAATAAAATGACTACTATTGCAACAAAACACGTCGAAAAAGAAGAAACAAGAGTTAGAAAATCGAAATTAACCTCCACCGACGAGCGAAGAATGATACGATTAGTGAAACAAAACCCATTCATCGCATCAAACAAAATAAAAGAGGAACTAAATCTGCCGGTATCAATAGCAACCATAAGAAGGAAGTTGATAGAGAAGGAACTACCTGCCAGAAGTCCCAGAAAAGTACCCTTGCTGACAAAGGTCCATCTTCATAAAAGAAACCAATTTGCGCAAGAACATTTGAACCGGGAAGTAACCAAATGGCGTAATATATTATGGACAGATGAGTCTAAAATTGTTTTATTTGGAACTCCTGGGACCAGCACATTTGTTCGCAGGCAAAAAAACCAAGAGTTTAAACCGGAGTGTACTTTAAAAACCATTAAGCACGGCGGCGCGAAAACTAACATATGGGGATGCTTCTCCTACAACGGTAGTGGTCCTATATTTTGGATAAAACCAATGATGACCGCCGAAGTTTATGTTGGCATAATGAGGGAAATCATGTTGCCCTACGCCGAGTGGAATATGCCTCTCAGATGGGTCCTGCAGCAAGACAATGACCCGAAACATACGAGCGAATTGGCCAAGGAATTTTTTGCGAGGAATGGGGTTCAAGTTATTGAATGGCCGCCGCAATCTCCAGACCTAAACCCCATTGAAAATCTTTGGACCGATGTTAAGAAAGCTGTTTTTAAAGTGAAACCAAAAAATACACTACAGCTATGGGAAGCTGTGCAGGCTGCGTGGAGGGATATTCCAATCCGGCGATGTCAGGCACTAATCGACTCTATGCCACGACGTTGTGCCGCTGTGCTCAAAAATAAGGGTTATAAGACGAAGTACTAGAACAGTAGTATAAATAAAAAAATAAAAACCATACTATTCCACTAAATTTTGCATTTTATTTACGAGGTTTTACTTGTGGTGCTATTATTTTGCACACCAAAATTTCGGTTTCATTTCGTATAACGGCAATTTTCTTGTCTCAAAATGCATCTTCGCTTATCTTGTTTTTGCATTTTATTGCTGATATCCAACAGATGTCCTACAATAAATATCGTGAGCATGGAGAAAAGTAATTAGCATCCAAAGTGCAGACCTAAACGTGGTGCTAGTTTTTTGCACAGAGCTGTAAATATTACAGAAAAAAAAAGAAAAACGAGTCTCAGAAAAAAATAGCAAGTTTAATATAAATTAATTTTATTGAACGCAACATATAATTAAGTCATCTGTAAGAAAATCATGTAATTAGCCTCGGTTTTGTTTTAAATAATTAATTTTTACATTTCTTACCTTTCTTGGTTGGATACCCTTTCTGTTCAATGACCTGGGCACACCGGTCAGTCATAGTCTCATCTAACGCTGTACATTGAGCGGGAGTTATCTTATACAACTCTTGTTGAATTATTTCCCAGAGTGAAGTTTTGTTATTTTTACATGGGGTCTTCTTGTCAAAACTGCCCTTTTTATAATACCCCATAGATTCTCTATAGGGTTAAGGTCAGGACTTTGAGCAGGCCACGAGAGAACTTTGATTTTTTTCTTTTCTAGCCAAGACTTAACGATCCGAGAACAGTGCTTGGGTCGTTGTTCTGTTCAAATATCCACGCTAGTGGCAAATTGTCTCCAAAATCGCCATTTAAATGATCATTTAAGATATGTTTATACATTTCAGCCGTCATTTTTTCATTGATTTGCATAATTGGACCCACTCGAGATAACGTAAAGCATCCCTAGACCATTACCGACGAGCCTCCATGTTTCACTGTTTTCTTAGTGTATTTTGGATCTAGTTCTTTCCATGGGGGTCGTCGAACGTATGGCCTCCCGTCGTTACCGAAGACGTCAAATGTAGACTCATCACTCCAGACCATTAGTTTCCAAAATTTTAAGTCTTTTCGCGAGTGTTCATGAGCGAATTCTTACCTTTTTTTAATATTTTTTTTTGACACATTCGGTTTTTGCCTAGCAATTCGCCCATTTAAATTATTTTCCTTTAATCGCCTTCGTACAGTCTGAGCTAAAATGTTTATGTCGTAGAAGCTTTCCATTTCAGCTCTTATTTCAGTTGAGGTAAGAAATGGATCTGATTAGCTGGTCCTGACCAGTTTCCGATCCTCGGCTTTGTGGTTTTTCTTCGCCTTATTCGGGGCATTTCGTTGAAAATAGTTTTCTTTTTTTGGTAATATTTAATTGCGTTGTTAATTTTACCACGACTATAGTTCAAGTGTTTTGCTACTTTTGCAACGCTTTTCTTTTCTTGAGCGGTCGCCGTGGCGTAGTGGGTAGAGTGCGACGCTCACACGCCGAAAGGTCTAGGTTCGACTCCCAGTTCAACACCGATTTTTCGATTTTTTCACGGCACCACCTCTTTCGAGCTGCTGACAACACTCATAGAGTAATAAGAAAGAAACTTCTCAAATTTCGCCGTTCGGAGTCGGCAGAAAACTGTAGGTCCCTTCTACTCATGAGAGAACAGTAGCGCGCACAACACGATTAGTTGATGAGTAAGCTAGGCCCTGGTCCATTGTGGAATGTAGCTCCGACGGTTTCCTATATTAATTTGCGTTCGGCTGAAGTTGAACTTTTTTTCTTTCCTATTGCAGAAATTTTCTTCTTTTTTCTGTTTTATTCATTGAAAGTCAGAAAAATATTAAAATTAAATAGAGTTCACACTTCGTATACAGTTAACTTACCTTCTTTAAAATAAATGACTTAATTATATGACCACTTACACTTTCCACTTCCTGACAGTGAATGATTACTATTTGAAAAAGAATTCCTTTTATACCCTATCTTCATATAAGGAAATAACACAGATAACAGATAATTAAAGTGATACGAAAAAGAATAAAATTCACTTCCAGAAAAAGGAAATAATTAGGAATAATCTCAAATTGTTTCCTGTGACTTAATTATTTGAGCACAAGTGTATGAAGTGGCTAGTCTACCTCGGCAAGCCTAAAACGATTGACAGCTTAGAAGACAACATTCGCCGCGTCCGCATATAGCAACAAATTTTGCAAAAACTCATCAAAAATTTAACTTGCAGACAATTATGAAATATTGCATAAAAAATAATCCAGCCAAAGTACTCTTAATCGGGAGCGACTACGTTGTCCCATGTCCCTGGTAAATTTCGAATAACGTCTCTAAAAACTGAATCTTCTGGCATAGATCCAATCATTGAGCCATTCGTCGACTTCTTGAAAAGACCCGATCCGGTAACCGACCAAATCGTTCTGAAAATTTCGAAGAAGCCGATAGTTGCAAAGTTCAAGGACTGTAGAATACGGCGTATGGGGCAAGACCTCCCATCTCAGCATTTCTAGGAAGTTTCTGACCACGTTGCAAAAACCTCTCTTGCCCTTGGATAGTCTCTGGACGTTTCTTAGTCAATGCATGACTCATACGCATTTGTTGTAATCGATAACGTTTCTATTCAATGGTTTCGCCTCGTTTTAGCAGCTCGTCTGGTTCCCCCATACACAGAGCATTACTTTGGACAGTGCGTTTTTTCAGCGTCGATGGAGATGGTGATGGATCGGCGCACCAGGCTTTACATGACATTGTTTCTCCTTGAGTTATTCCAAATCACGTTCCGGTACAAAAATTCAGTCATTTAAGGTCTACCAAGAAGCTGTTGGATGTCGCGGCAGTCCACAGGGGACCAAAGCCTAGCTTGCTCATCAACTACTTGTGTTGTGCGCGTTACTGTTCTCTCACGAGTAAAAGGCACCTACAGTTTTTTTGGCGACTCCGAACGGCGAAGCTTGGACAACTGCTGACCACTCTGTGTGTTGTCAGCAGTCCGAAAGATTTGGCGCCGTGAAAAATTCGAGATGTTCCGCCGGGAATCGAACCTTTGGCGTGGTTCACTCTACCGACTGGAGCACGGCGGCTTTGAGAACCAGTTCCAGGGTTTCAGCTTGTACGCCTCCCAAATTCCCTGCTTTTGAAAAAATTCAAATTGCTCTTACCGAACGGGAACCAAAATTTGAGCCATTCGACGAGTTCATCTTGGGTTTGACTCGGATTCAGAAAAGCCACGAATTTCTCAAACTCAAACTTTTTGGACTGGCAAAGGCGCACTTTGCCTTCGAGATGTTCTGCCGGGAATCGAACCTTTGGCGTGTTTCACTCTACCCACTGCGGCACTGCGGCTATAAGAACCAGTTCCAGGGTTTCAGCTTGTAAGCTACCCAATTTCCTAGCTTTTGAAAAAATTCAAATTTCTCTTACCGAACGGGAACCAAATTTGAGCCATTCTGCGAGTTCATCTTGGGTTTGACTCGGATCCAGAAAAGCCACGAATTTCTCAAACTCAAACTTTTTGGACTGGCAAAGGTGCACTTTGCCTTCGACGCTAAAATCGCCGCTTTTGAAGCATCAGAACTGCATGATTTTTCTATAGCGGCAGACTCACCATGAACTTCAAAAACCAGGTGATGGTATTAAGCTCCACTTTTCTGTCAATTTATAATCAAAACCAGAACATCCTACAAACGCTGTTTATTCAGGATAATTCGGACAATTTAATTGTTGTCTAAAGCAGACACTGATACACAATTATTATTGCCAACAAATGTCACAACTTTCCAATGCGATAACTAATCGCTTCCACGATCAACCACAACGTGTAGGTGGCGCCATCTTTTGAAGACGAATCGAATTTGTATTCTTTTGCATTTCATACGTTTAAAAGAAATACCCTTTGACTTGGATTTGTGTAGGAATGTCATCCTTTTTCATTCTGATGGCTTTATTGACTTCAGTGCCGAAATCAAATTTTGCAATCTAATAAAGAGCAGGTTCACAGTCTGTTCGAAAAATCAACTCTAGTCCTACACATAGCGTTAAACAAATATTTAGAATAATCAAACATCAAAGAAATCAAACCTGATTCATTTGCCACGTGCACACTCAAAGAACGTTTAGTTGAATCAATACCGAAAAGGACATCTGCCGCAGTATCACATCCAAGCTCTTCCCCTCATTCATGTGGACCGTGATAAGACTGCGCACTTATATAAAACCTGCTCTCACAGTTAATAGCTTCAGTTGCAACTCCCCTTAAAAAATTAAATGACAGAAAGGAATGAAAAAATGTCAAAAAAAAAAAAAAAAACAACAAAAGACGTCTGCAACCACACATACACACATCCTGCGGAGTGGAAAAAGAATCTCGCCGTTTCAAGCTGACAAGCCAATCAATTTCACTCTGCACTCACGCCTCCAGTTCTGGCTCAACAACGTGATGGATACACGCTGTCTGTTTCTCACTTCAGTTCATTTGCATTGCATTTCACTTCTCGCCGAGTGTCTGGTCTGGCCAAACGTCATGCACATCATTAGACTCATTAAGGCAGCGCATTCTCCCATTTTTACACGCCCGACAGCCCGTCAGCCAGCACCATGTGTGGGTATTGTTTGGCTACTGTTTGTTATCCACTGCTGTTGGATGAAGCATCAGAGGTAAATATGATAAAAACTCCATGGGACCAGTGTAAAGATGCCTCCTTTGGCACGTCGATCCATTCACCAGCAATGAAGGAACATCATCAACAGTATCAACAGACCAGGGCTCACCAAGCGCGCGTCGTCTGCAAAGTGGATACAACAAAAAAAGGAAATTCCAGAAGGAAGCTCTGATTCAGCTCCGACTGAGGGCAGATGCGGTGGCGTATACGTAATATTTTATAGCCGCCCGTCCCTGTGGACACCCTCTTCATCCGGTCTGATCCGTTTGGCTTTACTTTTGTTTTCCATCACGGAGAGCATATTTCCCATTTTCACAGGCACTTTCGTTAAATTTCTGCTCATTCAGTCGGCCCACAGACGGCGAATGTGTGTGCATCCTGTGCAGTGTGGGGTGGTGGTTGGGCGGAGTGTGGGTGCAGTGGCAGGATGCAGGTGGTGGTTCTCCCGGTTTAAATTAAGGTAAATATTTGATTTTATGTATAAACTTCGTCTGGTTAGCGTTTGAGAGCGATTTCGAAAAGGTACAGCGGACGTTAGTGGAAACGGGAGCTATCTCTGAGACCGAGATACGGTCAGAGAATCAAAGTACCTTTCAGTGTGTGTGCCTGTGTGGGTAGGACTTTTGACACTCGTCCTGGGAGTAATTTAATTTCATCTGTGTGAAGAGTGGCTCAGTGTTAGATGGCCTTCTTTTGATTTCCTCTGGCTGAAGTTGATTAAATTTATTGCCCAGTTGTAGATGACTATAAATTCGGGGCAATGGACAAGCACTCTCCGGCCCGGAGTTTGAGGCAAAATGGAATTACTGCAACTGTGGTCAGAATTGCATTAAATTTCTATTGTGTGGGTCATTGGGGACTTCTAAAGGGGAGCACACTTCAAAGGGCAACCACTGTCCGGATTGGATTGGCATTATAAGTGATGACTTAGCCAAAAGTTTCAAGGATGAAAGGCTCAGACCGTTCAGAGGGTAATGCGAATAATGGAGGGAATGGTTTGCAGGGGGAATGTTTTCTGGATGCTTGTGATCATTCGTAGAAGCACTCTATCTGAGGCTTTTCTTCTTCTCTGCGGGAGAGAGCGACAAATGTGGAATATTTGAAATGGGTCTAGAGTGTCGGATGGGCTCTTAATGAAATTGGTTTAGTGTTTGATGAGTGTATGAACGATTACGTCCAAGGGTTTTGTTTCAAAGCACTGGAAGAAGGAGGAGAAGGGACTAACTCCAATAAACTTCATCAAGTTTCTTCAACCTGCAACCTTTTCAACAGTTGAACTTGTCTGTCAGTGGCAGGGAGTACTGCACGTGTTCGATCAGAGAACGTCGTGGTAAAAGTTTTCTACTCAAAGTTGTCCAAAAGGGTTTCCAGGATCGGACTGACAGGATTGTTGACTGTTGATTGACGGTCGCATGGTTCAATTCTAGCTCAACAAAGTAATTTCAATCAACATTCAATAGTTCCATTGGTCTGTTGTAGAAGCGCAAATCGTGCACAGCATCAATCAGTGTCATCACCTTAACTGTGACAACTGGCTATTGAGGCGAACGCTTGGTCTTCCGTTTCAAACACGTGTAAGTCCAACAATTCAGCTTCCAGATTCCTATGCAACTGCTGCTCTAGAAGGCCAGATAAAGCCTCTAAAGTCGAATTAACGCCGACTGAATAATAACGCTAATAAATGTGGCCGTTCCGCACTCGCATGGTCGGGAGTCTGTAAATTGAATGATTGATAAGTCAGCACATGTGTGGCTTCAGTGGGTCACCTCGTGGGCTCCTTTGGTAATTGATTGACCCCGTTTTTCGGTGGTGTCTGTGCAGCTGGGAATTGGGTTAATCACCATGGCAACTGACCAAATGACTTTGCATGTAAATTTCGAGCGCATGCCGCCGGTTCACTGCTGGTAAAGCACATTAATGCCATTTGTAGGTTTTGCTTTGTGCCCTCTGCAGCAAGCACATCGCATTCCCCTATATCGTTTATAATCACATCTTAAATTACCGACAGGCTTTTGCACTTACGAGGTGAGGTGGGCGCTCAATCTCCGTTTGCAGCAGGTAGGTGGCTTATCGTCGAGTTCCAGAGCCGCACAACTTCCGGGGGCTGAGAGGTCGCTCGCAAGTGGTGCGCACAACGGCACACACCGCCTTTCTAATGGCAGGAAGACATGCATGCTGGCGGGTCTAACACACACTTAACACGTAGTCACCTGGTCCTTTCGCCAGTCGTGCTGTATTCACCGCCGCGAAGGAGCTAAGGGTTGCAGGCGTCAAAGGGCATGCAAGCAAAGGGAGGCGTGCACGCTTCAGGTTGTATGCACGTAAAGGAAGAGTTGCAATAAAAATGCCTGCTGACCGGGGGACACGAATAAATCGTGCCGTTTGGCAGAGTGTTTTTGGATTCAACCCACTTCCTTCTGTGCGGCGCACTCATTGTTGTGAATGGGGAGATGTACTGCAGTGGGGTGGCCTAAGGAGGCAAGTTAAGTGTCAGACGGTGCACTGAGGGCGATTGTACATCGTGGGAACGATCTGTGGGCTTATAACGCCAAGCAATTCACTTCTGAAAGTCAAGTTTTAAACCTTGATGTGGAACGCAACTTGAGATTTAATAAAAAAAAAAAATTGCTCCACAGTTGTTTTCCGCTCCACCAGGGCACATACAAATATCCCGCTTGGCCTTGAATTCCTTCCTTCAAACGCCGGTCGCGTTGGCATGCCACATAACGCGCGACATAAACAAACTTCCGTAGGAACTTAAAATTCACCAAATGTAGTGGCTCACAGTGAAGAAGGCCGATGGACTCTGAGATACGGACGGCAATTCGAACTTGAACGAGCTGTTGTGACCGTAATCCCAACTCAATCAACCTCGCATGCAAATCCAGTTGAATTTTTATTCTCGATACCCCCGCGGTGGGACGTCCGAATTCCGAGAAGGTCAAAGCCGCCGATGTCAGTCCCATCATAAAAAATTGATAAATTCTCCCCCACTACCCATGACGACATCGCACAAGATTCCAAAGTCCTCGTGTGGACCTGACACGGGTTTCTGGCATGGGGAGCGTCCCTCTGATGTGTAAAAGTGATAAGCCCAAGAAACCGACACATGATTACGTGGGTGACAAGTTGTTCCCTCGACGGCAACGCACCAACCATTCACGGCACGTCTCCGCTTTGTGCACCTTAGCTCCATTCCACAAGCGGAAACGTGAACAAATACGGGCTCCCCCTCCATCACCACCGCGGCGAACACATGTTTCTCGCTTCCGCCAGCAGACTTTCAAGTGACAGAATCGTTTTTTGATTTATCGACGACTAGCCGCGGTTCGATGGATTCGAATGCAAATTGGGAGCGCGCTCGTCAATAATCCATTATCCCCGGCGACGGGGCACGAAACAGACGACCCAGCAAAGCAGCGTTAATCGCGCTGTCGGTCTTGATTGGGACTCTGGGCGTGCTGTGTGTGCTTACAGATCCCGAAATGCCTGATCCGTGCTGGGATCTCGAGCGAGACTAATCGTCCTCAATCGTAGCGTCGTCGCTGTAGTCGACTCCATGTCGGAATCGCTGATTGAGATTTGGACATATTGTCAACAAATAGCCGTCTATGTTGTTTACGACGCGGTGACGGCGGCAGTGGCAGTACCCAGCGATATCAAGATTAACCCAGAAATCTAATTACAGGACAATCTCATAAAACCGAGAGCAGCAACGCCAGCATTCAATGAGCAATGGGCGATGTGTGCGTATGCTTGATGGCACGTAAATCCATTTTCTTCGCCACATTGGCATAGGAAACCGAACTGCCATCATTAAGTAAAGCCGACAAAGTCCTTAACTCTTAACAAACGGCGCCTTCGAGTCGACCGTTGTACATGTTGTGCATGTTTGCCACTTCGCCTCAATGGGTTCCCACCATTTTATGGAGCCATGCGAATTCATTGTGTCTACGTCCCATTCTCCCTCTCTCTCCCTCTCGCACACACGCTTTCTGCACAAGGACAACTGGCGGAGCTGTTAGGAGACTTCCGAGGCACGCAAGTTGTTACGAAACAAGCGGCGGCGCCTGAATCTCACAGACTGTGCTCCTCTTTGGGTGGTTTCCCGTACGAGGTCGAATGCAGAAGCTGCTCTTAATTGGAAAAAGTAGCATTTAACGAAATTGATTGTATGCATGGTGCACTGCGTTGCTCTTGACCTGCTGATGCACTTCGGAATCGAATTATGTCCGCTTGGCAGGGGGATGTACCAGCGTTTTTAATGAAAATCCGATTAAAGTGTACTCGTAGAGAGACGCAATTGAATTTGATCTATTTCAGAGGCCGTAAGCAGGAAATTCTTTCTTAAGTTGCTTACCTGAAGGGGCTATCTGTAGTGTCAGTTCTTAATTTTGTTCCAATTTTGTACTTAGAATGGAATATTTTCTTCATGAGGATAGAAAGAAATATGTGTGCCGTCTAAATTGCAAAGTGGTTCTGCCTGGGACGCGCAATTAAGGTACGACAGCGTCAGCACCGAATCAAGGGTAAAATCAGTTTTGCTAACTTCTGTGTTTGTGAGTTCAAAACGAAAATTCAGACAGACAGTAGCAGCAAATTAGAAGTTCTTAAAAGCGGATGAGATAGTCTAAAGGGTGTAAAGCTTCTCGCCACCGAGGTAGAACTTCCTCACGTATGTTTGTCTCGTTAAGATGAGTAAGCTAGGGTAAGATGTCTGTTTGGATCCACGATTCTCGTATTATTAATTTTAGCGAGTTCTAACCCCAAGACCTTGGATCAACTTGGATTGAAAACTAAGGGTATTGCTGATGTTATGCTATGAGGGGGCATGGGTCTATGCACGCGAGGTAACGTCGTTGATTGCGCTCAACATGGCGAGCTGCCAAGGCAATCCTCGTTAGTGCACAGGTCAAGTTGACATACAGCCTCCAAGTGGCGCCCCCTGGATAGCCATCACAACACCCGTTGTATGGTGAACTAATGTATGCAGCGGCCCCCTCTGCCCGAGGATTTAAATAATGGGGCTGGCCTACCAGTCCGTGGGTTGTGCGTGAGGGTAACTTCCTCACCACGTAAAAACCAGAAGTTCAGAGACAACAACATGCCTCGGATAAGGACGGATCAACTGTTGACGACCCCAGCAAACGTTTTAAGGACAAAGATTTTCGGTTTTGCATGTGGAATGTGAGGTCCCTTAACAGGCCACGTGCAGCCGAACAACTTGCGGAGGCCCTTGACAGCTACAAAGCTGACATAACCGCCATCCAGGAAGTGCGATGGGATGGGCCTGGCATAAAAGCGATGAAGAACTGCGATATCTACTACAGCAATTGCTATAGAGAGAGAAGGCAGCGCTTATTCGGATGCGGATTTGTTGTTCGAGGCAGACTTAGGCAAAAAGTCTTGAGCTACGACCCAGTCAGCGAACGCCTCATGACAATCCGCATCAAGGCTAAATTTGGGAACATCAGCCTAATATGCGCTCACGCCCCGACAGAGGAGAATAATGACAACATCAAGGATGACTTCAATGATCTCCTAGAAAGAACATACGATCGATGCCCCAGCTATGACACCAAGATCGTTCTAGGAGATTTCAACGCTCAGCTTGGAAAATAATCATGAGACATCCGATACTATGATTTTCCCCAACTGTCAATGCACAGTGCACAGACCGAAGCAAGTCTGCCTAGCTGTCCCCTCTAGCATCGAGTGTATTTTGGATAGTTGCCAACCTCTGCAACAGCATAACATCTTCTTCTTCTCCTTCTTATGGCGTTCCAGTCTGGGGTGGACCTGGGCCTCAACCAACATTCCTCTCCAGTCAGCACGATCTTGCGGCAGCTGTCTCCAGTTGCGCACTCCGAGTGTGCGCCACCTTAGTCTAGGTCGTCCTCTGTTGCGTTGTGGCTCGGACTCAAAGAGCCATTGGGACAACGCATTTTTCTAATTATCTAGGTATAAAAATACTTTAACTAGTTATATAACTTATAATACTTCTAAAAACGATCTAACTTATGGGGGCATTCTAAGTTCATCTAATCTATTCTTATATTAAATAGGCTTTCGGTAAATATTCATATTTTTTTCGCTTTAATTTTACAGACAGTTTTCGTGCGAAGTTATAAATAAGAAAATATTAACAATTATTTTTCACGTCTGCGTTCGTCACAGAAAACGTTGCGCTAAGAGTGTTTATCAAGCTAGAGAACTTGAAATACGCGCAATTGCAAGAACAAAAGAAAAAAAACGGATGATTCACACCACCGTACACGAGGGTTGCCTTTTATATTTCGGAATTAATAATAATAATTGTTGCCGCCACAGTCCACAGGGGGACCAGGGCCTAGCTTGCTTATCAACTACTCGTGTTGTGCTTGCTACTGTTCTCGCACGAGTAGAAGGGAACTACAGTTTTCTGCCGTCTCTGGACGGCGAAATTTAAAAAGCTTATTTTAGATAGTTATTGCTCTTTGAGTGTTGTCAGCAGCTCGAAAGAGGTGGTGCCGTGAAAAATTCAAGGTGTTCAGCATGTTATTCATCGAAAATAGCTTTATTGTTGTTCAAAATATTCCCCATTAAGATCTTTACACTTTTGCATGCGTTTGAACCAATTGTCGAAGCAATTTTCCCACTCTGATTAAGGTTTCTCCAAAACATGCATTCTGAACGAATCAACCGCTTCTTCAGATCTCGAAAAACGTTGACCACTCATTTTAGTTTTTACGTACGGGAACGATAAGAAGTCATTCGGCGCCAAGTCGGAACTATACGGCGGATGACTCATCGAATCGATGTTTTTGAGTGCTCAAAAATGGAGTTGTTTGAGCCGATGTGTGAGAGCTCGCATTGTCGTGGTGAAGAGTGATCCGTCTTCGGCGGTTGGTTTTCCTGATTTCCTGGAAGACAATTGCCAAACAAATGGTTATGTACCACTCAGAATTAACTGTTCTGCATTGTTCTAGTGGTACGGTTGCGACATGTCCAATTTTCCGAAAAAACAGGCGACCATTTGCTTGGAAGTGCTTCGTGCGCGAGCAACTTTTGTTGGATTTGGATCAATTTGAAACACCCATACAGTCGACTGCTCTTTACTTTCGGGCTCATACACATAAATCCACGATTCATCACCTGTCACGATGTCATAGACGAGTTTCGAAGAACCGCTATAGTATTTTTAGAGCATTTTTTCGACCAATCGACACGAGCCTTTTTTTGAGCGATTGAAAAATTGTGTGGGATCCAACGCGAACAAATTTTTTTGACGGTTAAATGTTCATGCAATATTGAATGTATGCTGGCCCCACTAATACCTAAGGTTGTGTCAATCTCACTATAGGTCACATGACGATCTTGCAATATCAGTTGGCGCACAGCATCGATGGTTTCCGGAACAAAACTGATTTTGGACCTTCCCGAAATCCGACTTGGAGTGAACTACGACCTCTATTGAATTCGGCATACCATCGATAAACACTGGTCGTTGATGGCGCTTCGTCGCCAAAAATTAAATTACGTTCATCGATGCACTGTTATTGACTTAATCCACGTCGATAGTTGTAAAAAATAATCGCTCGAAAATTTTCACGATTTAATTCCATTTTTTGGACGAGACGAATCTTTTAATTTACTGTAAACAACACAAAGAGCGCTCGTATGTCAAAACTGTCTGAGTCTGTATAACCTCAAAAATGTCAAACTTTACGATAGAGCTGGCAGTTGCCAGATTGCAACATTAGGGTTGCTCAATTCCTCAATATAAAAGGCAACCTTCGTATATCTTGGTTACCTCAATTATAACATTGGGTGTGTAACTTAAGTTATGAGCTTTTTTCATGTTAAACCCAATTTCCTTGATTTTGAATATATCCAGCTGTTAGTGCTGCATGTAAACGTTTTAAAATAAATGCTTGGGTGACATCCAAAGATTCTGCGATATCTTCTTGTGTTTGGCAACAATCTTCATAGACAAATGCTTTTAGTTCTTCACATTCAAACTTTTTTTGACTGCTCAGGACGTTCATCGTCTTCTAAGCCAAAATCACCACGTTTATATCGTGCAAACCACTTTTGGCAGGTTCACTCGGCCTGTGCATGTTCACCATAATAATAATTGTTGGCGCGACAGTCCATAGGGGACCAGGGCCTAGCTGGCTCATCAACTACTCGTGTTGTGCGCGCAACTGTTCTCTCACAAATAGAAGGAACCTACAGTGTTTTGCCGACTCCGAACGGTGAAGTTTGAGAAGCTTTCTTAGACAGTTGTTACTCTTTGAGTGTTATCAGCAGCTCGAAAGAGGTGGTGCCGTGAAAAATACGAAAAATTGGTGTTGAGATGAGCGTCGCACTCTACGTCCCACGGCGACCACCATAAACGTCCACCAAAATACGATGAATTTCGGTAGCAGTTTTCATCACAGTGAAGTAATGGAGAAAAACTCCCCTCAAATACACTCTTATAGGCACAAAGTTCGACATATTTAAGTAAAAAAAAATGTTGCTTACGCTTCATGGCATATATTGAAATGAAGTTTAATGATAGTAGCATTCCGACGCATGTTGCAATGGAATGGTAGTTTCGCCATCTCGTAGGAAAACGCACGAATTAAGTTAAAGACCCAATACATTTATACGAGCATTGGTGGTAGGCGTTCGTAGGCAATTTCGGTCTTTATATTTGCCAGTAGGGGTTTAAGTTTTTTCCAAAAGGATGTTCATCGTGCGGGAGGTTAATAGCGTGGCGCCCATAGGGAACTAAAACAAAAAACGACAACCCGTTTCCGAAGTTGGTTAGGCACACTCCTGAGCGAGGTCGCTAACTGTCGAGAAAAAAAAAAACAGGGAAGCAATTTAAAATTGGATGTTCTCCAAAGAAAGTTCTGAATAAAACCTAGTTTCAGGAATTTAGGAATTCAAAGAAAAAATGTCTACGGCACAATGCGGCTTAGACTACAACACTGAGATGGCAAGGCCAAAAAATCAATTAGAAGGCTTCTCGACGAATTCATGCGCAAGATGTCTAGTGCATGTGAACGCATGGGTAACACTACTCCGGTCCAAAGAGTTTCTAATGCGATGAAGAGGAAAAGAGGGGACAGTGCAACAGAGACATTCATCGTGTGATAGAATTGAAGAAGTGTTTAAACCGTTTTGTAAAATCGAAATCGAAGAAAGTTGCGCAAAGCACCCTGCTAGCTACGGAGGATTGTTCCTTGAGCTGGAGAAGATTGTTCCTTCAAGTCCAGAATTTCTTGTAAAATCAGGCAACGAAGACACAGAGGGTGATGAACATATTCCGGGAAGTGTCCAAGTTTTCTCATCTCAGGTACAAGTTTTCTAAAATTAAGACTCGTCAATTCTGTTTTAAGACTCGTCAATTATGTTAACTAATTTCCATCAATGTGGCCGCCGTGGCGTAGTGGGTAGAGTGCGACGCTCACCCACCGAAGGGTCTAGGTTCGATTCCCAGTTCAACACCAATTTTTCGAATTTTTCACGGCACCACCTCTTTCGAGGTGCTGACAACACTCAAAGAGTAATAACTGTCTAAGAAAGCTTCTCAAATTTCGCCGTTCGGAGTCGGCAAAAAACTGTAGGTCCCTTCTACTCGTGAGAGAACAGTAGCGCGCACAACACGAGTAGTTGATGAACAAGCTAGGCCCTGGTCCCCCCTTTGACTGTAGCGCCAACAATTATTATTATTATTAATTTCCATCAATCCAGACTATGACTGCCTTCATGGCTCTATCGGCCTCTGAGCAAAACCAAACCCCGAGCACGCCAAAAATAATTTTGAAAAGGTTTTTGATAGTGGTTTAGCATAAATTGGTGACGCCACAGTCTTCAACAGAACAGGTTGCTGATGGTGCTCTTGCTTCACAAGTTAAGGGGACCCACAGTTTATTGTCGACTTCTTACGGGAATGCGAAAAAAGAAAACAAATAAATAAATTCGTAACCCTACAGTCTCAAGAAAAGTGGTTGTGAAAACATGCGCACTAGTACTTTTTGTTTGCAAATTGAGGGGACCCACAGTTTAATGTTGACTGCTCACGGATATACAAAAAGAGGGTTAACTGACTACGCTACAGTCTTAAGAAAACTGGTTGTGACAACACGTGCAGTGCTTTCTTTACGCAAGGTACAGGGACCCACAGTTTAATGTCGACTTCTGACGGATATACAGAAAAGGGAATGAACTGGCGACGCTACAGTCTGTAAAGGAACAGCTTGCCAAAACACGTGCACTAGTGCTCTCGCTTCGCGGGTTAAGGGGGCTCACAGTTTAATGCCGATTCCTCACGAATATGCTTAAAAAAGAAAAGTGACAAATTGGTAATGCTACAGCCTGCAAGGGAACCGGTTGGGAAAACATGTGCACTGCTGCTCTCTCTACGCGAGTTAAGCAACCCACAGTTTAATGCCGACTTCTCACGGATATGCAAAAAAAAAAAAAGGAACAAAGCGCGACGCTACAGTCTTCAAGAGAACCGATTGCGGAAGCACGTGTGCTGCAAGATCTACACATTATAGGTCGCTGAAACAGGTGTACTTGCTTTGCAAGTTAAGGGGACCCACAGTTTAATGTAGACTCGTTACGGTGATTCCAATAAAAGAAAAAAATCATAAATTAGTGACTCTACTGACTCAAACAATGGAAAGAGGTTTCGAAATCACGTGCACCCTCGCCCCCAGTCTCGTGAGTATTCGTATGAACACTTTTTCACGTTTCTACCGTGTCCACAACGGTCTGTACTTTCAGCTGCTGCTAGCGAAACACAGCCTTGAATTTTGTCATACAAACTCTTTCTTCTCCTGCCTGTCTTTGGATTGTTTATTTCACAACAATCTTGGAATATGGCACATCGGCAAGACATGAGAAGCAAACCGTTCTAAATGGCGAAACATTTGAGATACCAACATCCCCGCTCATAGAGCGTCCAATTAATGCCACCAATTAAGTGATAGTAATTTATATTCCAACAACAAATGTGAATTTAATTACTTTGCGTGTGTAAGCCCACTTTTGAGAAGTGGTCGCGCACCACACAAAACAATACAACAGCCCCCCGTGCCGTTGTCACCCTTTCGGGCGCAGATATTTCAGGCACCTAATAACTGACTATTCGTTTCAATTGCGTGTGGGTTACGTCCGTTTTGTTTGCGTTCCGATACCCAGCTGGGTGATGTGTGGGTTCCTCGTTATTTCGACACCCTTGACCTTTCGGCTTGAAAGAAGGTCGCCACAAATCCTCAAATTGATGAGATCAGAGTGTGACCGGCGGCGGAAGAGTCTCATGCCAATTTACGGCCATCAAGGGCTGGACGATACACCTAAGGAGCAAATATTTGCCAGACAAAAACAGGAAAAAAGTTCAAAGAGCATGCAAGGGAGGGACCAACGTCGCCTTATCGATCGAGAGTCTTGTAAGCCAAAGGCAAACACTATCCAACCATTTCCGCAACGTCCTTCGTAAGCAGGCGCTCCTGTGGTCCTGAAAGAAGCTCTCCATCTTTTGAGGAGTTCTTAAATTGCTTTGCATCTGAGTCGATGAATAAATACTCGAAAGCAGACCACCTTTTCCACGCCACAGACGGCACAAATAAATCGCCAACGAAATGAGTTTGCAATGAATTTCCCGAACAACAGTGTGCCTACCGGGGGAACGATCCGCAGGCATCCACAAACGCTGTGTTTGTGTGCGAACGCGATTCCACCGGAGATTGCCACTGGATTCAGTCTCAGGATTCGTGTAGACACCCCACCATCCTTGGATCGTTTGTCATTCGGTTTTGCATCTGTGGCTTTAATTTCCCCCAAAACGACTTATGCGCAGTGCGAGGGGAGACGCTGTGTTAACTTATTACGGTCACGTCCTACTCCCGGCATTCTCGCCCGGGGTTAAAGGCATATTACTTACGCACAAATATTCGTCGTTTCGAAGGCGGATGCGACGGGCACAAGTGTAATATGCAAACGGGGAGAAAGATTTTCAGACACTCGTATGCCTGAGGGCGAAGGACATGAAGAACGGCAGACAGGGAATATTGGCCAAGTGAGCGTGACTGAGGGGCTTCGATGCGATGCCATGCCAGTTGCCAGGGTGTGTTGGAAGTGCGCCGAAGTGGCTCAGAAGTCGATGACTAATTTAAAGTGGTTGTTAAGTTGACAGTCGCAGATTGGGTATTGCTTTTTA
The DNA here is from genome assembly GCA_955652365.1 of Eristalinus aeneus. Lineage (NCBI taxonomy): Eukaryota > Metazoa > Arthropoda > Insecta > Diptera > Syrphidae > Eristalinus > Eristalinus aeneus. The sequence continues at coordinate 63,414,716 of OY019134.1, read as the reverse complement.
TTTTCTGATTGCGTTTCGTCTGAGGGGATATCATTGAATAATGGCGCGGGGAAGGGGACATTTGTTGATTGTGACGTTGACCAATTTTGAATAAAAGGCACATGGACATGTATGGGCAATATCTTAATCGATTCGTGTTTCAACTGATAGGCTCGGAGTTCCTAGACGTGAGATAGTTTAGCAAGAGCTTCTTAAAACCGAGTCACATAGAAAGGGAAATGCTGTCAGAGTTAAGCGCATTTGCTTCAAACTTGTGACTGAAAGGACCGTAGTCTGCATTACATTAGACTGCTTAGTCCTTGTTGTTTTTCTTCGCGCGACGCGACAGTCCAGGGCGAACCTGCGTCTCACGAAATATGCGTGTTCGGCTAGCACATTCGCTCGCTAACTTCCTGCATTTGCGCACTCCAAGTTGGCTGAAGGCCTTCTCCACTTGTGTGTGCTACCTCAGCCCGGGTCGTTTTCTGTTACGTTATGCCAACTGCTCGCAACTCGCAGACTTTACGGCCCGAGGAAGTGGTGTCCATGGCTTAGTTATCTTCAGCGTTGTATCCAAAGATGCTTGCCCAGTCGCATGCCGGTGTATAGCCCATAAAGTTCGTCTTTGAATCTCCTCCCTCAAATACCATCAACGCAAAAAAGGGCAAAAAATTTAGCACAGAACTGTCCTGTCATTCGCTTCCTCGTCCACTTTTGGTGATGTCCATGTTTTCGCGCTATAGAGCAGGACTGGGATGAGCGAGAGAGACGGGTTTATTACTCGATTGCCTCTAAAGCCCAAGGAAACAGCGAGAAGCAACAGTGATTCTGCGTTTGATTTCGGTACTCATGTTGTTGTTCCTAATTACTTGTAGACAGAATCCTAAACTATCCCGAAGTTTCTGCTGTCTCCGTTCGAGACATTGATGTTGTGTGACCTTCCTTGACGACAATATGTACATTGTATTGGCCTCATTAGCCGCTAGGTCCATTTCAGTCGCTTCCGCTTCAACGCCAGCAAAGGCAGACGACAATGACGTGGTTGGACGATGATTCGGCGAATAAAACGAACTGTCGTTCGTTCAATCACGTCAATGTCATTGGTTTAAACTATGAGTTGAGCTGGCTTTTCGAAGATCGTTAGAGAGAGAGAGAGAGAGAGAGAGAGAGAGAGAGAGAGAGAGAGAGAGAGAGAGAGAGAGAGAGAAAGAGAGAGAGAAAGAGAGAGAGAAAGAGAGAGAGAGAGAGAAAGAGAGAGAGAAAAAGAGAGAGAGAGAAAGAGAGAGAGAGAAAGAGAGAGAAAGAAAGAGAGAGAGAGAGAGAGTTACGCACGATTTTCTCGAGAATGAAGTTAAATAAGTCACATGACGTCGTCGTGCGTCGCATTGCTTAAAATTTTTTTTTGATATTAAAGGTATCGGTGTGTTCGCTACCGACCTTGACCGGGCAGTGAGAGTTCTCCATCGTCGTCCTACACAATCTAACGAGTTTGGTAGGAATGGCAAAACTAGACGTGGCACTATATAGCTCGTCTCTATGCACACTGTCATATGCAGCCTTGAAATCGACGAATAGATGGTGAGTGTCAATTTTCATTTCTTGGGTCTTTTCCAGGATCTGCCGTAATGTGAAGATCTGGTCTATAGTGGACTTCCCTGGTCTGAGAACATACTGATAGGAACCTATCAGGTCATGGACAAACGTTTCAGACGCTCACACAATACGGCAAAGAGGATCTTGCATGCGACGCTGAGGAAACTAATCCCTCGGTAGTTGGCGAAGTCAAAGGAGTTTCCCTTCATGTGAACCGTCCAAACGACGCTGAGATTCCACTCATCGGGCTAGCTTTCCTCCGACCATATCTTACAGATGAGCTGGTGCATGCGCCTAACCAGGTCATCTCCAGCTGCGTTAAATAGTTCTGCGGACAGTCCGTCCGCTCCAGCAGCTTTGTTCGGCTTCAGCTTGGATATTGCTATCTTCACCTCGCCTAAGTCGGGGGGACGGAATGCTTGTCTATCATCGTCCAAATCGAGTGGAACATTCTGAATAACAGCGGGATTTTTGCCGTCATCGCCGTTAAGGTGTCTGCAGAAACAATCCTTCCAGATTCTCAGCACAGACTGCGGCTCTATTACGAGTTGTCCGTTTTGGTCCCGGCAGGCCTTGGTCCGAACCTGGTATTCTCCGGATAGCTGTGTTATCTTTCGGTAAAACTTTCGGACTTCATTCCTGCCATAACACCTTTCCATTTCCTCTACCGCGCGCTTCTCATGCTCCTTCTTTTTCCTTCTGAGAAGACGGTGCTCTTTCCTTCTTCTCTGTTCGTAGAGCTCAGGAGCAGCCCTCTTTGTTCGATGCAGCGTCGCCTCATAGGTGTCTTGTTTAGTTGCGTGCGCTTGCCTGCACTCGTTATCAAACCAGCACATCAGTGGCAGTATCTTTGATGGCTTCTTGACAACGTTCCAGTCTTTTTCTATGGTTAGTGCAGGCAGCGTTGAACTCTGAGCAAGTTTCCGGGAGACTCGGTCGGCAAAGTTCCCAGCAATCGGCTGCGATTGTAGCTTTTCAACGCCAAACAGCTTTGGCCTGTCTCGACTCCGTTGCTCTCTCGATATCCGGGTTCTTACCTTGGCTACAACAAGGTGATGATTCGAGACGATGTTTGCACTTGGGAAATTTCGGACATCGACAATACACTCCTCCAGTATATCTGACGTCGATCGCAACATTTTCAGTCTGGTTGACGGTTGATTGATCAGGAGATCGCCAGGTCCCTTTGTGAATGTCCATGTGTCCACATCCATATCCATCCACAGAGAGGTTCCGCCCCGAGGCGAAGTCCAACAGCCTGAGTCCGTTTCTGGATGTGTTGCTGTGCAGGCTGTGTTTACAGATGAAAGATGTCTTCCTTTTCCAGCTAAGCGTTGAAATCTCCTAGAACTATGTTGGTGTCGTAGCTGGGGCATCGATCGTATGTTCTTTCTAAGAGATCATAGAAGAACGGCTACTTACCCGAGTGTAAAAGTGAGTCCTTGCTGAGGGGAAAATCGTTCCCCCTGAGTAGGAAACGCGAAAACGTACTGACTCGGAAAAGCCCACATAACTGCCAGGAATGACTGAGAAGGTTGAAATAAATCGAACTAATTAGGTGCGACGATTTCTCCGTTAACTCAGAATGCTTTAAAAATTGTGCTAAATGGACAGATCTGTCGTGTCTTTCTGAGCATTGACAACAGTGGCTCAAACGTTTATGTTCCTACAAGAGAACTTCCTAAATCGGTTGCACACAAAAGGATTTCTGTCTTATCCCTCGTTTTTATGGCAGGCAATGAAACAATAAAAGCACTTATTGGCTTAAACTTCCTCCTGAACTATGAAAATAAAGTTATTTATGGTGGAACTAGAGGAGAGTACGTCCCATAAATTCATACGCACATGCTTCACCTTGAAGTTTCCCTGACCTTCAGCACGACTCTACTCGTAATTGTGCTTCTATCTCCTCAAATATATCCGATTTCTCTCTATCCTCTCATATCTTGTGTCGAATCATTGTTTTCGTTCCAAGTTGCAAAACAAATCCATTTTTATTTGCCTGCGTCAAAAAAACATGCTTGTCTTTGCCACTCCCACTTCCACGGCGTCGCCGATGGCCTCGATAAGAGAAACAAACAAATCCACAGAAGACGTCTTAGCTCCCGCTCTGCTGCGCACCTGCAGATCCATCTATCTATTCACAATCAATGCACGATGTGCATGTAAGCAGCAGCAGCGAACACTGCCGCTTACACAATTGCTGAACAAATAATTGCTACAAGCCAGTCAAAGACGTGGCATTGTGTGCGGACTGTGGATGCGACGACGGACGGAGCGTAACGCTCACCAATCAGTGACATCCGGGCGATTGTGTCCCACAATCATTTGTCACATCGATCCCCGGCCATTCTCTTTGTCGGACAGCAGCCAGAACGACGCGCAATCGTGTGATGACACGCTAAAACATATCGTCGAGGTCAATTAAAATAATTCACAACAACAACAATAAGGTAAAGCAATTAGAAGGCTTATCGACGGATTAAGTCATGTCCAAGACAGCATCGTTCCGTCCCGTCTAGTTGCGCATCATTCGCTCGTCAGACGCGTTTTTTGCTCGCTGGTCTCTGGGGATTCTCAATTAAATTCATATTAGCCGTCGGAACACATGTGTGGTCGGGGGGATGAAAAAGCGCAGATACACACACTTTGAAAAACCCAGAAGGAAAGTGAAACGGGGTGGTACGGCGGCACCCCCTTTGTGGTATTTCGCAAGTAAAAGTTCTGTTATCGGCAGGAATCCCCTCGTTTCCAGCCGAATGTGTGCTGGGATCGTAAAACCCAAGCCGCTCCGAGGGGGAATAGGCAAGACATTCGTAGATCTCTGTTTTGGGGTGAAATTCCATTGAATGCAGTCAAAGCAAGAGGAGACTCCCCATTCCTTCCGCTCCTTCCAGTGGTTGTGTGCGTGGCAGGCAAAAGTGACAAGAGCCCAGCAGATGGATATTCGCAAGGCAATAATCGATAACACGTGACTGTAGGTAGACATACACAGTCACCAGCATGTGTGTGCACGTCGGACAAAGATATTAACGCGTCGAAGACACAAAGATGCGTCCCATCTGAAGCGCCATATGGACGTGAATAGCATTGGTACACACATGGCGAGATTGGGATTTCAATGGTGTGTCGTAACTCTGGGAAACGAGAAGTGACTGTTTTTGATTTGATTCCCCTGTGCTTTGAGCGATGACCTGAAGAAGATTTATTACTGTGCTTTGTGAGCCATTAAAATTCGAAAACCGCCAATGCAGTGTGTGCGGAGTATCCGATAACGTTTTTTTTCGTCAGTTTCTTTTTGTGTTTGCCTGCGTCTGCGGAAGCACTGATGGCACCGGGTATCTGGTGCAGTATGTTTTGAATATTTCTTTTATGTTGTGTCTGCTTTTCTGTTTTGAGGGATATGTATTTTTCCGGTGGATAAAACCACATAGAGGAGGGAGTTATCAGGTTTTGTAAACTGTGTGGCATGAGCCTGATGACCTGGAGAGGACCCTGACTGAAATTGTTTGCTAATTTTTTTTCTGATCTCATAGAATGTCAAATTTAACAAAAATTTTACTTTATTTTACATTCAAAGGCGTTGGTTGCGGAGTCTACTCTGAGAATCTAAACCTTAGTCTAAAATTCAGACTTCCCAATCACTGTAGCGTGTTCCAAGCTGAAATAATGGCCATTCGCGAAGCACTGTCTTGGCTGAAGAGGAACAGAATATCCTCAGGTGATATCTTTATTCTTACGGATAGTCAGGCACCACTCAGGGCCTTGGCATCTGTTTCAATAAACTCCAAGACGGACATGCACTGCCGCACATCCTTAGATGAGATGGCTAAGCAGTTCAACATACGCCTGTGCTGGGTGCCAGGTCACAGAGACATTCCGGGCAATTGTCAAGCAGACGAATTACCCAGGTTTGCCACAACGCAACCTCTTTGAGTGTTGTCAGCAGCCCGAAAGAGGTGGTGCCATGAGAAATTCGAGGTGTTCAGCCGAGAATCGAACCTAGACCCTTCGGCGTGTGAGCGTCGCATTCTACCCACTACGCCATGGCGGCCACTCAAGGAGGCCATATAAAGCATTAAAATTGACGTGTGATATTTCTTTCAATTTTAATTGTCGGAACACAACTCAGCCCACCCCAACTTCAAATATGTCGCAGTGGGCTTCACACTGCCCCGCGGATTTCTTGAGTTGAAAAAGACACTTACCGGGCGCCAATCCAAGTAAAATGAGAAAATTGTTGCCGCCTTGGCGACCTTAAGAACGCACTGACTTACAGCTGCAACCTTTGACACTAAGGTCGTTTGTCACAATTAATTTGTACACGACTGTGTGGTATCTGCACACAACCATGCCATGGTCGAATTGTAGAAGTGAGCTGCTACTGCCGCCTCTTTCAAGAGGTTTTAGATAATGCCAGGTCACTCACTGGGCGCCAGTCAGATTTGAATGGGAAAATAATGGATGTCTCGAAGACCTCACAAACACATCGGAACACAACTCAGCCCACCCCAACTTCAAATATGTCGCAGTGGGCTTCACACAGCCCCGCGAATTTCTTGAGTTGAAAAAGACACTTACCGGGCGCCAATCCAAGTAAAATGAGAAAATTGTCGCCGCCTTGGCGACCTTAAGAACGCACTGACTTACAACTGCAACCTTTGACACTACCATCTCATCTGTGGACTTCTTGGTTGCGTAGAGTCACTCACCGGGTGCTAATCCAAGTTCAATGAGGAGATTATCGCCGTCTGGGAGACCTCAGCAACGCACTGACTTACTGATCTCCAACACTAGCCTCTGCCGTCTCTTTCGCAGTTTTCTTAAGTTGAAAAAGCCAATCACCGGAAGTCAATCAGAGTCGAATGAGGAGATTATTACCCCTTAGAAGATCTCAGAAATGCACTGACTTGCTGATCCCCAACACTAGTCTCTGCCGACTTTTTCGCGGTTTTCTTAACTTGAAACAGCCAATCACGGATTCAATCAGAGTTGAATGAGGAGATTATCACCCTCTGAGAGATGTCAGAAACGCACTGACTTACACCTATAACACTTACCTCTGTCTTCAATTTGGCGGTTTTTTTGAGTTGAAAAAGTTAGTCACCGGGCGCCAATCCAAGTTCGATGAGAAGAATGTCCGTCCTTTTAGATCTAAACAACGCACTGACTAACACCTCCAATGTATGCCACTGCCGCCCCTTCTGTTTAAATTTTGACCTAAAAATGTCATTTACCGGGCGCCATTAAGAATCAAATCAGGAGGGTTACCGCCGTTTCGAAGACCTAATTTGAAGTCTTCCGATGAATGTATTTTTATGCGATAAAAGAAAGAAATTGTGAACTGAGTAACATAAGTGTGTTCAACTAAACGAGAAATATTTTGCATCTTTTCGAAAATTTAGCTTTTGCGTATAAAAGTATCCACACCTTCCTAAGTATCATGCGTAGGAGTGATACTTCATAGACCCCCAAACACATCCAATCCAGAATTTTCATTTCCAACCATTACTTCCTAGAAGAATTGTATCGAAATTCATTTCTCCGTTAAACCCTTCATTAACAAATAAACCAGAAAAGCTTCATTCCAGTCGTTTAAAAAACTGTCGCAGCAGAAAAATCTATCAAAATATGTCAGAACAAGTCGACACGATTCCCCTAATAAATTCCAAACAAGGACACAAAAAAGAACTCAAATTCACCCTCATTAGCTGCTAGGCTTTGAAGTACATATCCCCAGACAGTGGCGTCTGACACGTGTGCAATTAATGGCAAACTCTCGAAAAATTGTTTGACTAAAAGCCCTCTGTCTACTGTTCATCGCTGGAACCCTCCAAAACATCACATCAGCACGTCCCCAATTCTTAGGATTGCTTACAGCGGCCGTATCTCCTAAGTGAGTTCGAGGATTCAATTTTACCTCATCACTCAATTATTTAAGATTCCATTCACTGATGCGTTTATTTCGTAAACAAGTCTGTCTAAAAATAGACCCGTCCTTCAGCAGTGGCGCCCGTCGACGAACGTGATTCCGTCAAAATTGTGTCAAACGATCCTGTGCCCCTCGAAGAAGAACGAACGAAAGGGAACAAGCACAATTACCGCCCGACGGTGGCGTAATGTACTTCAGCTGTTCACATGATTGTTCGCCTAAACGGAAAAGAGGGCACCTATCGCAAAATCATATCCCCCCTCCCACCAAGAAAGCAAAAGTTATTTCGGTCACTTTCACTTTGGAAAGAATGAAAGAGGGAGGAAACCTCTTGCCTTGCAGGATAAGAGCACCTGCGGTGTCACGGGGAAGCGGAAGGGCGTGAGGAGCAAAAGAAATACCTCCCCCTGGCGAAGATAAGCGGCATCGGCGCGTACACACAGAGAATAAGGAATTTTTGCAGTGCGCCATACAATAAAGTTAGTAGGGTGTAAATGAATTGCAATTAAGGACTATGACCGGGAAAGGAACGAAGCGGCATTATATGACGTCTGGCATAGGGCACGGCACCGACTGGAAGCAGCAAGACCTCATGTGTCTGTGCGGTGGTGAGGAGTGGGGTGGAGGTGTGTGTATCACAGCAAATGGCTTCATTTGTTTCGACTCGGGGAGTCAAGCTAGTTGATGGCGCTGCGCTATTCTTTTTGAAATGAAATTAATGACATTGAGCAGAAAGGGGAGGGTAAGTGTGAGTGGAGGGGGTGATTTAGAGCATTTCTAACAATAGCGTTGTACTGATCACAAATCACTGGTGTAAGTGGATTCAATGTTTAAGGCCAAGACAAATGAAAGAAAGAATCCATTCGTGCCGTGCACGAGTGGTGGGTGTGCGGAATGATTGTTTCAATACGGAGGAAATTGTGCTTAAGGTACTCTCCGCTTGGGAATGATTTGTTTTATTTTGGGAATTGCTAGGATTAGGAACAAATCAATATTCAAGTCTGGCACAAAAGCCAGAAGATGTAAAATAGATGCTCTATGTCTTGTTTCACAAGTTACTACGATTAAGCGATTCCAAACATCCGTTGCTTGGATAAGTCTTATTGAAATGGCGGGTTGAATTGAACGAATTAAGAGGATGACCTGAAATGAGTATATTGGCTTTAGTACGTCTTAGAATTGTTCAAGTTATACCCACTTCCTATTGGTTTCATATCGAAAGTAGCTTCTCAAGTCTTCTTTCACGGCTAAATACATAAATAAATACTCCGTATATATACAAATACTCCGTATATATACATAAATACTCCGTATTCTTTCAAAGCGCTAGTTCTTCCTAGTTGCTGTCCTTCAGAGGCGACAAACAGCTCGTGAGAGATCAATTGCACACGCAACTCGTGTATTTGTTGAAGATGGTAGGCCTTCTTCTTTTGTAACCTACTTTTGTCCATGATTTATTGCTCTTATCTCGTCACTCTCCAAACACCTAGACACCTTTCATTCCCCACATAAACTAAGGCAGATGAGCAGGTTAATACGTTTAACCACTTCACTAAGGAATGTAAACCTTAGACCTTATTTTTTTGTATGGATTATAGAAATCGATATCACGAAAGTCTTTAACTCAGTTTTTTACTCGACCCCTCTCTCCGAAAAGGCAATTGTCCAATAAGGTGGGACTTGTCTTCGTCAATGATTTCACAATAATCTCTGTGACAGCTGGCAATTGTAACTCGAGCTCCGTCTTTATTTCTGCAAACATTCCCACACCTTATATCTCACAGCGGCTTAAATAACTTTAATTCAAACAGCTGTCAGCCAGATGATCTTTATGTAACCGAGCCATTTACAGCCCCAAACACAAACTAATCTCTTCTGTCCATTAATTTTCGTTCTGCGAATTAATATTTTGCCACATGGTGGCGCCACAATCGCAAAAGAACTTTCCTAAAATGCTACTTATCTGAATCGGAAGGATGGATCTGAGGATTGTAGAAAAATAAAAAAAAATGATTTTGCCGGCTCGTGAATCGACTTTTCTGTGACTCTTTGAATTAAAAAAACATCAGGGATGTTTTGCGCCGTGACTCAGGAATTGGTTTTAAAAGTTGGACGGTGTGCAAGTTGCGCGGGACAATATAAACTTCACCTGGGTCACATTCTGAGTCAAATATTGGTCAACAGAAAGCTGTCTGCGTGATGAGTGCCAAGTTTGCTTATTCTTTACAACATGATTCATTGTGAGAACTGACGCTAGTTCAATATGGTTTCGGTACTGTCGGAGAAAATGAATTCACTCTTATTTGATACCATGTGATATAGTAATTGCTCTAGAGTGTTCATTTTTAGCTAATGTTACACTCACACACTAAAAATCACAGGTTCGGTTCCCGGGTTGAACACCTCGTATTTTTCACCGCACCACCTTTTCCAGCTGCTGACAATAATCAAAAAGTAATAACTGCTTAAGGAAAAACTTCTTAAATTTCGCTATTGGGAGTGGCATACATCTGAAGTAGGGCACACAACACGGGTGCTAATCCCTGGTTCCCTTCTGGATTGCCACACCATCCAAAAAGTATGAATATACTCTTCCATCTTCCGTTAGGTGTACGTGTCTTTAAAATGATGTGATTTTATTTAAATTTTGGCTCGAAAAGCATGCTAGAATCAAACTTCAATTCGTGTTAAAAATTCTGGACAATGCTTGGACCTGTTTATGTCCACATTTCTACAGCGATTAGACTGTTTTTTTTGTCTAATCTGCAAGCCCAACCAAGAATTGAATTTTAATGATGCATCGCTGATACTGGTCGCCGTGGCGAAGTGGGTAGAGTGCGACGCTCACACGCCGAAGGGTCTTGGTTCGACTCCCAGCTCAACACCAATTTTTCGAATTTTTCACGGCACCACCTCTTTCGAGCTGCTGACAACACTCAAAGAGTAATAACTATCAAAGAAAGCTTCCCAAATCTCGCCGTTCGGAGTCGGCAAAAAACTGTAGGTCCCTTCTACTCGTGAGAGAACAGTAGCGCGCACAACACGAGTAGTTGATGAGCAAGCTAGGCCCTGGCCCCCCTGTGAACTGTCACGTCAACAATTACTTTGTTTAACTTCCTCCAAGAAAATTATGAAATGGCTTGAATTTCTAAATTTTCCTTGTCCTAACTAACATAACTTGAAACCTACCTATTGATGCACACCGGGTCCATTGGTATGCACTCCTGATGGGCTGCGGATGCATAACTGATGCATGATTGATTCATTGCTGATGCATTACTAATGGACAGCTGATGCATTGCTGATGCTCAGCTGATACATTGCTGACGCACAGCTGATACATTGCTGACGCACAGCTGATACATTGCTGATGCACAGCTGATGCATTGCTGATGCACAGCTGATGCATTGCTAATGCACACCTGATGCATTGCTGATGCACAGCTGATGCATTGCTGATGCACAGTTGATGCATTGCTGATGCACAGTTGATGCATTGCTGATGCACAGCTGATGCAGGGCTGACGCATTGCTGATGCACAGATGATGTAGTGCTGGTGCACATCTGATACATTGCTCCTGCACAGCCGATACATTGCTCATGCACAGCAGATTCGGTGCTTATGCACAGTTGATGCATTACTGATGCCTTACAATGCCTCCATTGTGATGATCTATGTAATTTTTAATTTTGTAAAAATAAATACCTGAAAATACTTAATATGCATAACTCCGAACCACCCACCCACCAACCCAACTCCAATCCAAGTTGAATTTGATGAGTATTCCTTTCTTAAAGTTGGAGAAAGCGTATAAACTTCGTGAAGTAGTTCTAAGCCCGTGTTACTTTGAGTAGTAACGTATTTCTTGGCCACCACATTACAATTTTCATTTGTGCACTTTAAGCTCAACAGCGATCAGGATTAATTTGCAATTACAGCGCACCCTATAGGTTCTGCTCCAGGCTTTCCACATTTTTTTCTTTGGCCTCTCAGAGGTAAGTGCGCCTAGAGTCATCAATGCCTCTTCCGCCCGCTGAGAGGTCTCACTTTTGAAGTTTCTAAGTCTGGTTGCAAGTCATCTCTTTGCGTCCTGAAATGTCCAAAAAATTTGAAGTTTGTCCGTTTGGGAAGTAGAAAATTCATTATTCATTTCACTTACTTCCTTACATTTGCCATACGGCAGCAGCTACCATTTGATGCCTTCCCGGCTTCCTCCAGTGATTTGTTTCTTTGCACTAAATTTAGAATTCCCCCATTTCCCTCAATCCCTCAATTATCCGTTGTCCTTTTGATTTCCTAATTTATACCGTCATTTTCAATTCAAAATTTCATTCGAAACATTAACACGCAGCAATCCTTGCAATCTTCCATTTAAATTTATTCATCGTCCGTCGCTTTCTCTGAGAGTAGCGGCGCTTCCGTCATGGCGCTTCCACTGCTGTCGGCCGATGCTGTCAGCGTGACGACACCGTCCTCACTTTCTTCGTCATCGTTGTCGCACATCCTCAGCACACTTCCGGAATGTGCCTTCGATTCGCTCGCTGTATGCCACCTCGTACTGTATCCTATTTGACGTGTACAGTCTGGCGGCTCCACGCGGGGGGTTTCTGTATCGATTTTCTGTGGAAAATTTCAATTTCTCCTTAAGTTTGCCTAGTGCTCTTGAATGTGCTAGAGATTGTGGATCCGTCTCATCCTCGAGTGAGACACATTCTTCTCCTCTCCCTTTTTTCACTATGCGGGGAAAAGGCTTTTATCTCTGCCACTTTGCGATGGAGGAGAGGATAACTCTTCCTGTCGCAGATATGGGTTTTTGTGCTTTCAGCTCCATAATCCGTAGCCCGAAACACCGTCAAATAGGATCAGCATTCGAAAAGGGGTTTTCCCGAAAAACAAAGCCACAGAAGAAATTGCGTCACCTTCCGGGATGTATTTTTCCTACATACTTCTATTCGTTTCACTTAGCTAGCAATGAGACAAATCGATAATGTGTGGTTTTTGTTTTTCTTTTCGTTTCAGACGCTATTCTCGTGCAGCTTGGTAACTGAGAATTGGTGAGTGATTAAGGTAATTTATGTTTGTTTTCATGTCCTTGGTGGGTCCTTGTGGTGTTTACTTGTTTGGTTTTTCAACTCTGAACCGTGTTTGCTTCGATCTTAATCGGAGGAACACGCTTCACCGGACACGATAAAAGTTTTCGTGTAATTTGTTCGGAATAAGAGGAGAAAATGATTTATGAGAGAGTGCCTGCTGTCTGAGTGTGGAAAGAAGTTTGAGTTTATATCTGTTACATCTTTCATATGCGAAGTTTTTTCGGCGCAAACTAGGAGTCCTTGAAGAATTTGAACAAAATGAGCCAAATCTGTTCAATGCCAAGTGTCAAAGTTGAAAAATAAGAGGCAACTTATCCATCTTTCAATTTAGTCCAAAAGCGTTTACGTCGATTTGAGGGCTTTATTGGGAAATTCACTTTTGAAAGTTTGTCACAGTTCTGTTTGAGAAACCATAATTGCACACACGTTTTTCAAAAGTCGGAGAATACGAAACTCTAACATATAGGCGTGACCGCTGTGGCGTAGCGGGTATAGAGCGCGGCTCATACGTCGAATGGTCTAGGTTCGATTCCCGGCTGAACACCTCGAATTTTTCACAGCATCACCTCTTTCGAGCTGCTGACAACACTCAAAGTAAGAACTGTCTAAGGAAACTTCTCAAACTTCGCCGTTCGGAGTCGGCAAAAAACTGTAGGTCCCTTCTACTCGTGAGAGAACAGTAGCGCGCACAACACGAGTAGATGATGAGTAAGCTAGGCCCTGGTCCCCTGTGGACTGTCGCGTCACACAATTATTATTATTATTTAACTATAAGCGACGGAACGAAAAATAATTTTTGGAAACCTCTTCTCTTCGCATAGATGTCGCCAGCATCGTTAAGTGTCATTGTCTTGTCCATAGTGCTGTAAATGACGGCTTCTATTTGCGTGGGGTATTTGCTATCCTCCTCCTTCGTCAGGTTTCTATTCTTTATTAGATCCTTTACACTCGAATGTTGTTCTCTAACCAGGGGCCTAGAGAAACGAGGCCAACCCACTTTATTATAAGTATAAGGGAACGTGCGGACGCATTTCTCCAGCTCCTCCAACTCGTTCGGAAATTGAGTAAACCCGGCGAAACCACAGTGAGCATTGTCGTACTCGACCGTGGTTAGGGAATTGCTCATCCTCCGATCTACGTTCACTCCCGTTAGTTGTCTGTCTGTTAGTTAATTAGTCATACTCGCTTCGGGGAAACGAAGGTTTATCGGTAGCCAACAAATCTGCTCCATTCCCTTATAGGAGTGCTTTTCTCCTTTTTCCTTTCTGTTAGCCCATTTGCCGTGATTTGCACTCCAATCACCGGCAGCAACGTTTGAAGTTTGTTTTCAAGTTAAAGCAAAGGCTTGTGCAAAGAGCCTCTAGCTCGGAAATTAACTTCGTTTACATTTCTAGACGAACGAAGAATTTTTTTTACTTCCCAGCAATTTCTACGAAAGTCGAGGTGAAGGAGGTCTTGAAATGAGTTCCTCTAAGGCTCCTTGTTGCCGGTATGCCACCAACTTCATCAATGGTATTTATTTTGGGGATATCAAGTCTCGTAAGAATTCTTTTGCGCTTCTGGCAGGATACCGACAGAATCCTTCAATCCATAATCAAACAATAATAAGTCTGGAGATGATGAATTGGACATCTAATTCTGCATTGTCCCCGAGGGGTGAACGTGGACCTCTGTACATCTTCTCCTTCGTGTGGCTCATGTGGAACTACAGTCCGGGGATGGACCTGGGCGTCAACACAGTGACAACAATCACTCGCCAGCTACCTCCAACTGCGCACTTCCAGTTGGTTAAGATCCTTCTACACTACATCTTCTCCTTCGTGTGGCTCATGTGGAACTACAGTCCGGGGATGGACCTGGGCGCCAACCTAGTGACAACCATCTCTCACCAGCTACCTAAAACTGCGCACTTCCAGTTGGTTAAGATCCTTCTACACTTTTGTGCGCCAGCTCAGCATAGGCCCTCCTTTGTTCTATTGTCTCAATGGCTGGGAATCGAAGGCTTTTCGGCCCCCGGAGCACTGATGTTCATTCGCTCTACATCGCCAAGCCATCTTAAGCGTTGAATCCGAAGATGCTTGATTAGACGCATGCCGCCGAACATCCCACAAAGTTCGTCATCGAAACTGAGAGTTTCAAGGAAACTCGGCCGGCAAGGATTTTAGCGATCAATTGTAGTTTTCAAAATGACCAGTTTCGGCTCCATTGCTCTCTCGATATCCCTGGCTACATCAACGAAATTATTCGCTTCGATATTGGCATCTCGGAAGTTTCTGACATCAAGAATACTGGAGGAGTGTCTACGTCGATCACATAGTGATTGACGGTTTATTAGTCGGAAGATCGCCAAATTCTTTTATGGATGTTGAGGTGTGCGAAGTGCGTGCTATCCACACGCGCTCCACCCCAAGCCGAAGTCCAACAGTCTTCCGTTTCCTGATGTGTTGTCGTGCAGGCTGCGTACTCCTTTTCTAGTTGAGAGTTGAAGTCTCCTACAACGATCTTGGTATCATAGCAGGGACATGGTATCATAGCAGGGACATGGTATCATAGCAGGGACATGGTATCATAGCAGGGACACATATCATAACAGGGGATTCTAGGAGATCATAGAAGTCGTCCTTGGTGTTGTCATCCTTCTTCTATATCGGGGCATGAGCGCAAATTAGACTGATGTTCCCGAACTTGGCCTTGATGCAGATTATCATGAGGTGTTCCCTTTCGCGTCGAAGCTTAAAACTTTTAAGCTAAGTGCTGCTCTCTCTCTCTGTTGCAACCGCTGAAGAAGACGTCCAGGGGAGGAGGCACTGCGAGGTGGCTGTATGCCAACTTGACCTGTGCATTAGCGAGATTAAATTTGGCAGGTCGCCTTGTTGCGTGCGGTGAACAACATTGCCTCGCGTGGACAAACCCATGGACACTTGTACATACCTCTTTGAAAAGTGTCTTTCAAAATTTAAGGCATGTGACAAATTTCCCTGTGGCCGCCGTGGCGTGGCGCCGTAGTGAGCGACACTCACACTCTGAAGGTCCAGGATCGATCTCCGCCTGAGCACCTTGCATTTTTAAGGACACCACCTCTTTCGAGTTGCTGACAACACTTAAAGAGTATTAATTGTGGGAAAAAGCTTGTCAGACTTCGCCGTTTGGAGTCGGCAGAAGACTGTAGGTCCCTTCTATTTGTGTCTGTTTGCAATGGACGAGAAGTTGATGAGCAGGCTAGGCTAGGCTGGTGGTCCCCCTGTAGCGCTGTCAACTAGTATTACTATAAACACGAGTTTTGAACATTTTCAAGATTTTGAACTTTTATTGTCATTTCGCTTGTCCATTATGAAATTTGCTCTGGCATTGTTTACGCCCTTAGCAACGTCCACTCATATATGTAGGTGCTTAAAAATGTATTTATTTCAGGGTTTGAGCTCGTCATGCCTTGTTAAACGATTTCTGGGATCTTCTTTTTAAAACGAAGGGTCATATAAGCGACCGAAATCCATCCGTTTCTATGTTTCGAAACATCCCGTCCCGAGTGGTTCCACCACTTGTCCGATAAATCTAAAATGTTGGAAGTAAGCTTTTGTTTTTCTTGCGATTGTGGCGCCATCAAGTGGGTGAATTTAGGAATGCCCCGTTAGCAGGTTGGAAATTGAGCTCAATGTGGGAATAATAGAGGAATTTACAAAGTTGCAAATGAATTGAAATTTGTTTAAAATCATAAAAGATTTCAAAGGATCAGTAATAATTATTGACTGTCTGCTTCTGTGTTAAAGAACTAGATATTAGACTCCCCAACTTGTTCTTTATTTCCTCTTCTTGATGTTGAAAGGGATGCACTTACAATCAAACCTAAAACCAGTCTGCTTAACCACCTTCGTAGTAAACTCTTTCATCTCCGTTTTCAAAATACCATCAGCCCTCCTCGTTTCGTCATGATGATCTGATTGTGGAATTCAGACTGCAAGTGTCAGCAGGGAATACAATTTACGACATCAAATGTAAATGAACTAGGTCACCGCAGCAAACCGCAAAGCAAGAATTTTTCTTAATATCTCCTCCATAGATACCGGCAGGCACTCCTTGACCCACTTCGGCAAATGTCGCTTTGTGTGTAGGAAGCTCATTCATGTTTTGTCCACAGCAAGAGACAAACTTCCCATAAAATGTGCTATCTGGAGTGCATAAAGCCTCCCACCAACCGCTCCGGATCCAATTTTGAATTTTTATGGTTGCAATTATCTACATTCGTCGCCCGTTCCCCCTCGAATCGAGTTAAAATTCCCCCGACGACCGTCAATACTGCTCCTCTGACATAAGTGGACCCGGCTTTTTCGGCGCCCACTCATTCCGGCTCGGTGAGCTAATTAAATTAATAAAACTCCGACGGGCGCCTCCGGTGGTGAATGATTCCGGTGATAATGAGGAATTAATTCTCCCCTAGGTTCTGTCCCCGTTGGGCTATGCGTCCGAGTGGACGGCAACGAAAATAACCACTCTTTGGTGAGGTGCTGTAGGCCTAGCGGTCAATATCTAAATTAAAAGTAGGGCTGCAAGCGATTTGGGGCATGATGTGATACTGCTTACACGTCCGGGCATCCTGGTTTGGTGCTCATTAAAGTCAATGTAATCATTAAACCCATTTGCCGGCAATATCGCCGCCCCGCCGTCTCCGCCGTCAGCCTCACCACCAGTCCCAGCTCGACTTACCGCAAATAAAATATGGGACAGATGATTTATTTATAGGCTCTCGCTGTTTTGCTGTGCATCGGAGCCCGGGAGTCGCAGCACTCGGCCGTTGTATTGAATCACCAGCAGTGCTTCGAGTTGTCGATATAGTCGCGCGGGCTTTGCAGTTGCTTGAGTCTTCCAGGACGACGACTCATCCTTTTAATTACTGCGTGAATCGCGTGGTCCACCATGCCATTCAGCGCTAATTTCACAGAGTTCCTCTGTGCAAATGTTTGTATTCCGGTTAAGGGGCTGTGAGGGGCGGAAGGGAGTGATGATTTTCATTTCTTTTAATTTTGTTTCGTCCAAAATTCCACAAACGACGATGACAGCGACGGCAAAGTTAGATTTCATCCCAAGGGGGGTGATTCGCTGTTGGTGGTTTGCATCGCAATTTGTTACCCCAGAATGCGGAGTGTACATATGTTGTTTCGGGGGTGGCATGCTGCAACCCCATTTCGCTTCCTTTCTCGCAATGAAAATTCATGGTTTTTGACATGAACGTTTGAGGCATGCAGCCCCTTCCTTTCCCTGGGCTGCATAATCGTGCAGGGGGTTCGTCCTGCCACCCACATCAGTCATTCACTCGGTAACTTGTCACCGGAATAGGGGGGTACACTCGGACTTGTATGCATGTGTGTCGTTTTGACGTTTTCTTAGGGTCGTTAGCGTGGGGTGTGCGGGAGGTGCTTTTTATTTAATTTCTGGTGATTCCATCATTTTTATCCGTCTCCCTCGGAGATGATTGTAATCCCGGGGAGGAAACGTTTACGCCAACGTTCATCCGCCGCAGAGGGTGTTCTGATTGGCGACGATTTTCTACGCTGGAGGCGTTTCTGAAAAACAAATTTTGTTTTCCTCTACGTTTTCGAAGTGATGTGAGGGTGTGAAACCAATTTTCTGATTAATAATTCTGAGTGAGAATCGATGAGAGTGTTTGGGCGGTTTTTGACGGTTTCTAATTTTGAAGAAGGCTAATTTCCTAGAAATACAGTCTTTATTTGTAGGAAGTCCTTATTGATTTTTTAATATCACACCAATACAATGTCCTTTCCTGCGTATGTTGTGAACTGTCGTTGAAAGTGAATTATTTTGAAATTGAAAGGAACAAAGGAATAAAGTTTTCAGAAACTGAATTACGTTCTCAATTGCAACACGCTCCTTCCGAGTCAATCTCCTTAAACGTTTTATCTTAGCGAAGGCAAGCAGTCAGTGTGTGGACCTCAAAACCAGATTCATTCAACAGTTTTGTCTAAAACACGAATTGATTAAGACAAAACCGCCTATTTCGAAACCTTTTTCCTAGAATCAAACATCAATTTTGGCAATGAAGGCGGATGAGGACTTCAAGAAGTGGTGAGATTACAAATGTGTCGAAGTTAGAGAACGACGGATGTTAGAAACGCTATTTTCAACTTTATTTTGGAAAAAAAAAAATGTTTTTCGTTGAAATTTCAAAAATGAGTCATTTTCCAAGGACAATTAAAAACGTTTTTTACAAATTTGAATAAGTTCAGATATTATAAAGAGACATGTCAATAACGATCATTTTTTTGAAACACCGACATTGAAAAATGAACAGATTAAATTCTAGAATCATTATGAAAACTTCGACATTTGGAAAACGACCATTTTTCAAAGTTTTCAAAACGCAGACATTCAGAAACGGACAGATTAAATTCTAGAATTTTGAAAACTTCGACATTTGGAAAGCGACCATTTTTCAAAGTTTTCAAAACACAGACATTCAGAAATGAACAGATTAAATTTTTGAATCATTTTGAAAACTTCGATAGTTGGAAAACGGCCACTTTTCAAAGTTTTCAAAACGCAGACATTCAGAAACGAACAGATTAAATTCTAGTATCTTTTTGAAAAATTCGACCGTCATTTTTCAAAGTTTTCAAAATACAGACACTCAAAAATGAATAGATTAAATTCTAGAATCATTTTGAAAACTTCGACATTTGGAAAGCGACCATTTTTCAAAGTTTTCAAAACACAGACATTCAAAAATGAATAGATTAAATTCTAGAATCATTTTGAAAACTTCGATAGTTGGAAAACGACCATTTTTCAAAGTTTTCAAAACACAGACTTTAAAAAATGAGGAGGTAATCTCTGGAAACCTTTCTAAAAACTTCGTCTTCTTTTTTCTCTGTCATGCTCTCTCAAATTTGACAGGAATCTTGATTTAAAAAACTGTTTTCTTCGTGAGAAATGAATTTTAAAACAAGCTATGTTGGTTTTCCTTTTCCTACACCCACTTGCCATCCAATCCAATTCCCTACCTTCTGAAGGATAGAATCCCACTTCCCATTCCATATCAAGATGTTCATTTCTCAGGATTCTGCTCAAAGGATGGCAGCTTATCTAATGCGAGACATCCTTATTTTTGTTTGAAAAATCGCTGAAACTATTTACTTTTCCTCGAAATCCATCATGGAAATTGAAATCTTTGTGCACAGTGGTTTACCTGTGTGGGTGATTCTTGACCTTAATAACTCACGACTGACTCCAGAAGCCATCGACTGCGGTATGGCGTCATCGAATCCATTTCGTTGTCCCATTTGTTATACAGCTCCTATTTTCAGTGTTTCTAAAGAATGCCCCCTAATGTTTTTTTTTCGGTTAGCTTTTAAGCAGAAGGGTCTTCACTCCTTAATGCTATGCTTTGTTATCTTGCATTATTTAAATGACCATTAGCTAGGCCCCAACCGAAAGTTTACATGTCCGCTCGACCGCAGACGCTTCCATCATCCGATGCGAGCCAATCATGAATATACGCAAGCCGACATTTCAGAAGAAGCAGGGGAGGAGGAAATGCGTCTGCACTTTCAAGATGTCAGCCTTGCCCTTTACGCATTCGAGCACATGGCGGGAAACTGCTCCCAATTGTCTTTTCAAATTCATTGCGAGGGAGTTAATTATCGCTTCGATTGCTTGTAATTGACTGGGATGGGGGGCTGATGATGAACTTCTGGGCGCGACCCAAATACAAAGAGAGAATTCTTAAGTGGTGCGAGTCATCGGTTTTCTCGTGGAGGGGTATTTCTGTAAACATGACGCGCCTCGCTGGATGTAGGTTCTATTAGGGCGCGCTGGGCTTAATTTGGTTTCTATTACCAGAACCATTGTTTGTTTTTGTGATGGAATTGTGGATTTCGATGCTCTCACGTGCCCCCTTCCTGGGCGGCGTTTGTTGTGCTTTCCTTTTTATTTTCTAAACTAGGAAACATATGTGGGTTGCGGCGACCTACTTTGTGGGCGATTCGGTTTTGAGAATGATTGAGAAACCTTATCCAGTCTGAGTGTGTATCTGCGGAAAGCACTTCGCACTTTAGGTCGGCGGTCTGAAGTGTACATCGCTGAGTTGTGGACTCTTTTTCCATATTGAAGTTTCTGATCGCTTTTTAATGGTACTAAGGGAATCTGATGCAGTTGAAAGGATTTGGTCTTCTAAAATTTTATTATATTTATTTGAAGCGACAAAGCCGGCTTATTCTGATGAAACTTTGCACACTTCTTTTGTCTTAACCCATTTTTTCCAAATGTGTTTTCAAAAAAAAAAACGTCTGTTTTGCTGACGTTTTTGAATTTGAATCTGAATAAGGAATTTCTTTGTAAGTTGCCGTTTTAGAATATATTTCTTCTTTTACTTTTGCTTTAATGATAGTCGCAGATCGAGACAACGAGTCTGTAAAGCCAAACTTGCCCGTTAGATTCAGTTTCCGAAAAAGTCGAGCAGAGAGCCAACGAAAACAATGATTTCTGGACGTTGTTCTTTTTCAAAGACGGCATTTTTCGAGTTATACTTGAAGGAAACGAAGCTGCAAGACAAAAGGAATAGGTCAAAAATTCAGCATGCTATTAAAATATGACATTGAGGTTGAAAATGCGTGTTTAACTAAATTTTTGAATGCATTGTGTGAAGTATTCTATAAGGTTGTCCGCTTTTTTATTTCTCATTCAATGCTTCATATAGGCTGTTACAGTGATCGAATTTAGTTCAAATATGCGCCGTTTTGTTCGATAATCTGTTACCATCCAGACGGCAATTTGATGGGATGATTCCCTTCCAATCCCACCAAACACACAGCAAAACCTTCCTGGCCGTCAATCCCGGCTTGGCCACTGTTTTGGGACGATTCACCGGCCTGCAACCACGACCGTTTTCACTTGATATTGTCGTTTGTGCAAAACCTTTCTGGCCGTCAATCCCGGTTTGGCCAATGTTTTGGGACGATTCAAAGGCCTTCAACCACAACCGTTTTCACTTGATATTGTCGTCTGTGATCCATTTTTTGTCGCCAGTCACCAACCGCTTCAAAAATGGGCGAGTTCGTTCCGTTTCAGTAGCATATCGCAGGCCTTGATTCGGTCCAGAAGATTTTTTTCTTCAACTCATGCGGCACTCAAACATCAAGCTTTTTCTTGTATCTAGCCTTCTGCAGATGGTTTAAAATGGTTTGGTGACTAACTCCCATCTCCTGGTCGATGTCACGAGATGCCACATGCCGGTCTTACTCGATGATTTCCATGATTCGATCGGTATTCGTCGTCACAGGTCTTCCACGGCTGGCTTATCCATCGTGTCGTTTTCACCGGCTCTGAATCGTCGAAACCATTCCTCCGCGGTTCGAAATGATAGAGTACCATCCCCCCAAACACCATTAATGTCACGGAATCTTCTCCAGTGGATTTGCGTTTAACGAAGGAAAACTCCGTGTGAGCTTCATGTTTACACGTCTATAATTGTTGAACACATTATCCCAACTAATCATGCTTTGCGTCGTTTTGTAGGTTATGTCCAGACCTTTCAAATGATGTATAGTATTGCCAAAAGAGAGAAAGGCGGAATGGAGGTACTTGACAACCGCATATAATCCGGGTTGCTTCATTTTACCTTTCACCACCATTCCGTTAGTCGTCAAGATCCTACTCGTAAAATGAACATTTTCCGTCTTCTCAGTCAAATTGACTTAAGACCTATTTGTTGAGATTTAAAAAAATGCTCTTCACAAAGTCTTATAATAATATTCATCAAAATTAAACACGAAGACATCACAAAACAATAAAATAAAATATGCCACAGCCATTGTTCTCTCACATCCCAGGTCAACTCAAGGAGATTTAAGCAATAAAATGAAAAGAAAAACCTCCCTTATTGCCTTTAATTAAGGGTTTTCCGCAATTAACCTCGTCCAACAACCCTAATAAACCTTTCACAAATTTGCACACTTGCGCTCTTATTTTCTTTCACTTCAAAAGTATAACCAAAATGAATTCCTTAACGAATCCTTACGATTTCCTTGGCTTGACCCCTTGAAATAAATTTGACAACTGCCTCGTTTCCCGTCAGTGCACCATAAATTCAAAGGCAAATCCCCTTTCAAAGCACGATAAATATCCTTCGAACTGGAACGAGTGTGTGCGCTGGGGAGGGGAGCGAGGATGAAGGAGGAGACGACCGCCGATATCGGCAATCTTGTCCACTGGCATTTTTATTACACGCTTCGGCGAGGGTGGCACCCAGTCAAATGCTGCCGAACGATGATTTCGTTTTGAGCAAATTTTCGACCATAAAAAAGGATTAGGTTCATTGATTCTGCTTTTCCCATTGATGGCAATTCCCTTAATGTACGTTCTCTCACATAGATGAGCTTCCTTAAGAACCGGAAAAACTTTGCGAATCCATGGCGACAAATGTGTGAACTTTGCAATGGAACGAATGAAAACTAGCTTTGACGTGATGCCATTCTATGGATGAGAGAAAAGGTTTAAAGTCAGCATTACCTTTACTCTTATTCTAGCCAAAAATTAATATTTCGTTCCGTTTCATCTGCACTTGTTCTTGAATACACTCATCTCGGGAAATGTGTCGTTCAACGTCATGTCATCATATTCGGCAACAATCTTCGTTGTCAGTAGCCTGTCCTTTCGATTCGCTAGTTTTAGTTTGCCTTGCATCATTTTTTGTCAAAATTTCGCTCCATAGAGTAAACCTTACTTTCCTCGCCTATAGTAACCTTATTTTCCCTCGCCTATGGCAAATTTTTCATTCGTTGTTGTTGGCACTGCCCATTTTGTCGAAGTACTCGTTATTTATTGTTAGATATTGCGACGGTCTTCATTGTCAGTACGTCGGCGGTTACCTTTCGATTCGCTCATCTGCAATTCGCTGGTGTTTGTTTGTTTGCTTTGCATAATTGTTTGTCAAAAGTTCTCCCCATCGAGTAGCATATCTCGTTTCGTTGTATTCTCCCTCGGATGTGGCAACTTTTTCATTCGTTCTTGTTGGCACTTCGCCCATTTTATTGTTAGATATTCGTTAGTCCTTGTCAACAGCTTCTCGTTACTTTTGGAAACTCGTTAATAATCTTCTTTATCTTCGACGATCTTCGTTTTCAGTACGTCGTTGGTGTCCTTTCAATTCGCTCATTTGCAATTCGCTAGTTTTTGTTTGTTTGCTTTGCTTAATTTTTTGACAAACGTTCCCTTCATCGAGTAGCATATTTCGTTCGTACGGGTCAAAACCTTATTTTCGCTCAGATATGGCAATTTCTTCATTCGTCCTTGTTGGCACTTCGCCCATTTTGTCGAAGTACTCGTTATTTATTGTAAGAAATTCGTTAGTTCTCGTTAATATCTTCTCGTTACTTTTGGAAACTCGTTTATTTCCATCTGTAACTCATTCCTTGTCGTGTAAGAAACTCATTCTTGATCTTTGAATACTCGTTTTTGCTCAGTCAATACTTATTCGTTCTCTTTTATAGCGTAGTTCCTTTTCTTAAACGAATTATTCGATGTTTCGTTGTTTCTTGTTGGCACTTACTCGTTATTTAGTTTTAGATGTCCATTAGATCCCGCCAATAACTTCTCGTCACTTTTGTAAACTCGTTAATTATCTTCTGTAACTCTTTCGATGTCGATCGTGTAAGAAACTCATCTTTGTTCTTTGAATACTCGTTTCTGCTTGTCAGTCACCACTCATTCGTTCTCTTTTAAGGCGAAGGTTCATATTCTTCAACGAATTATTCCATGTTTCGTTAGATATTGTTGGCAATTTGCCGTTTTTGTCGAAAACCTCGGTTTTAATTGTCAGATGTTCATTAGTTCTCGTCGGTAATATCTCGTTACTATCGGTAGCTGGTTTAATATCTACTGTTTCTGATTTTCTGACGTGTAAAAAACTTATCCTTGTTCCTTTCGTTTGTTTACGTCCATCACTTAGTCACCACTCGTGTGTTCTTGTATGTGGCTTGAGTCCATATTCTTTAACGGTTTATCCGTTTGCCCTATTTTCGTTCAATATCTTGTTAGTTTTCATTTCGCCGTTCTCATCGTTCTCCTCGTCAGTAATATAATCTTTCGTCAGTAAAACTGTAAGTTGCTCGTTCTTCCTTTCCTCCTTTGTCCTCATTATATGCTCGTCGTTAGAAATTTGTGCCCGTTTTCATCTCCATCCATTTCATTTATTTGGTAAAACCCTTGTAACTCGCTTGACACCATCAACGAACCTCCTCGCACGTTTTCAATTCTGCCGTTGCCATGCCAATGCCAAATGTGGCAGTTCCTGAGCCTACTCCGCTTTCTTTAATTCAGTCACTGATCCTACATTAGCCTGCCATTCCTGTGTGCTAATTACCATTGAATAAAACCCAGAACCCCTTCAATCGTCAAAAGAAAACGCACCGATGAAGAGGATAACGAGCCCCAAGGAGAGCGCTCGTCTTGAGCCTGAAATTCAATTCCCCCACCTACCCGGTATGGTTAAAGAGCATTTTCTTGCTTGACTATCTGGGGTAATTGACAAACCTACAACGGACGTCCTGAATGCATCTGCACACAAGCCGGGGAGGCAGCACCCCTGCCCGGATCTCAGAAAGCACTTCCACCTCACTCACCACTAAACCTGTTGAAATGCAACGAAGCCAAAAGTTAAATCTCATCTGTCCCCACATCCCTTCGTGTTACATCATCTTGATGGGGCTTCTAGAGACCACTCATGTCCCACCAACAGAGAGCCGCACGCTCTGGCTGCAGCACAAGCCCTTCCGAGGTTGACCCAGTTTGTATTTTTATGAAATTATACATTTCTTCTAATCAAATATTTATGGCAGTCAAGCAAAGTGTAGAAAATAAGGGAATGGGGTACACAACAGCACTTACACACGCCGCACACCGCACACCGCACACCTAACACACAAGGTAACCGAGAAATGGAAATCTAGGAAAGGAGGCGGAAAAAGAAGCCAGCAACATCCAGATGTGGCACTACCGGAGCACACAGCATCACACGGGTCGATATAGCAATTTCACTCTTGGGATAGATTCATGCAGTTTCATTTAATGGCACTAACAGGGTTCCGACCGGTTCACTGGCATCCACGTACTCCTGTGTCTGTCCACAGCGACGCCGCCGTGGCAGGGGCACACCATTAAGTGAAGAGCCAGCAGTGTGCAGGCAGACCGGACCGCAGTGATGTGCTCGTGCGGTGGTGGTTGGGTACAAAGCGACCGTCCGGTGACTGGGCGTGTTTTTGTTTTTCCGAGTGGGACCTTGTGAATCATTCATTCGTTCATCTCTGTGCCGCTGACCAGGCCCAGAGCCAGGCCCGTCGGGGAATTAATGTAATTTGATGATTATAGTTATGATTGCTGTTGCTGCTGGGCTTGTTGCGGTTGCATGACATTCGATTGTCACACATCTGTCAGATGGAAAGCGCTATGACTTGACAGGTCGGCAGGTACGAACGAATGCATGCCCGACTGATTGTGAGGCATGACTCGGACGTGAGATTGCTGTGGCCGCTCATGTTGCGGGGTCTGCTAGAGCGGATAATTGATGACTTCTGGATATGCGTGGCGTCTTCGTTGCGTAATTTGCGTTCTATTGTGGCCCAATCAGTTCTAATACTGCACGCTGTCTTCATTGCGTGCTCAGGGCCGTGCAGTTCGGATTTGGATAGGAACAACGGACTGCTTGTTGATTGTGACATGACTCCGTGGTTTATGTGTTTTCTTTGTAAGCACTGTGAATGGAATGGATTTGTCGCCTCTTCCTCTTCGTAAATGCACTGTGACGACTCTGGGAGTGATTTGTGGGCAATAAAATCCCGATGAGCAGGAGAGTCGAAGAATTTTATTTGATCTTGGGCCGACATACCGATGACCTGTAGAGATGGGAAGCTGCTGAGGGGCGTTTGGAACAAGGTGTCATTCTTAAGGGAATAAATTTGGCCGAGTTCTCAGCCAACGTCCGCTTCGGCATTGCATTTGTTTATTGCCATGAGCTTAGATCTGCACATTCTTCATTCGAAACCCGCCTCCAGTTACCCTTCCGCTGGCCCCATTGACACAAAAACCGCCAACTAACCCTGAATAATAATCCAATTAGCCCGGCATATAATCAAATCCAAAATCCATTTGAAATTTCCCCTTTTGGACGACTAATTAGTGTCGCCTCCTGTGTGCGCCGCTCTGGAATTCGGGTCAACAGTGCCATAATCTCGGGTATGAGGTTACCCACCGGATGCCTTCACTCTAATCGCAAATGAAATTAACTCGCTTTTTTGTTGGCGCAGATAGTCACCAACACGTGGCGCCCAACGAAGGACGGCTCGAATCGATGCTTGCTGTATAGGCGATTTACATGTGACCAATTTCTAAATTAATATGTTCCCCCTGTGCACAGTTTGCAAAGGAAGGCGGCCAGAAAAATCGATGTTTCAGACACGATGAGGTGGCGTACACGGATATCGTTTGCTGTCAGGGTGCGACAATCTACAGTGACGCAGTACCGTTCGTCCTAATCCAGTGTACGCGCTTCGTTTGAAGGCAACAGTACATAAATACCCCCGGGACCGGGCGAACCAGACCCTTCTACTTCCGAATCTGCATCTGTCAAAATGTAACCGTAATAAATATTGAAAACTCACCGCGCCCTGGGTTGTGACTGCAGACTGGCAACGCACGACAAGGAACGCAGGAAAGAGGAAATGAACAAAACCCGAAGCAAACTATCACTGTAGCGACTCCCTGTAATCCGATAGAGCAAAGTTTACTTTCCACCCTAATCTCTGGGGTGACTGGCAAGCGAAAGAGCTAGGTTACCCCCCGTGGAGAGAATGACGCGGGACGAGCTACAGACGAGGGCACATAGAGAATCCGTTTTGTGGCTATGGGTGATAATAGAAGGAAAGGGAGGAAAGTGAAAGCGGGGGCTACTCAGCTGCGACCTTGGCTAACGACAGCTAAAGGCACCTTTTACGGGCGTGTGCTGCGATTGTCATGAGTGCCGAACACATTTTTCGAGACATTTCCAAATATCGTGGACGTTTTGTGTTTCACCCTCTTTCCACGGCCCTGCTTGTCCGGGTGGCTTTTGTGAAAACGGTCTTAGTAAGTTCGGAAAAGTGGACGTATGCGTGGGTAAATGAAGAATTGAGTTGAAACACTTGTGGCGAATGTTGAGGGAGTCCGATGGAGGGCAACTTCTAAACTAGACTAGATCATGAATTAATTGATACCGTGTCAATAGTTTCAACAATGCGGATCCTGAAATACATTTCGTTTTGTATTTTAAAGGAGTTGCAGAGTGGCCGCCGTGGCGTAGTGGGTAGAGTGCGACGCTCACGGCTGAACACCTCGAATTCTTTACGGCACCACCTATTTTGAGCTGCTGACAACACTCAAAGGGTATTAACTGTCTAAGAAAGCTTCTCAAACTTCGCCGTTCGGAGTCGGCAAAAAAGTGTAGGTCCCTACTACTTCCCCATTAAGATCTATACCCTTTTGCATGCATTTGAACCAATTGTTGAAGCACTTTTGCCACTTTGATTGAGGTATCTTCAAAACATGCATTCTGAACGCATCAACCGCTCGTATTTCATCGTATTTTTGGAGCATTTCCTTCGACCAATCGAAACGACCCTTTTTTTGAGCGATTGACAAATTGTGTGGGATCCAACGCGGACAAGTTTTTTTGACGCTACTACCTAAGGTTGTCTCATTCTCACGATAGGTCACATGACTATCTTGCAATATCAGTTGGCGCACAGCATCAATGGTTTACGGAACAACAACTGCTTTTGGACGACCTTCCCGAAATCCGTCTTGGAGTGAACTACGACCTCGGTTAAATTCACCATACCATCGACAAACACTGGTCCTTGATGGAGTCTCATCGCCAAAAATTGAATTACCATAAATTCATCGATGCACTGTTGTTGAGTTAATCCACGTCGAAAGTTGTAAAAATCGCATGAAAATTTTCACGATTTAATTTAATTTTTTGAGCGAGATGAATCTTTTAAGTTACTGTAAACAACACAAATGGCGCTTGTACAGCTCTGTGAAAAAAAAAAATAGCACCACGTTGAGGTCTGCACTTTGGATGCTAATTACTTTTCTCCATGCTCATGTAAAGACATGATATTTATTGTAGGACATCTGTTGGGTATCAGTAATATAATGCAAAAAAACAAGATAAGCAAAGATGCATTTTAAGACAAGTTATACGAAATGAAACCGAAATTTTGGTGTGCAAAATAATAGCACCATGTCATTCTAAAAAGTGTTTTCGAAGTGTTTGGTAGTGTTTGGTTTTTTTTGGGCGTCAAAAGATTTAAGTAAAAATATTTAAGAATTTTGAAACTAGTATTTTTAAAATACAACGTTATAAACAATTAAAATGGGTCGCGGTGTGCATTGTACTCCTAAGACACGTGAACTTATAAAAAAAATAATTTCTGACGGACAAACGTACAAATTTATTCGGGAAATCGTGTGTTGTTCGAATAAAATGATTATTAATGAAAAAAAACACGTCGAAAAAGAAGAAACAAGAGGTAGAGAATTGAAATTAACCTTTACCGACGAGCGAAGAATGATAAAATTAGTGAAGCAAAACTCATTCATCACATCAAACAAAATAAAAGAGGAATTCCAATTCGGCGATGTCAGGCACTAATCGACTCTATGCAACGACGTTGTGCCGCTGTGCTCAAAAATAAGGGTTATAAGACGAAGTACTATTCCAATAAATTTTGCATTTTGTGCTTTTATTTTGCACACCAAAATTTCGGTTTGATTTCGTATAACGGGAATTTTCTTGTCTTAAAATGCATCTTCGCTTATCTTGTTTTTTGCATTATATTACTGATACCCAACAGATGTCCTACAATAAATATCATGTCTTTACATGAGCATGGAGAAAAGTAATTAGCATCCAAAATGCAGACCTCAACGTGGTGCTATTTTTTTTTGCACAGAGCTGTATGTCAAAACGTTCTGAGTACGTATAACCTCAAAAATGTCGAACCTAACGATAGAGCTGGCAGTTACCAGATTGCAACACTAGGGTTGCCCAATCCCGAAATATAAAAGGCAACCTTCGTATGGTTATGACATCGAAAGCAGTCACCCCAATGAAAGAACCCAGGAGAACCAAGACCAAAAAACACGCTAAGTTTGATTAGATGTGAAGATTTTGCTGACAGCATCAGGAGTTCTTACCACATGGTCGTACTATTAATAAGAAGTATTTACGAAGCAATACGAAGAAAACGCCCGCAATGTTTAAAAAAAACAATTCATAGGTTTTGAACCACCATAATGAATTTGCTCACGCGCCATTGCTTGTTCGTAATTGTTTAGCCAAAAACAACATCGTAATCATGCTTCACCGTATTTATAAGTTTTCGCCTTCTGCAACTTTTTCCTGTTTCCGCAACGGCAAAGACCCATGAAAGAGGACGGCAATTGAAAAGCCGAAGGAGCTCAATAGCATACCATAAAGTACATATCAGAACTGCGTCGAGGATTGGAAAAAAACGCTGGCGCAAGTGCTTTATATTTGAGGGAGGCAGAATATAAATAGATGAGAAACATGCATTTTTTTGAACAGATCCCTATCACTTACCGGGTGATTCATTCTGGAAAGCTTGTGTCTTATCAAAGGGAGGGCAACCATGTAGGACCCCATCAAATGAAGACAAGAAAATTATTAAATTCTCCTTAAAAAAAAAAACACCGCTTTCCTTTGAAAAAAAAAAAAAACAAAACTCTTAAAGAAGACAAATTGCAATTGACTCAAATTCCATTGGCTCTTCTACATTTAGACACCGCTCCATCCAGTCCGGGTTGCAAGATTTTAAAAAAGGACGGCTTTTCCGGCCAAGGAATTGAACTAATTTGATAAGTACGAGGTCAAATGGATTCAGAAGACTACGTTGGCATTCTAAACAACACCATGCTTCCTTATGCCGATTGAAAAATGTCACCTGCTTGGACATTCCAACACGACAACGATCTTATGCACATGCCGAGGTTGACCACAAACAAACTTACTCATGTTCGCCAGGAACATGAAGGCAATAAATAAGAATCGAAAAGTCCGGGTTGCAAGATTTTAAAAAAGGACGGCTTTTCCGGCCAAGGAATTGAACTAATTTGATAAGTACGAGGTCAAATGGATTCAGAAGACTACGTTGGCATTCTAAACAACACCATGCTTCCTTATGCCGATTGAAAAATGTCACCTGCTTGGACATTCCAACACGACAACGATCTTATGCACATGCCGAGGTTGACCACAAACAAACTTACTCATGTTCGCCAGGAACATGAAGGCAATAAATAAGAATCGAAACCAAATTTCTTTCGTTTTGCAAACTTGTCTTAAATGTATGTGAAAGGGTCTCTTAAATAGAGAAATTTCTGAATAAGGACCGTCAGATGGCTTTCAGCCGAAGTTTGTTAAATCCATGTGCCTTCGCTGGGAGCATGTTCTTTCTCATATTAAGCTTTCAACATTTTTTTTCATTTTACCCGCTTAAACTCCAAATGGGTTCAACGACATCCAAATGACTCTGTTTAACGCGAAGCACTACCCGTGCGTTAGCCTCTCGCATTCATGGTGCTTATGCTGTCCTCAAAATGAATGACGTATTCGGTCGGCACGACACACGATGAATCCTGCAAAAGTAAGAAAAAAAAAAAAAACACAAAACAAGCTCAAGACAAAGAGGCTCACGATCCAGAGGAGAGCAGTTTAAATGTTCTCGCACCACAACTCAAGGAGGATGTGCATTCCGCAGGAGTGTGTAATTGCAGATGCGCGATGCAACGTGTGGTTTTGAACAGAGTCAGCAACGGTCGGTGTCTTCGATTGAAGTGGCAAGTAACGCGAGTAGTGCAACGGATATGTCTCGTTCTCATCCCCCAACTCCGCCCACACAACTTCACATGTAACCGAGCGAGCGGAGGGGGGTGGGTTTCCTTTTTGACTGCCTTGAGACAAAGGGAAGTTTTCCCGACGACTGGTTGTAGTTTCAAAATGGAACTAATTTCAACGAGGACTAATGGTTGCCAGCATCCCGCATACAATGCCCCAATGAGTAGACCGCGAAGACTGGAGGTTAATTAGTGGCAGTCTTGTTGGCATATTCAAAGGAGGCGGTAATTCGAGACGACATGAGTTTTGAGTTGTTTCTTACACCACAGTCGCTACTTGAGGTTTCAAAGGAAACTGCGATTATTGCTGGTTGAATTTGTTTTGTGCAGCTGGAGGAGAGGAGCGCCGTCCAAAGTCGTATGGAATTCAACCACTGTTTTGCGGGATCATTAGGACAGTTGAGAAAGTGTGAATGTGTGAATAGTATGATGATAAGGTGGGGATTTAGTTGATATTCAAGACTAGGCTTTGATATACCTTCTCCCAAGATAAACGCAAGACATGTGGGAAACCGACTTTGCGCTCCTTTTTCTGATGCTCGTAGAGCAGATTAGAATTTTTCGAAGCTCGGGAAGTCGGAAAAGTTTATTGAGATAATTTCTCACGTTTCGAGAGTTGCTACGTTACCTACGACAACCATAGTTTGTGCCCTTGTGTAAGGTAACCTCAGCTACGAGCAACAATTTTCAAAGGAACTGCAGAAATGAAAAAGATGACGTGTGCTGATCAGGTGAACCATCGGCGATTAGCGAAATGTTGCCTGTAGCCTTCATGAAACAGTTGAGACAACTTTCTTCTTCATAATGCCCTAGTAGTCTGCCCTCCAATCATCTCCCAGTCAGTTCCAACTTCACAATGATTATCTGAGTACGGCTGAAGCAGCCTAATTCCGCGTAATTGAAAAATAGTCAAAAGAGATCCAGCTGCCGCCAAGTGCGCCAAGCCAGTATAAGAAATCTGGGGACGACCCCTCTTGAAGGCCCGATTACAGGCGGAAGTCTTTCGTTGAATCTGCGGCGCATTCATTATCGTAAACGACTTCCTAGAACCAAGCCAAGGCAGCAGCAGCAATCGCTAGCGACAAGCATTAATCCACTAAAAACCCACTAAGGTCATGTAAACGAAAAATGAACATAATTCATTGCAGGCTTCATTCACTTAAGAGAGTAACTCGTTAGTGGCCCTCTTGATGTTCGTCAAGTGGCCGATGGACAAATGCACTTACTTCTTCCGCCCACCCTGCTCTGCAAAGATTACAGAGCGACACAGAGCTCATACATTAATTCATTCGAAAACATTTTCAAAACCAATTGAAGCACAATTCGAATGCAGCCACCCGCCGCCGCATAATGCGGAGTTTCACATGTGCCCGCATGCGGCTGCACACACAAGAACGCGACCGTTCGCAGGGCAAATTGAAAAGGATCTGCGTTAGGTCTGCCATCCGCCACGTTAATGTCATGGAATTAAATTAATTAAAACGACAGGGAGAGAAGAAGTGGGAGGAGGTTAAAGACGAAAGTAAAGAAAAAGAGAGAAAGAGAGAAAGAGAGAAGATAGTCAGCAGCTGGAACTTCATGTGGCCTCATTGCTTTGTGTAAGCGACAATCCACAAAGGCGGCGGCGGCGAGTAGCAGCAATTCTAAAGAGACGCAGCCAGCCCATCATAGTGGGATGTCATTATGCAGCCGCAGAAGCACTTTATGGAACTTCAGCACTCCTCGTTTTGTGCGAACTCATGAATTTGATGAATACCACCGTTGCACTCCGTTGAAGACACTGCGCGGACGGAGATACCGTCCGAAGTCATGCCCTAGGCCGAATTATTCCGTAGGCTCCCATTGTGAACCCTTGGTCGCTCGCATAAAATCGCAATTTTTATTGCAGTTCGTTTTTGTCTCGTTTTATTTTTTTGCCAGTGAGGAGCCCTAATTAAAACGATGTTTCGGGGGTGATGACACCACGGCAGGTGGGTGGCAGGATGAAATCATGACGGCGACCAATGCGGACACGACAAGGGCTGCAAACATTTCGCGTTGGAGGTCATTGTGCGGCGTGTGCATGCAATGACACCAGTTCGACCACTCTTTTTTGCTCCCGTCAACTGTTATTGAATTTATTATTTCTGCATCGCAATTATACCGTTAACTAGTACTTAGCTGTTCACTTTTTGTATCTGCTTACCAAAATCGATCGGGCACTGGGCGGGGCTTATTAATATGCAATTGCTGATGATGAGTTGAAATGTTTATGGAGTGGGTAGAATGCCTGTCTGTCGGTTATTGATACTGTTTTTCGATCATTTGCAGTTAAGCGGTTCGCTGAAATCCTGTGCAGACTTTATTGCAATGGTTTTCGTGTTGAATTTCACAGGAAATTTTCACTCTCAACTGTTTTGTTCGGGGAAGACTGTTCAATAAGCAAGATTGACGCAAAAAATTTTCATTTGCTTGATACATTTGAACTATCATGCAATTTATTTCAATCACTTGCCTTACAGGGGACCTGAAATCATTTGCTTGATACATTTGAATTATCATGCAGTTTATTTCAATCATTTGCATCATCAGCGGGGAGATGGTATTTTGTAATATGCACGTTGGGGGGAATTAGGAGAGAAAGTTGCAAATGTAAGATGTACGAAAATGAAACAGAGTAAAATTTGTTCTTTCATTCAATTTAAATGGTAGTCGTCCTTTAAACAAGTACATGGGATTCTTCGAAGTAGACTGAAGCCTGGGACGATCTTCAGCGAGTAACACATCACTCAATAAGTCGAGGAACTGACATATAACGAGGCGCCACTTACAAAAAATCCATTTTTCCAATTTTAGGAAGTACAAACATTCAAATAATACCTGTCATGACGATCTGATTATTATGTTACAAGTTACAGTGCTTCAAGTGACGCTACTTTTGCGATTTTTAAAATAATGGAAGAAAACAGAATTTCGTATGTTGGTTAAACAATGCTTTCGAATAGGAATAAATACCGTGCAAGCTCAGCAATGGCTTGAAAATTATGGCAGGGACTCTGCTGCATCAAAAACAACTTTTTGACGGTGGTATGCTTTCATTAAACATGGCCGTTCAGACACCGACGATGCTGAACGCTGAACACTCTGGTAGGCCAATTGAGGTTGTAACACCTGAAAACGTCAAAAATGTACACAAAATCGTTTTGGAAAACGATGTCGCGTGAAATAGCTGACATCTTGACAGATTTTAGAAGGCAGTGTGTACACTGTTTTGCATGAACATTTGTTCATAGGAATGCTGTTTTCGAAACGGGTGCAGCGTTTGCTGACAATGGACCAAAAACAACAACGTGTCAATGATTCTGAGAGCTGTTTGGAACATTTGTTCATAGGAGTGCTGTTTTCGAAACGGGTGCAGCGTTTGCTGACAATGGACCAAAAACAACAACGTATCAATGATTCTGAGACCTGTTTGGAGCTGTTTCGCCAGAATCAACAGGACTCCTTGCATCGGTATGTCAGAATGGATAAAACATGGATCTTCTACAACACACCAGAGTCAAATCGGCTGCCGGCGGAGTCGACAGCAGCCGATGAACCACACTCAACAGGTCCAAAAACACAAAGGTCGGCTTCCAAAGTGGTGGCATCCGTGTTTTGGGATGCATACGAAATTTTATTCATCAACTACCTAGAGAAAGGCCAAAGGTTCAATAGCAAATACTACATGACATTATTCAACCATTTGAAGGAAGAAATTGCAAAAAAGAAAAAAACATTGTCATATGAAAAAGAAAAATATTCTCCCCCCACCAAGACAATGCGCCGTGTCACAAGTCGTTGGCTTCCATGGCCTAATTGCACGAATTGGGCTTTAAGTTGCTTTCACAAGCAACGTATTCTCCAGATAAGGCCCCCGCGATTTCTACTTCCTTTTTGACCTCAAAAAGATGCTTCCCGGAAAGAATTCTGGCTCGAATAAGGAGGTGATTGCCGAAACTGAAGCCTACTTTGAGGCCAAAGGCAAATCGTCCTATAAAGAAGGTATCGAAAAGTTGGAGCGACATTGGACTGAGACTCGGAGGAAACTACGTTGATGAATAAAGTCGAATTTTGTCTAGGAATCGCATTTTTATTGGAAAATCTAAGGACTTATTGAGTGATGTGTTAAATAAATGAAGTCATTAATCTGCTTTTATTTTTTAATTTTTCAGATATAAATAGAACTTCTTTAATATAAGATTGTCAAATATCTCCTTTACGCTTTTTTGCTCTTTATTCAATGCTTCATAGAAAGTGTTGCAGTGATCGAATTTAGTTCAAATATACGCCGTTTTGTTCGATAATCTGTTTCCATCTAGACGACAACTTCATAATACCCGCTCGAATAAGCCCCCCTCCTTATTTGCGAAGAACTCGGACAACCACTTCTGTGAAGTCCAACTTCACACCACTAAGGGCGTTAGTCATGGACAGCACAGGTGGTAATCACTTTGCGCTATGTCCGGGCTATATGGTGGATGCGATAAAACCTCCCATCCGAGTTCCAGTAGCTTCTGACGAGTCATCAACGAAGTGTATGGTCTGGCGTGGTCCTGGTGGAACACTACACCCTTCATGTTGGCCAATTCTGAACGCTTCTGTTCGGTCGCCTGCTTCAAGCGGTTCAGTTGTTCGCAGTAGATGGTAGAATTAAGCGTCTGGCCATGGGATGATTTTCTTCCAATCCCACCAAACATACAGCAAAACCTTCGTGACCATCAATTCCTGTTTGGCCTCTGATTGAGACGATTCACCGTCCTTCAGCCATGACCGTTTTCGCTTGATATTGTCGTCTGTGATCTATTTTGCGTCGCCAGTCACCATCCGCTTCAAAAATGGGTCGAGTTCGTTCCGTTTTAGCAGCATATCCCTGGCGTTGATTCGGTCCAGAAGGTTTTTTTTCGTCAACTCATGCGGCACTCAAACATCAAGCTTTTTTTGGTATCCAGCCTTCTGCAGATGGTTTAAAATGGTTTAGTTACTAACGTCCATCTCCTGGACGATGTCAAGACATGCCACATGCCGGCCTAACTCGATGATTTCGCAGGTCTTCTGCCGACTGGCTTACCCATGGTGTCGTTTTCACCGAATCTGAATCGTCGAAATCATTCCTCCACGGTTCGAAGTGATAGAGTCCTATCCCCCAAAACACCATTAATCTCACGGAAATTTCTCTAGCGAAGGAAAACTTTAAAATAGCGCGAATTTCGGCGTTTGCCTTTAACGAAGGAAAACTTTAAAATAGCGCGAATTTCGGCGTTTGCCTTTAACGAAGGAAAACTTTAAAATAGCGCGAATTTCGGCGTTTGTGAAATCCATGTTTATTGCCAGATACGAGCTCTGTAGCGCTTTGTACATAGCCGGAAAATTCAAAAGACAAAAAGGCGGAAGAAAATTATAATACAATTAATCTTTTTACGACTCCAAAGATAGTTTTGCGGTTTGAAAATCGAGTTCCAGTAAAGGAAGAAGTTATGATTACTATCTATCGAAGATTATACAAGGTCTGAACTGAGTCCAACGTAAAGGGTGATTTTTTTTAGCTATTATCTTTTTGGCAACACTGGTTTAAACAGCTGACGCACGTTTCGTGTTTTGTTTCACTGTCATACATCTTCAGTTTTGTCTATAATTTAACGATAAATCGTCTTACAAACGAACAACTCTTGCAAAATTGAATTTCATTATCAAAATGCGTGCTTTGTTAAGAAAGTTCAATGGACGAAGCTCAATGGGTACGTAAATAAGCAGAATTGTCGATTTTAGAGTGAATGTCAGCCGGATGCATTGCAAGAGCTACCTATGCATCCAGAAAAAGTCACAGTTTGGTACGTTTTATGGGCTGGTGGCATCATTAGACCGTACTTCTTCAAAGATAATGCGAATTGTAACGTAATTGTGAATGGTGAGCGCTACCGTGAAATGATATTCAACTTTTTTTTTGCCCAAAATGCAAGAGCTTGACTTGCATGACATGTGGTTTCAACAAGACAGTGCCACACGCCACACAGCACGCGCAACAATAGAGTTATTGAGAGGCGAGTTCGGTGAGCATTTTATTTCACGTTCGGGACCGGTCAATTGGCTGACTAGAACGTGCGAGTTAACGCCCTTGGACTATTTTTTGTGGAGCTATGTTCAACCTTGAATTGGTGCATATGAAGGCAACATTGAAGTATTTATTCAAGAGATACCGGTCAAAATGTTGGAAAAAGAATGCCAAAATCGGACTAAGTGGATGGATCATTTGAGGCGCAGTCCAGGTCAACATTTGCATGAAATAATCTTCAAACATTAAATTATATGGACTGTACCATCGATTCAAATAAAGATTTTATGAATTTTTCTAATTTTTTTTTTTTGAAAACTTGTTTATAGTTTTTGAAAATTCACCCTTTATATTCATAGTTCCAACAACATTCAATTAACATGATACTCACCCGACAAGCCGTCAACTAATATAGTCAACAGATTGGCTAACCAAAGACTTCGTGTATAAGACCAACGAAAGGTTTAACACAAAAAAAAATGTATGCATTCAATTGAAAATACATCTGAATTGAACTATTTACGTAGTAACCATTTGGTATTTTTGAGATTTCTAATCGCTCCGTGGCCGCGGTGTGGTGGGTAAAGTGCGACACATTTATTTTTCGCTTGTCCTAAAAGTAGTGAATTAAAGATGGTATCTAATTGTAGATTCTGTTCCGTCTTATTGTTTATCTCCTTCTAGTGAGATTGAACAACTTCCGAAAAAGATTTGCAAGCCGTTCGAGTTCGTGCTTTGTCCCGAAATTCACAACTCAGGGATCTTGATGCGCTCTATGCACAGCAGCATGGTAACTCCTTTGCGGCATTCGAAGTTTTTGAATATGTTTCCTTTCCTTTCGTTTAGGATTATTGGGTTCTGGCAATAATCCCTCCAAACCTGAGGCTTTGTACATTACATCGTAATTATGAAAGATCAACTGCCTGAATTTATTTAGGGAGTACCAATTTCTAAAGTAAATCCCTCTTTGTAGTCATAAAACTAGTTGACTTCTGACAACTTCAGTTTAACAATCTCTTACCACAGTCAATTGGGAACCCTGAATCGTCTACGTTTTACTGAAGCAATCTACATAGAGCATGAAAAAATCACGCTTATACATACATACATAGTTGTAGTTCAACCAAATGAAACCTAATTCAAACAATCAACAGCTTACTGATCGGTAACTCTTCTTTTTTCTTCTTTCAGAAAATAACAACGACGTTGATCAGTAAAAGCACGCATTGAAAATGACCGACTTCACCTTGAAACACCTTCTGCGCTACTACAGAAGTCACCGTTTATAACACGTGTCTAAAGTCAGATACAAATACTCCAAAGAAAACAACAGCACCAACAAGGATAAGCGTTTCAAGCAGAAGACAACATCTCGTATGCAAGCCGAGTTTCAAAAATACAACATTCCTGCTCCAGTTAAAAGGAGTTCATATCTCACATAGTCATCATAGATGACTGCACACATCACCAAAAGAACTCTTAGTCGCTCGTCTCGAAGAAGCCCATAATTCGGATCCGCATCGTCATCACAAAATCGAATCGAGTGGATTTTGTTTTAAATATTCTTGACTGATAGTTGTGTAAACAAACAAATGATCTCTCCCTCCCCACAATCATTTACACGCTTTCCCTATCCAATCCGCGAAAACTATGCCAAATAGCGTAATTTCAGCAGCTACAAACTAACGAGCGCAACGCCGTGTATCAGCAAGGATCAGTTGCTGCCAGCCGACGATACGTTCAGGATTTATTTATACGATTCTAAGCGACAACAACATATAAAAAATATTTGTATACACATATTCAAGGAATTTGCATTTATAAACAAATTTATAAAGTAGCGTTTAGCATTTTATACGCGTCACAAGAACAACGTCAAAGTGATAAGGACCAGTGCGAGCAGCTAGCCGCTTCAAGTTGGCTAAAGAGCAACAGAGGAGGGCAACTGAACTGTGTTAAAATGGGCAACAAATGCTGTAGCAAGAGACAGGACCAGGAACTGGCCCTGTCCTATCCGACGGGTTACAAAAAGGGCGAGTACGCCTTCGGCAACACAAACATTACCAGCGGACAGAAGCATAACAATGGCGGCTCACTCGACTCCCGATACACACCGGACCCGAATCGGGTGCCGATAAAGATAGCCAGCAAAGGTGGCGTGGACATCATTCGACCACGGACAACACCAAGTGAGTATGATTGTTGAAATTAACGCACGTACCTTTTCTCTGCTACTGTTTTATAGGTTGTAAATCGGGAGGGGGGATGAGCGTGTCATTGAGTCCGACATAACGAGGCCTTTGTTCTTTTATGAGGACAAATCCATAAAACGAGATTAAATTCGGTGTAACGCCAGTAACTGCTGCGGCTCGTAATTTGGTGGGAATACAAATGACTGTTGAATTTAATTGCTCACAAGGATACGCACGCGGGTACATTCAGATCCAAAGCGTATCTCGTTTCCACAGAACACGATCAATGATGTCCACCTCTGATAGATCTCATGCACCCGCATTCAGGGAACTCTTCGGTTTCCCTATCCATTCAGGGAACTCTTCGGTTTCCCTATCCATTCAGCGAACTCTTCGGCTTCCCTATCCATTCCCACAGATGCTAACGCGGAAAGCATACTTCCCTGAAAGCGTGTGTCATTGCCTGCGGAAAGATTGAAAAATTAATTCTGGCACTTGCGGCAGATAATGAAGCATGAAACGAGTAGGCGACGGTGGGGAGCCCTCGTTTTATTTTGTGTTTTTAATAAAACTCACGTGCATTGTAAAGTCTTCCCATGGAACGAGCGCATTAGAAGTGCGTAAGAATATCCAAACAGCCTCAGGTGTTCTCTGAGAACGAACTGCGATGCAGATAAACACGAAACGACTTTGAATACATACATACACTCGAATTTCGAGCAGTTAAAGTTAGAAAAACAGATTAGAGCCAGCTCTGTGTGGGACACCTGGGCTGATTGATTGTGTAGAACTGTTGTGATGTTTGTAGGATAAAATCTTCATGGCATGCATGCACAGCCATACGAGCTGCGCAAAGATGACATCGAGGTACGCACGCAGTCCAAGTGTTTGCAAGCGGCATAACCTCACTTAAGTGACTGGTTGTTGTTTATGATTGTGCGCGGATTCAGGGTCGTCCACTTGATTTTCCCAGCCTCTCATTTCGACCATGATTCAGTTGAGTCATGGAATGGATTGTCGGTTGTAAGGAGTGATACGAGGTGCGTTCCGCAGTGAGGTGCCGGATTCGCTGTCTCTTAAGGAACCATGCCTGCAACTGTTGCCCAGTAACTGGAGTGAAGAGTTTGTTTTTTAAGAGTGAACCGAAATTAATAGTTTCTGGCGGTCTTGTACAAAACAACAGTTTCTGCCCGCAAACCACCACTCATCAACTGTGCTCTTAACAGCACGCATAGCATCCTTCACTGCGCACAAATTTCAGTGCAACACACGCCAATTGTCAGGTTTTGCTAGTGGATTAGAAGTTTGTCCTTCTACAATACCGCATTTTTCGA
Organism: Eristalinus aeneus; assembly: GCA_955652365.1. Lineage (NCBI taxonomy): Eukaryota > Metazoa > Arthropoda > Insecta > Diptera > Syrphidae > Eristalinus > Eristalinus aeneus. Next base: position 63,373,561 of record OY019134.1, on the reverse strand, counting down.
ATTTCCGGCAGTACCTAACCCAATTCTGTCTGTAAAACGCTTACTAGCAATCGCAAAAGACTTCAATTTCGTTTAATTCCCCTTATCCACATTCCTGTCAATCCTACATCGTGCAATTTTACATATTTCTGCACCAGTTCCTTTCAATTCAGAGAGCGCACTCATCGAATTCCAATGCAAACCCCCCATTCGCCACAATTGCATTGTTTCGCTAAACAAACGTAAAATAAGCAACAAGGAGGTTTGCCAAATTGACACAAAGCTAATCACATTTGTGACGACACTGTCCGCCACAGCACATTAACTGCATTACCAATCGACCATCAAATGACTTCTGCCCCGTTAGGTACCACCTTCTAAAGGGGGAAGCTCCCCTGTTCGCCGATAAATCTGCTTAGATATGGACTTGTAACCTACTCCCACTGCTCACTACTCTTTAACAAGTGTTCCACTTTTACTTTCGTTTGTTGTTGCTCTGTTTTTTTAGCTTCTTTCCCTATGCCTCGCACTCTTAGCCCATTAGAAGGCGAGTCGGCAGGCACAGCTCACGAGGGACAAGAACAAATAAGAATAATACTTAAAACCCACTTAAGAGCAAACATCATGCGGGGTGCAATAAATTCATACGAATCAATTGGATTTGCCATGTCGCAGCGCCCTACGATATTCCCGCTTAGTTGTGAGTTCTTCTCTCGCGACATTGGCCCGGTTTCGTTGAGCTGAGGGCTAACGTTGCCACTGGGAAAACACAAATTGCTTGTACTTGGCGTGGGGTAGCTGAAGGAAAGACTGCTTCAATGATGCCAGAAGCCCAATTCTGTGGAGGGCTTAGGAACAGAGTAGAGACGACGTTGTTTTTACAATTTTTTCATGGCTCTTGGCGTTGAGCATTGATTTAATTTCGTGCAGAAACAAAATCGAATTGGCAAGGAAAACGGGTTTTAAGGGCTTTTGATGGTGGCAGAAGAGTTGCATAGTGGGGATTAACCGGAACAAAGCTTGTAATATTGCCAAGCGGTGGGAATTGAAACGGAAAAGTGGAATTTCGTGCCGGATGGAGTGGCAGGGTTAAATTGTGGTGGTGTTAAGTCTAATGTTCGTTCTTTCTCTTTCACAGCAACTGTTCCAGGCGGTGTGGCCAAGCGTCGAGTGGTTGTCGCACTGTATGACTACAAATCCCGCGATGAATCTGATCTCAGTTTTATGAAGGGCGATCGAATGGAAGTAATCGACGACACCGAATCGGACTGGTGGCGTGTGGTGAACTTGACTACTCGCCAAGAGGGCTTGATCCCTCTCAACTTTGTAGCCGAGGAACGGAGTGTTAACAGTGAAGAGTGAGTTTTTTAAAAAAATTTTCAAAGTCATGAATTCCTTTCTAAACGTTGTCTTCCCTTGCAGTTGGTTCTTTGAGAATGTGCTGAGAAAGGAGGCTGACAAATTGCTACTTGCGGAGGAAAACCCACGTGGGACGTTTTTAGTTAGACCATCTGAACACAATCCAAACGGCTATTCCCTCTCGGTGAAAGACTGGGAGGACGGTCGAGGATACCATGTGAAGCACTATCGAATTAAACCGCTCGACAATGGCGGCTATTACATTGCCACAAATCAGACTTTCCCCTCATTGCAAGCTCTAGTGATGGCGTATAGTAGTATGTTGCACATTTGCGTATTCCTTTTTATGATACTTACGCTAATTTGTATTCAAATTGCTTTTCAGAAAACGCCCTTGGACTGTGTCATATATTGTCACGGCCATGTCCTAAGCCACAGCCACAGATGTGGGATCTGGGACCGGAACTCCGTGATAAATACGAGATACCACGATCTGAGATTCAACTGATTCGAAAACTTGGCCGTGGCAATTTCGGCGAAGTTTTCTACGGCAAGTGGAGGAACAGCATCGATGTGGCTGTGAAGACATTACGAGAGGGAACCATGTCAACGCAGGCATTCCTGCAAGAGGCTGCCATCATGAAGAAATTCCGTCACAATAGATTAGTAGCATTATATGCTGTTTGCTCTCAGGTTCGGACAATGATGAATTGATTTGTAAACTTGGCGTTGAATGGTTGTGATTGCTTTGAGTTACTTTGCGATTTTTTTGTAGCTCTTTTCAATATTATGTCATCAATTAGGAGCAGCTCAGAGCAAATATTTCTTCAAGTTCAATACTTCTATTTAATAAACACTTTTCTAAATGTCCTTAAATGTAATAAATTGCCACTTATTTGCTGCTAACTTCGATCCAAAAATTACAGTTTCCCTAAAAAGGTTACACTGTCCAATGTAGAAATTAACCTGACCACGGTCTTGGACTACATTTACCCTGTTGCAAAAAGGGACAGTGTAAGTACAGCGTCATGTTTCTTTGTGATCTTGTAACTTAGCCATCTTTCGAAAGGCTTCGTTGGCTTTGTATATATTACACTTTTATAACCTGAGTTATGTAGCGAAAAATTATGAATTGAACTGAAAAGAATGAAAAAGTTTCTGTTCAGGAATTATTCAGGTTGTAGCCGCCTTCTAGGGGCAATATGTCAACGAATTTGTGTAGCAAACCCAAAAGCATTACATAATTATCGCCTGAAGAGGACAGCATCCCCTGTCGAAACGTCGGGAAAACACAAGTGATATAAACTTGTTTCATTTGCTACATTATGACCAAAAGGGCCGACGAGGAATTCGATTTTTCAACCACAAAGTATTAGAACTTGATCAACTTCAGAACAAACATACGGTTTTTATTATACGCAGAATTTATCCGAGAGCTAAGTACACATTCTTAGATTCAAGATTGAAGCCTTCCACTAAATGTCTCATGTCCGCTGACCCATTCCTTATTTGTATATACCACCTTTAGCCAGAATGTCCTCTGTTGCTAATAACCAACAACCAACGTTCAGGAATTATTCAGGCTGTAGCCCCTGGAAGTCGTCTACAGCCTGAATAATTACTTAATAGTTGACAAACAAATGTAGATTGTCCAATTATGCGAATCGGAATGCCAAAGAGTTTACAAATCAATCAACAATAGCCTTCAAAAGCTATAATAATTCACTTATTCATTCACATTGTGTTTACTTTATATTTTTTTCTTTGTAGGAAGAACCAATTTACATCGTCCAAGAGTACATGTCTAAGGGTAGTCTATTAGATTTTCTACGCGAAGGCGATGGTCGTTACTTACATTTCGAAGATCTAATCTATATTGCCACCCAAGTAGCCTCAGGTATGGAATACCTGGAATCAAAGCAACTAATACATCGTGATCTTGCCGCTCGAAATGTGCTCATTGGTGAGAATAATGTTGCGAAAATCTGTGACTTTGGTCTGGCTCGAGTGATTGCCGATGACGAATATTGTCCGAAACAAGGATCACGTTTCCCAGTTAAATGGACAGCACCCGAAGCTATAATCTATGGAAAATTCTCAATTAAATCTGATGTTTGGTCATATGGTATACTATTAATGGAATTATTCACATATGGTCAAGTACCATATCCTGGTATGCATAGTCGAGAAGTAATTGAAAACATCGAACGAGGCTTCCGAATGCCAAAGCCAACAAATCATTACTTCCCCGATAATATCTATCATTTGCTGTTGCAGTGTTGGGATGCTGTGCCAGAGAAACGACCGACATTCGAATTTCTTAATCATTATTTTGAATCGTTTTCGGTGACGTCAGAAGTACCTTATCGAGAAGTTCAGGATTAAGACTTATTATAAATTTTTGTTTTGTTTATTTTTTTTCCAGTAGAGAAGAGAACGAAATTAATTTCAATTTCAGTTTATATTAGTTATAATTTTTTTTCTTTGTGTTTTGTGCTATTATTTTAGTTATTCTAAGACAAGAAAGGAATTCTTTTAAATCGTATCATTATCTTTTTCCCTATGCGTGTACTCTGTTGGTTTTATATAAATATGAATATAACACTTTTGAGTATATATATACGTATTTATGTGTTAACTAAGTTTCAGATTACAATTTCTCTACGCCGACAATTGAGTTTTGAGGGTCATTTGTTTTCTTGGAAATTTATACTCTAAGCATTGAGAGATTGAAGATATTTATTTGTTTTTGATGGTTAACAACACATGCTCCCTTCACACACATCATATGATCATCACTTTATCTTTCTCTCTATCTATCCTTATCCAAATCTCTTTGTTCGTTTAGGTTATTCTATTGTTTATGAGGTGTAGTGCATTACACACTCCTACTTATACATATACACTTATATATACATATATTTACTTATACGAGAAATGAATAAAATCCTTTTTAAGTATTACAACCAAACAAAACAAAGGCAAAACCTATGAAATTTTTAAAAGACTTATTTTCTTTCCAATCTTTTTACAAGAACCATGCCACAAACTTACACAATTTATTCTTATTGACCTTGAAGCCAATGCGGCCTTGATTGTGGGCAGCAGCGTGCAGCGATTGAATGAATTAGGGATTTCACACAAGACAAAAACATAATCGTGGCGCATTTTAAGTCGATCATTGCATAGCTTTTTATACATTTACAAGATTCCCCGTTTTCGTCCCAGAACCCACCTCATTCACATACTAAACGCAAACGCTGATGATATCTCTGCTGCTGCAACAACTCCCACACACTGCATTGAGCGCAAGAATCCTATAAACAAAACTTTCCAAACGTTATCTTCTTGCATTTCTTTTTTGTTTCTACTAGTTTTTATTTCTTCTGTAACAAAAACCAATGTCGTACATTAGTTGAAAGAAAAATTCAAGGAGAACAGCTGAAAGAACATAGTAAACGAAGTATAAGTATATTTTAAATTATATTAAATAAATCGTGAAGTTATATTAATTTAATAATCATAACTATTCACTAAGATAACATTAAAAACAGAAAAAAAATTAATAAAACCACATCTAGTTGTAATCATACATAAATAAGATAAAATTAAATGAGAAAATGAAGACAAACAATGCGGAAGATTTCATTGAAATAAACGAGAAAAAAAATAAAATATTTACCTACTTTTTACTATTTTAATTTGTTTTCTTTTTGTATAAAATAACATTTAAAGAAAAATGAAAAATAAAAAAAAATCTAGTACTATGTGTAAGGATCCATATACAATACAATCATTTAAGTATATATAAACAAAACTCTATATATATACATAAATATGAATGAAAGAAACTAAAAATAAACCAAAAAATTAACTCTAAACATATATTGATAATAATAAAACGTAAATCGTAAACAGAAACACTATACATGAAGAGAAAAACTTTGAAAATAATACGAAAGAAAAATATATATATAAAATTTAAAAAAGAGAAAATGGAAAACGATGGTACAGTTCAATAAAGCGTAACATTTTATCCATAAAATCCGTGAGGTTTCAATTGGTTTTGTTTGTTTTACATGGGTTACGGGTGTTGAGTTATTCAATAAAAATATAAAAGACATCAATGCCAAACACACTAAGGCTATTTTCCCATCTTCCCGTGTCTTATTCGTTTCTTTGTGGCAGCTGGGCCCTTGTGCGGTGGATAACTGCGCCGATTATGGCATGAGTCATAGACTAAACATCACGTCTTTTAGAGTCTCACCTCCATCTAGTTCCTGAAAATGCTTAAAGTATTATTTTCATGTGCAAAAAGCTATGAAGTTGGCTGAAATTGTTGACCGCCTCTTCGTGAAAAGGCAATTAAGTTGAAGTGTAAATGTAAGAACAAATCTGTTCAGTAGCCCCCACCCGCTAATGAGTTTATTGAACGTGTGTTTGTTTTAGATATTTGGAACTTCGAAGTGGAGTAAAGTAAATACAATTCTTCTTAAATAAGATGAAATTTATTTTATTTGAAAGTTAATCTATTGGTATTATAATCATAATATGATTTCTGGCATAAGAACACCATGACTGTCTTAGCGTAGTATAATTTGGAGGCCCAATTTTCCAACATAACGTGGCGAATGTTGTGTACTAAGTGCTCACTCGTCGCGGGCTTATCGACGAAATCTTGTGACTTTATAAGACCCCACAAGAAAATTGTCAGCGGTTTACATGATCTTGGGGAATACACTCACGATACCGATATGTGAACTTACGCTGTTACAAAACGCTGCCTTCAATAAATCAAGAGTGCGCGAGCTTTGGACATATTGCGCAGTTTTTACATATCACGGTTGTTCAATAAATGAAAAAAAAGTAAAACAAAACAAAAAGCCTCCAAAGCAGTCACCATTGACTGTAATACTTTAGCAAGCATCACGTAAATTGGGAGATGTCAGCTTCATAGCTCATCGATCAGCTAATTTCCCCTGGCTGTTCACGCACTTGACGGTAATTTGCAAATTAATTGGATATAGGCTTGTTTTCGAAAGTTATGGGCCAACCATAACGCTGTCAAGGGTGGGAGAAGTGGAAGTTGTTGCTATACCTGCCTTATTAGTTTTTGACCAAACAGTCCTTGTGAACGTAACAGTGTCTCAAAATACACTTTCCAAATACTACACTTTATCTCAGTGTATGTGACTCAAATCTTTTTGTTTGTTTTGTTTGTTTTCTGTATCGAAAAGGGAATTTGATATTTCTTAATGACATACTTTACACATTTAGTTTCGATGCGTTCCCGTTCTTTCCCTTTTTCTGAGAGAGATTTACCCTCGCACCTTAACAATTGGTAGACTTCAGAGTTTAGTATAGAATGTACTGGAACATAATTTGCACAATTTTGGAGCGTTCTTTAGACGTCAGTCTATTCGTCAGAATTATTCATCAAAACAGACTAAATCAAAATCACCAGACAACTAAGAAAGCTTAAAGTTGTATACGTCATAAAAAGCACCTTTTGTTATCGCAACAGTATGAAATAGTTTTGAATTTGGCAGAAACCAAGGAAACCGTTAACAATATTTTCGATGATGTTGATCTTGAAATGTATCTACTTTACTGACATTAAAAACAATTTTTTTTGAAGGTTATGTGTCTCTTATAAAGCTATGAAGGTAATCAATGAACCCCTCTATCTTGCTGTACTTCTATTGGAGTTGATGTTAATTGCGCTAAATAACATTTGAAAATAGTCGACAATTTCGATACAAAATGCTGCTCACCATCCTACAACTCATCAATCTAATACTGTGGGGGACTGTGAGAATACAGCGTAAATTAATAATTAATTAACACCAAGTTATTAAGAATGTACAAATACTAAGAAAACAGGTTCACCAACAGATCCGATAGTAGTTTTATGGAATAGAGGAATGACACACACTCTACTGTGCATTATTGGATCGCGGGAAGTTCTTGAATTTTCTTTGAATAAAAATAAAGTAAATGCATGCGGTGTTTTCTTCGACTTGATATTTTCATCCTTTTAAATATTAACTGCAGAAGCTATCTATATAATGCAAAACAAGATACTCATAAAACGACAAGTTACAAAATTTACGATTGAAAAATTTCTTAAGATGACTTGTAGTCCATAAAATATCCCAGTAATGGATTTATAAAGTCATTCATAAGTAAAAGTCTGAATGAATTTTAACACATACATCTGTAAGGGCTAACAAAGGAGTAAAAGAAGCAGACTCATGCACAAATTAAGCTCTACAATTCTTAATTACATTCAAACTTGTACTAACACACAGTATTTTTTCACATTTTAAAAATTGGTCCCGTTGGTATATTGTGTTAAAGTAATTATTTCAAATTTGTGATAAATTTATTTTTTATTCCTTTTACTTACAGTCTTAAAAATGAACTCAATAATTTCGCAATTTAATCGTAAAAAATATTGAACTTGTCTATCATTTTACATTTAATGCAAACGAAATGAGCTTTTTTCCATAACATTTGGTTGTTGCCTCTGCTATTGGCCACCATTTTGTGGTTTCAAAATAACTTAGTCGCTTTGGACTTTCATACATTCCGATTGATATAGGAACCGTCTTATCTCTTTATTTCTTAAAGCGAATATTCCGAAAATGTATGCTTTTCCCATATTTTCATTGAAATCTCAAATTGTAAGTAATAGTGAAAACAATGTAAAGAATAATTCTGCATTTGATCTTAAGGTGAGTGGCAATAAGTTGAGGTGGTCCTTAACAATGTTAAAGTCATCGTGACGGTGTTGTTGGTTCCTTCCTTTCACACATATGTTGCCTCCCGAGAGCTTATTATTCGCTAATTATAACTATGGCCTTTGCGGTAGCTAGCAGTTGCTTAAAAAGCTTGTCCCTGGTTTCTTGGGAATTCTAGTTCCATCATATGTATTTGTAATAAGCTTTTTTCTTAAATTTTTCGTTATTGAACAAAATATATGTACAAATCTTTAAGCGAAAGACTACAATGAATATATAAAGATGTCGGCTCAACAATAGGGGCCCGACGAACTATTGTCATAGTTTTGAGTGTGGACACGTGAGTTATTTACAATTAAACGATGTCCTGTTTTAACAGCGAGGTGTTCAGATCCGTCTGTCAATAGTGTTCCTATGTGTGAATGTAATAAGCTAGCAATTCCTGGCTTCTTGGCGTCGTGCGATGTTTACACACGATTCCTGGACTGAACACCTCGCATTTTTTCGAAGCATTTCCTCCTTTTAGTAACTGAAAACACTGAGTGTCTATGAAAAATGTTTCAAATTTAATCGTTTTATATGGACAAAGTGACTGTATGTTAAGTCGCTTCCTCTCGCGTAACACGAGTAGCTAGTGAAGAAACTGGGGCCTGGTTCTCTATCGGATTTGTCGCCATGTATATAAAACATAATTTTCGACAACTTCCATTGTCTTTCTACACAATCTGAAACACATTTTAAAACTAGGTAGGAACATGTCCAGAAGATTACAAAAATAAACTTGTATAAGGCGTTTACTTCAGGACAATGATTCACAAGGTCCATTTAACGTTTTGAGGTCATTTTCATCTTAAGTCCCTTTGAGAATATTTAATCTAACGTGGTCAGAAAATACGGATTTAAAGGATTTCATCCTTTAAGTACTGATCTCCGTGGCTTAGTTGGCAGTGTTTCAATTCACATTCTAGGCGTAGTATTTTACTCATCGCGACAATCATAGAATTACCAATCGGTTGTATACCCGAGGTCCTCTCAACAATTCAGGGAAGAAACATGTGCTTAGTGTTTGTAAGTGTAGTCTAAGTTTTGCTCCTTTGAGGAATGTGTGCAATACATTTAGTTTTTATGTTCCGATAACTGGCACGGTTGGAGGAATTTCTTGTGGAGTGCATATTGCACATCGAGAATGCTTCGGGCGAAACAACTGATGTATGGAACCAATCTGAACTTTAAAAGTTCTTTTTTGCATTCCACTAATCTTTTTCGAATTGATTCTCTTCCATATTCAAAGTATTTGATTGTTTTTAAACATGCTCATAATAAATAAATAAATAAATAATTAAAGCCTTAAAGCCAACTGATTTCTGACAACCTTCAACTGCCTCGACTGCTGTAATAGTAGGATGTACGTACATTTTCCCTCCATTCCAAACCTATTAGTAACTGATGTCAAACACAGGTAATCCCATAGCTTTATATAATATATAATTTTTGGCATGCTAATGCAAAATCGTATTTCCTTCTTTACACTCAAATATCCCTCAAAAATAAAAGTGGCCACGTTTTACTTCTAGCGACCAACAAATCAGGATAATTTTACATCAGCCATCGCAGCATGCTGTTTGCCCCATCAAAGCATAGTATTTCAATGTAATATCTCCCACCCACAGATATTCGATGTCCCTCATAAATTAATAATCTCCAGCGAAACTCTAATCCTCGTATAACTTCAACAAATCCCCTTTATTCCACACAAAAGCCAAGCGAAATAAAAATATCAAATCGCCACCTCGGTCCACTCTGAATTATGCAAATCCCCGACGAAAACCTTGGACGCGTTCCAGTTTTCCACTTCATCTCCAGAAATGTTCCCAAGAAAATTTCATAACAGATTGAAATGAAAAATGGAGAGGGGCATCACTTCTCATTTCGCCCCATCAAATCGCAACTGTGATGAAATAAATTTTTTTCTCGTGCCAAACACATTATTGGACGGGATGAAAAACGGCGAATAAAAACATCGAATACAAGTTTACGATGATGAATGTAATTTGTTTATTTTAAAGATTGATATACTCATACAATTTCTTTTCGTTTGCTTGCCGTTAATGCAAGGTTCAACAATTGCTATTTACTAAATGTTGATTGAAACGGATAAATCTAAAGTAAATTTTACTAACATTCATGAAAAATTATGTTAAAAAAAAAAACAACCAAGAGATTAACACACGCAGACAGTTTCGTTTACTGTTGTTGAATCCAAGGGACACTTGAAGATTGTGTTGAAAAAATTCTTGACTTCCTTGAAGGGTTCTCTAAATACATCTAGAATGGTGCGATCCTTAAACACTACAACATCAATTAAATTTTTTGTTTTTTGGGTTCTTGACATTTTTTTTTTTTGTTTTAAGAATAAAAATTTGTTTATGATTTAGTAAAATTTTTGTTGCATTTAGCATATCGTCGTATTTTTTGAAGTTTGATGTTTGTAATGATATTGATACACTTCATGCTTGATTGATGTTGATACACTTGTGCCTTAGCCTGAAAATACATTTTTATTAGTTTCTTCAGTCATTTAAAAAAAATGTTTTTGAGAATCGATTGGGCAATATACGATTTGGATGAAATTTTTCACTGTAAAAAATTGGATGCTAAAAAAAATGTACATTTGATAAAAATATCGAAATCTTCACGTTCTTATAAAATTTTTTAAAAAAAGTTACTGGGCTTGGAAGTTCGAAACTGTGTATCTCTTAATTCGACCCCACGGCCGTGCGTGGAACATGTGATTCAGAAAAATCGTTAAAAGCTTACTTTTGTCACAGTGATCAATTTCCTTGTGTTTTTTTAATTTGATTTGTTTTTCTTTTTAAGTAATGGTCGCTAATTATTAACTTGGGCGCGCTAATTAATCTTTCAGTACACCGGCGAGATAGCATAAATCGATTTTTAAAGTGATTGTCATTCTTGCGTGTGACAATAGTGTGTTTGTACGTTTTGTGTAGCTCGTGTACAGAAGGAAGTTATATCACGACGTCCAACATGACTCAAAACATTTGCAGTAGGCTGAACTTTTTTAAGCGACGAAGCACACGCGCGTGAATGTGCATTGAACATTACTGTTGTGTTTGTCCATATATTGTGTGGCCGCTGTGGCGGGTAGAGTGCGACGGTCACACGCCGAAGGTTCAGGTTCCATTCCCAACTGAACACCACGAACTTTTCACGGCACCACCTCTCTCGAGCTGCTGACAACACTCAAAGAGTAACAAATGTGTAAAAAAAAGCTTTTCAAACTTCGCCATCCGGAGGCGGCAAAAAACTGTAGGTCCCTTCTACTCGTGAGAGAACAGTAGCGCGCACACCACGAGTAGTTAATGAACAAGCTAGGCCCTTCTTTCTCTGTGGACTGTTACGCCATCCAATTATTAATTATTGTCCTTATACTATAAATGTGAGTTTGTCCCTTTGAAACTAAAGAACAGTTCAAAAATTGTTAAAACATTAAAATTCCAGCTTCAGAAAGTGATACGCATAACATGCATTTCCAAATCTTCACTCTAATCAACCAACAAGAAAACAGAAAATTAAGATCAAGCGTTATTTATACTCGCGCGCCAAGGGTTTTGTGCACGTAAACATTGATCTTCAAATACACCATACATTAAGACTTACCTTCTTAAAGCTGAAACTAAGCTACAGAGATAAAAGCGAACTCATTAAAAGTCAAGATCATGTAACATTGCCCATCCTGAGCTATTGTGACCAACCAGTTATGATTGTGACCCAGCCTATTTTTGTTTCTCAAGTTAGTGGCCCTGTCTTTGACAGATATTGAATTTCCTGTTTGTTTTGTCTCGAGTGGTCACGTTTTTCTTGGATCAACTTTACTTTTTCTTAGCAACTCGTAATGTAAAAAAAGACATTTATAAAATCTAATAATAAAATTGGAATCAATCAGCATTTAAATAGTTTCTTGTGTTTTGCGGCAACAGTATTGTTTCCTCCTGCAACACAGGCCATATTAAGACTAGCAAGAAAGGACAACGCGAAATATGCGTTTATTTTCTGTGTTTTATATGTGTGTTTTGTGTTTTATATTCTGACTTGAAGGGCTCGTGCAAGCTATGAATCTTTTATCTGGGCAACAAACAACACTGCAGAGTGTCTTCGTCAAAGAAGAAATTTCATAAGTGCAGAACACAAGGAGTTGAAGACTGCTGCAGAATTATTCTTTTGTTAGAATGAACATAAGATGATTCCATTTTTTAAGAAACTAGATTCAAGAACGTGGCCGCCGTGGCTTAGTGGGTAGAGTGCGACCCTCACACGCCGAAGAGTCTAGGGTCGATTCCAGGCTGAGCACCTTAAATTTTTCACGACACCACCTCTTTCGAGCTGCTGACAACACTCAAAGTGTTATAACTGTCTAAGAAAGCTTTTCAAATTTCGCCGTTCGGAGTCGGCAAAAAACTGTAGGTCCCTTCTACTCGTGAGAGAACAGTAGCGCGCACAACAGGAGTAGTTGATGAGCAAGCTAGGCTCCGGTCCCCCTGTGGACTGTCACGCAAACAATTATTAGATCCAAGAACGTGGTCGTGGATAAAATACGACATCCGCACGTCGAAGGCACCAGGTTCATTTGCTGGACCACGCTTTTTTAATTTTCTTCTCTTCGCTATGCCCTGGTCCCCCTGTGGACTGTCACGCCAACAATTATTAGATCCAAGAACGTGGTCGTGGATAAAATACGACATTCGCACGTCGAAGGTACCAGGCTCATTTGCTGGACCATGCTTGTTTTACCGCATGGCGTCCAATTCTCTTCGAGTTGCCGACAATATTCAAAGGATAATAACTATCTTCTCTTAATACAACTAATTTCGTCGTTCAGTCAGTAAAAGTAACTCAACTTGAGGAAGGGTCTTGAACTGTAAGGCTATCCAATATATGATCAACGATAGGAGAAGCTCCTGACCTAAGGGAAGGGCTTAACGTTTAAGAGTTTGGCGTTAGCTCTATTTCTCCTATAGCAGGTCTTAATTTAATAAGTCACGCAGGCATTGAACGAAGTAATTCAAACTCTTTGAAAACAAATTTACTCATAGCAAAGGAACTTTATATCATATGGCAGGCTTGCTATAAAGAAAATACTACTACATTTGAAAACACACGTGTATACACGAAATTCACTATAAAACGTACGCCTCATGTGTTTTGTTCAGTTTTTTTTGCTGAAAATCGAGAAAGACTGCGCTGAAGCGGTCAAACTCACAGACTGGTCCAATGTAGTGCCAGGCACTAGTTTCTTGGTCTTCCGAAGGCAAGCCAGCAAGCGCTTCTGTGATAATGAGGTTAAGTTTTAGTTCCCAACATGTCGGTGCCAGTATCAGTTGTCACTTGATATAAGCAAAGGCGGGACATTGTGTTACAAACATACATATGTTCCATACACTTGGAGTCAGTAATATGTTCTATGTAAATTATCATTTATATGCACGCACACACGCGCAACTAACTGTATAAATTCCTGTTGCAAAGCTCCAATTCTACCCCAGTTAAATCTAAAAATCTAGAAGTGTAACACCGTGTTTTCTTAACACATTGACAGAGGAAGTACTCGGAAGTGTTTATCTTTATTCCATCGGCGTCGCAGAGATTGGCATGACCAAGCCCAAGTAGACTTAGATGCTTAGCGAAGGTGAAGTGTTCCCTTTGTTGGCCGATAAATTGTGTGCACTCTTTCCAGACTAGAGATAAGAAGAAAGCTGAGTATTTCTTGCTGAACGCTGGAGGGCATACACTTGGTCAGCCTGCACCCCGGAGAGTCGAGTCGTCTCTGGTTGTGCTGTCAGAAGACCCAATGGTCAACGGAAGCCCCAACCAAGGACGCGGATAGTGCCAAGATGAATTTGGGATGCTTTATGTCGATCTAGAGGTTTTTCTGTTCGTAAAGAGTATGTATAGCTGGAGTTTTGTGAAATGATCAGATTCACGTTCAACCGTGCGGTTGAGGAAACTGGCTCGTCTGTATCAAGCAAATCAGCTACAATATTCTGGCAAACTAAAGCTTCGAATATTAGCAACCGAGTTCAAGAAAAGAGAATGAGCAAGTACCTTTGGATCTTTTGCCTACCTTAGACTCAAACCCTTTATATTTCCCTGGTGTGGTTATGCTTGTAGATGATAGATAACGTAGTTCCTTCAACAATGCTGTTCCGGAAGGAAAAGGAATGAAACTTCAAGAACCAAGCAATGGCTTTCAAAATGAAACTGCTCGAAAAACTAAGGAAAGAGTGACTCATGCTAAAAGCATACGTTTTTTCCAGTTGAAAGGGATTTTATCATACGTCTGCGGCTTCGATCAACAGAGCGTGTATCCAGTGCACGGATCTGTTCCAATTCCGAAAAGTTTCCTAGACGAATGCAAATAAATCCAAGTTGTTCGTTATCTTTTTTTGCCTTCTAAATTATTTTCCTTTTGCATAAATCGCAGTTCATATGGATTGTAAATGTGGGATCGCTAATTTTTATTCATTTGCCGTAAAATTCTTCGCGCTTCGAACAAGTTCAAGCTGTTCTATAAATTAATGTAAAACTACTGCGACGAAGCTGTTTTTGACAAACAGACAATTTGGAGTGATATCAATTCACTCGAGGTTGAGGATTGTCTGATTGTTATCTAAATACATCCTAAATTGAAGGACATGGGCATCACAGATTTGTAGTTTCACCAGTGACAACAACGAAATGTCTTTCAAATGATTGAAATGTTGAAACTCGAAGACACGACAATATTCTTCCATAAACGGTGAACAAAAAACACACACAGAAATATTTTTTTGATATGCCAATCTTGAGAAAACTTGTGTATAATACACACTATCCCAGTGTCATCTGAAATTAAGTGGAGAATCAAGAGCTAGATAAAAGAAATTGAAAGTGTAAACAGTCAATAGCGGCTGTAGGGATGCCATATTCTGAAACGAAAACGGTGAAATTGAATTCAATTGACACACAAATTAAATCAAACATTTGACACACAGTGAAGGACTCAAATCATCATGCTCAGGAGGATAACACAAACAACGTTCATGCGTTCACTTCAATCTCTGTCACTACAATATCATGTATTTTGCATTAAATTCTCTAAAAGTGCATTCGCCATTGATATGTATGTCAAACAAATCCATCTAAAAGTAACAACTGAATGACACAACAAGTGATAAAACTCAATCATTCTATTTTATGTGCATGCTTATTTAAATGAATGAAATCCTGTTGCATCCTTGCACCCGGTAGACTTCTTTTGGACTTCTTAGATGGCTGGAAACTTGGAAGACTTCGTCCGAAAAAAATTCAACCTAGATTTGAAGACCATACTGAAGTAAAGAAATAGATGCTAGGATCCAGGGAACTGTTGAGAATATGTTTGAGATGGATGTAAGCTAGCGTTTCCAGAGAATCTCTTTTAAAGGGGACATGTCCTCTTTTTTGGCGTCGATCTTTTATGTACTCTCTTTTTTCATCTGGAGCTTTTTTGTTCTTTTGTAATTTGCAAAATTTTCTAACCAACAAATTAAATGATGACTTGTTTAAAGATAGTATTTCTGTTGACAAATGGGTCAATTATTTTCAGCACAAAATTTCCTCTTTTTGTTGGCTCGCAATATGGACGCCCTAATATAAGCAGACATTAGTAGATCTTTGGGTTGATTGCCAGACTAGTAGCCGTTCCTCAGTGACAATAGTTAAGAAGAAGGGAGATGTCGTGACGTTGTAAAAAAAAGTTCCCCTGATTTAGTATATGTACAACTTTAATATTGTCAAAAGTTAGCCCATATTATTTTCGAATACAATAAACCACATGTTTGATGTGAATTATCGATGTGTCAAATAGTCCTCGACTTAGTTCAGAAGTAGTCTGTAATTGAAAGACAACGGTTCATAGCCGGCGCTTGCTTGTTTACTAACTAAATTGTAAAAGTAGTAGAAACAATTAATTGACATTTTTGGAGCTTAGTGCTTTCTGGTAAGTTTTCATAACTTTCGAAGTGATTTTAACTGTCAACAGTGAGAATATTAACAACACTTTAAATTAAGTTTGTTGTTAAAAGAACTGAGTCTGGTGCTAACCCAGCATTTCTACAAAATGTTTTCATATCCAAATATAAGTTTGTCAAATATCTCCCTTTCGCATTTTTTTATTTTGAATTCTTCAGCTATGTGCAAAGGGCTACAGAGCTCGCAACTGGCAATACTTTACAACATTTGAAAGGCCTTGACATAACCTACAAAACGACGACTAAACGCTGTGCATGATAAGTTTGGATATTGCGTTCAACAGTTATAGACGTGTAAACATGGAGTTCGATAGCGCCGAAATTCGCGCTACTTTAAAGCTTTCCTACGTTAAAGGCAAATACGCTACAGAAACGTTCCGTGAGATTAATGATGTTTTGGAGGGTTGTACTCTATCACTTCTAACCGCGAAGGAATGGTTTCGACGATTCAGAGCCGGTGAAAACGACACCATGGATAAGCCAGCCAGCGGAAGACCTGTGACGACGAACACCGATCGAAACATGGAAATCATCGAGTTAGACCGGCTTGTGGCATCTCGTAACATCGCCCAAAAGATGGGAGTTAGTCACCAAACCATTTTAAACCATCTGCAGAAGGCTAGATACAAGAAAAAGCTTGATGTTTTAGTGAATGTTGATGAGTTGAACCAAAAAAACCTTCTGGATCGAATCAACGCCAGTGATATGCTGCTGAATCGGAACGAACTCGACCCATTTTTGAAGCGGTTGGTAACTGGCGACGGTAACACATACGACAATATCAAGCGAAAACGGTAGTGGTTGAATGCCTGTGAATCGTCTCAAACAGTGGCCAAGCCGGGATGACGGCCAGGAAGGTTTTTCTGTGTGTTTGGTGGGATTGGAAGGGAATCATCCACTTTGAGCTGCTCCCATATGGCCAGACGCTTAATTCTACCATCTGCTGCGAACAACTGGACCGCTTGAAGCAGGCGATCGACCAGAAGTGTCCAGAATTGGCCAACAGGAAGTGTGTAGTGTTCCACCAGGACAACGTCAGGTCACACACTTCATTGATGATTCGTTAGAAGCTACTGGAAAACGGATGGGAGGTTTTGTCGCATCCACCATACAGCCCGGACATAGCACCAAGTGATTACCACCTGTGCTGTCCATGGCAAACGCTCTTGGTGGTGTGAAGAGGTTTGTGAAAAGTGGCTGTCCGAGTTCTTCGAAAAAAAGGAGGGGGGCATCTACGAGGGGGGTATTATGAAGATGTCGTCTAGATGGAAAAAGATTATCGAACAAAACGGCGTATATTTGAACTAAATTCGATCACTGCAACAGTTTTTATGAAGCATTGAATGAAGAGCAAAAAAGCGGAAGGGAGATATTAGGCAACCCTATGTTTAATTTTACACTTTATGCAAAACATTATGTCGTTCGACAAATTGGGGCACAACTAGCATAAGTACAAAGAGCCTGATCAAACTGGGCGCGTTGGAATATATTTTGA
The DNA here is from genome assembly GCA_955652365.1 of Eristalinus aeneus. Classification (NCBI taxonomy): domain Eukaryota; kingdom Metazoa; phylum Arthropoda; class Insecta; order Diptera; family Syrphidae; genus Eristalinus; species Eristalinus aeneus. Next base: position 63,355,919 of record OY019134.1, on the reverse strand, counting down.
TCTTATTTCTGTTTTCTTGCATCGGATCTTGACCTCTTAGTTTCGTGATTGATTGTTAAAGATTGAAAACACCGTAAGATTCTAACATTATTTTTTAAAACTCTGAAAATCAAACTTAACGTCACTCAATTCGTTTACATCCGCTTAAAAATTGAAGAAAATCGTTTTGAGCTTTGCAAATTTTACTCAAACGTCTTGCGCATTTAAAGAAATACCTTGCTTAGCATTTCGTTGCTCCAGCTATGGAAAAACTTAGATTACAGTTTTCTGTTTTTATAAATTTTTTAATGGAAGTATGGCCGCCTCGAGGTCGCCGTGGCGTAGTGGTCAGGGTGCGACGCTCACACGCCGAAGGGTCTAGGTTCGACTCCCAGCTCAACACCAATTTTTCGAATTTTTCACGGCATCATCTCTTTCGAACTGTTGACAACACTCAAAGAGTAATAACTGTCTAAGAAAACTTTTCAAACTTCGCTGTTCGGAATTGGCAAAACACTGTAGGTCCCTTCTTCTCGTGAGAGAGCACAGGCACATGAGTAGCTGATGAGCAAGCCCTTGTCCCCATGTAGACTGTCGCGCCAGACAATTATTAATTCTTATAGAAATGCTAATATTTAAGTCGAACCACACGCTTTTGCAATAATTAATCGCAAAAATCTAACTTACTGGGACAGCAGCGCCATCTTGGTTCAATTCCTATAGTGACCTTAAATATTGTGTTGCATACTCTTCTCAGCTGAACAACAATTTAATTATTAAATTTGTAAGTTCAAAAATTTACTGAGTTCTTACACGATCAGAATACAACTCTTGGCCTTCTCCATTCAGAAAAAAAAAAAACAAAATAAACAACCTCGTCACCACAAGAGAGTGGTCGCCGGGAATACGTTGTTGCATAAAATACACGACTTCTGAAAGCATGTGTGTTCATCGACTATAAGATTACTTCGTTATCTTGTGAGTAACTAGACCCTTAGAGCAACCGAAAAAAAAGAACATGGGTTAAGAGTATAAATGCCGAGACATGGATCGACTCCGGTTAAGAAATCAATGTCTGGCAATGTCTAACAATGCTCCGAAGGCTTGGGCCGTGATCACTAGCTTTGTTGTTGGAGTAGATTTTCGAGTGCTGTTGAAACTCAACGCCAATACCTAGTTTAAAGGAAAGCGCAAACAAATTAAAAAAAAAAACATGTCGTTGAGACTTGTTGGCAATGCTGTCATGAGCCGACGACTGGCTTACAGACAGATTTAGCTGCACGCTCAAGAGAACAAGGGTTACGACATTTTTGTTGATTTCATGCCTTAAATATGCATGTAATCAATTTTCATAGAAAAAGAAAGTACTTGTCTTCACCGAAAGAACTTTAAGGTGATTGTGAGCCAGAGTAACTTTAATATATGCGATGTTGGAAGAAATCACATGGACAAAGGGCTAACAACGTGTTGCATGTTTTTCTCTGCTAGCATTTAAATATCGTACTATCCACGAGAATAGAATTTCACGAGGTTACCGTGACGGTATGCGTAATAAACATTCAATCCTGCAATCGAACTTAGCAGTTCCGGAGTGCGTGTAGAATCTTTTCTCCTGTGGAAATTAGGTTTTTCCTTTGAGCAGTTTTAAATAAAGCCAAAAACTGGCCGCCGTGGCGTAGTGGATAGAATGTGACGCTCACATGCCGAACGTCTATGTTCGATTACCATACACCTCGAATTTTTCACGGCACTACCTCTTTCGAGCTGATGGGAACACTCAAAGAATCTGTCTAAGAAAGCTTCTTAAACTTCGTCAAAAACCTGTGAGCTTTTCGAATCGTGAAATAACATTAGCGCGCACACCACGAGTAGTTGATGAGCAAACTAGACTCTAGTCCCCCTGCGGACTGTGGTGCGGTGCAATTATTATTACAAACTTTTTAGGTGAATACAATATTTTGTTAGAATTTCTGCAAAAGAAAAGTATATTTTTCTGGAATCGTGAAAACTCCAACTCAACGCAATATTTTGAACTTCCTTGCACTGCCTTGGAAGTATCATTCAAGAAGCTACATCTTTCAAAATGCTTAAAGGAACAGAATTTCATTAAATCTACAGGCCTACAATCGATTCTCAAAATCCCACAAGGCCTCACCTAATTTAAAGAAGATTACTGTCAATTATATTTTGTATGTATATTTTTTGTTTGCCTTTAAACACTAAGATGTCAGTTTGCTGAAACCAGATTTTCATTTGTTAATGCGTCCACGTGAAGCGTTGACAACCACCTCCGACAAATTGTTGTCACAAAAATAGACCACTATTCCAAAGTATATTGCTGCCTCGTCATTTGTATATAATTATGTAATTCTGTGTTACGGACGTTTCTCATTTACTGACTACTACTGGCTTTGGATGCGTCCATTGTCTTCATAAAGTAGGTAATCAAATCGATTGGCAATGGGAATACGATGGTGGAATTCTTTTCGGCCGAAATCGTATTCAATGTCTGTGAGGAAAAGAGGTAAAAAAAAAGAAAAAAAATACAAAAAAAATGAAATAAATGAAAGAATTAATTAGTGATTATTCAGAGACACATTGAAACGTCAGCGGGCGGGATGGTGTCCACTGGAATACGGTACCTGAAGATAACGCAGCTGTAGAGCGGCTGGGGAGTCACCAATCACTTCGGATGCCTCGCGTAGGGCACGTGACGCCTTTTGTTCACCCTCGGCTGCAATTACCTTGGCACGTGCTTCGCGTGCCGCCTCAGCTTCGGCTGCCATGGCACGCTGTAATTGAACTGGCAAACGGACGTCCTTGCTGTAAACGACAAGAGCAAACGAGAGTGTGTTTCGATTAGTGAAAATGGGTTTTTAACTTTATTCTGGAGTCGCTTGAGTGCACACGATGGGGCGGAGCGTTCGTGGAATTTCTAATGCTGATCTCGAAAGGACTTCATCCACGATTGGGTTCCCGATTTCATTTTCCTGTTTTTACCAGCACTTGCACTTATGTGACTGCTTGTGGTCAGTAGATAGTTGCGAAATCATTGAGCTGCGAAAAGACCTCGTTCTGCGCATTTGATACAAAAGTTCGTAATTTGCATGAAGTCAAAGCTGTTTCTGGCGAAATTAATTTTCTTTTAATTTCAGATGGAGAATGGAAGATGCCATACAATTAAAATTGCCTCGAAATATGTTTCGCAGAATGTTGCGAAGAATGATCAAAGTAGGAACTAAAGCCAAAGTCGCTGTAAGTAAACATTGGAGATACAAATTTACTGCGAATTCAAAAGATGGCGCCACTTGTGAGTTGTGACAGACCTTGGAAGGGTTTACGTACTTAATTGGAAAGGTATCACATTTGTCAGCAATAACAACTATGCATTAGCATCAGTTTTAGAAAACAGTATTGCTTTTTGCCTCTTCGAAAATGTCCGAATCCGTCTTAAATTAACAACATTTGGAAGAAGTTTGAATTGGAAGTAAAGTGCGGAATGAAGTCAATAAGACAATTTTGTGGGAGCTTGTGCTAAAACTGCTCCGACTAATCAAGCATGCAGAGAATGGTTTCGATGCATCAAAAAAGATGACTTCAAGACTGAGGACAACAATCGGTTTTGGCAACCCAAAAAGTTTGAAGGTGAGGAATTAAGAGGCTTAAGTTTCGTGCTAAATGCAAAGTAGACTCGCAGAAACGTCTGGAGAGATTCAGCATTCAATTTTCATTCGATTCAAGTTTAAAAACAAGAAAATTTGGTGCCGGACGAGTTGAAAGCAAAAGACGTCGAAAGGCGACTTTTCACCTCGGAACTGTTTTTTGAAAAATATCGAAGGAAGGAAATTTTGCACCGGATCTGCATTGAAGATGAAAAGTGGGTATACTACTATAACCTCAAGAAAGAAATTCTGTCGAACACGTTACCCCATTGTCGATATCGATGACAAAATCATTCACGGTTCAAAGGTCAAGTCTTGCATAGTGGGACCAGAGGAGTGTGGCCAAAACCAGGCGAAACCATTGATGGGGAACGCTGTGGATTAGAGCTCATGCATTTGAACCGAACATTGCATGAAATGCGACCAGAAACGACCTATCGGCAAGACAAGGCGATTTTGCAGCGTGATATCGTTCTGATCTATCTCGGTTGGCGGTCCAGAAGTGCCACCCTCTGCTTTCTCTAGGTCCTTTTTTAACGGAAGCAAAAAGGTTTTGGGATAACTTTTGAAGAAACGGAAGAATGGCCTATCGATTGAAACGAAGCCGGACAGGACTCATGTTTCAGAAATGAAATTAAAAAATCACCAGAGAGATGGAAAAAGTAGTCCCTTCCGAGGGTGATGTATATTTTACGAATTTTTTGGGGTGCCAAATTTTAGTCAAAAATTATATTCCTTTTTAGGAATCGATCAAAAAAACTGTAAGTTTCAACGATTTTAAGCTTCATCGCCCTCAGTGTCATTCTATTGTTAAGTTTGAAGGGCTCAGCGTGCTTTTGTCACTTTTCTGTATTTCATTCTCTCTTAAGTCAGAATCGACAACATTTTGATCGGAATTTGTTGAAACCCTTCATTGATTTTGTGATCCAGCTACATCTTTTCCCCATACACATCTAAGTTTTGAAGCCAGCTTAGCCTGGTGAAGAACCGATTGTTTCAGTAGAATCGGACAGTAATACGGATATTCACTAAATGAATATAAATCTTCAAATGTTGTACCAAACTTTCAAGGGCCAAGAAGCTCCTAACTTCTATCAGCTTGACAGCTCCTTTCAAAACTCAGCTCCTTTAAGAAACTCAGTTGAATTAAGAAGTTGCCATTTATGGAAACAAGCGTGTACTCGCTTGCATAGACAGTGATTAACGTTCGTTGCACTACTTAGGGCCGATTTTTCAATAGTCAGATAAACAATCAGATAGGAGTTAACTAACAGTTAAGGCATAAATGCATTTTTCAATAGTTGTTTAGCAGCTATCTGAGGAATATACCATCTAACTGTCTGTTAAAGTTATCTGTCCGTTTCTGTGTCAGATAAAATGTAATCCCCTAGTTAAAGTAAGTGGGCTGTCAAATTCAAACATGTAAATAATTACAAATTGTTTTTTTTTTAAATGGATTTTTTGGACGATGTCGACGATTTACTTATTGAGGAAGATGAAATAATATATAATCGCTTCAATTCCAAGAAAGAAAAGAGTAGAGAGGAAGCGACCTGATCATTATAAGGAATGGGAAGAGGAAGATTTCAAACGAAGATTCAGGTTGCAGAAAGATACTGTCGAATACCTACTTTCATTAATAAAGAACAAAATTGTGCATAAAACAGAAAGGTTAGTTACGCAGATACATTCGAATATACATATGTATATTTTTCATTTCTATATTGAACTTAACATTTTGGGGATTTATTTTAGAAGTCAATGCCATGACACAATTGTTGATTGCTTTACGGTTTTATGCTACAGGAAGTTTTTATATTACGGTAGGAGACTTTTCGTCTGTCACTGCTTCGACTATATGCAACGTTGTGAAAAGAGTTACGCTAGCCATTGCTGCGTTGAGACCGATGTTTGTAAGATTGCCAAGAAACCAAGAAGAAATTTTACAAATACAGCAGGGTTTCTACCAAATAGCACGGTTTCCTCGAGTAGTTGCGTCAATAGACTGTACTCATGTGCGTATAGTTTCACCAGGTATATTCAGTTGTTTATCATTTGTTATAAACGTTTTGAAAAATTTCATTTTATGAGGAGATATTGCTGAAAATTTCAGAAATCGAAAAGGCTATTTTTCCATCAATGTACAAGCTATGTGCACATCAAACTTAAAGTTTATTAATGTAGTTGCGCTTTTTTGTCTGTAGGTCAACGTTTTCCATTTTAACTTATTATTACTTGAAACTTCGAAAATACTCGGGAAATTATTCAAAATATACGGAGATCTCAAGATAGACGTTTATCTGAGAGCATAACCAGCTCATTTGCTCTAACACAAACAATTACCAATTAATCTGTTTCATTCACACAAATACCATGTGAAGTTAGACACAATTGATATTTGCCGCTCTGCAAAATACGGTCAAATAGCTATCCAGCTATTAGTTTTCGATTGAAAAACTAAAACTACTTATCTAGCAGATAAAGAGTCGAAATTTATTCGTTCGTTAGCAATCAGACTATTGAAAAATCGGCCCTTAGAATCAAAAAAAAATGTTTGCTTGCTTATTGGCGAATTTTTTTTGTAGTAATAAAATGCAACTTTGTTTTTCTTGTCTACGTTTGTAGAAACTTCTAACTGACTTATAAAACTGTACATTGTCCTCACTGAACTTCACTGCATGTCCAATTTTGTTGACACAGCCTTTTGGGGACGATGACCTACTTGTGGGAATGGAATGCAACAATGCAAAAAGGTGCCGGATTGTGTCTCTAGCGTGTAGCGTGAAATATGCATGCATTAACGAAAGTTGTATGCGCTTGGGTGTCATACACCATGCGCGTGGTGAGTGATCTTGGCTGATCATATACAGGGGTGAGGGTGGAAGTAGGAGAATGGTAGTGGAGTGTCAGACCTAACTAGTGCAAAATTGGTTACATTGGACTTGATTTTTATTTAAGAATTCTGCCTAAAGCTCGGGTGTTGTCATAAGTATTTGTTTTTCTTTTTTTTCCGTTAAAAAAGTTTCAACTTGATTATATGCGCCATGATCAGGTGTACCAAAAATATACAACAGTGTATTGGAAGAGCTCCAAACCTCTTAAGATTAGAAGAATACAAGAAATAACAAAGATGCCGAAAGGCAGTTAAATATAATTTGTTAAGTTAATGTTAACTGGTGGTAAACTGTTGCCGCCGTGGCATAGTGGATAGAGGGCGACGCTCATATGCAGAAGGACTAGGTTCGATTCCCGGATGAGTACCTCGAATTTTTCACGGCATCACATCTTTCAAGCTGCTGACAACACTCAAAGAGTAATAAATGTCTAAGAAATCTTCTCAAACTTCGCCGTTCGGAGACGGCAAAACACTGTAGGTCCCTTCTACTCGTGAGAGAAAAGTAGCGCGCACAAAACGAGTAGTTGATGAGCAAGCTAGGCCCCGGTCCCCCTGTGGACTGTCACGCCAACAATTATTAATTAATGTTAACTTAAAATATCCGCGTCAGTAAAATATGTAAGATAAGTTAGTTTTAAGAAAATTTGTCTAGTGTATCAGAATAGCATTGAATTTAATTAAAACAAATTTGAAACAAAAAAAACTCCGAACGAAGACATCCACTCCGAGGCAGTAGACTGCAAAAAATTTAATGCGTTAGAAGACTGTCTATTTGATGGCTGCCCTGCTTGCCTCCCAAAATGAAAATTAAATCGGGAAAAGACTTCAGTATTTGACGTAGTCTCAGACCAGTCCAAGGAAGAACTTACATCGTTGCAGGTCCGTCAACATAAATTCAATTGCAAATATAAAGTTGAGAAATATCTCCTTTCTGCTGTTTTGTCTTTTGAAATTTCCGGTTATGTATAAAGCGCTACAGAGCTCTTTTAAAAGGTCTAGACATAACCTACAAAACGACGCTATGCATGATTAGTTTGGATATTGCTTTCAACAGTTATAGACGTGTAAACATGGGGTTCGATAGCGCCGAAATTCGCGCTATTTTAAAGCTTTCCTACGTTAAAGGCAAATCCGCTAGAGAAACGTTCCGTGAAATTAATGATGTCTTGGAGGATTGTACTCTATTACTTCTAACCGCGAAGAAATGGTTTCGACGATTCAGAGCCGGTGAAAACGACACCACGGTAAGACAGCCGGCGGAAGACCTGTGACGACGGATATGGAAATCATCGAGTTAGACCGGCAGGTTACATCTCGTGACATCGCTCAGGAGATGGGTGTTAGTCACCAAACCAGCTGCAGAAGGCTGGATACAAAAAAAAAAAACTTGATGTTTGGGTGCCGAATGATTTGACGCAAAAAACCTTATGGACCGAATCAGCCTGCGATATGCTGTTGAAACGGAACGAACTCGACCCATTTTTGAAGCGGATGGTGACTGGCGACGGAAAATGGATCACATACGACAATATGAAGCGAAAACGGTCGTGGTTGAAGGCCGGTGAGTCGTCCCAAACAGTGGCCAAGCCGGGATTGACGGCCAGGAAGGTTTTTCTGTGTGTTTATTGGGATTGGAAGGAAACATCCACTATGAGGTGCTCCCGTATGGCCAGACGCTTAATTCTACCATCTACTGCGAAAAACTGGACCGCTTGAAGCAGGCGATCGACCAGAAGCGTCCAGAATTGGCCAACAGGAAGGGTGTAGTATTCCACCAGGACAACGCCAGACCACACACTTCGTTGATGACTCCTTAGAAGCTACGGGAGCTCGGATGACAGGTTTAATCGCATCCACCATACAGCCCGGACATAGCGCCAAGTGATTACCGCCTGCTCCTGTCCATGGCGAACGCCCTTGGTGGTGTGAAGTTGAAATCAAAAGAGGCTGGTGATGAGTGGCTGTCCGAGTTCTTCGCAAATAAGTAGGGAGGGGGGGTTCCACGAGGGGGTATTATGAAGTTGTCGTCTACATGGAAACAAATTATCGAACAAAACGGCGTATATTTGAACTAAATTCGATCACTGTAACACTTTTTATGAAACATTGAATGAAGAGTAAAAAACCGGAAGGGAGATATTTGGCAACCTTATGTTAGAGAACGTCATCTGTGGAATGGGCTCCAAGGAAAGAACGACTGTTTTTTTTTGCTGGAAAGATGATTTAGAGTTCCATGGGATTCATACAGATGTGGGATTTGGTTTTACGTGAACACTTGCCTTTACGGCTTATATCACGGAGTCCATTTTCACTAGAGTCGTAAGTAACGCAAGACTAAGCGCCTTAGTTACCCAAGTACCAAACTGAGACCATGCTTGAGGGGCAATGCGAAGCCTTTCTAAAACCTCTTCCGCTCTCTGGATCGCAGCGCCCGGTTGAGAATGCAACTCCACACTGAGCCGGGACAGTCCCCTAACCTCCTTGTCTAGTTTTCGGGTAAACAAGCAACTAGACAAGTCAGCATAGTACACTATCCTCGACTCTATCCGCGATGTTAGGTGGTAAACCACAGCCACCACGATACTCCGGCCCACATCCACGGCCCACACCCACCACGATACTCCGGCCCACTGCACGGTCAGGCCGGAACCGAAGATCCAGTCACTCCTGACCTCCGGTGGCAACAGAATGTCGCCTCTGGTCAAGCTGTAACTACCAGTCAGGTTCCCTCAAAGCCTGGGTCTCTTAGCTGCCATTCCGCCACAGATCGTCCTTTCTCCATCAGTGTTTCCGTTGTCACTATAAATAGTAATACGGGTGTAAATTTTTGAATCATGTGATTCATAAAATCAAGTCACATCACCTGGATGGAACTAATACAGTGTTATCGACATGAAGTTTAAGAGAAAAAAACCATCGAATTCAATTGTCATAAAAACTTAATTGACATCAGTTGTTCAAGCAGCCGACAAATATTGCGCGCAATGGTCTCATCTCTAACAATTATTCACAGCCTTAGGCCTGAATATTAAACACTCCCCTCAGAGTGAATCAAAAACAATTCAAGTTGATGGAGGATCTGGGATCAATTTCCCTTTTTGAGAAATGAGAGTGTCTGTCATTGCATTCGCAATAACCGATTATCCGTTGCTTCTTCTCTTTGTTCTGGAAAAAGAGGTCCTCATTGCCAGGGTCATTTATATTTGCATTAAAACGCCGTTAAACTACACGATTATTGGATTGGAGCACTGAAATAGAATCATACAATTACCAAAAAAATGACTGGAGTCACTGCCTGACTGCATAATTCAGTCATGCTTCATTATTCTATTATCCCAGTTCACTTAACCATCCGCGCTCAACCGGCAATGCTTTGCCTTAAAACGATTCGCCCATGGCACCATTAGGTCTGTTCATGATCAAACTCAGGCCAAAGCAATTCAAGGCACGTTAATCCGGAAATCTGTGAATTGTTTATGGCATTCATCTCCCCTCTACGTGACATATTTTCACAGTCCGAAAACGGAATATTTGAACGCAGAAACAGAGCTTGACTAGAGCACAGCCACTTGTTGACTCACGAGCAACCAACAACGGTGTCCCGGCCGAAAATATGAATAATTTAACATTCAATATCCCCTTGACATTCTTTTCCACTTAGCACAAGGCGGGTGTGCACCGACAGCACAACGGATGTCAAACGAGAACGCTTCATATCCTCGAACAAAGCTGTCAGCCAGGTACACAGCACTCAAACGCCAAGTTGGGTGTTCTGTTGATGCTGTGACCTTTCTTGGTGAGAACGGAAAACACTCAAAAAGAATGAAATTTATCCCGGCAACAAAACAGAAGCCCACCCTACTTTCGTTTTAAGGATATTAAGAAGTGAAACCGGGAATTCTCTCAAGCGCCACATAGCTACACTCGGCTCGGGACTGAGTTATTGCTTATTAATTTGATTTACTTTCTTCTGTTCGTTCCGGCGCATGGAGGAGACTGCAGGCCGGAACCCTTCTCCAAAGCGCAGGCTGGGTGGCCAAGGAAGAATTTGAATTTTTGATGAACACATCTGCGATGTAATGAAAATTAACGAGGTTTCGTCCTTTTTTTTCAGGCTCAGAAAAATTTCGGAATGATGTTTTGTTTTTCTTTGAATGCGGGTGCCGTGGGATGGGAGTTTCCTGCTCGAAGAAAAATATGAAAAGGGCGATTTATGAGATGTCGGGGTGTTGTGGGATGGGAACGGCTGACACGTGTATTTTTCTGGAGGAGGGTTTCTCGTAGGAGACAAACATTCCTGCGTACATTCTGATGGGGAAACAGTATTTGTAATTGCTTTAAATTGTTTGCCTTTCATTTCGAAAGTCGTAATTCATTCAGGAGAAATGCGTGAGAGGTCCGCATTACAGCCGTGATGAAGGGGTTATGTAGGGCACCGCAGTGATTTGGTAGCAGCGTCCTTTTTCGACGAAACGAGTTTGGCTAGACGTTTTGTTTAGTTAAAGTCCTGTCCTACGACGAGAGCGCAAAAGCATAAGGAAGCCCTTGGACTTTTGGGTTCAAAGATGTCATTTGGAGAGTAGATTTTATTACGAATTGTAAGCATAAGTGCATAAAATATACAGAACTTAGGGTTTTGAAACCAAATCCTTATTCCCATAAACGAAATTTTTTACGCAGAAGTAGGTTGTAGCTAAGTCTGTAAAACTGCAAGCAGGCAGCGAAAGCTTGTGCTGGTTGAAAAGAACTTTGAGAAAATGGTAAACAAAGAGGTGCAACCATTAAGGTTGACTACACCCGTGGCCGCTGTGACGTAGTGGGTAGAGTGCGACGCTCACACGCCGAAGGATCTAGGTTCGATTCCCAGCTCAACACCTCGAATTTTTCACGGCACCAACTCTTTCGAGCTTCTGACAACACTCTAAGAGTAATAACAGTCTAAGAAAGCTTCTCAAACTTCGCTGTTCGGAGTCGGCAAAAAACTGTAGGTCCCTTCTACTCGCGAGAAGTTGATGAGCGAGCTAGGCTCTGGTTCCCCTTTAGACTGTAGCGCCAAGAATTTTTTATATTATGTAGAGCCAAAGTCCCCTAAATTTTCAAATTTTACATTCAAACTTCTTTTTTGGGGGGAGATACGGTGGTTGTGGCAGACAGGCGAACAGAAATGTTGTGAAATTTTAGTGCGCTCTGTTGAAAACACAAAACTATAAGCCGGAAAGAGCTTCTTTATTGGCTTAGTGAGTACAGTCATAGCACATGAAAAATTTTTTTTAGACTGGGGGTATTATTATATTAATGTGAAATTTGGGATATTTCCAACAGATGGCGCTACCTGCAAGTAGTAGCTGATCTTGGAAGCGATTATATATTTGATTGGAAAGTTGTAACATATAAAGGGTGTCCCAACAAGAACGCAAGATTTAAATTTTAAATATAACGCAGATATTGAAAAAAATCGTGAATTCTTTATTATATCGTTAAGTACTCATAATGTACCAGGAATGGGCTTTCCGTCAACCCTCTTAAAACTGAGGTTGTTCTCTTTACGAGAAGGAGGAATATGACTGGTTTGACTCAACTGGTACTTAAAGGCGTCAATATCCCACTTTCCAATGAAGCCAAATATCTAGGTGTTATCCTGGACAGTAAACTTCTCTGGAAAAGACACATTGAGACGAAAACCTCCAAGGCGCTGTCAGTCTTCTGGCAATACAAGGGAGTTTTCGGCAAAACCTGGGGTCAATCACCCAAAAGATGCGTTTGGATCTATACGGCAATGATAAGACCCCTCCTCTCTTATGCATCAGTCGTTTGGTGGAACAAGCTTTCGCGCAAATACGTGACTGCCGCTTTCACCAAGTTTCAAAGAACAGTTTGTCTTGGCTGCACAGGGACTTTCCCCAGCACGCCTGGCTCTGCTCTTGATGCTCTGATTAATCCCCTCCCCCCCCCTCCCCCCCTTGATCTACACATCATGGGATGTACACTCAAGGCCATCTCTCGACAAAAAAGGAATGGTCTTTGGTTCCACTCGCACACCGCATCTCCTATGATACTACTCTCATGGACATGCCGTTTGATGAGAGGTCGCCAATAACACAGTTGCGACGCTTTTACAAAGTCGACTTTCCACGTGTCCTGGACTGGCTGTGGCCAGAAACTGAACCAGGAAAGGAATGTAGTCGGATTTTCACGGACGGCTCCAAGACAACGGATGGTTCTGGAGCTGGAGCCTTCGCGATACTAATGGCCACCAACTACATTGTGAAGAATAGGTGGAAGAGAAGAAGTATCTGCGTCTGCAGCGACAGTCAAGCTGTGCTCAAGGCCTTACTCAACCCTTTAACCACTTCCAAGATAGTTCAGGAATGCAAGTCTTCCCTCAATTCGGTCGGCAGGCTGAATTCGCTAAGACTTGTCTGGGTCCCTGGTCATCACGGGATCCTGGGAAACGAAACTGCCGATGAACTAGCTAGGCTAGGTTCAGCAGAGGCATTCGTAGGACCCGAACCCGCCTTGGGATTACCCGCGTCCCTGGTCAGGGCCTCCGTCAATGGTTGGGTATCCTTACAGCACAACCAGAGATGGCGTGACTCTCCAGGATGCAGGGTGACCAAGAGTATGCTCCCAAACTTCTGCAAGAAATCCGCTTCTTTTCTGCTATCTCTACACAGAAACGAGTGCAGAAGACTCGTTGGCGTATTAACGGGACACTTTACCTTCGCTATGCACCTGAGTCGGCTTGGGCTTAGTGATGTCACACTCTGCGACGCCTGTGGAGAAGGTGAAGACACTTTAGAGCACTTTCTCTATCAGTGTCCTGCCTTCACTCGTATCAGGTGGCTGTTATTTGGCGCTGATGTGGTGGGATCTGAAAACCTAAGTTCTATATCACAGAAGCGCATCTTGGTTTTTCTTCGGAAAACCAAGAAATTACATTAAATGAAGGTTACTGCCTGATAGTACAATGGACCAGTATTTGAGTCTGAGTGCTCCAGTGTAGTTGATCCCAACCTCCAAAAAAAAAAAAAAAAAAAAACTCATAATGAAATTATATGTGGAATAACACACCGGCCAGATAGCCGCCGCGGCTTTGCTGGCACATACGCGAGCTTTTCATGAAATTTTCAATGACCGTTTTGCATAAATGCTGCGGTATATAATTAATGAAGCGTTCAATTTCCTCTTTTAAGGCTTAAGTCGTCTTCGGCTTATTCGCATAAGCCATCGAATTCAAAAAACCCCAAAGAAAAAAGTCCAATGGTGTTAAATCGCACGATCCAATTCTAGTCTCAAAAACGCGAAATAACGCGACCGGGAATAACTGATGCAGCAATTGAATTGTTTCTCTGGCTGTACGAGATATGGCGCCGCCTTGTTGAAACCACATTCCCTTCACAATTCAATTGTAGACACGAACAAATTGGTTATCTCTCACGATACCGAGCACCATTGACTGTTTGCGCTTGACCTAACTCATTTTCATAAGAAAAAAGGTCCAATGATTCCTCCAGCCGAAAATCCACACCGCAGTGACAAGTTGAGGATGCATTTGCTTCTCGTGAATAACTCGAGGATTTTCCTCGCCCCAAATGTGACAATTCTGCCTATTGACGAAGCCATCAAGATGGAAATGAGCTTCATCACTAAAGATGAACTGCAGCCTCAAAATTTTCACCATTTTGGTAAAACAATTTCACAATGAGAATGCGTTGTTCATTCGTATAGCGTTCCGTTTTTAATAACTTTATACCTTCTACTAACAAACAATAATAATTGTATCTTGTTGGGGTGGTGCCTATTATAATTAAATAGAACCACTGTTAATTAAACAAAATCACGCATTAAGAATTATGACCAAAGTAAATCATATAACATCCAGTTTTGCAATTTTGAAATCCCTTAGTATTCTCCCACTAAGACATCTGTACTGCTATAAGGTTTAAAGAATATTTTTTGACAACTCCGGCTACTACCATGAACGACTTAATCAAAGGTACAAATTACGCATCAATTTCAAACACATCGCCGCTATTCCAACTATACATAGGACTCATTTCTCACGTTTTTTTTTATGTTACTGCTCCACGCTTATTTAATTTATTACCTCTGAACCTTAGGTGTGAGAGAAGGAAAAAAGTATTTTTGAATAATGCTAAAAATTGGCTCTTCTCTTTTATTCATAATGAAATAGATTCGTTTTTTTCTCCCATGCTATAAATTTTCTTTTGATATCTTTTTATTTTGTATTTTTCTTTGTTATTTTTATTTTCTATTACTCCATTTGTCTCTGAATTAATATTGTATTTCTTTTCCCCATCAATAATCTTGTATTAGTTGTCAAAAAGGTGATGGGTACTATCGCCACTAGTCTTTGACAATAGATAGTGTGAAACTATTCCTTGCAAATTACACAAAGTATCGAATCAATTTGAAAATTAATCAAAATTATATGAAATTGTATCAAAAGTATATGTTGTTAATTTTGTAAAGGAATAAAAGAAATTATTATTATTATTGTTCAAATGTCAAACAATGACAATTCGAATGGCGCCAAATTTAAGTCTTGCGTTCTTGTTAGGACTTTGCTTTCTTCTTAGCAATAAACGGCATATGTTTTAGACACCAACATCGTGTTTTGCCTCTTTGAAATGTCTGGATTTGTCTTAAATAAATAGAATTTGTGGAAAGTTTTGATTTTCTTTTTTAACTGAAAGAAAAGTGCAGTTGGACGCCATCAAATGCTTGAAGAAGTTTGGGATGAACCTGATCTGGCCGATAAGGAGAGTGGTTTTGACGCCTCAAAAGTGGTGATTTTAGAGTCGAAGACAAACAGCGCTTAATAATAATAATTGTTGGCGCGACAGTCCACAGGGGACCAGGGCCTAGCTTGTTCATCAACTCCTCGTGTTGTGCACGCTACTGTTCTCTCACGAGTAGAAGGGAAATACAGTTTTTTTGCCGACTTCAAACGGCGAAGTTTGAGAAGCTTTCTCTGACATTTATTACTCTTGGAGTGTTGTCAGCAGTTCGAGAGAGGTGGTGCCGTGAAAAATTCGAGGTGTTCAGTCGGGAATCGAATCTAGACCCTTCGGCGTGTGAGTGTCGCACTCTATCGACTACGCCACGGCGGCCACAGCGTTAAACCAACCAAAATAGGTTGAAAATAAGGAATTGGAATCTGTAGGGGATCAAGATCCATTCCGAATATTAGTTTAACTCTCATAATCATTACGAATCAATAAGCGAACAATTTCTGTCTGATTAAAGAAACTTATTCTAAGTCAAAAGCAAGGATATTGAATGGCGTACAAGTTGAAAACGAGAGGTGTCGAAAAAGGATTTGTTACCTCGGAGCTGCGTCTTCAAATATATTAAAGGAAGGGACTTTTCAACAGATCTTGTCTGGGGATGAAAAGTGGATATACTACGATAATTCCAGGAAGGAAAACTACTGTGCAAAGTCTGATTAACCCATTACTTCATTGTCAACATTGACACCAAAGAGACACATTTTCTTTTGTTATGTTTTGCATACAGTTCTTGGGACTGGACGGGTATGAAGAACTTATAATAATAATAATTTTTGGCGCTACAGTCCAAAGGGGGACCAGGGCCTAGCTTGCTCATCAACTGCTCGTGTTGTGCGCGCTACTGTTCTCTCACGAGTAGAAGGGACCTACAGTTTTTTGCCGACTCCGAACGGCTAGATTTGAGAAGCTTTCTTAGACAGTTATTACTCTTTGAGTGTTGTCAGCCTAGACCCTTCGGCGTGTGAGCGTCGCACTCTACCAACTACGCCACGGCGACCACATGAATGAAGAACTATAAGCTGCTAAAACCGGTATCGCCCGGTGATTATGGGAAACGTTATCGACTACAAGTTATGCGTTTGACCCGAGCGATGCGTGAAAAATGGGCAGAAATGAACGAAATTATATTGCAACATGATAACGTAGGGTCCCATTTAGCTCAAACGAACAAATACCACTTGGAAGCGCTGAAATGACAGATCGTGCCCAAAACATGGTGGATTCCAGTATTTATTCGTCCCGACTACTGACTCTTTCAACGATTTTGGGGTTTCTGGGTTTGTTTTTTTTTTTTGGAAATTGAAGAATGACTCTGTAATTAGATCGATGCCAGAGAGGACTCATTTTTGACAGATGGTGTTCGAAAGTACTGTCGAGAGAACCGGCAGAAAGCAGTCGCTTCTGATGGACGTTCTTCCTATAAAAAAATATATTTTGAACGCGAAAAACAGAATAGATTTGTACTTCCGATATATTTATAAACAAATTTGATGCAAAAAAGACACAAACGTCCAACACACAAAATACGACTATCAACTTGGGAACTTCGGCAGTCTAGTTTGTCAAAAAATTAACCGATGTGAAACATTCATTTTGCTCCAGTTAGCAGAGATCTGAAGACATACTCCAACAAAGAAACAAAAATTACCCTCCTTGCCCTACGACCACAGGTTGAAGTGGAGTCAGCAGGCATAAATAAATGAAAGAGCACTGCTGACGAAAGTTTCAAATTATTTGACAATGTGATTATAGCCTCTTCCGGAATTTCGAATGCCCCCACTTATCGTTACCTTCCAGTACCAGTATCCTATCGCCTCAACCATGTTACATGACTCAGTATTAAAACAGAGAATACAAAAAAGTTTGCTTTATGTACGCAACCGTGTATGTATGTGTCCAGCAACACTCTCTGACAAATTATATGTATAGACTTGTCCCCGTGAATGTACATCATTATCATTGCTAGTCCTTTGAAATTACACATCTTCCATGCCGTTAATAGCACAGAATGTCGTCATGACAGTACAAAATGAAACACCATTTCAGTAATGACACCCGGATGGGCGGCAAGCATGCCACGGCTGTAGTTATCCCTGCACGTCTGCTACAGTAAATATCAGAGTGGTGAACTTGTAGCAACAACATGCATGCGACACCCGGGCACCACGGGACCAGCAAATACCAATAAACTGACCCCAACATTCCGCCGAACCCTCCGGGACCAGCTCATGTGCGCTCACTAAAAAAACAAACAAAACGAAAAAAGAAAAGAGAAAATTCAGGGATGTGTACAAAAATAAAACCCGTGTCGCTGGCGTATACGAAACATTTCTTATCCAGCGCTGCTGGCGACAAAGGGAAGCCAACAAACCAATCAAAATGTGTTCTCGACAAAAGTAAATTAACTCCTGTCAGGACAGACACACACGTACGCTGAAGGAGACTTGTTGGTTGTACTTACATCTCAACACGTTCGACTTTAATGCCCCAAGCATCGGTTGCCTCATCCAGTTGAACCTGCACGAGCAAAAGGACGAGGAAGAAAGAGAGAGAAGACGGTTTAAGTTAAAGATATTCTTTCAAGGGCACAGTGGCAATCGCTTATGCCCCAAAGAACAGTGGTCGCACTTACTTGCATAGTTCCAGAAATTGTCATCCTCTCGCTGAGTATCTCATGCAGATGCCGGGTGCCCATTGTGTTCCGGAGCGTCGTCTGTGCCAGCAGTCGCGTCGAGTGATGCGCGTTCTCCACGTTGGCTATGGAAACGGTGGCATTTGATACGCGGTAGTAGACCACAGCATCCACCGACACGGTGACGCTGTCCTTTGTCAGGACCTATGTGAAAGGGAGAACGAAAACCGTGAAAGAGGACATGCCTGAACGATGTGTTGATGGGAAGAGGTCGCTGCGAGGTCTGGCTGGGATAAGAGAAAGCGTTGAATTAATTTTCACACGTTGAAAGGAAGAAGTAATTAGAAGCGTGCTGCGACAGTGTAAATGAAGAGACACTCGGTGTTGATAAAGTTGTGTCCTTTTGGAAGTTGACTCGACGGAGCGCTTAGAATAGATGATGATGCTGATGATGATGAAATGGAAGTTTGAGGACGTGGAGAGAGTACGAATGTGGGCAAGTAAATTCAAACAAATTAGATGTGGGATTGTGGGGGCTTCGATGGATGATGTGGGGGTTTGTTGTCTCTGAGTTAATTTCTAGTAATGGCAGAAATGCTTTTGACTTGAAGAGTGATAACCTCAGAAAGTCTCTTTTATTTCCCTTGTTATGCTTATTGCATCTGGCAACGCTTTAACTTGTCCAGAGATTATACTTTACGTTGCACTGTCTACGGTGCACAATTGATCGGAAGGATATATTATAACAACGTCTACAAGTGCTTCAAAATAACGTCACCTTGTTCTGTCCTTTTAACTTTTGACAGCAAGAAAGCTAGCAGGGTGCTAAACAATTTTTTGAAGTATCAGAGGGATGATAGAAATCTTCGATTTTCTTCCGCCAGGTTCGGGAGATCTTGCGAACACCACTGACCAGAACGTCCTCCAATCTAGTTTAGTAACCTCCTATTTAAAGTATGGTAACAAAAGATGGCGCCACCTGCAAGTCGCAGCCAATCTTGGAAGCGATTATCTATTTGATTGGAAAGGTGTGACATTTCTCACAAATAGTCGGCAACTGCCTTAGACGAGCCCGTTGTACTTAGGTCCGGATATGTAAATAAAATTTGCGGGAGATATTGATTTTTTTTTTTAATTGGAAGTAAAGTGTAGGCGAACCCATCGAATGTTTGTATACGTTTATGGTGAATCTAATTCGACTGATGAATCTTGTGGAGCGTGGTTTGGACGCTTCAAATATGATGATTTTAGTGTAGACGAAGACAAAGAGCGTGTGGCCAGCTCAGGAAGCTTGGAAATGAGAAATTGAAGACATTTTTTTTCAAATGGCGCGACAGTCTACAGAGGACCAGGACCTAGCTTGCTCGTTCAACTACTCGTGTGGTGCGAGCTTCTCTTCTCTCACGAGTAGAAGGGCCCTATAATTTTATGCCGACTCTGAACGGTGAAGTTTGAGAAGCTGTGCTGTCATCAACTCGAAAGAGGTGGTGCCGTGAAAAATTCGAGGTGTTCAATCGGGAATTGGAGACTACTGGATCAAGATCCATGCCAAACGCAAAAGGACCTCGCAGAATACTTTGGAGTAACTCAGGAAACAATTTCGTTTCGGTAAAAGAAACTTATACTTATTCGAAAGCAAGGATATTGAGTCCCATAGAGGTTGAAACCGGGAGATGTCGATGTGTCACCTCGGAACTGATTTGGAAAGACATCAAAAGAAGGCATCGTGACTCAAGATTAAAAGGCTTATGCCACAGTGACCCAAAGAATAAGATATTCCATGCAATTCCTTGTGAGTACCTTCCATCATCGTCTACATGGACGCTTAAGAAAACCATCCAGAGTTTAAAGGCCATGCGCTTCATGTGATAAGACCAGACGAATGTGGTGATGTGTGAGGAGCTAAAACCTGGTAAAACCATTGACGGGAAACTTTATTAACCACAGCAAAATCGTTTGATCTATGCATTGCGTGCAAAATGTTCAGTAACGACCGAGGGACATATCAGGGTGATTTTGCGGCCCGATACCTCTCGGTCCAACGTTGCCGCAGCGGTCAAACTGTTCCTGAAAATGCGGCAGTGGGAGGCGTTAACACGTCACACAATAAGGATCAGGACTGACACACTATTTTAAGGAAGTACCAACATTCAAATGATATCTGCCAAATTTTCATGTTACAAGTCCTAATTTCATAAACAGTTCTCTTCGATGGGAAAAAAATACTAATGAACCTCAGTAATGGTTTGAAAATTGCTACAGGGACCCTGCTTAATCAAAAACAACTCTTTGTCGGTGGTATGCTGTCTTTAAACGTGGCCGTACAAACATCAACGTTGCTGAACGCTCTGGAAAGCCAATCGAGTTGGTAACACCTAAAAACGTCCAAAAAATAAGCAAAATCGCTTTGGAAAACGGCGAAGTGAAATGGGTAAGCTAGCTGACACCTTGACAGATATCAGAAGATAGTGTGTACACTGTTTGGCATGAGCATTTGTCCATGAGAAAGCTGTTTTCAAAACGTCTGTGGCATTTGCTCACAATGGACAAAAAAACAACCAACGTATCGATGATTCCGGGAGCTGTTTTGAGCTGTTTCGCCAGAGTCAACAGGTCTTTTTGCGTCGGTATGTTACAAACGTTACAATGGATGAAACATGGATCCACCACTATAGTCCAGATTTAAATCGGTAGTTAGCGGAGCAGAGAGCAGCCGGTGAACCACACCCAAATCGTCCAAAAACACTAAGATCGGTTGGCAAGGTTACGGCATGCGTATTGTGGGATGCGTACGGAGTTTTATTCATCTTGAGAAAGATAAAAGGATCAACAGCGAATCCTTATTAGAATTTAAGGTGCATTTAAAGGAAGGAATTGCAAGAAAATGGTTTCATATGAAGAAGAAAAAAACTCTCTTCCACCAAGACAATGCATCGTGTCACAAGTAGTTGACTTTGGGTTTTGAATAGCCTCCGAACCTAATTCTCCAGATCTGGTCCCCAGCGACATCTACTTGTTTTCAGACATCAGAAAGATGCTCAACGGTAAAAAATATTCCTCGAATGAGGAGGTGATAGCCGAAACTGAAGCCCATATGGAGGCTAAAGACAGATCGTTCTATAAAAAAGGTATCGAAATTTTAGATTGTCATGACAATTTGACAGATGTCATTCAAATGTTTATACCAGGTATGCCGTTATGAAGTGAGTGCCAAGATACAAATGTTCCGATAGGGAACATTTGTGTGAACGAGCCCTTACTTTTTTTTTGTTTGTTTGCTACGACATCTGTAAAAAATATTTAGTAAACATTAAGTCATTGAACAGAAAACATATTTTTTTCATCGTGTTAAAAATGTCGAATTTCGTACCAGAAAGTGATGATCTGCGGAAGGCATTAATTTTTTGTTTTCATTTGAAGAAAAGTGCTGCAGAGTCGCATCAAATGCTTGTCGAGGAATATGGTGATCATGCTCTATCAGAAGCAACATGCAAACGGTTCAGAAATAATGATTTTGATGTGAGAAATGAAGAACGTGGAAGACCACCAAAAAAGTTTGACGACGCCGAATTGCAAACGATATTGGATGGAGATGGCACTTTGAGTCAAAAGCAATTGGCAGCAATGTTAAATGTTGCACAACAAACCATTTCTGACCTTTAAAAAAATATGGGAAAGATTCAAAAGTGTGGAAAATGGGTGCCACATGAATTGAATGAAAGACAGATGGAAAACCGAAAAAACACTTGTGAAATTTTGCTTCAAAGACACGAGAGAAAATCGGTTTTGCATCGAATTGTTACTGGCTATGAAAAATGGATTTATTTTAAGAATCCTGGGACAACCATCAACATCGACTGCAAAACCAGATCGATTCGGCAAGAAGACGATGCTGTGTGTTTGGTGTGACCAGAAAGGTGTGCTGTACCAGGAGCTCCTAGTGAACTGGTGAAACCGTTAATACTGATCGCTACCGACAACAAATGATCAATTTGAATAATGCATTGATCGAGAAACGACCAGAATGGGCCAGAAGACACGGTAAGGTAATTTTGCTCCATGACAATGCACCTGCACACAAAGCAAATCCGGTTCAGGTTACAATCAAAACACTTGGCTGGGAGCGGCTACCCCACCCGCCGTATTCACCAGACTTGGCTCCTTCCGACTACCATTTGTTTTCATCGATGGGGCACGCATTGGCTGAGTAGCACTTTGATTCCTACGAGTAGGTCGAAAATTGGATGTCTGATTGGTTTGCTTTAAAAGACGAACAATTTTATTGGCGTGGTATTCAGAAATTGCCGGGAAGGGGGTCAAAATATGTAGAAAACAATGACCAATACTTTGAATAAAATGTTTTTACTTTCCCATTGATAATTAATGTTTTAATAATAATAATTGTTGGCGCTACAGTCCAAAGGGGGACAAAAGCCTAGCTTGCTCATCAACTACTCGTGTTGTCCGCGCTACTGTTCTCTCTCGAGTAGAAAGGAGCTACAATTATTTGCCGACTCCGAACGGCGAGATTTGAGAAGCTTTCTTAGACAGTTTTTACTCTTTGAGTGTTGTCAGCAGCTCGAAAGAGGTGGTGCCGTGAAAAATTCGAAAAATTGGTGTTGAGCTGGGAGTCGAACCTAGACCCTTCGGCGTGTGAGCGTCGCACTCTACCCACTACGCCACGGCGACCACATTAGTGTTTTACCTTCACAAAAAAAAAAACGCTTTTTATACCGGTAACTTGTACTTGCTAAGGGAAATATGGATTTTTGTAAGTGGCGTCCCTTATACGTCAGTCCCGGGACTTGTAGAGTGATGTACTACCACTTCTGCTTTCTTCTCTAGACCTTGCCTCTTCCGACTACTGGAGTTTTTTGTCCAGATGATGTGACTGGATTTATGAATCACATGATTCAAAATCACATCCGTATCACTATTTATAGTGTCAACGGAATCACTGATGGAGAAAAGACCATCTACGGATGGCGGCTAACAGACCCAGGCTTTGGGGGAACCTGACTGGTAGTGACAACTTGACCAGAGGCTATATTCTGGTACCACGGGAGGTCAGGGGCGCCTGGAACTTCGGTTCTAGCCTGATCGTGTGGTAGGCCACCTCGTGGGAGTATCGTGGTGGCCGTGATTTATCACCTTACATTGCGCGTAGAGTCGAGGATAGTGTACTGTGCTGACTTGTCTAGCCCATTGTTTAAGCACAACTATACAAGACGGTTAGGGGACTATCCCTTCTCAGTATGGAGTTGCATTCTCAACCGCGCGCTGCGACCCAGAGTGCGGAAGAGGTTTTAGAAAGGCTTCGCATCAAACCAAGTTGGAGTGATTGCCCTCAAGCGTGATCCCAGATTGGTACTTGGGTAACTAAGGCGTCTAGTCTTGCGTTACTTACGACTCTTGGGAAAAAGGTTCCCCGTGATATAAGTTGTTAAGGCAGGTGGTCACGTAAAACCAAATCCCACATCTGGACTTTTTTGTCGATCAGTAGGCAAACGAACAATTACTCAACAATTTGATCGATAGCAGTCAGCGGTCACTTAATAGAGATGGTATTGGGAAATTACCAGAGAGATGGGAAGAAGAAACCGCTGCCGACGAACAATACTTGATTGAAGATGTTGTACTTGATGTTGTACGTTATTTAAAAATTCGAACAGCGCTTGTAATGACAACAATGGAGGGACCGGAAAAAGTCTGTGTGTCGAATTGCGCGTTTACAACTTGCATTCAATTAGGTTGAGAGTCCAAAACTGGCATGTGGAACTCCCTCAATCCCATGCAGACTTCTTTGTTAACTTTTTAATATCATCCGTTCAGCTTAATACCATCTCCAAGGGCAACAAAAAATTGAAATTAAAAATAATCCCAAAAGACAATATCACACTCTCAAGCAAATCCACCCTCCAATTAACTTGTAATGAGAGACCCAATCAACGTGAGTGGAGATTAAGTTTATGAGTCAATCTTTCCCTGACGGAAAAGAATGATCTCTTTTACGAATAATGTGCGGCCTCCATTCGGCTGCTCGCAAATTTACGAACTTTGTGCTTATTTCGCCTTATCTCCCTCGTTCGGGTTCCGATTAAGTTCAGTCCCTTGTCCTTGCAATAAATGTCGAACCAGCTGTAATCCTGAAAGCACTCGCAATCCGAGGGTTGCTACCAATTTGCGCATAATGTTCTCTCCCGTGGCATGCCATATCACCAGACATTAGTCGACACTTAAATCCGCTCGGCAGAAGAACTGTAATGGCTGTTTATTCACTTGATGGCTAGGTGGATTCGTGCCCCATCTCGCACGCCCCATGACGAGTGTCATTCGCCCTGTGCTCATGTTTAAGTGCTTTCCCAGTTGCTCTGCCGCTCTTCAGATGCCAATAAACATTTCTCGGCTCACAAATTGTTGTCTTTACTTGAGCTCTGCTGGTGAACATGTAGTCTTTCAGGAATACACAACAGAGATCTTGTTTACTTTATCAAACCCATTCCAAGGAACGCATTAAAACCAAGACTTAGTTGGAAGCTGTCCGGGACGGGGAAAAATGAATTCGATGTTTGTCCTGGCTTGGTGTTACTCGGAAGTGATTTGTTTCTTTGAAAACTAGATTTTCTCCGATGGCTGAAGGGAGTTACCCTTATTCGACGCGGAGAGTGTTAAGTTGGAAATGCTACCAAGGAGCGTGTCTGATGGAAAAAAGGGGAAGGTGCTTGTCCATCCTTCTGTTTCCGTGTTATTTGATCTAAACTTCAAACATACACTCCAAGTCAAGTCACTTCAAAGAACATTTTTGGCGTGGACTTATTAGCCCACAATTGTGATTTTCACAGAGGCGTTAGGTTTTGCCCTTAATCAAAGCAGAAGCAGCAAGACCTTTGAACGTGAAATGCGAATCATATAAGGATTCATAAACGGTCCCAGGGGATGTTTCATTACCAGCAATCGCTTCTTCCCCAACGAATCTACTTAAATCGTCCTTAAAGACAGCAAACGTCGAAAATTGAATACGTCCTGTGTCCTTCAGAGAATACTTAGCTAAGAAAAGCGATTCAAAGAACTATGTATCAGTTGGGTTGGCTTCCCAGAATAGAAGCTGTCAAAGACATTCAAGTCCTTTTTCAGCGCAGCTTAACCTTTTTGCTTTTGTTCGGAAGCTCCTTCCTGTGGCGTAACAACTTTGCTTTGCTTTGACTCACTGGTGGCGTCTAACGTGGTGATTGCCTTTGCCGCAACGCCTTCTCCACCAACAATTCCATAGAAACCAATTTCATTCCCTCCCCCTGTTCTCCTTCACCACACATCCGAATTTCACATTAAATTCAAATTCAACGTTCGTCGGCACAATTGTGGTGCGCCCCAAAATTTCACACACAATTCAGTTGTAGATGAACCTCAAAACAAGGATGCTTCCCGTCAATGCTCCCCACACCATTACAGGGTGGAAGCTTAAAGGGAGCAAAACGGTTACCGATAAATATTTTCAATAACTCACACGGATCGAAGCAACTCGCTTCCGACCTGACCTTTCCGGCTGGGAAACACCTTCGGAAGCAAAATCACGTTACTGGCAGCATTAGTCGCCCTTTGACGTGATTGGGTGTGTCCGTTATTGGGGGCCTGGGAGCAGGACAAATCTTGCACCCTTGAATGAGGGCAAACGCCTCGTTTACTTTTCACGCTTGACAAGATATTGTGTCGAAATGTTTTCAGGTAAGGTTGGGTGCTCGCAAGCGATTGGAACGGAATTCATTCAATGTGTACGCGAAAAATATTTTCCTTGACAGTACGAGGAATAGGGCCTTCCTACACCCAGTCTAAAGACAGCCTACAGTTTGTCGATAACAAGCCGAATGGAAAATAAATGGAGTTGCACTCGGACCTTCGATAGTAAATAAAAAAAATATGGTGTCCGGTTGGAAAGCAGAGGAGACACGCATGATATGAACGCCGAAGAAACTAGAACAATGAATTTTTCAGAAGACATGGATATGTGGAGTTGGGTTGTGACAGAGAAGAATGCGGGAAAGAGTGAGCTTTGAGTCGAGCAAAAGTGATCCGGAAAAGTGTTTTGTTTTTGCCGTTTTTCTTTATATCCAAATAAAAAAACAAAATCAAATGGCCTGATGAGGCAGATGGACAGACTGGTAGAGTCTCAAGCTGTGAACGTCTATCCTTCTCAGATGTATTAGGATGTCAGGCAGATAAGAAATCTTTGTTCATTTTAACGAAAATCAGGAATCGCGTTTAAAGTAAAGGAGTTGAAACACAGCCGCTGCGGTTCATTCATTCATTCATTCATTCACAACAAGCATCACATTATAGTCGTAGGAGCAGAACGGCACGGTAACATGTTCTTGTCGCCTGTGCTCCGATTCATCATTCACTACTTTTATCTTAACACAAAGATATGATTCTTAACCATTCATCATTAGTTATTCCGAGAAGGACGGTGCGGTGTCCCAGTGTCTCGGATTCGAAAACTTTTGGATCCGAAGCACTGGTGTTCATTCATGGCATATCCAAATCCCCGTAATCGAAGACGTTGAACCAGATGCATGCCGTTGCACAGCCCACAAAGTTCATAGCTGAACACTTCCAAATGACATTAATCCAGACAGAATCTAAAATCACACGGAAAATATATTCTTTCAAAAGGACTAAAGGACTGCTCTTAAAAACGAATAAGGGCCCTCGCTGTATATTAGGACTTGGATGGTCAACCTTTGTACAAAGGTAAAAGGTCAGCACAGAGAGGGGTCTGGATCTTTTCTTGTCCAAGGCTTTTTTTGACTCTGAAGTAATTAGCCTCACTCACAACCAACAGACTCCTAGGTCAGGACTCATTATTTAACCAATGGCAGAGGGGTCCGCTGCATACGAGAGGCCTTAAATATATTCTCGGTATTGGAAACTGTGGTTTTATATATAAATTTACTTATTTATCAAGTAAAACTATTATTTGGGTGCATTCATGTGAAATTTCATAAAAATGTGATTGTTAATTCGCGTTTTATGTTTTGTTAAACAGAATAATACTGGCAACTGAGACGATAATGACCATCGCGCTGTGATTAAATTTCTCCCTAAGCAAGTAAAAAGTCAAAAAACTATTCATGAAGAGATGGTGGCTGTTTACCAGGAATCCGCACCATCATAATCCACTGTGCAAAAGTGGTCAAGTGAGTTCGAGAGAGGCAGAGAGAGCATTGAAAACGATCCCTGCTCCGGCTACTGCTTGTAAAGAAGAAAGCACCAAAGAAGTGGAAAAACTTGTTCTTGAGGATGCCCAATAAAGGTGAAAATGATGGCAGAGATCACCACGCTTTCAACTGGTTCCATTCACACCATTCTTCATGACCATCTTAACCTTTCAAAGGTCAGTGCAAGGTGGGTGCCACGAATGCTCACAGCGTCTCAGAAAAAAGTGAGAACTTCATGCTGTAGAGAGCTTTTGGAGATGTGTAGTGAGAGCGCGGACAGTGTTATCGATCAAATTGTTACTGGGGACGAAACATGGGTTCACCACTATGACCCTAAAGGTAAACAAGAGTCCATGCAGTGGCATACAAAAAGGAACAGACCCCCCGAAGAAGTTCAAAGTCCCTTCGTCTGCCGGGAAGCTCATGGCTACAGGTTTTTGGGACTCAAAGGGAATCTTGCTCACTGAGTACAAGAAAAGATGAAAACATCAATACCACATCCTACGCTTCCACGTTGCATATTTGCGGGAGGAAATTAAAAAGAAAAGACGCGGTAAACTCGCACTTGCTTGCTTCTGCATGACAACGCTTCTGTTCACACGGCGTGAGTTTCCAAGGCTGCTGCGCGAGATTGTGTTTATTTTTCTGAGGGTTTATAAAAGCTTATCTCAAGATGTAACAAATGCATTGATTTTAAGAAAGATTATTTTGAAAAATTTAAACAATTTAAATTGAATTCGCATATTTTTTTCCCTTCATATCGATACCGAGAATATACTAAACGACCCTCGTAGTATATGACGCCCTGATCCGCCTGTTCTTGCATACTTCTGGTCATCGCAATACCGGATGGTAACTGAAAGCAATCTAAGTCGCGTATAAAATTTCTTATAAAAACGAACTGAAATATTACACTGCCATCTGCATTTTGTGTCTCTTCAATGTTCGATAGTTTTTCGCCTTCTCGGGGTACAGATCATTGTCGTCAGAATGGTCGTAGACAACACAATGCAATATTGTAGCAGTTTTGACCATTTTCCAAAGAAGATCACAAATACTCAGAAGTTTAAACTCAAAAACACGATTCTTTGCAAATTTGACTCAACAGCCGATCATATGGAGTCAGACAATAGAGTACTTGAGTAATCTGAAAATGATGAAAATACCAGCACCAAGTTGTACGGAATTGAACAATAGGCACCTGGCAGCGAAGGGTTCCTAGAGCTGCACAGAAAATGCCAGTTGTCGGGAGTAAAAACTAAAACTCTTGATCGAAAGACCAAGCTGTCGGTACATGAGGCTCTAATAGTCTGATTTTACTGTGTGTATCGTGGCATGTGACGTCTCTGGCCTGAGGACTAACAAAACCATCTTTCATATTAATGGCAGATGAAGAATGAAGTTGCCACTATTGCGTAAAACAAGTTTGATGTCCTGCCTGCCACATTGCAGCGTATGTATAAAAATCCTTGTGAATCATTCTTCATTTCCTTCATAACTATTGATAAACTGAGAATGTGGAAGTCGGTAATGGACTTACCAAAATGCCAAAACAAAGGGTTTAGACAAACTTAGGCGCGATAGCATAACTTCCTTAACATAATTTTTGAGAAGATCATGCGTTACTCACAGTCAACGCCAGAGGCACGATCCAAATTTGTTCCAACTGCTAGCTTACTCGGACGACATTGATGTGATTGGACAAATACAGCCAGATGTTTGCTGATATTGAAACGGAAGCGGGTAAACAGAGTTTAGCGATGAATAAGACCAAGAAAGAACATGTTTTCACTATGGCAGGACACAACATGGACGTCTTGAATAGAGCGTTGAAGTTAGTCAACGAGTTCTAGCCCATATTTACCGCTAGAGGAAGTATATGCTCTCATAAACACAACAACTACGTCTGTCTCGGTTCCGCAGGAAAAAGGGATAACAACTGGGGACTCCGAAAAAAGCTTAACTCGTCCGCGAGGTGAAGTAACAGAGAGTTTATCGAAGTAAGCAGCTTGCTTACCGACGCATTCTTATGCAAAACGCTAGTGCAGAGTTTTGGTACCATGAAGCCATCATAGGGCGCGATATCTTAACCATGTCAACTCCCAGCCCTCACAGTAGCCAGTGATAGTATGCAGATATAGCGTGGAACAAAAGTTTCGGGCAATGAACTTACAATTAAATTGGTTGATGTTCCCAAATATAGCCTTGTTTAGGATCATCATGATGTGTTCGCTTTGGGGGTCGTAGCTTAAGACGTCTTGCTAAGCCTACCCCGAACAACATATCCACATCCGAAAAAGCGCTGTTTTCTCTTCCTGCAGCAATCACTTCGGTAGATATCGCAGTTCTTTAACATTTTTTGCCTTCGTGCGCATAGGCCTGTGAACGCGAGAAATGTCGTT
Organism: Eristalinus aeneus; assembly: GCA_955652365.1. Classification (NCBI taxonomy): domain Eukaryota; kingdom Metazoa; phylum Arthropoda; class Insecta; order Diptera; family Syrphidae; genus Eristalinus; species Eristalinus aeneus. The sequence goes on along the minus strand of OY019134.1, from coordinate 63,326,323 downwards.
GAGCGAACTGCCAACAATCTCCTAGTGCCCCCTAGATGACGATCACAACACCCGTTATGTAGTGAACCAATGTACGAGGGGTGTTAAATATATTCTCGGTATCGATATGAAGGAAAATGCGAATTCAATTTAAATTGTTTTTATTTTTCAATATAATCTCTTCTTATATCAATGCATTTGTTACATCTTGAGATAAGCTTTTTTAAACCCTCAACTAAATAAATTTTCTCTGCAAAATACCCATTTATTGCCGACTTGAGTTCTTCATCATATAGAAACCTTTTTCCACGAAGACATTTTTTCAAATCCGGAAACAGGAAATAAACACTAGGAGCAAGGTCTGGCCTATAGGGTGGGTGTTGGATTTCTTCGAAACCACAATCTCGCGCAGCAGCCTTGGAAACTCACGCCGTGTGAACAGGAGCGTTGTCATGAAGAAGCAACACACCCACTGCTATTTTACCAAGCCTTTTCTTTTTAATTTCCTCCCGCAAATATGCAACGTGGAAGCGTAGGATGTGGTATTGATGTTTCCATTTTTTTTTTTGTACTCAGTGAGCAAGATTCCCTTTGAGTGCCAAAAAACTGTGGCCACAAGCTTCCCGACAGACGGAGTGACTTCCAACTTCTTCGGGGGGTCTGTTCCTTTTTTGTGCCACTGCATGGACTCTTGTTTGCTTTCAGGGTCATAGTGGTGAACCCATGTTTCGTCCCCAGTAACAATTCGATCGATAACACTGTCCGCGCTCTCACTACACATCTCCAAAAGCTCTATACAGCATGAAGTTCTCACTTTTTTCTGGGGCGCTGTGAGCAATCGTGGCACCCACCATGCACTGGCCTTTGAAAGGTTAAGATGTTCATGAAGAATGGTGTGAATGGAACCAGTTGAAAGCGTGGTGATCTCTGCCATCATTTTCACCTTTATCGGGCATCCTCAAGAACAAGTTTTTCGACTTCTTTGGCGATTTCTCCCTTACAAGCAGTAGCCGGAGCAGGGATCGTTTTCAATGCTCTCTCTGCCTCTCTTGAACTCACTTGACCACTTTTGCACAGTCGATTATGATGGTGCGGATTCCTGGTAAACAGCCGCCGTCTCTTCATTAATAGATTTTTGACTGTTTCCTTGCTTAGTGAGAAATTTAATTACTCATTATCGCCTCAGTTGCCAGTATTATTCTGTTTAACAAAACATAAAACGCGAATTAACAATTACATTTTTATGAAATTTTACATGAATGCACTAAAATAAGAGTATTACTTGATAAATAAGTCAATTTTTATATATATCTACAGCTTCACCCGATATCGAGAATATATTGAACGTCCTTAGTAAATGTGGCCAACTTAACATCCTTTCCACTATGAAGCTGACAGATGACCACAGATATAGGCGTTTTGTTACATGCACTCTGCTAATGGTACTCATACTCATTACCACTTTACAAGCCACGTACTTCGTTTTTTACAAATAAGCTCTCAAAGAGGACATGCTTTTAACAAGCATTTCAAAAGGCATTGTCCGGAAACATATTTGGCCTATACGCCCAGTCGGTAATTGAACCGCTCGCTAGAACAGCTTTCCACAAGGAGACCATTTAAAAAGACTGACATTCAACCCGCAATAATAAGAATGTATTTTTTTATATCATGTTTCAGCCCTGTAAACAAAAGTTCTACCAACTTCAGTGGGAAACGGAATGAATACCACATTCATGCCATGGCCACACTGAAGTAACTCTGTCACAAAACAGCTTATTTCAGAATAAATATAAATTACTTCCTTAATGCTCCAATTATTCAGATTATCTCTGACAAATGCTTAGACGGATCACTGTCAGTTGTTGCCCCACACTACTCCGCTGCTCATCAGGTGGGCAGAACTGAGATATTCACAGAATCTGCAAACACAACCCATCACTCCTTCACTCTGAATCCTCTGTTCCATGATAAATTACTGCCGGGAAGCATATTGTTTCATTCTCTCATTTCACACTCCAATTCGTTGCATCCGTTCGCCATTCAATCCAAAAATGATTGGAGAAACGCTACTCGCGCACACATCTAATCGCCACATGCTCACTCGACCAAGCCAGAGGATACAAAGGGAGAGGCAAAATAGCAACAAACATCACTTACCTCTTGCGGTGGTACATCGTACGTCCTTGTCCTGAGGTCCACACGAGCGTAAGCATCAATGCACGGCAAAATGAAAAATATTCCTAGTACACGAAACGCCAATTAGTATTAAATAACGACAGCACAGGGCGGGGAGAATAGGCAACAACATCGATCGAGGGAATAAAGTTTCCATCAGGCACACAAAGTAAAACACTCACCCGGTCCCTTGGCGCCGCCCTGCATTAGTCTGCCTAATCGGAATATAACCGCACGCTCGTACTCCTGAACAACCTGTAGAAGGAGGAGAAGAATCGCATTAGTGTTGGCTTTGGGGTGGAATTTATTGATTTCATCCCGTGGGATTTACGGACCTTGAAGCACACCAACAGGCTGAACGGCAATGTGAGCGCAACGAGGACACACGACAGAAATATAAGGATCTTTCCGCATGTCGACGAATGTCCACTAATCTCGTCATCGGCTGTAAAGAGAAAATAACAAGAAAAAAATTCAGTCACTGAATCCCGTTTACTGTGCCAAGGGACGAGGCATGCTTTGCCCGAAATGAAGTGCAAAGGAGCACCATTTACACGCACGCATTTAGGAACCCGCAGGAAATTCGCTTATTGAGGATGACTTGCAAGGAGAGGAACGCGACCAGCTGTAGTCTATATTCAAATTTAAACGGAATCCTTTGAAATGAGATTACCCGAACGAATGGGTGGCAGGATAAGAGCTTCGCTCTCGGAGAGCTCATCAAATTTTATCACGTCGAGTCACGAAGTATCTATTCCGCTTACGCAGCTGCCTTCGTCCGCGTTTTTCATTAGATTAGATAAATTTAAAAGGCATTCGCTTTCGCTTTGTTGTTTTTTTTTCAGCTTTTGCCTTTTTCTTTGAGTTCATTGTGTCAAACCCGACGTGCCGAGGGTGTGGGCGTGCGAATGCTCAAGATGAAATTGAAAGCCTTTCTAAAGAGTTGACGTTACGAGTCGAGCACCCCAATGGATTGAGATGTGTATCTGTGTTGAACTTTTATTGTTAAAGAGTTGTTCGGCTGTTAGATTCGAAAGGATACTTTGTAGGCAAACGACCCTTGCCTTGAGATTGAGATTTGAAGCGTTCAGAAGTTATTTCGGTATTTTGAGGAGGCATACATTAATGCTTGCAGTAAATCGTGAAGGGTTTTATTGAATATGATAATTTTGGAACTAAAATTGAGAAAAAAATTGGAGTGGAAGGTTGGCAGTCACTTTGCTTCGATGGCGTCGTTTCGAAGCATTACTTTGAAGTTGTGTAGCAAGCGTCTGTTTAGTTTCAGTCCGTAGACCACCTACAGGTGTGCTCTGCAGACACGAGTTGACAAATAAGTCTTTTATGCTGTGATAGAAAAGTTTGGAGAAATTGTACAAATAGACAGATATCTGAGATTTTAGTTTAAATAGTAGCCGAAAAGTACACGAAAGGACTAAACAGTAAAAGAAACACGAGGGTTTGCGTGGACAAATTTTAAGAAGTGCTAATTCATATAAAAAAGACGTTCGACTTTATCCACTTCAAAAATGCATTTCAACCGACAAGCACTTGCCAACAAACGTATTTCTTGGGGTAACTTCGTCACTCCAATGCAGTAGCGGATAAAGGCTTTGATTTACACGACAAAGTTTCTAGTATTGATTCCTTGATATAATAATGTTCGCAGTCAGTGCAAGTGCAAGCCACCTCTAATTGTGACAGTACTGTACACAACACTACCAGCTGTTGAAGAAAAGAAACTCTGGGCCCATGCAGACTGTTACTGCACCACATTTGGATGCTTTTTATACCTACAAGGCACTAGTGCGGAAACAATTTGATTTGGTAATGATTGTTTAAAAAAAACAGTTCCTTATCGCCTTTGAAGGTCAATATATTTCCTAAAATTTTGACAGAGAATGCTGTCTTCTTCAGGGGATGGTTTTAATATCAGAGAGAACACATGCGGAATATTTTTTTTAATATTAAACTGACAAAATAGTTGGTTCATGGTTAACCTGTTCCTGTAAATTACCAGGTATACCCGTATGAAGTGAGTGTCAAGATACAAATGTCTCGATAGGGAACATTTGTTGTGAACGAGCTATTATTTTTTTTGTTTGTTTGCTATGACATCTGATTGACATCTAATTGAACAGAAAACATCATATTTTCTCATCGTTAAAAGTGATGATTTGCGTAAAGCATTAATTTGTTGTTTTCATTTGAAGAAAAGTGCTGCAGAGTCGCATCAAATGCTTGTCGAGGCATATGATGATCATGATGATTAGATGGTTTCAACGGTTCAGAAATAATAATTTTGATGTGAGAAATGAAGAACGTGGAAGACCACCAAAAAAGTTTGAAGACGCCGAATCGCAAACGATATTGGATGGAGATGACACTTTGAGTCAAAAGGAAATGGCAGCAATGTTAAATGTTGCACAACAAATAATTTCTGACCGTTTAAAATCTTTAGGAAAGATCCAAAAGTGTGGAAAATGGGTGCCACATGAATTGAATGAAAGACAGATGGAAAACCGAAAAAAACATTTTGTGAAATTTCAAAGACACGAAAGAAAATCGGTTTTGCATCGGATTGTTACTGGCGATAAAATATGGTTTTATTTTAAGAATCTTAAACTAAAAAAATCATGAGTTAATCTAGGACAACCATCAACATCGACTGCAAAACCAGATCGATTCGGCAAGAAGACAATGCTGTGTGTTTGGTGGGACCAGAAAGGTGTGCTGTACCACGAGCTCCTAAAACCTGGTGAAACCGTTAATTCTGATCGCTACCGACAACAAATGATCAATTTGAACCATGCATTAATCGAGAAACGACCAGAATGGGCCAGAAGACACGGCAAGGTAATTTTGCTCCAAGACAATGCACCTGCACACAAAACAAAACCGGTTCGGGATACAATCAAAACACTTGGCTGGGAGCAGTTACCCCACCCGCCGTATTCACCAGACTTGGCTCCTTCCGACTACCATTTGTTTTCATCGATGGGACACACATTGGCTCAGCAGCACTTTGATTCCTACGAGGGGGTCGAAAATTGTGTGTCTGATTGGTTTGCTTTAAAAGACGAACAATTTTATTGGCGTGGTATTCACAAGTTGCCAGAAAGGTGGTCAAAATGTGTAGAAAACAATGGCCAATACTTTGAATAAAATATTTTTACTTTCTCAATTAGTGTTTGATTTTCTAAAATAATCATATTTCATACCGGTATACCTGGTATACCTATAAGGCACTAGTGCGGAAACTATTTGATGTTTCGTGACTTTAATAATGATTGTGTAAAAAAACAGTTCATTTTCGCCTTTAAAGGTCATTATATATCCTGACATTTTGACAGAGATTGCTGTCATCTTCAGGAGATCGCTTTGATTAACATAGAGAACATATGCGGAATATAAACCTTTAAACTGACAAAATAGTAATAATTGGTTCATGGTTAACTTGTTCTTGTAAATTATTTTCTTTTGTGTAAGTTTGTTTCAGTTGTTAACAGTTTTAAATTCAAGTCAATTAATCATAAGTTTTTCATTTGTAAAACAAAGTTTCCATTTTGTATCACAAACTGTAGTAGTAAGTTAAAGAAAATCAAAAATATTCTTAATGCGCATATGTTCTCTCTTTCCAATACAATGGTTCAATCGTGGGTATCAGAATAGACTTTGAATTTTTATAAGGCGTCGTGGCTTAGTGAGTAGAGTGTAACACTCACACGGTAAAGGTCCGAGTTCGGTGCTGAGCTGAACCCATCGAATTTTTCATGGCACCAACTCTTTCGAGCTGCTGGTAACACTCAAAGAGTATTAATTGTCTACGAAAAAAATCTTTTCAAAATTCGCCGTTCGGAGTTGGTAAGAAACTGTAGGTCTCTCCTACTCGTGAGAGAATAGTAGCGCGCATAACACGAGTAGTAAATAAGCAGGCTAGGCCCTGGTCCTCCTGTGGACTGGCGCACCCTCCAATTGTTTTTACTATTAACCCTCCTACGGACTTCGGGTCATGTAACGTAACGTAACTTTTCTTAAATATTAATTTTTTTTAGGACTTGATGTTTCGTGACTTTGACTTAATGTTTCGTGACCAAATTTTTATAATATAGATAATAAACGTAAAATTAAGAAAATATATTTTAGACTCTGTTCCATACAAATATATGTATACTTCTACGACCCTCGGGTCAAATTTGTCCCAAAGTATGACGTAAGACGTTATTTACAAATAAATTTGTTTTCTAGCTGCACATTTTGAGCTACGCGGTTCCATTGTATGATTCAGTCTGCTTTTATACAGCTTACAGTAAGCATAAAGTGAAAAACACGTGCTTTGTTTAGTTATTCGACATTTCATTTCGTAGCGATGAGTGATAGCGAAAGTGAATTTTCCTTGATAGCGTTTTCGGATGAAGAAGAATCATGTTCTGAATTCGAAGATCATGTTGCTGTTGCTGATTCTTCCGACAGTGATTTACGTGAAAATGAAAATGCTCTTGCGCCATCTGACATGATGTCGTCCAAAAATGGTCAAGTAAATTATTCAAAAGCCGCTTTTCTAACAAGTGCCGGAAGAGCTTCAAAAGAAAATGTTATCAGTTTGGAGTCTGGATTGACGCATTACTCTTGCTCAAAAATTACCAAAGAAGAAATTTCCAGTTTAGAACTATTTTTCCCACCTCCTTTGATTCGTACGCTATTGACATACACCAACATTGAGGGAAAGCGAATATATGGTGAAGAATGGCTGGACATTGATAATGTCGAAGTCCTTGCATTTATTGGATTTCTAATATTAGCTGGCGTTTTTCAATCTAATAACGAAAGCGCTGAGAGTCTTTGGAATTCTAAAACAGAAAGACCAATATTCGCTGCAACTATGAAACTAAAAACTTAGAGAGTTATAAGATTCGACAACAGAGAAACTCGAAGTCGCTGGATAAATTTGGTCCTGTAAGTGATTTGTGGAATCAATGGGTTTAAATATTACCAAAGCTCTACAATCCATCCCAAAACGTGACCATTGATGAACAATTAGTAGCATTTAGAGGACACCTTCCATTCTGGCAGTACATGCCATCAAAGCCTGAAAAGTATCGAATCAAGTTTTGGGTGCTATGTGATTCAGCAACGAGCTATGATTGAAACACCCAACCTTATTGTTTCCATTGAAACAACATTGTTTTATTATTGAACATATTCATATAATCGAATAAAACCACCCAATAGCAAAAAATAATCAAAAACATAGCTTAAGCCCTGAAAATATAGTAGTGTCAAATTTGACCCAAAGACCGTTCCCGTCAGTTAATTTGAAGACCGTAGGAAGGTTAAAAAAGCTTATCTCAAGACGTAACAAATGTATTGATGTTAGGGGAAATTATATTGAAAAATAAAAACAATTTAAATTGAATTCGCATTTCCCTTCATATTGATACCGAGAATATATTGAACGCCCCCTGTATAAGGCCGCCAAATATTTAACTTCCGTCTTTCGTCCTTTGAATTTTCCGGCTATATACAAAGCCCTAGAGAGCTCATATCTGGCAATACTATACATCATTTGAAAGGTCTCGACATAGCCTATAAAACGAGGCTATGCATGATTAGAACAGTTATAGTGTAAACATGGAGTTCACTATCGCCGAGCTATTTTAAAGTTTTCCTTCGTTAAAGGCAAATCCGCTAGAGAAACGTTCCGTGAGATTAATGGTGTTTTGGGGAGTGTACTCTATCACTTCGAACAGCGGATGAATGGTTTCGATGACTCGGAGCCGGTGAAAATGACACTACGGATAAGTCTGCCGGCGGAAGACCTGTGACATCGAATACCGATCGAATCATGGAAACCATCGAGTTAGACCGGCATGTGGCATCTCGTGACATCGCTCAGGAGATGAAAATTAGTCACCAAACCATTTTAAACCATCTTAAGAAGGCTAAATGTTTGGGTGCCACATGATTTGACGAAAAAAAAACTTCTGGATCGAATCAACGTCTACGATATTCTGCTGAAACGGAACGAACTCGACCCATTTTTGAAGCGGATGGTGACTGGCGACCAAAAATGGATCACATACGACAATAACAAGAGAAAACAGTCGTGGTTGACGGCCTGTAAATCTTCCTAAACAGTGGCCAAGCCGTGTTTGACGGCCAGGAAGGTTTTACTGTGTGTTTGGTGGGATTGAAACGAAATCATCCACTAGGAGCTGCTCCCATTTGGCCAGACGCTTAATTCTACCATCTACTGCGAGCAACTGGACCGCTTGAAGCAGGCGATCGACCAGAAGCGTCCAAAATTGGCCAACAGGAAGGGTGTAGTGCTTCACTAGGACAACACCAGACCACACACTTCGTTGATAACTCGTCAAAAGCGACGGGAGCTTCGATGGGAGCTTTTATCGCATCCACCATCTAGCCCGGACATAGCTCCAAGTGATTACCACTTGTTCTTGTCCATGGCGGACGCCTTTGGTGGTGTGAAGTTGAACTCAAAAGAGGCTTGTGAAAAGTGGCTGTCCGAGTTCTTCGCAAATAAGGAAGGGGCTTTCTCGAGCGGATATTATGAAGTTGTCGTCTAGATGGAAACAGATTATCGAACATAATGGCGCATATTTGAACTAAATTGGATCACTGTAAAACTTTTTATGAAGCATTGAATGAAGAGCGAAAAAGCGGAAAGGAGTTATTTGACAACCGTTTAAGTCAGCACAAACGTTTAAATTCAATTTTAACAGAAGAAAATACTTTGACTCCTCCTCCGCCCCAGTCTGTTGTAACAAGATAAGGAACTTGGTTGAAGGCTTTTTATGTTATTGTGTACAAAACTGTGAAGCGTTTAAAAGCATAGTCAAGTGGTTCAATAACTCCGATGCAATTGCAATAAGAAATAATGTTCATGAAACAACCGTTTTTTAAAAAGCCGAAAAACATTTATAAATTCGAACATCCGTTTTTTGTGTGACGAAATCACAAATCTTCAAAAAAATCAAATTGATTAAATTGAACATGTTAAGTGTCAATAAAAGACTGACAGAAGGAGTCATTAAACAAAATTTCAGTGCGTCCTGGTAACAAATGTAAAGACTTGGAACATTTTAGTTAAGTTTACATATTGGACTGCAATGACGAAAATTACCCAAAATAGATGAGGCTTGTTTTTCGAAAACTGCTCAATGCATTAAGTTGACGTCCAGAGATCTTTTTCGTTGTATAAGGCGTTTTTAAGACCAAATCGGCAAAATTTTGATTTCAGTTACTTAAAGGAAAATATTACAGTGTATGCAAATAAAATTTTTCAAAATCGGAATTATGGATATTTTGCAAAGGTTTTAATTTTATCTATATTTTCAGATTTTAGTGCATGAAAATTCAAGCTTTAGTTATAAGCTTCCGAGGCTCATGCGTATAGTCGTGTTGCTTAATATTACAATTCCTTAGAATCTCGTCATCTGCCTTTCATCTTAGTTCCCTTCAATTTCCTGTCAAAGAGATACCGCTGTCATCGGCGTCTTTTCAAAACGCGAAAATGCTCAATAACGCCATGAACAGATTCACAAGATGTATTGAAACTCATTTCCGGATCCAGTTAGTCATCGACCTGACCTCGGAGGGATGAATTGATTCATGCAATTCTGTTGAAAAACTCACATAGCCCCACACTCACTTCCCGGCCACCGTGGATTCTCCTGGCATTCGCATGTCACAAATAAATTACGTGTGGGTGGATGCGGTGCTCCATCGACCCGGCCATCCGTGTGCGTCTTTCTTATTGAATAACAGATGATTATCCCTTCAAGGACTTACCAGTAATTGATAGTTCTAACCTTGTGGCATGCTGCTGGCGTGTGCTGCACGCTTCCGCCAAGTATATTTCCCAGAAGGTAGTCTCCTTACTTTCACAGTTACTGTAATATTGATGCCAGTCCCCGAGCGCACAGAGGGACACGGTCATGTTTGTGAAAGCACACGAGAGGTCGTAAGAAAACATATGCAGACCCTGTCATATGAGCGCACAGTATTTTGGTTATTCCGAACGCCATTCTGTAGCCTTCTGAGCCAGCCTGCGGGGCATCATCCAATGCATGGTTATTGAAATATTCACCGAAAGAAAAATGTCGACTACATCTCCTGGGGTCGGAGTTCCAAATCAGTTAAGAGAAACTCCCAAACATAAGAGTCCTGCAGGGAAGCTTTCGGAAAACGTGTTGGGGGTGGAAATTCAAATTTAATTGAACAAACAGGATAAGAACGCTCTGCTGTTTTATTCGTTATCTTTGTGTGAGGCGAAATTAATTTTGTTCCGTGTTGCTCGTGAGTACGGCTTTCTTTGGCCTGAAGTCTGCAAGGTGATGGTGATAGAAAAAGTGACTTTAAAGGGAGCAACCTCAGGGGAGCATTGAGCGGATTTATGCAATTTATTCGAATCCTTCTGATCGGGTGGATGTGTTCGATGTGAAATGGGAAATCGTTTGAATTACAATTCAACAAAAGACGGTATACAGGATTGCAAATTGAACTGAGCATGATGAAGGAGTCATTGATTGAATCTGTTTGTGCGGCTATTCATCTGAAGGAAGATGCTTCAACGTTCGCAGAAGTCGATTTAAATTTTGAATAGGATCTGGATCGAATTATTGTTTGGAGATGAGCTGAACTCTCTGGAATTTCATAGCTGATCCCAGTGAGTGAATGAAATACCCATATCACCTGAACTACCGCCCATTATGCTAGTTTCCCAGAGATGCAATCAGTTACCGGATAATTCTGCAGAAATACGAACTGCTGGGAATTCTTAACTATCCATTGCGTTCCCAGTGCACTTAAGCTGTCGTTTGCTCCTTTCACTGAAAACCCACAGACCATCAACCCTGATGCTAGCACTGAATCTGCTGGAGAGACACACAGGAAAGAGTCCTTTGCATTTCAATGCCAGATGCAACCACAGTCGTGGAGAAAGATCATGGTCAAAGTTCAATGGGAAAAGTTCAAATGCAAGTGTTCACATCAAACACCCGAGTATACTTGTTAAGAGAACCACACAACTGAGTTGAAAGAGCTTCCTGAACCATACATAAACCCTTTCATCTATAAACCAATCAACACAACATTGCACACAATAGATGGCAATTGAATTGGCGTGCGCGCCTCGTATGGGGATTCATACTGTGAGGCGTTTCACTTAATAACCATCCTCTGTTGGGTGCCACATAGAGTTGGTTTCTGTTCCCTCCGTTGTGCGCTCTGTCGATGAGGGGAAATTACACGGCAAGATGGAAGGCACCCCACTGCGGGCGGTTTGAAGAAGATTCGGGTTCGTTTTCCATTCAGTTCCACCGGTGCCTAAGAACTATTCCGAGGGAAGTTATATGCTCATCCTCACCAACCGCAAATAACTCACAATGTCCTTTCAAGTTTTCCTTTGAATTTCTCTGAGTTTTTCCTAAGGAATTGAAATTCTGTGGTATAAGATATTCCTATTTAATTTAGCCTACATTCAAATTGCAAGATTTTGAAGACTTCCTTGATGAAAGGGGATGGTGTCCTTTAGAGCAGGTCCTCCCTAGGGGTGTCGTCAATTAAAAAAGAAACCTTTCAGACTTCAAGCGTGTACTCACCGTTGTCAAAGGAAGTGTGGTTTTGCGGGACTTCGCAGGCACAATTTCTGCACAAGAAAGTGTCGTACAATTATGTGTAAGCAGATGTGAAATTCTTAAACGAGTCAAGTACACTTTTTCTATTTCTTGTTCTTTTGTAGTTATGTTGGTCTTCACTTAGGCAAAGGTATTTGAGAGTGTATCTTGTTTTCTTTGCATGTTGAAATGAGGACTGGCAACGCGATATTTTGTTGCTTATGAAACATATGCCATAAAATTCATTTAAACTCAATCCATAGCACAACCTGCCTAAAAAGTAAGAGACAAATGGGGCCACTCAGGTTGTGCAGGATAAGTTTCCATTACGAGTGAATGGAACTAAGAGTTTAATACCAATTGCGAAAGGCTTGAACAGGCTTCACTTTCATTGGAACTTAAATTTATTCCACGTTTTCTATCGCTCCTATCATGCGATCAGCACTGTATGTGTTGGCAACTACACGAGACAGTATGATAGGATCGATAGAAAACGTGAAATGAATCAAAGCTTTAGCTTAGACCTCAGACTTGTGAGTCAACGCAGTTCTTTTTGTCATATGAATTTTCCGGCGCTACAAAGCTTGCATCTGGCAACACTATACATCATTTCAAAGGTCTTGACATAACCTCCACACGGCGGAAGACCTGTGACAACGAATACCGATCGAATCATGGAAATCATCGAGTTAAACCGGCAGGTGGCATCTCGTGACATCGCCCAGGAGATGGGAGTTAGTCACCAAACCATTTTAAAGCATCTTCAGAAGGCTGAATGTTTGGGTGCCGCATGATTTGACGCAAAAAAATCTTCTGGACGGAATCAACCCCTGCGATATGCTGCCGAAACGGGACGAACTCGACCCAATTTTGAAGCGGATGGTGACTATCGACGAAACCTGGATCATAGACGACAATATCCAGTGAAAACGGTCGTGGTTGAAGGCCGATTAATCGTCCCAAATAGTGGCCAAGCTGGGATTGACGGCCAGGAAGGTTTTGCTGTGTGTTGGGATTTGAAGGGAATCGTACACTATGAGGTGCTTCTATATGCTTATGAGGAACTCCGAGGTATTCAAGGACTTCGTCAACCTCGGCTCCGCGGTAACCGAAATCAAACGCAGAATCATTCTGGACAATCGTTGTTTCTTTGGGCTCAAGAGGCAATTAAGTATCAAAACCCTCTCTTGAAGGATTATGCTCTCTTTATATAACAGCTTGATAATTACAGTCCTACTTTGTGGCACTAAAACCTGGACGTTACCATATTCGGATGAGGAAGCCCTTAGTCTTTTCGAGAGAAAAGTTTTGCGTCCGATTTTTGGTTCTGTTTGCGTTGATGACATCTGGAAGAGAAGATTTAATGACGAACTCTATGGGTTGTACAGCGACATGCGCCTGGTCAAGCGTCTTCGGATACAACGCTTAAGATGGCTAGGCCATGTAGAGCGAACGGACACCACTGCTCCGCTTCAAAATTCTTCGGATCTAAGCTGTTGGGACAACGCAACAGAGGACGACTTAGGCTACCATAAGGTGACGCACACAAGTGGATAAGGACCTCAATCATCTTGGAGTGCCCAACTGGAGGCAGCTGGCAAAAGATTGTACTGGCTGAAGATTCATGTTGCTTGTGGCCCATGTCCACTTCGGATTGTAGCGCCACAAGAAGAAGAAGGAGAACAAGTTGCTTATTTATCTGTTATTTGGTTAATAAGAGCTACAGTTTATTTCCAAATGGGGACAAATCATAAATGAAGAGGGCAATGTTAAGACCAGTTTTGTAGTTGAAAGACAGAAATGTTCTTTCTACACGAAAAGTTTCATCGTCGCAAAAAATAGCATGCACACGCATGCTAACTAAACTTTGTCTAGTGGCCACGCTATGTGCAGGACAGGAATTAACAAAATCGTCTCTAATTCATTTCTTTTGTAAACTGCACTCTGATTCCGTCAATAGCCAGAAAAATATAAGATTGCCAAATATCTCAACTTTTTTGCTATTCATTCAATGCTTCATAAAAAGTGTTACAGTGATCGGATTTTGTTCGAATATTCGCCGTTTTGTTCGATAATCTGTTTCCATCTAGACAGCAACTTCATTGTACCCCCTCGTAGAAGCCCCTCTCCTTATTTGCGAAGAACTCGGACAGCCAATTTTCACAAGCCTCTTTTGAGTTCAACTTCACACCACCAAGGGCGTTTGCCATGGACAGGAACAATGGTAATCACTTGGCGCTATGTCCGGGCTACATGCTGGATGCGGTAAAATCTCCCATCCGAGCTCCCGTAGCTTCTGACGAGTCATCAACGAAGTGAGTGGTCAGGCGTTGTCCTGGTGAAGCACTACACCCTTCCTGTTGACCAATTTTGGACGCTTCTGGTCGATCGCATGCTTCAAGTGGTCCAGTTGTCCGCAGTAGATAGTAGAATTAAGCGTCTGGCCATATGGCAGCAGCTCATAGTGGATGAGTCCATTGCAATCCCACCAAACACACAGCCAAAAACCTTCCTGGCAGATAATCCCGGCTTGGCCACTCTTTGGGACGATTCACGGGTCCGTCACGTGAAACTATGATGTTACCAAATGTTTTCTTCAATAAAACGATGGTTGCACGACCTGTGCGGCTTGTTGCGCCGTAATTTTTGCTCCTGCACTTCATCGTAAACGAAAAAGTTAAATTAACTAATCGAGAGAAGAACATTTAATTAGTTTTCAAGTCTTCGAGTACATTGGCATTGGCCTTTATCAATCTTAACCCAAAAACCAAGAAAGGAGCAAGACTGATGTGGTCTATAGAATCAACTGCAAGCAAAAAAGCCACAAACCATCCAGATTGTATAATATTGCATGGGCAACACCAAACAGATTTTTCGGCAGGGACAAGCTGGTTTTGAATCGGACATTAACAACAAGGACTCAGGGAAAACAGCATTGGCCAACCATTGCGTTCAAACAAACCATCAAACTGACATTGATGACCTCAAAATATATACAGCAAGTGAAAATGTACACCAGCAAATACTACACTTTGGAGACCCTACACACGATTAAGACCAATAACATTGTGGACACCTTGGAATTTTCACGGGACCACCTCTTTCGACAACACTCAAAGAGCAATAACTGTGTAAGAAATAGCTTCTGAAATTTCGCGCTTCGGAGTCGGCTAATATTCACTTTACCTTTTTTTAAACTCCCCCTTGCCACAATGCGGCCTCCTTTTATAATCACACAGCGCCTCGAACAGTACCGGTACCTTCACTGGGTTGTCGCAGGTGGCATCGGTTCAATGCCAAACTGTCGCAAGCGGTATCGTCCAATCCGAATGTTGTGGTCTGCCACGCGACAGTGGCGTGATGGGGTGTGAAGGATTGGACGGTTACGCTGATGCGGTGTGATGTGTGGGAGTGAGAGCGCTTACATTATTAATAGTATGAATAGTAAACAGGACCACACTGTACATATCCTCGGCCTTTGTAGCACTTAGAAGTTAAATTAAAATTTGTATTAGTCCAAGACTGATTTGCACACTTAGAAATGCTGACGAAGTGGAATAAAAGTTTTTCTTTGATTAATAACCGGGCAATTTTTAAAAACACAATTACCCAATTTTTGTGTAAACCAGAGAAATATTTAATTGTTTGTATTTTTGCCATGTTGTGTTTATATTTTTTTCTATTGTTTCAACAAAGGATTTCCCGACGAAGGCAGCAAATCCTGCCGATACTGCGGGATGAAATCACAGAAAGAACTCTGTTTCATTATTTTTAACTGTTGGTCACAGTCGTTGAAAAAAGCTGACAACGAACACATCTGAAAAAGTTAGTAATCATTGACTGGAACTTTTGTGTCGGCATTGTTTTTAAAAAAATTCGGACCAATTATTCCTCTAACCCAAAAAGCACTTATAATGGACAGTTTTCTAGGGCAGTTTCTTCACATACAATTGAGCATTCATATCACTTTAAATGCGCCAGGTTTCTATATTGACGTTCAATCAAAAGCGTACTTCAACGCTAATAAGAATCCGCTTATGAAATTTGGGATCAACGGCCATCTTGTTTTGGTCCAATCACCGAATCTACCAAATGATCCTGCATTCTTTTAACGATTAACCAAACTAAACTAAATCACTTTATATTCGACAAAATGGCAGGCAGTTAAAATAGTGTTGCCAACTCAAAATTGTTTACATACAAAAGCAACACTCGTTTTTCTTAGTTTGAAGAAATAAATAAATAAAGACTCGTGAGACTTGTGACTCGTCTTAGTTTGAAGAAATAAATAAATAAAGACTCGTGAGGTAGTGTTTTGATCGACCCGAACTCATTTAAAGACGCAACAGGACGTTTAGTTTCTGACATACATAATTTGTACGCGAACCCAAACATTAGTCCATGTCTTCCACGATCATGCTTTTGTATAACTTCTTGGTGTACACCGACAATAGGGAGCACTCGAGAGGGAGTTCCACGATCCCAAGGCTCTCAGGCTTTCGTTGGAGAATTTTTTTCCATCAATGTCTTGTAACAGTCAAAGCGGTGACATCAAATGCGATGGAACTATGCATATTTTCAAAATTTGTGAATTTTGGACAGGAGTGTACATTGATGTGCAGACCCCGTACAACAGAGTACCCACGCAATTTTTGAAAAAGAACAATTTTGAAAAATGAAAAGAACGACAAAAATCCAGCAAAAGTAAAAATATAAATGACTTGTCGGTGTGGACACGCTAGTTTTCTGGGATTATTCAGCTGTTTCCTATTCTTTATCAAATACTGCAGACGTTAAATGTTCTCGAACATCGAAAAGGAAAGAGATTTTCTATTGACATTTCAACATATTTGCTGGACACATGTTCAATTTTCAATAGAAAAGCTCTCTCGTTTTCAATGTTCGAGAACATTTAACGGCTGCAGTATTTGCTTGCATATCGTGTGACTTTATAGACTTTAAAGTAGATTTGCTTGCATGTCGTGTGACTTTACAGACTTTAAAGTAGATTTCCAGCACCAATGAACGGACTAAATAGTTCCTTAAACGAACCATCCTTCATTTCGAGCCCGATTTCAAAGTGAGTCCCTACATCCAACTGATTTTGGAGAGTTGTGTAACAACGCATCGCATTCTACTTCAAAAATTTTTTATCAATCCCCTGGCATTTGGTGTCAATATCCTCAAACAGACAACACTGTCTCTTCTCGCAGCGCACAGGTAAAGCACACAATTCTCCGTTTCTGGGCATATTTGCCCGTAGAACATTGATTGTAATTGACAGTCAACTAATGGTGACATGATCCCTTGCTATCCCCCAGAGACACGTACGCGCACACTGAATTGTTGACGTTGTTGACCAAGCTGTCACAAGTCCCTTCCACCTCATGCATGTATAATGCCTTTCTGGATTTCAACATGTCACACCGACGCTGAAGGCAGATTCCTGCTGTCAAATAATCAAATTCCGGCCCTTGCTCCAAGGAAATATTTTATTAATTCGGTGAGGTATGAACTTGATACCACACCCTAAATGCGGACGCACAAGACTCTACATCAGGTAACAGAGCATGCAAAACGAAAGACTACGCAACATCTACGGCGATTGACTTACAGTAGCTGAGTGCCCGCTCCTGCTTCCCTGAAAGAATCAAAGAATACAAGTTAGTTTTGCTTTTGCATCGGATTCACTACAATGGCAGCATGCAACTCACAATAGACGATTGAAAATGTAATTGAAAGTAAACACAACTTCCATGCAAACTGAAAATGAAAAAATGGGGGTTCATGCGCAGGGATGCTCTCTTTCCACACTACAACTCGAGGGATTATTATTCGATTTCATAAAGCAGACTGCTGAGGGACTTGGAGCTCTCAAATATAATCAAAAGTTTTCTAAAACAATTCCTGTCACCCCTCCCGGTCGGTCGATGGGTTCATAGTTTGCCTGTACCCGATGGAAATGTCGTCCATCATCGGAGCACAATATGCCAAGAGTCCTGCCCCGCTTGAAGTGAGCTTTAATTATTCTGTCAGACGCAGAGGTTGTTGTTAATAATTAAAACTGCTTAATTGCACTGTAACCTGTGCTCCTCAAGAAAGGTGAAAGAGAAGGCGGAATAACCCAAGAACATGTGTGAAAATTTCAACTGGGCATAAAGCTTGTCATGAAATTTCAATTAATGGCACATCATTCAGTAATTCAAAATGCCTGCCGGCGTGCACTGTTTGTGTGCACCGTGCGGCTGAAAGCGATGGAAATGATCCCCATGGTCACCTGTTGTTCGTAACAATGGAAGTACTTAACTCGAGTGAAGTGTGAACCAGAGCGTGGGTAATGGTCACTTTAAAGCCGATTTCCTCTCCCACGGTTTCGGACAACCGGACAAAGGAGGAGGTGTGCGAAGCCTTTTCTCATTTTCGCTTGGGGAGCAATCCTTCAAAGGGGCAATCGCAGTGGGGGTGTACAGCCGCTCGTAAATTAAGTTGATCCATTTGGGATTTATTTTGAATATAACCCAGATTTTAAGTGCCCACAGGGATGATGAGATTTCATGAGTCCTGATTTATTCAAAACAAACAGATGACCGGTGGCCGCAGTGGCGTAGTGGGTAGAGTGCAACGCTCACACGCCGAAGGTGAAGGTTCGATTCCCAGCTCAACATAAATTTTTCGAATTTTTCACGGCATCACCTCTTTCGAGCTGCTGGCAACACTCAAAGAGTAATAACTGTCTAAGAAAGCTTCTCAAATTTCGCCGTTCGGAGTTGGCAAAAAACTGTGGGTCCCTTCCACTCGTGAGAGAACAGTAGCGCGCACAACACGAGCAGTTGATGAGCAAGACCCGAAGTGTAGTTGAACTTTAATTGGACATACTGTGTACATATACATACGTGTACATACGGTGTAAGCTGTTGGAACGCATTGACTGTAAAGAACTTTGACAAGTCGAGTTTTTGTTTGAGGACAAATTGAGCAGTATTCCCATTTTAAGTCCTTCCCTTAATAGCTTTCGGTCCCCAAAACTCTACCGATTTCTACCTCCTCAGCTCCCACCGAAGACACCATCCAATTACGTCTATGTAAATGTAAAGTCAACTCCACGGAATGAAATACTAATTCAATTCGCAGCTCACGTCACAGCGCCGTGCAAAGTGCTCTTAGGCAGCATAAATTCCCGAAGTCACCGCGTTTAGAAATCCTTAGCTGTGGATCTGGGAGTGAGCGGAACCTAAGTGAATTATGAGTACGTTTCCTCGATGTTAACCGAGTCTATACGCAAGTAACTTGATTATAAAACAACAGAGTGCCCTTGTGTGATACAGTCTTATGGGCATTAATGCCACTTGCGGTGGGAAATGCTTGGGATTAAGTGTGACACAAGAAATTATGACGCAGCAGCATGCTAGGGGTGAAAGATTCTTCGGTGTGGGCTCATTATGTGAGTGTCGGGCAGATTGTGTTGAAGCGTTTGTGACAACGATCCGAGAAGTATGGACTTCTCTATGCACAGATATGCAGGTGTCGGTTTAGATGTCTCAAAGAAAGTGATCATAAATGGGTAAATTGTCATCAAACGTTTGAAATAATTCAAGATGACGTCGGATCATCTCCGATTCTGATGAAAAGCAGATAATTTCTAAGTGAACATGTAGAAGGGGAATGTTAAAGAGGATTGCAAGGAATTCAGAATTTGTGGTTACGTCAGCGATACAGCCCGCTTCAGCAGACTATCAAAGTCATATAGAGAATCCCTCAAAGCACTAAAAATTGATTGAAACAAATGGCCAACATGCCTGGTTATACCGTCTAATGAGTTTTTTTTTGTAATTGGCGCGCACTAAAGAGATTTTTTATGTTCTTAAGTGACCGGAATCAAATCACAGCATTTGCCGAAAGTACAGAGGAGGAGAGGGAAAGGAGTTACCGATGCACATTGGTTTTAAATGCCTGTGGATTGCAACGTAGGGGAAACATTTTTACGAGGGCTGCCTTTAATGTTTCGGTATTAAAGACAAATAAAACAAATATTAATCATCGAAAACAGCTTTATTGTTTTTTCAAAATATTCCCCATTAAGATCTATACACTTTTGCATGCGTTTGAACCAATTGTCGAAGCACTTTTGCCACTCTCATTGAGGTATCTCCAAAACATGTGTTCTGAACGCATCAACCCCTTCTTCAGGTGTAAAAACATGTTGACCTCTTATTTTATTTTTTACGTACGGAAATAAAAAGAAGTCATTCGATGCCAAGTCAGGACAATATGGTGAATGACTCATCAAATCGATGTTTTGAGTGCTCAAAAATGCAGTTGTTTGCGCCGATGTGTGATAGCTCACATTGTTGTGGTGAAGAGTGATCCGTCTTCGACGGTTGGTTTTCCAGATTTCTTGGAGGACAACTGGCAAACAAATGGTTGTGTACAACTCAGAATCGACTGTTCTGCGTTGTTCTAGTGGTACGGTTGCGAAATGTCCAGTTTTTCCGAAAAAACAGGCGACTATTTGCTTGGAAGTGCTTCGTGCGCGAGCAACTTTTGTTGGAATTGGCTAATTTGAATCACCTATACAGTCGACTGCTCCTTACTTTCGGACTCATACGCATACCAGGTATACCGGTATGAAATGAGTTTTTTTGAAAATAAAACACAAATTATTTATCGGAAATCCACGATTGATCACCTGTCACGATGTCATGAACGTGTTTCCAAGCACCATTTCTTCGAGCCATTTCATGGAGCATTTCTTTCGACCAATCGACACGAGCCTTTCTTCAGCGATTGACAAATTGTGTGGGAACTAACGCGAACAAATTTTTTTGACGTCAAATTTTCATGCAATATTGAATGTATGCTGATCCCACTAATGCCTAAGGTTGTTTCAATCTCACTATAGGTCACATGACGATTTTGCAATATCAGTTGGCGCACAGAGTCAATGGTTTACGGAACAACAACTGATTTTGGACGACCTTCACGAAATTCGTCTTGGAGTGAACTACGACCTCGATTGAATTCACCATACCATCGATAAACACTGGTCCTTGAAGGAGCTTCGCCGCCAAAAATTGATTTCAGATCATCGATGCACTGTTGTTGAGTTAATCCACGTCGAAAGTTGTTAAAAATAATCGCGCGAAAATTTTCCCGATTTAATTCCACTTTTGGGGCGAGGCGAATCTTTTAAGTTACTGTAAACAACACAAATGGCGCTCGTATCTCAAATTGTTCTGAGTACGTATAACCTCAAAAATGTCAAACCTTACGATACAGCTGGCAGTTGCTAGATTGCAACACTAGGGTTGCCCAATACCGAAATACAAAAGGCAACCTTCGTATTCCATACTCGTGTGGTGCGGCTAGAGAACAAGTCTCTTAAATTAAATGTACATCCGAAGGTGGCCTTAAGGGTGAACGGGTGAGCATTCATAGTGAGGTTGGTATTACAAGTGAATTCTTGAATGCAGCTGGCTAACTCGTTAGAGCATTTTTTGATTATTATAGTGATAGAGACGCAATATTCCATCGATGTTCTAGAGCGTCGATTGACTTTGCAGCATTATTATCACCAATAAGATTTATTTTATTTTATTATTGGATTCTATGTAGTAGGTGCAGAGAAGTTTTAGAAGCACAAGAGCAAATAGGAGAGTTATACTCAAGCTTTGGGCCAGGTTGCCAGGTCCAAAGGCGTGAAATATTTCTTGCATCGCTTTAAGAAACCTAGACATTTCGGTAAGTTTTTGGCGATCTCGAATATGTGATCGTTCTAACTGAGTGTTGAGTTCATACACACACTGAGAATGAAAAGCCGTTCTGTTTCAACAACGCAGGAGCCATTCATGGATATTGGCTGATTATTTTAAGAACGCTTGAGTGACAGTAGAAAGCATTGAGTTTTAAAAGCATAAAATTCCACTTTATTCTTTTTACCCCAGTCAAGATCGGAATTTAATGAGCTTAACATAAGCTGCCGTTACAAGTCTATGGCCAAAGAGGACGGTCAAGAGCAGAGGAACGAACATGAAAAGCTGAGCGTACTGTCATCAGCGAAGGATTGAATTGGATTACATGTTACAGACAGGAAATCATTTACAAATGAGGAAGTGTCCGATACAAAAACGAGCGCTTGGCAACAGCAGTGATACTTATCAGGTTTGAACCCATCCAATACAACTTGTATTGAACGGTTCGAATTTATATTACATTGAAGAAGAGATTCATCGACGTCAAAAGCACGTATTTTAGACAAGAGAGACTGATGCCAGACTCTGTCAAATGCTTTTGAAATATCATGTGCAACGATCTTGCTTTCTCCTACATTGTGCAAAGATTGGTTCCATTTTTCGGTGAGATATGCCATGAAATTACCAGTGGACCTTTTGCTGCGGGAGCCGTATTGCCGGTCACTAATGAGCTTCCGAGTTTCAAGATATTTCATAAGATAACGATTTGTAAATGTTGCCATGATCTTGTTAAGTTGGGACCTAAGTACTATGGGTCGGTAGGAGGTGGGTGATTATAGTTAACGTTATAAACTTGACTTGTAAATAAAATCGGCAAAAAATACATAATTCACAAATTTATGCTTCATCCACGTATGGCTGGGATTCCATTCTCAAGATTTTTCTTCTTTGTATGGCGCAACATTCCGGAGTGGACCTGAGCCTCAACCAACTTGACCCTCCAGCCAGCACGATCTCTTGCCAGCTGCCTTCAATTACCCACTCCAAGTTAGTCTTTGACAGTTTCTTTATAAAGTTGCAGTTCTTCATTTACCGAAAGTGCAGGCAGCGTCAAACTCTGAACGAGTTTGAGTGAGATTCGATCAGCAGAGGTCCTAGTGATGTGATTAGTTGCGGTTGTAGCTTTCAGACGTCAATCCGTGTTGGTATATTTTCACTTCGTTCCTCCTTCGTTCTTATTTTGGCTACAGCAAAGAAATGAACCGAGTTGATGTTGGTTCCATGAATGGATCGGAATTCAAGAGTGCTGGAAGATTTTCTGACGTTGTTGGCAATGTGATCAAAATGATTAACGGTTTATTGACCACGGAATCGCCAGGTTCCTTCATGGATGTTGAGGTGTAGGAAACGAATGCTAGCCGCAGAGAGGTTCCTCCCCTGGGGCGAAACCCAACAGCCTGAGCCCGTCTTCGGATGTGTCGTCTTACAGGCTGTGGTTTCCGATAATTCCATTAAATGATTTTCAGGAGGAGAGTTTCCGGGATTATATAAAGCCAACCCTTCTGAGGAAGCCCGGAAAAAGTTCAAACGGACCCGTAATGATTGTAATGCATTAATAAGACGTGTTAAATCTTTCTTTGACCAAAAGTTGAGGCAAAAAGTTCTACAATGCCCCAAGGGTAGCAGAAGCTTTTGGTCTTTCGTAAAAAACATACGGAATTCAGCCTCGTCTTAGATCCCAACGCTCATTTGCAATGACATACCAGCTGTCAGCTCTTTGGACAAAGCTAATCTGCCTGCTGCACACTTTGCAGCTAGCTCAACGCTGCCAGATAGCACTTTGTCCCCGCTGTACTTGAGAGCGTAAATTTCTCCATGGGGCAAATCTACTTTCGCACTCGTACAGTAGCAAGAGTACTTAAAGACCTAAACATACATAAATCCGCTGGCCCGGATGGTATTCTCCCTGTTTTTCTGAAGAGGTGTTCTTCTACGCTGGCAAAACCACTGCGTAAGCTTTTCTATCTATCCTACTCTTCAGGGCTCTTTCCGAGTAAGTGGAAAGCTGCATTCGTCCAGCCTGTCTCCGAAAAAGGCGAATCTTCGTCACCCACTTCCTACCGACCCATAGCACTAACGTCCCTTCTCTCCAAAGTCATGGAAACGCTGATAAACCGTCAGCTTATGAAATATCTTGAGTCCCAGAAGCTTCTTAAAGACCGGCAGTACGGCTTCAGAAGCAACCGTTCCACTGGTGATCTGATGGCATATCTCACTGAAAAGTGGAACCAATCTTTGCACAATGTAGGAGAAAGCAACATTGTTGCGCTTGATATTTCAAAGGCATTTGACAGGGTCTGGCATCAGGCTCTCTTATCGAAAATGCGTGCTTTTGGGATCGATGAGTCTCTTCATCAATGGATTAGAAACTATTTTTCGAATTGTTCAATACAAGTCGTTTTAACGCTCTTATTTGGTCAGGTACTTCTAAGACCTCCCTGCACCTGCTGGATAGAATTCAAAAGCGAGCGATAAAACTTATAGGTGACAGTAATATTGCGAAGTCGATTGACTCGTTAGAACACCGACGTAATGTTGCGTCGTTGTCACTCTTTTATCGCTATTTTAACAAGAAATGCTCAGATGAATTAGCCAGTTGCTAATAATACCTTCGGCCTGAGCTGTGATTTGATCCGGTCACTTAAGGGTACTCGCAACCCCTTTTGCACGCGTCAATTATAAAAAAAAAATTAAACGATCTAGAGGCCATCTCTGGGACATCGATCGTATATTATTTACAGTAGGCCATAGAACTCATACTTTATTCCCAAGCTTAATAATTTAAAAATTCTTTAAAAAGAAGGAATTCTTCTCATATTCCGATAAAACAACTTTTGTTGAAATAAAATTGGCGAGCGAACGGTTAAAAGGCAGGATTTTGAAGAAATCGTATCACTGGTAGGTGATTTTAAACTTTCTCAGACGATTCGAACGCAATGTCAGGATCTTGACGTGTACTGCTACGCGGTACTAGGCGTGATTCCATTTGGGAGTGGAATGAAGTCATGATTCATCAGTAGTTACATTTCGATGCATAATTATATAAAAGTCTTTGAAAATAAAACTTCCTAACTATCTTCTGTCCCTTTACTCAAAATATGAAGTATGTTGGTGACACTTTGAAATGTATTCACGTGTCCCTTTAAAAATGAAATCGCTGTGGAAAGGGAACAACTGAGGTTGATGACAAGAACTAACTAAAATCCGTTTCAAAAGTCCCCCACTTATGTCCTCCGCCAGATACACTTCTCATCAACTTTTTATCTTTCTACTTCCACCCGCGCATAAAATAAAACATCAAAGGACACCCCCATCCATGAGGCTGAACTCAAAACGTTGAAAACTTCTTCAGCGAAGCATCCTTTATCGATTTATAAAGTTTCAACTTCAAATGAGTTCAAATCTGAATCTATTTCAATTTATGGCCCGCGCTATGAAATCGCAAACTTTCACCCGGTCAACTGACGTCAAGGCAAACCTACTCGCGTATAGAGTGTTTCCATTTTTAGCTTCCCCCACCACCATGTCAACAAAGTCACTGCGAGAGATAAAATATTTTTAGGATTATTTTATTGGCCGCATGCATCCACATCCGACACTCACATTCGGAGTACGGTACATTTCCTGCCCGACTCCGGAGCTAATAAGGTCACGTAGATAGACAAAACGTCATAAAGTACCTCTCGCGCGACTGTTGTGGGTCGTAAAACAAGTGCTTTCTTTTCGTTCGCGAATTTATTTCAGCCTTCGGTGATACGTTCGCTTTATCGGATAAGTTGTTGGAGGAGAGGGGGCGGCGAGGAAATGGGGTGGTCGGGCGTGAAAAGTTGATTAAAATTTAATACCCGTCCTACGACTGCGGGCACAAGTGTTGTGTAGCCGCAGTTGACATGCAATGTGCTATTTAGCGGTTTTTTAGAGCTAAACTCACTCCTTTCCTTTTCCTTTAACAGGCAATTGCAGGCAGCCACAAATAAACACAAGTCCACTAGCTAGGCATTCGGTACAAAGAGAGGGGAGAGCAGAAGCGGAAAGACCAGATGAATTTGATGACAGAGACGAAGGCACTGTGCTTTGTGGAGAATCCTTTTTGAACTTTGAGTTGCGGTTTGTGAGGGACACCTCAAAGTGAGCTGAGATAGGATAAGGCCGCTGAAGAGTGAATCCCCGAGTGAATCTCGACTATTTTGATTGGAATGTCAAACCACAGGATGTTCGCACGGGCAGATGGTAATTGGTTTTCGGCCGTGACCAGAATCTAGTGGTAAAGGGGAAACTGGAATAAAGTGCTGAAAATGGGGTTATCGCTTTAAGAAATTGAAACGTTGTTAAATTGACGAGGATTTTCCAGGGTGTTGATGGTGAATCGAAGTTTGCTATTACTTTCTTGCGCTCTTGTGTTAAGTCATTTAACGAAATGTAATTCACAAATACCACTCGGCGGCGGACGATCAGAGACGAACGTGTTTTAGTTACTTATCCTTGATCGACTGCTTTTAAAATTTGACAGATTGCTTAAGAGGCCTTTTTCGTGTGACATATGATTTAGAAAACTTTTGCTATTCTTCTTCCAAAGATTGGGTTCATTCTGTCAGTCTCCCTTACCAGACCCTAAAAATTTGTCTGCTATGAAACGTAATCTTCAATGAAGTTCCGGCTTGAACTTACTAATTTCATAACCATCAAAATAAGCTTTGAGTTCGACTCTTAGAAACTTCTAGTTTTAGAGTCTTCAAGTGTTCAAGCCCTTTAACTTTTAGTCTTTTAGACATCGTTTCTTCGAGTTTTAGAGTCTTCACGATTATTTCATCTTCACACGTCTTCGTCTTCGTCTTCGTCTTCGTCTTCGTCTTCGTCTTCGTCTTCGTCTTCGTCTTCGTCTTCGTCTTCGTCTTCGTCTTCGTCTTCGTCTTCGTCTTCGTCTTCCTCTTCGTCTTCGTCTTCGTCTTCGTCTTCGTCTTCGTCTTCGTCTTCGTCTTCGTCTTCGTCTTCGTCTTCGTCTTCGTCTTCGTCTTCGTCTTCGTCTTCGTCTTCGTCTTCGTCTTCGTCTTCGTCTTCGTCTTCGTCTTCGTCTTCGTCTTCGTCTTCGTCTTCGTCTTCGTCTTCGTCTTCGTCTTCGTCTTCGTCTTCGTCTTCGTCTTCGTCTTCGTCTTCGTCTTCGTCTTCGTCTTCGTCTTCGTCTTCGTCTTCGTCTTCGTCTTCGTCTTCGTCTTCGTCTTCGTCTTCGTCTTCGTCTTCGTCTTCGTCTTCGTCTTCGTCTTCGTCTTCGTCTTCGTCTTCGTCTTCGTCTTCGTCTTCGTCTTCGTCTTCGTCTTCGTCTTCGTCTTCGTCTTCGTCTTCGTCTTCGTCTTCGTCTTCGTCTTCGTCTTCGTCTTCGTCTTCGTCTTCGTCTTCGTCTTCGTCTTCGTCTTCGTTTTCCTAATATGTCTGTCCAATCTGCGGGTAGAGCTTTTTTCCAAGAACCAAATTTGGCCAGAAATCCACTTCGGCTGCAATTTTTTCGGTGCTTGCTCCACACTATCTGAGAAATTAATAAATGGATGCAATTTGCCTCGGAGGCAAGGCTCCTGCACGGCGCAATTTCTCCCAATTGAAAAGTTCATATTTTGCAGAACCATAAACTTCTTCTTCCCAGGCCAAAGGAAGACAAACTTTAAATTAGAAAAACCCATGCTTGCTCATTTAAAACTGCTTAAGGAGTCGTGCCAGGAGCAAAGCTCTTCTACATTCAGCATAATGGGATATGAATCAATTTGTACGCCTGAACCCACCGCCTTTTAGGCGGACCGTCATCGGCCGTCGAGGGCACGCACAAAGTATTTGCATTGCCGAAGAAGACAAATTTGAAATTTAAATATTTTTTGTTTGCAATACACCGGAAAACTTCGCAAGCAATGTTCAACAAGGGATCGCTCAAGAGGTTCACCCCACCTCAGGCGCGCGTCCTTATGAATAAATTGCTGTATTCGGGAAGGGAAACCTCTAATCCTGGTAATCGAATAAACCTTGAACACATCTGCAAGTCCATCTGAAGTGGGTGCGGTTAAGTTCGTACACACACCTCACACTCGGAAAACTTGCCGAGAAGGATATCAAGTAACCACATCGTTTCTGCTCGTGTTGAGGCCGTACTGTGGACCATTTGAAATTGTATACGTGTACGTTGCAAAGTCAATAGAGACGGAAATAAACTGAAGGCGTATATTTTGATTGATGACTTCCTAGAGAGCTCTCTTGACTGTTTAAGGGTGTGTTTCAAGGGTGTTCGGGTGATTAGGAAATTTCTATGCGAATACATTTCAATTTTTGTATTTTATTAAAAACCTTGCAGAACAAATTGGCGCTATTTTTGCGTCTCGTTAGTTTTAATTTCTTTGGAAAATGAACCCAGGATGCAAAATAAAGAAGCGGGTTGTTAAGTAATGAGTACATCCCTCCCTATTTCCTCTTCCGGTTATACGTGCCGTCAGTTATTAGTAGGATCACGAAAGGAATCAAACATAACTAAGGATTGAAAGGAGAATATAAATTCCCAGCAAATAGCGTCAAATTTGTTGTTCATTAGTGATGACGATGACAATTCACCGTGGCAGATAACAGAATTAGATCTATTTAGAACTAAAGGGTGTCCCAACAAGAATGCAAGATTTAAATTTTAAATAAAACGCAGACGTTAAAAAAAAACGTGAATTCTTTATTATATCGTAAAGTAGAAAGGATGAGGTTATGTGTGGAATAACGCATAAGCCAGATGGCCGCCGCGGCTTTGCTGACACATACGCGATCTTTTAATGAAATTTTCAATGACCGTTTTGCATAAATGCTGCGATATTTCAGTAATAAAGCGTCCAATTTCTCGTCGGCTTATTCGCATAAACCATCGACTTCAAAAAACCCCAAAGAAAAAATTCCAATGTTGCTTAATCGCACGATCTAGGCGGCCATCAAGGTGGAAATGGGCCTCGTCACTAAAGATGATTCTATCGGCAGAATCAACATTTTCATGTTGTCTCTCCAATACCCAATTAACGAACTCCCTTCGCTGTGCATGGTCAACTGGCTTCAGTTCCTGAGTCAATTGAACTTTGTATGCATGAAGATGCAAATCTTTCGTCAAAATTCCCTGCATAGTGGATTTGGAAACACCAATTTGCTGAGCTAGGTGTGGAATTGAGGTGGAAGGAGTTTGAGCGACATCATCACGTACTGCTGCGATATTTTCGGTCGATCGACCTGGTCGAAGGCGCGTTGTTTTCTTTACATCAGTTACAGACCCAGTTTCAGCAAATTCTTCCATTAAGCGCTTTGCAGTTGACTCTTTTGGAGCATTATTGTAACCCAAATTGATCGCAACTGATTGCGAACTGTAGTCGCACAACTTTCACCATTTTGGTAAAACAATTTCGATATGAGAATGCGTTGTTCATTTGTGTAGCCCTCCATTTTTATTAACCTTATACCATCTACTAACAAACAATAATAATTGTTCAAATGTCAAAATTACAATAAAACAAAACAAATGCGTTTTTTTTAACTTCTTACTATAGTGACTATCCTATGATAGCAGGAGGATTTTACGGCACTGATACTATATTCTAAATTTCAACAAGAGTTCACCGATTTCAAAAGTTCCAGATTTATTTCGGCATTCCCCATACAAAAGTACCACTTAGCGGCGGCCCCAACACTTAACACACTTTTGCATATTGAAAGCATTCGAGTCTCAACTAAAGAGATTTTCTGTATTTGCATAAATTGCATTATTCTTCTTCATTTCGTGCCACAGCTCGGGATGGACCTGGACCTCAACTAAAAAGCCTTTTCGGCTGGCCCCGTCTCTAGCTAGGTGCCTCCACTTTTGCACATCTAGTTGGTTGCGGTCCTTCTCCACTTGTGTCTGCCATGGGGTCCGTGACCCATTGGTCTGATGTTGAAGACGCATCAGCAGTGTTTTCTATGAACTCATCAAGCTATCTAATGCGTGGAATCTGTAGACGCCTAGTTAGGCTTACGTCGCTGTATAGCCCGTAAAGTTGGTGTTGGAATCTTCTTCTCCACAAAGTATTTACTAGAGCAGGGCTACAAACCAAACGCAGAACTTTTCCTTCGAAAAGACCAACAGTTTCTCCATCTGCTCTTGAGATTGTCTAGACTTCTGTGTCATAGGGTAGAACAGAACTGAACAGAGTGTTGTTTAATGTTGGCTTGCTCCGAAACAGGAGTCTTCTATAAATTGTTCAAATGCCAAACAATGACAATTCGAATGGTGCCAAATTTAAATCTTGCGTTCTTGTTGGGACACACTTTACATTGAGAAAAAATTTCGAATATTTTTAATATAGAATAAGGGCGTAAGGCTTCACATTGGCTATCTCAAAGTAATTCCTCCCTGATTGATTCGTTATCTCCTATAAGGTTGCCTTAACGCGCAAAACTATTACTACAATATCTGCTGGCCAAAAACTTCGTCAAAATAATTGCATTTTTGTCGTTTTTTCTAGTTTCTAGATAAGGAGTTGGTTCAGTCCCAGAGATATGACAAATCAAACCAAATAAATTCAGATTTCAAACATCTTGTTTGTTTTCATGACCAAAATCGAAGAAGGCACGGAGTTCAATTGAGATGAATTTTCAGAGCACGGCTAGGAACTTTTTTCCTCGTTCAATATCCCGTGGAAGGTTCATCAACTATATCCATATTATGTTCGTGTTTGTTTCATGTTGGCTGACTTTAATGGTTGATTTAAAGTTATTGAACCTTTTAAAATGTGACTGCATCATCCAATTGAGACGATATATCCATTTGCCTGTGCTAAAAAAAACTCAAACTTTAATTACAAACTGAAACTGGATTCATTTCACGGTTTTGTGTGGTTTCACATTTTCACGAGATCCGTTTGTTCACAGAAACGTGTTTTTTTTTTTTTTTTGTTGCGATTGATTTCAATTTTCGATTCATCTACATTCATTCTTCAGTTGGCTGTCGAATGAAATGAATTTTCAATAGCGTTTGTTCAATCACGCGGAGTTTTGTTTGAATATTGAATGATACTTCGAATTGTGGAAGGTTTGCAACGAGTGTTGAATTTTTGGAAATTGCCTTTTTGAATTGGGAGTTGGTTTTCTGTTGTAAAATAAGGCCAGCATGTGGGTTATTTCAATGTTTTAAGTAAAAATTAATCAAATGACAGTCATTTGATGTTATAAGCTCCTTCGCCTGCCTAGTCAACAAACCTATAGTCAACAACTTTTGCTTAGAATAATTTTGTTGGTAGCCATAAACGGGCCATCGAAATGAGACAAAAATGTTAAGTGTCGGATATTGAGATTATTGGAACACATCCGTCCAGGTGTCGTTTTTACACTTTTGAGTTATATGCACTCTGTAAGGAATACTAACAAAAAATGCTCTAATGATTTAGCCAGCTGCATACCTCCCCTTCAAAATGGTACCCGCAATACTCGCCTCGGTAGGAATGTTCAATTTCCAAAGTAAAAGCAAGTGTAGAGACTCGATCTTCAGCCGCACTATACGAATATTTATGTCCATTTCTAGCCAAACTTTTCCAACTTATTAAAATCCATAAGCACTTAAAAAAACTTCTTCACTTCTTTTATAACTTCAGCCCGGTCAAGTTCTTGAAGAAGCGCGTTAAGTATTTCAGGCACACTGCATTTTAATTGTCTTCTGCCGTATTTATTGCGAAAACGAGGTTCATTAAGCATATTTTCGGCACGTCTTCTTGTATGAATTCCATGTTCAATCAAATCGTCTATCGTCGTAGTACTCCAATATAAGAGTCATCATAAAAATATCTTTAATTTGAAGGACTTTGAAGCTGTCATGTTCGCTATTTCCGCGAGTAGATGTATTTATCCGTTTGAGTGCTTTTTTTTATGTTTTTTTAAGTTTTTTTAAATGCGTTGCTGCCGCGTTGCCCCATCCGAGTATTCCATACCTCAGTTTGGATTCCACTAATGCATAGTACACTTGTTTTAGTACATTGCTTGTGGCATGGTACTTTAAATGGATCAGCGCGTAAAGTGTCTTTCTCAAGGTAATGCGTAACTCTTCAGTATGCAGATTCCATAAAAAATTGCTATCTATTATGACTCCTTGGAACCTATAGTTTTCCACTATCGCTTTAGGCCAGCTAGCTGATGTACTGCAGGAATCATTCTTGAAGTATATTGGTTGTTGGGTTACTGCAAACTGCGGGTTTTTTATATGCATCATTTTGGTGTTTGCGGCATTAATAGTTAGACCCTGATCATGACACCATTAAGCTGCATTGTCAACTTCTTCTTGCATTATTGTTGTTACTGCCTTCAGAGATCTATGTCACACCACAATTGCAGTATCATCTACATACGCAAAAGGTTTGGCTCACTTAAAGGTGCGAAGAAGCTCATTGGCTTATATAGGATGAAAAGAATTGGTCCCAATTTCGATCATTGTGGAACTCCGTAGGGTTCATATTGCTTATCACTATAGGTTTCACTGATATTTATACAGTAAATCCGGTTGTGCAGGTAGTCCTTTAGTCAGTCTGCCATAAGTTACTCGTATTCCAACACGTTAAGGAGCTTCAACTACCTTTTTTTTTTCTTTTTTTTGTTGGAGGTTGGGATCAACTACATTGGAGCACTCAGACTCAAATACTGGTCCATTGTTAATTAGCTTACTAAGATTAAGCGTATCAAAAGCTTTGCTCAAGCCCATAAAAACGATCAGTACGTGATAGCTTTTGTCCAGGTTTTCGTTGACATACTTAGCAAACTCGTCAAGTATTTTACCTGTGCTCTTCGCTTTTTGAAAGCCATACTGACTTTCGTGTATGAGGGAATGTTTTTCCATGAAGCTTTGCAACCTTTTAACTACAACATCTTCCAGACACTTTTCTACAACAGGTAGTATCGATATCGGTCTGTAATTATTCAGTTGACTCTTATTTCTTCCTTTATATATTGGTCTGATAAGGGCTGTTTTTTAAGTTTTAAAGTATTAGCAACAATAAATATGTCATTTGTTAATTTTTACAGGATTTTGCATGACCATTTGTCAATATGAAAGCTGTTGTCGAAATAAGCGCCGCGTTTGCTCACAGGGAGTCGAAAACAACGTATCGATGTTTCTGAGACCGGTTTGGAGCTATTTCGCCAGAATAAACCGAACTTTTTGCGTCGGTCTGTCACAATGGATGAAACATGGATCCGCCAGTAGACTCTAGAGTCAAATCGGCAGTCAGAGGAGTAGACATCAGTCGGTGAACCACGCCAAAAGTGTCCAAATAACGAAGATCGGCATGCAAGGTTATGGCATCCGTATTTTGAGATGCGCACGAAAATTCATTCGTCGACTATCTTTCGAAAGGCGAATACTACATGGCATTAATGGAGCATTTGAAGGATGAAATTGAAAAAAACGATCCCATATGAAGAAGAAACAAATTCTCTTCCATCAAGACAATGCACCGTGTCGCAAGTCGTTGAATTGCTTTCGCACCCTCTGTATTCTCCAGATCTGGCCCCAGCGACTTATACCTCTTTTCAGATCTAAAAAAGGTGATCGCCGGAATAAAATATGACTCGAATGAGGAAGTGATCGCCGAAACTGAAGCCAATTTAGAAGCCGAAGATAAATCGTTCTATAAAAAAGTTATCGTAATGTTAGAACGGCACTGGACTGATTGTATCGCTCTCGAATGAAACTTTGTTGATGTCGAATTTTGTCTTTGGTTATAAAGGTTGCCAATCGCTGTTTCTTTAGACTCAAGAGGTAATAAAGCTCTCTCACGAAGAACTAAGCTCACTTTATAAAGGGTGATTTTTTAGCTATTATCTTTTTGGCAACAATAATAATAATAATTGTTGGCGCTACAGTCCAAAGGGGGACCAGGGCCCAGCTCGTGTTGTGCGCGCTACTGTTCTCTCACGAGTAGAAGGGACCTACAGTTTTTTGCCGACTCCGAACGGCGAAATTTGAGAAGCTTTCTTAGACAGTTATTACTCTTTGAGTGTTGTCAGCAGCTCGAAAGAGGTGGTGCGGTGAAATATTAGAAAAATTGATGTTGAACTGGGAATCGAACTTAGACCCTTCGGCGTGTGTGCGTCGCACTCTACCCACTACGCCACGGCGACCACTTCTTTTTGGCAACACTGATTTAAAAAGGTGACGCACGTTTCGTGTTTTGTTTCAGTGTCATACATCTTCAGTTTGGTCTATTATTTAACCATAAATCGTCTTACAAAGGACCACCCTTGCAAAATTGAATTTCATTATCAAAATGCGGGCTCTGTTAAGAAAGTTCAATGCGCGCTTCTTCCATTTTATGGTCAAAAATGGACGAAGCTCATTTTTGGCTCAATGGGTACGTAAATAAGCAGAATTGTCGACTTAGGAGTGAATGTCAGCCAGATGCATTGCAAGAGGTACCAATGCATTCAGAAAAAGTCACAATTTGGAGCGGTTTATAGGCTGGTGGCATCATTGGACCGTACTTCTTCAAAAATGATGCGAATCGTAACGTTAATGTGAATAGTGAGCGCTACTGTGAGATGTTATCCAACTTTTTGTTTTGCCCACAATGCAAGAGCTTGACTTGCATGACATTAGGTTTTAGCAAGACGGTGATACATCCCACACAGCACGCGCAACAATGGACTTATTGAGAAACGAGTTCGGTGAACATTTTACTTCACTTTCGGGACCGGTCAATTGGCCGCCTAGATCGTGCGATTTAACGCCTTTGGAATATTTTTTGTGGGACTATGTTGAAGCTCATGTCTATTCAGACAAGCCCGCTTCAATTGACGCATTGGAAGACACCATTGAAGCATTTATTCGTGAGATACCGGCCGAAATGTTGGAAAGAGTATGCCAAAATTGGACTAAGCGGATGGACCATTTGAGCCGCAGTCAAGATCAACATTTGCATAAAATAATTTTCAAATCTTTAATTATACGGACCGTACTATTGATTCAAAAAAAAATTTCATGCATTTTTCTGAATTTTTTTTGATTTTTTTTTTCTTTTTTTTTTTTTTTGTAAAAGCTTTCCTATAGCTTTTAAAAATCACCCTTTACAAGACCAAACACAAGAATTCCGAAATGAACTTATTTCACACTTGATTCTTGTTCTGCAACTGAATTGCTAAATACTCAAAGAATGTCGTTTTAAGAAAGGGGCTCGTCTTATACGCTGCACATCACATAAATTTAATTCTTCTCAAATAAGGCAAAGCGATCTATGTAGTGTAAATTAGGACGAATTTTGACCAAAACTATAGATACTGGCTACGTTTGTGGAAATTTTGGTCCTCTGTTTGTAAATACATACAAACAAGAAGTTCACGTTGATCATTTGACTTGCCAGCATTTTCTCTTCTTTCAAAACCCTTTAATGCTTAGCTAAGAGCGACGCAATAATACCACAAACGCCGATGTTTGACAATTCGCCATCTGCCCACCATTATTCTTCCCTGTTATTCTTGGGGATCTTCATTGTAACCCGATGTCTATGGCCGATAGAATTCTAAACAAAATCTTTAAAGGACTGTCCGAGGAACAATGGAAAGAAGAAACAAGCTCTTGCGAGAAATCGAATTGCACCTAACAGTTGTCCCTTTAGACATAATTTACTAAACGTCACCTCAGAGCCACTTAAAACGAATCAGTCTGCAACGTCAATCAACTAAAGCGCCCTCCCTTGTTTATTCTATTCATAAAGACATGCGATCGAATAGTGACTCCCACTCGAGTCAAAGCGTAACAACCTGCAATTAACTCTCTACGAACACTGTCACTGACACGGCACAAATGAAAAATTGAAGAATGAATCCACAATTCGCGTACTCAACGTGGACCTCTTTAAGTTGTCGATTGCTTCCGAGCGACCACTAGAAATGTACGTCCCTCTTCAATATTGCACCTCCCTCCACGACTGCACGACTTTTGCACTCCGACACAACCATAATCACTTGGATCCTTGCAATTGCAGGTGAAGGTCGCAGTCAACGCTCGTAGAAATGGCTCAATGGGAGAGACAAAGGCGGCAGTCAACGAAACGAAACCACTCCTCCACACCAGTGTCAGGTTCGCCCTTGGGGGTATTTCCAGATGCCAAACGTTGATGTGTACAGCGTAACGTGTCTCAATGGCACACACACCTACGCAACCCTCTCGAATCTAAGTCCTGACAAGCATTTCGTATTCAACAAGTGTAAACATCTCTGTTGACCCTTTGGTTTTTGAAAGCACCTACAAACTGAAACTCGCTCTCTTACCCTTGCTGGTGTCCACAATTACACTCCTTTCGTCCGGCATGGTTCGTGTATTCTTTGCCACCGGGGACCGGCAATTAGAGTCAATAATTTCGTTTCGTTATTCGAACCTGACCAGCGGCCACGGGGCACTCTGAGGATAAATAATTCACCGTCGACACAGCACTGGTACAGTCACTTGTGAGTGTTTCCTTGCTCAGTCGGAAGGATTAAATTTTTACGCGGAGATATGAGTTTTCGAGGCGAATAGAAGTTTCGTTGTATTACCGAGTAAAAGTACGAAAGAAAGATGGATCTCTCCACGTGTACGCACACGTCCACTGCGGTCAATCGTCCTGAACAAACTGAGTCCATGAAAATCCACCGCCAACAATTGTAGCGTCGAGTGGAGCTGAAGAAACACTTGTTTCAGGATACCGACTTCCGAGTTGTGATTGTGCGCATTTGCTACGCACGACGAGAGCTTACTCGAGTGTCCTTTTGATAAGAAAGCTCATCTGTGTGCTCGTTGTTGGGTGCTAAGGGTGTTGCGGAAACTATAGCACGCGCCAATGATGCTGCCTCTGTTGTGACAACATCGTTCCCGTTGAATGTACTGAAAGGGGCTTTGAACTAGAGAGATGCAAACATGACGACACGTCACGCTGGCAAGTGTCAACAGATTGGTGTCGTCTCCCCGGCGACAGGCGGGCTCTGGCTAGTGTAGGGTAAGTTTACACAGGGGACGAAACACATCGATGACCAGTTGATAGGCTAATTGACATTTTTTGAGTGGTAACCGAACCAATTTACGGCTCTTAGAGACGCTATGAAAGGAAAGAAAAACAGGGGCATGTGGGAGCGTTCCCAACGGAAAGCACTGATTATGATTGATGGGAGCTCAGCCCGAGGGATGAGTTGGCGCTAAAAAAATGCTCTGCCTCGTAAACAACTCACTGAATGATGTGGAAAACTTTTCTCAATTGCCTCCGAGTGGTGTGAGCGGGAACTTTGCAAAACACTGGCTTCTGGCATCATCTATTCTGTTTATTTGACGTCAGTGGAAAAACATTATCAGAAGGAATACAATGGCGGCATGAAATTGAAGTTTAAGAGTTCTTCCAGTGGGTCTTCCACACAAGACACTTGATCTGAAATGCAAAGTGCTCGTGGGGACACAGCGGTTTACAGATCAGTTTTGAATTTCCAAGACGTAATCGGTATGGAGATATGAGCAGGGGTATTAGGTGTGTGTTTTGTATATACACTTAACTGGCTGAAATTGCCTCAAGTTAGCTATATGCTTTCCAAACACGACAACTTTTTGTGATACACAGTGCTATTGGGAGTACAAACCGAATTAGGTCTGTGTTTTGTGTTGAAACAAATGATATTTATTGAAAATGGGTACAAAACTTATCACTCAAAGTATTGCCCTTCGAATACGAGTTTTTCCTTCTTTCTTTTCGGTAATTCTCCATAACATTTCTAGAAAATGAGTCCTTCCTGGCGTCGATCCAATTGTTTAGCAATTCTTTGATTTTTTCCAAAGACCCGAACCTTTCCAATGAATTAGGAAATCGCTTCCACGATAAGCCACGACTTGCAGGTGGCGCCCCCTTTTGACGAACCGATCTAATTTATACCTCCATTAGACATAGGTGAAGAGGATTTTGGTGGCCGCCGTGGCATAGTGAGTAGTGTGCGACGCTCACACGCAGAAGGTCTAAGTTCGATTTCCGGCTGAACACCTCGAATTTTTCACGACACCACCTCTTTCGAGTTCCTGACAACACTCAAAGAGTAATAATTGTCAAAGAAAGCTTCTCAAACTTCGCTTTTCGGAGTCGGCAAATAGCTTTAGGTCCCTTCCACTCGTGAGAGAACAGTAGAGCGCACAACACGAGTAGTTGATGAGTAAACTAGGCCCTGGTATCCCTGTGGACTGACGCGCCATACAATTTTTAATATTAAAGAGTATTTCTGAAACCCAAATCATTTCGTGTAAGCTACAGGATCCAAAAATTGTATCGATAAATTCATTTATACGTAAAAGTGGCAAACACTTTGTAAGTTCCGATTGACCCTTTAAGAGGTTCGAAATATATGCTGGGACAATAAAAAGATCAAGCGGGTATAAGCTGTACTTTAACAAGTGAGTCACAGATAAAAGGTTCCAACGACACATGTGAAATAAAGGGCTTTTCAACTGGGTCTTAACAACCTTCAATTTGATTTGTGAACGCACTCTATCGCTTATCATTAAACCGTCAATGTCAGTAAACTCAAAGCATAGGAACGAGCAATATCTACAAGTCATACAAATTTTGACACTGGTGACTCGGTGGAGCGTTAACTCCAATTCTCGGCAGTAATTCTTGCTAGTAGACAGACAACCGCCGTGTCCGCCGTGTCGTAGTGGGTAGTATGCGACGCTCACACGCCGAAGGGTGTAGGTTCGAACTTTTCGAATTATTCACGCACCACCTCTTTCGAGCTGCTGACAACACTCAAAGAGTAAAAACTGTCTAAGAAAGCTTCTCAAATCTCGCCGTTCGGAGTCGGCAAAACATTGTAGGTCCCTTCTACTCGTGAGAGAACAGTAGCGCGCACAACACGAGTAGTGGATGAGCAAGCTAGGCCCTTGTCCCCCTGTAGACTGGCCCGCCAACCATTGTTGTTATTATTCAAAATTGATTAGAGAGCTTCTTCTGGTGCACACCACCACAAACTAAGACGAGGCTAAACCTAAAAGAACTCGAACTGACAGCAACAAGTTTAATGGAAAAATTTACATTTGCATATTCGCTGCGTGAAGGTCTTTGGTCAAAGACCGACTGCAAGAACTCTTGAGCTTTAGTATCATTCAGATGTGTCAGAGAAACAACAGGTTGATCGAAGCCGTTGAAGCGCCCGTAGCCAGCGATCGAAATTCCACGATGCTCTCAAGAAGTGGGCATGGCTCGGACCCCATCATGGTATATTTTGGGTAACGATCTTGACTTCCTCCCATAGAAGATGAAATTGTCTCAAGAATTGATTGGATTCTGAAGAGTACTCGCAACGACAAGCAATTTCGTTGCAAGATCATTTTCAGCAATGATCGTATTTTTATCAATGGGTTCATGACCAAGCAAAATATGGCTTTTTTGTCGGGTGAAAGTCCACATGTGGTTTGTGAATTTTTATCTACAAAAAATAATGAAAATACGTTTC
This sequence comes from Eristalinus aeneus, assembly GCA_955652365.1. Classification (NCBI taxonomy): domain Eukaryota; kingdom Metazoa; phylum Arthropoda; class Insecta; order Diptera; family Syrphidae; genus Eristalinus; species Eristalinus aeneus. Next base: position 63,287,304 of record OY019134.1, on the reverse strand, counting down.
TCAGTACAGCTTGCTTGAAGGCGCAGTTATTGGAACATATTTTTTTCCTTAAAGATAACGCTCGTCGTTGCTGTGAATGATCAGCTTTATAGGGTCATGATGACCGATTATGTCTGTCCTAAATTGGAAAATATAGATTTGAGCTACTTGTGGTTTTAAGAGGTCGAATGTACGAGCCGCACAGTATGAGAGTATGTTAAAATATCAAGTCTGGTGAGTGTCGCGAAGCACCACGGGATGACGGGATATGAGATTGGGAATAAACTTGCTGGGCAAGGCATTCATAGGGCCCGAACCGACCGTGGGACTACCCGCGTCCTTGCCTCAAGCCACACAGTATACGAGTATGTCACAAGAGCAAGTATGGAGAGTGTCCCGAAACATCGAGGGATAACGGGATATGAGATTGGGAATGAACTTGCTGGGCAAGGCATTCATAGGGCCCGAACCGACTATGGGACTGCCCGCGTCCTTGCCTCAAGCCACACAGTATACGAGTATGTCACATGAGCAAGTATGGAGAGTGTCCCGAAACATCGCGGGATAACGGGATATGAGATTGGGAATGAACTTGCTGGGCAAGGCATTCATAGGGCCCGAACCGACTATGGGACTGCCCGCGTCCTTGCCTCAAGCCACACAGTATACGAGTATGTCACAAGAGCAAGTATGGAGAGTGTCCCGAAACATCGCGGGATAACGGGATATGAGATTGGGAATGAACTTGCTGGGCAAGGCATTCATAGGGCCCGAACCGACCATGGGACTGCCCGCGTCCTTGCCTCAAGCCACACAGTATACGAGTATGTCACAAGAGCAAGTATGGAGAGTGTCCCGAAACATCGCGGGATAACGGGATATGAGATTGGGAATGAACTTGCTGGGCAAGGCATTCATAGGGCCCGAATCGACTATGGGACTGCCCGCGTCCTTGCCTCAAGCCACACAGTATACGAGTATGTTACAAGAGCAAGTATGTAGAGTGTCCAGAAACACCACGGGATGACGGGATATGAGATTGGGAATGAATTTGCTGGGCATGGCATTCATAGAGCCCGAACCGACCTTGGTACTGGCCGAGTCCTTGGTCACTGATTTCATCGATAGTTGGGTCTCACTACAGCACAACCAGAGATAGCGTGAATCTCCAGGATGAAGGCTGATCAAGCGAATGCTTCCAAACGTCAGTAAAAATTCTTCTATCTCAAGACAGGACTGACTGCAGACTGCTTATCGGTGTACTATCGGGATATTTCCCATTCCCTTAACACTTCGGCTCTAGCTTACTATGCATCTGTGACGCCTGCCTGTTGGGGAGTCGAAAACACATAAGAGAACTTCAGTCAGATAAAGAGCATGATCAGAAAATCAAAAGACTGCATACGGCTTGTTGACTGTACGTCGTCACAATCGCAAGTCGCGACAATTCACATTCGCTAAGTACTCAAGTATGTTGAGACTTTTTAATAAAACTCTTTGCAACGCCTGGTCAAGACACAATGTCCCTCTTTTGCTGGGATCAAGTGGCGTCTGCTCCGGTGATCTGGTTGCTGCTGAAAATCTTAGCTCTTCAACGTGAGGGGTGGGATGAGGTGGCGTCTGCTCTGATAATGTGGTTGCTGCTGGAGATCTAGGCTCTTCAACGTGATTGTTAGTATTCCTTCGAAAGACCAAAAAAATGCCTAAACGTAGGTCACTGCTATGGTTGCACAATGGAGCAGTTTTCTAGTCGGAGTGTTTCAGTGCAGCGTCTCCAAACCGCCAACCAAAAAGAAGGAGGACGGGTATGTTCTCTCAAAAAAAACGACCAGTCAATTGGCCGCCTCGTTCGTGAGTGTTAACGCAGCTTGACTATTTTCTATGAGCCGAAGTCAAGTCATTATCTTACGCCAACAAGTCATCAACGTGGGAAGAGCCTACATTAGAAGTGAAATAGTGGCCGTTTCGGCCGAAATGTATGGCCAAGTTGTTGAAAATTGAAAACAAAAAAATTTAATCGGTCTGACAACGTTTCCACAGTGTCCACTTGCAAGACGTCAAAAGCCGAAGATAAGGTTTTTGAAATAACACAAATGGCATACGTCTTAGTTGAAAAAGAAAATTTTGACAATTTTCTATATTGGAAACAAACAAATTTGAATGGTCAACATCAGCTGTTTCACTCAATCAAAACCAGGCTCTGATCGGCTATGGCACTCGACGTATGAAAATAGAACCAATTAAGGACAAAGGTATTTTTTTAGTTCCCAAACTGTTGCTGATTGACTTTCAAATTAAATGAAATGTGATGATAATACGAAATTAAGGCAAACTTGTGGAAATTACTTCCAAAGTAATGCGCAATTTTCCACGGCACACACCCACAGAATCGAATCAGCCCGTGGAGCACATAAAAATGAATACGAATCGCCATCAGAATGTGCACACCAGAGGTTCCGCCCGCCCCCCTTCAATTTCTCAGCTAAATACCACTTACACACCACGTCGGGGACAACATATACGAGTGTATAGAGCTGTATAGAATGTCAGCAAATAGCTTTGCTATCGATTATCGATTAGAATAGAACAGAGGGAGAAAACGTCACTGCTCCTCATAGCCCATATCATCGCGTCACACAGTATGTGCGTTTGGTTTCATATCTTCCTGCGGAATTAAATGGATTCAATGACAACCCATTTGCGAGATTGCTTATAACAGAAACCCAGAATCACGGCGAACCACACCGACCCCAAACCACAGCACAAACAGTAAAGACACGAAGAAAGAGGACAGAAAAAAGGAGACATAGGAATACACTTTGGATGGCCCCCGCTGTGCCTTCTGTCATTTCCGGACATTTCATGCGAAACTTACTCCCACTTTAAAAAAAAAAACATTCTTCTGCTGAATGCGATCACGTGTAAATTACGCTCCTATCTGTGAGCATCAGCGGTTTCTTGTTTGCGGGGGGGGGGGGGGGCAGCCACCCCATTGATTTACGTCAAATGCCCCATTTAGACCAAACTCAAGACGGTGCTTGGGATTCAATTAAATTACTGGAATCGTCATTGCGGAATAAAAGGCAGTGACAGGAGTTGTTTCCAAAGAATTTGAATACAACCTCCGTCAGGATGGCGCACGTGATTGGGGATTAAAATTAAACTTGACGATGACGCTGAGCGGCTGGGAGTGAGGTTATGTTTAAATGACGTCAAGCAACAACGAGTTAGGAAAAAACAAAGCGATTGAATCGATGGACAGGGAACCTCAGTCTAATGAACTTGTCCGCTAATTGATTGAGAGGCTAGACAGAGGGGGATAAGCAGAAGCAACTTCAAACCTTAGCCTGAATGGTCGCCGTCGATTGGTTGAATAATGAGTATAACTATGTGAACGGGGTCAGGTGGTGCTCTGAAGTCGCTCGTGGGAAAGGCAGAACAAAGGAACAAAGGTACCCGAGTGACACCATGCGTCAGTTACAATAACCTAGTGTCAGAGAAGTTAGCAGGTGCAAATTGGAAATTCTGAAAACCAATCGATAGTTCAAATCGATCTGCTTTTGAAATGTATTCTGAGACCTTCAGAAACTGTGTCGTTGTGCTGGAGGCTCGAAGTCATTGAAATGACATATTCGGTTATTAATGCGGAGTAATTGGCGCAATGAAATGGGTTCGAAATTTAACATTACAAGGCAGCATATGACACACAGGAGACGAGCTATACAGTGCCATGTCTAGTTTTGGCATCCCTACCAAACTCGTCAGATTGTGTAGGATGACGATGGAGAACTCTCGCTGCTCCGTCAAGGTCGGTAGCGAACTCACCGAGACCTTCGATGTCAAAAAAGGATTTAGACAAGGCGACGCGCTGTCATGCGACTTCTTTAACATCATCCTTGAGGGCATCGTGCGGAACTCACATTGCAACATCGGAGGCACGATCTTCCACAAGTCCGTTCAATTGCTAGCTTATGCGGATGACGTGATCGGCCGAACTCAACGAGCCGTCAATGAGCCGTTTGCTAGCATTGAAGCGGAAGCGGCTAAAGTGGGACTGGTGGTAAACTAGGGCAAAACGAAGTGTATGCTGTCATCGAAGAACGACGCAGAACATCGACGTCTCGGACAGAGCTTCACTATGGGCAGCAGACACTTCGAGGTAGTGAAGGACTTCGCCTATCTCGGCTCCGCGGTGAATAGGGACAACAACATCAGTACCGAAATCAAGCGCAGAATCACTCTTGCCAATCGCTGTTACTTTGGTCTTAGGAGGCAATTGAGTAATAAAGCCCTCTCCCGAACGACCAAAGTGACTTTATACAATACCTTGATCATCCCAGTCCTGCTTTAAGGCGCAGAAACCTGGACGCTACTAAAAGCGGATGAGGAAGCCATTGGTCTCTTCGAGAGAAAAGTTCTGCGTGCGATTTTTGGTCCTGTTTGCGTTGATGGCATCTGGAGGAGAAGATTCAACCACGAACTGTATGGGCTGTACGGCGGCATGAGCCTAGTCAAGCGTCTACGGATACAACGCTTAAGGTGGCTAGGCCATGTAGAGCGATGGACAGCACTGCTCCGGCCCGAAGAGTTTTTCGAATCCGAACCACAGGGACAACGCAACAGAGGACGTCCTAGACTGAGGTGGCGCACACAAGTGGAAAAGGACCTCAACCAACTTGGAGTGCGCAGTTGGAGGCAGCTGGCAAGAGATCGTGCTAGCTGGAGAGGCATGTTGGTTGAGGCCCAGGTCCGCCCCGGACTGTAGCACCATCTGAAGAAGAAGAATATGACACACTGACCAGTACACTACGGATGACAGACAGATTCTTCTCCACTTCCTCTTCACATTATTCCTTTATCTTATTAACTTATTATTCTTTGTGGGGCGGGTTGGACTTGGGCTTCAATCAACATGACTCTCCAACCAGCACGGTCTCCAGCACCGGCTGCCTCATATTAAGCACTCCAAATCGATTGAGGCCCAGGTCTGAGACCACACTGATAGGGACCTATCAGGTTGTGAACAAAAGATTTCAGACAATCAATCAATACGGCATTGAGGATCTTGTAGGGGATGTTAAGAAGGCTGATCCCTCGATAATTGGCGTAATCAAAGGGGTCTCCGTTCTTGTGGATCGCGCAAGCGACGCTGAGATTCCACTCATCGGGCATGCTTTCCGTCGACAGGTGAGCTGGTGAATATCCAGAAATATAATCCCTCACAGAATCCGATGCCCATTGGAATACTGCCATTGACAATATTTTATTCCTTACAACACTTACACCGCACCACCTCTTTCAAGCTATTGACAACACTCAAAGCTTCTCAAACTTCGCCGTTCGGAGTCGCCACAAAAAATGTGTGAGTCGCTTCTACTCGTGAGAGAACAGTAGCACGCATAACACGAGCAGATGATGAGCAAGCCGGGCCCTATAGCGCGACAGGTCACAAAGGGACCAGGGCCCGGCTTGCTCATCAACTACTCGTATTGTGCGGGCGTGTGGATCGACATTACCGCTATTTAAGTAAAAATGCTCAATTGAATTAGCAAATCGTAAAAATTTTTCGAAGCACCCAATCGACTGTATGGGCAAAAGTACTTCGACGATTGGTTCAAACGCATTCAAAAGTGTATAGATCTTAGAGGGGAATATTTTGATAAAGAAAAAAGCTATTTTCGATGGTTAATATTTTTTTAGTTCTCTAATCCCGAAATATAAAAGGCAACCCCTGAATCTGTTGTTGCTGACATGAGTCTGTTTGTGATATGAGTCCGATCACTTGCCATTAAAAAAATTCATGATGACGACGCTTGCATCTAGTTACTCATGGTCACTTGCCATGACTCTTGTTGGCTTCCTTCAAAAATCAAACGAACCCAACATTCTTATCAAAATCCGTAAGGGGGAAAAAAGGAACACGACAAGCTTTCAAGTGTTCCTCAATGATAGAAAATTTCTTGTATTGGCTTCTTCAAACAACATTTCTGGCTTTTTTTCCTGTCATGCGATTTATTCACACGAACCTTCTCCCCATCCACTGGACAGGATATGAAAAACGAAAAAACGAATTTCCTCATAAATTATTCGAAATCACTGGCCACATTCACAGGCCCCCCCATCTTATCCTCCCACGTCACGACCGATGTCAATGACCAAACATTTCATTCTCCACGTATTTGCAAGTTCTCAACTTCATGCGGGAGTCGCCCGCAATTCCCATTCAATTTGAGTCGACGCCAGGAAGGCCACAGACTCTGCTGCGAGAGAAATCCATTGCCAACTCTTCTTTCCGACAAGTGATGCCTTGATAAGTAGTCGGGCACACATTTCGGAGGTAATTCGAAGTTCCAGCAAAAACAAACCGGTGTCCTGATTGTAAACGGACGTCCTGGGCAGCACGGAGGGGTTGCGGCGCTGTGCGCGTCTGGGAAAAAGTGCATGTGTTGTGTTTGTCGATGGCGACAGGCACTGCTGACACAAACGAAATCCGATATATTTTGGTCAGCAGATTGGGGATTGGAATTTATGTGAAAGTTTATCTGTTATTCCTTGTCGGCTGTTTGTTGTCGTTCCGCTTGGGCTGTGTTTGGGTTTGTGTGTGTGTGCGCGGGGAAATTAATTTGTTTTGCACTTGATTTTGCTTGAATGTAGAATGCAATCAGTCGATGTAAAAGAATTTGTGTTTCTCGGGTACAAGGTGTAATACCACAGGGAGGTGCTCTGGGTTGAGTGGATGTACAAGTGCACTTACACAGTAGTTCATTACTCAAACTGGGGTAAATACACGAGAGTTTGAATATAACTCAAGATGAATACAAAACTTCACTTTGAATGATAAGAAAATCAGTAGACCCCAAATTTTAATTCCCAGGAATTTACCGATCCACTCTCGCTCGTTATTTCACTCAGGACGCTTCTTGAGAGACAATTTTACTTCCGAATAGTTGTTGTAAAATATTTAGTGTGAAAATTCTCTTCTGGATAGGGGGACCCTCTTTCCCATTTTTCCATTCAGGTTAAAAGAAGTTGCGTTTTATTACAATGTGATGTTTATTACAGATGTGAACTAATGACTTAGATTGTGACTTAATAATAATTGAATGAAGCTTGCTCATCAACTATTCGATTTGTGCGCGCTACTGTTCTCTCACGAGTAGAAGGAACCTACGGTTTTTTGCCGTCTCCGAACAGCGAAGTTTGAGAAGCTTTATTAGACAGTTATTACTCTTGAGTGTTGCCAGCAGCTCGAAAGAGGTGTTGCCGCGAAATATTCGAGGTGTTCATCAATCGAACTTACCCTTCTGCGCGTGAGTGTCGCACTCTACCCACTACGTCACGGTGGCTACTGCGTATACCAGATATACCCAAGATACAAATGCCTCGATAGGGAACTTTTGTTGTGAACGAGCCCTTATTTCTTTTTTGTTTGTTTGCTTTGACATCTGTGAGAAATATTTAGTATACATCATTATTTTTTCATCGTGTTAAAAATGTCGAATTTTGTACCAGAAAGTGATGATTTGCGGAAAGCATTAATTTTTTGTTTTCATTTGAAGAAAAGTGCTGCAGAGTCGCATTAAATGCTTGTCGAGGCATATGGTGATCATGCTCTATCAGAAGCAACATGCAAAAGATGGTTTCAACGGTTCAGAATTAATGATTTTGATGTGAGAAATGAAGAACGTGGAAGACCACCAAAAAAGTTTGAAGACGCCGAATTGCAAACGATATTGGATGGAGATGGCACTTTGAGTCAAAAGCAATTGGCAGCAATGTTAAATGTTGCACAACAAACAATTGCTGGCCGTCTAAAAGCTATGGGAAAGATCCAAAAGTGTGAAAAATGGGTGCCACATGAATTGAATGAAAGACAGATGGAAAACCGAAAAAACACTTGTGAAATTTTGCTTCAAAGACACGAAAGAAAATCGATTTTGCATCAGATTGTTACTGGCGATGAAAAATGGATTTCTTTTAAGAATCCTAAACGGAAAAAAGGAGGAGGTCGAAAATTGGGTCTCTGATTTTTTTGCTCTAAAAGACGAACAATTTTATTGGCGTGGTATTCACAAATAACCAGAAAGATGGTCAAAATGTGTAGAAAACAATGGCCAATACTTTGAATAAAATGTTTTTACTTTCCCATTAATAATTAGTGTTTTATTTTCAAAAAGAAACGCTCATTGCATACTGATATACCTGATATAACTTAATTCAGTTTTTTTCATATCTTTCTTTTGAAAAAATCCAGTTGCTTTCAAAATTTTTTGAATTGGTTGCTTTAGTGGCACAAAAATTCTACGATCTCTTCTTGTGTTTGGCAACAATATGCACAGAGTAATGCTTCCAGTTCTTCATCTTCAAACTTTTGTTTGGTTGCCCAGGTCGTTCATCATTTTCCAAGCCAAAATCAGCACTTAAAATTATGGAAACCACTTTTGGAAAGTTCACCAAGCTAGCGCTAGCTAGCATAGCTAGCCAAGCTAGCATATTCACCATAAACTTCCATCAAAATACTACAACTTTCGGTAGCAGCTTTCTTTATATTCAAGTAATGAAGAAGAACTCCTCGGAAAGACACTTTTTAGGCACAAAGTTTGCCATATTTGATTGAAATAAAATTATTGCTTAATGCTTCAAATAAATGAAATGAGGAAAAGTTAAAGTGGCTTTCCAACACGTGTTCCGATGGAATAACACAAGTTGCGCCATCTCTAAGCAAAGCGCACGAATTAAGTTCTATACCCAATCTGCTGTGGTTCAAATTAGTCACTATATCTGAATCAGAACATAACGATAAGAATGAGTGGGGTTTTACGTTCCCGATCCACAAAACATCAAATATTTGCGTTGTAGACCAGTAAAGGTTGTAATACGTCCCAGGTTATGGAGGGGGCGCCTCTAACAAAAAGCTATAGTCGACTATGAATGTTATATTTTGAGACTACAAATTAGTTTAGTCCTTTTTTTGTCAAAAATTAAAAAAAAGGTAGAAAGCAACTACTTCATCCTATATTCTTATTAGTTTTTAAATACATCTTAAAATAAGTCCTCTCTGACATCGATTCATTCGTTGAGCCATTCTTCGATTTCTTCTGCAGACCCGTGCTGGTGACTCTCGAAATCGACTTGTATTTGTTGAAAAACCTGGCAGTCGGAAAAAACTAGTTCTGGAAAACACGATGGATGGAGGTACTGTCGCATATTTCAGTGTTTTCATACAAAGACGTTGCAAAGTCACATTGTCATGCCTTTTGGTAATTTCTGGTCACTTTTCATGCCAATGTACGGCTCAATTGCATAAATTGTAGTCGATAATGGTTCTCATCATGGTTTAGAAGCTCATAGTATACCCATCTGGTCTCGCCATTTGCAAAGTATGACTTACCAACCGTGAATGTTTTTCTTTGATGTCGATGTAGACGGTGATGCAAGGGGCTCACCAGGCTCTGCATAGTATTTTTTCATCTTGGGGTTATCGTACTATATCCGGTTTTAATCAGGATCTGGTGCAAAAATCCTTGATATCTTTGAAGAAGCAGTTCCAATGTGAAAAAATCGCCTTTCGATATTTCTTACGGCGCCACATTTGCTTACTTTTGAATAACTCCAAACCTTTGTAGCTGATTCGAAATATTTTTGCTGAGCCATTCTGAACAATTTTGTAAGTTAATTTGCACCTGGCATAAATCTTAATACAGTAAGGCCTTCAATCTATTTTTTTCAAACTTTTTGGGCTGACTAAGACACTCTTTGTCTTTGACGCTCAAATGACCACTTTTGTAGTCCCAAAATCACTCTGTGCATGATTTAAGGTAGCAGAACCACCATGAATTTATACAAGAATTTATTAGGCTTCACCACTTTTCTTTCTTTCAATTAAAAACGAAAATCAAAACTTCCCGAAAGTCTTTTTTATTTACCACACATTCGGACATTTTGGAAGACGCAATAACGCTTGTTTTTGTCTTAAGCATAAGCTGATACACAGTTATTTTTGGTGGCATATGTCACACCTTTCCAATGAAGTAGGTAATCCCTTCCACGAAGAACCAAAACTTGCAGGTGGCGTCATCTTTTGAAAGCCGATGGAATTGAAAGATTTGGATCTTCTGTAGTGTGTAGGAAAACAAATAGAAGATTAAGACGCTTAATGCGACAAAAAAGTATGTTTGGCTGAGTGACTGTTTGTTAATCTTATTTTCTGAGGATTTATACATGGAGCACAAAGGAGTGTAGAATTCGAGTTATCCATCCGATCAGCTGCGGCTAATAAGTCTTATCACAGTAGGATGTGCACAATTTTTCTCTTTGTATTTATTTCCCTACAAGTGTAAGTTCAATACGATGATAAAGTATTTAACAGTTTCAAGACAGTCAAGGACAAAATGAAGCCACAGCCGCGCTTTGGGCCATGAGCTAAAAAAAAGATTACAAACTGACACTACTACGAAGGTTGCCTTTTATATTCCGATATTGGGCAACCTTAGTGTTGCAATCTGGCAACTACCAGCTCCATCGAAAAGTTCGACATTTTTGAGGTTATATGTACTCAGAACGATTTGACATACGAACGCTATTTGTGTTGTTTAAAAGATTCATCTCGCCCAAAATATGGAATTAAATCATGAAAATATTCGTGCGATTATTTTTTACAACTTTCGACCTGGATTAACTCAGCAACAGTGCATCGATGAACTTTATTCAATTTTTGGCGACGAAGCTATATCAGGGACAAGTGTTTATCGATGGTATGGTGAATTCAACAGAGGTAGTAGTTCACTCCAAGACGAATCTCGTGAAGGTCGGCCAAAATTAGTTGTTGTTCCGGAAACCATCGATGCTGTGCACCAACTGATATTGCAAGATCGTCATGTGACGTGATCGTCATCGTGAGATTGAGACAACCTTAGGCATTAGTGGGACCAGCAGGCATTCAATATCGGATGGACATTTGACCGTCAAAAATATTTGTTCGCGTTGGATCCCACACAATTTGTCAATCGCTGAAGAAAGGCTCGTGTCGTTTGGTAGGAGGAAATGCTCTACAAATACGATCGCGGTGCTTCGAAACACGTCTATGACATCGTCACGGGTGATGAATCGTGGATTTACGCGTATGAGCCCAAAGGTAACCAGCAGTCGACTGTATGAGTGTTTCAAATCGAGCCAAATCCAACAAACGCACGAAGCACTTCCAAGCAAATGGTCGCCTGTTTTTTGGAAAAACTGGACATGTCGCACCCGTACCATTAGAACAATAAAGAACAGTCAATTCTAAGTGGCACACCGCCATTTGTTTGCCAGTTGTCTCCCAAAATCAACCACTGAAAACGGATCACCCTTCACCATGACAATGCGAGCACTCACACATCGGCTCAAACAACTGCATTTCTGAGCACTCGAAACATCGATTTGATGAGTCATCCGCCGTATAGTTCTGACTTGACACCAAATGACTTATTTTTATTTCCGTACGTAACAAATAAATTGAGAGGTCAACGTTTTTCGACACGTTACGAAGCGGTTGATACGTTCAGAATGCATGTTTTGGAGATACCTCAATCAGAGTGGCAAAAGTGCTACGACGATGGGTTCAAACGCATGCAAAAGTGTATAGATCTTAATGGGGAATATTTTGAAAAACAATTAAGCTATTTTCGGTGATTAAAATTTGTTTTTGTTCACAAATTTAAAAGGCAACCCTCGTATAGTTCAAAGTCATCTGGTAATAGAAGTATGCTGATTTCCAATGGGCTACTTCTCGGCTAATGTAAGGGTGTGGAGGTACCAGCTGGGACATAGTTGGCATTACACCTATCCTGTCTGAAGTAAAGCTGAAAAACCTCAGTGCACAGCAAGCCTCACCATTAACAAGTGTTTCTCTGCACTGTTACTTAATTCAAATGGTAAACAAGTAGTGCGCGAAATACGACTCATTCCAGATGTCTAACACCAACATATCGTTTCTTAATCTGACACAAAGTCATTTCGCTGTAAACTCCCTTCAAAGAAAGAAAGGAAAATTCTCTGCCATTGGTCATAGCATAATCCGTCAAGATCTTAGTTCAGAAATTTAATTTTCTGAATTGTACCTTCTTCTTTCAAATAAGAGCTCTTGTATGTCAATTCTTTCCATTCTCTCTTTACTAACATAACGCCATCTGTTTTCAACAACTAGTTTCCTCAATTTTTCCACTCGAATCAACATCGAATTGCTCATCATCTTAATTCGGCAGTGCAATTTTAAGTCCCTTTATCCGCCACGGGATACGTCTTTACAAAACCCTCATCAAGTCGAAAGTTCTTTGTCCGCCAGTCTAAATATTTAATAAAATGTCCGCAAATGCAAATGTCCTTTGCCGGATTGCATAGATTCGGTTGGCAGCCTCTTAAAGACAGCCACAGCGAGTACGATATATTATCAATGTCTTAAACCAGGCATTTTAAACTGTTAGGAGTGTGCTTTTGCCTGAAACACTTTGTGAACCGCATTTCTATAACAAAACAAATCTTAATCATGTTCTTCTTAGCCCTGTATTTCCAAATTCGACTGCCAATGTTCCATCGTGCGTTTCGTCTTAAAATCCACTTGCATTTGAAGTACAGAACGACGGCAAAGAATTTGAAATATTCGAAATCAGAGGATGCCTAACAACAAACAAAGGAACCACCTCAGCCACAGCGGCATATTGACGTTTCTCATTTGTATGTCACACACGTTCGGAAATTGCTCCTGCTTGTCACATGCGCAAGCAACAACACAGCACACGCAACCCCTCCCGCCGCGGACACGATCACAACTTTCAAACATTTCACAGTAATTGCAGTCAGACTTAATTGTGATTTATCATTCGCAGCAGGACGATAAATCACCGGCAGAACACTCGCACTAATTGCTGTTCTCGCCACGAGTTGTCACCGCATTGTCAGATTCAATTCGCGACACGGCACACCAATTGACTGCCGGATTTGTCAGACAAAAGCAGATTATCACAGCACTCCAACTCACCTTTGCTGTACATCGATGATCCAGATGCTGTGTCCTGCCGACGGGATATACTTCCGCGAGAACTGCTACCGCCCGTCAACGTGGCCAACTTAATCGGCTGTGAGTGTGATTGCATGGTGGGTGTCATGCCGCGAAGTTAATGCCTCCGTTCAATTTTGTCCGATGAAATTTCAATTATTTACGCAAATGTTGTGCCAACGGACGCACCCTTCGCGCATTCACTAGAACGTGTCAATAAATTCCAGCAATCAACAGACACATTAACACACACACAATGCACGACCGCAGATCAATTGGAATCAATGCCCTCACGGTGCTTTGGAAAATGAGTCGAGCACGCTCGTCGGTGTGTCCACGCCTCAGACTGACGGAAGGCAAGACATTGTTGGCCGTCTACCGGTGACCGCAGTCCGTTAACTGGGGACGAAATTTATATTGTCTCGTCCTGCCAAAGGGAAATCATGAACACAAAAGGCCGCCACTAAAAGCGCATGTCTTACTAATGTCCTTTTTATTGTGTCTCGCAACGTATCCTTGCATGTGCACCAGCCACCACGAACCACTTGCTAGGGAATCCCCCGAGTGATGGTGAGCACACTGAAAGGGAGCGCCAACGGCATCGACAACAACAGCGACAAGGTCCTTTTTTCAAATGAAACTGTGATGAGTGCCCGATTAGAATGGATTTGGATGGATGCACCTCCAAGGACACACGCGCCGCTGAATAGTTATTTGTGTACAAACAGGCGGAAACACCCGTGAAATTGAGGACACAAGTGAATTGAATTTACTTTCAGCGGGAGGTGAAGGATATTTGCGAATATCCCGGCATCAATGGTGGTTACTTCCTTTCCTTGGTGGGACGCACCAACATCACCATCATCATCAGCGTCGTTGTCGGCGGCGTCGTCATTGTGGTAGTCATCGTCGTGAGCGTCTTTTGTTAGAATTAATGGCTGGGGATGTGCGTTCGGGGGGTTGTGTGCCAGATCTTTAAAGTGGTTTGGGAGGATCCTTAAGCTAAAAATAAATGATTATGGCATTTATGACGAAGGAGTGGATTGCGAGCAAAAGGCAAAAGGAAAACAGGGGAAAATCAAATGAGTTCATCGGACTGAACTAATGCCGAATGGCGTAACTGGAGTGGAAGTGCCGTGGACGCTGAGTGCTTGCTGAGAGACGTGAAGACTTTGGTGGCTAGTGAACGCTCATAAAGGGTTGTGGCTCTGCGTCCGTTTGCGGTTGCAAGAGAAGTGTAATCTTTTAGAGACAACTTTATCTGACCCCAATGGATTTCAGAGGGTGACAGGCTTAAGTGGAGCGCGTGTCAAGTCCTAAAATCATTTGGATGGAATGGGCAGGTAGAAATGAAGTAGAGTTTGCTTTTGTTGAGGAATTAGCAGACACTCTGGGTGCGGCAGTGATGATCTCAACCAAGCAAGACTTTGGGCACTTCCTCCATCAGACGATATTCTTCCACCGCAAAGCGTAAGGACATAGCGATTGTAATTTGCACATTTTAAAGCGAATGCTCACAAAAACCAGATGCCGAGGAGTCGGCGGGACATGTAATTAAATAACTACCGCTACATCCGTTCCACTTACCAATTTGTCGAACTGCTCCATTGCAACCATTTCCAGAAAGGAGATCCAAGGACAGCATTGTGAATGAAACGAAGAACAGAAATAAAACAAATTATTAGACACAGACATTTTGCAAAAGGTCATCGAGCAGGTACACTCACTCTTCAGTATTCGATTGCGATAGTCATCGTCTTTGGGTATTGTGACACTGCCACCTCCGTTCGACACCACCGAACTGATTTGCTCCATCGGCACGATATCCTGTAAATATTAAAACGAAAATTAATTAACATCCCTATTCCCTGGACAGATGTTTTAATTAAATCATAAACACTACAATGCGATGATTATGAGTCCTGCACACAATGAGGCGCACCCTCTTCAGGAATTTGTGACCCGTGTCGCCGGTCCTGCTACTCATTCTTCATCAATTAAGACATCAACAGCGGACGGAGTGCTTGTGGCACGTATTCAGCTGACCCTTGTCAAACTTTAATTACCCAAATGAATCGGAGTGCTATTGTAGTCCTCGAAGGGATGCCCCTTGCTTTGATGGATCTACATGTGACATGGTGACGGTGGCCACTCATATGTTCAAGAGAGACAATATGGCGGCATAGATGAATTTTCAAATTGAGATGAACGAAGTGATATGGACGGATGTTGCTGTGAGAGAAGCTGGTTTTAACAATTACAATTATGTCCGAATGGGTATGCTCAAAATCTATTGTTCTAAGGAACATGTGGAAGCTGTACAAAAGATGTGGCTAGTGATAACTAGTTAAAGAAACACCATTTAATATTACAATGCAAATGATAGAGAATGAAATATGCGGAGATGTGGCTCATTTAAAACAAATCATTTTCCAAAAATAATTAACGAAACGCCGCAGTGTAGAGGAAGTTTACTTTGCCCCCCTCAATGGTTAATGAAAGCTGTACAACTTCTGCACCTAGTCTATTTCTTTGTTTAAGTCCAGATGGGGAACGGGTTGCATAGGCTTCTCTTAAGTTAAAGTTTTTGAAGCAGTACAACTTCTGCACTTAGTCGTTTTTGTTTAAGTCCAAATGAGGAACGGGTTACATAGGCTTCTCCTAAGTTAAAGTTTTTGATTCCCGGGTTCACAGAACTGGATAATCAGACTCTAGCGGGCACACGTTAGGCAACAATACGGAATACATGCAAACTTCGATATTACACTGTGTACCCTGGATAACAACAAACCAGTAATTTATGGAGCTCCCTACAGTCGGGATAGAGAGTTAGTCTGTAGATTCCTTAGATCATTAGATCAGCCCCTTTCTATAGAGCCTGAACATAAGCTATTTTTGATGGAAGAGACAGAAGCCATTGATCATTCGAGGAAGATCTGTTGAGTAATCGTACGAGCCATATGAAGCAAAAATTGTAATAAACTGTAACTATATGGGATGTGGAGTAGAATTTGCTGTGTTAAACGATAAACATTTCAGCCACTTACTTCAGCTGCAAGCATCTCTAAATTCTTAGCGGATAAGGGGGGCGACATCGATTGCGATTAAGCATAGAGGTCAGCAGGAACATTGAATATTTCGAACATCTCCCATTAAAATATGGCCACAGTGGCGTAGTGGGTATAGTGCAACGCTCACACGCCGAAGGGTCTAGGTTCGATTCCCAGCTCAACACCAATTTTTCGAATATTTCACGGCACCACCTCTTTCGAGCTGCTGACAACACTCAAAGAGTAATGACTGTCCAAGAAAGCTTCTCAAATTTCGCCGTTCGGAGTCGGCAAAAAACTGTAGGTCCCCTTCTACTCGTGAGAGAACAGTAGCGCGCACAACACGAGCAGTTGATGAGCAAGTTTGGCCCTGATCCCCCTCTGGACTGTAGCGCCAACAATTATTATTATTAAGGGGGACGACATCGATTGCGATGAAGCATAGAGGTCCACAGGAACATTAAATATTTCTAACATCTTCCAATTATAGTGCCTGCTAGACAGAAACACGAGTTTTGAACCGAGCCGTAAGACTTCTGAAAGATAATCAATTAGGGGTTGATGGTCAATTAGAAGTTAGTAATGGTTTGTGGCTGCCGTGGCGGAGTGGGTAGAGTGCAACGTTCACACGCAGAAGGTCTATGTTCGGTTCCCGGCTGAAGACGAACTTTTCGAATTTTTCACGGCACCACCTCTTTCGAGCTGCTGATAAAACTCAAAGAGTAATAACTGTCTAAGAAAGCTTCTCAAACTTCGCTGTTCGGAGTCGACAAAAAACTGTTGGTCTCTTCTACTCGTAAGAAAACAATAGCGCGCATAACACAAGTATTTGATAAGTAAGCTAATCCTCGTCCCCTGTGTACTGTTGCGCCATACAATGGTTGAGGCGCGAAGCTAACGGCTAAACTAACGCCCAGATCGACTTAATAGCTATGAACTTAATTTCATACTGACACATGTTAAAAATGTTTTGCGTGTGAATGGACCCAATTTGTAGCCATTTGTACCACTGAAAATAAAACACTTGTCGTCATGAACGATTGTCATTACCGAAAATGCATTTCAGCTGTACAAGGTCACTGTTTGGACCGAGTGATTGTTTAGAAAATTCCTCTAGCTGTCAGAGTATAAAAGAAGTTTCAAAATATGTAACAGGGGCAGACAGAGAGAACTAATAAAAGTGTCAGAGTTAAATTACTGGAACTGTTTGTTTTAATATTAATTCTTGCGTTCCCTACAAATTCGATCTGCTTATAGTTGAATTGAGTTGAATATTCTCCAGGTGTTGCACGCTCTATGCAGAAACCGGCGTGCAGCCGGTTTCAGATCATGTCTTATTCCTCGCCATCCTTGCAGTGTATGCAGAATCCTTAGTTCATATTCAGCCCGTTGAAAGTCATTTCAGAACTCCTTCTGACAGTTTTGCAGGAGTATTTTTAGTAATATATGTTTAGTATACAATGTTCCTAGTTCGGAATAATTTCAAATAATTAATGGCCAGATTCAGCTAGTGCATATTCAGTCCATTGAACGGCATATCAGGACCCTTCTTTGTAAGAGTTGTAGTAGTAAGCAGTGTAATTAATTGTTACTAATTTTGAATAGTAAAGGGCCTTTAAATGCAAAACAAGGCTTAATGCCATTGAAATACGTAGAATATGTTGTGGAACCCATTTTGAACAGCGAATACAAAACAATATCCGTTTACTTGGTACTCTTCTCTTCGACATACGGCGTGTTTTCTTTAATAGAAATAACTTTGAAAAGAACAGTTTTCTTAAATTCACATAAAATTTACTTCAAAATTCAGATAATCTTGTGGCATTAATATATAAACGTAACTTTTGGCTTCTGAGTTCCACGCATAGCTCGGATGGAGTGTTACTTATAGGTACAATTTGTCATTACATTTTCAATCAGTCGAAGCTTAAAATAAGAAATTGCGAGATGAATGTTGTTCTCGAATTGGTCAATCGTTTTTGACTAATCCCTCTAAGCTAATCGGGTGGAGTGTGAGGTCGCACGATATTGGAAGTTAATGGAAGCTAGTTTCCAAACGTTTTATTCAATAACTCAGTTTTAGCACGAGCTGGATAACATGTTGCGCCATATTGTGGAAATCACAGTTGAACTTAATTAGCAAAAGAAAAAGTAAGAAGTCATGGCTCTATAGTCATTGACTGTAACGTTGTAGACAGCAATCATTTTTAAAGGAAGTACGCACGAATTATTCCGTCAACGTATGAAGTACGAGGGTTGCCTTTTATATTTAGGGATTAGAGACCAAAAACAAATATTAATCATCGAAAATAGCTTAATTGTTTTTTCAAAATATTCCCCATTAAGATCTATACACTTTTGCATGCGTTTGAACCAATTGTCGAAGCACTTTTGCCACTCTGATTGAGGTATCTCCAAAACATGCATTCTGCACTCATCAACCGCTTCTTTAGGTGTCAAAAAACGTTGACCTCTCATTTTATTTCTTCGGTACGGGAATAAAAAGAAGTCATTCTTAGCCAAGTCAGGACTATACGGCGGATAACTCATCAAATCGATGTTTTGAGTGCTCAGAAATGAAGTTGTTTGAGCCGATGTGTGAGTGCTCGCATTGTCGTGGTGAAGAGTGATCCGTCTTCGGCGATTTCTTGGAAGACAACTGGCAAACAAATGGTTGTGTACCACTCAGAATTGACTGTTCTGCGTTGTTCTAGTGGTACGGTTGCGACATGTCCAGATTTTCCGAAAAACAGGCGACCATTTGCTTGGAAGTGCTTCGTGCGCGAGCAACTTTTGTTGGATTTGGCTCAATTTGAAACACTCATACAGTCGACTGCTGGTTACCTTTGGGGTCATACGCGTAAATCCACAATTCATCACCCGTGACGATGTCATATACGTGTTTCGAAGCACCGCGAACGTATTTTTAGAGCATTTCCTTCTACCAAACGACACGAGCCTTTCTTCAGCGATTGACAAATTGTGTGGGATCCAACGTGAACAAATATTTTTGACGGTCAAATGTCCATCCGATATTGAATGCATGCTGGTCCCACTAATGCCTTAGACTGTCTCAATCTCACGATAGGTCACATGACGATATTGCAATATCAGTTGGCGCACAGCAACAACAACTGATTTTGGACGACCTTCACGAAATTTGCCTTTGAGTGAACTACAACCTCGGTTGAATTCACCATACCATCGGTAAACACTGATCCTTGATGGAGCTTCGTCGCCAAAAATTGAATTACGTTCATCGATGCACTGTTGTTGAGTTAATCCACGTCGAAAGTTGTAAAAAATAATCGCACGAAAATTTTGACGATTTGATTCCATTTATTGGGCGAGATGAATTTTTTAAGTGACTGTAAACAACACAAATAGCGCTCGTATGTCAAAACGTTCTGAGTACGCATAACCTCAAAAATGTCAAACTTTACGATAGAGCTGGCAGTTTGCAGATTGTAACACTAGGGTTTGCTCATTCCCGAAATATAAAAGGCAACCCTCGTACACCAAGCAGTCAGTTTTTATGGTGTAATGATGTCCCGACAAACACTTTCATTTCTCCAAGACGAAAAGATTGTTAATTAACGAGTCCACCCAACCAAACGTGAGGTTTATCGCTTAACACAATGCGCTTATGAACACTGGGATCAGCGGGAATGTGGTTTTGAGACCTCATTCACAAGATTTACTCTTTAGACCTCTTATGGCCTCTTTAGGTTTCTTCATTTCAACGCATTCACCGCATTTACGCATTAGGACTCTTATGGCCTCTTAAGGTATCTTTATGTTTGAATGCAAAGACAAGCTAAAATTTAATAACATAACAGCTGACAAAATGGGCGCCATTTAAAGTTACTAACTTACAATTCTAATAATTGTTGGCGCGACAGTCCATAGGGGACCAGGGCCTAGCTTGCTCATCAAGTACTCGTATTGTGCGCGCAACTGTTCTCTCGCGAGTTGAAGGGACCTATAGTTTTTTGCCGACTCCGAACGGCGAAGTTTGAGAAGCTTTATTAGACAGTTATTACTCATTAAGTGTTGTCAGCAGCTCGAAAGAGGTGGTGCCGTGAAAAATTCGAGGTGTTCAGACGGAAATTGAACCTAGACCCTTCGACGTGTAAGCTTCGCACTCTACCCACTACGCCACGGCGGCCATTACAATTCTATACCTTCAAAAAATGGTCTCTAGTTGGTAGCAGACAGAACACGTTAAGGCTGTGCTCGAGTAATACACTCGACGTCGATCTTTGTGGATATCAATACAAAGACCTGGTTGAACACAAACATTAGCCGCGCTTCTCGTAAGGGTTGTTATGAAATGACAAAAACATGCAGTTCTCTGCCATCCTAAACTTTTATATAATGCGTGAGTTCTTCGTCGAAATAGGATAAAAAACGAAACAATGCGACCTCCACTTTAATCCCATCACTTATCTTGTACTTTCTATCCAAAAACACTGGTCATCGAAACTACACAAGACTTTCCGTTCAAGTTAATAGCTGTGGTTCATCATAAATAGTATATTCATGCATAGTCGAGGCTACAACGAGAGCTGGGATTTCGTGTGTGTCGAAATATCTTTTTTTTTTCTTATTTTTATGGCAGATATCTCCCGTTCTCCAAAGTTTTAGTATGAATCTAAATGAAAGAAAAACGAAAAAGTATGCCGAGATATATGAAACTTCGATTTAAACACCTACTTTCAATGATATACCACAAACGAACAACTTGTAACTACAAAATGCCAAAAGGAATCTTACAAAAGCACGGGTTTTTTTTTTTACAACTCGCTAATAATTCAACTAATGATGTGATCTAACTAAAATGGATCTAGTTAACTTCCGAACTCAAAGCTACGTTAACGCCTCTCAGCCATTCAAGCATGAACACTTACAAGCAACTTTGAGCGGATTGTCGACTTTGCCTTTCTGTCCCGGATCGGGTATCGACATTCATTGCGCTTGTGGCCATCCCACGCCCGGTTAGCCATATTCGGGCGGTTATTTCTTGTCGAGTCATAATCTGTATCACTTTCAGTGAAGGACATTTTCAGATTTTCGGTTCGGTCTGAACAGTTTGTCTGGGAGTGGATTTTAAAGTTGAAAGATTTTTAACTTATAAGAGACACAGATGAGTTCTCCTAGAAGAAAATTAAATAAACAAAAAGAAAAACGAATGTGGAACAAATAACAAAACATTTAAGCAAATTGATTTATGATCTGATTTTGAAATTTTTGCAAGGAATTCCTTTCTGGGCGCACAATTTCATTTAATTTTTAAATCCAATAAAGTATCATTCGTACTGAAAGTGTAGCATTGCAATGCACGCAAGAGGATCCTTGAGTGCAGTACAGTGATATTTAGTCATCGACTACAACACATCAGGAGCTGCAATGCACGCAAGAGGAGCTTCCAGTGCAGTACAGTGAACTTTAGTCATCGACTACAACACATCAGGAGCTGCTCCCAAGCACAACTAGGAGAGTTTATGGACTCAGTCCGTCGGGTTATTGCCTACCTTTTGGAATCGGATGTAAGGTGCGCCTTGGCGATTATGTTGAAGGATACATCGGTAACTAGTGGCCAAACCATTGGGGTATAAACCTATCCAGCCGAAGAAGTACTTGCTCAACCATTGGGGTGTAACCCTATCCAGCCGAAGAAGTATCTGGTCAACACTGTCACGTTTGGTGCATAACTCTCTCAACATTTCATTTCGTTGCCTTGTATTCGCGAATATTTTTTCCTGGTAATTTCCCAGCATTTATGACAATTGGTTGAGAGTTGCAAGAAAGAATCAAGAAAAATCAGTGTGGCCTTTCGCACCACTCGTCAAAAGGACCGCGACAGACTTAAAATATGCTCTTTGATGCAATGAGAAATTCATTCATTGGAAATTCCCAAGACTCTGAACTTATCAACATTTATTCCTTTATTTGAACATAAGCACATACGGCCACAAAGCTATCGAATGTACGTGCAAGATGTTATTTTTAAGCAGATTAGAAAGAAAACTACCACGAGCAGGATCATGGGAGCAATAAAGAGCAGATCCAACACAACGAGCATTATGAAGAATGGGGGAACCATACACATTCTGGCGGGAATCTGCAGGGAACGTCATAACCTGCCAGAATCACTGCTGCCAGATTATTTCGATCAGAAATTGTAGAAAATCAAAAAATAAATAAATTAAAACATATAAAAACTTATTTTTTATTTTTTCTATTTGTTAATGATGCAGGAGTTATTCGTCGGGAGAGGATGAGAAACGAGACGGCGCGAGATCCACTTCAATCAATCGACTCTATACGAACAGAAGAAAAGGGAAATTTAGCTAAAAAAATACCCCAATGGCAGTTTGATAATAATACAAGCAGTATGCAAAATCACTAAACAGAGCCAGAATTGAACGGGTTTTAGTTTTCAGTTCAAAAGTAGTAGAAAAATTGTCTGTTCAGAAATCGTAAAAATACAACAAATCTCAGAGTCGGTCAGCGCAAAGGCCAGGATAGAAGCATCCGTTTGATCCTTTCGCTACATGCTCAGTCACCTTTTTAGAGTGTTCTGTACCCAATGTGCGGGTCGAAGGCGATTTCTGGTGTCTCGGAAAGTAAATTCGATCAACTGTTAAAGTAACAACGAGCTTAAAATACACCAACTTTATTCATTTGTTGCGTCCATGCCGAGTCATTCGTGAACAAAGGGATTTGTTTCCCGACATCCAACAAAAGCGAACCGTATCATTTCTGCTCGAATACAATACAAAAAACTGGCTAATATAACTTCCGCCGCCTGGCGGAAAACCCATCGACACACGAAATTAATGAACATAATTGATTTCGAGAGTCGTCGAATAATATAAGGTTGTCAAATATCTCCCTTCCGCTTTTTTGCTCTTCATTCAATGCTTCATAAAAAGTGTTACAGTGATCGGATTTAGTTCAAATATGAGCGGTTTTGTTCGGTCATCTGTTTCCATTTACAGGACAACTTCATAATACCCCCTCGTAGAAGCTCTCCTCCTTATTTGCAAAGAACTCGGACAGCCACTTTTCACAAGTCTCTTTTGAGTTCAACTTCACACCACCAACGGCGTTCGCCATGCACAGAAACAGGCGATAATCACTTGGCGCTATGTCCGGGCTATATGGTGGATGCGATAAAACCTCCCATCCGAGTTCCAGTAGCTTCTGACAAATCTTCAATGAAGTGTGTGGTCTGACGTAGTCCTGGTGGAAGACTACACTCTTCCTGTTGGCCAATTCTGGACACTTCTGGTCGATCGCCTGCTTCAAGCGGTCCAATTGTTCGCAGTAGATGGTAGAATTAAGCGTCTGGCCATATGGGAGCAGCTTATAGTTATGGGATTCCCTTCCAATCCCACCAAACACACAGCACACGTCAATCCCGGCTTGGCCACTGTTTGGGACGATTCACCGGCCTTCAAACACGACCGATTTCACTTGATATTGTCATCTATGATCCATTTTTCGTCACCAGTCACCATCCGCTTCAAAAATGGGTTGAGTTCGTTCCGTTTCAGCAGCATATCGCAGGCGTTGATTCGGTCCAGAAGGTTTTCTTGCGTCAAATCATACGGCACCCAAACATTAAGCCTTCTAAAAGTGGTTTAAAATGGTTTAGTGACTAACTCCCATCTCCTGAGCGATGTCACGAGATGCCACATGCCGGTCTAACTCGATGATTTCAATGCTTCGATCGGTGTTCTTCGTCACAGGTCTTCCGCTGGCTGGCTTATCCATGGTGTCGTTTTCACCGGCTCTGAATCATCGAAACCATTCCTTCGCGGTTAGAAGTGATAGAGTACAACCCTCCAAAACATCACTAATCTCCTGGAACGTTTCTCTAGCGGATTTGCCTTTAACGTAGGAAAGCCTTTAAATAGCGCGAATTTCGGCTATGAAACATGAATTCCATGTTTACACGTCTATAACTGTTGAAAGTAATATCCAAACTAATCATGCAAAGAGTCGTTTTGTAGGTTATGTTAAAACAGTTCAAATGATGCATATTGCCAGATACGAGCTCTGTACTGCGCTTTCCACATAGCCAGAAAATTCAAAAGACAAAAAGGTTCAAAGGACAAAAAGTTTCAAAAGACAAAAAGGTTCAAAAGGCAAAAAGGTTCAAAAGACAAAAAAGTTTAAAAGGCAAAAAGTTTCAAAAGACAAAAAAGGTTCAAAAGACAGAAAGGTTCAAAAGGCAAAAAGGACAGGAGATATTTGACAACCTTATATTTAAGACTAACTGAAAAATTATTGTTCACGTTTTCATCAAATCTCACGACCATATTGTTGCAATTGCTTTCAAAGAGTTTCTAGAAATTTTTTATAGTCAGATCACGCACAGGAATACCTGAAAAAACAGCTTCATAAATAATAGTTCAGTTTATTTATTGATTTCTGTTTCGTTATGTTGATAGGTTGCCTAAATGTATTTTGTAAAGGCGTAGCTAATGGATAGACATACATAATAGCTTTTCTACTACTCTTATTGATGGGTTCTTCTTCTACAACGTATTGAATTGTTTAATAATTTGAAGAGAGTCCGATTTTGGAAAACATCGCGGGAATGACTTAAAAATGAAATTGCTAAGCTGCTGCTCTCATAAATGGTCATTTTTCAAAGTTACTAATTTTTTCTGTTTTGCACTTTTTTTACGAATAATGGAGGATCATTCCTTTCATCAACTACAAGGTATTGCCTACACAACACGCATAGTCCTGTTAAATCGGCAGCTGTCCAACTTCAGAAAACCTAACTATCCTGGGATCTAATCACAGATGACGACTGTCGCGCGACCATATCGTTGAAGCGAGAGTTTTGCATCGCGTAAGCAAAAAAAGCGACATCGACAAAATGATATAACAGGTCTTCAAAAACATTGAAAATCGATTGTTTGTACGTAACCCTCTCAAACACAATATTAAACAATTTTTGATCAGAGAATTTATTATGTTTTATTTGACCGTTCCGGAGTATCACTTATGCTCTGTTCTACAAAACAGTGTCTGACTTTCTTAGAACTAAAAATTGAAAAAAAAGTCAAATATAGAACACACAAGTACACAGGATACAGTCACGCCCCACCTCGCCAATTCCGTCAAACAACAACGGAGTGGGATTGATATGCAGCACATGCCACTGGTTCTCTGCGAGTGAGATTTAAATTTATTTTTGGTTTTAGCAGTGACATGTTGCCCCTGACTGATTTCGCAGCAAACCTTTCTGCGGACTGCATAAAATCTCTTTTGTCAGGTGAATGTCGGGTGTCTTTCGTGACCTAGCTCGAAGGGACAGCACGATTAATTATGCATTCCACGCTTTGTTGTTTCCTTGAAGACTTCCTTTGCATACAAAACTTAACACCAAATGGTTGCAATTTTCATACGGGGTACTTAAGTCAGGCCGATTGGAATGCTGTCAATAGTGACTCAAAGTTCTTTTACATTCACTGCGAAACTTAGAAGATATTCAATTTTTACATAAATTGCCCTTCTCTTCTCCTCCACTTTTCAAATTTGAAATTTTTTGAGCACTTTAACTCCCAACCGAGGAAATGCAATCGAAGCACTTCTCAATTCCTCGAAATTTACACCAATTCTACGAACAACCCTTAAAGGAACACAATTGGGTCCTCGACAGGTCCGTCCAATTTAAAATCCCGCACAAAGCTCAACAGAACTGCCAAGACAAATATTACCTCATAGCGAGTATCGATTTCTGGTAACTTTTCCAAGAACTCCTCGACCATAGCTCTTCACTCGCACCAGACACCACTGAACTACCGTACGACACAAACGCACTTGTTGCAAAATGGATTCGCAAATAATCCCACACAAAGTCCAACAGCGCAGCGAGAGTGTCTCGCGTCAAACCGATATGCAGACGATTATGGAAAAAAAAATCCAAGCCCAGCACAGGATAAACTGTCTCTGTGGGTGCGTCAAAGGCAAATAGATTTCTCAGCTCGGAGATATACAAACAGTCCGGCCCGGTGATAAGCAGACCAACTACAGTTGTCGTCGTCGTCGTCGGTAGCGACGTCAACATCGCTCTCGTTATTATTATCTTCTTCGTAGTCGACACCGTCGTCGTGCTCGTCAATGAGAGTATGCGCTGCGGCATGAGTGCCACGTACATGTGTGGTTTCATCAAGTACCATGTTCCTAAATATCCTAGCATGTCCTCATTTTGCCAACACAGCAGCAGCAGCATCCTGCACAAAACGACCCCCATGCCTTGGAGAGCATATGTATTCCACCTTCTTTTGCTTTCTGCTGCTGTAACAGTAATTGCTCTCCAAACGAGAGCACTGGCTTCCCCTATAAAGGTCCTTGCGTTAATTCTTCTCGCATTCACCACCATCACTACCATCATCAGCACCACCACCACCGGAGCTGCCGCCGCCACCGTCGTCGCCGCCTCCTCTCGCCCATCCATGCCGCCGCCATACACAATAGGGATGTGCTGCCAGGCGAATGAAATCAAATCCGCTCCCATTGCTCATAATGCATCCGTACTTAGGTTCTCAACCCCATCAACTGCCGCCCTGCTCTCGCCGCCTCCCCTCACTCACAGCAGCACGAAGGTAAGCAAATGGATGATAGCACATTGAGTTGGAAAGTCTTGCAACCTCAACGCACTCTCGCATAGGAAGCCGTCCTTAACAACTTCCGTTTGGTTATGGCTCAAGTGCTGTGACCTGGCCACGTTTGGTGGTTATTTTTAAGCCGCCCTCCCTCCAGTGAAACATAGAATTTTTTTCACTTCCAGCAGAGCGCCTTCCTCGAAGATGTGTGCCCGCCACGAGCTGCCACCTCCATGATGGAAATGTCTAGTGAAACCGAAAGTTGCTCCTTGCAAAAGTCAAAGTTCATCATCAAAAACAATGACGGCACATCCCGACGAACACTTGATACGTTTCAATTTTTAGATTGTGTGTCAAGGCGAGGCTACTAATGGGCTGTTGGCCGAGACCAGGGGCGTAGGACGTCTAATTTTTTTCAATTTCTTGCCGGCACACAACTTTGGCAATAAACAGCGGACTCTTAGAGTCGTAAAAAAAATGAAGAGCCCCCACGCGCACCAAATTAACCAACAAGACGGACGTTTATCGATGAGAAAGTTCACAGATACCACCGAAGTGCTAGGCAATTTGCAGTCAAAATCGGCCAATAATGATGGACGTGTGCCACGTGTTTAGCTGCCGCCCATAAGCGGGACCATGAATAAGTCATCGCTTATGCGGGTCGATTGTCGTTGCCTCGGCAATAAAAAGGGATCACAAAATATGAAGTGCCATCCAGCCTTGACATGATTTACATTTGGGAGTGGCACTCACATGCGTTTGTTTTTTACAGTTTTATTTTTAATTTTGTTTGGGGAGTCTAAGAATAGGTGGGCCTCGTGGTGTTGATGGTTAGCAACGTACGGCTTGGAATAACTTTGAAGTTTCGAACCTCTAATTAGCCGCCTGTGCTTTGATGTAGGGGACTCACAGAAGGGGCTGTGTTGGAGGAAGACTCCGTTTAGGAACCAGGTGTTCCTTCGGTGTGTGAGAAGGGTCTTAGGAACGGCCATTATTGACATGACTTTCAGGAAAGGTTGAATGAAGCGGAAATTTTGAATTCAACCAAATCCAAAAATTTGGGTTTGGAGGAGGGGACATCAATGAAGGCGTTCGGCGTAAAAAAAGTGTAATTAACGTTCTTGCCAACATATGAGCTCCTTTTCCAAAAACTGGAATTTGTTTTAATTCTAAAGATGGCGCTGCCTTTATTACACTTTACACAATGGACCTTGAAAAGAGTTCCGTTCCCCGAAGTAGACGAAGTCAAGAAAGCAGTTTTGAGACCAGTCGAAAAAATCGTCTGGAGCACATAGAATATCTACAGAAGAGAAAGGGGATCCCTTCAACTGCTTCAGGTTCCTATGGATTAGCTTTTCTTGCATCGCCTTCAAGATCTTTCCCAAGAGCTGAACATCATACACAAACAACTTGATAGATCCTTTTCAATGCGTTTTAGATCGGTTCAGTTAACCACTGACCAAATCTTCACAGTATTCCAAATATTAGAAAAATTCCAAGACGTGGAAATCAACACTCATATCGCGCCACCGTGGCGTAGTGGGTTGAGTGCGACGCTCGCACGCCGAAGGGTCTAGGTTCGATTCCCGGTTGAACACCTTGAATTTTTAACGGCACCACCTCTTTCGAGCTTCTGACAACACTCAAAGCCTTTGTCTAAGAAAACCTCTCACACACCGCTGTTCGGAGTCGACAAAAAACTTTAGGTCCATTCTACTCGCGATCGAACAGTAGCACGCACAACACGAGTAGTTGATGAGCCAGCTAGGCCCTGGTCCCCCTGTGGACTGTCACGCCAACAATTATTATTATTATTACTATTATTACATGGCAGCGCACATAAGAAAGAACTATACAGCGCCATGTATAGTTTTGACATACCAGCCCAACTCGTGCACTTATACTCATACAGATTTATGAAAAAGAACTCTAGCTTCTCCGTCAAGATCGATGCGTGCAAGTTAACTATAGAAAGCAAAACTTTATTTTAAATTAATTTTTTTTATATAATTCTTTATTTTATTTAATCTTAAGTCCAACTGCAACTGTATTACTTGATTGGAGGTTAGATCAGGACTGGCGGCCCAGAATGGGAAATATCAGATAAAGGTGCCTTGGCGTTCGATGTCTGAATTTCGCTTAGAGAGCACCCTCTTATGTCCAATCTGTGATAATGGTGCAATTAGCTTTTTTTGTCAAATTACTACGTAGAAACCCACAGACCCTTAAATGTTTTAATTCCATTGTCTGGCCCACATGCTTGACAAAAATGTAAAAATCTGCTTTGCTGCTTGGAGAGAACAAATTCTGCGGGTTTAGTGGGTAGAAGAAGCATTATATCAGACCATTCCAGCTTTTGAGAGAGAATGAAAAACTCCTTCCTTTCATCCATTCCTAATGGACGTCCCCAGGTTCAATAGGCTCACGCACTTGGAAAGATGGTCGACCGGCTTAGAAAAAACTTCAAACTTTGGTTGCAGACAAACTTTGGTTGCAGACAAACTTTGGTTGTAAAGTTAACGTGTGTCAATCTGTACCACAACGAGACTAAATTCTTGAATAAAGCTTTTTATAGCTTTTGTCTGTAGTCTTGCAAAATTCTTTTCGTGAAAGTTCATTGCAGAGTGTTACTTGCATATCGATTTCGAAAGGATGAGAGTGTTTTAGAAACAAACCTCTGTGCCTGTCATCTATTGTATCGAACTCCTGTATCTCCACAACAAGGCAAACCTCATTACGATAGACAATTTAATAATACAGACGATTACTAGTCGCACTATATATTTCATGTTGCTTGTCAAACAGTCGAAAACAAAGCAATACTAGCCGGACCTTAATCGCAGCAACGAGAACTTCTATAGCTCTATAGAGCTGTTTGTGTGCGTGATAAATCAGTTTCTGATTCTCATAAAAAGTTTGTTTTTCCACTGGGGACCACAACCGAACCGCAGTTTCGTTTTAGACTAAAATGTCGCCAACATCCTAAAGAACTTTTCGCTTGAGTCTGCCGGGCCACGGCGTGTAAGATGTACGTACTTTTAGTAATAGTAGCAAGTAAGTGGAACTTAAGTTTTAAGTCTTTAGTCTTTAGTCTTTAGTCTTTAGTCTTTAGTCTTTAGTCTTTAGTCTTTAGTCTTTAGTCTTTAGTCTTTAGTCTTTAGTCTTTAGTCTTTAGTCTTTAGTCTTTAGTCTTTAGTCTTTAGTCTTTAGTCTTTAGTCTTTAGTCTTTAGTCTTTAGTCTTTAGTCTTTAGTCTTTAGTCTTTAGTCTTTAGTCTTTAGTCTTTAGTCTTTAGTCTTTAGTCTTTAGTCTTTAGTCTTTAGTCTTTAGTCTTTAGTCTTTAGTCTTTAGTCTTTAGTCTTTAGTCTTTAGTCTTTAGTCTTTAGTCTTTAGTCTTTAGTCTTTAGTCTTTAGTCTTTAGTCTTTAGTCTTTAGTCTTTAGTCTTTAGTCTTTAGTCTTTAGTCTTTAGTCTTTAGTCTTTAGTCTTTAGTCTTTAGTCTTTAGTCTTTAGTCTTTAGTCTTTAGTCTTTAGTCTTTAGTCTTTAGTCTTTAGTCTTTAGTCTTTAGTCTTTAGTCTTTAGTCTTTAGTCTTTAGTCTTTAGTCTTTAGTCTTTAGTCTTTAGTCTTTAGTCTTTAGTCTTTAGTCTTTAGTCTTTAGTCTTTAGTCTTTAGTCTTTAGTCTTTAGTCTTTAGTCTTTAGTCTTTAGTCTTTAGTCTTTAGTCTTTAGTCTTTAGTCTTTAGTCTTTAGTCTTTAGTCTTTAGTCTTTAGTCTTTAGTCTTTAGTCTTTAGTCTTTAGTCTTTAGTCTTTAGTCTTTAGTCTTTAGTCTTTAGTCTTTAGTCTGTAGTCTTTAGTCTTTAGTCTTTAGTCTTTAGTCTTTAGTCTTTAGTCTTTAGTCTTTAGTCTTTAGTCTTTAGTCTTTAGTCTTTAGTCTTTAGTCTTTAGTCTTTAGTCTTTAGTCTTTAGTCTTTAGTCTTTAGTCTTTAGTCTTTAGTCTTTAGTCTTTAGTCTTTAGTCTTTAGTCTTTAGTCTTTAGTCTTTAGTCTTTAGTCTGTAGTCTTTAGTCTTTAGTCTTCAGTCTTTAGTCTTTAGTCTTTAGTCTTTAGTCTTTAGTCTTTAGTCTTTAGTCTTTAGTCTTTAGTCTTTAGTCTTTAGTCTTTAGTCTTTAGTCTTTAGTCTTTAGTCTTTAGTCTTTAGTCTTTAGTCTTTAGTCTTTAGTCTTTAGTCTTTAGTCTTTAGTCTTTAGTCTTTAGTCTTTAGTCTTTAGTCTTTAGTCTTTAGTCTTTAGTCTTTAGTCTTTAGTCTTTAGTCTTTAGTCTTTAGTCTTTAGTCTTTAGTCTTTAGTCTTTAGTCTTTAGTCTTTAGTCTTTAGTCTTTAGTCTTTAGTCTTTAGTCTTTAGTCTTTAGTCTTTAGTCTTTAGTCTTTAGTCTTTAGTCTTTAGTCTTTAGTCTTTAGTCTTTAGTCTTTAGTCTTTAGTCTTTAGTCTTTAGTCTTAAGTCTTTAGTCTTTAGTCTTTAGTCTTTAGTCTTTAGTCTTTAGTCTTTAGTCTTTAGTCTTTAGTCTTTAGTCTTAAGTCTTTAGTCTTTAGTCTTTAGTCTTTAGTCTTTAGTCTTTAGTCTTTAGTCTTTAGTCTTTAGTCTTTAGTCTTTAGTCTTTAGTCTTTAGTCTTTAGTCTTTAGTCTTTAGTCTTTAGTCTTTAGTCTTTAGTCTTTAGTCTTTAGTCTTTAGTCTTTAGTCTTTAGTCTTTAGTGTTTAGTCTTTAGTCTTTAGTCTTTAGTCTTTAGTCTTTAGTCTTTAGTCTTTAGTCTTTAGTCTTTAGTCTTTAGTCTTTAGTCTTTAGTCTTTAGTCTTTAGTCTTTAGTCTTTAGTCTTTAGTCTTTAGTCTTTAGTCTTTAGTCTTTAGTCTTTAGTCTTTAGTCTTTAGTCTTTAGTCTTTAGTCTTTAGTCTTTAGTCTTTAGTCTTTAGTCTTTAGTCTTTAGTCTTTAGTCTTTAGTCTTTAGTCTTTAGTCTTTAGTCTTTAGTCTTTAGTCTTTAGTCTTTAGTCTTTAGTCTTTAGTCTTTAGTCTTTAGTCTTTAGTCTTTAGTCTTTAGTCTTTAGTCTTTAGTCTTTAGTCTTTAGTCTTTAGTCTTTAGTCTTTAGTCTTTAGTCTTTAGTCTTTAGTCTTTAGTCTTTAGTCTTTAGTCTTTAGTCTTTAGTCTTTAGTCTTTAGTCTTTGGAAAAGTAAATACAACGTTTAGGTTTGGGTACAACCATATGTTCCTTTCATTCCTTTGATATTGCAGAACGCGGACACCAATAGCGTATTATTTATTCCCCATCTTCGACATTGTGTGGTCGCCGTGGCGTAGTGGGTAGAGTGCGACGCTCACACGCCGAAGGGTCTAGGTTCGACTCCCAGCTCAACACCAATTTTTCGAATTTTTCACGGCACCACCTCTTTCGAGCTGCTGACAACACTCAAAGGAGTAATAACTGTCAAAGAAAGCTTCTCAAATCTCGCCGTTCGGAGTCGGCAAAAAACTGTAGGTCCCTTCTACTCGTGAGAGAACAGTAGCGCGCACAACACAAGTAGTTGATGAGCAAGCAAGGCCCTGGTCCCCCTTTGCACTGTAGCGCCAACAATTATTATTATTATTATTATCTTCGACATTGTGAGGATCTGTCAGTTATTTGCCCGTCTTCATAGAGAAGCGTTCTTTCTTGAAAGAGTCGGGAGAGGATATCAAAGCAGGACATTGATCTGTTGTGGATGCCACTCATGTGATTGGCCTTTTTGTGAATATTCAAGAATATTCCGACGCCTTGCAATTAGAGCAAAAGATGCCGAAAAGCATAAAAAACATATCCTAGGTTAGCTAAGGACGCTGGTGAAGCTTCAGTAGATCAGTTCTGAAGTCAATAGAATAAACTTGTGCTTTGTAAGTCATCCAATTTAGGAAAATTAAAAATGCATTCAAGTGTTATAGTTTCTGGTATCTCCGATTGACTCACTACTAACTCACAAACAAACTGAAAACAAAATTACTGACATAAAAAACGGTGAACGGCTTTAAAACAATTACTGGAAAATTAATAAAACACAAAAAATGTATTTTCCTCTTACACTTAGAACAAATCAGAAAAAGTAACGAGGTTGCGTGTTGCTTCAGTTTTGTTTAGCTCATTCCACGAAATGAGAATATATTGCTCTTTTGACGTCGACTTTTAATTTCAAATTCCTACGAAATTTAATTTAATATTCAACCACCCAAACTGCACTGATACACTGTGCACACAAATCATGTTTAATTAAACAACACAGCTCCCCTTCAAATACAGCAACAGAATTGATAACCCCCGTCCTCACTCAAGTGTGTAATGCGACAAATTCTGATTAAACCATTAAATCCGTCCCACAAAAGGACTCACTGAGTGCCTTCCCTATCGCCACCGCCACCGCCACACGAAATAATCGGAATTTTAACACCTCTTAACTCTAGGCACCACGAATAATAAACAAATCACCCACATTGGCAGGCATTGCTCCCTTTAGATGTACACTCCTGAATCGCCAACAGTTCACTCAACCGAATGTTCCTTTGAATATCACTGAATCGCTTTGCTTGTTCTTTTTTTGCTCTCCGGTCCGCGTGCGAACAACCGACCGATACCAAGTGACTGTCAGCGAATACTGTTGCCATTCGATAGGAGACCACATTGCAAGGATAACAAAAAAGAAAGCCAGTTGGGAGCGTTTCCAGGACATGGTTTATTAGTCACTCAAGTCAGCCCTTATTCGAGGCTGCTCACTTGAAAATTCTGTCGATAGGGTAAATAGTCTTGCACCATGGGAAATACGACAGAGGCCTACATCAATGGCGACCAAGCCCCATCGACGTGGGTAATGGAATATTAACCAAATGCAGCCCCGCTCCTCCGTTCCACGGAAGTCTCCTCCTTGTCATCGCCTGTATCACTTTCATTACAGATAATTGCCCACCTGTTGTTTTGTTCATCATTTCTTATGAATACCGGCATGTAGACCCAAACACGCTTTGCGGGCGAATTTCTCCCCTGGCGTGGATAATCTACTCCCTCCGGTGAGGAGAGTCTCCATTTTTGTCGGATGAATTCAGCGTGACTCCTTCTTTGTGCCCATCAATCAGGCGATAGACGACGACTTTCTTTCAATCTTATTTGTGGTTGATGACAGCAAGTGTTTGACAGATTTTGGCTGGCGTTCAAAGCAACATTGGCCCAATCACATTTGGGTTATTAATTTCAATCAATGACAAGCATTTAAGAAAAACAAAGAAAAATTTGGGGAATTTTTATATGTATTAGCAAATATTTTCGATACTTTTTGTTTTTTTTTTTTTTGTTTTTAAGATTTGGAAACTGTTTTCAATTTTAAAAGTTTTTGTGTGTATTTTAAATTTATTTAATTGTATTTTTTATTTTGTTTTAATTCTTATATTTTGGTTAAGACTATAAATATTCAGATTTCAGAAAATGTGTTCAAAGTTTGCAGAGGAGCCGGAATGCCGAAAAATACTCAGTAAACGGAAAGTTGTGAATGACAATGCTTATCCTGGACGTCCCAGCACATTAACATAATAATAATTATAACTGTTGGCGCGACAGTCCACAAGGGGACCAGGGCTTAGCTTGCTCATCAACTACTCGTGTTGTGCGCGCTACTGTCCTCTCATGAGTAGAAGGGACCTACAGGTTTTTGCCGACTCCGAACGACGATGTTTGAGAAACATTCTTAGACAGTTATTACTCTTTTAGTGTTATCAGCAGCTCGAAAGAGGTGGTGCCGTGAAAAATTCGATGTGTTCAGCCGGGAATCGAACCTAGACCCTTCGGCGTTTGAGCGTCGCACTCCACCCACTTCGCCACGGCGGCACATACCATAAACAACCGATGACAATGTTGTAAAGAAAAACGTGGTATGTTGGTTGGCTCGTGTCATGTAATTTTTTCGAAGATATTTAAAATAAAATCATGGGGCAGTGAATTCTAACCAATAAAAGTTTCGCATGAGCATCGCTCAGGAATTGTTGTATGACGTTTAAGACGACCTATATTTGCTTAAAATGGTCATAACTGTTGACGAATTATGGTCTATGGTTATGACATTGAAACCATAGCACATAGATCTCAATGGAAGATCCCAGAAGTGCCAAGACCAATATCGCCCAACACAGAAAACATGTCTAACTTTTATGCTTCTCATAAAAAAAAATAAATACGCACATGGCTGGAACTGTAGACATATCTTCGGGACGAATGCACCAACATAAGAAAATAAAAAATCTATAACCGAATGTATGTAGCCCACGAACAGACTCCAAACGTAGCTTTCAGGGACTTTTAAATTCTCAAACAACTCATTGCAAACAAAGAGTTACACTTATGCATAGAAATCTCAATTTTTTTAAGCGCCTTAGAAAAAAGGAATAAGATTTGAAACAGGCTCGACGATTCTCGTGGTTTAATTTGATATTGTTGAGCAATTATATTTTGTACAAAGTGCGACAAGACTAACAGCAATGATACAAATGCAATCGAACTAAAATCAAATATGTAGAAATTTGACTTATCTCTATCTTATCTATGTAACAAATTTTGTAAAATAAAAAACAAAAATAGAAAAATAGAAATAAAACTGTACGATGTTAACCATTCTAAAAATGTTTTGTTTTAAGTGTCGTTTTGTTGAACAATCTTTTTAAGGCTTCATGGCAAACACCTGATATCGCCCTCGTTGGAACACTCTTTAGGGCTAACTTTTTTGTATTAAAACTCGTTACGGACAGAAACAGAAGAACAAGTTGGTCCGATTTTCAGCCGCATAATTCTGTTTTCACAAGCAAAAAACGTTTTCTTCCGAAAAAGATCAATAAGGTTTAATTGCTATATGATGGTTGCCTTTTATATTTCGGGATTAGAGACAAAAAAAAAAAAATAATCATCGAAAATAGCTTTATGGTTTTTCAAAATATTCCCCATTAAGATCTATACACTTTTGCATGCGTTTGAACCAATTGTCGAAGCACTTTTGCCACTCTGATTGAGGTATCTCCAAAACATGCATTCTGAACGTATCAACCGCTTCGTCACGTGTCGAAAAACGTTGACCTCTCAATTTATTTGTTACGTACGGGAATACAAAGAAGTCATTCGGTGCCAAGTGAGGACTATACGACGGATGACTCATCAAATCGATGTTTCGAGTGCTCAAAAATGCAGTTGTTTGAGCCGATGTGTGAGAGCTCGCATTGTCGTGGTGAAGATTGATCCGTCTTTGGCGATTGGTTTTCCTGAATTCTTGGAAAACAAATGAAAAACAAATGACTGTGTATCGCTCAGAATTGACTGTTGTGAGTTGTTCTAGTGGTACGGTTGCGACATGTCCAGTTTTTCCGAAAATGCAGGCGACCATTTGCTTGGAAGTGCTTCGTGCGCGAGCAACTTTTGTTGGATTTGGCTCAATTTGAAACACCCTGAAACAATGTTGTTTACTTTCGGGCTCACCTGTCACGATGTCAGAGACGTGTTTCAAAGCACCGCAATAGTAATTTTGTAGCATTTCTTTCGACCAATTGACATGAGCCTTTTTTTAAGCGATTGACAAATTGTGTGGGATCCAAACCGAACAAATTTTTTTGACGGCCAAATGTTCATGCAATATTGAATGTATGCTAGTACCACTAATGCCTAAGGTTGTCTCAATCTCACGATAGGTCATATTACGATCTTGCAATATCAGTTGGCACACAGCATCAATGGTTTCTGTAACAACAACTGATTTTGAACGACCTTCACGAGATTCGTCTTGGACAGAACTACGACGTCGGTTTGAATTCACCACACCATCGATAAACACTGGTTCTTGATGCAGCTTCATCGCCAAAAATTGAATTTAGTTCATCGATGCACTGTTGTTGAGTTAATCAACGTCGAAAGTTGTAAAAATTAATGGCACGAAAATTCTCACGATTTAATTCCATTTTTTCGGCGAAATTAATCTTTTAAATTACTGTAAAGAACACAAACGGCACTCGTATGTCAAAACGTTATGAGTACGTATAACCTCAAAAATGTTAAATTTTACAACAAAGCTGGCAGTTGCTAGATTGCTATTTTAGGGTTGCCCATCCCGAAATATAAAAAACAACCTTCGTAGAAATTTGACTTATCTCAAAATAACAAATTTTATAAAATAAAAAAAAAGTTGAAAAATAGAAATAGAACTCTACGATGTTAACCATTGTAAAAATGATTGGATTTAAGTGTCGTTTTGTTGTACAATATTTTTAAGGCCACTTGGCCAGCACCTGAAAACGTTCTTGTTGGAACACTCTTTAGGGCTAACCTTTTCGTATTAAAACTCGTTACGGACAGAAACAGAAGAACAAGTTGGCCCGGTTTTCAGCCACAAAATTCTGTTTTCACAAGCAAAAAACGTATTTTTCCGTAATATAACAATAACGTTTTATAGTTATATACAGTACCTCACAAAATTGAGCATACACTCATAACTTTTTTTTATTTTTATCTTTTTCGCTTTACAAAAAGTAGTTAATTAATAAAACTTAAATGCAGTTCGAGTTGAAATATTTCAATTGCTAAACAAAAATATGAAAATTAAAAAAAAACTTGCTATTTCTAAACAAAATATAAAAGGCACTTCATTTTAAATCACAAAATTGAGCATACACTTAAAATAAATTAGAGTTACGACTAAAACACAAAACAAAAACAGTTACAAATAAAATATCAGTAATGCGTGGCACCTCCTTCAGCATCTATGACAGCTTGTAACCGCCGTTTTACCAGTTTTTCAGTAAAAGATGGCTGAGTCCCTTCCCAAGCTGCCTGAATTTTAGCTTTTAGCTCCTGCGTATTGGAGGAGGTACTCCCTTTAACCCGCACTTTTATTTCGTGCCATAGATGTTCAATAGGGTTAAGATCCGGCGATTGTGGGGGTGTTTTTAGCTGCTTTGGAGCGTTATAAAGCAACCATTCGTTTTCTTCTTTTGAACTAGGGAAATGTACGGCTTTCTGCGGGCAATCCTACCATTTAAATTATTCTTTCTCAAGACTCTGCGAACGGCTTTTACTGAAAGAGGCTTATTTATTACGGATGACACCTCAGCCGTTAACTTTGGAACGCTAAATTTTGGATTGGACTTGATTGTCCGAACAATATACCGCTTGTTTTGTTCTAACAGCAATTTTTGTTTTCCCTTTCCAGGTCTGTTTTTTAGTGTCCCTTCATATGCATTGTTTTTTATTTTTTGTACCGTTGCATGCGATCGCCCTACAGTTTCTCTTTCCCTCGCAAAATAGCTAAATTATGAGCATTCTCGTTTGCAAAGAAGTCTGTTTTCGCATGTTTTCCATATTTTCGCACAAAAAAAAGAATATCGGTCTTTTCAGTTCAAAAGCGTGTGCAGAATTGATCATCAAGGACATTTGTTGCTTCATTCCTGAACAAATTTGCATGTATCGATTTTCCGAAGCTTGTGTATAACGCACACATGACATCTATATGCTCAATTTTGTGTGTCGATTTCAGGGCTTGTTTAATTTTTCATGCGAAAAGTACCGGTAGGAAGTCGCCTGTCTGTGAATTAAGCATATACTCTTGTTTAAGATATGTAGTTATGTTATGATTGTATACCAAAAAATAAAATAAACAAGAAGTCGGCTCAAATAGGTTTATGCTCAATTTTCTGAGGTACTGTATATACAGATATTTTTGTGTGACTTAAGTATTTTTTTCTTTTCGGCTAGTTCGGTAAAAACAGAAAATACCTGACCTATACTTTTTCAATAATAAATCACAGCACGTAGAAGAACAATGGTTCGTGAACTCACCATGGCATTCGAGCGGATGCAACACATACTGAAAAATAATACTGGGCTCAAGCCGTTGATATTCTTAAAAGGCCACGATCTTAAACCGCGTTAAAAAAAAGTTCGAATGGAAGGAGAGTAAGTACGCTTGTACCAAAGTGGTGCTTGCCGAATTTTGACTTTCCGACCAGCTGCCACCCGTTTCTAAGTAATATGTCTACAAACAAAATTACCAATTAATATGCGATAGAGGTTGTAGGAACGGACAGCCACCAGAAATCAACCATTGCCGTTATTGATGGTTTGCGCTCAATATAACCGTCGATAGTCGCTCTTCCCTCGTATTTTTGGATTGTAGCGTAAGATTTATAAATGTAAAAATGGATTTCACTTATTTTATTAATGAACAATATATTTAGAATATACAAAGTAAAAATAGAGTTTTAAATTAAAAGTTACTCCTGCCAACTGTTGCTAACGACGACTTATCCGGCTGACAACTGATCAACGACTCATTACTCCTCTCACGCGACGACTGCTCTCTTCAAGGTATAGCCTTCTCTTCCACTGCTGCCAATGCTCTTAGGTTTTACATAAATTACCGAAAATTCTTGTTCGAAATATTTAGAATACTTCATGGATCAAATTTCAATATTTTTAACGCTTTTAGGAATAATCCAGAGAAAGAAATAAGGCTTGCATATAAAATTCTTTAGTTCTGTATTGAAGCTCTGTACTTGATTATCCAGTGGCATGAACATCGTAAAGCGCACTTATGTTTATATGTGTTGCGTTGGCGGGAACGTTTTACTCCGCATTGAATGGAGCAGTCTTCCACATATCCAATGCGAGGTTAATGCTCTAATGTACTTACTTTATAAATCAATTTCCGATTTAATCGGGAGCAATTTAACACTAACATACGGCGACACGCGAGTCCATTAACGGAACCGGAGTCCATTGACCATATCTGATATGGCAGAAGCTATCCCATGGGCCAAAGAAGTGTTTTTCGAAATAAATTAAACAAAATCGATCTGGAAAAAGGTCAATTAGTCAATTAAAAAAAGTAAACCATAAAAATTTATTCTAAGAGAAACTTCAAAATTGTACCTCAGTCTTAAGGCTCACCTGCAATTAAACCGAGAAGATGCGTTCGTCCTGTTTTTGCGTCGATTTCACATTTTTTATTTTGAGTCTTTTAAAGGTGTAGAGGAATCATCAGTAATAATATTAATTGTTGGCGCGATAGTCCACAGGAGGACCAGGGTCTAGCTTGCTCATCAACTACTCGTGTTGTGCGCGCTTCTGTTCTCTCAGGAGTAGGAGGGACCTACAGTTTTTTGTGTGAGAAGCTTTCTTAGACAGTTGTTACTCTTTGAGTGTTGTCAGTAGCTCGAAAGAGGTGGTGCCATGAAAAATTCGAAAAATTGGTGTTGAACTGGGAATCGAATCTAGAGCCTTCGGCATGTTACCCACTACGCCACCGCGACTACAGAGGAATCATCAGTGTTGTGAATAAATGTAATGCTTTTGAACAGACATATAATAGCGAAAGCAGTTTGCGAATAGTATTTAATATCTGGGGTAAACGGAGGTGCATGTCTCGTTTCTTCTGTCTTCTTTCCTTAAGTGCTAAGGCTAATTCGGGCTTCGAAAAGTGCCTCTTATAAAGATTTTTGTGGGAAAATTGAAACACTCAGCGAACTCAGCAGACTAGTGAAAGTTCTCAAAAGGGACAAAGCAGTGAGGCTGTATACACTAAGAAAACCAGACGGTAGCTATACCGAATCTAAAGCTGAGACCCTCCAACTCATGCTAGAGACTCACTTCACTGGGATCCAGACCACAGTTGGCTCAAAACCAGCGCCGATTTCCAAAACTGGGGATGAGCAGACAAATACTATACTTAGAGGCTGGCATATTCCATCACTCGTGGCCACTTTTGAAGCCATCAGGTACGCTTTTGCGTCTTTTGATGGTTTCAAGTCACCGGGCACCGATTCGAATTCGTTGAATCCTTTAATTATGAGATTTACTCGAACTTCATGAATCGCACAGTGGAAGCACTCCTTTTTCTACCGTGGTGAACCAGTTAAAAATTCATTAATTACGTTCATAGACAGTGCAAAAGAAGCCTCAGTAACATGACTGCTTTTCAGCTTCACTTAATTCAAAACCAAATCAATTTTCAAAGACGCGTAAAATGAATTGCACAATATTTTGCGGTAAATAGTAAAATCAGTTCAATGATAAGAATGCACATACATATGTCTCCATGTTTACCACATTAGAGTCACCTACCGTTATGCTCGTTTAATAAATCTTAACCGCTGTCTGCACTGCGTACACTAACTCGTCCAGTACCAATCCACACGTAAAGTTTGGTAATTCAGTGAAAGTTGCATGACAACAAACGCGCTCCGACGCCGCAGACAAGACAAGACCTTGACTGACATGCACATGTGCCGGGTAGTCAAACTAAACCCGTTATACGGTTTGATTTAATGCGAGCCATCGGAGTTGGCTGCTGGAATCGTATTCACATCACTGCGACCGTTGAGAATGCGATCGGTGCGGATCGACTGACAGACGCTCTAGCCCTGAATTTGATCTTGGACGTAGTTTGCATATGCAGTCACGCGTTTCTAGGTCAAAGATGAGATGGGAAATACGAGTTAATTAACGGTGATGTTCGATTCCGATGATGAGATTGTAGTCAATTGCATTCGGTTTATGTATACAGTTTTTTCGATGGCGTACATTTTTTTTCTTTGTTTGTCATTGCGAAAGGGAACCTAATCGGCGTAGGGCAAACTGTGCTGTTGACAAGTTCTCTTCTTACTTTAACGAAATGAAATGTCAGACGGCGGTTTTTATTTCTCAAGGCAGCGAAAGTATGTTTGACCGTCTGCATCTGCTCAATTTTCAAGTTTGTATTTATTAAACGAAATCATTAAATTTTTGCAAGTCAAATCACACAGTTTAACTTAAAAAAAATTGGTTGTCTAAAACTTATCCATCGATTGGTTTTTTTTCGAGGTTTTTCAGTTTGAAAATTGTGAAATTTGAAACACTCACAATAAGTTTCATCCAAGTCATGAATATCAGGATTCTAAGAGTATGGGTCCGGCTGAGAAATTTCTTTCAACATTCGATCGGTTTTTTTTTATTGAAAAACGCAATTTTTTTGTTGCTATGGAGGTTCAGATATTTCAGCATCCCATTCACTGATAACGGCCAATCATAAGCCTGCTATCCTACGCACAATAAGCAGACTTTAATTGATGTTGT
The DNA here is from genome assembly GCA_955652365.1 of Eristalinus aeneus. NCBI lineage: Eukaryota > Metazoa > Arthropoda > Insecta > Diptera > Syrphidae > Eristalinus > Eristalinus aeneus. Next base: position 63,245,464 of record OY019134.1, on the reverse strand, counting down.
GGGATCAATGAGCCTTTTAACTGCAAAGTATATCAGTCCTGATCAACTGTCGTCGCTGTTGAACTGTCATTTGAACTGCCTGTTGAATTATCAGTTGAACTGTCGTCGCAGTTTCTCAGAAAAAATATTTTGAGTAATTTTATCTCACCGAAAAGTTTTAAATTCTTTAAAAATTTTCAAAAATAACAATTAAAGTTTTTATATATAATATTAATTTAAATTTTATGAAAGATTTTTTAAAGCTCCACAATTCAATTTATTTTTTGATGTTCGAATTTTTTTTTGTCTTAATATAAAAAAATCGCTTTTCGACATTTCCGATTTCTCGTTCGACAATTTTATTACTTCTGAATAAATCCAAATTTCGTTAAGTACCTGGCGATCACATGATCAATCAACCGTCAACCAGATTGATCATGTTGCGATCGACGTCAGACACTCCTCCAGTATTCTCGATATCCGAACCCTCCGAGGTGCAAACATCGACTCGGATCATCACCTTGTTGTAGCCAAGGTAAGAACCCGGATATCGAGAGAGCAACCAACAAATTGGTTTGATGTCGGAAAGCTACAATCGCAGCCGATCGCTAGAGCCTTTGCCGATCGATTCTCGATTCTCGATGACGCTACAGTCCGGGGTGGACCTGGGCCTCCACCAACATGCCTCTCCAGCCAACACTATCTTTCGCTAACTGCCTCCAAATGCGCACTCCATGTTGGTTGAGGTCCTTCTCGTTGACGTTGTATCCGAAGACGCTTGACCAGGCGCATGTCGCTGTACAACCCATAGAGCTCTTCTCCTCAAGATGCCATAAACGCAAACATTCCAAGGAATCCAACAACCTGAATCCAACAGCCCAAGTCCGTTTACGGATGTGTTGTTGTGCAGGCTGTGTTTTCCAATGACTCCAGCAAAGATATCCTCCTTTCCCAGCTGAGCATTGAAGTCTCCTTGAACGATTTTGGTGTGGTAGCTGGGGCATCGATCGTATCTTCTTTCTAGGAGATCATAGAAGTCATCCTTGGTGTTGTCATCCTTCTCCTCTTTTGGGGCATGAGCGCATGTAAGGCTGATATTCTCGAATTTACCCTGTTGCGGATTGTCATAAGGCTTTCGCGGACGGGGTCATAGCTCAAGACTTCTTACCTTTGTCTGCCTTCTCTCTCACTGTAGGAATCGCTGTGGTACATGTCGCAGTTTTTTATCGTTGTTTTGCAGGGCACATCCCATCGCATTTCCTGGATGCCCATAATATCTATCTTGCAACAGTCAAGGGCCTTCGTAAGTTGTTCGGCTGCACGTGGCCTGTTAAGGGAACTCACATTTCACGTGTAAAACTGAAAATCGTTGTCCTTGAAACATTTGCATGGTCGTCAACAGTTGATCCGTCCTTATCCGAGACTTTTCTGAACTGATGGTTTTTTACGTGGTGATTAAGTTAACCTCACGCACAACCCACAGACTGGTAGGAAAGCCCCATTATTTAATCCTACAGCAGAGGGGTTCGCTGCATACATTTGTTCACCACACAACAGGTGTTGTAATGGCTATCCTGGGGGCGCTGAGAGGAGGATGTATGTCAACTTGACCTGTGCACTAACGAGGATAGTTTTGGAAGCTCACCTTGTTGAGCGGAGTCAACAACGCTACCTCGCGTGGACAGGCCCATGCCCCTAAAATTGGTGTCTTACTCCAACCCAACTGCACGATTATTTCATACCAGCGATAAACTGTCTCAGAGAATGATTTTCCCGTCAATAAGAGAGGGATTTATTCCTACTCTGGGGATCTTAAGTCACAACTTGCATGTGGCGCCATTTTTTGAAGTCGGAACGAATTAATTGGGCATCTGCCTCCTTTCAAAGCTTAGAGTACTAAGACTCGCTTCCTTCAATGTTTCAAAATGGCGCCCTGAGCTGCCTCTTTTCTTTGACGGTTACGAGGTCGAAACTCTCTCTCTCACTGCACTGTGTTTAAATTAAGAGGCATGCTGCTGTGTACGTTTGGATAGTTTTGAGATAATTGCTTGAGGTAAGTTGCTAAAACCTTCTTGGTATTCTGTATCTTTGAAGGTACGGTTACCCAAAATGAATTTCCGGCTTGAAATTTTATCTCCCTTCGCACCAATTTTAAATATATACTTTTCGTCTGAAGTTTGACTTTCCTTAGCTCAAACGATTCAATTAGGCTGTACAACTGTAAACACAACTTTGACTTTGTGGCAATTGCATCTCCCTGCCCGTAACCAATCCATATTCAGTTGTTTACCGTTTCAGACGAATGGTCAATGGACTTAATCTCCCCGAAATGTTCGCGTGACAAAATGCATTAAAATCTAATCACTTCCGAGCCCATTGATTTTTCAATCAACCAAGCCGCCTTTAGCAGCCAACACCAGCGGCGTTTCACTTGCCTTTGGACAGCCAGAACACATGAGTGCACAATGGTTCTATTCTACTTGCTCATTGTGTCGTATTTGACGATTTCTGTATCTGTAAGTTATCCGAATGTAAACTTTCTTTCACTTTCAATTCTAACGAGCATCTTTTAGAAATACGTCACCATCATCGAATTCAAATCCCACGTCTATAATCCTGCGGTAGCATCGATCGACTATGCCGTGATCAACGGCACATATTTGAACTACAACCTGACAATTTTGCAAGTTTTTAACACTGATATCCTTGTCAGCATGAATATTAAAAAGTTGCAGAAAAATAGGAAAACGACAACACTCCTGCACTGGAGACACTTCAACTACTGCAAGTTCTTGGAAATCTACCAAACCGATCGAATCTTTAAGATCCTGTTTACAAACATTATTCAGCAAAGTTTCATAACGTCGTGTCCTTTCCGAGAGGGCAATTACTACATGAAGAATGCTTACGTTGATGCTGAACCGCTTCAAAATATCCTGCCCCGTGGAGTGTATCATGTTCAAGTTGATGTGGCTGCTATCGAGGATGGAATCGATAGAGTTATAAGCAGTTTTGTGAAGATGTCCTTTTAACAAAATTATGGTTTGCGAATAAATGCATTTACTAAGGAGAACAGACTTTATTTGAAATGTAGATAAATGTCATCAACAACACTAAACACTAAAGAATTAAAAATTAAACAATTTTAAAAAAATCAACAAAATTAAAATAAATTTTAAACTTTGTTAGTGGCGCCCCCTATATATACCAGAAATTATTGAGTGAACTGTTATGAATTTTATGAGACATTATGAAACTTGATTCGTTTTATCGGTGAGAGCAGTAGCGTTCCGCTTAAAGACTGCATCGGTTTACCTTTGCTTCGGTTAAACCCAATCGGCGTGGGAGAGCCCCCCTTTATTTTTGACTCTTACTTCAAATTCAAGGCTTTTCAGATATCCTTGAACGTGTTGAAAAACCGAGGGGTTTTGGACAATTGACACATTGTTCCTTGAGGTAAAGAAATATTTACTTTTCGACACATTGCGCACCCTTTTCCAACGTGTGCAAAATTTCACAACCTCCCAAAATGATCTATTCCTTTCCACATAAAAGCGTAACGCTTGAGTCAGCATCAAGTCATTCCATTTCGCAGTTTTATTTATACAATCCTCGATCGGAATGATACCATTCACGCCCAACTTGCTAATCAGAATCGCAAACATCTTTCAGGTTCTCATAATCATTCCAGCCCTGACCAACATCAAAACAAAAAACACTGCTCACCAACTTTGTGCGCAAACTTTACTAATTCGTCTTTACTTGGCAATAGTGCTAATCACACATTCATTTGAACAAACATAGGCAAGTCGTGTCTCAGAAGCAAGTTCGCTTAATTGCAGACACCCGCTAAGTCAGTGTGATTCTCATGTACGTGGTGACCAAATTTTTAATCCCGTCGAACACGAGCGACGAGTCTATTCGGACAAAGTACGTTCCAGGAGGCAGGACAAGGCCAAGAAAGTTTCCATCGAGGTACGCCTGCTTGATGAAGTAGAACCCTTGCTTGATAGGGCACGACTTCAGGAACGACAAAGTGAATACTCGCCTGAACACACCATACAGTATGTTGTTTTCCAGGTTATTCAGAAATTTACAGAAGTCAATATTTTTCCAGCTAATGACCTTCTTCATCTTCTGGTTGACAAACTTCTTGATGTGCACGCCGCAGACAACCTTCACATTGTGAACCTTGTGGACGGTCAGGTTGATGTTGAGGAAAGTTCGATTAAGCACCTCGTGGTCGACGCTTATGGAATTCGTGTCGAAGACCGTTGACTTGATGTCATCAATGTAGACGTATTTCTGGAAGGGGTTCGAATATGTGAAAAAGTGCCTTTTGAAGTACGCACTGGGGAATATCTTACACTGGCAGCGACGCCAATGAGCCCGAAAACGAATATAGCGTGCGCTGGAGTCATTCTGAATGCGAACAGCCCTGCGGCCATTGTCGTCGGTTGACTAACGATCTGAAGTGGTGTAACTCAAGCTCATCTAGATAGATGGTCATCCGGCTGAAACTTTTGTAAGCAATTAAATTCGTTGATTCGATTGAACACGCTATGAATGCGTCAATTTAACTGACATGGAATGGAAAAGTTTATCAGCTTGTGGTGCAGTGACGATCTGACAAAAATTGCGAAAAAATGTTGGCTGCTTTGTAGTTTAAAGGTACCACGTCCAAAATTATTCAAATTTGCAACAGGAAGCTGCCATGGTCATGCAACTCTTCGCCAAGCCTCATGGCAAGGAGTGTCTCAACCACCTATTCTATGACAATCGTGTTTAAACCTGAGAATTGCGCAAAAGCAGGAACTCAGAAACTTAAGAACACGCTGTTGGCACTCCCAAGAGTTAATTATTTCAATGCTTTGAAAAAGAAACCGTTAAATATCATTCTTCCACAAAAAAAAATGTTTGACCTGACTCTCAAAAATCGAACAATCTCTGTCAAAATAAATAAAAAATGGAGAAAGCGCTTAAAAAAATTAGGACACTCATCTAAGAACAGTTTCTGGTCTATGTAACGCAGTTGGAAGATATTTCTTTATAATTGGCGCGCGAGTTACGAGAACACCACCATAGCCAACAACAACAGCAAAGTGCATTTTCAGCAATCGAACACCACGAAACGAAACAGCAGCAGCAGCGGAATAGTGCGTTGTCAACAGTCTCGTACTTTTCCGCCAGAAAGTAATCCGATATGTAATTGCAAAGGTGATCGCCACAAAATTTACTTATCAGCGTCTGCTGAACTTCCGGGTGACCGATCACCTTTGCAAATGTTAGGTGACATAATAATAATAATTGTTGGCGCTACAGTCCAAAGGGGGACCAGGGCCTAGCTTGCTCATCAACTACTCGTGTTGTGCGCGCTATTGTTCTCTCACGAGTAGAAGGGACCTACAGTTTTTTGCCGACTCCGAACGGCGAAATTCGAGAAGCTTTCTTAGACAGTTATTACTCTTTGAGTGTTGTTAGCATCTCGAAAGAGGTGGTGCCGTGAAAAATTCGAAAAATTGGGTTTGATCTGGGAGTCGAACCTGTACCCTTCGGCGTGTGAGCATCGCACTCTAAACCCTACGCCACGGCGACCACGATTGTGCTATCAATATCAGAAATTAATGAGCTTTACACATTGCCGTTCCAAGTCTATGACCGAAAAGGAGGGACGAGAGCCAAGAAAGATATGAGAAGCTAAGGGTTCTGTGATCAGCAAAGGAGGGTATTGGATTACAAATAGCAGACAAGAGGTCGTTTATAAAAATGAGAAAGAGTGTCGAAGACAAAATGGAGCCCTGGGGAACATCAAAAATAATATGATGTATGTCAGACTTGATTACATCTAACACAGCTTGTGTTATTAATTTCCAATCCATTGAGAATAAACAAAACATGAACATAAACAAAAGTCTAAGTTGGAGCTAACAGAAAGGCAAAAGCCGTTCCGTAGATATTAAAAGTTTTCCTGAAAGTAGTCACATAAATTAAATGTTGATAAAACATGGCAAAAAGAGGTTTAAGCATTTTTTGAATAGTTTTTTTTTTTACGGGCTAGTTTAGCCTAGCTAACAGAGCATAACTCTTATATTTCACACTCGGCCATTTTTACTCCTAATAAGCTTATTGTGGCCGCTGTGGCGTGCCACAGTGCCACGCTCACACGCCAAAGATCCAGTTCGATTCCCAGTTGAACACCTCGCACTCCCTTTTTCGAGCTGCTGACAACACTCAGAAAGTATTAACTGTCTAAGAAAAAGCTTCTCAAACTTCGCCGTTCGGAGTCGGCAATAAACTGTAGGTTCCTTATACTCGTGAGAGAAAAGTAGGGCGCACAAAACGAGTAGTTGACGAGCAAGCTAGGCCCTGATCCACCTGTGGGCTCTCGCGCTATCTAATTATTGTTATTAAGCTATTGACTAAGCCCCAAGACGTTTCTAAGTGTTAATATAAGAACAATGAGAAAAGAACCACACATAGATTACCGCAGTCTTTCGAAAACCATGATTTGTACATGCCGGTAACATAATTGCACAATTGATCAAGCAAGATTAAGCAGTGAAAACTCTCTGATGATTGTCCTAAACTATGAGCAGCGCAAAATAGGATATACATCAGTGGCAAGAAATGTCACATTGCTGCATGATGCGTTTCTATCCAAGAAAAACCAAAGACTGTTTGCGATGATCATTATTATATATACGAGTAACTGAATTTGGTGTACCTCAAGGTTCCGTACTTGGTCCCATGTTGTTCAACATTTCTTATGTCCATATTGGAAGAACTTTTCTTACTTTTTTTGTTGATGATAAAGCGCTGTTCTCATTTAACATCTTTGCATATGGCACTACTACTTTGCTATAGAAGTCAAAATTTCAAATTGTCTGTTGAATCTGTTGATAAGTTCCAGTCTATGTGGTTTACCAGACAATAGTTTCCACCCACAAGCATACCTACAATTGGACTCGATAAATGTTGAGTTGTCTGAAAGCTGAAAATCCTTTGGGGTAACTTTTAATAAAAAAACGTACTTTTGAAAAACATACATCAATCGAGCAGAGCACATAAAATAAACCAAATGGTTAAGACTCTACCCACTTATCAAACGAAAATCATTGCTTAGTATTGAAAACAAATTATACATTTCCAAAAAAAATCTTTCAGCTAGTTCTCCCTATGCTTGTTGTGACCTAGTTGAACGTAACTAGTTTAGATTAAGGTTCTTCAAGTGATTACAAATTTGCCGCTGTTAAAATCTCGAGAGAGGCAACAAGAAAAAAATGGATCTTGGTACAGATCGCACGTGATCCTTTAACGAAGTTCAGCGCCCAGTATTTTTGGTTACTACTCATGCACCAGTTAAACAGGCCTTGAAATCTACCATCGACTCGGGTAGACTTTATTTGAAGAGCATTTTACGTATAGTGATACACGCACTCTAGTGGACGTTTATCGACCATGTTTGTCAAATCGTAGGATTTCAAAGTTACAATTTTGACTTGAAAACCAAAAATGTACACTACAGTAGAAAAAAAATTGTGACGGAAGAGTTATGAGCATTGTTTAAGATCCGACACAAACACACTAAGAATTTGCCATACGTGATGGCAACCCATCTAATAATAAAATCGGATAGCGCAACACTCATAGCACGGCCTTGCTTCGCGAAGAAGTAAATAAGTGTCATACGTGCTACTGTTCTCTCGCAAGTAAGGACAACCTTCAATTTTATGCCAACTTCGAACGATGAAATTTAAAAAAAAAATTTCGTAGAAAGTTACTACTCTTTGAGAGTTGTCAACAGCTTGAAAAAGGTTATGCTGTGAAAAATGCAAGATGTTCAATCCAGGAATCGAACCTGTAACCGTTGACGTGTGCTTGCGCACTTTACTGTCTAGGCACAAGTCTGGCGGCTACAAGTCAGTCGAAAGAGGTGGTACCATGAAAACACTTTATTTGTTCAATTCGGAAATCGAATATGGGACTTCAGCGCGTGAGTGTCAAACTCGTCCGCTGCGCCGTGGCCAAAACATTTCCGACCGTTTGAAAACAATGAAAGGAACTCAAAATTAAGAAAGAGTTTCCAGTTTTTGTTTTAGACCAGAAGCTTTGACTGCTACTGGGGGCCTTGAAAGCCTTTGCGTCGGATAGTATCCAGCAAATAAATGTCGGTCCGCTACGATAAGTAAAATATTTCAGGAATCGTATAAATACAACTTAATCTGTCGAAATGATTGTGTTTTTGCATTTGGTGCGATCAGTTCATGAAAAAACAAAACACAGCTTGAAAAGACTACAGCCGAAAACACAATTATTTTGCAGCACGACAGTGATTGATCACGTATTGCAAGGGCAGTCAAATCATACCTAGAAACGTTTTAATACAAACTCTCAATTCCGTTTTACCGTGTTGTACAAAGTCTTCAATTTCATGCAAAAAATAATCTCTTCATCCAGCCACAATAAGCACATAAGTGCACAGCTCGTTTACCCACTGAGTGATGCTACTTGACTTAAGTGATGTTATAACCGTCACTCTTTAGTTGGATCCCCAACAATGGCGTCAGGAAGCGTTTACTGGACCCCTTCCTCAAACTGACGCCGCTATAGAACATGCATAAGTGATCGATGTGTATTCAAGCGCCATTACTTCCCATATCTGCCACATAAAAATTGTTTTATTGCAAAACTATTCTAATCTGACATTTTGTTGATGTCTTTAAACGTGTTATTGGTCATTTCAGATTTGATTTTAATGTTATGTCAAACGCGTGCCTCATTTTACTGTAATTGAAAGGCCTAAAGTGCAGTCACTTGCTATGCTTACGAATTGCTCATTTTTAGGCCAAGTGACAGAGTGTTTGTTTTTGTTGCCGAACGTGTTTACACTCGCCGCAAACACACATATGACAAAGCACGCAATCTAGCACAATTAAGATACCTGTGACTGATCTGTATGCGAATTTGAGTCGCAAAACTAGTTGCGGAGGCGATTAGAGTTGGCAAGACTTCAAGTAATTGGCCACGAAATAAATAAAAACATCCAACAATTAGGAAATAATCATGTTTCAAGTTGGACGCTTAAACGTTTCAATCGACACACCGCAACCACGCGAGCCAATTCACGCCGACACAATAGCGGCTTCGACGGGCATTTTGTTGGACACGAATATAAGTTATGAACAGCTTGTCGGAAGCCGATTAATGACGCGTTCGGTTGCGTGCTCGTGGAGATATAGGAAACCATTTGCCGCCCAAAGTGGCGTTGATAATCTCAAGATTGTGGGATAGGTCAATTAGTGTTTTTGCGGTGCAGGGCAAAGAGAGTCTGTGAAGAAGAGGGAGAGAAAGAGAGTGAGAAATCGATAAACAGACGTGACACAGATTCCCTACCAAGAGGAACTTCGTATTCATCGTTGGCTCAACTGCAAAGTTGTCCAAGGTCGCCTGGTTAAAGGTACAATTGCGTGCATTGTCGATATGAACTGATGATGCAATACGAGTGTGGATTTTTCATTTGCGCACGGCAAGGGCTTCTAAAGATACCTTCATTGTGCCTCATCGGCCGGTATGTTGCAACACTTTGGAGAACTCTTAGACTGCGTGCCTTAGTTTTTTTAAGTTGGTCCTCTTTTAGTGTTTGGCGACAAATGAGTGATAATGTCTTCCTATAGTTACCTTCAACTGGTAGTATCAGCATTATCGTTTCTTCTCTCGGTTTTTTTAAATTGCTTACGAACTAGTTCGTTCCTTCGTTTTCTTTTGTTTGTTTTGTGAAGTGGTTCAGTTGAGCAATTGTGGACTGTTTAAACTTATCAATGACATCGAGCGGCCGATTCTTGTATGGAAAGTTTGCAATACAGTAGAGGATGCAAAAGCGTAATAGAGGATTTAGTTTGAGAGCTCAGAAGATCCTACTGGACATTCTGATATCCATTATTAAGTAGAATTTGAGAAAAATATACCGGTCCAAAAGTTACCTTTTATGATAGCAACCAAAGCCCACCGTTTTTGGAAGCTCTCAAAAACACTTTCACAAAAACACACTGAGAAACCAATTCGTTTAAAGAAGAAGAAGTAAAGACAAATTATTAATCTCGGCACGGACATAATTTTCTGAGCCTACCCTTTGGGCACTTTGTGCGCTTCCGAGTTGGCTTCCATGTCATCTTTAGTGCCGGTCACACACATTGAAGATCGGTTTTCACTTCTGAATCAAAATTAGCTAAAATGTACAAACCTTACCAGCTCACACAACTGTCCATGATCTTTTCATCGTGGACCACTATACTTAAGAATCTTAAGCCTTCAACGAATTCGGCTGCTTTAGAGCCCGGTTCGTAGACAAGAAAGTGTATTTCTTCCTATTGTTAAGTACAGCATGTGTTCCAGGAATCAGAAATATACTCGTACAGTTGTAAAATACGATTCTGGTCTATCTAGTCGTAGTGATGCGCATTTAGGTATCGTTGAATATTACTTATTAACGCTCTCCCTTCCACCTTTTTATCCTTTGAAGGTTCCGACTATGTACAAAGCGCTACAGAGCTCGTATCTGGCAATACTATACATCCTTTGGAAGGTCTTGACATAACCTACAAAACGACGCTGTGCACGGTTAGTTGCGTTCAACTGTTATAGACGTTTAAACATGGAGTTCTAACTAAATAACGCCTAAATTTGCGCTTTTTTAAAGTTTTCCTTCGTTGAAGGCAAATCCGCTAGAAAAACATTCCGTGAGATTAATGGTGTTTTGGGGGAGTGTACTCTATCACTTCGAACCGCGGAGGAATGGTTTCGACGATTAATGTAATTGTTGGCGCTACAGTCCAAAGGGGGACTAGGGCCTAGCTTGCTCATCAACTACTCGTGTTGTGCGCGCTACTGTTGTCTCACGAGTAGAAGGGATCTACAGTTTTTCGCCGAATCCGAACGGCGAAATTTGAGAAGCTTTCTTAAACAGTTATTACTCTTTGAGTATTGTCAGCAGCTCGAAAAATTCCATGAAAAATTCAAAAATTGGTGTTGAGCTGGGAATCGAACCTACACCCTTCGGCGTGTGAGCGTCGCACTCTACCCACTACGCTACGGCGACCACGTTTTGACGATTCAGAGCCGGTAAAAACGACACCATGGATGAGCCAGCCGGCGAAAGACCTGTGACGACGAATACCGATCGAATCATGGAAATCATCGAGTGAGACCGTCATGTGGCATCTCGTGACATCTTCAGGAGATGGGAGCTAGTCACCAAACCATTTTAAACCACTGGCATAAGGATGGATGCAAAAAAAACTTTGTTTGGGTGCCGCATGATTTGATGCAAAAAAAAAAAACTTCTGAACCGAATCAACGCCTGCAATATGCTGCTGAAACGGAACGACAAATTTTTGAAGCGGATGTTGACTGGCGACGAAAAATTGATCACAGACGACAATATCAAGCGAAAACGATCGTAGTTGAAGGCCGGTGAATCGTCCCAAACAATGCCCAAACCGGGATTGACGGCCATGAAGGTTTTGCTGTGTGTTAAGTGGGATTAGAAGGGAATCATCCACTATGAGCTGCTTCTACATGGCCAGATGCTTCATTCTACCATCTACTGCGAACAACCACTTGAAGCAGTCTATCGACCAGAAGCGTTCAAAATTGGCCAGCAGGAAGGGTGAAGTGTTCCACCAGGACAACGCCAGACCACACACTTCGTTGATGACTCGTCAGAAGCTACGGGAGTTCTGACGGGAGGTTTTATCGCATCCAGCATGTAGCCTGGACATAGCGCCAAGTGACTACCGCCTGTTCCTGTCCATGGCCGTTGGTCCGTTGGTGGTGTGAAGTTGAATTCAAAAGAGGCTTGTAAAAAATGGCTGTCCGAGTCCTTCGCAAATAAGGAGGGGGCTCCTACGAGGAGGGTATTATGAAGTTGGCGTCTAGATAGAAACGGATTATCGAATAAAACTGCGCATATTTGAACTAAATTCGATCACTATAACACTTTTAATGAAGCATTCAATGAAGAGCAAGAAAGCGGGGATATTCGACAACCTTATATACAACCATATTGAAAATATCAATAAAAAAAATGATTTTCAATTAAAAGATTGTTTTATTTCTATAAAAAACGGAGTATATAGTTCATATTTTGCATATAAATTGATTTAAGTGCAATAACATGTTCGAAAACCTGATTAAAGTAGATGTTAACTGAGATTTTGCATGAAATCTGTTGTGCGTCTAATAATTTGGCCAGGGACTGTATATATATATATGAAGGTTGTGCAAAAGGTACTTCTCAATACTTGTAACTGAGGTTATTCTCTGCTCCATCTTCGTAAAGAAGAAATGGTTTGAACATTTTTTCGAACCGAACCTTAAGAAAATATCTGCCTCCGAGTGAATCTATCGAAATAAAAAATTTAATTTTTCTGAATGAAGACCCAATTCCTGTTGAATACCAAAACCACACCAAATTGATTCAAAGGCCTTGCATTCAATGGATAACGCGACGCAAACTTGTCAGCAGCTCTAAAGGAGATGAACTGTGCTAGAGAGCATTCATGTTTGCACTTGGATCACCTTTATCATTCTTCTTCTTCATCCACATCCATTTTTGGGATTGTTTACATTTGTTCCTCACCGACAATTGTAAGAACAAGAGAACAAATCATGTATGGCTTCGAAAAAAATATTTTATGAAATTTCAATAAATTTATTTAAGGTTCTTAATATATAATAAAACATTAAATCGTTTATGAATTGTTAAAATTTATTTCTAAATATTTGATCCTATGTATAAAACGATTTTCACATATATCCCTGTATACAACTGCAAGCAACACCCGATCAGAATGGCCCGCAAATCGGTGCAAAGCATTTACTAAAACTATCAAGCTGAGCTGAGATGAGTCTGACACACTCGAAATAAAAATTTTAATGCAAGCGTTGTATCACGTAACCCCGCCTGGATAAAATTATAATATTCGCCCTAGAAGAACTAATCAAGTGGCATTAAGACAACCTAATAACGACCCTCTTTAACCCCAAAACAATAAATTCAGACAATGTTCCGACGCCTTCTGGTTTTTCATTTCGGGTGTGTAGGACACATCTCAACTTGACGCTTTTAAGGTTACAATTCTCAATTCCGATTTTCTTTTTCAAAATTTAGCTCACAATTTATTCCAAAACACCGAAAAATTCTTGCACATAAAATTTCCTAATAGAAAAGGACTCTTTTCATTCCTCAAGTGGACTCCAGGAGTAAAACGACATTTCACCTCAATTTCTAAGACATTGTCCTTCCTTCCCAGAGATTTACGAAGACGTCACAATGATTGCCCACAATTTAAAAGGAAAAAATATGATTAGCCCCAAAAACATGCACTTATCTTAACCGAAGGAGAGGAAATCAAATTTACACCATGCTGGGCAACAGCTAACTCTTTTTATCCCAATGGCTTACTTCTTTTCAGTTTAAATTAATTGAATTTTCCACTCCGGAGCCCTGCAATCAATTCCAAACTTGATGTCTTTGAAGTCAGATCACCTCAGTCAATATCTCCATCATACATTTGGACAAATTGAACGCAATCTTTGGCGTCCATCTGGTCTGCTTCACATCAAATGCATAAATTTTGCACAGTCCAAAGTGAATGTCTTTTTGTCGCCCAGTAATGACATCATCTGCTGCATCTAATCAAAGCATTGCCAACATCCACTCAGTTTCACGACCAACACGTGACACAATTCAACTCAATCGTTAGTGAGCTTCCCTTTCCCTTTCTCCTCTCTGTTGGCCGAATCACATGGCAAAAACCAAATGCGAAAATACCCAAAAACGGCGTTCAGATCAAACAAAGATTACGTATGGATCTGCAAAGTAATAAATTATCATTTCAATGTCAAAAGATTCATTGAACAAAGTTGGGCGTGTATCAGATGAACTATGTAATGATGGCTATTCAAATGTCAACTGCTGTTCATCACTAGCATGTCATTGGACTGTCTAAAGAGACGCCATTACCGAGAAAATAAAAGTGTTTTTTCGTCGTGTCGAGTGTGACTTGCAAGTGTTTTCACTGACTTTACATCACATCATTTGTCAGATGAATTCAATGACCTTTCGAATGCGACATGATCGTTAGCAGCGACTAATTGTTTAGATAGCCGATTGACGGAGGTCTTGACACCAAGCCAATGGGTCTTCTGATGAGTTGTTGGGTAGGCGTTAATTTTTGTGTACATTTTCATTGCCATGGCTAAAGTGTGAAAAAAGCTTGAGTTGATTCCATTGGAAATTTACCTTGGAAAAATGGGCTTCGATGCGTTTATTTGATTCATTGTTCGATTTGTAAAATATGCTACATTAAGAGGAGATGGGATACATTATTGAGAATTTTACAACAGCTATAAACAGAAGCTAATGAAACTTGTAAATGCTACTCACGTTCATGCAAATGCAAATTTATTGTTCATTATTTACTGACAATCAAACGAAAGTTTGTTAAGATCGCTCCACTTCCACTTTTTTTCAATTTTGGCTTAAGTTACCGCTGAATGTAAACACATCTGTACAAAAAGTTGTTGGGTGTCCCAACAAGAACACAAGATTTAAATGACTGATGCAGCAATTAAATCGTTTCTCTGGCTGTATGAGATGTGGCGACGTCTTGTTGAAACCACATCCCTTCCACATTCATTTCTTCAATGCTAGGCACGAACAAATTGGTAATAATTTCGCGATACCGAAAACCATTAACTGACTGCGCTTGACCTGACTCATTTTCATAAAAAAAAGGTGCAATGATTCCTCCAGCCCAACCGCACAGTGACACGTTGAGAATGCATTTGCTGCGTGAATCACTCGCGGATTTTCCTCGCCCCAAATGCGACAATTGTGCCTATTGACGAAGCCATCAAGATGGAAATGGGCCTCGTCACTAAAGATGATTATATCGGCAAAATCAGCATTTTCATGTTCACAATAAGAATGCGTTGTTCTTTCGTGTAGCGCTCCATGTTTATTAACCTTATACCTTCCACTAACAAACAATAATAATTGTTCAAATGTCAAACAATGACAATTCGAATGGCGCCAAATTTAAATCATGCGTTCTTATTACTTTCTTTAATATTGGATTATTTAATTTGATAAATTAAAAAATAAAATGGCCTAATAGTCCAAAGCGGGGCCAGGGCCCAGTCTGCTCATCAACTATTCGTGTTTTGTGAGCTGCTGTTCTCTCACGAGTAGAAGAGACCTACAGTTTTTGTCGGACTTCGACCGGCGAAGTTTGAGAAGCTTTTTTAGACAGCCGCCGTGGGGCAGTGGGTAGAGTGCGGCACTCACACGCCGAAGATTTAGGTTCGATTCTCGGCTGATAATTGTCTAAGAGAAAGTGTCTCAGACTTCGGCGTCCGAAGTCAGTAAAAAACTGTAGGTTCCTTCTACTCGTGAGAGAACAGTAGCGCGCACAACACGAGTACTTGATGAACAAGCTAGGCCCTGGTCCCCTGTTTATTGCTATTTGAGTGTTGTCAGCAGCTTGAAAGAGTTGATGCTGTGAAAAATTCGAGACGAGAATCGAAGCTTTGACGTGTGAGTATCGCACTTTACCCACTGCGCCACGGATTATTTGATTTATAGTTTTAAGAGATTAAGTCGCTGCTGCTCTGCATCCTGTCTGTGAAGGTTGTATTTTTACGTTTACAATTCCTCTCCTGCCAAGTGGCTGCCATGGCGTAGTGGGTAGAGTGCGACGCTCACACGCCGAAGGGTCTAGGTTCAATTCCCAGCAACAACAAGTCCTGTCTGGTATCGATCAAATCATTAAGCCATACTTCTATTTCTACAAGAGATCTAACCAGTTACCTCCATTATCATTTTTCA
This sequence comes from Eristalinus aeneus, assembly GCA_955652365.1. Taxonomy (NCBI): domain Eukaryota; kingdom Metazoa; phylum Arthropoda; class Insecta; order Diptera; family Syrphidae; genus Eristalinus; species Eristalinus aeneus. The sequence goes on along the minus strand of OY019134.1, from coordinate 63,229,596 downwards.
TACGTTGATAAAGAAAGTAGTCGGAACGGGCAGGCTCTGGACTGGGATGAGACCAGGGGGCAATTTTTTGTATGTTGCAAAATCACCGTGTCATGCCTTTTTATCGTCTCTGGCCGTTTCTCACACAAAGCACGGCTTAAACGTTTTAGTTGTAGTCGATAACGATTCCCGTAAATGGTTTCGCTAGGTTTTAGAGCAGACGGGTGTGCGTCTGGTCCTTCCATTTGCAAAGCTTGACTTCCAAACCGTGGATGCTTTCCATTGGCGTCGATATGGACGATGATGGAACGGGTACACCAAGCTTTGTACAGCATTATTTTCTTCTTGAAGTTACCAATGTATATACACTGATTACCTGCAGTTACTATCCGGTGCAAAAATCCTTTCTTTTGATATCTTTCAATAAGCAGTTCCGGTTTACGGCATCACTTCTGTCATGCATTTTGATTCGTTAAAAGCATGATATGTGCTTTGATGGATCTCAAAGTAGCTGTCAGTTATGGACGGCTTAGGCCTGGCATTTCGAAAATTTACATTGATACGAGGTTGGTCTGAGAAAAGAAAAAAGTTTGTTTTTAAAAAGGAAATAATTTTTCGGACAGAAAATGAGGAAAATTATTTCAGAAGAAAGTCCAGGAAACAGCACTTTAAGAGAATGACTAGGACTTAAAAATGCAGTCCTTCAAATTGTCCTTCGTTCTGGACTTCGATGGAATTAAAGTTATATCGAGAAATGGCATCAGACCGAATGAGTTAAAGGATAGAGTTACAATTTATTAATTCACTACACTATAAGTTTGACACAACTTTGAACACTTTAAGTTTTTTTTCAAATATTTGCCTTTCAATGGGACTTTTAAAATACGGATGTTAAAAAAATACAATGACTGGTGACGAATCATGGCCAAAGCCGTGCCAAAAAATAACTTAGGAGAGGCAAGGCCCCAATCGCCGAACACTCGAAGCACATCTGAATTTTAGAAACTGAAAACATATGTTCGAGACAGGTGTACCAACATAACAAAATAAAAAACGATAATATACGTATCCCTAAATTGTTGACTATATATTTTGGTCAGACCTCGTGTAGATGCTTAATAATAATAAATAATAATAATAATTGTATGACGTGCCAGTCCACAGGGGACCAGGGCCTAGCTTGCTCATCAAATACTAGTGTTGTGCGCGCTACTGTTCTCTTACGAGTGGAAGGGACCTACAGTTTCTTGCCGACACCGGACGACGAAGTTTAAGAAGCTTTTTCTTAGACAGTTATTACTCTTTGAGTGTTGTTAGCAACTCGTGAAAAATTCAAGCTGTTCAGCCAGGAATCGAACCTTAACTTTCTGCGTATGAGCGTCGCACTATACCCCCTACGCCGTAGCGGGTTCCATTAGCGAAATCGGTCGAGGTCGACATGACCTAACTTCTTCCACAACTATTTGGTTTGCACGTGCAATTGTTCTGTTACGGCTTTTTACCGACAACCAGAGGCGAAATTTAAGAAACTTCTCCATTTTGAGGTTTGCTAGCAAATTGAAAAAGGTCCTTCTGTGCGAAATAACTTTGAACATAAAACCTTTTCCGTGTGAGAGTCGCATTTATCCAATAATTTAGGACAGAGTAGGACTCTACTTTGATATAAAAAAAAGGTTTTAATGCTCGACTAAATCTTCAGTTTCTAGTTTATAACGTGTAAAACGCTTATACACTAATGTTTAGTTTTCTCTTCGTGAAAATGTACTACATTGTGTCTTCAAAGAAAAACTGAAATTTTCAAGTGGAACTTTCAATCAAGTACATCAAAGTTACTCGTCCAATGTCGACTTTTCACCATTCGCCCCCATAACTTCTCTCTGAATGACAACATCTACTTGTGAAGGAGGACACTCCACAGATCAAACGAGTACAAGAGTAGGTTGAGATCCATAAACGGATCAATATTTGCTTCTGCCCAAATTTTTTCAAAACGAATCAAAGCCAAATATGGGCACCAAAAAAAGGAATTCACTTCAGAATTGTGTCAAATAGTACCCTTCGTTGTAAAAAATTTCATTGCAGGTGAACATTCATCTATTGAATCCAGTAACACTTTCTTAAATTTCTTTTCCTCCAGAGATAGCAGATAGATTACTGAAAAATGCCTGCACTCTCGTGACTCTCGTCTGAGAGGAGTGCCTCAATTTCAACACATTGCGTGTTGTTTTCCACACAGAAACTTACCTGGAATCGATGTTTAATAGTCATGTAACCTCCAGGGAAAGCCATGCCACTAGGGTTTCGTGCTTATGATGCACACAGACACGCGATTATCTCCACAAATATGACATCTTCAATACGAATGATGAATGAACAGACGTGGAGTCGGCATAGCAAATAAAGTCTCCCTCCACATGATTCACGCATTTGGATACAAGTTCGCACATCTCGCAAGCATGTCACGTTTTTGTGCGACTAGACCGGCCAAACCAATACACATTAATGCAGGGCAGTGCCAGAGCAGAAGCAGTGAGTGACTGCGTCCGCGTTTCCCCGTCCGTCCACAAGACCAGTTGACAAAAGACCGTTTAAACTGACCGCAATACATGATACCTCATGGATACGTCTTCGAATGACCATGATGTTCTTTCCTTCGTTCGATGCGTTGCCGATTGTTTTTCGGTATAAAAGGGCAGTAAGCCGTCGAAAGTCATCGCAGTCCAACTTTTGGTAACAAAAACAAGTTTTCCGCAAGCAGACAACATGAAGTTTTTTATTGTGGTAAGACAACAGCAGTGCCTTGGTTCGTTGTAATCAGGATTTAACCGTGCGGTTTTCTTTGTGACAGGCACTCCTCATATGCATGCTGGTGCTCGGAATGGTAGCAGCTGTGCCCGTCGAAGAATCAATTCCCGGCGATCTGTATGGCAGTGAAAACGTGCATCCTGCTGAAGCGCAGTCCTTTTTCAAGTTGAAGAAGATCAAGAAGCTGCTCCTCGGCTAAGCCGGTACCCCACGACGAAGGAAGGACATCAACTCGAGAGTAGAAACCGTCTTTTTATAATTCATCAATCGGAAGTCTCCTCACTAATGTGTTCATTTGTTTGTTTCCCTAATTTGTTAAGACCCTCTCATGTGTAAATAATACTTCAGCTTTTATAACGACATCAGAATGTGTATTAAATAATACTTCATCGATCTTATGTGGCGGTCGAGAGGTATTTGTTTCGCCACTTGTTGGCTCGGAACACACACCGCGGTGGCCTTTGGTTGTAAACACAAGAAATCAGTCTTAATTGCCGGGCATTGATTGACGTCATCTGTCGGGCATTCGGAGTGCTGCTGAAAGTGAGAATATTGTTTGCTGTGTCCACACGAATCGATGGTACACAACTGTGTGAAGCTGCCTAAAAAGAGCAAAATGTTGGGTTGGCGGTATAACGCATGACTTGTGATTCTGCAGATTGTTGATTGCTGACCTTAGCCTTGATTTGTTTTGCCGCATCGACTGTTTGACTAATCGAAACGGGCGGCTCAGATGGCATTTAATTTATTTAATAGCCGAATACGATCATCGGAACTGCATAAAATGAAATAATCGGACGATTTTCGGCAAAACAAGCTTGGAACACACCTTCCTCTTGTCATTCGTTTGATCGCGAACAGGAAAGATACCCAAGGTGCACTCAATCGCTGACAATTTAATCGGCGATCGGTATAATCAATTTTTGAGGCAATGACGGTGATGGGTGACCATTGTGTTGCTTCCAAGAGCAATGTTTAAATTTAAATAAGTCAAATTTCAGAGATGTTTCTGAATTTTGAATGTTGGGAATGGAAGGTGGACAAATCATGTTCAAAGAGGGGAGGATAGAGACTGCACAGTGAAATCAAATTGACAAACCGTGTTCGAGAACGGAAAGATAGCGAGTGCATAGTGAAATTAAATTAACAACAATTCCTTTGAAACCCTTTCGCCTCCTGTTTGAGACATCCAAAATTTCAAAATCACTCCGTTTTGAAGTACGCAATCTTTACTTATCACATTTTTGAAACAGAACCTCAGAAGAAAAAGGAAGGCTGAATTAACACCGCTGCAAGAAGGTCATATTTGCGCGTAAGGCCTAATTCTTGTCGATCATTCCTTCTCTCTGTTCTCCTTTACCTTCTTCATCTACTTAGATTAGGGTTACAGACACAGGTGGTGATTCTTAATCAAAAAGACATTAACTTGAAAGTTATTAACTCCCCATAGCTTAGAGGATAGAGTGTGACACTCGCACGCCAAAAGTCCCAGATTCGATTCACGGACACCTGGAATTTTCAATGGCACCACCACTGTCGAGCTCCTGACAACACTTAAGGAGTAATAATTGTTTATGAAAAAGTTCCTCAAACTTCAATGTCAGCAAAATGCTGTGTATCTCTTTTACTCGGAAACAGTAGCGCGCGCAAGCAAAGGAAGCTATGTCCTGGTCCCCTTGTGGGCTGTCGCGCCATCCAATATATTATATACGAAGGCTGCTTTTAATATTTCAGGATTAGAGAACAAAAACAAATAATAATCACCGAAAATAGCTTAATTGTTTTTTTCAAAATATTCCCCATTAAGATCTATATGCTTTTGCATGCGTTTGAACCAATTGTCGAAGCACTTTTGCCACTCTGATTGAGGTATCTCCAAAATATGCATTCTGAACGCATTAACCGCTTCTTCCGATGTCGAAAAAGGTTGACCTCTCATTTTTTTTTAAGCACGGGAAAAAAAGGAAGTCATTCGGTTCCAAGTCAGAACTATACGGCGGATGACTCACCAAATCGATGTTTTGAGTGCTCGAAAAATTCAGTTGTTTGAGCCGATGTGTGAGAGCTCGCATTGTCGTGGTGAAGAGTGATCCGTCTTCAGCGGTTGGTTTTCCTGATTTTTTGGAAGACAACTGGAAAACAAATGGATGTGTACCGCTCAGAATTGACTATTCTGCGTTGCTCTAGTGGTACGGTTGCGACATGTTCAGTTTTTCCGAAAATGCAGGCCACCATTTGCTTGGAAGTGCTTCGTGAGTGAGCAACTTTTGTTGGATTTTGCTCAATTTGAAACACCCTGAAACACTTCTGATTACTTTCGGACTCATACGCTTAAATCTACGATTCATCACCTGTCACGATGTCATAAACGTTTTTCCAAGCACCATTTCTTTAAGCCATTTCATGGAGCATTTCTTCCGACCAATATACACGAGCCTTTTTTTGAGCTATTGACAAATTGTGTGGGATCCAACGCGAACAAATGTTTTTGACAGCCAAATACTCATGCAATGTTGAATGTATGCTGGTTGCAATAAAGCCTAGTTAGATCGTCATGTGACCTAATCTCACGATAGCTCACATGACGATCTTGCGATATCAACTTGGCGCACAGCATCAATGGTTCCCGGAACAACAACTGATTTTGGACGACCTTCACGAAATTCGTCTTGGAGTGAACTACGATCTCGGTTGAATTCACCATACCATCGATAAGCACTGGACCTCCGTGGACGTTCATCGCCAAAAATTGAATGAAGTTCATCGTTGCACTGCTGTTGAGTTAATCCACTTCGAAAGTTGTAAAAAATAATCGCACGAAAATTTTCACGATTTAATTCTATTTTTTGGGCGAGATGAATCTTTTAAGATACTGTAAACAATGCAAATAGCGCTCGCATGTCAAAATGTTCTGAGTACGTATAACCTTAAAAATGTTAAATTTTAGGATAGATCTGGCAGTTGCCAGATTGCAACAACAGGATTGCTCAATCCCGAAATATACAGGACAACCTTAGTATTCATGTATGTTAAACTTTCCACTAAATGTGTACGTATGAATTAAGGCTCTGATCTTATTTCAATAATTCGTGAATATTAAGTTTCATATAATTATATGTAGCTTTCCACACTGGATTTCTAGTTGCCACGTCAAACATAGTTCTCTCACCATACTCTTTACACAGCAAACAGCAACAAGCGGCGTATCATCCTTTTCTACTTGTAACTTACTGGAGTGATTGAAACTTGAAGAAATAGTCACTTCGGTTTGCTATAACTCATGGACCAAACCAAAAGTTTTATGTGAAATTAAGATGGTTTCATTTGAATTGAAGGATAACTTCTAAATTGTATTTTTTTAGATTTTCAAAATATGTAGTTTGAAATTGATGCTTTGCTTTCCCAATAAAAGCCAAAAATTCTGAACTTCTACATCAACATCCCCCTTCACTTATCAAAATCTCTCACCAGTTTCCTCAAATTGCGCCTCTGAAGTTGGTTGAGGTTCTTCTCCACTTGAATGCACCATCTCAGCGTAGGCAGTCCTCTGTTTTCCCAACGGCTTAAACTTTTCGAGCCGGACCAGTGGCATCCATGGCCTAGCCATCTGAAGTGTTGTATCCGACAATGCTTGACCAGGCGCTCGCAGCCCACAAATTTCGACGTTGTATCTTATCCTCCAAATGCCATAAACGCAAAAAGCCCTACAAACGCACTCACAACTTTTCTCTCGAAAAGAGTAAGGGCTTCCCTATCCGCTTTTAGTCACGTTCAAGTTTCAACGCCATAAAGCAGGATCGGGATGGTAAAGCTGTTTTACAAAGCAAGCTTCTCTTGAGCCCAAAAAAGCCAAAACTATTTGGCATCAATTTTCGAAAAAGTTTTTATCGAAATATTCCGTCAAGCTTAATATTTAATTTTTTTTACTGAAAATAGAAGGCAGGCAGCGAACAATGAAAGAGGTACACAGAGTAAGATTGAATTTCTTTAACAGCGTCAACCATATATCAATGCTATAATGATGTTGTGATAGTTAGGTGGTTAATTGATTACACACTTATATTTAGATGCTGTTAGATGCTGTATTCTTCACTGATCGATACCGACTGCTCCTTATTTTAAGGAAGTAGTAATGAACTCTACCCACTAACGCCGCCGTGGTGTGGTGAGTAGAGTGCGACGCTCACACGCCGAAAGGTCTAGGTTGGATTCCCGGCTGAACACCTCGAATTTTTCACGGCACCACCTCTTTCAAGTTGTTGGCAATACTCAAAGAGTAATAACTGTTTAAGAAAGCTTCTCAAATTTCACCGTTCGGAATCGGCAAAAAACTATGGGTCTTTTCTACTCGTGAGAGAACAGTATCGCGCACAACACGAGTAGTTGATGAGCAAGCTAGGCCCTGGTCACTCTGTAGACTGTCGCGCCAACAATTATTATTATTATTAGTAACGAAAGGAATAAACTTAAAGGATAGAACAAAGAAATTCATATTTATATAAATTGAAAGATAAAGTTTTTCAGAATTTCTTTACCCTATTTGGCTTGGTTTGGTATCTTATCCATACTGCCGCTATCGGCGTCAATTTTACAGAAGCTATGCTCTCCACGACAGAACAGCTTTCTTCAAACTTTAGATTTTAAAAACCTCAAACAACCAGGAAAATTAATTTTTTGTTAAATTTATTGTTAATTTACCACAATACACGCCCGTAATTCGTAAAATATCGCATTATATTCAAAAATTAAACCACTTGAAAGTGTGGCCAACAACCTACAGTGACTCCAAAAAGTAATCGCTCATACACCTGTACGCAGGATAGGGAATATATTCATAATTAAAAAAAGTAGAATAACACATCACTTAATAAATCCCGGGGTATATAGGGGGTACCAACAAAACAACAACAAAAAAAAAAATAATATTTTTTTGATAATTTATGTGGCGCCCCCTATTGAGTAATATGTTGGGTACCAAAATATGAATGTTTTCCATATCTAATAGGTGTATGAGGGAATAATTATTATACTTGAGTCACTGTACAATAATATAGTCAAAATAAAATGGTTACATTTTTAAAAACGTAAATAATTATTTGAAAATCGAGATTTTGCAGAAACATCTCCCAGAGTATCTTCCGTGGCCGCCTTGGCGTGGTGGGTAGAGTGCGACACTCACACGCCGAAGGTCTGGGCTCGATTCCCAGCTGAACACCTCGAACTTGTCATGGAACCACCTCTTTCGAGCTGTTGAGAACACCCAGTAAATACTGTCTAAGAAAAAAGCTTCTCAAAATTTCTCTGTTCAGTGTCAGCCAAAATGTAGGTTCTTCTACTCGTGAGAGAACAGTAGCGCGTACAACACGAGCAGTCGTTTGCTGTGCAATTTTGCAACATCTTTCGAATTTCACCTTTTATGTAGAATAGACAGGTGCGCCCTAAGAGTTGTTTCACTGCACATCTTCCTATCGCTTCCGGTGAGTGACATGTCCTGCAGAAATTATATTATGTAGGGGAAAGTCTTTTCTTCGTCGGCTTTTTTGGCCACTGTTGATTCTCAATGAAATCAGGTTATTTCATTGTTACTATCCCAACGTTTTGGCAGGGACTGCTACAGTACTTAAGCTTTTGAACATAACAAGAGCACGAATAGTTGTTTTTCTTCGAAGCTTGTAAATCTTATTCACAATGGGACTAGGTTAGGGAAAACCTTTTTTTTTCCGACATTCATTATACATTATACTATATACTTATACCAGTGGAATAAGTTGCACAATAAAGACAACAACAAGGAGTCTGGCCATCATTTGCGTTGATTTAAAAAATAAATGTTTGCTCGGAAAGTTAAAAAGAGACGTGCTGTTACAAAAAACCACTGAAGTTGATTTTACACAACAGTACTCTGGAAGCCGTTGACAACAACTAACATATCTGCTATAAAAATAACACCATGTGCCACGTGTATTCTTCTTCTTGTACTTTTACCCGCTCAGTTACAACATTTCATTACCACTCCCCAAATGAGAGAACTTGTCCGTGGACTTGTCTTGTGGACAAGCAAAACGAATAGTTTTTCTGTCCAATTTCACGTAAAACAGTTAATTTGAGAAAATATCGCAAGCATGTACAAGAAAAATGTGGTCGCCGTGGCCGAGTGGGAAGAGTGCGACGCTCACACGCCGAAGGGTCTAGGTTCGATTCCCAGCTTAAAACCAATTTTTCGAATTTTTCACGGCACCACCTCTTTCGAGTCACTGACAACACTCAAAGAGTAATAACTGTCTAAGAAAGCTTATCAAATCTCGCCGTTCGGAGTCGGCAAAAAACTGTAGGTCCCTTCTACTCGTGAGAGAACAATAGCGCGCACAACACGAGTAGTTGATGAGCAAGCTAGGCCCTGGTCCCCCTTTGGACTGTAGCGCCAACAATTATTATTATTATGTACAAGAAAATGATGTAAATTGAAAGCAGTTATCACCTCAGTGCGAATGGCACATTCTGCATAGTCATGCACGCTCGCTTGGGCTCTGTTGGAGTCTGGAAGGCACAACTTCTGCAAACTTGATGCTGTACTCTAAGTACATCCTGTCAATTCACCGATCAATACAACCCAATGTCAATTCAATTAACGCGTTAAATCCGTTCAATAAGTTTGGAAAAAAGATCGCAAAGCTGAAAAAAATTAATTGTGCGATTTTGATGCCGTCATTCAAATCGAAAGGTGTTAAGTGATGAAAACGAACGATATTTGTAATTTGAATTGTTCCGGTAACTTTATTCTATAACTATTTCATGGTGTAGTTCTCACTTAAGCACTATTTTTTGATTTTGGTATCTAAGAGGTATCCAACTTAAAAGAATGGCATTGCAGGTCACTTCGTTTCGATCGGTCTCTAACCCAAAAGCAGAAGTTTCTTCTTGAGCAGCAACAGCTTCAGAATTGAGTCGGGGTCCTGTGGGTTGTTGGTTTCACTGGCGCCGATATCTCCGAGCACTCCATCCTCCACTGGAACAGCCGAAACAAATGCAAGTGCCAAAACGCACAGCAATAGTGTCTGCAATGAGAAAGGTAAACATTGGCGATCAAAAAACCCACTTAGCACCGGCACACAGCTTCTTATTTAACAGAGACAAATATTTAGTCCGCTCCCCATCCCAGAACACACTCGGGGATCGGTTCGAATATTTGACTCCGGCTCCAGCTGTGTCTAACCGCACACGTACCATCAAGAAGAACTTCATTTTTATTTCAATTGGGATTGTCACTCGTGCGATCTCAAAACCGAACCGGTCGAATTCAAATGCTTGACTGTGAGGCTTCACTCCTACCCGATGACTATTTATACCGGACTAAGCTACGCACAATAACCCCCAAAATTCAATACCCACCAACAGTGCAGTTGATCTTCTAGCTTTACGTGCTTTTTTATGCCTCTTCATTTTGCCTGAAATTGGGCGGCTTGCTAGTGCCCAGCGGACGCTGCCAAACATAAGGGCGATGTTATGTAAATTTTTTTTGTTGTGATCACTTGTTGGCTGACGGTATCTAGCGTTGGTATCTTTATGCGAAGCGAATGAGCCATATTACACCACACCAGCACATCTTGTGAAGGTTCAACGGTTGTCAGCTTGGCGGCTTGTCGGCGGCGTGCGTGCGCTGTTTCGCTGCCGGACGGGACGCTGGGGAAGTTTGATTTATCCGCTTTACGACGCAGAACTAATGGAATGCTAAACACTTTGCAATGGGCGTCGATTTGTTTGCACTTCACACAGAACTTGTGCAGGTTTCTGCGAGCTTTTGAATTCTATTCTATTGGTGATGGTGTGTTTTTTTTCCAAGGAAGAAGGCACAGTAACGTCAACGCAAACAAGGGTTCGCAAACATCTTAGTGATTTTAACTGCAAAAACAAGTTCTCTAGAAGTGAATTGACGTATGTGATGTTTGTTGTAAGAAAACTGATAAAAAAGAACAAAAATGGAATGTGTAAAAAAAATGTTTGATGTTAATTTTTGGTTTAAGCCAAGTTCAAGGAGAATTGCTTTGTTACACATGCGGAAAACAGAAACGAACCCTTCCAATCACCTGCGGTGTGGCTTAAGAAAAGCCGCTAAGCTCATCAATTCTTTTGAAATTCTGGACGAGGTGAAGCTGTTCGAGGGGAACGACGATTTTATCGATATGGTTTTAAGACTTCATTCGATTTGTTTTCTAGTCCAAACAAATTACAGCAACAGCTTGTATAACCTGGATGGAGTGCTGATTATAGAATTTTTGGTTTCATATTTCCCCGACCTATACATAGTTCGCTTTGTTGATCGTTATTATGTTATTTTATAAAAGAAATTGTTCGAAGTAGACACCATGGCTTCCTACAGGGCAGGTCATGTTTTACTCATTTTTTTTAAATACATTTTTGGAAACAGGTTTACGTACGTTTTGCTTGCAAGCTCTTACATAATGTTTAAATCGTTTACTAATTACTTAACAATTTTCAATTACGGCAGCCATTTATAATCGTTGTTGTTTTCTTTTTAATCAAAAACGATTGTGACCAAATAATTAAATATTGCAAGATCCTAACATTTGCCGACGATTACACACATTTTAGTCTGATATGTTAAAACATATATGCCCAGTGAGTCGAAAACGACCCATTAATCTTGTTTTTGCAAATTGTAAGATAACTATGTAATAATAATAATTGTTGGCGCTACAGTCCAAAGGGGGACCAGGGCCTAGCTTGCTCATCAACTACTCGAAATTTGAGAAGCTTTCTTAGACAGTTATTACTCTTTGAGTGTTGTCAGCAGCTCGAAAGAGGTGGTGCCGTGAAATATTAGAAAAATTGGTGTTGAACTGGGAGTTGAACCTAGAACCTTCGGCGTGTGAGCGTCGCACTCTACCCACTACACCACGGCGACCACCAGATAACTATGTAACAAGGAGAAAATTCACAAAGTACTGTTTATTTGCAACATAAGAGGGTACGAAGGTTGCCTCTTATATTTCGGGATTGGGAACGCTAGTGTTGCAATCTGGCAATTGCCAGCTCTATCGTAAAGTTTCACATTTTTGAGGTTATACGTACTCAGAAAATTTTGACATGCGAGCGCTATTTGCATTGTTTACAGTAACTTAAAAGATTCATCTTGCCCAAAAAATGGAATAAAATCGTGAAAATTTATGTGCGATTATTTTTTACAACTTTCGACCTGGATTAACTCAACAACAGTGCATCGATGAACTTAATTCAATTTTTGGCGACGAAGCTCCTTCAAGGACCAGTGTTTATCGATGGTATGGTGAATTCAACCGAGGTCGTAGTTCACTCCAAGACGAATTTCGTGAAGGTCGTCCAAAATCAGTTGTTGTTCCGGAAACCATTGATGCTGTGCGCCAAGTTGATATTGCAAGATAGTCATGTGAGCTATCGTGAGATTAGGTCACATGACGATCTAACTAGGCGGTATTGCAACCAGCATACATTCAACATTTCATGAGCATTTGACCGTCAAAAAAATGTGTTCGCTTTGGATCCCACACAATTTATCAATCGCTCAAAAAAAGGCTCGTGTCGATTGGTCGAAAGAAATGTTCCAAAAATACGATCGCGGTGCTTCGAAACACGTCTATGACATCGTGACAGGTGATGAATCGTGGACTTAAGCGTATTAGCCCGAAAGTAAACAGCGGTCGACTGTATGGGTGATTCAAATTGAGCCAAATCCAACAAAAGTTGCTCGCGCACGAAGCACTTCCAAGCAAATGGTGGCCTGCTTTTTCGGAAAAACTGAACATGTCGCAACCGTACCACTAGAACAACGCAGAACAGTCAATTCTGAGTGGTACACATCCATTTGTTTTCCAGTTGTCTTCCAAGAAATCAGGAAAACCAATCGCCGAAGACGGATCACTCTTCACAACGACAATGGCAGCTCTCACACATCGGCTCAAACAACTGCGTTTCTGAGCACTCAAAACATCGATTTGATGCGTCATCCGCCGTATAGTCCTGACTTGGCACCGAATGACTTCTTTTTATTCCCGTATGTAAACAATCAATAGAGAGATCAACGTTTTTCGACACCTGAAGAAGCGGTTGATGCGTTCCGAATGCATATTTAAGAGATACCTCAATTAGAGTGGCAAAAGTGTTTCGACAATTGGTTCAAACGCATGCAAAAGTGTATAGATCTTAATGAGGAATATTTTGAAAATCAATGAAGCCGTTTTCGATGATGAATATTTGTTTTTGTTCTCTAATCCCGAAATATAAAAGGCAACCTTTGGATACGATAATTTAAAAAACTAGGCGTTGAATTTGGTGTGTAAATAGTTAAAAGAAAATCAATTTCAAACATGTGTTTTCTGTAGTTGTGAAAGTTTACCGACTTACTGTTTCTGAAATATAGATATAACTAATCTTTTTCACATTTTCGCCAAAAATTCGATTGATATATTTCTAAAAATCTTAATTTCATTTATGCTCTTGTGTAAAAAGGGGTTACATTAATATTTTTGTATGAGAATTTTGCGGTGAGAATGCAATGGATCGAAAACGAAAACAAACACCAAAAACTATGAGGTTTTTAAGAAAAAATAGTTCTGGGCATACCATATATGGGCTTAATTCACCTGAACAGCTTAAGATCTAGACAGATTCCCAAATGTTATCCCCACTTGCATATCGAAAATCGTTGATAACCACAAAAAGTCAAAAGTCTCTAAGCATTCATTACAATATGGCAACACGATTGTAACGATATTAGAATAAATAGTAAGGTTTTCTGGAATACTTCTAGTTCATCTACTGTTCGTTAGTAAGACCTTACGTGGAGTATTTATCCATCATTTAGAAAGGTATTTACCAGGACTCGAAAGCGTGCAGAGAAATTTGGCAAAAAATGCTTTCCTGTATTCATAAAAAGAACTTGCAAGTTATGAAGAAAGATGTAAGCAACTATTGGGTGGCAAACCTTTATTTTCAAGCGTAAGGCAACGTAAGCCTCGTGGATTCACGACGTTATTTATAATACGTCGTAACGTAGATCCACAAAGGGAAACAGGACCTAGCTGCTCGTAATGTGCATGCTAATGTTCTCCCGACCAAGAATTTTTCTACTGACAGTTCTTTTCAAACATGTTCATTTAAAAAATCGAGCTGCAGAACGTTGGTGTAAGTGATTCACTGCATCCATTACACAATAGTGACCACACGTTCTTAATTTCCATAAAAACTTCATTAATAATAATAATTGTTGGCGCTACAGTCCAAAGGGGGACCAGGGCCTAGCTTGCTCATCAACTACTCCTATTGTGCGCGCTACTGTTCTCTCACGAGTAGAAGGGACCTACAGTTTATTGCCGAGTCCGAACGGCGAAATTTGAGAAATTTTCTTTGACAGTTATTACTCTTTGAGTGTTGTCAGCAGCTCGAATGAGGTGGTGCCGAGAAAAATTCGAAAAACTGGGAATCCAACCTAGACCCTTCGGCGTGTAAGCGTCGCACTCTACCCACTACGCCACGGCGACCACGTGCAATTTTCATTATTTACAAGTATTTGTTTCTTCGAATATATGCTTAACAAAGACCTCTTCGGGAGAAATACTTACTGCTTGATATAAAACATTTGTTTGTAAAGAACCTACTGCCAGGTGCTGGCTTCCAATGACCTTAACAACGAACGAAAAATAAAACAATTTAAATTGAATTCGTATTTTCCTTCTTATCGACACCGAGAATATATTGACCGTCCCTCGTACTTCCAATGAACTTTGCAACGAACTTGTGTTTAACTTGTCGCGGAATAAGTTTAACAAGAATGTTTAGAATTTTTGTTGATTGATATTTTTCATTGATGTTTAAGACGAAATGTGGCTATATGATTCTTAGTCGCACAGCAAATATTTGCTGTTAGAATGAAATAGTATTTTGTTATGTATACCGTCCTTGTACGTATCTAAATTAATATTCGGTCAGTCATCAAGACATTGCAAAGCGGAACTTTTCATTTTAAACGATAGAATAATGTTTGCTTCTAAAGGGCGTCCCAGCAAGATCGCAAGATTTTTTTTTAAAATTAAGCGCTTATTTTTGAAAGTTAGGGACGGTACGTATTAAACTGTGTCAAATGGAACTCATGGGCAAGAAACGAGGGAGTCGACTGCATCCTTTCATTTATAATTTCTGGTTCATGCATCAAATGCGAAAACTTCGTCTTAGGTAGACGCACTCATGCACTGGTCCATGTGTTTCGGTCGCAACCAATTGCAAGCTCCTGTGCTTCTTTCGTATTATTTCCTGTCCTTATGACAACATCCATTTGAACATTAATTTTAAGTTACGAGGTTTGCTACGTTCAGTAAGTAGAGTTGTAATATTCCATCTTAGTGACACTTTAGGGCTGTATGCTTACAGTCATACAAGAGGATTAAGATCGTTGGAAAAAAAATGCCTTGATTGCAGTCAAAGTTATAGAAAGGAGGGTAAGGGCAAATGGAGGACTTTCGTCTTGCACAGATCTTAGCGTCGCCCTTCGCTGCTAAACTATGGAATTTTAAAATATAATCCGAAATCGTTTTTTTCGCACTTTTGCAAAAGGACCAAAAACTCGCATCGAACAGGATGAGAAAAATAATAATAATAATTGTTGGCATGAGATATGTATGTGGAACTCCATATGACGTTTCTATAACAAGGAATGTAGATTTCATTTTCTTCAGCCAGATTTTCTTGCTTCCTTAAACTCTGACAATGCATTATGCATCTTATGCAATTGTTTGTTGCCTTATGATCAACTGCAACCATTGAAAGTTTAGATAGCGCCAACGCCAATAAGAGAAGCAGTAGCCCATTGGGAGAAGAGAAAATATTAAGCAGTAATAGCGAAAAAAGCATATCTTATTTTTTCTAACGCTCAAACTCACACATTCCGATATCGAGAGCCGAGTTGAGTTGTCGGCCTTTGTAAGTACGGAAACGCAGCAAAGGGTTTGACGAAACAAAAGAGTTGATACTGCATGCAAACTCAATAAAGGGTGTGACCTAAAATTGCGTTGCTACTGCATTGCATTTGTAAACTGAACTGACTTTCTTACTTGCTCCCACTGAGTTTATCAGCTATTGCAGCTTAATAGTACGCCAGTATTTTACCATATAAAGGGTGTCCCAACAAGAACGCAAAAAAACCATGATGTTTAAAAAAATCGTGAATTCTTTATTATATCGTAAAGTAGATAGAATGAGGTTATGTGTGGAATACCACATCGGCCAGTTGGTCGCCGCAGCTTTGTGGCACATACGCGATCTTTTAATGAAATTTTCAATGACTGTATGCATGAATGCTGCGGTATTTCATTAATGCAACGTCCAGTTTCCTCTTTTAAGGCTTGAGTTGTCATCGGCTTATTCCCATAAACCATCGACTTTAAAAAAACCCAAAGAAAAAAGTCAAATGGTGTTAAATCGCACGATCTAGGCGGCCAATTCTGGTTTCAAAAACGCGAAATAACACGACCGGGAAATGACTGATACAGCAATTGAATTGTTTTTCTGGTTGTATGTATCCCCTCCACATTCATTTCTTCAGTTCGAGGCACGAAAAAATTGGTTATCTCTCACGATACCGAACACCATTGACTGACTGCGCTTGACCTGACTCATTTTCATAAAAAAAAGGTCCAATTATTCCTCTAGTCCAAAATCCCCACCACACAGTGATACGTTGAGGATGCATTTGCTTTTCGTGAATCACTCGAGGATTTTCCTCGCCCCAAATGCGACAATTCTGCCTATTGACGAAGCCATCAAGATGGAATTGGGCCTCGTCACTAAAGATGATTTTATTCGCAAAATCAGCATTTTCATTTTCACAATAAGAATGCGTTGTTCTTTCGAGTAGCGCTCCATTTTTATTAACCTTATACCTTCTACTAACAAACAATAATAATTGTTAAAATGTCAAACAACGGCAATTCGAATGGCGCCAAATTTAAATCTTGCGTTCTCGTTGGGACACCCTTTAGTTATTTTCAGTTTGATTAAAACAAATTCCCAATTGAACAAGAAGGGCTTTGCAAAGGGATGGGATGCAATCATGCTGATGCTCTCACTTAATCATTTATTTTTATTAATTGTGTGAAGTTTCGACTTCTGTTAAAGTATTTGTTTTTCCAAAAACGCACTTGTGTCGCAAATATTTATTTTATGGTCACCAGGCGATTTGCATCCTCAATGCCCACAAGGGTAGAGACAGAACTTGGACAAAAATGCAGCCATTTCTCAAGTGAAACCACCGTGGGAAAAGCTACCAGTTAACAGCAGTTGTCAGTGTGCAGAAGCGCTGATTACTACAGAAATAGCACAAAAGTAGAATTTTATATTTATTTCAAAGGAAATGCGAATTCTATCCTTAGACTTCAACATTTGGAACAACCATTCCGATGCAAACAGAATTATTAAACGGAGTCTCTGTTCCACAAACTTGTCGCAATTTAAGGAACAGGTATGGCAGTCGATCATAAAATGGTGCTAGCATTCTAAAAAGTTGAAGAATGGTAGCGTACGCTAGTGCACGCTCATTCTCATATTAATTTTCTTATAAATTTTCCAAATATGACAACTCCTCCTCTAATGACTTGCGCAAAACAGTAGAAAATTATTGCCTTTACGACTCCAAATGTCACGCTTGTGTTGATAGTTATGTCGATTGTGCTAATGAGACCAATAGTTATATTACTGACATTCAACACCTGCATTAATGGCTACCGGAACAACAACTGATTTTGGACGACCTTCACGAAATTCGTCTTGGAGTGAACTACCACCTCGATTGAATTTACCATATCATCGATAAACATTGGTCCTTAATGGAGGTTCATCGCTAAAAATTTAATTAAATTCATCGATGCACTACTGTGCATATTACTGTCGACTACTACTAACCCACGTCGAAATTTGTAAAAAATAATCGCACGAAAATGTTCACGATATAATTCCATTTTTTTGACGAGATGAATCTTTTAAGTTCTGTAACCAACAAAAATAGCGCTCGTATGTCAAAACATTCTGAGTTCGTATAACCTCAAAAATGTTAAGCTTTACGATAGAGCTGGCAGTTCCCAGATTGCAACACTAGGGTTGCCCAATCCCGAAAGGCAACCTTCGTTCGACTCCAAATGTTACAAAACCTGACATGTGATGATAGTTACGTCGATTGTGCTAATGAGACCAATAGTTATATTACTGACATTCACAACAAGCATTCTGCTGTGTCTACGGAATGGGGGACCCTTCACATCCATATCTTGCAAAATATAGCTAATAGATTGATTTCCAATAGTCTCAAGCATTCAGCCTTGATGCTACGAAATTTGCTCCGATGACAGCATCTTCTCCTGTACCAACAGTGATGCAACCCACTCCTTCAGTAAAAAATCGACTTTTCCGGTAACGATAATTTTTTGACAGAAACTTGAACACGCCATCGACTTTACTTAATATCCAGCGTGTACAGAAAAAAATTCTGATACAACCTTATGTTGGCAGAGCAAAGGATCGACTGTATCTCGTTTATTCAAGGAGGAATAAGGGTTTATCAGATCAGAAGAGCATCGAATTTGGGTATTGTCTTCAAAAGTGTTACCAAAAATGTCAACGTTATAATTTGAAACCTTTTGCTTTGAATTAAGCATTGTAAGAACTAAGCAATAAGACACAAATCATAAACGTCGATAAAACAACAGAATAGCAATTGAAAATATAATAAAACCTTGCTGTCGTGTCCAAGAATTGTACACATATAAGGTCTGTTCCAAAACATTTGTGCACAGAAATTCGTAGTTGAGTAGTTTGGGTAAACATAGTAAGTCTGCCGAAACTTGTGAAACGACTTTTCGTAGAAATTCGCAGAATTAAAAGTGTAAACAGCTATCAGATAAATGACATGTCAGAGATTTTTGTATTTTGAACTTGACACTCATCTGCTCCCCACAGATTATTCTTCGGCAGAAATTCGTAAGGGGGAGAAATATTTTACTCTCTCGTGAGCTCTCTTTTCTGCGAAATCACGAAAAAATCAGTAAATGGAACGACTTTTGACAGTTTTTGGCGAATTTCGTGGGCGTTCGTAGCAATTCAGAGCAATTGAAACAGATCTACATTTTTCCATTTTTTTCTTACTTTTGGCATGCACTGGTGGAATGTCTTTACATTGCTCTTATTACTGCCAAAGAGTGCATGCCTTCTACTTCCAAAATTTTCTTTTAATCAAGCATTGTTCTTCGTCTGTAAACTAAGTACTAAGTAACAAAGAAAGGATTGCAGACCTCGTCAAACCAACAGAATAGCAATGAAAAACAGAGAAACTGCTTTCGTGACCAATTTGCTTTTTCTATTTTGTTATTCAAAATCAACTCGTCTTTGCTTCGGCTTCTACAAATATGACAGTCACAGTTGATGCAGACCATTTACTTGATGGGTTCAATAATTTTATTCACAGATAGATACAAATTTGCATATCAGTTTTGAATGGCAACCGAAAGCTCCTCCTGACATGTGTTTGCTCCATGTAATGCCAAAGTAGCTATTGCCATCGGCACTGCACAGCTTCATCTTTTCACATCAAGCCAATCCTGTCCTCCCTATCTTCACACCTGCTCTCCGCTGAAAAGGTCATCAGTTCCGTTTAGCGTAATTGCCATGCAAATTTTTGAAGAACAATGTCAGACAAATTCAACACCTTCCCAACTTAGCATAAAATCACATTTAGCTGCGTCATTGCAGATGCGGCATCTCGAATCGAAAACCTAACAAATTCAAATTAATTCATTCACAAAACATTCAGTATTTGTCTCGCTTCTCGGCTTGCGTGCAGTTACACCATCATTTTTATCAGCCTTCTCATCCGTGTTGCAAATGTAAGATTCACTTACACTTCTGCAAATGGCCGCGCCACACACAGCCAGCGGTCGATTCGCGATGGGCAGTCATAAAAGTCCGTCGAACTGGATCAAAGAGATTCAATTCGAATTTCGACTCGCAGACGCAGATGTCCCAGTTTCTGTAATCAGATTAATCACTCTTACTTTCATGAGGCCCATGCAACTGAATGCTAATGAAATTTGTAACGAGAGAAGTCGACGCTCCGCGAGTGGCTATGAATATCGATCAGGTACCGCGGGCATGTGGTGAACTCGACCAAGTGCCATGTGGGGCAGGTGCGAATGCGAGTGCGAGTGTCTTCCGGGATTGTTGTTATTTTTGTGTCCATTTGGACCGTCAGTCAGACAACAAGAGCGATTCGGAATTTATCACCACAAAAGATTTATGCGGGCAAGTGGTTTGACTTAATGTTGTTGATCCAAACAATGGCAATGCGCAGTGGGTTCTGTGGTGAGGATTCTGAGTGAAACGTTTTGCCAGTCACGCCAGATTAATTTCCAATAACAGATGATTTCATTGATTCTCATGTTCGTTTTGAAAAAAGAGTCCCGTGAAAATGCGAGGTGTTCATCCAAGGATTCGAACCTTGACCTTCGGCGAGTGAGTGTCGCACAATACCCACTACGCCACGGCGACCACTAGGAGTTATAAGTTTCCCACTGAAAAGTAGGAGACACATTCCAACACTGTTCCTCATAAACAGTCGCAGACAAGAACGGAGACATATAGCCAACGTAATGAGATGGCTGTGCACTTCTGTCAAATGACGCACACTTGACGCGTGAGCAGGATGCCCACTTTAGAAAGAACTACATTTCTCCAAAATGATAAGCAGTGTCCAGAGAGTGTAGGAGAATGGATTATAGGCGCAGTGCGGGGAACGATTCTACACCACACTGGAGGGAAAATTGGCGCTGTTTCAAAGAACTTTCGCCACGTTAAAATAAATAGTTTGTTTTTTTTTTTTTCAAATGGCAGCAGTGTCGTATTAAGCAGAGACCAATAGGGACACAGTCAACTCCCTCGTCTCCCGCCCTTGAATTCATTTTGACAGCGGTTTTTATAACATTTCCCCTTCTGAACAGCTGACGCACAAGAAAGATTTTGATTGTTTTCAAATGAGAATACGTGTGAACTGTCTATACGGTGGATCTCCTCACTCTTCACACTGTTAGAAGGAGAGGGCATATAAATGAAAACGTAAACATGTGTGAGTAAAGTGAGACAATGTTCGATGATACGTAAAAAAACTTTCAGAATTTGAGGTTATGTCCGGGTTATGTTTACTAAAACACGTAAATAACAGTCAAACGGTCGATGGACAAAGGGGAAATCAGCTGTTTGATCAGCTGTTCAGTTGACCATCTCCTTCCTTATTGGTTTCTGGTATTAAGTAACTCCGTCGGCTGACAGGCCGTTGTTATTAACACTATTGACAACACAAGGTATGTTCCAGTACTTTCTGTACCAAATTCTGGAGTCCGTCATTTGTTAAGGAGTGGGAGTAAATCTCTCTCCGAAAGAGGCAAAGTACGGGAACGCATCTACTGTGTAAAGTATGTCATTAAGAAATGTCAAATTCAGTTTAAGGTCACAGAAAACAAAAACAACAACAAAATTTAAGCCACATACACTGAGATAACAGGTCAGTGCTCACTTATCTCTGTACGCACACCAAAGATTTGACAGAAAACCAACACCTACTCACAAAAATTTATTGTGTTAAAATTGGCAGGGCGGGGAAATATTTTACTCTCTAGAGAGTAAAACCCATTTTTTGGGTACACTGGAACGGACTTCGTGTTAGTTTGTGTGGTTTTGTACTGTTTGTGTTGTTTGTTCACGTACGGACACCTTTTATCTGGTGGCGCCTACAGTTGACAACACGAAAAGTGTACTAAAAGTCTGTGACAAGCTTCTCAAATTCGGACAAAAGAACGGTAGGTCCCCTTCACTCCTTATAGATACGAGTAGAGAGGCTTTATTTGTTTTCCTATTCCTGAAAAACTGCAACTACCTAACCTCAATCTTCGACAACTGCACCGATTATAGAACCACGTATTCGAGTGGACAAAATTGAAAAATGAACCAATTGCTTAGAAACATTGAGGATAATCAAAACAGCTGTTCTTGAAGGCAGCCAAACCATTTTGCTGCATGCTATTATACTGCTATTCGCAAATCCTGACATTATCTACCCCAGTAGTCTACCAGCGAAAGTTTCTAAGATATAAATTTCAAGTAAATATCAGTCGTACGTCTGGAAGATGTGTATCTCCCTCATTAATTGATGCTAATATATGCGAACGAAAAATCCATCAGACAACCAATTAACTGAACTTCAAACAAGTTTAAAATATCTACTCAACACTATGGTCGCAAAATAAAACGAGGAACAAGCAGAAGTTGCAAATGACGGTAATACCCGCCACCAACATGTTCTAAGGTCATCGGATAATTTATGGAGGCGCCTTTCAACCAAAAGTTACACCGAACATAAGGAAACCTATTCGAGACCGGAAGAAGATGTAATTCAAATCGAATTCAATAAATTATGCAAAAATTCAAATCACATGGCACTTATCACTATACTCTCATGAGAGTTGTCAAGACTAGTTTTGTGAGTTCAATATCGGAGGCAGTCTGACCGATTGGGATGACGCTGATTGTTTTTGTTTTTCCTCTGTAAAGATCAAAGGTTAGGATACTTTTGGTGATGAAAACCGATTAGAACATTAAAACAGATTGTCACGAATGTCACACAAGGTAAACGATTTTAATCTCTTTACATCTTTTCGTAAACAAACAGATTTTTATTACATTGGAAAGATGAATACGGAAATATATTGAACTCGTTATAGGTTCTCCGTTACACATAAAATAAAGTGGTCGAATATACAAAATAATTTGATATGCTAAATGTAAAAAATATTGCGTTGGAAGGGGCCTTTTTGAAACTTTCGCGGTCATCGTTTGGCTTTGGTTTTTATTTCAAAGGTTAACGCAAAAGTGTGTCTTTAAATGTATGATTCCGGTCCATTGTACTTCGTGAAATACAATACTTACTCAACATTCTCTTTCTCAATATGTATGTGGTTAAAAAATTGTGTAAAATGTTTGCCTTAACCTGTTAGACATGCATTTAATCCCGAGATAGGAATGATACAGTGAAGTGGGCGTGAATTTGGGTTTACTCGAAACAACTGCATGCTTGTGATGGAGATAGACGGTCTTTAAGCAGTTTTGGGTTATAAGGCAACGTCGTTACCCAGAGACCCTGCCTACAGAGACTTATTGTTAAAATGAAAATCTGACTGACCCCGACCTTGCATTGTTATTGTAAATTCATAAAGAACACTTCTATATTATGAAAGGTACGCTCTTACTTATCAAGTCACAGTTTCATTAATTTCTAAATGATCAAAATGTAAAATGTATGTAAGTTTATTGAGATTTTCTTTTATACATGTACAGATAGAGATACAATAGATTATCAATCTTTTTTTCTGTTTTGGTTTAATGCTGCCGACTTAGAATTGGTCTGGCTATTCTGTTAATTTCAACTGTTGTCGTTGTTGACTTCAAAAAATATTTGTGATTTATTTTTCAACTCTGTTGAACACTGTCTACTCAACATGACAGCTTTCTACAAATGGCTTATCTAACTTAACCTAATATAATAACTAAATAACAAGAAAAAAAACTGCTTCCCAACAACATCATACATCATATGAAACCTTTTCCACTACTTCATGTATTCAAAATGCATTCGAAACTTCGCTGAACCCACTCACTTGGAACGTAGCTCTTCCAGTCGGGAAAGTACATCCCTGTCAATGAATTGTCAGTGTTATGTCAACAAATAAAAAAAAGGATAAGAGGAAAATCCGATCGGAACATCGATAGACCAAAGAAGAAATGCGGAAAAGCATTCAATAATCATAAAAAAAAATAATCGCAAATTGGACACTCTCCATCTAGTCAATACCATACACCAATTTTAGCGAGCAACCAACATCTCCATCAGCAAAATGGCAATAAAATTCGACCAACAAAAGACCAAACAGCAACTGTTTCATCTATCAATTAGCCTGGCAACTGTCCTGGTATGCATGACGTACATGCAATTCCGTAAAAACTGGGCTCACGTTGGCAAATTCTGGGAATCGCTCATCATTCCCATCATTTTCACCGGTGAATTGTTAAAAGTGATTTTAACCCGGTACTTCAATCGTCTTGAGCTGAATAATCTCACGCAGAAGCAGCGTCAGAAAAAGGCTGCGTATTTTTCAGCACGAGAAATTCTCACCGGTCTTGCGATGCAGTTCTTGTGCACCATGTTATATGCCTTCATCTGTATCATATTGGGTGCACCCGTCCTTCAGAACTACGAGCAAACATTCGTTCTGGCCATGGTGCTGACTCTGATGACAGTATCACCAACAGTGTTCCTTTTGGGTGGTTGTGGATCGCTGCAAACGTGCTTTTGTGAAAAAGTTGAATTCGTTACAAAGAGCGAGGAGACGTCGTTGGATTTGTTCAAATACAATGCCGCCGGTGCGATTTTTGGAGCCTGGGCAGGATCTATAGTCGCGCCCCTAGACTGGGACCGCGAGTGGCAGGTTTATCCGATTCCAAATGTGGTCGGGGCTCTACTCGGCTGTGGCCTGGGTAACATATACGCCTGCTCCAAAGTCCTCTACTCCACTGCCAAAGTTTACATGAGCAAGAAACGTTCGTAAGCGTGCGCTTTTGCAATAAACCCCGCCCACATCAGTCAAAAGATCGGAGAACGTGTTCAAAACAATAAATTAAGAATTTTCTTTTCTAAACTTTATTATGATATTGTATATTTTAATTCCTAACCAATAAAATTGTGTGTCAACCAAGGAGTGTTGTTCTGATTTACGCCTTGACCGCCGCCGGGGCAGTGAACGACTCATCCTGGAGCAAGCATCGTTTGCCGACGAAATTGTTATTGAACTCCCACTGGTCATCGTCGTCGTTGTTTGCATTATCGCTCGACATGCCCTCGAATTCGTGGATCTTCCTGTACGCCGACGTGTCTCCCAGGTAGGTCTTGATGCGGTAGTCTGCCGTCTCTGGGCAGGAAACCTGCTCGTAGAGGTTCCTGAGCTGCACGAAGTGCTGGCCGTGGGCAACACGCTGCGAGGAGTTGCTATCGACAACGATAGCACTCCAGGTAATAGAGACGGTCATGTGGGGGTCACTTGTCGAGAGAATCGTATTGAACTCTTCGGTGTTGATGCTGGAATTGAATGCGTTAAGATACTTGGTTTCATGCTTCATCAGGAAACTGTAGAGCTTGTCGAACGATGGAATGTGGTTGTCCTTGACTGAGGTTGTCATAATGGGAACGGAGGACAATCGTGTAGCTACGTAATCTGATGTTGTTTTCATTTCGTCGGCGGGTGCGCGAAGAAGGCGACACTGAATACTAGCAGACTTGGATGACTTCAAGCACTTGTCTGAAATTGAAGACCTCATGAATTTGTTGACATTCTCTGTGGCTACTAAACTTACCTCCCAACTGACCAGGAGCAATCTCCATCTGGTTCATGACTGCAAGAGAAGAATCTTAAGTCCAGCCAAATGTACTCTGAATACAGAACAGTCACTTACAATAAATATTTGAGGGGTTCAGCTTGTACTGCGAGCAGTACATATCCACCGAGTTGACGTAGAGCTCCGCCATTAGGGGGTGATGAACTTGGTTCAAGTTTTTGAAGTCTATGTCCAGCCCCAAGTCACTGGTGATCAAATTGCTGACCACACAGTTGACCTCCGTCTGCAGACACTCATGAACATTGAACTTCCACTCGTGGCGCACCAGCCGGTACTTGATGCCGGGGTAGTTCGGTGGCATGGAATGGTAGAACATCAACCGCAGTGTGAATTCCCCCTTTTGGTACGGCGCTTGGATCCACATCGGAATCGTCGTTGCTTCCTGCGCTTTCAAGGAAACCCCATCGCTACGTTTCAGGATTCGGAAGACGTGCTGTTTGCGAATCTCCTTGTCCTTGCTGAGGGTCTCATTGGTGAGGTCCCTGAATTCTGAAAATTCCAAAAAGAGCGTCTTTCTTTTTTTTGGATTGTGCAATTTTACACAGTCGGACAAACCTCTAAGGATGGACAGTGGGACGTCGGCCTCCTTGTCAAGCAGCGTTATCCATCGCGGGCACTCACAGCCCACATACACTTCCTCGATGGGCATGATTCCGGTGTTTCTCAGCGATATCATGACCGGGATCACCTCGCCCACGAGGATATCACTGGGAGTGGTAGAAAAGCTCACACTGAGCGACGGCGCTGTCGGCAGAATCTTCACCACAAGTTTGTTGTCAAAGAGAGTTGTGTTCGATTGCTTGCCGGTTGTTTTGATTTGCTGGGTCTTAAAGTAAAGACAACCGAGCAGACTGTTTGCCTCGGCCGTGGCTGACACGCGGCCCACAATTCCGATTATGTTCAACTGACCCGTGAGCTTGGGAGTGAGCTTGAACGAAAGAATCTTTTGCTCCTGCTCCTCAAGCACGATCTCTTGGGTGCACGCGGTAATGATAGCCGCATTGACGGCCGTCTTGTCTGAAATATTCACAATGAAGAGCATTGTCAAGTGTCACTGAGCTAAATTTACCGCTGTCGCCACCCTCGGTGTACAAACTGAGATTGGAGAGGGTCTCCTCATTTTCCAGCTTCAGTTTCCAGAGAATGTCTATGTCCGCCAGTGTAACACTCGTCTTTATGGCGTTCGAAATGGTCACAGAAATCTCAATGGGCTCTATGCGGGGACAGAACTGTAAGCTTGTGATACTCAATGCGGTGGCAAACTTACCTCCGTGTACTGCCATCGGATAGTCCACTGATGCATTCTCGTGCGTGAAGAGGGTTTTGGTAGGCTTGAAGACCATCGGCTTGTTGGACGCTGTGGTGGCGATCATCTCCTCAATCTTCTGCCACGTGGATTCGTTATTTAAGGTTGACTGCGGGGAGGAAGGTCAAACTTTGTGCACTTATGCTTGTACGATTACCCACCTGAAGGGTTATGTTCGTCGCAGGAACATAGAGAGGATTGGCTATGGGTGGATGTGCGGTCACCAAAACCCTAATCGAAGACTGTTCAACTTTCGGCAGAGCTATCTCCAGCAATCCAAGCTCCGGACTGCGCTTTGCCAGTTCCTACAGAAACAAAATCATGAAAAACTGAACGCGGACGCGACCTCTTTACCTTCTGGGTCTGAATGTACTCCTTCAAGAAGCTCGCTTGTTGCTGGGTGTTCTGCAAGCTGGTGGGTCTAAGGAGATGCGCAAACGACTTACTGGCCTCTTCCAATTTTTTCAACGTGTACGCTTGCTTGCCAATTGTGTACTGAATGTGATCCTCGGCGAGGCTCCAACCTCGGTCTTGGAACACTTGATAGGCCTGCTTGTAGCATCTGAATGCGTGCTTTCTCTGGCCGGCACGCGAGTACCGGTTACCAGAGAGTACAATGTGGAACGCGTACTTGCGATGCAATGCCGGTTGGGAGGCCAGGAAGCAATAAGCAGCCTGTTCAAGCAAAAGGGCCGACCTGAGATCAGATTCCTCGCTTGTCATGCGAATAAGTTGTTTCGCAGCTTCTCCATACAATCGGGCTGTCTTCAGGCACTCTATGCTGAGGAGCGTCGCCCGTGTCGCGAATTGCTGCAGTCTGGAAAATACAACAGGGGGTCATGCTGAAAGGTAAGGCTGTGAGGGATATATGTACTTGCAAACTGTAAGATAGCAAATGATGGCGTCTTCCATGTAATCGTAGGTCTTCCGGTTTGCCGTGCCGAGCATGAAGGCTGACACAGCTGCCATTTCTAGGGCGCCGGCGTAGTACTGCCACGCCGAATCTGCGTTGAAATCACGCTTTGCTTGATGGTAGGCCTGCAAAAGGAGACGCATTACGAAGGAACTGAAACTGCTCAATAATCCTTGCCTGGAAAGCAAGATTGTAGTGCCCGAACATGAAGTACAGATCTCCTAGTTTCCTGGTTTGGAGCTCAACCGACTCGTTTGTGTATCTATTAAAGGAGACATATAATTTGGAATAAGGACATAAGACAACTTACATCACAGCATTTTGATTGCTGGCGCCAGCTCCGGGCTTGCTTGTGACGAACCAACGTTTCGTTGCACTCAGTAGAGACTTGCTGACGCCTTTTTTGGTCGTTACCTGTAACAATGGCGAGTACACAATTCTGTCGAAGTAAGGTTCCCATCTGTAAACTTACGGCTTCATTCAGGACTCCGACCAGCCGCTCGACGTATGGAATCAAGGCCCTCACGGTGTAGTCTTGTACGAAGTGCCTCAAGTTTTCGACATCCATCGCATTCAAACTCATACCGTGTGTAGCGTCGGGATCGGTCTCTCCAGCCCAGACGTTGGGGTTGATAGTTTGAGACGCAATGCTCTCCGAACTTATAGAGAACTTAGAGTGCTATTGGACGGTAGCAATTTAGAGATTTAGAAACAAACATTTAAAATAGCTCACAATAGCTTCAGTTGCCTGCTCCTGAATGGGACTCAATGGATGCAAGAAGCTTTCGTTGTCCCCGGCCTCAATGGTCGACATTTGCATCGACGGCATCGAGATAACTGAGACTGAATCCTGTGGAGTTTTAGGTGCACTCCCCTGATCGGACTGAGCGTCCTACAAAGAAAAATGTTAGTTTCTGGTCGAATAATGCACGAGAGAAATACAACCGCTTTTGGTGCCCTCCTTATGTAGGCAGCCCAATAGTCGGATAAGTCACTAGTGACTCCGCCACTAAGCGAGTTTATCTGAATGAGAAAACATCTGTTATCTCCGAAAGTCGACTTTAGAAGTTCGTAGCTTTGCTGTGCTCTGCGAAGAATACAATTTAAATGAAGTGCACCATATGCTGTAGGAATGTCAAACTTACTTCGACAGGTCCCCCGACGATCCTTCATGTAGCACAACGTAGCTGTTGAGCACATCATTTGGCTGAAACCACTTTGGCAACTTCTGAGGAGTTACGTTCTGCATTAGCTGCACGCGATGTGTCAACTTTTGAGCTGTTTCCACAATGTTCGGGTCTCCACTGGACAGAACAATCAAACAACTGAGAAAATGTCGTGTAAACTCATGGTCAGCGGGGAACTGAACAGTAAGGAATGTCTCACGCCAATTGTCAAACCACGGTTCTGCCGTTGGCACCTCCAGCTGAATGTTACCTCCTACAGAGACATATCAGAAATGAACACACTTCCAAAAGTGCCGCTCACCAATGGTAATTAATTTCATCTTGTCACTGACTCCATTTGTAACAGCTTCGTTCATCATTTTTCGCGCTAGCACTGTCTGCGGGGGCCTCCAATCGATGTCGCATATATTAAGGCGTAGTCCCTTGATTGACACACTGGTACCCGAACTATCACGAAAGTGCGCTAAGGCAGAGAAATTTGCTCAATTTGATCGCAACAGAAATCTGGGCAAGAGACTCACCATCATTGGGTAGCTTTGCAAATGGTTGTAACATCTCCACAAACGAAAGGTTGTTTTTGTGGCATATTTCATCGGCCAATTGACTGCACACCACCCCAACTAAGGGCGAGAATATATTTTGAATGACTTCACGGGCATTGTAAGTCTGCCCAGTTAAGTGGATCATTTTGAAAAGGAGACTTTCCGAAGTTTCTTATACTTTGTCCGTGGTTTTATTAAAAGCGAAAAAAATGTTTCTAAATAATCCCCCGAGACTGTTTCAACAACAAATTGTCCTACACGTCAAATTGAACAGCTGTTTACAAAGATGACAGTTGTGTGTACTAAAATTGAGAAAAGCTTTTTCCTAAACAGAATTGAAGCTTGCACCTGCTGAGGGTTTCAAACTCGCACCAGGTCAACAAGTTCTTCTCATTCTGCGATATAACGACCCCAAGTGGTTTAAAAAATTACACAATTCAAAATCGTTAAAAAGAAATCAAACTTGTAAAGTGTAAAAACGTTTATGGTGTCTTACAGCATATCCCTCAGACCCAATGAGAGGCTTTCTATGGGCTAGAACAAGTTAAAACAGCTTTTTTAGCCTAAGCGAGAATACAAGTAAGTACATGACATCAAAAACAACATTTTCCAGCAAGCTCTTCGATGAACACATGTTGAATCTATCATGTATCCGTAAAACGAATTTTCAATTCAATTAACAAAATGACTATATTTTGCGGACTGAATCCTTCCATGAGTAGCTTCCACTTGACATCGTGCTCGCATTGGAAAGCTTTTGTTTGGCGGGAAAGTATGCATTTTTTAGTACACATACCGATGTGTCAAACACCAAATTGTTACAAAAGTAGTCAGCTCACATCGGGATTTCTACACAAAAACAAAAATATTTTTCCACACCTTTTAAAATCTCTACCAAAATTCAATAATTCCTTTTTGAAAAACATCATTGGACAATTGTACGTATAAATTTCGAAAACACTTACAGTAATAAGGCGGAAATATTGAATTTAAAATAACTTCTTCTGCCCCCACAGATTGTCTTCGGTATTTTGTTCATTAATAATTTTGCGTGAGGCATTTTCTTAGCTGCAACAATGGCGAAAGTTCACATCACCAACGTGGTAGTGTTGGACAATCCTAGCAGTTTCTTCAATCCTTTTCAATTTGAACTCACATTCGAGTGCATAGAAGAACTGAAAGAGGACCTGGAATGGAAAATGATTTACGTCGGCTCAGCGGAATCGGAGGAATACGATCAAGTTTTGGACACAATCTATGTTGGTCCCGTTCCCGAGGGTCGTCATATTTTCGTTTTCCAAGCCGATCCACCAGATGTGACTAAGATACCCGAACAAGACGCTGTGGGAGTGACAATCGTTCTTCTTACGTGCTCCTATCGCGGTCAGGAATTCGTTCGCGTGGGATATTTTGTGAATAACGACTATGCCGATCCAGAGATGCGTGAAAACCCCCCACCAAAGCCACTGTTCGATAAACTAACTAGGAACATTCTGGCATCCAAACCCAGGGTGACACGTTTCAAAATCAACTGGGACGACACGCCACAAAATGGAACAACAAATGGAACAAACGGCATGGACGGCGAAGATGCACAGTTTTTCCAAAATTCTAATGGCGCCGGCTGCTCGAGTATGATGGACAACGACGGTGGCGGTTGCATATCAACGACCGATGAGAACAGCATGGCACTCCCCTCAGACAGTGGTGTCACCCTAAATGAAAACTCAAATTCACTCGCGATGGAGTGCTAGTCCGAATACCCCCAATCACTTTTGTACCTATGATGTCAGTTAAATTATTTCGTGAAATACTGGATGACTAGACTAAAATTAAGGCTCTGTCACGTTGGCTGTCATTCGTGGGAGTCAGCTGTGCAGTCTTAATGTATTCTAATTTTTTGTTTTTCACTCTGCGAAACTGTGTATTAATATGAAAAGCAAAATTGAAAATATGTTTTTTATTAAAAATCTCGATGCTGGTTCATGCCTACGATAAATACAGGGCACTGATCGTGTAGAGTGCTCGATTGTTCGACATCGAGGACGTATCTATTTTTTAGTTTAATAAATGTTAAGAAACTTAAATCGAAAAATTTGGCATTTTACATTTTTTTGAAATATCGATTAAATAATTCATTCAAGATTCCCTTGGTTTCCATTAAGCTGGGTACTTGTCAAACATATCTTTTCAAGTTCTCTTGTGTTTTCCTTTCAGGACGCCTTTTTTTGCGGCTGTTGAGGGTTAGGACTTACTAAACTAATCTGTATTCTTGCGTGTTGCGTTGATCACATTCAAAAGCATGGCATTGGCATGACTCTTAAATGTTAACAAAGAGTGGCTCATCCACCACACCTACTGCTGAGCCTACAGGTATTTTCTCTGATAAAATTGTTATGCCACAATTGAGTCAATTGAGTCTTTAAGTACTTACGCATCATACACAAATGTTTTTGTGGTTTTTCCTGAGCACTGCGTCCATAGCGCGACACAGCAGAAATTGGTGTCCTAATTTTGTAATATTTTTGCCAAGTAACGGTTTTTAAAACAAATTCTTTGACGTATGGGTTTTTTGCAGAATAAGTGTCATCGGCCACAAAGAGTATTCAACACTCTTCTCGTTAGTGATGCCCAAGGTGTAAAAGAAGTTGTAGAAATAGGCTCCTGTTGAGAAATTCACTTAGAAAATAAATGGCAAACGACACTTTGCAAAAGATAATCGGCTTGTGTAAGATTCTCATAGTTGTTCGGTGCTTTATATAATTTCAAAAACAGTACAAGCCACGTGCGTCATCTTTTTGTAGCTTGACGATTATACCCTCCTTGCACTTAACCCAAACCCAGTCTTCAGGCTGTATTCAAATAGTAAAATCACTCGGTGTTGAATCGGAATCAAGCCACCAAACTTCCCTAAACTTAGTGCTTGGTTCCAGCTGCCCAAGGTTCTCCTTGAAGGACAGGCATTATATGTAATTATTTCGGGCCCGTAAAGACGACACTTAGATTATGTGAAAGACGGCCGAAGGGCACTAACAAGTAATTCTGAAGTTATGTTAAGTTCTCTTCTAACTTTAACTCTTCTTTTAATTGAAAATTCTTTGAAAATTTCTTTAAATTGTTCCTGCCAAGAATAGACTTTCTGTATTTTTTCAATTGGAATAGTTTAAGCTGGAATAAGCTCAAAACCGCAATTACGAGGGGCGTTTAATATATTCTCGGTATCGGGCTGAAGTTGTGGTTATATATATAAATTGACTTATTTGTCAAGTAATACTATTATTTTAGTGCATTCATGTAAAATTTCATATAAATATGATTATTAATTCGCGTTTGACCTCTAGTTAAACAGAATCATAATGGCAACTGAGACGATGATGGTGAAAATTGAGCATCGCGGAGTAATGAACTTTCTCACTAAGCAACGAAGAAGTCAAAAACTATTCATGGTGGCTGTTTACCCAAGTTCCGCACCTTCATTATCAACTGTGCAAAAGTGGTCAAGTGAGTTCAAGAGAGGCAGAGAGTGCATTGAAGACGACCCCCGCTCCAGCGACCACGGCTACTGCTTGTAAGGTAGAAAGCACCAAAGAAGTCGAAAAACTTGTTCTTGAAGATGCCCGAATAAAGGTGAAAATGATGGCAAAGATCACCAAGCTTTCAACTGGTACCATTCACACCATTCTTCATGACCATCTTAACCTTTCAAAGGTCAGTGTAAGGTGGGTGCCGCGAATGCTTACAACGCCTCAGGGAAAAGTCAGAATCGCATGCTGTATGGAGCTTTCGTAGATGTGTAGTGAGAACACGGACGGTGCTATGGTTGGAATTGGTACTGGGGACGAAACATGGGTTCACCACTATGACGTTGAAAGCAAACAAAAGTCCATGCAGTTCCATAAAAAAAGGAACAGACCCCTCGAAGAAGTTCAAAGTCACTCCGTCTGCTGGGAAGCTCATGGTCACAGTTTTTTGGGACTCAAAGGGAATCTTGTTCATTGAGTACAAAAAAGGTGAATCCATCAACGCCACATTATACGCTTCCACTTTGCATAATTTGTGGGAGGAAATTAAAAAGAAAAGACGGGGTAAACTCGCAGCGGGTGTGTTGCTTCTTCATGACAACGTTCCGTGTAAACACGGCGCGAGTTTCCAGGGCTGCTGCGCGAGATTGTGGTTTCGAAGATATCCAACACCCATCCTTTAGTCCAGACCTTGTAACAAATGCGTTGATGTGAAGGAAGATTTTATTGAAAAATAAAAACAATTTAAATTGAATTCGCATTTGCCTTCATATCGATACCGACGATTTTTTACACTTCAATATTACTTGGTTTGTCTGAAGAAGAAAGAATGCCGTCGAGACCAAAATCTTAGCCCAAATGTAGCATCTGCTATAAGCCCGGCCCCACTTTTAGTTGAGGGACAAAAAGAAACTAAGTACTAAGTTCTTTTGCATTGCGTTTTATGAGCGATTTTTATATACAACATACGCAGTGCTCTTTGAAACGATTCTTTTGGGCGTGTGGCTCCAAGCCAAACTCGGGCACCTACTCAATAACACAATTGAAGATAAATAAATAATTAAGGAAAAGAAATAGACGAAATTTATTATTAGTTTTAAGCAATATATATATTCATTATTTGTTTGACAAAATTTTATAAACAAACTCAATTATTTAAAAAAAAATACAGCTCGATTCTTAAGGGAACTCAATAAAATAAGGAACAAGCCAAACTCGGACGGCTTAGGAAAATATTTTAAATTTTAATTTTCCGTCAAATAAATCATAATCATTTATCACAATACAAGTTTTAAATAATTGTGCAACGGAACGGAAGTCAGTTAAGCTGTAGGATACGTAAAAAATTTAATAAAACAGAAAATGGGAAGACAGAATGGTCAAACTACTCTCGAAATGAGAAAATTAATTATAAAACACTCAGAGGACAGAAAATCTGTGAGATATCGCAAAAATTGTTGATAAAAGTCGGTCCACGGTTCAGGATATAATTAAACAGTTTCGGTGTAATAATCAGGTAGAAAATAAGCGAAAAAAGGCACATAATAAAATTTTTAATGAAGTTGATGAAAGTTTCTTAGTAAGACAAGTAAAAATTAATCCCTTTTTGAGCGCACCAAAGCTCGCAGTCATAGCGGCGGAACAGTTGGCAAGGCATGCGAGTCCATCAACAATTAGGAATGTTCTTCAGAAAGCTGATTTGAATGGTAGAAGAGCCAGGTTAAAGCCACTGATCAGCGAACAAAACAAGAAGAAAAGACTTGAATTTGCCAAAGAACACAAAAATAAAGATTTTTCGCTCTGGAAAGAAGTTTTATTTACAGACGAAAGCAAATAAAAAATAAAGCAAACACAAAAATAAAGATTTTTCATTCTGGAAAGAAGTCTTATTTACAGACGAAAGCAAATTCAATATTTTTGAATCTGACGGCAAACCCTACGTGTGGAGAAAACCCAACGAAGAGCTGTTTTCAAAGAATTTGATACCCACTGTAAAGCATGGTGGTGGATCGGTGATGGTGTGGGGATCTTTTTCTGCTTCTGGACCTGGTAGAATGCATTTTATAGAAGGAAGGAAAATGGATCAAAATGTTTATTTAGACATTTTAAAACAGAATTTGTCCCTTCCCGTCACTAAACTCGGCCTTGGAGATCACTGGAGTTTTTACCAAGATAATGAACCCAAACACAAAGCCTATAAAGTACGATCCTGGCTGTTATATAACTGCCCTCATGTAATGAACACTCCTCCGCAAAGTCCAGATATAAACCCTATCGAGATTTTGTGGGAGTATCTGGACCGGAGAATTAGAAAATGTCAGATTTCTAACAAGATGCAGTTGAAAAGCGTTCTTCTTGAGGAGTGGAATAAAATTGAACCTAATTTTTGCACAAAATTAGTTCAATCACTTCCTTCAAGGCTGCAAATGGTTATAAAGAACAAAGGTCTTAACACAAAATATTAATTTTTATTTAAAAACTTAATAATCTTAATTTGTGTTAACTTTATAATAGCCGTCCGAGTTTGGCTTGTTCCTTATTTTATTGAGTTCCCTTAAGAATCGAGCTGTATTTTTTTTTAAATAACTGAGTTTGTTTATAAAATTTTGTCAAACAACTAATGAATATATATATTGTTTAAAACTAATAATAAATTTCGTCTATTTCTTTTCCTTAATTATTTATCAATCTTCTTACTGAGTAGGTGTCCGAGTTTGGCTTGGAGCCACTGTCTGTCAACCACAATTGGGTGTAGTGTAAAAACAAGTTTTTGGCTTAGGTAAGGCTCACTTAAGGGAATCTAGCCGTTCATTGCAGTCTATCCATCACCTTCTGCTTCATTTCACCTGCCAGGAATTCTACTTCTTCTTCATGTGGTGGTACAGTCCGAGGTGGATCTAAGCCCCAATCAACGTTCCTCTACAGCCACCAAAATCCTTCGTCAGCTGCATTTAATAGAGAACTCTCACTTGGCTCTGGTCCTTCTCTATTTGTGTGCGCCACCTTAGCCAACTCCGTCCTTTGTTGCGTTGTCCCAATAGTTTAGATTCGAACACTTTCCAGGCCGGAAAGTGATGTCCCTACCATCTACATGACCTCTTAGGCGTTGTATCCTTCTTCTTCTTTCCAGAACGATAAATCTTTATTTTTGTGTTCTTTGGCAAATTCAAGTCTTTTCTTCTTGTTTTGTTTGCTGATTAGTGGCTTTAACCTGACTCTTCTACCATTCAAATCCGCTTTTTGAAGAACATTCCTAATTGTTGATGGACTCGCATGCTTTGCCAACTGCTCCGTCGCTATGACTAGGAGCTTTGGCGCGCTCAGAAAGGGATTAATGCCAGGAATTCTACTTCTTCTTCATGTGGTGGTACAGTCCGAGGTGGATCTGAGCTTCATTCCTCTCCAGCCACCAAAGTCCTTCGTCAGCTGCCTTTAATAGAGTACTCCCACTTGGCTCTGGTCTATCTCCATTTGTGTGCGCCACCTTAGCCAACTCCGTCCTTTGTTGCGTTGTCCCAATAGCTTAGATTCGAACACTTTCCAGGCCGGAAAGTGATGTCCCTACCATCTACATGACCTCTTAGGCATTGTATCCGAAGACGCTTGGCCAGGCGCATGTCGATATACAGCCCATAAAAATCTTCTCCAGATGCCATCAACGCAAACAAAAATCGCACGCAAAACATTTCTCTCGAAAAGACAAAAAGATTACACATGCGCTACTGCAACGTGCAGGTTTCCGCGTTACCAAGTATTACTGGGGTGTTCAAGCTGTTACATACAGCAAATTTAGTCCTTCGAGAGATGGCTTTATTACTTGCTTTTGAGCCCAAGAACCAAAGATTTGCAAGAGGTATTCGTTTTATTTCGTTACTGACATTGAGAAGGCAAGGAAAAGGAGGTATTTTACTATCTCTGTCTCTGGTGTCTAGTGTGCCGCTCTGTCCGAGGCATCGATTATGTGTCGATGTGTGATCGTTGTGTGATGTCGATGTGTGTCCATCCCTGTACTGCGTTTTGCATTCGTTAACCGCCTGACCCATTTCAGTAGCTTCCAATTCAATGTCAGTAAAACGCCTTACTGACGGCTCGCTGTGTTTGTTCAATCACGTCAATCGTCCGCGTCAAGCTGGCAATTAGGTTGATTAGGTTGAAAATAGTGTCTAGCTAGATCTTCTGCGTAACTTATTCCACCAAAATGAAGGGCAGGGACACCCAACTTTCAAGCTGAATGTCATTCAAAATAAAACAACGCAACTTTCTTTAAATTTCAAACATTACTTCCTTTCTTTATTTTCACTCCGATCTCGTGTGTGTTTTGTGTTTTGTCTTTCACGTTTTATGTATATATATATATATTCTAAAGGTTCCCTTATAATATGAACCCCGTAAACGTCTTACCAATTAATAATAATAATAATCGTTATTCGTTAAAAAACTAAATTACATTGTTATGAAGTAAAAATACAATTACATAGGTACAGATAACTGTTATCAAACAAATATTGTTTGTTTCGCTTTTTGCTTATATTGACCAAACTCAAATGTTTCCTACTCATCATCTGCCCAGCAACTAAGCGCTCGTACAAACAAAAGTCTAACAAAAAACTGGGGACCCTAATGACTTTGCAAAAAATCGTAATATCAAACATCAAGCAAATCTTAAAACAGAAGTTCATTCACTAACTTAAGGCAACCGAGTGACGTTCACTATCAGTGTTGTGCAGAATTCAAGCAATTTACAAAGACA
Source organism: Eristalinus aeneus (assembly GCA_955652365.1). Lineage (NCBI taxonomy): Eukaryota > Metazoa > Arthropoda > Insecta > Diptera > Syrphidae > Eristalinus > Eristalinus aeneus. The sequence continues at coordinate 63,192,063 of OY019134.1, read as the reverse complement.
AAATTATGAAAGTCGGAATGTCTTGTTCCGTTCGTTCGCCTACTTCTTCGACCGTTCGACAGATTAATATTTGTTTGTATAATTTTAAAATGTAATCTTTTGTACTTATACACATTTATATATGTAGAGGCAAGCGTGGTTAAGTAGTTAGTATTCCTAATGCAGCACTGTTTCGTTTTTGTGTAAATCAAAAGGAAAATGCACACGTGTCCTTGTGTCCTAGACTGAAACTGAAAACCTCGACTAATACACATCTCTGTAGCAAAATATTTGTAAAAATTCTATTCTGTTGGTTTTTGGTTTCATTTGTGTAATTTTATGTTTGTCATTCTTTTGTCCTCAGTTTGGTTTTTTCTACATCGTTAAAAAAAGCTAAAAAATTTAGATTTCCATCGATTGCTATTCTCATAGATTTCGTTTGCTTTTGTATTGTTTGTTTTTGTTTAAGGCACTTTTAAAGCAAGAAATTAGAATATTGTTTATTCTTGAGTGTAACACAAAGCTTGTCCAAATCACGAAAGGGGAATGTTTATTGGATTGGGTAGGTAAGTAAGACTGAAATCATGAAGAGAGGGAGAGAGTGGAGGAGACTAGGGTGATTGATTTTTTGGGTGTATGCAAGCAAGCGTAAGATACAATATCTCTTAGGCCATATATTATAGAAACACGAATATACGAGTATACATAGACGTAGGTTTGTTTCATTGTTTTTTTATATGCATATAGAATCACATGTGAGAACCAGTTGGAAGGATTAGAGTTGTGGAAAACGGGTTCTGGAAGATGAGTGCTCGGATGTGTGGTTGATAAGTTTGAGACATTTGATTTCTGAATACATTTCTTACGAATTTAAAACAAAAGGCTCCACAAAGAGAACATGCTGAATTAAGGAAGATCGGAACTTTTGTGGAAGCAATGTATGGTATGTAACACTGATTTGACTACGTTATCCGTTCGTATATCAATCAATTGTTTTTAAAAACTTCTTTTAAGGAGAAGAATGGTCTTTTCTGCCTGCAACACATATGTGCAAAATATGCGCGGCAATGAAAATGAACGTTAAGGATTTTCATGAGAAAAGTTTTGCGTGCGATTTTTTGTCCTGTTTGCGTTGATGGCATCTAGAGGAGAAGAGATTTAACGACGAACTCTTTGGGCTGTAGAGCGAGTTGCGTCTTGTCAAACGTCTTCGAATACAACGCTTAAGATGGCTAAACCATGTAGAGGATAAGGACACCACTGATCCGGCCCGAAAAATCTTCGTATCTGAGCCATTGGGACAACGCAACAGAAGACGGCCTAGTGGAGAAGGAGCTAAACCAACTTGGAGTGCGCAACTGGAAACAGTTGGCGAAAGATCGTGCTGTCTGGAGAGGCATGTTGGTTGAGGGCCAGGTGCACCCCGGACTATAGCGCCAGAAGAAGAAGTTATCTTCTGGGGAAGTTGCAAAGTGATTAAAACCGTCTTGAGATGTTGAATTTTTTCAAAGGATTTACAAAATAACTTTAGGAAAGCTGACGCACTACGCAAAATAAATTGATGACTTAGGAGACTTTCGACCAGCTTGCCATGCTTTTATAAATACTCTATAAACGAGAGGCAAAGTTAGCTTACGTTGTCCCAAATATTGCGAATAATTCGGTCCGTCTTTTGTGTTATAAAAAATGATTTCAATTACAAAACCAATAAAGGCAACATCACTGTGTTCGTTAGTTTGAAGAACAACTTTCACGTCTCTAACACAGCTTCACATCTAGTTTATTTGAAACTTCGAGTTTGTAAAGGTCTTCGTCTACCTCGGTTCCATGGTAAACAGAGACAACAACATAAGTACCGAAATCAAACGCAGAATCACTCGGGCCAATTGCTGTTTCTTTGGGCTCAAGAGGCAATTGAGTAATAAAGCCCTCTCTCGAAGGACTAAGCTCGCTTTATATAACAACTTGATCATCCCCGTTCTACTTTATGGCGCGGAAACTTGGACGTTAGCAAAGGCGGAAGAGGAAGCCCTTTGACTTTTCAAGAGAAAAGTTATGCTTGCGATTTTTGGTCCTGTTTGCGTTGATGGTATTTGGAGGAGTAGATTTAGTGACGAACTCTATGGGCTGTACAGCGACATGAGCCTGGTCAAGCGTCTACGGATACAATGCTTAAGATGGCTAGGCCATGTAGAGCGTATGGACACCACTTCTCCGGCCGTAAAAGTCTTTGAATCCGTGCCATTGGGACAATGCAACAGAGGACGACCTAGACTAAAGTGGCGCGCACAAGTGGAGAAGGACCTTAACCAACTTGGAGACAGCTGGCGAAAGATCGTGCTGGCTGAAGGGCCATGTTGGTTGAGGGCCAGGTGCACCCCGGACTGGAGACAGCTGGCGAAAGATCGTGCTGGCTGGAGGGCCATGTTGGTTGAGGGCCAGGTGCACCCCGGACTGTAGCGTCAAAAGGAACTTTTTATGTACGCAAATGTACACACTTCAACGCATTCCGTACACTTAGCAAAAATATCTGCCTTCACCTACTCAAACAATTCTTTGATGCGTTAAAACAATGAATGAATGAATGTTTTTGAACTTTAAATAAGCGCAATCAGAAACATTTACTTAAGAACTCATGTACATGTACATACATGGAATACGTAAATGCAAGTTGTCGTATTACAAAGATTTTTGGTGTTTTTGGCGTTTCAAATTTCGATCCAACGGAAAAATAATACATTTGTACAAAGATGAATAATTCACGAAGTTTTGTTTTGCCAAAGCAATTGTTGCCTGCGCAATGGTATTAATTTAGTTCCTACAAAATTATTTGTACAATGTTTCGAGTAACCGAAATAGACCCGTTTGCTTGTACTGCACATGTATGTCAAGCATTTGAATACATTTTAAAAGTACATGAGAAGCATAAGGATTTCTTCCGGAATGAGTACATTGCTTGCCAAATTCAAATGTTTTGTTTTTAAGAAATTGCAATATGCTCTGAATTCTAAACTTTAGCCTTTGCAAAAAACTTGTCTCCTAGGCATAAGTGTATATTTAAAATTTGTCCTGGCAACCCAAGTTTCCAACTCTATGCAAAAATAGGCGCTGTTTTCGCTGGCTTAGCCAAACTGAAACATATAGGGTCTGTTCCCTGTTTCAACGAACATCTGTCTACGAACGCAAACATTCTACGTATTTTTGTCGAATTTTAAAGTTTATGTGGATTGCTTCAGTAACGAGGCTTTAAAGCGGTTCCTTTTTTGTCGAAGTTTTGTGCTCATAAGCGAGAGCGTGTTGTTTATATTTTTCCAACACAAAATATTTAAAAAACTCCCTGTTTGACAAGTAACAAGAATTACCAACTTTAAGATGGCTAAACATTTTGTAACAATAAAGTCTTAAGTCGGAATCACGGTATGGACGCAGCGCTCCAACGTCAAGCTGTCTGAGTTGGAGTGATACATCCTATTTTTAAATGTCAGGTGTGGACAGTTCTTATGGAAATGTCACATTTTCACTTCAATTTCAATTTTACCAACACAAATCTTTGAGCAGAGTCGCAAAAGGCAGGGAGACATGAGCCATGTGCATCTTTTTGAAGTTCACGAAGGGGCTTTGAAAACCAAGTTTTTTGAACTAGCAATTGGCAAAGTCTGTGAAGCATGGAGACTCACCAATACTTATTTTATCTTCGCCTTCGCTTGCCCAAAACTGAGGTACATATAACTAAGAGCATACTGTGAGTTGACATCTTCTCCTTCGCTAATCTTGAGCTGAGGAAACCCTTAGAGCATAATGTAAATTGGGAAGATTCGCGACAGGACTAGAATGAGACAAACAATTTTCTCACTGAATTCTAGGAGGAAACAAAGCCTACTAGTTTTAGAGGAGTGTTGCACGCGAAGCGAATAACGAATTCGATGGCGCGACAGTCCACAGGAGGACCAGGGCCTAGCTCTACTCATCAACTATTACCCATCAACTACTCGTGTTGTGCACGCTACTGTTCTGTCACGAATAAAAGGGATTTGCAGTTTTTGCCGAATCCGAACGGCGAAGTTTGAGAAGCTTTTTCTTAGACAGGTTTTATTCTTTGTGTTGTCAGTAGCTCGAAAGAAGTGGTGCCTTGAAAAATTTGAGGTGTTCAGCTGGGAATCAAACACCGACCTTCGGCGTGTGAGAGTCGCACTATATCCACTAATCCACGTCGGTCACGAGATATGACCAAACAAGCAGTTTCCCTAGTTAAGTTTGAATATTACCGATAAGTAGTGACTACAGTAGTACTTTAAAAGACTCATGTCTTATTGTACCTTTATACCTCATTAATTAAATTGAATTGAAATTGAAATGGTAATCGACCACAGACCGACTCAAACACGTGTTTTCCGCAAAAATGTTGCTTCCGAAACTTCACACTCAGTTTCTGTCTTTGAACCAAACGAATGGGCTACGAATGGCTCCGAAACAAGAATGGGCCCACAAACTCAGTTTTTCTCTCTGAATCAAAAGCAAACGCCAACGCAATTTGACTTGAAACAAGAATAAGCCCACAAACCCAGTTTTTGTCTCTGAATCAAACGTAAACACAATTTGGTCTGAAACAAGAATGGGCCCACAAGCTCGGTTTCTGTCTTGGAATCGAACGCAAACGCCAACACAATTTGCTCCGAAACAAGAATAGGCCCATAAACTCAGTTTCTGTCTCTGAATCAAGCGCAAACACAATTTGCTCCGAAACAAGAATAGGCCCACAAACTAAGTTTCTGTCTCTGAATCAAGCGCAAACACAATTTGATCCGAAACAAGAATAGGCCACAAACTCAGTTTCTGCCTTTGAATCGAACGCAAACACAATTTGCTCCGAAACAAGAATAGGCCCACAAACTAAGTTTCTGTCTCTGAATCAAGCGCAAACACAATTTGCTCCGAAACAATAATAGGCCACAAACTCAGTTTCTGCCTTTGAATCGAACGCAAACACAATTTGCTCCGAAACAAGAATAGGCCCACAAACTCAACTGTGATTTATTTGCGAGGAGTCCAGGAAAATGTGGAAAAAAATAATACGTGCCACAAGATTCAAAGGACTGGTGTGTCTCATTCCATTGTTCTCCTCTTCTAAGTACTAAACGTGCGCAGGAAAGCATAAATTGATGGTCTTGCCATTAGGCTTGTTCCATCGAAAGTCGTTAATAAAATCACGTTCGTAGTCAACAAATTGTTTGTTAGCATTTTTTTTTAAATAAACAGAAACTGTAAAACCTATCAACCACACAACCACACATGATCGTCTCTGTTCACAAAAAAGCACACCTCCTCAATTCCAAACGATTCTGACCGCGATTTTGTGACTATCCTTGTATGGTGTACTGTGTCGTGCATACATGATTCAATTTCAGAATTTATTGTTTCGCTATCGACTTCATGGCGTTTCACATTGTGTTGTTTTGTTTATTTCTATAATTATTTGTTTTTCGCTAGGATCTACGTTGCTAAGTACATACATACATAAATATATTCAGTTAACATACATATACATGCAATTATAGTATTTTTTTTGTTTTATTTCTTACTTATATGTACATACACAGACTATGTACAGCAGGTATTTAGACTTATTTAGATTTACTTGAGTCCTTATCCTTAGTGCGATTGACACGCGTCTAGTTATGTTTTCAACTCAATATAATTATAATATATAATTATGTGTGTTCTCTTGTTGTGGTACATACGATAAATCTTACGTCAATTATCTTAAGCTTAGGTTTTGTTTGTTTTTAAATGCTAAATTAATTTTTAAAGGCTTAACATACGGTACGGGAGAAGTGGAGAGTGTGGGGGAATGTTTTATAAAATAATAAGTCGTCAAGGCGGATTATCTACTACTATATTCTTTCGTAATGTTATATGCATACATATAAATAGTAAACTATTGGTTGCTGTTTGTTGGTTGGTTTCCAGGCCGGAAAGTGATGTCCCTACCATCTACATGACCTCTTAGGCGTTGTATCCTTCTTCTTCTTTCCAGAACGATAAATCTTTATTTTTGTGTTCTTTGGCAAATTCAAGTCTTTTCTTCTTGTTTTGTTTGCTGATTAGTGGCTTTAACCTGACTCTTCTACCATTCAAATCCGCTTTTTGAAGAACATTCCTAATTGTTGATGGACTCGCATGCTTTGCCAACTGCTCCGTCGCTATGACTAGGAGCTTTGGCGCGCTCAGAAAGGGATTAATGCCAGGAATTCTACTTCTTCTTCATGTGGTGGTACAGTCCGAGGTGGATCTGAGCTTCATTCCTCTCCAGCCACCAAAGTCCTTCGTCAGCTGCCTTTAATAGAGTACTCCCACTTGGCTCTGGTCTATCTCCATTTGTGTGCGCCACCTTAGCCAACTCCGTCCTTTGTTGCGTTGTCCCAATAGCTTAGATTCGAACACTTTCCAGGCCGGAAAGTGATGTCCCTACCATCTACATGACCTCTTAGGCATTGTATCCGAAGACGCTTGGCCAGGCGCATGTCGATATACAGCCCATAAAAATCTTCTCCAGATGCCATCAACGCAAACAAAAATCGCACGCAAAACATTTCTCTCGAAAAGACAAAAAGATTACACATGCGCTACTGCAACGTGCAGGTTTCCGCGTTACCAAGTATTACTGGGGTGTTCAAGCTGTTACATACAGCAAATTTAGTCCTTCGAGAGATGGCTTTATTACTTGCTTTTGAGCCCAAGAACCAAAGATTTGCAAGAGGTATTCGTTTTATTTCGTTACTGACATTGAGAAGGCAAGGAAAAGGAGGTATTTTACTATCTCTGTCTCTGGTGTCTAGTGTGCCGCTCTGTCCGAGGCATCGATTATGTGTCGATGTGTGATCGTTGTGTGATGTCGATGTGTGTCCATCCCTGTACTGCGTTTTGCATTCGTTAACCGCCTGACCCATTTCAGTAGCTTCCAATTCAATGTCAGTAAAACGCCTTACTGACGGCTCGCTGTGTTTGTTCAATCACGTCAATCGTCCGCGTCAAGCTGGCAATTAGGTTGATTAGGTTGAAAATAGTGTCTAGCTAGATCTTCTGCGTAACTTATTCCACCAAAATGAAGGGCAGGGACACCCAACTTTCAAGCTGAATGTCATTCAAAATAAAACAACGCAACTTTCTTTAAATTTCAAACATTACTTCCTTTCTTTATTTTCACTCCGATCTCGTGTGTGTTTTGTGTTTTGTCTTTCACGTTTTATGTATATATATATATATTCTAAAGGTTCCCTTATAATATGAACCCCGTAAACGTCTTACCAATTAATAATAATAATAATCGTTATTCGTTAAAAAACTAAATTACATTGTTATGAAGTAAAAATACAATTACATAGGTACAGATAACTGTTATCAAACAAATATTGTTTGTTTCGCTTTTTGCTTATATTGACCAAACTCAAATGTTTCCTACTCATCATCTGCCCAGCAACTAAGCGCTCGTACAAACAAAAGTCTAACAAAAAACTGGGGACCCTAATGACTTTGCAAAAAATCGTAATATCAAACATCAAGCAAATCTTAAAACAGAAGTTCATTCACTAACTTAAGGCAACCGAGTGACGTTCACTATCAGTGTTGTGCAGAATTCAAGCAATTTACAAAGACAAAATTATGAAAGTCGGAATGTCTTGTTCCGTTCGTTCGCCTACTTCTTCGACCGTTCGACAGATTAATATTTGTTTGTATAATTTTAAAATGTAATCTTTTGTACTTATACACATTTATATATGTAGAGGCAAGCGTGGTTAAGTAGTTAGTATTCCTAATGCAGCACTGTTTCGTTTTTGTGTAAATCAAAAGGAAAATGCACACGTGTCCTTGTGTCCTAGACTGAAACTGAAAACCTCGACTAATACACATCTCTGTAGCAAAATATTTGTAAAAATTCTATTCTGTTGGTTTTTGGTTTCATTTGTGTAATTTTATGTTTGTCATTCTTTTGTCCTCAGTTTGGTTTTTTCTACATCGTTAAAAAAAGCTAAAAAATTTAGATTTCCATCGATTGCTATTCTCATAGATTTCGTTTGCTTTTGTATTGTTTGTTTTTGTTTAAGGCACTTTTAAAGCAAGAAATTAGAATATTGTTTATTCTTGAGTGTAACACAAAGCTTGTCCAAATCACGAAAGGGGAATGTTTATTGGATTGGGTAGGTAAGTAAGACTGAAATCATGAAGAGAGGGAGAGAGTGGAGGAGACTAGGGTGATTGATTTTTTGGGTGTATGCAAGCAAGCGTAAGATACAATATCTCTTAGGCCATATATTATAGAAACACGAATATACGAGTATACATAGACGTAGGTTTGTTTCATTGTTTTTTTATATGCATATAGAATCACATGTGAGAACCAGTTGGAAGGATTAGAGTTGTGGAAAACGGGTTCTGGAAGATGAGTGCTCGGATGTGTGGTTGATAAGTTTGAGACATTTGATTTCTGAATACATTTCTTACGAATTTAAAACAAAAGGCTCCACAAAGAGAACATGCTGAATTAAGGAAGATCGGAACTTTTGTGGAAGCAATGTATGGTATGTAACACTGATTTGACTACGTTATCCGTTCGTATATCAATCAATTGTTTTTAAAAACTTCTTTTAAGGAGAAGAATGGTCTTTTCTGCCTGCAACACATATGTGCAAAATATGCGCGGCAATGAAAATGAACGTTAAGGATTTTCATGAGAAAAGTTTTGCGTGCGATTTTTTGTCCTGTTTGCGTTGATGGCATCTAGAGGAGAAGAGATTTAACGACGAACTCTTTGGGCTGTAGAGCGAGTTGCGTCTTGTCAAACGTCTTCGAATACAACGCTTAAGATGGCTAAACCATGTAGAGGATAAGGACACCACTGATCCGGCCCGAAAAATCTTCGTATCTGAGCCATTGGGACAACGCAACAGAAGACGGCCTAGTGGAGAAGGAGCTAAACCAACTTGGAGTGCGCAACTGGAAACAGTTGGCGAAAGATCGTGCTGTCTGGAGAGGCATGTTGGTTGAGGGCCAGGTGCACCCCGGACTATAGCGCCAGAAGAAGAAGTTATCTTCTGGGGAAGTTGCAAAGTGATTAAAACCGTCTTGAGATGTTGAATTTTTTCAAAGGATTTACAAAATAACTTTAGGAAAGCTGACGCACTACGCAAAATAAATTGATGACTTAGGAGACTTTCGACCAGCTTGCCATGCTTTTATAAATACTCTATAAACGAGAGGCAAAGTTAGCTTACGTTGTCCCAAATATTGCGAATAATTCGGTCCGTCTTTTGTGTTATAAAAAATGATTTCAATTACAAAACCAATAAAGGCAACATCACTGTGTTCGTTAGTTTGAAGAACAACTTTCACGTCTCTAACACAGCTTCACATCTAGTTTATTTGAAACTTCGAGTTTGTAAAGGTCTTCGTCTACCTCGGTTCCATGGTAAACAGAGACAACAACATAAGTACCGAAATCAAACGCAGAATCACTCGGGGCAATTGCTGTTTCTTTGGGCTCAAGAGGCAATTGAGTAATAAAGCCCTCTCTCGAAGGACTAAGCTCGCTTTATATAACAACTTGATCATCCCCGTTCTACTTTATGGCGCGGAAACTTGGACGTTAGCAAAGGCGGAAGAGGAAGCCCTTTGACTTTTCAAGAGAAAAGTTATGCTTGCGATTTTTGGTCCTGTTTGCGTTGATGGTATTTGGAGGAGTAGATTTAGTGACGAACTCTATGGGCTGTACAGCGACATGAGCCTGGTCAAGCGTCTACGGATACAATGCTTAAGATGGCTAGGCCATGTAGAGCGTATGGACACCACTTCTCCGGCCGTAAAAGTCTTTGAATCCGTGCCATTGGGACAATGCAACAGAGGACGACCTAGACTAAAGTGGCGCGCACAAGTGGAGAAGGACCTTAACCAACTTGGAGACAGCTGGCGAAAGATCGTGCTGGCTGAAGGGCCATGTTGGTTGAGGGCCAGGTGCACCCCGGACTGGAGACAGCTGGCGAAAGATCGTGCTGGCTGGAGGGCCATGTTGGTTGAGGGCCAGGTGCACCCCGGACTGTAGCGTCAAAAGGAACTTTTTATGTACGCAAATGTACACACTTCAACGCATTCCGTACACTTAGCAAAAATATCTGCCTTCACCTACTCAAACAATTCTTTGATGCGTTAAAACAATGAATGAATGAATGTTTTTGAACTTTAAATAAGCGCAATCAGAAACATTTACTTAAGAACTCATGTACATGTACATACATGGAATACGTAAATGCAAGTTGTCGTATTACAAAGATTTTTGGTGTTTTTGGCGTTTCAAATTTCGATCCAACGGAAAAATAATACATTTGTACAAAGATGAATAATTCACGAAGTTTTGTTTTGCCAAAGCAATTGTTGCCTGCGCAATGGTATTAATTTAGTTCCTACAAAATTATTTGTACAATGTTTCGAGTAACCGAAATAGACCCGTTTGCTTGTACTGCACATGTATGTCAAGCATTTGAATACATTTTAAAAGTACATGAGAAGCATAAGGATTTCTTCCGGAATGAGTACATTGCTTGCCAAATTCAAATGTTTTGTTTTTAAGAAATTGCAATATGCTCTGAATTCTAAACTTTAGCCTTTGCAAAAAACTTGTCTCCTAGGCATAAGTGTATATTTAAAATTTGTCCTGGCAACCCAAGTTTCCAACTCTATGCAAAAATAGGCGCTGTTTTCGCTGGCTTAGCCAAACTGAAACATATAGGGTCTGTTCCCTGTTTCAACGAACATCTGTCTACGAACGCAAACATTCTACGTATTTTTGTCGAATTTTAAAGTTTATGTGGATTGCTTCAGTAACGAGGCTTTAAAGCGGTTCCTTTTTTGTCGAAGTTTTGTGCTCATAAGCGAGAGCGTGTTGTTTATATTTTTCCAACACAAAATATTTAAAAAACTCCCTGTTTGACAAGTAACAAGAATTACCAACTTTAAGATGGCTAAACATTTTGTAACAATAAAGTCTTAAGTCGGAATCACGGTATGGACGCAGCGCTCCAACGTCAAGCTGTCTGAGTTGGAGTGATACATCCTATTTTTAAATGTCAGGTGTGGACAGTTCTTATGGAAATGTCACATTTTCACTTCAATTTCAATTTTACCAACACAAATCTTTGAGCAGAGTCGCAAAAGGCAGGGAGACATGAGCCATGTGCATCTTTTTGAAGTTCACGAAGGGGCTTTGAAAACCAAGTTTTTTGAACTAGCAATTGGCAAAGTCTGTGAAGCATGGAGACTCACCAATACTTATTTTATCTTCGCCTTCGCTTGCCCAAAACTGAGGTACATATAACTAAGAGCATACTGTGAGTTGACATCTTCTCCTTCGCTAATCTTGAGCTGAGGAAACCCTTAGAGCATAATGTAAATTGGGAAGATTCGCGACAGGACTAGAATGAGACAAACAATTTTCTCACTGAATTCTAGGAGGAAACAAAGCCTACTAGTTTTAGAGGAGTGTTGCACGCGAAGCGAATAACGAATTCGATGGCGCGACAGTCCACAGGAGGACCAGGGCCTAGCTCTACTCATCAACTATTACCCATCAACTACTCGTGTTGTGCACGCTACTGTTCTGTCACGAATAAAAGGGATTTGCAGTTTTTGCCGAATCCGAACGGCGAAGTTTGAGAAGCTTTTTCTTAGACAGGTTTTATTCTTTGTGTTGTCAGTAGCTCGAAAGAAGTGGTGCCTTGAAAAATTTGAGGTGTTCAGCTGGGAATCAAACACCGACCTTCGGCGTGTGAGAGTCGCACTATATCCACTAATCCACGTCGGTCACGAGATATGACCAAACAAGCAGTTTCCCTAGTTAAGTTTGAATATTACCGATAAGTAGTGACTACAGTAGTACTTTAAAAGACTCATGTCTTATTGTACCTTTATACCTCATTAATTAAATTGAATTGAAATTGAAATGGTAATCGACCACAGACCGACTCAAACACGTGTTTTCCGCAAAAATGTTGCTTCCGAAACTTCACACTCAGTTTCTGTCTTTGAACCAAACGAATGGGCTACGAATGGCTCCGAAACAAGAATGGGCCCACAAACTCAGTTTTTCTCTCTGAATCAAAAGCAAACGCCAACGCAATTTGACTTGAAACAAGAATAAGCCCACAAACCCAGTTTTTGTCTCTGAATCAAACGTAAACACAATTTGGTCTGAAACAAGAATGGGCCCACAAGCTCGGTTTCTGTCTTGGAATCGAACGCAAACGCCAACACAATTTGCTCCGAAACAAGAATAGGCCCATAAACTCAGTTTCTGTCTCTGAATCAAGCGCAAACACAATTTGCTCCGAAACAAGAATAGGCCCACAAACTAAGTTTCTGTCTCTGAATCAAGCGCAAACACAATTTGATCCGAAACAAGAATAGGCCACAAACTCAGTTTCTGCCTTTGAATCGAACGCAAACACAATTTGCTCCGAAACAAGAATAGGCCCACAAACTCAACTGTGATTTATTTGCGAGGAGTCCAGGAAAATGTGGAAAAAAATAATACGTGCCACAAGATTCAAAGGACTGGTGTGTCTCATTCCATTGTTCTCCTCTTCTAAGTACTAAACGTGCGCAGGAAAGCATAAATTGATGGTCTTGCCATTAGGCTTGTTCCATCGAAAGTCGTTAATAAAATCACGTTCGTAGTCAACAAATTGTTTGTTAGCATTTTTTTTTAAATAAACAGAAACTGTAAAACCTATCAACCACACAACCACACATGATCGTCTCTGTTCACAAAAAAGCACACCTCCTCAATTCCAAACGATTCTGACCGCGATTTTGTGACTATCCTTGTATGGTGTACTGTGTCGTGCATACATGATTCAATTTCAGAATTTATTGTTTCGCTATCGACTTCATGGCGTTTCACATTGTGTTGTTTTGTTTATTTCTATAATTATTTGTTTTTCGCTAGGATCTACGTTGCTAAGTACATACATACATAAATATATTCAGTTAACATACATATACATGCAATTATAGTATTTTTTTTGTTTTATTTCTTACTTATATGTACATACACAGACTATGTACAGCAGGTATTTAGACTTATTTAGATTTACTTGAGTCCTTATCCTTAGTGCGATTGACACGCGTCTAGTTATGTTTTCAACTCAATATAATTATAATATATAATTATGTGTGTTCTCTTGTTGTGGTACATACGATAAATCTTACGTCAATTATCTTAAGCTTAGGTTTTGTTTGTTTTTAAATGCTAAATTAATTTTTAAAGGCTTAACATACGGTACGGGAGAAGTGGAGAGTGTGGGGGAATGTTTTATAAAATAATAAGTCGTCAAGGCGGATTATCTACTACTATATTCTTTCGTAATGTTATATGCATACATATAAATAGTAAACTATTGGTTGCTGTTTGTTGGTTGGTTTTGTGTTTTCAAATAAACTTGAAACTCTCTTGGAATGCGGTTCTAGAATGACTCTAAACATAAATGCGTTCATATTTAATGCAGAATCTACTTACTTATGGCCTAAGTATAATACATATGTATGATTAATTGCTTACGCGTACGATAACACATATATGGTAGATATATATTGTATTTTTTGAATTTAAGTGGTTGTCTTGTAGCTTATGAGTCTTTTTTGTCTGTTGTGGAACAGTGAAATGCGAGTTGTCCTTAGCGGTAATGTATCATTGCGGTATTTGTAGAAGTATTGTATGTACATAAAATTTGATTTGAAAATCAATCAGCAATGCTTTTGCTGCGGGGACTGAACACTTCGGAAGGTTTCCGCAAAACTCAAGTTATGGCATCGAAACATTGCGTTCCTTGCTGACAGTAACGTGTTAGATTGCACGGGAAGTGCTGTGAATTTGTGGAGTCTGGCTTGGCTTAGACCATGTTTATAGCGCCACCTGATGATTGAATTGGTATTGAAATGACATCGCTGCTCTTGAGGGCAGCATTTTGGCATTTGTATTGATTAAGTTGTGAGGAGACAGTCGGGCCTTCGTCCGAGTCCGAGTCACTGGAGACGTCGCTGTCTGAGAGGGTTGTGGTGCCGACAGTTGATGTGGTCACGGCTGTGCTGGTTCCTGTCGCTTTGTTGAGGCTGCGGATTTTCATTTTTTTCAGGGCTTGTGGCATGTCGGGATTGCTTTCGAGTGTTGAGTGCTGGCTGGATGGCGAGTGACTGTATTCTGAGGTGTTTTCCTCATCGGAGACGACGTTTCGTTTGTGTGTGGGAATGATCGGGTTTATTGGGATCTTGTAACAGCGACGGGCTCTCATGCCACGGCCAATCGGTTGGCGGCCGATGCTAAAGAAGTCAGATGGCGGTGTTATTCATGATTTTCTATGAGAAAGTATATTTTGACCTTACCTTCGTCTCCTAAGCGATCCGTTGTAGTCTGTGTCCTCGCCCTCCTCGTCAGACCAACTGTCTTCGCAAAGGTCTTCCTGAGATTCCCCGTTGGCGTTATTCAACTCCTGCTGATGCTGCCTCACTTGGCTGCCGCACCGCTGCATCAGACTAGGGCTGTGGTGGTGATGATTGCTGGTGTCGTAGGGGTGTAGATCGTTGGCACTTGTGTAGCTGCTTCGATGTTTCTTTTTACACGCAGACGCGTAGATCAGCGAGTCCCGGTCAAAATGCGTTGCATTGCCGTTTTCGGAGTGCGGCGTTGATCCGCCTCCACTGCCTACACCTGTCGTCGTAGTGGTCATCGTCTGAGTGTTGCACGACGAGTTCGTGGTTGTCTGCAATCGGTTTTCGTGGATGAACTCGATGACTTTGCGGTTCAATGTCTCGAGGTGTTCGTCGTCACTGCAACAGCCTGTAATGTCCAGTCGCTCATTGCTGTTCATGGCGTCGTCATAAGCCAGCTGATCCGGACTGGAGCACGCGTCTTGGAAGGTCAGGTCGCTCGTGGTCATTGAGTTTGAGTTGCCGTTTGGACTGATTGGGCTCGACGCTAATAAAGCGTTCTGATGCAAATGTGGAGGTAATGGTTGGGAGTGATGCAGCTCAGGGGACATATCCTGGACATCGACTGGGGTCTGCGGTTCGGCCAGTTGCCGATTCATGAGGCGAGACGCATTCAGCGTGCAACCACTAAGGCTAGCGGATATTTCTCTCGAGGCACAGAATGCACTGGGACTGGCATCTGTCTCGCTAATATCCATGGCATCGGTTTGAGTCTCGGTGTCTACGAGTTTAACTTTGCGGTTTTCTGGTTCGCTTTGGTATCGCCTCTCCCGGTTGGGGCTGGCTTTTGGCGCCGCAGCAAATGTGCCAGAACCAACGCGTCTGTGACGTGTTTTCTTGGGTTTCTGCGCATTTACGCAGAACGACTTCGGCTGTGAGGAGGCACCATCTAGTTGCGCGTAAAGAGTGCACTTTACGGGACTCTGTAAAAATTTCAATGATTAGATAAATACATATGAGCGAAGGTAGGCAACCGCCTGAGTTCTACTCACTTCTGGTGTCGTTTCCGGATCCGGTGTCGTCGACTGATTATCACAGAGCATTGGTGCATGAATATTGTTCTTCTTCCGATAGTGCTGCATCCTCCTCAGAGTATTTCCAAACCGACGATTTGGCTTGTATCCTGGCAGTTTTTTCTCCCTCCTGCAATCATTCTCAATCAGGGCAAAGATCGCTTTACCTCGCATCGACCCAGGTACTTACTCAGCGATCTCTTTCTCCTTCTCCTGCAACTGTGTCATACACTCACTCAGCTCCAGATACAACCGATTGGTCTTCTCCAGCTTGTCCTCGTAAACCATGCGAATATCCTGAGCGTGCCGCCACTCTGCCGTCCTCCGCTTAATCAGATCCTGTTCGTACTTATGTATACTAGTGCCGTTTTGTGTGATCTCCTTCAGATGAGATCTGACCTCCTGCTTCCACGACTGCTGCGTCTCGAAATATTGCTTCTCCGTGGTCCTAAGTAGTTCAGGTCCAGCAATTTCCAAATGCGCTAGAATATGCCGAAACGATGGACGGTTTCTGGGTTTTGCACTCCAGCACTGTTCGACCAGCAGCTTAAAGCCCTCCGGACAACTGGATGGAATTGGTAGCTTCAAAGAATTGTTGCCAACCCCCCAGATAATGGCGGACGAATCAACATCTTTGTACGGAATCTCACATGTCAGCATCTCCCACAGGACCACGCCATAGGACCAGATGTCAACTTTTTCAGAGCATGGCTCATTTCGAATCACTTCGGGTGCCATCCAAGCAACAGTGCCGGCGAAACTCATCTTTGTACTGATCTCATTCCACTCCCGACTCGTTCCAAAATCGCTGATCTTTACGTCTGCATTCACACCAATCAGGATGCTGAAATAACAAAATTGAGTTTTCATTATGTTATGCTAGGTTTTGCTGCATGTTTTGACAAGGGCAAAAGTCTAAAGTTGTACCCGAGTCCTGAAGATAAGTCGGACAACGGGTATTGAACTATATGTCACATACAATTTCTTCAAATGTAAAGCCACAACAAGGAACATCTTCGACTCTGTTCTCGTTTCAATAATTGTTTCAATGCCCTAATCAGACAATCGCCTCTCGCCTTCTTAACATTCCCATTTTTCTAACTGCATACAACGAGTGCCTTCTCACCTTTCCCAACTTCTTCCATCCCCCACCTCTTGTTATACATAGTTTAGAACAAAGCAAGGAGCCGTCCCTTCAAGTCTCGCCGCTTTATGTTTACTACTAACTGTGGCGCCTGACAGTACGGCGCTCGTGCAATATATACATACACATTTTTTTTCTGTACATTGTGCCAAGAAAAAAAGCGAATATTGCATTCGCAAGGTCTGCAGCTGCTTTTTCCCACCACACGCCGTCGACGGTACCAGGTTATACCAGTGAAACGAATACCTTCTGCCCATTTTTCGTCGAACTGAATGTTTGGCCAGCGGTCTGCATTGCTTGGAAATATCAGGTTTCGATATAATTGCCCGGCAACATGCTGTCCTCAATTGATATGTCGCCGCTAAAAAGTTCATTTGCCATTCGATAGCGACGACCGACCTGTCAAAGAGGGAGTTTGCCCTTCCCCGCCCGCTCTCTTGCTGCGCCATTAACTAATGAACAAATTCCTGTGGACTGCAAGGGATGATAGAGCTGAGTTGAGGGAGTTTGACTGGAGTTTGACTGGAGTCTGAATGTCCCTTAGTTAAATACCAATCGAAAAGCACTCAATATTTTATACGTAATTTGCCATTTTTTTCTAATCTATGCATGGGAATAACAGTGAGCGCCAGGAATTCTGGCCCACGCTCCTTTTCCATTTTGGTGTTTCACATTGTCCTGTCCTCGCATTTCTTAATGTTCAAAAGAAGTTGTTGTCGAGTTCAAAAAGAAATTAGAAATAAGACCCAATACCGACAAGATTCTTTTTTAATTTAATAATAATAGCTGGGGCAACAGTCCACAGGGGGACTAGGGCCTAGCTTGCTCATCAACTTACTCATGTTGTGCGCGCTACTGTTCCCTCACGAGTAGAAGGAACCTACAGTTTTTTGCCGACTCCGAACGGCCAAGTTTGAGAAGCTTTCTTAGACAGTTATTACTCTTTGAGTGTTGTCAGCAGCTCGAAAGAAATGGTGCCGTGAAAAATTCGAGGTGTTCAGCCGGGTATTGAACCTACCATAGACCCCTCGGCGTGTGAGCATCGTACTCCACCCACTACGCCACGGCGGCCACTTAATTTAGAAATGTCAAAAAAATTTACAAAAATGATTGCTTGTAATACAATCGAAAATTGTCCTGTATACGTAAAGATATGCGCATTTTCGAAAAAAAGTCGAACATGGTTTAATTTTTTTGGCTGTGAGTGTAATCTGCTTTGCTATCCCTCACCCCATTCCCATCAATCTTCCAAAGCGAACTGCTTTCAAAATTACTCCTTCCAACAATAAATCTAAAGTTAGTCCTCCATTCTCCATCCGGCGAAGGAGCCCAACCAGACGAAGGGAAACCACCGTTCCCGGACGCTAGTCTCTCAAGACTGCTTTCATCCCCCGAAATCCACACCCCTCCTGGATCAATTCATTTTAATTTCCTGGAAATCGCGTTGGACGCAAAACTATCAACTTACCCCACCAGCATTCTCACACAAACACACCCATACATACAGGAACAGAAAAGTAGCAATAAAACGTCGTGTCGTCCGAGAGGACAACTGCCGAGGATACGAAAATGAAAAAAAAGCTGACGTACGAATACACCACTAGTTCATGAAGTTCATTTCATTCTTCGGCGTATTCCGTCGCCGTCGCTGTCGCCGCGCCGCTTTGCCTTCTGCCCATCTAGCAACATATGAAAGGCGCCGACTTTTGAGCGCATGCTCGCATTTTTCTTATCTCCTCTCTGTTTGAAGCCCCCGTTAATTCAATAAATGACGTCGTTTGCCCTTCTGCTTGTGAATTCTGTGCCTGAGCACGAAACAAGGGTGATGGCATGGAGGATGTATGTACATGAAATGAAATTCGTGCTCGTTTTCGTGACGCAGTTGAATAAGGGGTGCAAAGCTATTATACCACCCCACCGAGGGCAACTTCAGAATTCCTCTTTTGTGTGGGGGGGTGCTTATGTTTTGCTGCACGGGTATAGTTGAAACCACCCCCGGCTGTGTGATCAAAGTGAGAAAGAGTTGCTCGAGTGGTAGTAGTCGGGCGAAGTGCACTCGAGAAGTGCGATGTTGCCGAGTTTGCGGTGTCGATGAGAGGGTAATCCAGGCAGTAGGTTGTTTTTAATGAAACCTACTGAGAATGCCTGCTGCTGATGGATTAAAGTGCGTCGAACTCGTGATTAATAGCGGAGAACGTGTTATTATTCTTCTTGCTTCTTCAATCACTTGTTACACTTTAGAAGTGAAGCATCCTCGGACGTACATTATCCTGGTTGATGTCCTAATGCGTTCTTGTGTCCAAAGATATGAGACACGTTTAACCTGATAAAGCTGATAAATTTTAATATGCGCCCTGGAAAATTGTTGTTGTGCTTAAGTATGATATTGCTGCATTGTCTGTCAAGCATGAAAGCATGACCAAGTGGCGGAAGCCTTCCGACGGTTGAGTTGTTTACTTTTTTCTGATTTGATGATATGATGTCCGAGTATGTTAAGGCTTTTTAATGGGTACAACTTTGAGAATAATTTTAAACGAACTTTTTCAGTAAACATCAAGCTTTCAGTGTCAATTTATTAAGTAAACTAAACAACATTTATTGTGGAAAAGCATACGTCTACAAAAAATATAAATTCTCAACCGTGTTTTGGAGTCGGTGACCGCTACTTTAAGAGCGTTGAACACCGCTTGATTGTTTTCTGTGGCATTCCGTTATGTCATTTCTTTATGCCAAAATGCCGGCAATGTTGAAAATTCTCAGGAACGGGAAACAGCGTCCTTTTCGATCAAAATGTGCGGCCAAGGCGTTGCAAATGGGGTCGAAAGAATCGGCCACTGAAAACGTACCGGCAAGGGCCATATAAATAATTTCAAGCTTCTTAAATGAATGTTTTAAATATGCTTTAAGCCGTCAATAGAGATTTTGAAGTATCTCAAATAATTGTGCATGTTCTTTAAAAGGTAAGTTGTCAAGTCGTCAAATTCAATTGTCAATTGAAAAGCCCCTTTCTTTCGACCATTTCATTTCACCAATTTCACCATGTTTGCAAGAGTGGAACCTGTTGCCTCCGCTTGGGGAATTCAAACCTTTTAAAGTCATGACACCAACCAACTAATTTCAGTGTGTGTGGACCGCTTATATAACAATCTTTTTCTGCGAATCTAAGTTCGAGCAAACTTCAGGAAGGGGAATATACTTTAAATTTGTACGACAGCAACATTTTATGCCGTTACCAATAACTAATCAATAACAGACGCGATAATGTAAAGCTTAAGATAAAACGGACATGAAATACAATTCTCGGAATCGAATTTTAATTATCAAGGCTGTCATAAAAGTTGAAACGATCGAACACTGCTTGGTTTCTCCAAGAATAACTAATTTACAAATATGACGAGCGTTGACTGAATTTTAAATGAGGTGATGTGTTGAAATGGAGTCGGATGGACGAAAGGTATCATGTGTTGCACAGGAATATCGTATGGTTTGATCACTCGAAAAATCTGTAAAAAGCGATAATGAATCAATTTTTTTAGCATATACATCAGGATACGCGCAAAAAGAGTGTCTTAATTTGTTCTTTAACAACCTTAATTCGTTCTTTGGTAGAGAACGGAAGTGTGCACAACGCGAGTAGCTGATGAGGAAGCTAGTTCTAGGTACATTTGTGACCTGTCACGCCATCCAATATATGTATATTTATATATTTTCGGCGGTGCAATATTAAGATGCTTGCAAATTTTAGAAGAATTTCTAGGTTTTTAAATGAACCATGACAACACCATCCCAAGCCATCGAATATCCCTCTACGGATATTGCCGCACCGTTTATCAGATTCGTTGTTAGCCAAATACGCAATCTTTTCGTTTCTTAGTTATCATTTTTTGACATCGAATGCGTAGTTGAACATTTGATAAAAAAAAAAGAACGTGAAGTCAACAAATCACACTAAAGAAGGCAGCAGCTTTATTGATTTCTAGATTTTTGATAAGATTATATTCACATACTATTTTTACATTTTTTTTAATGTAACAAAATCTATATTGCACGACTTTACCTCTGTCAATTTAACATCTTATTAATTAATTAATGTTGTGGCCGTCGTGGAGTAGTGGGTAAAGTGCGACGCTCACACGCCGAAGGTCTAGGTTCGATTCCCCGCTGAACACCTCGAATTTTTCATGGCACCACCTCTTTCGAGCTGCTGACAACACTCAAAGAGCAATAACTGGCTAAGAAAGCTTCTCAAACTTGGCCGTTCGGAATCGGCAAAATACTGAAGGTTCCTTCTACTCGTGAGAGGACAGTAGCGCGCATAATACGAGTAGTTGATGAGCAAGCTAGGCCCTGGTCCTCCTGTGGACTGTCGCGCCAACAATTATTATTATTACTATTAACTAATGTTTCTACTCATCCATAAGGACATTCTTTTCATAAAATTGTCGCTTTATCTCTTTTAGAAATAGAGACTTGCTAATGAAGTGTAGGATATTTTCCCTTACTGATATATAGTATATATTGGATTGCTGCATAGAATTGGAAGATCATCTTAACGTGGAATCCTATCCCCTTCTTCGATTGAGGGGATATCATTGCAAAGTTTCTGACCACCATGTTGTGATTTAATCGACTAAGCCCAGTCCGACACAGAGATCCCGTTGCTTCACTTCTTTTTCTTCTTCTTCGTCTTCTTCTTCTTCTTCTTCTTCTTCTTCTTCTTCTTGTGACGCAACAGTCCGGAGTGGACCTGGGCCTCAACCAACATGCCTCTCCAGCCAGCACGGTCTTTCGCCAACTGTCTCCAGTTGCGCATTGCAAGTTGGTTGCGTTCCTTCTCCACTTGTGTGCGCCACTTTAGTCTAGGTTGCTTCACTTAGGACTTTTTTCTCGGAACTCCTTGTCAAGCTTTTCTATCAGTCAGTTTAAATCAATTTTCCAATTCCTCTCCAAGTCCATACCCCGAGCTAGATCTATCCACTCTCGATATCATGCCATTTGGTTTTGTATCGTATAAGAGTTACGATTTTTGGTAGTCGTTCATCCGTTATGCTCATAAATTAATAGTTTATATGCAGTTTAAGTATTTTAATATATAAAGATGAGAGACAAGCCCCAAGCTCAAGCTTCTACGAAAAGACCGTAAGTTTTAAAATGTAGCAGCTCTCCGACTTCTTCACAAGGTTTACATCCCCACACTTGTGCAGCGTAAAGCATCACTAAACAAATGTTTGAAATATTTTGAACTTACTGCTATGGGCTATGTTGGGTCAATTTCTTCAGAATACGCAATTTCTCTGTTTGTTCTTCTAGGTGAGTTTTCTTCTTGAGATTATATTTAAATAGAACGTCAACACACTTGAATTTCTTTACTACTCCCATTCTATTGGTACCAATTTTCATTGCGAGAAAATCCATCTCCAGCATTTTTAAATACGAATGCGTACGATATGTCAAAGTTGGTAATAAGGCTTAACGAACAAAATTACACTTGCTACACAACCGTTTTGCTCACTGATCTTGTGTCACAGTATTTTCTCTTCATACTAGCATTTTTAATGTTTCTTTCAAAGCGCTTTGAAAGTATTTCTTCAGTTGTGTGTGTATTTGGGCATCTGCCCGTTTGAGATGGCACACATGGAGTGGAAAAGGACCTCAACCCACTTGGAGTGCGCAATTGGAGGCAGATGGCGAGAGATTATGCTGGCTGCGGAGGCATAGTGGTTGATGCTTGGTCCATTCCAGACTGTAGCGCCCCAAAAGAAAGAAAAAGGAGAACACATTAGATGGCTACCTCATTCAATACCTAATGTGCTCTTGGGTGAAGAAAAGAAGGAGATCATCTGTCAAACAGTCATTATTTTCTACAACAATAATAAAGAAATTTGCGTCACACAAAAAAAAAAAAATAAATTCCCCACGGTGGTGGTGGTGCAAAACTTTGCTAAATTCTGCATTAACCTTGATGAGGGTTCTTAAAACGAAACCTTTGTTCTGGTAGCACATTCATGCGCTTCTCCAACGCAAACAATTTAAATCTATTTAACATGCTTTGTTTGCTTGGAATACGTCGAAGGTGTTAACTAATCAACGCAAATTGAAAGATAACAATGTAAAACATTAAAGGTAGTTTTTGAAGAAGTCAATGCGGAAGAGCGCCGAAACAATGTATAAAACCTTCACTTAAACTCACTTTAAAACAATTAAAGGACCTTAAATCCACAAAAAGCTTTCTAAATCTGTTAAGTACATACCTAACGATTAATTCGAATTAAGCAACAAAACATAGAAACAACGCCTCCTCTAAAGTCAGCAAAACAACAAGGACGAAACCAGCAAATGAATATACCGCAATAAAACTCCAAGCGTTTTGGTGATAAAAGAGTCAACAAAACTCCACGTGTTTCTTTCCCAAAGATTTTCCCCTCCCCTCTTGCTAGAGTATTCCAATATTGATTCGAGAGAGTTTTGCACTAAGCCCCGTTTCATTAGAACTCCCCTTTATTGATTTCCAACATTAAAATACACAGAACATTCGACTTAACTGCGGACATTACGCGACAAGGAAACGTAAACGACTGGGAAACAAAAATAGAAGGAAAACTAAAGTGAAAGAGGAAAAGGCAAAAAATAGTTTTGTATGATGAATATTTTGTACTTACTTTGGACTCTTCAAGTCACGATGAATGATTTTATGCGAGTGAAGATATTGCATGCCAAGTGCTATTTGCTTCGCCCATGAGACTAGACGGGGTGGCATCATGACGCCCTCATCCTTCAGGATATTCTGCAGTGGCCCATATGGGCAATATTCCATTATAATACAGAACACTGGCGACTGTGTGCACACGCCCCTGAAAATTACATAAATACACTTATAGTTTGTGAATATTTGTTTTTAAATCGTCCTAGATACAAAAAAAAAATTAAATTGAAACCCTAATTGAGCTGACCTATACCTTTGCAGCCAACTGTGCCCTTAGTTGATGCATTACAAATAATCGAAAAAAAAAGAAATCTTCACGTGCGCGATTCTTGGGTGTTTAGAAATTCCCCGCCAATGGCGCCATCTCTGACCTACTACACCCGACAGCAATAATGAGTAATAAAAGTCGGTGGCGCTAGCATGCCGGTGGGCTTTCGGGGAGTTTAATTATGGATACAAGAGTGTGCAACTATTCTTTCAACATTATTTAGATAAGCATTTGCAGTTTTCGGATATGATAAACAGAAAGAAGGCGATTATGAATTCATTTGTCGCATGAAAATTACGATTTTCTTCTGATTCTTGGATCAATTCGTTTATAGGCTGAGGCAAACGGCATGTGTGAATCGTACATACATATGCATGATCTTATTTGAGGTCAAACGAGGGCCGGAATAAAATGACACGCTTTATTGGCCTGGCCGCTGTTATCGTCCGCAAGCCTTTAAATTGTGTTTGGCGCCGTGGTGTCACCTACTGTGTCATGTGCGTGTTGCCATGAACAACCTGCATATGATGACTTTAGTGCAATAAGCTGTGAATTGTGGCGACAGGATTTTATATTGTGGAGACGTTTCCGTTTACCTTTTGTTTTTCTTTTGTTTTTTTGTTTTGTGTGTATTTTTCACGATTTGAGATGTTTTAAGGGACATCCCCAAGTTAAAAGGCGTCGCTCTTAGTACGAGAGAAGGCACAGTTGTGAGGCAAAAATACTCTCAAATTCAAAAGGATATTGAGAGGCCACATAATTCGTTGACTTATAACATTGTCATTCACCTAGCAAGGAGAATGCATGAGGAAGCAATTTCTGGTTCTTCTGCCTCCAATTGCGCACTCCAAGTTGGTTGAGGTCCTTCTTTACTTGTGTGCGCCAACGTAGCCTTGGCCATCTTCTGTTGCGTTGTCCCAATAGAATCGAAGACTTTTCGGGCCGGAGCAGTAGTGTCCATACGCTCTATATGACCTAGCCATCTTAAGTGATTCCTGGTTGCGACTGTTTAATTCATGAAATTAATAATGTCGTGGCGATGACGACGCAAATTCCGCTGTTAGGCAGAATGTCCCACTCAATTTGGACGACGATGGACAAGAATTCCGTCCCCCGACTTCGACGAGGTCAAGATAGCAATATCGAAACTGAAATCGAAAAAAGCTGCTGGCACGGAGGGACTATCCGCAGAGCTGTTCAAAGCGGCTGGGGATGAGCTATTTGGGTGCATGCACCAGCTCATCTGTGAGATATGGTCGGAGGAAAGCATGCCCGACGAGTGAAATCTCAGCACCGTTTGTCCGGTCCACAAGAAAGGAGACCCCTTCGACTGCGCCAACTACCGAGGGATCAGTCTCCTTAACATCGCATATAAGATTTTCTCTGCCGTATTGTGTGAGCGCCTGAAACCGTTCGTCAACAACCTGATAGGTCCTTATCAGTGTGGTTCAGGCCAGGGAAGTCCACAATCGACCAGATCTTCACACTGCGGCAGATCCTGGAGAAGTCCCAAGAAGAACAAATCGACACCCACCATCTATTTGTCGATTTCAAGGCCGCGTATGACAGCGTGCATAGAGACGAGCTATACAGTGCCATGTCTAGTTTTGGCATCCCTACCAAACTCGTCAGATTGTGTAGGATGACGATGGAGAACTCTCGCTGCTCCGTCAAGGTCGGTAGCGAACTCACTGAGACCTTCGATGTCAAAAAAAGGATTTAGACAAGGCGACGCGTTGCCATGCGACTTCTTTATCATCATCCTTGAGGGGATCGTGCGGAACTCACACGTCAACACCAGAGGCACGATCTTCTACAAGTCCGTTCAATTGCTAACTTATGCGGATGACATTGACGTGTTCGGCCGAACTCAGCGAGCCGTCAATGAGGCGTTTGCTGGCATTGAAGCGAAAGCGGCCAAAGTGGGACTGGCGGTAAACTAGGGCAAAACGAAGTATATGCTGTCATCGAAGAAGGACGCAGAACATCGACGTCTCGGACAGAGTGTCACTATGGGCAGCAGACACTTCGAGGTAGTGAAGGACTTCGTCTATCTCGGCTCCGCGGTGAATAGGGACAAGAACATCAGTACCGAAATCAAGCGCAGAATCACTCTTGCCAATCGCTGTTTCTTTGGGCTCAAGAGGCAATTGAGCAATAAAGCCCTCTCCCGAACGACCAAAGTGACTTTGTACAACACCTTGATCATCTCAGTCCTGCTTTACGGCGCAGAAACCTGGACGCTACTAAAAGCGGATGAGGAAGCCATTGGTCTTTTCGAGAGAAAAGTTCTGCGTGCGATTTTTGGTCCTGTTTGCGTTGATGGCATCTGGAAAAGAAGATTCAACCACGAACTGTATGGGCTGTACGGCGGCATGAGCCTAGTCAAGCGTCTACGGATACAACGCTTAAGGTGGCTAGGCCATGTAGAGCGATGGACAGCACTGCTCCGGCCCGAAGAGTTTTCGAATCCGAACCACAGGGACAACGCAACAGAGGACGTCCTAGACTGAGATGGCGCACACAAGTGGAAAAGGACCTCAACCATCTTGGAGTGCGCAATTGGAGACAGCTGGCAAGAGATCGTGCTAGCTGGAGAGGCATGTTGGTTGAGGCCCAGGTCCGACCCGGACTGTAGCGCCATCCGAAGAAGAAGAAGAATAATGTCGTGGTCGCCGTGGCGTAGTGGGTAGAGTGCGACGCCCACACGCCGAAGGGTCTAGGTTCGATTCCCAGCTCAACACCAATTTTTCGAATTTTTGACGGCACCACCTCTTTCGAACAGCTGACAACACTCAAAGAGTTATAACTGTCTATGAAAGCTTCTCAAATTTCGCCCTTCGGAGTCGGCAAAAAACTGTAGGTCCCTTCTACTCGTGCGAGAACAGTAGCGCGCACAACACGAGTAGTTGATGAGCAAGATAGGCCCTGGTCCCCCTTTGAACTGTAGCGCCAACAATTATTATTATTAATTTGTTGTCAGAAAAAATAAGATCCAGTGACAAATTCAAGCCAAGTATAAGCAGGTGGTTAAAAGGCTTATCCTGTAACTCCAAGCCAAAATGCATTTGTCACATTTGTTCGAACGAACGTGACCCTCATCGCGCAGCTTTTTCACAGTCAACAATTGACGCAGGGTATGACCAACGTGGTTTTTTGAGGTGTCAACTGGTTAAGTTATTTTCAGCACCTTTACACAGCAGACTGTCAGCTTGAGATGGTGGATTTTTGTCACGTTTTTCCGCACCACTTGCGCAGTCAAAACAGTCAAAACAAAATTCCGATTCTGATTCCACCGGAATTCCAACAATATACACTTCCTCGAGCTACGCGGGTAGCCTATAATGGCTGATTGTATGTCAGTAATCTTCATTTGTTGTGAAACCTTCTGCTGAAACGCATAGAGAGTTTTCAGCTTCAGACGATTGTCAGATCAGCAATTTTTGTCAGAACTGTCACTGCAAAAATTGTCCCCAAATGTCTTACAGCATCCGGCAATCACCCGCTAATATGTTTTTTGCAAATATTGTCAAACAAAATTTGGGCTCTTACTATTGTTAGACATTTGGGACAATTTTTGCAGTGACAGTTCTGACAATTTTTGCATATCTGACTGTTGTATGACGTAGCTTTAGTCTCTGCGAATAGTGTTCCAAGAGAAACAATGCGCAAGCATCAATGACCTTAACATTGTCCGTACAAACTTGCAAATCCTTTTCCACACAATCATAGCATCAACGCAAACTCAAACAGAAATTGAGGCTAAAATTTACTGGAAAAGAGCTGCCACCATCGAACAGTGCTACCAAGTTACACAGATCATTAATTATAAAATCTTCCGCTCATAACATTAAAGGTATACATAAGTGAAGTACAAGTGCTTGTTTAACCTTTTCATGTTGGCAAGTGTCTTCCAATTCAGGTTTATTTATTTCTCCCTCAAATTAACATTTTTTCCCCTTTGTTGCCACAGAAAACGCGCCTGCAAAACTCTGGCAAACCTCCGAAATTCGTTTGGCAAGCGCATTTTATTAAGACATAAGATACTTACTTAAACTTTATGATATTCTCGTGATCCAGTTTCCTCAGATGCTTAATGTCTGTCTCCTTGACATCACGGACTTTCTTTACAGCAACAATTTCATTTTTGAGCTTACCACTGAAGACCGCCCCTTGGGCGCCACTTCCCAGCCATTCCAAATCTGATATCGCCTCGAATGGTATTTCCCAGTCTTCTGATTTATTATTTTTGATTTCAATAACACCCGCTTTACCGATGAACGACAGCACTGGCTTCATGCATCCCAATAAGCCGTACATCCAGCCAATTGGCTTTTCGGGATGCCCAAAGCCACCGACTGTTGGTGGCCAGCGATGTTGACAGGTATTCTCCGCACTGCTGTCAGTCGCCTCTGTCTGATGATGATGCGGGTGATGATGGTGGTGATGTTCTTCATTTGGCTTGTATGGCAGTTCGATTCCATGTCCACTGATACCCATTTTCCCCAACCCCTCTTGAATGCATACCGTACTGCAAAAGAAAGAGAAAACAAAAACTAAGTTAGTGAACTTGGCATTGGCAACTCGGCAATTAATTGCGAAATACGATTTTGTACATCAGTCGAAAGTTCCAGAGGCATAGCGCAAGACAAAAAAAAAAACTGAAATCAATTCATAACATGACAATCGATGAACAGTAGGAAGCAGAAAAGACACAACCACCTATAAGGCGTTTCGTCTGCCTCGGTGGTCTTTGACATTTTGGAGCGTGTCGCTCCGTGATGGGCAGGAGACGTCTGAATTTCAAGATAAGATAATTTTATTGCGCAGGTGTGTGAAATAAAAATCACCTGAGGTTGAATTTCATGATTGATAAAAAATAACTTATCCGTGACGTTAATATTTTTGCTTCAGTCGCGGTTGTATTGGTTTTCCCCGAACTCTTTCGTTTTTTTTCTCTTTCATTACAAAATAGCTTTTTTTTGGGTTTCTGTATTTGGTTATTCGGTTCTGAACCACAGGCCATGCTCTGGGTGTCGAAGATGTATTGAGACACGCTTCAGTTTATTGGATTTTTACGATCACGTCTTAGACACTAAAAACAGTCCTCTGTGATAGTCGATCAGTTATTTGTACAGTTTGGGGGGATTTACATGCGTACACACGTATGCTCATTTGGACATTGCTCCTTCTGTTGTGAGGGGCTTGTTGATTTCATCAGACATGGCTAGTTTTGTTCAGATAGAGTAAATTGGGATTACTTATTAACATGTAGTCAAAGAAGTGATAGAATTTGAAAAGTATGTAAATAGTCTCCGTCTTGCGTCAGCCAGAGGATCGTTCTTTTGTGGAACAAAGACTTTTTCGGCCATGAGCTTTAGGTTCTGTTGATCATCTGAAATTTAGAAGACACGAGTGTGAAAACTACATACATATGTGTTTACTTATTGTGACGGTTCAAACGGTGACCTTGTCAGGAAAGACGTTGTGCGTCTTATAGAATTGGGGCGAATAGTAATAAACTGATGCTGCCACTAGGAGAAGAAAATTTCAAACTGTCATCGCTGTTTTCAGATCACTAGGCTATGTAGCTAATGTGGACGCCATTGCATCAGCCCGAAGAGTCATCGAATCCGAGTTATTGGGAAAATGCAACAGATGACTGCTTAGGCTGAGATGGCACACATAAGTGGATAAGGACCTCAACCTACTTGGAGTGCGCAATTGGCTGAAGATGGCAGCAGAAGCATGTTGGTTGAGGCCCAGGTCAAACCATGACTGTAGCGCCGCGTTTTAAAAAATTTAACACAGGCTTGCGTATCTCTTTTTATTTTCCTTCGCAATGTACAACAACCAGATATTTAGAATTATTTGCATCACTGAGATATTTAACGCTTACAACGGCTATAGGCAAGACGGCCTTGTGTTAAGTGCAATGATTAGCTTTATGCTTAAGACGATCATGCGATCCTTACCAGTGAAGAAAGGATTCAGTGACTAGAGGCACAATCTTTATTGAGGTATACATCAATACATTGACGTGTTCGGTGGAGGATTGGAGAAACACAGCGAATCAATGTTACTGAAAACTTTGCTGGCGTTAAAATGGAAGCAGATAGAA
Organism: Eristalinus aeneus; assembly: GCA_955652365.1. NCBI lineage: Eukaryota > Metazoa > Arthropoda > Insecta > Diptera > Syrphidae > Eristalinus > Eristalinus aeneus. The sequence goes on along the minus strand of OY019134.1, from coordinate 63,162,306 downwards.
TAGGTCGAAAATAAACGAGAGCAAAACAAAGTACGGTGACCGCCTTGTGCGACTCTCACACGCAGAAGGTATAGGTTCGATTTCCGGCTGAACATCTCGGAACTGAACCTTTTTCGAGCTGCTGACAACACTCAAAGAGTAATGACTGTCTCAGAAAGCTTCTTAAACTTCGCAGTTCGAAGTCGGCAAAAACTGTAGGTCCTTTCTTATAGAGTAGTTGATGAGCAAGCTAGGTCTTGGTCCCCTTTGGACTGTGGCGCCATACAACTATAATTGTTAAAACTTAATAAGTCCCCGGATAGAAGGCGCCACTAACAAAAAATCCATAGCCCACAACATGTAGGCGCCAACCATAACAAAAAATCCTATTGTCGCGGGACTTATTGTGTGATCGGTTATATGGTATGTATGCTTTTGTCAGAAAAAGACGTGCTACATTCCCGATTCGCACAAAGCGCAGCGAAGGAAAGTGGAAACTTTGATTTAGTCAAGATTTTCTATCTATGTGTCGTACTGACATCAAGAGTGGAGTAACTTGAGTCCAATGGCGTTTCTGAACAACGAACTGGTCTAGAGATCAATGAAGACAAAACCGAATATATGCTCTAGAGCAAAACTCGATCCACCGCAAGAGGCTAGGCCAAAACGTTACAAACGACAGCTACAATTTCGAGGTAGTAAAGGAGTTTTTCTTCTTATTTTATGGCGCGGAATCTAGAACGTTAGCAAAGACGGATGAGGAAGCCCTTAGTCTCTTTGAGAGAAAAGTTTTGCGTGCGATTTTTGTTCCTGTTTGCGTTGATGGCATCTGGAGGAGACGATTAAATGACGAACTCTATGGGCTGTACAGCGACATGCGCCTGGTCAGGCGTCTACGGATACAACGCTTAAGATGGCTAGGCCATGTAGAGCGTTTGAACACCACTGCTCCTGCCCGAAAAGTCTTTGAATTTGGGACAACGCAACAGAGGACGACCTAGACTAAAGTGGCGCACACATGTGGAGAAGGACTTCAACCAACTTGGAGTGCGCAACTGGAGACAGCGAAATATCGTGCTGGCTGGAGGGGCATGTTGGTTGAGGCCCAGGTCCACCCCGAACTGTAGCGCCACAAGAAGAAGAAGAAAGGAATTTGTCTACCTGGGGGCAAACTTAAACTCAACGAATGACAATAATAGTAGAGATCTGACGTAGAATCGGCCATGGCAACCGATGCAACTTCGGTCAGTCAAAACAACTGAGCTCGAAACTCCTGACTCGAAGGACTAAAGTCATGCTCTTCATAACCCTCATTCTGCCAGTCCTCCCTTATGAAGCCGAAAGCTGGACATTGAGCAAGGCTGCAGAGCTGATTCTTGGTGGCTTCGAAAGAAAAATTCTACGATGGATATATGGTCCCGCCTGCGAAAAAGGTGAAGGTAGGAGAAGACACCATCACGAACTCTACGAGCTGCACAAGAATGCGGATATAGTCTGGCCTTCGAAGACCCTCTTTCGAAAGAAAAATTCTACGATGGATATATGGTCCCGCCTGCGAAAAAGGTGAGGGGAGGAGAAGACACCATCGCGAACTCTACGAACTGCACAAGAATGCGGATATAGTCTGGCCTTCGAAGACCCTCTTTCGAAAGAAAAATTCTACGATGGATATATGGTCCCGCCTGCGAAAAAGGTGAAGGTAGGAGAAGACACCATCGCGAACTCTACGAGCTGAACAAGAATGCGGATGTAGTCTGGAAGGCAAAAATCATTCGACTACACTGGCTCGGCCACATCGAGCGAATGGACAACAACGCTCCAGCAAAGAGGTTCTTCGAATCCGAAAGAGGGTCTTCGAAGACCGAACCCCCGGTACAAAGACCAAGTCATCGCGTATGTAAGACAGCTTGGGCTTGATGACTGGAAGCAGCGTGCCCAGTACCGTTACCGATGGAAGGCGGCAATTGATCTGGCTCATACCCTTCATGGTTCGTCTGCCTGATAAGTGAGTAAGTAATGGTGTTTCTTTGGGCTTAGTAGAGCATCCAGTAATAGAGTTTCATTTCGAAGACTGAGGCTGGCTCTCAGTCCTGTTCAGTGGCACAGAAACGTAAACGTTTAAAAAATCATCTGAGCACTGGGCTTCGGCTCTGCAACCGATATCAGATACTGCTTGTGCTGACGGCATCCGAAGAAAAACATTCTGAAAGTAACTCTATAGACCACACAAACGCACGTCTAAAACGCTTAAGAAGTCCAGGCTATATAGGGAGTGTGTATTTTCTACCGAGTCAGTAAAATAGCGGAACGAGCTCATTTAAGATGTCTCTTGTGCAAAGAAAGAAGCAGCTGGCGGAGACCTTGCTAACTTCGACTCACATTTTGACAAACCTTTGCTTTAAATGTAGGGAAACATAGCTGGGCCAAGCTTTCGTAGTGACGCTCCTACGTTCGCCTTCGTTCACAATGTCTCAAATTAGTTTCATAATTTGTCTGAGGCGTTTACCCGTGCTTTCATTCAAGAAGTTTTCACCCGCAGTAACACATAACTCAAAAAGTCCCGGGACATATATAACAAAACAAAGAAAATTAATATTTAACTAATAATTTTTATTAGTGGCACTCCCTATATGTCCCGGGATTTATTGAATGTTCTATTATTTCTGTAAACTCTCAATGACTGATATGAGTCGATATTGTCGACTACCCTAGAGCCCGAGTCGGCAGTCTGAGTAATCGCATTGCTATTTCAAGTTTTACTTTCATTTATTGTCTAGGTTATCTCACGACTTTCCATTAGCTTAAGATAGGTACCTTACATGCCTCAAGTTCAGATAATTTTATCTTATCACGAATCAAATGCTTTTAGATGAGGCTGAGTCACATTGCGAACGAGAGGAAGTTTCGCCTGCTGACGCAAATGGATTTTTTTCATCTTCCGCAAATAACTTGTCGCCGGTGACAGGCAAGATGTTAAGTTTGGCTTATGCGTTTGAAAAGATGCAAGTCAGCATTTTGACCTTGACATTTAGATGAAAATCTGTTGTTTTTTCCTTTCGATTCATTTGGTGTCCTTGCGGGGGAATGCACTTTTTGCTTTCAGGATTTTTCATTGTGAATATGTCTGATTGCGGACATTGTACCGAACTCGTTTCTTGAGGACAAATGCGCAACAAGTGCAAGTGGTGTGTGTCTGCTTCTATTTGCCGCATAACCTGAGCAATGCTTCTACTCTATGTTAAACCTAGGACGTCAAGTGCTGGATCGAAGCTCTAATGCAACACAGATCGATATTCAATCACTGACGAAAGTCTGTGAGTTTCTTAAAATTCGTCTCAACAAACTTTTTTCATGAAAAAATATATTCAGCTTCAGCATTAGTTACAAACACTGGGAAAAGAATAGCACAAGATCGAGCTTTGTTCACACTAATAATAATAATAATTGTTGGCGCTACAGTCCAAAGGGGGACCAGGCCCTAGCTTGCTCATCGACTACTCATGTTGTGCGCGCTACTGTTCTCTCACGAGTAGAAGGGACCTACAGTTTTTTGCCGAGTCCGAACGGCGAAATTGGAGAAACTTTCTTAGACAGTTATTACTCTTTGAGTGTTGTCAGCAGCTCGAAAGAGGTGGTGCCGTAAAATATTAGAAAAGTTGGTGTTGAACTGGGAGTCGAACCTAGACCCTTCGGCGTGTGAGCGTCGCACTCTACCCACTACGCCACGGCGACCACTTTGTTCACACTCCTTAAGAAAAAAAACATCCGATTGATAGGCCATCGCAAACAACATCAGGTCCCCGTTAAATGTTGACGGGATATACCAACCCGCACACAGAAAATGAACTTCGCCCACAGCCGCCCCTGTTCGCTGCCAGTACTGCGTAACAAAACCTTCACTGTCTCCGGGGGAAAGATAATACGAGACCATCGAATTTTGTTTTTGCATCAAAACACTGCCGTCAATAAACCCGCCGCCCTTGATCTCACTACCTACGAGAGTTATTTTAGGAATCGTTAGCCCAGATCAGCCAACTCCCTCGCACCGACCCAGAGCACGTACTCTACTTATCGCAAGCGCGATTTCCAGTGAATCCTTATCAGGCAGTCTTTGCGGAAAAGGCGAGTGTTGATTTATATGCTCCCACACATACAACAAATGTCATTAGTCGGAAAACAATCAAACTTTCAAGAGACCGCATGTGCGCGCAATCAACAACTCCCCCGTGGAAAATATTGATTTCGAAATGGTGCCCAGAGCATGAAATTCCATTGGAGGCATTGACATTTCACTCGTATTGGGGCTGTCATCTCGGTTTTCAGAAGTGATTCCTTCGGGGGAATTAATTCAGTTCATCAAAATATTTGTCCGACATGGACAGGTGTGCTATGAGCAGAGGCGAGAGTGTCGCCGTGAAGTTGCTTATGATCTTGAATGTTGATTAATCTATTCCGCGACAACCTTGAGGTGTGTTCTCCGTCTGGCTCTCTTTGTGGGGTGATTTCAATTGTTTGTTGTTTTTTGTTTTTCGCCGTTTTTCTGTTTACGTGCCGATCACTTGTTTCATGGGGTTCGACATCGGCATTTGTGTGTGTTGCGACTAGACGAATCTGAATGGCAGATGAGGGTGCTCTAGATCGCACTTGAATGTGTGCATGTGCAGGCATATGTAACTGTTGAGTGGGTGGATCAAGCGGCTGGTATTTTACAGCGGTATTCTGTACAGAAACAAATATTTGTTGTCCCTCAAAACTTGAAAAAGATTGCAACTCAAAACACCATCCCCCCTATTGAGGAGGTTGTCAACAAAGTTCGTCTGCGGACCTGAATCGTTTAATATACTCGTAATTCATTCTAAGACGTAACCCAGTCGTAAACGAAGTAATTAGGACGTACAAACCAGGGTGAAGACCTCGGTTTAGTCTATTAAATCGTGATGACCTTGTTCTATGTGTCAGTGGGAAGTTCCCGCTGCGACGTCATCCCTTAAAAAAAAAACGGCTAACATTAAAAGCCTTAAGCCTTTGGGCTTTCAACCCAAAACAACTCCAGTAAATCACATCGCACTAGCAAACACCGCGTGTCTTGTGATAACCCTTGTTTTTTGTCTGTCTCTCTGCTTATCTCTTGCTTTCAACAGAAAGCAATTTAAACAAGAGACTTGATAGAGGGTCGTGTGTACTCGTTCGCTGGAATATACGCATCACCTAAATAACCTTTGTACTTCATTCCATTCTAGACACATTAGCACTTGCACAGGCAGCCAGATTGTCGCGTATCACATCTACATACATCAGTAGCTCCGCAAACAACGCATAACGACTTCAACTGGATTAAAATATGATGATATTTACAAATGCGAAATGAATGTTTACGCAGGTGGTCGCTGATTAGGCTACCAAATGCCAGCTAGTGTTGCGTTTTATTTTTTTTTTTATAGAACGTGTCAGCACAGCGACTTTCAGATATCTACATCGGTGTTGATTTTAATTTAGCGAAAGCTGTTCAGTTTACTGTCATCATATGACTGCAATTTTGTAATGATGCGTGGATCAGGTTTCAAAACACTTCTCTTGCTCCTTCTGTCACGTATATGGTTTGCTTCTCCTCGAGCTATAGGAATACTTTAAACTGCGTGTAAAATTAAAATTTATGAGTATCAAAAGTATCGTTTTATGTGAACTTAATCACTTGTCATCCGCTAACACTCTCAGTCGTAGGATTTTTGTTTTGTAAGTTTTGCTTAAGTCACATCTGAGTTGACATCTGTCAACTTCGAATTTGATTTTCAAAGTTTGGCAACTCTGATACTATGTATACAAGGTCTATTCAAAAAATATGGTCGGATTCAAATTTCGTAAGCTACGTGCTCGCATATTCTACGACGCAACAGTATACAGGGGGAAAAGAGCTAATGTCAGCTTCCTCAGCAACTTCTCGCGTTATACGTGATATTGTTCTCTAACGAATAGACGGTACTTACAGTGTCTTGCCCACGTGAAATTATAAAACCTATTTTGTAGGCAGTTGAGATAGCTGAGATAATGTTCTCAGCAAACCAAAAGAGTTGGTACCGTCAAAAATGCCGGGTGTTCGGTCTAGGATTCGAACCTGGAACCTTCGGCGTGTGAGTGTTGCACTTTACCCACTATTATACTAGGGCGGCCACAAACATTGTAAAAATTGTAACTCTTCTGACGGCTGAACCGTCAAAGTACGATTTTTTAAAGCTTGTAAAAAACTAAGTTTGCTTTTGAACGATTCAGGATGATGAAACCTTTGAAATATTGACAAAAAAACAGGTTTCGGCAACGATTTCCTAAAAAGAAACAAAGTTTCCTAATTGCACGTAGGTTATAAATAGAAATGGTGGAGATTCTACGAATGACTTCTGTAATCGCCCCTTTTCGGCATTGAAAACTGCCTTAAACATCGAAGGAAGTACATAAAGTACAAGTACAACCGCCAACTAATAGAAAAACTGAACTGCTTAGTATCTGTTACGAGAATATGTGGACAATGGTTTAACTTCGCATCATGCTACAGCAAAGTTTTGTGTTTTTGAGCCAAAACGAAAGGAAAATAACGCAATAGCTACTATTTCGTCTCTGCTTTGTCGAGGTAAACAAAAAAAAGAAGACAATAATATCAAAAACTGAGTTTGAAACGAATTTCGAAGATTGGATGTCAGCGAGAAGCAGACTCGTTACGTGTCTCCTTCAGAGGTATAGAATAGGTTGCAGCACTTTAGGTCCGTATCACTATTTATAGTGTCAACGGAATCACTGATGGAGAAAAGACCATCTGTGGCGGGATAGCGGCTAACAGACCCAGGCTTTGAGGGAACCTGACTGTTAGTGACAGCTTAACCAGAGGCTATATTCTGGTGCCACGGAAGGTCAGAGGCCCCTGGAACTTCGGTTCCAGCCTGACCGTGCGGTAGGCCCCCTTGTTTGAGTTTCGTGGTGGCTGTGGTTTATTACCTAACATCGCGGGTAGAGTCGAGGATAGTGTACTGTGCTGACTTGTCTAGCCCATTGTTTAAGCAGAACTAGGCAAGTCGGTTAGGAGACTATTCCTTCTCAGTGTGGAGTTGCATTCTCAACCGGGCGCTGCGACCTAAAGAGCGGAAGAGGTTTTAGAATGGCTTCGCATCAAACCAAGGTGGGGTGATTGCCCCTCAAGCATGATCTCAGTTTGGTACTTGGGTAACTAAGGCGTTTAGTCTTGCGTTACTTACGACTCTTGGGAAAAAGGTTCCCCGTGATATAAGCCGTTAAGGCAGGTGATCACGTAAAACCAACTCCCACATCTCTCCATTGATTTATTTTTAGTTTTGTTTGTCATTGCAAGAATTAACACCACAAGATCACCTAGCAAGTCGAAGATTCGGTGAAAGGCTCCAAGACAAGATTGAAATCGATCCGAACTTTGTTTGCCGATCAAGCTCACTTTTGTTTGATTTGATGCAACGATAACTTAAACTAACATATTCGGAGTGAAGTGTCGAGACCTGGTTTTACCCACAAAAACTGAATATTTGGAGTGGCTTTTAAATTCATAGAATGATTGGTTAGTAATAGTAATTGGATTGCGAGACAGTCAAAAAAGGGGCCTAGCTTGCTCTTTAACTTCTCATCTTGAGCGCGCTCCCGGAATCTAACCTGGACTTTTAGGCGTGTGAGTGTCGCACTCTTCCCACAGCACCATGGCGGCCACAGAAAAATTAGCTGCACTCGTGTAACAAAATATGCTGACAAGAATATACTTTTGCAGATGTTTTTCGGTAGTTGCTGGAGCTTTGGTTTCATCAAAACGACTCAACATGTTACACAGCTCGTGACACGATTGCTTTATTAAGGGAAACGTTTGGCATCCGCATAGTTTAACGTTACGGACCGCCGATCAAACTCCGAAATTGTGCGATTTAAGCCGCTAGACTTCTTCTTCTTCTTCGGATGGCGCTACAGTCCGGGGTGGACCTGGGCCTCAACCAACATGCCTCTCCAGCTAGCACGATCTCTTGCCAGCTGTCTCCAATTGCGCACTCCAAGATGGTTGAGGTCCTTCTCCACTTGTGTGCGCCATCTCAGTCTAGGACGTCCTCTGTTGCGTTGTCCCTGTGGTTCGGATTCGAAAACTCTTCGGGCCGGAGCAGTGCTGTCCATGCGCTCTACATGGCCTAGCCACCTTAAGCGTTGTATCCGTAGACGCTTGACTAGGCTCATGTCGCCGTACAGCCCATACAGTTCGTGGTTGAATCTTCTCCTCCAGATGCCATCAACGCAAACAGGACCAAAAATCGCACGCAGAACTTTTCTCTCGAAGAGACCAATGGCTTCCTCATCCGCTTTTATTAGCGTCCAGGTTTCTGCGCCGTAAAGCAGGACTGGGATGATCAAGGTGTTGTACAAAGTCACTTTGGTCGCTCGGGAGAGGGCTTTATTACTCAATTGCGTCTTGAGCCCAAAGAAACAGCGAAAAGCCGCTAGACTATTTGCTGCTTAAATAGTTGATGATGCTTGTCCACACGGATAAGTTCAAAACGATTGGCCACATGGATTACAACATTCTCTGCGTTATTGTCGATATACGGCCACAAATGGTGGAAAAAGTTGTCGTAAATTGGACCTTAATATAAAACTACGTCCGAACCAGCTGTGGCGGCCCAACATTGAAACAAAATATATCTGAACATAAATGCTAGAAAATCATCTTTGGTCCAAAGTGAATTTCATGTTAATTTAAAAAAAATAATCTTTTATTTCAAATTTCTGTCATTCTTAAAGTACTATTTTAAGATGACTGCAATGTCCACAATCGGTGTTAGAAAGTGCAGAATCGCCACAAGCAGAAAGGCTATTCCCATCATTCTCTTTATGTCAACAAGCAATTTTAGGAGTTTGTGGCAGACATTAATAGCGGCATCCTGTCTAAACCAAGTCAGTCCAGCGCCGTAGAAGATTGAGTTATTGTATGCGACTTCTTATAACAACAAGATAAAACCAAAGTATGGGGCCAAAGTGAGGAGAGTGCGAGCGCTCTTTTTTCAGTTCAAAGAAACAAACAGTGCAACCTTTAAGAAGGTCAGTTATTCATTCACACAAAAAAATAAACTAAAACAGTCAAGTATTGTAAGAATTTTATTTCCAAAAGAGGAATTCTCAGTTCACAGGCACAAGTGACACATACAATTTGAACTTTGTGGTTTCCTTTCATTGGCTTTTCCCAACTTCCTGTGAACCTATTGATGTTTATAGTTCTCCGACAATATATTCATGAACACAGCTTTAGCAAGTCCTTCATGTATTTGTTGCCGAAAAAAGGGAAAGGAAACTTCACGTGCTGAAGCAGTTGCACGCACAGCAACACGAATCGTGGCGATAGGCTAGGTAATGGTCGTTAATGAGCTGCTTATTACTCTTTACTTGTTTGTTTTCACTTCGATATGAACTAGGTGGTAGATTTTTTCCCGTGACACTACAGTGCCATGCATTCTTCGTCCTTGTAGAGAGCTTAAAGTCGGTTGTAAATTATAAATCATTATTTTTGTATGTTTTTGTAGCAGCAGTGTTAATTAATTATTTTCATTGAGATTCAAGTTAAGATATAGTTTGCTTGGATGAACGAATTTTTGTGGCAGATGACGCAATGAAATCAATTTGGACAGGTTTTCCTCAAATACAACACGTATAACATTAAATAAGATACTTCTTTAGCTTTGGTGTTGCCATTGGATAATACTAGCTTAAAGAAAGTGGACTGTGGACTCAGTACGTGCTGAAGCCATTTGCAATTTCTAAAAAGTATGCTAACTAACATTTAAATCTTCAAATAGACTCCGATGCTCTTTTCATGGAAAACAATTCAGTTTTTATTATGTCTTCCAAAAAATTTAATCGTAAGATGTCACCTCTTTTAATAGGAGTTGTGAGTTCGTTCCGTTGTTAATTTATAACATTCTGTTGCAACAAAGTTTCACACTTAGTTAAAAATAAAACCCAGTTAACTACCATATTTAATCCATAACAATCTCGATGAAAGTTTTTAGACTGTATTGCAGGCTAAAGATTGCAGCCACAGCCCCAAGATTTATAAGGCCTCATGGTTTCGTATACCAAACTTTCTTTTTGTAAAAGAACAAGTTTGTTGCAGGGCTGAGATTTGGCCTTTTAATTACAATTGGATCAAATTTCCACCAAATGACTGTTCTTAAGTTAAAAAGAAAGGAGCAGGATCTATAAAAGTAGTTTTCGAACCACGAAGAGCCAGTTCATCGATGGGTTCCATGCACTCAGAGAGGCTGTGCTTTACTTAGTAAGACAATGGATAACAGCGAGTTTGAACAACAAAGGCCTAAAATGTAACAAGTGCGAAAACGCCTAAGGGCAAAGAATCCTTAGGGTGAAAAAAGGCCTAACGGACGACAAAAACATTGGTCCGTTCGACGAGATCTAAAATACGACAAAGCCTATGGTAAGAGGCGATAAGGCCTAAGGCACAACAAGACATAAAGTGCAATTAGACCTAAAATGCTGGGGCCTTAAGTTCGACAAGGTCTAAAGTGCAACTAGGCCTAAAGTGTCCCAAAGTGCGACTAGGCCTCAAATGGGCCGAGGTGCGAATGAAATGCGACTAGGACTAAAGTGCGACTAGGACTAAAGTACGACTAGGACTAAAGTGCGACTAGGACTAAAGTGCGACTAGGTCTAAAATACGACAAGTTCTAAAGGGGGAAAACGAATAACGTGAAACTAGGCATAAAATGCATGGAATTCTAAAGGGCAACAAGGCCCAAACTGCGACCGGGTTTACAGTTCGTCGAGATCTAACATGCGATTAGGCCTAATATGCAACGAGTACTTAAAAGCGACAAGGCCCAAAGGGCGGCTAGGCCTAAAGGTCGTCGACGTCTACAATGCGACTGGGCCTAAAATTCGACAAATTCTAAGGAGTAACAAGGCCCAAAGTACGACTAGGTTTAAAGCGCGTCGAGATCTAAAATGCGATAAATTCTAAAGGGCGACAAGGCCCAAAGTGAGACTGAGCCTAAAGTGCGTCGACGTCTAAAATGCGGCTGGGCCTAAAATGCGACAAATTCTAAGGAGCGACAAGGCCCAAAGTGGGTTGATGTCTAGAATACGACTAGGACCAAAACTACTAAAAGCTTTAAAGAGCGACAAGGCCTAAAGTGAGTCTAGGTCTAAAATTGAACAAATTCTAAAGGACGACAAGGCCCAAAGTGCGACTAGGCCTAAAATACGACAAGTTCTAAAGAGCGACAAAATATAAAGTGCGAGGGGGTCTTAATGCGGCAAGGCCTTAAGTTCGACAAGGTCTAAGACACGACGCGACCGAAAGTGCGAGTAGGATTAAAATGCGAGGAAGACTTAAGTGCAACGAGGCTTAAGGTACGAGCTGGTCTAAAATATGACGAAGCTTAAGGTGGGACTAGGGTCAAAATACGATGAGAAGCAAAGGGTGAAAAGGCCTAAGGTGCGTTAAAGCTTAAGGTCTAAAGTTCGACTTGGTCGAAAATGTGAAATTAAGTGTACTTGAGCTTTAAGTTTGGCAAACCTAAGGTACTACTACTACTGCTGGTGGGGAATACCCTCAAGCGTCATAAAGGTAAGTCGAATCAGAGTGATAGGGCAATTGTAAGAATTTACATCATCCTAAAGGAAAGCGATTGACATGGTAGGGTATAGGGCTTGTAATAAGCTTTTGAATAGAAAAGTTGGGACAGATGTGAATTGATGGAATCAGACGATATATTCTCTAGGGCTAAATAGCAAGTTTTGTCTTAAATCGTTTCTAGAACTCAGATCTATTGTCCTTTATGACTTTATAAGCGCGGTTGTTATTTGAGACTTCTGGGTCCATACGCATCAATGAGTAAACTTCCATCAGAGAAGTTCTAGGTGAGCAGAGAAAACAATGCTTGCTTGTGAAAGTGTGAAAAAAATCGGAGAATTCCTCCTATGCGCAGGTTCGGCAAACATGTTACTATATGACATACAGAGTAGATATATGACTAATAAACTGATAAACAAGGATACACATTCGGTCTACGAGCTTGCAGTTTATTCTAACCGTTCAACGTTTTTGAATTTCAACTTATGCTGCTCACAGAAGTGAAAGAAAGTGTCTAGCCCAATCATTTGATGTCAGAAGTAACGGTGTAGCAGGTCCACCATATCCCACTAAATCTTAAATAAAATTTGTCACTATCGCGGGAAGTACGTAGTCGATACAAAATCTGAATCAGTTTCATCAGCAAAAATTAAGAGAATTTACACAGGGTACAAAAATTCCATTCCCTCCATTTGGCACGTGTGGGTACACAATTTGTTCTAGACGTTTTCCAAACAAACTGTCTCAGTGGTGTTAATTTTGTTCTATTCAACGCACAAAAGACTTGCGTTCGCTATCGAGACAAGTACATACATCGATGAAAGGAACGATTACTTTCGGGTGACGAAAAGATGATTGAACTTACATCAACTCTCTTTGGGGTCTGAGCAATTTTAAGTGATTGCCAGCCCGAGCTAACTCCTTAGCGGGTTTATTCTAATCACTCCCAATAACTTTCCCCTGTTCGCAGTCGATTTGTTGTCACGAGGTCTGTTCCCATGCAAGTCACAAGCAACACAAAGCAACGTCTGACACAAACCGGGCAGCGTCCGGCACCAAACCGTCACAAACACCCACTCCCCCACAGTCATCCGTCCAACTTTTGCCATCGCGTCTGTCAAAAGGGCTACACTCCTGTTTCACATTGCGCTGCTAGCGCCCTTCAAGTGAATTTGCTGCCTATGCAAAATTCCCTTCTTCCCAAACAAAATAAAGCTTCCGTTCATCGCATCTGTCAAGTGTCACCAACATTTGTCGGGTTTTGCTCACCTTTTATCTGTCGCACTCATTTTGTCAGGTGGCTCGACATTTCTGCCCAAAAACGAGATGTAGAAAACCATTTCCACTTAATTTTGTTGTTGTTGTTGTCGCGGTTGTTAATTGTTGATTTCTTGGCCGATAGCGATTGTGTTGTTGGCTGCTATCGCTGATGGGTATTTGATGTTATTTTTTCGGTTTTTTCCTCTGTGTTGTTTGTTTGTATTCGTATCCGTTACCGAGGTATATTTAGCGCAAATTATGCTTTGCTCTCACTCACTTTGTCCGACTCTCTCATTCGCACTTCTATTCACTTTGGTAACAACAAGATGTAGGCTGCTTTACTGATTTTTTTTGTTTGCTAATGAAGTCGCACAAGTGGCTCGATATTTGCACAGATTTTTCGAACAATTTTTCAAAATTCAATTTGACTTTTTTGGCACTTTTTCACAGGCACTCAACTTGTCGCCACTGTGCCCGATGGAACGTCGATTTTTTTGTTGAAAGCAAATTCTTGACAAACACTTGATGTTGGCGTTTTTGCTTGTTACCACTTATGGCGGCCCGATCATCACACGCTCGCGTCTGTGGTGGTAGAGATTATCATTAATAACTTCTTTTTCTTTATTCAATGTATTTTATTACGTTTTTTCTTTAGGTGGGCATTCGCGAAGACGAGTTGAACGGAACACGGTGAGGAGAGTATGTGCTGTGGTGGTGTTGGTAATTTCGCCAAAGCCAAAGAGATATTTTCAAAAAGGTGACGTCAAGGTAATAGAAAAGGAAAACACTGTAGCCTAGGCCTCAGACTTCATTTGGAGGCAAGTGGAGCACTGAAACATGAAAAACTGAAGTAAAATTGATGCACGGCTAAAGGGTTTGCTTGTGTTTCTTAAATCTGCGTGGTTTTTGAGTTGCACACGTTAAGAGCGATTGAATTTCGCGCACGAACCGCGGGAAACCACAGTCTCTACACACATCGATTGACGTTCACGTACTACCAACTGATACTGAATCGTAAGCGATCTTTCGCGATTCAGCTATTGGGCGAGAGATAGGTTTGTATGTTCAGAATCGCACACTTGTACAATTTAAGCGCCCGTACCACACTGCACCGCACCGCGCAGACCCTGAACGAAATATGCTGCTGCTGGAGACCGAGCAGAATCCAGCAGACGCTTACCATACCTGCTGGTGCTGGGCTGGTGTTGATGGTTATGTGTGTCGTGTCGTTGTGATGTGATGGAATGGTGGGATGGTTGGTCGGTCGGACAGGCCTGACGTTAGTTACGCTGGCCTACCGTTTAAATGTAGGTACCTACGTCATGTGATGGTTGTTATTGTTATTATTTTTTCGTTTTGTATTTTTGTATGCCAACGCTGAATTTATGATAAGCGCACTTGTGCTTATATGGAGGTAGATGATAATTGTATGGACGTGTGTGAATTTGGTCTGTGTGTTGAGGTCTTGTGATTTTTTTTTCTCTCTCTTCTTTTTTGCAAGAGATAAGATTTCCTTTCGGTGTGTTGCGATTATGATTTTTGTATTATTTACAGAGTTGCCAAGCTAAGATTTCGTAGTCTCCAAAACAATCAATATTCTGTCACCAACAGTTGCCGATAAATAGGCGACCTATCACTACAGATGTTGTTGACTTTCAGCTGAATTGTTGTTGCCGTATACCGGAAGTTAATTGTAGAACATTTTTTGTCCCTCGTTCATACACATAGATTCTAGTACGATAACATTTGACTGTGTCAGTTGCGAAGGTGATCAGGTTGGGAACAGTGTGAAAGTTCTCAATGTCAATTGAGAATATTGAGCAATTTATTTCTTCAACAAGGATCATCGCCCGATGGGAAATATTTAAAAATGAAAATTAGTTAAGATAATGAAAAAAATTCTCGTAATTTCTTAAAAAAGACTGCGCACGGAGAGAAGTTTGGATGGACAAGGAGAAACTAGAAGACACTGTTGCCTGTAGCACATCTAGACTTAATTAATTCAAATGACAAATTATGATGTAGCTTGATAGCTTTTTCCTCGATTTTTATTATCAAAGGACTGCGGGTTGAGTCCACCCTCTATGGCTTCGGACATTAGTAAACACTTTTCGGTCAAAATAACATGTCAACACTGCGAAGGTTTTATATTACTTGAGGCTACAAACTCATGCATATAGTCGTATGAATATACGCAGATGTTTTCTGAGCAGGAGCAGATATGTATTTAATTTATTTAAAAAATTGTAATTGTTGAATTTTTAGAGAAAAAGGGATACGTTTGTCGACTGAAGTGGAAGCTGGGACTTTCAATCCCAAACAAGATTTTCGGTCGTTTCCCATGGTTCTTCGACTAGATCTATTTATTTTCGAATATCGCCAAGCGCTGAAAAAACCATGCACAACATTTGTTGGTGTTGGCCAGACTTGCCACAACGCAACCACTACTTCAGAAACACGAACACCTCGGTATCCGTCTCGCCATGCAAGTTAGAACTGCACTTGGACGCGGTCCATCAGACTAATCAAAGGTGGTTAGACCCATTACCTTGGTCGAGTCGCCAAGAAGGCGTGGCTCTCTCTTGAACCCAAACGCTCCAGACTGCTACTATCGCTCAAAAGATCAGACATAAGCCTGGTCATGGGAGCCATAACCGGGTACTGTCTAATCGGTGGGCATGCTGGCAGGCTAGGGGCTCCCTGAAACGATTTTTTGCAGAAGCTGCAGGGATGACGAAGAATCAGAAACTCTCCTACACCTGTTATACACATGCGCCACGCTCTCGCGCCTCAGACACAAGCACTTTGGAAGCTATTTCCTCAACGGCCTACATTACCTCAATAAAACCCCTCCCGCCGACATTTTAAACTTTATTATCGGCTTCAGCTGGTTTTAGGTTCTTCCCACATGGTGTGGTAGCACAATGGTCCTGTATGGGACTAAGTGTATTCATCAGCCACCTTAACCTACCTACCTACCTACCTTTGTTGGTGTCATCGAAGGTAGAATCAGACCTGGGACCTTGGATGTGTGAGTGTCGTACTGTAGCCAGTAAGCCGCGGCAACACAATGGATTTTTTTTTAAGGAAACCCCAAAAAACTTAAATTTGAGCTCAAAACTATTTTCCAGTTTAAATTTTACCTGAATAGGAGAAGGAGATTTTCGACAAATCTCCTTAGTGCATCTGGAATTAAGATTTGAACTTTGGGGTACCTCACGTTTGTTAGGATACCAACCAAATAATTACAATTTATTTGGTTAGCTACTAAATAATTGAGGGTTTTGCTCAAAGATGGCTTTAGTTGAACTTTAAGGTTTGCTGAAATAATCGAAATGTCAAACACATTTTAGGTGTGTTCCCGTACCCGAAAGAACAACACAAAACAATACAATATCCGTTCCCGTATTCCGAAAAAATGTGTTTTACGTCGAATGAGCGATCTCTTGAGAGAGTAATTTATTTCCCCACTCTGCCCATTTTAACACAAGAGGTTTGTGTGGGTAATTTGTTGGTTTTCTGTCATAATAATTGGTGTGCGTACAGAGAACATAGATTCATTATCTTTGACATTTCTTAATGAGATACTTTACACAAATGCATTCCCTTTTTCTGAGAGAGATTTACCCCTGCATCTAAACAAATGACAGACTTCAGAATTTAGTACAGAAAGTATTGGAACACACCTTTTGTAATTTGATAGGTGGTATTTTAACTGTCAATCGTCGTGCGTCAGTTATAATAATTGTTGACGCGACAGTCCACAGGGGGCCAGGGTATAGCTTGCTCATCAACTATTCGTGCTGTGCGTCTCTAACGAGTAGAAGGGACTTACATTTTTTTTGCCGATTCTGAACAGCGAAATCTGAGAAGCTTTCTTAGACAGTTATTACTCTTTGAATGTTTTCATCAGCTCGAAAGTGGTCCCGTGAAAAAATCGAGGTGTTTAGCCGGGAATCGAAACTAAAACCTTCGGCGTGTAAGCGTCGCACTCTACCCATTACCCCACGGCAGCCACTCATGCGCCAGTTGCAAAATGAAATATTAAAACGAACATTTTCGACATATTTTGGTGGTTTATGACTATTTATGGTGACGAAGTTTCAAAAGAACGGCAGTGTCAAAACTTGTTTGCCAAATTTCGTTCTGATGAATTTGCACTCAAAGATGGAAAAGCGCTTTGGTCGACCAGTTGAAGTTGATGATGAAAAAATCAAAGCAAAAACCGATTCGGATCGTCACAGCACAACACGTGAGATTGCAGAGAAGCGTTATGTACCACATACATGCATTGAAAATCGCTTGCAACAACTTTGCTGTGTACGAAAACTCGATAAGTATGTTCTTCATGAACTGAAAGGCAATCATTTAATACAACGCACTAAGATCTCCGATTTGTTAAAGAATGAAAAATGAAAATGATCCATTTCTAGATGATCTATAACTGACGACAATGTCTTTTGAAAAAGAAGACGAACCAGCTCAAGCAACATCAAAAGCTGATATTCATCAAAAAAAGTTATGTTATAAGTTTGGTGGAATACACAGGAACTATTACCACTCAACCGAACGATCAATTCAGATGTCTACATTGAACAACTAGCAAAATGGAACAAAGCAGTTGAAGAAAGCTGATTTACAAATAAAAAAGTGAATTACATCATGAGAATTCAAGGCCACAAACATCTTTGGTTACTCGGTAAAAATAATTGGAGCTTGGTTGGGATGTTTTGCCACATCCACCATATAGCCCGGTTCTTCCACCTTCTGACTACTTTTTATTTCGATCTGTGCAAAACTCCTTGGATGGTGAAAATTTCAATAACGATGAGGATGATAAATCAAACCTGGTTCAGTATTTTTCCTGATTAAAAACAGAAGAATTCTGATCAAGCCTGAAATGGGAGGAGGGTGGCTGCCGTGGCGTATTGGCTAGAATGCGATACTCACACGCCGAAGGTCCAGGTTCGATCTCCGAGTGAACACCTCGAATTTTTTACGGCACTACCTCTTCACTTAACACTCAAAACTGTCTAAGAAAAAGCTTTTCAAACTTCGCCGTTCAGAGTCAGCAAAAAACTGTGGATCCCCTCTACTCGTCAAAGAATAGTTGCGCGCACAACATAAGCAACTGAGCAAGGTAGGTAGGTAGGTCCCCCAGTAGACTGTCGTGTCATACAATTATTATTATTAAGTAGAAAAAGGAACCAGATTGTGTAGGATGACGATGGAGAACTCTCGCTGCTCCGTCAAGGTTGGTACCGAACTCACCGAGACCTTCAATGTCAAAAAAGGTTTTAGACAAGGCGACGCACTGTCATGTGACTTCTTTAACATCATCCTCGAGAAGATCGTGCGTAACTCACAAGTCACAAGTCAACAGCTAGCTTACGCTGATGACATTGACGTGATTGGACGAACACAGCGAGCCGTCAATGAGGCGTTTGCTGGCATTGAAGCGGAAGCGGCTAAAATGGGTCTAGTGGTAAATGAGGGCAAAACGAAGTACATGCTGTCATCAAGGAAGGACACACAACATCGACGTCTCGGACGGAGCGTCACATTTGGCAGCAGAAACTTCGAGGTAGTTAAGGACTTCATCTACCTCGGCTCCGCAGTAAACAGGGACAACAACATCAGTACCGAAATCAAACGCAGAATCACTCTTGCCAATCGCTGTTTCTTTGAGCTCAAGAGGCAATTGAGTAATAAAGCCCTCTCTCGAAGGACTAAGCTCGCTTTATATAACAGCTTGATCATCCCCGTCCTACTATATGGCGCAGAATCTTGGACGGTAGCAAAGGCGGATGAGGAAGCCCTTAGTCTTTTCGAGAGAAAAGTTTTGCGTGCGATGTTTGGTCCTGTTTGCGTTGACGGCATCTGTAGGAGAAGATTTAATGACGAACTCTATAGGCTGTACAGCGACATGCGCCTGATCAAGGGTCTACGGATACAACGCTTAAGATGGCTAGGCCATGTAGAGCGTATGGACACCACTGCTCCGGCCCGAAAAGTCTTTGAATCCAAGCCATTGGGACAACGCAACAGAGGACGACCTTGACTAAAGTGGCGCACACAAGTGGAGAAGGACCTCAACCAACGTGGAGTGCGCAACTGGAGACAGCTGGCGAAAGATCGCGCTGGCTGGAGAGGCATGTTGGTTGAGGCCCAGGTCCACCCCGGACTGTAGCGCCACAAGAAGAAGAAGAAGAAAGAGGAACAAAACAGTTTTTCTAAGATTGTCTGTTTCGATCAGTAAACCTTACTATTTTTATTATTTTTTTAGGCGAGCTGAACGTTTTTGATAAGGACCAACAAACGTTTTTTGACATGGGGAAACCAAATCAACAAAATGGACTAACAAACGTATCCAAAATTTACGTCAGAATAATTTTAATTGATTATGACGAAATAAGTTTACAACATAGTGGAGTCTCGGATTTGTTCAAACTCTAACCGAGTGGCAAGAATTCCAGGCCAACGTCCACCCCGGACTGTAGCGTCACACCAAGAAGGTATGCAATTTGCGAATTGATTTGGCCGGCGACGAATATCCAGTTCGTGGAAAAAGAAGATAAAGTAAAGTGCATTCAAAGTGCAAGGAAACAAGCTAGATTTTTTTATCAAAATGTGACAAGCGCTTTTGAAACTAACCGCCTTCAAAGGTATAAAATCGACTCTTTCGACTCATTTCCCTAAAAATGTTGGCATGTTAAAGTGTATGTAATTTGCAAGCTAATGTCGTACAATCAATCTCGTCATTGTTTGTGGCCAATGTAGTATAGTAAGTGCTTTGACTCTATTCGTGGATCCAATCGCCACACCAACTCTTTCGAATTGTTGGAAACACTTTAATAGTGCGAATCGTCTATGAAATACATTTCACAGATCGAAGTTGACACTACACTGGTCGTCTTCTTACGACCTTCTACATTTTTTAAATGGTTTTGTTAACAATTTCATTGCTTACCAAATGTTCCATATCGTAAAAATTATGACTTGTTGATGGTGCACGATAACATGCCATTTAAGGTATCCTCTCAAACAGATTTGGCTTTGAATGCTGTGCTTATCTTGACAATCGATACAGCGATAAGATATTGGACTTTAAAGCATTCCCGCACTGACCTAGTGGTTGGCGAAGCGAAAACTTCTGGCTATCTTGAGTAAACTTTCCTGAAATTTCCCTTCTAACCAGTTTGATCCGCAAATCATTGGAGAATAACAAGGCAGCCGGAAAATTGCCTTAAGTATGAGTGTGGCCATTAGTGTGCGGACGCCGCACACTCTCCTATAGGAGGTCTTCACCAACGTGTTTCGAAATCATTTAACAAAGTCTGTGTATAGATTAAAGTTCTATTTTCCTCACTTTTGGGGGAAGGTTTTTGTAATGTTGACATAACCACCTGAAGATAATTTGTTTTGGTGACGTTTGACACTTGCCTGGTTCGGCCTTATCAGACGCACACAACGTATTAATTGGATTATAATGTGTACTGGAAGATAACGCAAATGCCAATGCCAATGTCGTACAATCAATCTCGTCATTGCTCGTGGTTTTGGCCTGATGACAAATTGTTGGGCAGAGTGAAATAGTCATGTTCAGTAAATACTTTTAATTTTGACAGATTTGTCACCCGTGCTGATATACTGGTCTTGCTTTTAACAATCTTAGGTTTCATTTCTCAATGCTGCATTTCACCAAAGTAAAAATATCAACACGTAACAGTTAAATTGTGTAATACATCTACTTTATCACTCCCCTTTCAGAAGACAAGACCAAGAAGCTTATATATGGGACATTTAAGCTCTTAATAAACTTACTGCAACATTTCTGTGGATAAAAACAGCCGAGCAGTTATTTTCAAATAGAAAAAATACATCTCATGCTCGTCAATTTTTTTCAACGTATAAACTTAGAATTTGTTTATTTTCAGACAAACAATTTCATCATTTAGCTGTGTGTAACACACACCCAAATAAATAATTTGAGGATGCATTTTCTGCAGATGATGATGATGATGATGATAGTATCGCCAACTTAAGAATGAAAACCATTTATCCCAAAAATCAAACCAAGAAAAATTGTTTTCTCGGTTCTTTAAAAAGGGACGCGTATCCAACCTCATTGAAAAAGTTCTCGTTTTCGGAAACCTTAAGAAATAATTTCGAGAATTTGTTTTAGCCGTAACAGCAATATTTTGTTTTCTTCAATAACAATAGTTTTCGAACTTCTCCAAATTTTGGTGTTGAAATCTAAATGAATGTTTTGCGATATGCATATGCATTTTTAGCAGAAACATGATTTCCTAAATAAATTTGCATAATTGGAAGCGTTTTCCGGAATAATAATAAAATGCCTAGTCAAATTAAAAATAAATAAACCGCCAGCTGAAAAATGGCTGCCAGTTAAAATAGTGTTGCAAACTTAAACTTTTTAACCTTAAAAGAAAACAACCTTCATTATTGGATGACATAATAGTCCCCAAGAGGACCGGAACTAAGCTTTTTCTCCAACCATTCGTATTGTGAGTGCGATTGCTTACTTACGAGCTGAGCCAAGTTTTCTACCGTTTACAAAGGGGGAAATTTAAGAAATCTCTTCATGGACTATTTGTACCCTTTGAGTGTTGTCAGCAACTTGAAATAAGTGGCCCGCTGAAAACGGGTGGTGGTCAGTTCTAGCATCGAATTGAGAATTTTTGGTTCGAAACGGGACCTTCGAACCGATTGCACAACTCTGTGTGAATGTCGCACATACCCATAGAACTCACCTAGTACTAGGGAATATATTTCAAAATGTGCATATGATCTACTTGATTTGTTTAAAACGTGGAATATATCGTCAGTAATAAGGCAGTAATAAGGCATGGCCGCCGTGGCGTAGTGGGTAGAGTGCGACGCTCACACGCCGGCTGAACACCTCAAATTTTTCACGGCTCCACCTCTTTCGAGCTGCTGACAACACTCAAAGAGTAATAACTGTTTAGAAAAGCTTCTCAAATTTCGCCGTTTGGAGTCGGCAAGAACTGTAGGTCCCTTCTACTCGTGAGAGAACAGTAGCTCGCACAATACGAGTAGTTGATAAAAGCTAAGCCCTGGTCCCCCTGTGGACTGTCGCGCCAACAATTATTATTATTATTACTATTATTATTATTAAGGCAATATACTCAACCAAGGCATCAATTTTCATTTTGTAGATTTAGAAGTTAACTCAAGCGTTCTACTTCCTTTTTTATCACATCTAATTCTAAGCCTCAACCATAAAAAAACGATGGTTATGATCAAGGAGACTCCGGATAGTTTCAACTTTCTTTAATTTCGTGTTCACCAATTCGGGAACAAGGATAGTTTCAACTTTCTTTAATCTCGAGTTCACCAATTCGGGGTTAAGGATAGTTTCAACTTTCTTTAATCTCGAGTTCACCAATTCGGGGACAAGGATAGTTTCAACTTTCTTTAATCTCGAGTTCACCAATTCGGGGACACTCTTGGTTGCATTGTCTCAATTCTGTGAATTCCAGTAAAAATAACGCATTCGCATATGGCACATAATTGAAGAGATAGTTCAATAAACCCTCCAATAGACATACGAGTAGAAAATACAACCCTTTCTTTTCGCTGATTGCATAATAACATCATACCGTGACAGAGCTAAGCAACATTTTAAAAGCAAAACTAGTTTCAGCTTGGTCCAATCCATCACATGACAACCGTTCTCTGATGGTGCTCTGAACTGAACGTAATCTAATCTATTGGCGGTCGATCAGGTTTGACACTGCTCGTGTCAAGCACTTTATTTAATTCCGGCTTTCAGCTGTAGACAGCTGTTAACGCGAAGTTAATGTCGAAGGCACGTAGCCATGTTCTGATACCTTGAGCTTGATCGGTTTTGGATGGGAGACCCGAACGTGAGGCAGTTTGTTTATTTGCCGTGCAAAATCGTCACTACGTCGGATGGGGTGATAATTCAGTCGCAGACGCAGACGCAGACGCGGCAATGTGATGTTAGTTAGATTTTAATTAACCTCAGAACAATGGCACGACATCTGTGAGAATATGTTCATTTTTGTGATCTTCGATTTTACTGCGACGCTACCAAGGAGTTTATTGGTGTATGTATTAACATGGAACTCCGTGAAGTAATTGCATTCCAGCTGTGAGTTAACAACACAAACTTTGTGAAAGAATTAGACACTGGGGGAGTAAATACCTTTGAATGTTTTCCTTTCCTATTGATAGCCTATAGTGAAGCCAAAGTCTAATACAATCCTTGTGGCTTTGAAGTCTTAAAATGTTGCCTAAAGCAGAGTTTATCTGATAGAACCCAACTACAAAGGTGCATGTTTACTATTTCTTTCCACTTTTACATTGCGCGATGGTGCGCACGATGCTCAATCAAGGTCCACACAAATAAGAACACGCGGCTTTCAGTAATTTTAAACTACAGCGTGTACATATCAATGATATTTTCATTTCTAGAGGAAAGCCTTGATTGACAGTAGGGCACTTGAGAACGCCATGAAAAAACTGACATTTTGTGAGTTGGAAGTGAGGAAGGAGCAACTATAAGATGTCTAACAACAGTTTCTATAAACATGGATAGATTTTACAGGGGTATAACATAAAAGTCAAGTGATGGCTATAATTTTCGAGCAGAGCTAACAATTTGAAGGAATAGTTCTTGTCTGATAATAAAGCGATAAAGAATGTAAAGGGAATTGATTTTTTTTCTTTTTAATATTTTTTTTTTAATTTACAAACGTTGCTTATCCCTTTTTTTGCCAAGATATAAAATATTGAGTTTACTGAACAAATTGACAGAGATAATTTGATGACTGGTGAAAGGAAGCGTTCACAAATTACATTCAAAGTTGTTAAGGTCTTATTGAAAAATCGTTTCATTACACAAAATGTAGGCCAAACGAATCTCGGCTTAATTCAAAACTTGTTTCTATGACATAACGACAACCGACTTGCTATTCGACGTTCATGGTAGGATTCTCAGGTAAAGGCGGCAATGAACTTCGAAATGTCTGATATAGGCCATGTTGAAGAAGCATGATGACTGAGGTACATGTCTGCTCCAAACTGTCGCAATCACATAGTTGGCGTTCAATCATAAAGTTCTCAACGAGCGTACTCGCCTTCCAGGACCCCATTGCACAAAGGAGTTGCCGAAGAAGATTCCCAGCTGGCTCCAGAATATCGTTTTGTTTGCAGTCAGAGACAAGGCCACATTTTATGTTTTTAGGTTTCTATAGAGAAATATAAAAAGTTTGCTGCGCCTTATTGACCAGATGATGTGACTGGATTTATGAATCGTATGATTCAAAATCACATCACTATCACTATTTGTAGTGACAACGGAAACACTGTTGGGGGAAAGACCATTTGTGGCGGGATGGCGGCTAACAGACACAGACTTTGAAGAAACCTGACTGGTAGTGACAGCTTGACCAGAGGCTATATTCTGGTGCCACGGGAGGTCAGGAGCCCCTGGAACTTCGGTTCCAGCCTGACCGTGCGGTAGGCTCCCTTGTGAGAGTATCGTGGTGGCTGTGGTTTACCACCTAACATCGCGGGTAGAGTCGAGGATAGTGTACTGTGCTGACTTGTCTAGTTGATTGTTCACCCACAACTAGACAAGGCGGTTAGGAGACTATCCCTTCTCAGTGTGGAGTTGCATTCTCAACCGGGCGCTGCGACCCAAAGAGCGGAAGAGGTTTTAGAAAGGCTTCGCACCAAACCAAGGTGGGGTGATTGCCCCTGAAGTATGATCTCAGTTTGGTACTTGGGTAACCAAGGCGTCTAGTCTTGCGTTACTTACGACTCTTGGGAAAATGGACCCCGTGATATAAGCCGTAAGGGCAGGTGATGACATAAAACCAAATCCCACATCTGCGCCTTATTGAATTGGATTAAAAAACTCACGCTAAAGAGACTCAATTCAAAAGCAATTCCTTATTTGAAATCAACCGGAGTCATCCTGGATTTACATAGATCAACAAAGCAAATAGTGCCATCAACCAATCAACTTTTTTTTGCCTTACTTGAAACCCTTTCTTTATAGTGTCTTTACAACAAGAGCCAAAAAGCAGTCGACTGACAAACATACAAATTAAAACTTACCTTCTCCGAATGTTATCCGTTTGATCCAGATCCATGCTGCGACTGAGATTTGCTGCTCGGCGATCTTCTCGTTTGATCGCCGCTACCAAATCTTCCCCGCTCTTGCTGGTTTCGTATAATGGACGCATTCTTCTGTCTATTTCTGTTTCCTCTTGATCCTTCATACTTTCGCGTTCAAACTGTTGTATGGCATCCTTGTGAATTTATGCAGAACAATGATAATATATCATAACTTTGCTTCTGCACATGTGATTTCTGAAAACCAAGACGAAGTATAATTAAAACATCTTTAATGAAACGGTTGTGGTTTGATGAGACGAATTTTAAATGAAACTTGAACAGGGGAGGAAAACATTGGCAATGCCATGTGAAGGTTTTGAGATGTCTACGGCAGAGACCTTCGTGTATATTTAGAAATCGATGTATAATTTCGGTTAGTGATCGAATTACGGAGGAAAGATATTCAATTTTAGTGACACCACATGCATAAGAAATCGGACAATGACCGTCAACTAGGCAGTGGGTGAGTGATGGAATTGAATCGAATTGAATTGAATCGAATTGAATTGACTCGAATTGAATTGAATCGAATTGAATTGAATCGAATTGAATTGAATTGAATTGAATCGAATGAATTGAAAAAAATGGAACTGAATTGAATTGAGTAGGCAAACTGAACGAGAACGCGATGGTCTATGGTAAGGTAAAGTTGGGAATAAAGTTTAATTGTTGGTAAAAAGCTTCAGAAGTGAGTTATGAGAAGAGCAAGATAGATAAATATTTTATTTCTTGTATAGAATAACAGTGTTTTGACAAAATTATTTGTGCCCTAGCTTGTTCAGAGATGTGGTTAACAAGACCTTACGACTGGAAAAACAGCAGTGTCTTATGTAATAATTTCCAAATCAATGATTTAAATAACATTTGGAGGAAAACTATGGAAACACCTCCATTTGGATGAGAAGATCAATTAATGCGTACACTGAAGTATGTTTTATTTGCTATATGCGACGTTGGCTGGCTTTGCATTTAAGTTTCGGCAGGTTGTGCGATTCGCTTCTTGGGAGAAGAAAACATGAAACACATAGAAAATAAGTCAGAAACACGCGAAATAGTATGGTGTTGCACAAACACTTTGTTTTCGTAAAATATATTAACTTCAAGTGGCCGCCGTGGCGTAGTGGATAGAGTGCGACGCTCACACGCCGAAGGTTCTAGGTTTGATTCCCGGCTGAACACCTCGAATTTTGCACGGTAACATCTTTTTCGGGCTGTTGACAACACTCAAAGAGTAATAATTGTCTGAAAAGCTTCTCAAATTTCGCCGTTCGGAGTCGGTAAAAACTGTGGGTCCCTTTTTCTCGTGAGAGAACAATAGCGCGCACAACACGAGTAGTTGATGAGCAAGGTAGGCCCTGCTCACTCTGTGGACTGTCGCGCCAACAATTATTATTATTTTTATATTATATTCAAGCTTTTAGGAACTCGTCAACAACAATGAGTTCCTAATTTTTAGTATGTCCCTAAAAATTACTGATAACACAAATTTGGATAAGAAATCGGAGATTGGGCAAATAAATCGCCTAGCGCTAACCCTCGTTCTGTTTGTGGATAATTATGAAGGTGCGTATGGAGATTCAATATATTCAATATAATGGTTTACACTCAGGTTTTGAATGTGTAGTTTAAATGCCGGGAATCGATGTTTAGGGTCTTCTGCTGATCTTCTCCTTTTGAATTCTGTGTTTGGTTATTTAAAAGTTTGCAACTTGACGGTCAATGTTGTACTGCCACACCACCAATATGTGTTCACAGTTCGTATACGTGGAAAAGCAATAGAAACATATATATTTATACAAATTTACACCAAATTAACTTTACCCTAGATTATAATTTGGGCTTGCAAAATGTTTTGTTGATGTTCTCCTAAACAATTTAAGGAAAGTTCTTAGATAGCACTCTTTTTAGAACAAACTAAGAGCACAACTCTGGAATGACACATCACTCATTAGATTTCGGGATATATAGGGGGCGCCACTAACATAAAAATAAATATTAAATTAATAATTTATGTTAATGGCGCTCCTACTTGTTACGGGACTTATTGAGTGATCTGTAACGTTCTTTTTGGAAACAAACCCCGAAACATGAAGTCATTTTAAGAAAAAATGAGTTTCAAAGAAGTATAAACAGGTGAGGGACATGACGTAACCCTTTGCAGGCTTCTAATTTTGTTTTTAATATTTTTCAGAAATTTTTTATTTGCGGATTATGAACTTTATTGGGTTTCGTCCATTTAACAGGCTTCTGTCTGTTGCTCAGAACAGAAAGAAATTCGACTCCACTTTTTCTCAACATTTTGAGACGATAAAGAACAAGCATTGGTACAAATTTAAGGCTCGCGGGTTTAGCCTTGTGGATAACTAAGATGTCTTAATTGAAAGCTATAGGTTCGATTCTTGGGCTTAAAATTCATCACGAATTTCCGCAGCACTTCTCTTTTTGGAAATTTACTTCTATCGGCACATTAGTCCACTGAGTGTCCAATACTTTAAGCCTACGTAGTCGGCATATTCTTACACAGGGAAGTGGTAATTGCTAAGAATGCAAACCGCACAACCCTTTGAAGGCTGTATCGCTCAATCAACAAGGAACCAAGGTCAGGTATACATATGTATATGTTCTATGTGCAATATGTATTTTATAACTCTTGTTCGCTTCACAATTAACAGTCTAATAAGTTCGCTGATCTTTAAAAAACTCAAATAATAAGTGGTGCCCTATATAGGGAGATTTTCTTTTCAATTTAGAATTTAAAATGCAGTTAGTACCGATAATTTCTAGAAAAATAAATGTATGTAGCATATTGCTGTGCGAATTTTTGTTTTTTCCAACTCAACTCAACTTGAAATTGAAAATGCCAAATCAACAATTCAACTCAACTTGAAATTGGAATTGAAAATTGAAGCCACCGAATAATTCTTTCAAGATTCGTTGCATACAGGTCAACCAGACAAACAGCAGACAAAACTTGCGGTACACAGGTCAACAAGATTAAGATTTCTGCCGCAAAACAATCGTTGATAAACGCACAAATTGTAATCCAAACTGAACTCTTTTTATTTCTTCACACTTTGTTGGCTTCTGAAAAAATTGTCAAATATGCCCGATATTGGTAGAAGAAAAGACTAAAACTAGCTTTTTACATTCATATTGTACTTGAATGATTATAAAATGTATGATTTCAGTAAGTCAAACCTTAAAAAGATTTAAATCGCTGATCAGGACAGTTGGCAAGACACACACTGCCCTTTCAAAGCGTATGCTTTAGCGGTCGATTGTAGCAGCCAATCTCACACATGCCACATTTGAAATCGCTACCAAAGCACTCATTCAAAGCATTTGTCCAAAAAACCAACGAAAAGCGAAGAATAATAAGAGCTTTGCTAGAAAAAGAAAATCTTCTTTTGGACTCAAAGGCAATGGCTGCCTGACATTTCAGAAAATTGCAATTTGAACATCAAAATCAAAGATTGTGCAAATTTTCTCAAAGGCATGCTTTCATGAAAAACATTTGGCAATGTTCAGCAATTAGATTTCATTTAAAAGGACATTTTCCTGCATATCCCTTTCCTTAATCATTACCTGACCAAGCCGAGGGACCGTATAATGCAATCAAAACAAATCCAGTCTTCGTTTTATTTCACCGATCTTCACAACCGCACTGCACCCTTTTCGATACCTTAATAACAACCATCTTCCACATGTGCGACTATTTATAGGCGGCGCGCCTACATGACCATTCTCGGCAGGTAGGCAGTGCAATCCGAATCGAAAAACCGGTTTCCTCGGTAAACCATGCAGCTGTGTGAAGTGTCAGTGTCGTCGACTGGCAAGGGAATAAACTCGACGAAACGTGTTATCAACAGAGAAGCAATAAAGGGCCGTCAAGATGAAAATGAAGTGAGACGAGCGAAGGAGAGGAATAGAGCGAACAGAAAACATAAATCATTCGAGACATTAGTGACATAAAATCGAATGCAGTCCATTGGTGGTGGTATATACCGAAATGGCTTCTTTGGAAATAGGTTCCTTCGCACATAGGTCACCCACACAACATCTATAAATGGACATCAAATGCAGGTATCTGCTTGTGCCACACCTGCATGCGAGCCTATCAATACATACGTTTGCATCTCAGTTGCCTGACTTTATGGATATCCTTCGGGATTTGCCCAAACGTCGTCTGCAGTGCCATATCGAACAAAGGGCAACACTATCACCATCACAGGTGAACCTGAGAATAGGGGTTGTTTTTTCTTCGTTTCTATAATTTTTCTTTGCGCTTTATTTCGTTTTCTTTTTGTTCGTTTTGTTGCTTTTTCATTCTGTGAAGGAGGAGTGGTTGATGAAGGTACATTGGCAGGTCTGACGTGAGAGCAGTCTTTGGGGCTTAGGATGAGGGTGATTAAGGCGGGAATGAAGGAGAAAAAGAAAACCTCGTAATCCGGGCAATGAATAGCATTTCTCAGTCTTGTGTTTGTGAATACAACTAAATTATTCCTCTTGTGCCAGAGATAGACCCTGAATTATGGTGTCTTTTGTTTGTTTCTGCTCGCAGTTGTGTCCTGGGAAGTGTACTCGTAATTAAAAATAAGAAAAGTAACAAATCGTCTGGGAGTTGTGGGAATGATAGGAAAATTGGAAATGTAGTTTTTGTTCGACGCGCTTGTTTGAAATGTTTTTGCTCTGCCAAGGATGACGACATTGGTTTGATATCTGATCGAGGAAAGAATCGATTTTATATTAAATACATCTGAATTTTGGGCTTGGCATTGAACTCCGAATTCAATCTACTTATGAGAAAACTGCTTCGATTTTATATGGACTACAGCTGAACGTTGGGCTTAACATTAAACCCGAGAAAACTGTTTTCGATTTTATATGGACTGAAGCTGAACTTTGGGCTTGACATTAAGCTACGAGTCCAATTCACTTGCGGAAAAACTGTAGCACTTCAGATGATTTATCTAAACCACTATTCTTGGTGGATCGTAGTGCAACCAGCTTGGATTTTTTTCTTTCTACTACTTGTAAGAGCGAAGGAGTTATTTCTAAATATGAACTATTCTAATATTTTAATATTAGTTTGACAAACGCTACCGAGAACTTTCGCTTTTTAAGAAGAGCAATGAGCTCACTGTCATGAGTACGCGTTGTGAGACTTTTAGTTGCTGGAAACGTTCAGTCCTTGCAGAATGTTGTACCTTACCCACTTTTAGCAAAAATTTGAGGCACAAGCCATCATTTCATATCAACCATATACTTAAGAGCCGTAAGAACTTTGTCCCTACTCAATAATTCTAATGAACATTAAATACATTCTGCTTCATTCTATAAATAAGTCCATTGATCCCATCATCAAACCAAACCACCCAAGCAACATAATGAATAATTTTGATACCACGAAAGCGCCCCTTCGTCCAAACTTTCCAAGAATCCCGACAGGGGAACAAACATCTCCTCGGTCACAGCAGCGCCTTGCTCCAACTAGTAAAATACTAGTCTTGGGTGCTACTTTGAATTGGAGATACATTACCATCAACCTGGTAGATTGATGCTTTATTCGCAGCTATCAATCCATCAGGCGGTACCACGGAGTACCAGTTAGTCCACATAGGGACATAAAAATGGTTTCAAACAAAGCCGGTGTAGGCTCGCTTGGAAACAAAAAAAAAAGAACTGTCTCCGGAGGAAGATGAATCTCCTGACGAGACTCCACGGCAAAGAGCACAGTCGATAAGCGACGTGTTATTAACTTTTGTTTGGTTCTTGTTTGACAAAAGATAGATTACTGGGAGTGAGGGAGATGAGTGATACTCACAAATGAAGATAATTAAGCACAGTGGCAGCAGCAGCAGCAGCAGCAGCATTGGTCGCCAACCGCACACGCCGCGGCTACTGCTGTGGGTTCAGTCTGAGCGTCGCGCCGCTTCGTATCACTTCGTCAAGAGCATAAACATTTAGCTGGCAATCTCTTTCTTTGTTCTCATTATCTCTCGCTCTTGCTTGTGTCTGATGTTTGCGTGTGGTAATGTATCACGTTCAGGTGGTATTCAGAAAAACCCGGACATACAGATGTATCTCGATAGTATATACAGTAGACCAGGAAATAATTTTATTGTCATTTGATGAATACAAACATAAAAAAAACAACAGTTGCATGGGTGATCGCTGAATGAACGATGAAAAAAGCGAAAATACCTTACAAAGTTTGCTCGACAATTAAACACTTTACAAAGGAATACGTGACAGGTATGCGCCGATCGTAGAGTTGCCATGGAGCCAAGGGAGACACGAGACTCTTCGCCTTGGCTTGATTGTCGACCAAAGTATTCTTAACAACTGATACAAACCAAGAATGCGCATGGAGGCGGCCATTTTTGCAGTGACAGAAAAAAACTATCACAAACGCTTTTTTTTTTTGCTTTTTGAAGCATTTTTGGACAACTTGTACTTTGCGCGCGATTTTTGGTCCTGTTTAAGGCATCTGGAGAAGAAGATATAATGACGCACTCTATGGGCTGTACAGCGACATCCGGTGTAGTTGGCTGGGCCATGTAAAGCGTAAAGGCCCGAAAAGTCTTCGAATCAGAGCCATTGGGACAACGCAACCGAGGACGGCCTAGGCTAAGATTGCGCACACAAGTCGAGAAGGTCCTTAACCAACTTGGAGTGCACAATTGGAGTCAGCTAGCGAAAGATCGTGTTGGCTGGAGAGGGATGTTGGTTGAAGCCCAGATCCAACCCGGCTGTAGCGCCACAAGAAGATGAAGAGTTTAAAGGCCAGATTGAAGATACGCTCGCGAAATTATTGAGCTACTTGGAGAAAAGTAGCAGTAGTATATATTCCTAAACTTGACTTAGATGTCAAGAAAAGACTAAGGACTCCGCGTCCTAATTAAGTAAAAAGCAAAAGAATGAAGAATTTTCTTCAAAAATTACATTCATTATCCTTTTGCAGGTTTATAAGAAAACATTGACTGCACCGGTCATAGCAACGGCTGCATAAAACGGACGAGGGGATTCCTTGTTACTTCCAAGCCAAAGTTATACGTTTCGTCCAAACGAATGTCTCTTATGCAAATATTGTGTTTGGAGGAGAAAATTGCAGGACGCACGACATTTATCTGATCAAATGTCGTGTCAAAATTATGTAAAGCAATTGCAGACAATGTTTTTACTTTGCAAGTTGTTAAATTCAACCCCGAATGACAACGCTATAAAAGAAGATCAGAATGTGCAGTGTTTCCCAACCTCCAATAAAAAAGGAAGATCACGTTTTTGAAGAAAATGGGCCGCAGTTCGGTAAATAACTATCACCCTAAGATCAA
The DNA here is from genome assembly GCA_955652365.1 of Eristalinus aeneus. Taxonomy (NCBI): domain Eukaryota; kingdom Metazoa; phylum Arthropoda; class Insecta; order Diptera; family Syrphidae; genus Eristalinus; species Eristalinus aeneus. The sequence continues at coordinate 63,129,906 of OY019134.1, read as the reverse complement.
GGGTAAAAGCAAGTTCCACTCGATTCTTTTAATTTTTGTAGGCACTTTGTCACCAACAATACGTTTGAAACCTTACTTTAACCATGTTGTTAGAGTAAAACATGATTTTGTTTTGTGTTGATTATATTAATAACTGGCTGCGTTAAGCCTTGAGGAATAGCTAAAATGTGAAACAATGTTTTTGGTAAACAGTTTCGCTCGGCTAAGGGCTGCCTAGCGAAAACCAGTGACATCACAAAGTTTTTCTTAAACATTTTACACATATTGGTTCTTGCAAATAACCCTTTTGAAGAGATTAAAAACCCAAAACCGAAGGTATCAAAATTTACTTCTTTGCTTCCAATTACTATTTTACTTTCCAATCATTGGGAACCCTTAAAAAGTTTTATTGTTGAAAAAGCCTTATCAATGAATTAAATCAAGCTTCCAAGTCTTATGCACCTTAAATTGTTTAAAGTTTCCAAGGTAATTTATTCCAAATAAATTATTTCCAAAAGGTGTCACCCTGGCAACTCTACAGTCCGGGGGGTGAAATGCAATTCACTCGAAAGCATAACAAAGACATTCGGAAGTTTGTTGTGTTGTGGGCACGTACGATTTCATACACGATTGTTGTTTCACTTCATTTCCTTTTTTGCTTCTTTTGTACACAAAAATTTAGGTTACCCAAGAATAAAGGTTACCAAAGTGGAACAGATTGCTCACATTCAAACTGAACCCTTTTTATAAACAAAACGAAACCCTCGGATATTTGAGTTGAGCATCTAAAGTTCCTCAGATGGTCATATTCTGCTGTTTATCAGTTCATTTAAAATTTTAGCACCTTTTCGAAGGCGAATGAAACTGTCTGCAGGTGAAGAAACTCCGCATTGACCTTTCGTACAATAAACTGAAATATTTTACGATGATAATCGTATACACACACACACACAGTGCGACAAGAGAATCCCCGTAATGATACGTTCCAAACCATAGATATTGACGTGCGTAATTTGATTTTTCTTTTGTTTTATGATTGACGGTTGTTTGAGTTGGAATTAGTATATCAGTTTTTTTTTTTCATTTTTTGGTGCTATTGCGCAGATGTAAGTTTATTGGACTCGTGATGTAGCACACATTCAGTGGGACATTTATTTTTACGAATTGATTAGCACTTAAGTTGAATCAACTTAACCAAATTATTTGGTTTGTTGATGAATGCTGTACGGGGAGCAGAAAAAAAAATGCATCCTAAGATCTGAAACCCACGAGATGCCGTAATGGTCAAGAACCGTTTGGATCTGATCTTAATCTGCTTTTGAGGTACAAAACAAACATAGCCACGCTTCCGACTCCCTTTCAACGGCGATAAAACTTTGGCTCTATTGGCACACAAAATTCTAGAAAAGTGTGACAGTCGATAGGCAGAATGGAGCGACAATTAGCAGGTCTGAATGAATGAATTTGTATTTTCTTACTTCCTTACTGATTGACGTTATAATTAAGATTAATTGAATTTTGTGTAGGAAGCTTGACATCGTTCGAGTAAATCACTAAATCAAACTAAATGTACAGTGGTTCAAAAAAGATTTAAAACACATCTTCTCTGTGCTTCTATTTTTGTTTAAAAAAACGCCGCTTTCTTGTCCCAAAGTATATTTACAAAATTTAACTCGCAAATATAATGAAAATAAAATAGTATGTAGTTCACTCTCATATATTTTCTCAATTCTCTCTGTACGACGTAAGTAAACCTGGCAACACTGAAGGAAGTAAGCCGGCTAGCAGCGCGCCCTCAGTCTGTCAGTTTTCAATATATTCAACCATATATATACAACCAATATATTCATTCTGTTCTGTACACTCAACGAGAGAAGACGTACTAATAAAGTTCAACAAACATTATTAAAGAGTATTACAAGTAATACATTTAAAAGTATTGAATGTAGAAGTGAATGTTTACTGTTGTAAACTATGTAACATACACACATAAAACTCAAATACGAGGTGTTAGCTCAAAATAATAGAAGATGTCCCATCTGATTTGGAACACACAAGAATGACCGTGAATCCGGGCTAGCTTGGGATTTGATTATTCCATCCCAAAGTGGTAGCTCTGTCGCAGTGGGTAAAGTGCGACACTGGCGCGCCAAAGGTTCAGATAGAATTCCCGGCTAAACACTTCAAATTTTTCACGGTTCTACCTCTTTCAAACATCTGACAACAATCAAAGAGTACTAACTGTCAAAGAAAATACTTCTTAATTTTTGCCGTTTAGAGTCGGTAAAAAACTGTACGTCCCTTCTATTCGTGAGAGAACAGTAGCGCACACAACACGGGGAGTTGACGAGAAAGCTAGGCATAGTCCCCTGTGGACAGTCGCGCCATCTAATTATTCCAATGCAATGCACATTACAAAGCATACCTCTGTTTTCTGGTTCGATTATGCCAGCTTCAAGCTTAAAGAAATATACTTGTCTATATCAGATCATTTCAAACGAACAAAATTCGCAGATAATAGGTGTGTTCCGGTACTTTCTGTACTAAATTCTGAAGTCTGTCATTTGTTAAGGAGTGGAAGTAGCTCTCTCTCAGAAAAGGGAACAGTAAGGGAACGTATCAAAACCAAATGTGTAAAGAATGTCATTAAGAAATGTCAAATTCACTTTTTCGATACAGAAAATAAAAAAAAATAAAAAAATAGAGCCAATGGGTCGATGATCATTTATCTCTGTACGCACACCATTTAATTTGACAGAAAACTAACAAACTGCCCACTATTTCTTGCGTTAACATGGGCAGGGTGGGGAAATATTTTACTCTCTCGAGATGCCGCTCATTCAACGTAAAACTCATTTTTTCGGAATAAGGGAACGGACATAGTGTTGGTTTGTGTTGTTTTGTAGTGTCTTGTGTTGTTTGTTTCGGATACGGGGACACACCTAATAGTTGATCAGATTTGTTCCATTATATGGTAACAATCTTTGTGTTCACTGGTTCAGAAGATCATGAATTGAATGGTTTCTGATCTAAATATTTGCTAGAATTTTATTGAAGTAAAGCAATCTTCATTTCATTAAATACAAAAATACAACTAAGACATGAATGTACATAAATCCAGTTTTAAAAGCTTTAATTCTGTCGAAATTCCGAAGGCTAGGGTAAGTTCAACTGCAATGGGAGCATGGATTTTAAGCCTAAATTTAAAGTGCATTTTAAGACAATCCTTTAATTTTGGCCAACTCTATGCTTAACAATTTCAAATGTAATATCAAATTGTCACATGTGTTCCATAAGCGCAGGAAGTTAAAGAAAGTTGAGAGTGCGCCCTCTTTATAAGAAGTTAGTAAAAAGTAATTTCGCAGTTACCACTACTACAGAGAATCCCTCACAAATTATGGAGTCTTAATTAAACAAAACAAATTAGAAATACCCTTTTACTAATTTTCGGGACACGTCGCAAAATGTCTTTCCGGAGCTGTGAAGTTGAATGGCAAAAGATAAATTCGATAAAACTTACAATATTTAACTTAACTTTTTACAAAAATTTAATGTCAGTACGACGCACGTGAGAGTGGCACCCACGCAAAAGAGAAAATGTTTATAGATATTTCAATTAGAGAGCAGGATTAAATCCTTTAAAAAGTTGTAGGAGAATTTGCAAGTAGGATTTTTCGTCGGAAAACGTATTCAATTTGTTTCCCTGTTCATTAAATTTTTTTACACAGCTTGGAATTGTGTGCAGTTTTGCAAGAACAAACGAGCAGAATGGCAGAAGGACCTTAGTTTGATACGGAGGTCTGCGTTGATTGTGGAATTTGCTATTAAGAAAGCGGACTACATGTAATTATGTACATGGACTACATCTATTAACATACATATTACGTCAAACGTTATATTGGATTGCTCATATGAATATGTGTCATTCACCTTGAGTTCGTTAAAACATTACAACTAGTGAGTGAGAAAGGCAGTAAGTGAATTAAGGAAATGGATTGTAATGCTCCTCGCTGGATTTTCATGCGCTGATAGTTTCTTCCTTGCCGTGTAAAAGTTAAATAAAGTGTTTTGAAATGCAATCTTATGCAATTTTTGTCTAAGGCATAAAACACTATTTCTTCGATTTTTGTACAGTTCATGCAACACTGAAATTTTCCTTGAGTACGAAAGTAACGCTTAAGATGGTTAGGCCATGTAAAGCGTATAAACATCACTGCCCCAGCCCAAAAAGTTGTCGAATCTGAGAAATTGGGACAACGCAACAGAGGACGAACTAGGATAAGGTGACGCACACAAGTGGTGAAGGACCTCAACCAACTTGGAGTGAGGAACTGGAGGCGGCTGGCGCAAGATCGTGCTGGGGAAGCATGTTGGTTGGGCCCAGGTCGACACCGGACTGTAGCGCCACAAGAAAAAGAAGAAGAAAGAGAAGAAGAAGAAGAAGAAGAAGAACAAGAAGAAGAAGAAGAAAAAGAAAAAGAAGATGAAGATGAAGAAGAAGAGGAAGAAGAAGAAGAAGAACAACAACAACAACAACAGCAACAAGGAGATCAATGTAACAATAAAGAGAATTATCACCTGCGTCTTTTTTCGATATTGTGGAAGTGAATGCATACTATGCGACCAGTTTGGATATGAAGTAAGTTATATTAAAAAACTAAACCAATGTCATGTTCTGCCAAAGCGCAACATAAAGTTTTTCCAACTGTCTGTCTGTACTGAACACTTTGGAGTTAATTGCTGTATTACAAGGTGATTGCTCAGAAAACAGTTTCTTTAAAATTCCTGAAAAGAAACTAACCTATTTGATGAATATCTTCTTTTGAAATTCTTTGAGCCGGTTGATTTTAAATTCTTAATGTTAGTGGCCGCCTTGGCATAGTGGGTAGAGTGCGACGCTCACACGCCGAAGGGTCTAGGTTCCATTCCCGGCTGAACACCTCGAATTTTTCACGACACCACCTCTTTCAAGCTGCTGACAACACTCAAACAGTAATAACTGTCTAAGAAAGCTTCTCAAACTTCGCCGTTCGGAGTCGGCAAAAAACTGTAGGTCCCTTCTACTCATGAGTAAACAGAAGCGCGCACAACACGAGTAGTTGAAGAGCAAGCTAGGCCATGGTTGTCCCTGTGGACTGTCGGACCAACAATTATTATTGTTATGTAAGTCGGCGTTTGACATTGTTACAAAATATGAATCTTTCCCAGTGAACCATTTCTTTGAGTCTGAAAAGTCACCGTGAGATGACAAATTTTTCTCCTATTCCCGAAATGACGTTTTTAAATTGTATAGTCTTTTGCATCCACAAATCCCGCTGTTTGGCGTTTGAGAAGTTTCGCTTTCAAGTTGTCTTCGGATGCTTCTGAGGTGTAACTTCCCTGGAAATATGGACTGCATCTGACAATACTATAGATGACATACTTGAAATATTATTTTGTCAGTAAAAGGTATTTACATTGGAAAATTAGTGAGCACTTTATCGCCACATTTTGAATAATTGCTCCTTGACGTTTAGACAGAACCAAACAAATTTGACTTCAGTTCTCAGTCATCAGGGTTTGATGTTTGTCAAAAAACAACGGCTACAATATGTTTTTTTAAAAGCTGAATGTCATTTCTGATTAAAGTTGAATTTATGACGCCTGGTAAAGGTGCTTAAATTGATTGTTTGAAAATAAAATTGAATTAAATTAAAATCAAAGTCGTTTCGTTTCTTTTATATTGATTTCGAGATTTATTTTACAACGAAAAACTGTACACCTTGGAAATCAAGGTTTAAGTTACGCATGACTGTAAACCGATCACTGAATCGCATACAGTTTGATACATTCAGCTGATTGAAGTCCACTTTGACCTTTGCAATTTGGTATTTTTAAATTGGAATCAATTTCCCTGCAACCTGCAGTGTTAGTGCCCACAGCTGACGAATATGCCATTGCGCGAATTGTAAAACTTGTAAAGTCTGCCGAGTTTTTGAATAGATCAATTATCTTGGCCGAATACAATGATGCCAGTTGGGACCAAGAAACAAATCATCACACTTGAAGGTGCTAAACTATTGGAATTAGTGGCACTAAGCTGCAGTTGGTCCAAATCAATTTTCGACAAGGCTAAAAAAAAGGAACTTGCCATGCAATGGAGCCGTGGTTGCATTTAACAAAAAACTAGTATCAATCTGTTCTACCTGAAGAGTTTCGTTTTCGTAAATACTGAAAGATGCATTTTTCAGTGAGACATCAAGGACACATTTCTCTGCCCCGGAACAAATCAAAGACCTCACAACCTTGGCAACTGCTCTCAAACCTTCTCTTGTTCCTCTTATCACCCTTAAGACCATACTTACAGAGAAAAGCCATTTTCAACATTTTTTCGATAGCAAATGTCTTACAAAAGTGCGCACTTTTAATGGAAAATCTGTTCCCCTTCAGCCCCTCGATACAGAAATTGATGCGCACATTCGAACAAGAGGGCAACCCTTACGAAGCCATTTTCATTCTATAAATGGATGCCTACGCCGAATGTATAAAAGCCGGCCTTAACCTTGGCTGCGGCGACACATCGAAAAGAATCGGCTAAAAAAAGAAAGAGCAATAAATATGTACAAATAACGCAGCATAACACGCTGAGGTTCTGTACAATCACCAGACCATAGATGGAAATTGGACAGCACTCGTACGCCATCATCAGTCACCCAGCAGCAGCGTGAAGTGCCAGCTAGTAAGTGTGTATCCATATCTGAGACTAACCCAACCAAACAACTACGTTTCCTGAATATTCATACGAATTATGTGTGTTCTTGGCTTAAATCGCCTGCACAGACTGGTTTAACTGCTGTTGCTGGTGCTGGCGCTGCTGCTAATGTTGCCGCTGCACATGGGAACAATAATCTTGTATCTCTGCGGTACTCCGCCGACGTGCAATTTCAAGCCTCGCTTGTGTTTGTGCGGCGCGTTTGGGGAATGAGGTAAGGGGGAAGACCTGGTAAATAAGGTGGGATTGATGTTGCAACAACTGCACAGCACGCAATTAGTACGTTTCGCTTCGCTCTAACAAAATGTGTTTTGTTTTTTCGTTTTTACCTTAAGCAAAATGTTGCAGGGGACGTATCCGAGTATCCGAGTATCCGAAATATCCTTGTGTGACGTAAAGCGTAAATTCTACTGTGCTAATCCATGTGTGAGAGAGAGTTTTGTATTGTATCGATTTTTCCTTAAGCTTTCTTTGCTGGAAATGCGGAAATTCGACGAAAAATAAACCGAAATTTTCTTGTTGTTATTTCTGGTGCTTTCTATTTTTCTCTCTCCTGTCCCAGTCTGTGGGTGTGAATGTGGTTCGCTTTAATCCTTGATTTCTGGGTATTTCCTCCTTTTGCTCTCTCGTGCTGTTGTTGGTTCTTCTTGCGTCTCTCGTCTAACGGGGGTGTCAAAGACTATGGGGGTGATGGTCTTGGGGGGATTTTCGGGGTTTAAGAGGTTTCACTATTATGAAACGGATCACACACAATCACTGAACACTCGTATATATCCGCACCCGAGATACATTTTGACGTATTCACATGTATACGGATATTTTATTGATTTTCATTTCACGGAAATTTTGATTTTTATTCGCAGAGAACCTTCGACGCGACGGCGTCGTTTACACCCTTTTCTTTTTGCGCACACAATCATAAGCACATACAGCCACCCACTCTCGGTTTGCGGTCGCCAAGGACCAACGAATGCTGGGCCCGAGCAAACGATAAAAGCAGCACAATCCAGGTAATGATCAATTGATGACCCCGCACGTCAAGCCGTGTCAAAATCTTATCGATCGAAAACAAAAGGAACAGAAAAGCAAAAATCCGAAACAAGAGCAGATTGAGTCGAGAAACAAAAAAACCGATACTAGATACAAATCACCCGGACCGTCGACAGATACACAGGTATTCGCCGTCACTCGTTGGGAAGGAAAATTTGTAACTGAAGAGCGAAATGAAAACTAACAACCGTCGCAGCACTGTATGTATGGATACCCACTTTGTTGTTCGCCAGAAAAGAACAAGATGGCGCACGACGCATGGAGAAGAAGTTCTTCTTCTTTGACTTTCCTTTCCTAGCCTGGAATGGCCTGGTCGAGCTTCAGAGAATGGCTATTTGCCCGTGCCAGGAGCACGGTGTGGTGAAAATGAAAATAGGGGAATGTCAATGTGTTGTTGTTGGTTTTTGCGTTATGCACCCCGTGCGATTCTGCGACTGGTTTTGGTTCACGTTGTTTTTAAGAGAAACGTACGCGACCAGTGGTAAGAGCTTGTGAGGGGGTGTGTGTGGCAGAGGGCGAACAAACAGGTTTACCTTACAGAGCGCAGTGGTAGTGGTAAGCATAAGGTTTTGTTTCGTGAATATGAAGGTTTGTGTGCTGTGAGAGTGTGTGTGCTTGTTTGGGCATTAAGCGTCCACTGCTGCTGCTGGGAAACACTGAAAACAGGTAAACCGAAAGGTGATGCAGTGGACGAGGTACACAAGTATTACGGTGTTGGTGGGTATACCCGTTGTTGTGTGATTTCAGGTAGTGTTGCCAATTTCTTGTTGCAGGGTACAGTTGTTTTCAAAAAAATTCGTTGAAATTTACTTTTTCAATTGAAAACTAAACAAATTTGAATAAGTATGTTATTTTATCCATATGCCTTTTTTTTATGTTGCTTTAGGAATATTCGAAGTAGATGTAAGAGAAGAAGGGGAATAGGCGGGGCTTGTGGTATACTGACTTGAAACCTTTGATATATTGAATCTAAACAGAGGACAGTGTATTGCGGAACCGCAGATGCATTTTTAGGTATTTCAGTCGATATTTGTTGAGTCGATTGTTGTCTGCTGCCTTTTATGATAAGTGACCCGGGTAGTGACTACTACTTAAATGTTTTAAAATTTGACATTTAAGAGGCAGTAGCGCGACCAACACGAGTAGTTGATGAGGCCCTGGTCCCCCTATGGACTGTCGCATCATCCAATTATTATTATTTAGAGGCGATGGTGAATTTGAAAATCAAAGTTAAAAAAGCCCTTTCCAAGGGGAAAAGTGCAGCAAAAACACTTGCTTTGTCAATACGATGAAACATTTTTCCGTCATATACTTATTTTATAAAAATATTTAAACGGATGTCAAACGTTCTTCGTCCAGCTTTCTGACCCAATGGGCAATGAGCTGCCAACACAAGATTCATAATCAAGCCTCCAAAGGGGTGACTGTGGAATGTGACCGAATGCTTTTCTTTTATTATGTAACTACACATGTTGTTTTGATAATATACAGTTGTGTTCATAAAAATAGCAGTAGTTATACGACTTAGATAATTAGCAACATATTTCTAAGAGGATCCTTTTCCAAATGTATATCCGGTTTTATTGTATTTTTCGGTAACTAAGATGCGATACCAGAAACAAAAAATACAAAATAAAGGCTTACTTTTTCCTTTTTTCACTCATTCATTGAAATCTGTTGATTGAAGCCGGTTCATAAAAGTAGCAGTGTTTTTCGGTTTTACCATAAAGTGTCTCAGAAATTGTTGTTTAGAGTTTAAAAAATATTTGTGTATTCTTGTTTGGCAAGTGAATGTTTTTGTACCAGGTGTACCGGTATGAAAATGAAACATTAATTATTAATGGGAAAGTAAAAATATTTTATTCAAAGTATTTGCCATTGTTTTCTGCACATTTTGAACATCTTTCTGGCAATTTGTGAATACCACGCCAATAAAATTGTTAGACTTCTAAAGCAAACCAATCAGACACCTAATTTTCGACCTCCTCGTAGGAATCAAAGTGCTTCTCAGGCAATGCGTGTGCCATCGATGAAAACAAATGGTAGTCGGAAGGAGCCAAGTCTGGTGAATACGGCGGCTGGAGTAGCTGCTCCCAGCCAAGTGTTTTGATTGTATCCTGAACCAGGTGCATTGTCATGGAGCAAAATTACCTTGCTGTGTCTTTTGGCCCATTCTGGACGTTTCTCAATCAATGCATGGTTCAAATTGATCATTTGTTGTCGGTAGCGACCAGTATTAACGGTTTCACCAGGTTTTAGGAGCCCGTGGTACAGCACACCTTCCTGGTCCCACCAAACACACAGCATTGTCTTCTTGCCGAATCGATCTGGTTTTGCAGTCGATGTTGATGGTTGTCCCAGATTAACCCATGATTCTTTCCGTTAAGTATTCTTAAAATAAATCCATTTTTCATCGCCAGTAACAATCCGATGCAAAACCAATTTTCTTTCGTGTCTTTGAAGCAAAATTTCCCAAATGTTTTTTCGGTTTGCATCTGTCTTGCATTCAATTCATGTGGCGCCCATTTTCCACACTTTTGGATCTTTCCCATAGCTTTTAAACGGTCAGAATTTGTTTGTTGTGCAACATTTAACATTGCTGCTATCTGCTTTTGACTCAAAGTGTCATCTCCATCCAATATCGTTTGCAATTCGGCGTCTTCAAACTTTTTTGGTGGTCTTTCACGTTCTTCATTTCTCACATCAAAATCATTATTTCTGAACCGCTGAAACCATGTTGCTTCTGACAGAGCATGATCACCGTATGCCTCGATAAGCATTCGATGCGACTCTGAAACACTTTTCTTCAAATGAAAACAAGAAATTAATGCTTTCCGCAAATCATCACTTTCTGGCACAAAATTCGACATTTTTAACACGATGAAAAATATGATGCTGTCTGTTCAATGATTTGATGTATACTTAAAATTTTTACAGCTATCATAGCAAACAAAAAAACAAAAAAAAAGTAAGGGCTCGTTCACAACAAATGTTTCCTATCGAGACATTTGTATCTTGACGCACACTTTATACCGGTATACCTGGTATATGTTGTCTTTTATTAAAACACTTTAAAATTAGAAATATGGGTCGATCAAAACATTGCACCGAAGATATGCGGAATTTGATCAAAAAATTGCGTTCGGAGGGAAAATCATATGTATGCTTCAATCCAGGAAAACATGGTGGACACTCAATGCCACGCAGATGCAGCGCAGTGATAAAAAACAAAGGCAAAAAGTAAGCTGTAAATAATTATAATTTCATATTGCTTCATTGATTTCTGTTGTCTAGGCACAGCATAATTCTAAACACTGCTATTTTTATGAACAACAGCGAAGCATTACTACGACCAAAAATATTTAAAGTCATAAACAACGTTTATTTTGTGATATACCTGTTAAGACTGAAATACTTTACTTTCGTGTAGGTTTTTTGAAAAAAATAATAAAACAATTTGAATCAATAGAAAACTATTTGTCTATTTTGAGGAGCGCTGCTGTTTTTGTGAACACAACTGTAGGAAGTGTTGTTCTCTTATCACCGTCTCGATTTTATGCAAAAATCAGAAAATCCACAAATGCAACACTGGTGTGGTGAGTACAGATTCAGTAATCTTTCCCCTTATTTCGCCGACATCAAGAGTGTGCAACTGCACAACATTGCATTCAATCGCACAATGTCTAACGCTTGCTGCAAATGTATTACATTGAATGGATGAACGTTTGAAAAAAGCGTATTATTTATTATGAAAAACGGAAACTATACATAAATGCTTTTAGATCCGTCATGATTGAGTTACATAAGTTATGATTTAAAAAATTCGAGTTTTCTCTTTTTAGGATATGCAAGAGATTTAAATTCATATGTTTTTTATAAGGAGATAAATATTTTCTTTCTTATTATGGCTGCTGTATGGTGACAGACTCAGACTTGACATTTAGTTTTTTTTAGATTTGCGCACAGCTCATGTGGCAGTTCGAAGAATTTTTTAAAAGTTTCTGGTCCTGTGTTATGTCAACTTTAACGATAAAAACCCCAAAACCGTCTTTGATTTATTGAAAGGGTCCACTTATTACAATTTTTGAATACGAATAGTTGTTAAAATGGCAGCTTATTGGAAATGAAAAGTGGATACTCACGCAAGTCTTTTCTAAAAAAAAGCTGAAAAAGTTATTGAATGAACATAGTTGAAGCTTCGCAAACAACGGCAAACTCAGGATTGACAGGCATTTGAAACAAAATTAATTTTAAGTAAGTTTTCACAGCAATTATGATTTAAACCATTCTTTTGAGAAAAATAAGCCAGATGCGATTTGACGCTATAATTCACAAGCTCTGACTTTGTTCACAGAGAAAACCCTAATAATAATACGTTTTGCAGAACATTAATATAACGTTTTTTTAAAGTACAGTCACATGGATGAACGGCCTTTCCCAAACACAATGAGCACATTCCACCTGCTTGCAAATTTCTTCCACTATAAATTTTTAACTGACCATGATCCACCTATTGACAGGTAAGGTTTAAGAACTAAGAAAACTTTTACATTTTAAATTAAATGCAAAATGACAACGTTTTGACAATTTCTAATTTTAGATAAACTTAAAAATACGCTAACAGGCCATAGTGGTGGGGCTTCGAAATTTATCAAATGTATGGCGTCATTTGTATTCGAAATTTTCAGGTGCTTCGGGAACTGTTTCCAGGAATATTTAACCCTTTCTTTTTCGGTCTACGATCCTCAATGCAACATTCTGTGAAAAAGCGCCCTCCCAAGCCTAACTACATCTTCTCCTCTTTAAATCGCCCCACTTGTTTTTTAGAGAATTATCCAATAATTAAGGCTATGTGCAAGTTTCTACATATAACTTGTTTTGGGTTTTCAAAAAATTTCGGGAATTTGAAGACGAATTTTCGTGATTTAATGTTAACATGTGGCAGTGTTCATACAAATCAAAAACCTACTTGACAGAAGATTGTATTGGTTGGGACTAGTAAGGCGCCATTAAAAACTGCCTTTTCAAAGAAACATAATTGTATTCATGGCTTTACGCAAACTTTTAATATTTGACTTCCTTGAACAAACAAATTTAGCCCGAAGAGTCTTTGGGTATGACCCGTTAGAACAACAGAACAGACATCGCGCGCATAGTAAACCACATCAGTTAAACCTTTACCACTTTGATGGTCAGCTTCTACTTAGATTGTAGTGGCGTAAGGAATTTCAATTCGAACGAGGCAGATATAGCACAATTACTAAGTTTCTTTAATTTTCTTCGAAGCGGTCGTCTTCCCTAATCCGTATTGATGCCGGCAATTCAAAATTGAATTCAATTTGAAGTAAATGTTCCCCAAAGAGACGATTAAAATAAAACAACCTGCCTCTCTTGACATATGGTTTGAACGTGCAATAAGGAAGCTGTATCAACCACATTATTCCGCTGATTATTCAAGGGCATTTAAAAAACGGTTGTAATTCCACCAGCTGATGCAGCGTTTGTATCTTTTACAAATCCTACGGGACATAAGTCAATTCTTAAAGAAACAAATTCAGCTGTCACCTGCATCCCACAGGTCGACTCCTGCAAAAATTGCAACCAAAATCGGTTTCATTGGCAGCGTTTGACTTCACGCACATGTCACGCATTATTATCTTTCCCCTCCTATCGGGGAATAACATCAATTCACCACAAACCTGCATCTGCAAACATTCAACTCATCTTTCTTTAAACTTATATGCCATCAGAAAATAAAAAAAATCAAAAATCACCACGCATTTTTCTGCGCAAGTACAGCAAATCGCCTTGCAACCCCAATCGAACTTTCATTTCATTCAGATGCATACCTCCACCAACCACCCCTGAAACTGAATTTGTTTTGATTGTTCCTCTTCCTCTTGCCATTCTTTCGGTTTCCACCTCACTTACACCCGAATAGATGGGGATGTGCGATAAAAGAGAAATCTGCGAACTTCTTTTTCAGCTCTATTTTCTATTTGCCCAAGTGTAGAGACATTTTGCAGATGAAATTTCCGAGAATCCGTAGTCAACAAGGGTGTGGGAATATTGAAGTTGAACTCTCATAAGAACAACGGAGAGTGTAACGACTGCAGAACTATCCAATTGTAGCCGAATGCCAAGTTGGAAGGGAAAACAAAAATATTATTGCCAATGAATTGGAAGCAAGTTTTTGTGCTGCCAGAATGTGTGGGCATAAGTGAGGTTTTTTTTTTTCCAAAGAGGCAAGTGCACGGAAGATTGGAGATTGGAGTTCTTCTGCGATTTGCGTGCGGATTATGCAAAAACGGTGGAGTGAAAACGAAAAGGACTTCTTGCACTTGAAATATTGGTAGTATTGACCTGATAAAAAATTATTACAGTTTGAAAGTGTATATGTATACGGACTCCTTTATCGGGTTCGATTATGTTCTTTTAGTTTGTAAGTTTTTGGGGAAAGTCATAGAGCTTTTTGCATATACAAACAGAAAATATTCAAAATTAAATGGAAAGCCATGATAGCATTTTAGTTTTATTGATGTACTGTTCGCCATGTTTATGAAGCTCATTCTCAATTCACTTTTTATTGGATGGCACAAATGTTCACAAGGGGCACAGGTTCTGCAACTACTTGTGTTGTGCGTGCGATTATTTTCTCATAAGTGGATCGGACCTACAGTTTTCTGCTGACCACGAATGGCGAAATTCGACAAGCTTTTCAAAATCAATTAATACAATGAATACCATTTGAGTGTTGTCAGCATAGCCGAAGGAAGTGGTCACGTGAACATATTAGGTGTTCAATTGGGCAATCAAACTCTGGACCTATTGCTTATCAGTACATATGTACCCACGACGTTACAGTGTCTACTGAAATCCATTCAATTTGCATTAAATTTAAATTTGTACTTACCAGCAAAGACGTTAAATTGTAAAATTGGTAAAAGGACTTTTGTTGGAATATCTAACAAATCTGGCAACAAGTCCCGGGGCTGATATACGAAAACGCCACCAACAAAAAAACCATATTTCTTTTAGGAAGTACAAACACTCAAATGACACCTGTCAAATATTCATAACAATTTGATTATTAGGTTATAAGTTACAGTTCTTCAAGTGACGCTACTTTTGCGATTTGTGAATGACAAAATAATAGAATTTCGTCTATTGATTAAACACTGCGTTTTGATGGGAAAAAATAAAGTGCAAGCTCAGAAATGGCTTGAAAATTGTTACAGGGTTCGACTTTAAACGCGGCCGAACAGACACCAACAATGCTGAACGCTTTGGTCCACAGTGAACCAGGGCCTAGCTTGCTAACCAACTACTCGTGTTGTGCGCGCTGCTGTTCTCTCACGAGTTCAAGAAACCTACAGTTTTTTGCCGACTCCGAACAGCGAAGTTTGAGAAGCTTTCTTAGACAGTTATTACTCTTTGAGTGTTGTCAGCAACTCTAAAGAGGTGATGCCGTGAAAAATTGGAGGTGTTCAGTAGGGAATCGAACCTAGACCCTTCGGCGTGTGGGCGTCGCACTCTTCCCACTACGCCACGGCTGCCACTTTTGAATGTTGATACTTCCTAAAAATAATACGGATTTGTGGCAAGGACTTCACCGCACTAGCGCCCCTATATTTCAATTTGTAAAACTCTTCTCAGAACTATAACCGTTTTCAATTTGTATCTGTAGAATTTTTCCACATTCTTGTGTCAGACGCCATAGCTACAGTTTCCAGTGCCTCCTTTGTCCATTCAAAACGCAAAAAATAAATTTGAATTTATAAAGTGTTCTTGACTTGTGTTTTATTGTGTGCTGCAAGTAGCCACAGATTTTTTGTTAGTACTGCCCTCTATATGTCAATACCGGGACTTATCGAGTGATCTACCATGTTAATAATAATAATAATTGTTGGCGCTACAGTCCAAAGGGGAACCAGGGCCTAGCTTGCTCATCAATTATTCGTGTTGCGCGCGCTACGACTCCGGACGGCGAAATTTGAGAAGCTTTCTTAGACAGTTATAACTCTTTGAGTGTTGTCAGAAGCTCGAAAGAGGTGGTGCCGTGAAAAATTCGAAAAATTGGTGTTGAGCTGGGAGTCGAACCTACACCCTTCGGCGTGTGAGCGTCGCACTCTACCCACTACGCCAAGGCGACCACGATCTACCATGTTAACGCCTTTGTAATTCGTCTCAATTGAAACCTCTTGTCCATGATGGCAAAGGTTAGGAAGCCTTTTCTTGCAACTTTTTGTCCAAAGGCGACAAGAGCATCAGAGCCGTACTTCATCGAGAAACACAGTTCATAGGAACCAATCGCAACCTTGGCCAAAGTTCAATTGCCACACAAAAATTTCAAATCTATTTGGAAATGAAAAATTTCGACTATCTACAAACTTCATAATTTTATTCGGTAAATCAATGAAATAAGGCAAACAATACCAATGCAACTGGAAAATGGTGCGGTTTATGGTCCGGCAAACAATGCGTGTGAGTTGTTTGGTTATGTGATCATGATCTCTGCATCAATGATTTCAATTTTTTTTCTTTTCAACAAGATATACGAGCTGAACTTAGTCGATATGTGGTAAAAAAAAATGGACTGAAGCTCATACTACAGAGCAGACTGAATGGGTGAATTTAAAACCTAATTTTTTTTAAAACATAAGTTGGCTCCACCACAAAAGACAGAGGATATCCAAAACAGTCTTTGCTGAAACAAATTAAAAATCTTTGTGGGTTTCTATCTATACTTTTTTTTAATTAGACTAAGAAACGCTAGTGGTGGGGATTATTTAGCATCGAACTAAACATTCTCACAGAGCCAGAAGTCAAAGGAAACTTCAAACATACGAAGGTTGCTCTTATATTTCGGAATGGGGCAACCCTAGTGTTGCAATCTGGCAACTGCCAGCTCTATCGTAAAGTTTGACATTTTTGAAGTTATACGTACTCAGAGCGTTTTGACATACGAGCGCTATTTGTGTTGTTTACAGTGACTTAAAAGATTCATCTCGCCCCAAAAATGGAATTAAATCGTGAAAATTTTCGTGCGATTATTTTTTACAACTTTCGCCGTGGATTAACTCAACAACAGTGCATCGATGAACTTAATTCAATTCTTAGCGATGAAGCTCCATCAAGGACCAGTGTTTATCGATGGTATGGTTGAGTTCAACCGAGGTCGTGGTTCACTCCAAGATGAATTTCGTGAAGGTCGTCCAAAATCAGTTGTTGTTCCGGAAACCATTGATGCTGTGCGCCAACTGATATTGCAAGATCGTCATGTGACCTATCGTGAGATTGAGACAACCTTAGGCATTAGTGGGACCAGCATACATTCAATATTCCATGAACATTTGACCGTCAAACAAATTTGACAATCGCTCAAATAAAAGCTCGTGTCGATTGGTCGAAAGAAATGCTCCAAAAATACAATCGCGGTGCTTCGAAACACGTCTATGACAACGTGACAGGCGATGAATCGTGGATTTATGCATATGAGCCCAAAAGTAAAAAGCAGTCGACTGTATGGGTGTTTCAAATTGAGCCAAATCCAACAAAAGTTGCTCGCGCACGAAACACTTCCAAGCAAATGGTCGCCTGCTTTTTCGGAAAAACTGAACATGTCGCAACCGTACCACTAGAAAAGCGCAGAACAGTCAATTCTGAGTGGTACACAACCATTTGTTTGCCAGTTGTCTTCCAAGAAATCAAGAAAACCAACCGCCGAAGACGGATCACTCTTCACAACGACAATGCGAGCTCTCACACATCGGCTCAAACAACTGCGTTTTTGAGCACTCAAAACATCGATTTGATGCGTCATCCGCCGTATAGTCCTGACTTGGCACCGAATGACTTCTTTTTATTCCCTCACGTAAAAAATTAAATGAGAGGTCAACGTTTTCGACACCTAAAGAGGCGGTTGCTGCGTTCATAATGCATGTTTTGGAAGTACCTCAATCAGAGTGGCAAAAGTGCTTGGACAATTGGTTCAAACGCATACAAAAGTGTATAGATCTTAATGGCGAATATGTTGAAGAACAATAAAGCTATTTTCGATGATTAATATTTGTTTTTATTCTCTAATCCCGAAATATAAAAGGCAAATCTAGTATTTCTGTGGACGGTGGCTGCCGAAATTTCAGCATTAGTTTTATTTTGAATATCCACGAATTAAAAATATGACAAAAATCCACGAACCACAAGCTATTAGAGCGACGATGGCTAACTTCGCCCATAAGACTTTGTATTGAAGAATGCTTAAAAAAAGAAAGATGTCGTGATGCCTAAGATTTGGTTCAATAATCACGACGGATTTCTTGCATTCGGCCAGTATCAACTGCATTCTAGAAATGAACGCAACACCCCTAAGAATTTATACTGCACTCGACAAACACTTTCATTACTCTTCGAACACTCGGAAGAAGATTTTATTTTCTAAAAAAAATGTTGTTCTATGCCGCTTTTACCTGTAAATCCCCTCTTTCTTCTAGTACAGTAAAATGCAACCTGCTTCCTGTGGCTGGGTTTTCATTTAAATTGAATTACTTCCCAACAAAAATTGTATTGAATGTTACACTTCTCCTACGTTTAAAGAAAACGAAGAAAAGCCTGGAGTATTAAATGTTACACTTCTCTCACGTTTAAAGAAAACGAAAAAAGGCCTGGAGTAATAGTGTCTTTGTGAATTTATTCAAGTGCTTCGGGAATTGTTACCAGAAATATGCCATCCTTTATTTTTCGGTCTACGCATTTTGTGCGCGCCCTCCCCAGTCTAACTACATATTTTCCTCCGTTTAATTGCCCCACTTGCTTTTCAGAGAGTTATCGAATAATCAAGGCTATTTGCTGCAACTTTCTGTATATAACTTATTTTTGTCTTCACTTTTATTATCTTATTAATGCATTGCTGGTTCTCTACTCCGGGTGTTAGCTTATAACATTCAAGCAATAAGACTGCGACTTGGCACTTGGACAATAAACCAATGCAGACAAATAACCCCATTCTATTGTGCAAATTAAAGAAAACTAAATGAACTAAGCTAGTGACAACCAGAAGTTAAATTGAATTAAGTTTTAGACTTTACTTTTTCGCCGCTATTTTGTTATTCAAGCAACACCCACTCATCGTTTGCAACCATTATTTGAAGCCCTTCTTGGTTGGGTGTTTTCTTGCACATCGGTTGTCACGGATTAAACTCTTGACTGACAGTTCTTAATAAATAATAATATTCCATAAACGGTTCTCAATTGTTGGCGTTCAGACTTGGCGTTTGAGCTTGGCGTTCGAGCTTGGCGTTCAAGCTTAGCGTTCGGATTTAGCTTCCGACTTGACGTTCGGAGTTAGGACTGGGCGTTCAACTGAAAATATTTGCTGTTCCGTGTGAGAAGAGAGGCCTATACATATTTCACTTGTCAAGACTGTGTTGTAGTATTGCGTCGTTCTTTTCCACAGCTGACAGTAACGTATCCTCCTCTGACGTAGACACCTAAGCAATCGTATTGATTTTCAGAAGACAGTGCCTTCCAAACTTATAGATCGTTTTCATACTACCGCCGCGCCGCACAGCGCTAAATTTGAGGCCTGAAAAGTTTTAACCGCATCAAAGTGTGACCCAAGCGAATAAACTTCTGTGGCTTGACAGAAATTACTTTATTTTTTTTTTTTTTTTTGGATAAATTGTACGAATTAGTTTTACACAATATAGAGTCAAGAATTTTGCGCTGATTGGAGAGCTTTAATTACATAGATCCACGAGGAACATCAATATTGAATTCGGCTTATGCACCCGACGTTGACATCTCCACTCACGTGTCTGAATTCCAAGTTTTTTTTTCAATTTTCTTGGATAAAAATTAAAAATTGATATACGTTTTAATGCTAAACTTTAAAAATATAAGAAGCCGAAAGGCGTAAGGCAAAAAATCTAGATTAGCTTAGAGTACTCATGAAGAGTCAGTAAATTAGAGTTAAGATCATTTGATTATACTTGTAAGCTAGTTTAAGTATTTTTGTCTAGCATGCAAGAAAATGAATTAAGAAAAATAAAAATGCACTGAAATAATAATAATAATAATATCTCCACTCACGTAGGAGTCATCGCACTGGTGCCGTGTTATAGGGCAAATCTCAAAAACTATTTAAAATGTTCGACTTCATGTCGTTAATAATGTTGCAATCTGACTGAAAGTGGCCACCGTGGCGTAGTTGAGTGCGACACTAACACGCAGAAGGTCCAGGTTCGCTTTTCGGCTGAACACCTCGGATTTTTCACGGCACCACCTCTTTCGAGTTCCTGACAGCACTCAAAATGTAATAACCGTCTAAGGAAAAGCTTCTCAAACTTCGCCCTTTGGAGTCGGCAAAAAACTGTAGGTACCTCCCATTCGTGAGAGAATAGGAGCGCACGCAACACGAGTAGTTGGTGAGGAAGCTAGGCCCAAGTCCCCCAGTGAACTGTAGCGCCACCCAATTAATGTGACTGGGATATGTGGCAATTGGTCACACGGTGTAAGGCTTTATATTTGGTTCAAAAAGCGGAAGAAATTTCAGCTTCTGTTATTTGCCAACAGCATGCGCAATTTTAGTTCGATTTGTTTGAATGCCGTGGTTCTAAGGGGATTTTGCAATTTTCAGTTCAGTTCGGTTTCAGGTAGAAGGGAAAAATAACCCACGTGGGGTAATGGGTTAAGTACGACACTTACACGCTGAAGGTCCCTGTTTCGATTTCTTTACTGAGAACATCGCATTTTGCCACGGTATCACCTCTTTCTAGCTACTAATAACACAGAAAGAGAACGGTCTTTTGTCTATGAAAAAGCATTAGAAATGTCGCCCTATGAAATCGGCAGAAAAATAATACAAGCGAAGAGTGTTTTGCGTGCGATTTTTGGTCCATTTTGCGTTGATGGCATCTGGAGGAAAATATTTAACGACGAACTCTATGGGCTGTACAACGCAGGCGCTTGGTCAAGCGTCTTCGGATACAACGCTTAAGATGCCTAGGCCATGTAGAGCGTATGAACACCACTGCGTCGGCCCGAAAAGTCTTTGAATCCGAGCCGTTGGGACAATGCAACAGACGACGGCCTAGGCTAAGATGGTGCGCAATAGTGAAGAAGGACCTTAACCAACTAGGAGTACGCAACTGGATGCAGCTTGCGAAATGTCGTTTTGGCTGGAGAGGCATGTTGGTTGAGGCCCAGACAACCCCGGAGTGTAAGCCCGCAAGAAGAAGAAGTATAAGAAGAAGTAGAAAAAGAAGAATAAGAAGAAGCAGAAGAAGAAGAGTGCTTATCTATTTTAAACTTTTCAGCAGCTAAATATTTACCATAAACAGTAACCGATTCAGTTGTTCGCTCGATTAAATTCAAATTATGGCAAACGCTTCATGACTTAAATTGAGTCTGTGTTAAAAGCATACAACCCCATTATTCTAACCGCCGCGCCAACAGATTCTCTTCCATATTCTTGATGACCAACACGTCGGTCTGTGAAACAATTGACTCATAATCTCGCCATGATTTACGATCCGCACAAGGGAAAATTGTCCATTCGCCCCATTCCCCCGAACAGTCAACAACACAGGTTGGACCCTCGTCAATTCGAATTAAAATCGTTTATCGGTACAAGGGTATTTGTTTGGTCCCACAATCAGTCGGACTACCTCAGATTGCCGGACAGTTGCCGCACTAACAAACCCATAACAGGTCCCTTGCGATAAAGCCCTTCATCGGGATTTATGCCGGTGATGCATCTATGATCGCATGACGCAGAGTACACAAGTGCCTGGAGGAGGCCTGTTCTTTGACTTCACATGGATGTGTTATATAATGATCTTGTTGGTTGTGGGGAAGACAAAAGAGAAATCGAGGGGATCTAGAGGCGTTGAGAACAGAATCTCGCTACCTGCCGACTACCGTCGTCGTCGTCGTCGTTTCCTTTGCTTCCCTTCCCGGTTCTTAGTCAATTGTGTATGCAAGACGCTAAGCGATGAGTCATCAACTCTGGCCCGTGGGTGAATCTTTGATTTTATGTTTTTCATGTTTATCATGTGACTATTCCGTGAACGGAGTTTCTTATGTGTGAATTTTAGGGAACCTCTTTAGAGAGTAAACAAACATGAAATTAATGTCAGCGGTGTTTTGAAGGAAGCGTTACAAGAAGTGGAGATGTAGAGCCAGTTATTTGAGGTAAACAATCAAAAACTAATTCGATTCATGTACATAAAAACGTCCAGTGTCTGATCGGATTATCGTCTTTCTTATTGATAAATTTCAAATTTGGAATGTTTGCGCAACTTTTGCTTCGGTGTCAAGTGGCGGATTATAAATGTCATAGCTTAAACATCAAATTCTCAGTTCCACAGTTCTCCACAACTTGGCTTGCATTTTCAAAGAAATCAAAATTCTTGGAGAGGTGTCTTGAAAAGCAGAAACACCTCAAACCTTGGACGTCTTAGTAGTTTGTCTTCTTTCATGACAGGGGAGCTACACAGTAATACGTCACGCGCAGCGCGGTCAAACTGATTTCACAAATATCATTTTTGATCTAGTAACATTTAATTCTAATCGCTTCCCTTAGATGCTCGGTTTTTGACCTATTTGGCACATAGAAACGCAATTGAATGGCGAAGTATAATAACAACCAACATGACTACCACGTGCTTTGCGTTTTTGTTGACACACGAAAGCAGCTAACAGCACTGAAGTGCATAGAACCATGTGAAAGGTCTATTACCACCACCGATATAGTAGGTGTGTGTGTTCTTGCTCCAGCCGCATTCTACGGCGACAGGTTAAGGCAAGAAGAATGACTCATTAACTGCGTACGCAACAAATGTGTTCACGTTTGTTTTTCTTGTTAGTGGTCTTTCATTCCTTCCTTTTTTTCCATTCCATCCAAACCAAATGGGCTGTACTCGTAACTTGAGGAATGCTACGATCGTTCGTCTTGGGGAATGAGGGAAAAAAATATGAAGACATGAATGTGTCATCGAAATACAATTCAAAAAAACTCAAAAAGCGTCGGTGATGATAAGGCTACACGATGCTCTTGGCGGTCTAAAGCGTACGCACGACACACTAATTTTTGTACGCATGATCAATGCGTTGTTTGTTGTTGCAAGCAATCAAATCCGGGCAAGCGACTTAAAAGATAAACATTCTCTTAGGGAAAAAGAAAAGTGTATCTTAAAATGTTAACAGAAAAATTAATTGGTTGTCACTACGACCCACAAGTTACCAAGCTGAAATTTCTTTAGCAAATTCTCCTGTTGGTTTTCAAATACTTTCTGTAGACAAAGGAATACATCTCACCCCTTCGAATGTCTGCATCTCTAAAGAGTGTTATCGTAACGGTAAATTCAAGGAATCAAGTTTGTTTTAGCCGATTTACTTTCTTATTACGCCACAATGGCTACTTTATTTGCTTCAAGTAGTTTCAACATCAAAGTTTCTAGATTAAGAAAATGAAAAAAAACAAGTTTCCGGTAAAAAATCATTCTACTTGGTGTGTTCAAAATCTAAACAATGACGAGTAAATACCAGAGACCAATAGGGAGACAGTCAACTCCCCCTCTGTTTGTTTGTTTGTAACACATTTTTATTAAGACTTTACAATTCGTTAACTTAGTTGCTAGACCCCTCTCCTGAACAGCTGATTCACAAAAAGGATTTTTTTGTTTTCAAATGAGAATACGTGTGAACTGTCTATACGGTGGATCTCCTCACTCTTCACACTGTTAGGAGGAGAGTGCATATAAATCAAAACGTAAACATCTGTGAGTAAAGTGAGACAATGTTCGATGATACGTAAATAACTTTCAGAATTTGAGGTTATGTCCAGGTTATGTCCACTAAAACACGTAAATAACAGTCAAACGGGCGATGGACAAAGGGGAAATCAGCTGTTTGATCAGCTTTTCAGTTGACCATCTCCTTCCTTATAGGTTTCTGGTAAATACTTCTACTAAGGACATTTCTTTATTGGCAATGCGAACTTAATCATTCAGACTCATATTATACCCAACAAAATCTGAAGCTTGGCTGTAAGAAAACTATCAACTTTCGTTATTCCCTTGAATTCGAGCCCCAAACCATCAAGTAGGTAATTCAAATTATTAAAATTTTAGAAACAATATTTATGCAGTTAAACAATTTGAACATTTAGGACCCTCTCCCCACTTTCGCAATATTTTGAAAGATACGATTATATGTACATTCAGTCAGAAAATATCTCTTTTTGATGGGTCTCTTATAATTATTATTGTATCTGTTATTCAATACTAGAACACGATAATGTGTACATCCCGAAATTAGACAAAGTTCGAACGATGGATGAGTGATTTCGGATGAATTGATTTCAGTAAAATAAAATACAATAAATAAATAAATAAAAATAGTGGAAGCTCTTTTATACGTCTTAGCTAAACTAGTTCTACAACCACAATGGGTTTGTGCTGCAGATAATGTTTGTTTTCAGTGAATGTCAAACTGTGATTGACTGAGTTACCAGCGGTCGCAACCATGTTTTTTGCTGTTGCTTAAATTTTTGCCGGCTGAAATTTTAAACTTAGGCACAATGATTGACATATTGGCTTTTTTGTTTGAAGGATTAAAAGTGTTAAAAAGGTTTACTACTTTTTCGGATAAATTTCCATTTGAGTGGCAATTTTCATTATGCCCTCTGTGAATAAAAATCGGAAAACTATTCACATTCAGGAAAAATATTCCACATTTAAAGTGTGTTAAAAAAGGTTTACTAGTTTTTCAGATGAATTTTCATTTAAGTGGCAATTTTCATTATTCCCTCGGTGAATTGAAATCACGAAACTATTCACATTCACAGAAAATATTTCACATTCAAGGTGTGTGGATTGTTATGTTAAATTCGCTTACTGTCATATAAGGTAGGATTGCGTTTTCACTAAATTGTCCTATTTTTAATAATGTCTCTAGGTTGAAATTTAAGTTGCTTAACACATACAAACGGTAGAAAGAGGAAATATGGCAGGAAACATTTATAAAAGACTAAGGGTTCTTTAATCAACAAATGTCTGAATAAAGAGTATTTGCCGCGAGCCCATAGAAATAATGAAGTATCTGGAGCACTCTTGTACATCAGCATTAATTTGGCTTAAATCTGACATGTTCTTGGGGTCTATTCCAAGCTACATAAATTGAAAGGCTAGAAAAATATTTGTAATACAACGTCTAAGAGACTCAGCTATACAACAAAAATACCTTCCCGTGTAGAGATCTTAATGGTAGGCTCCGTCAAGCTTCTTAAAATATCAAGTGCAACTACCTTCCTCTCACAAATATCAGGTAATGCTTAGTTCCACTTTAGTAAAACTTTAAGCTGCACAAGACACACCACCGGTCATTAAAGCACAGTTTCATAAGCTGACAATAACTTCAGAAAAGAAATGTAAGTACTAGGTTAGCGGGAATTAGAGGTGAAGTTTCCGTTTATTTGAGGATGGGTAATAATAGTTGTTTTCCTTAGATGTATACGACAATATTATTTTAACTAGTAGCCATTTCATCAGCAGATAAGTGACTTATTTTTATGCTTGGATTGCCATTTCAACGTTACCCACAAGGTGCAGATTCGCTGTATGAGCAGAAAACAAGATTGACGTTGGTCCCTATTCATAAATGAAGTGATTATCGCATTGCTTCTTTTTATGCATCAGTGTCTGGCTTCTGATGCCTCTGATGATTTGGCTATCAGCCGTGGAAGTCAAATTCCAAAAATCAAATTTAAAACGATCAAAGTGAATTTAGTGACATTCGTTATACCACTTTATACCATTCTAGTTTTATACATCACCCCTTACAAAAACTGGATCAGCTTTCAAAAAAGACTTTTCCTTCCTGAAATAAACCCTAAACAAAAATACGAAGATCCACATAAGAGAACGCACTGTTCAACTTGTGGTACAGGAAATGCTTGCAGTGTGAGAAAAATGATAATGCAGATTTTCTAAGCCTTAAACAAATAATTTACAAGGGCACAAAGACCCTACTGAAATTTCATACAAAATGTTTTTTGTTTTTCCTTAAATCTATAAAATGTTTGTTTTATTTCATCAAATATACAAATAATTTTCTGTACGTACAAAAATAATACCTAAAATGTTTTTTTTATACAATTTCTTATGAACACGTAGTAAAAATTACTCATCCAAAAATGTAAGTGCAGACTTTTTGGTTAGATTGAAGACCAACGCTTCACATACTTTCGAGTATCATCTATGTCTAGGCGCCTGCATCGGGAGCGTCGGCCACCCCAAAGGCGGACACAAACACATTCACTACAGTGATGATAAAGACTCCGATTATCGTGAAATTATTGATCCTGTTCGCTTTGCAAATCTCTCTTTTGTCCTTGATGTTGTATCGGCTGTTGAGTATGAGACCAACACCTACTGCAACCTAAATGAAGGAAGATCGTGAGATAGGGTCGATTGTAAAGAAATTCTCAATTAACTTACTTGGAATATTATACTCAGGGATATGAAGATTATGCTCGGATAGAAATATGGATGTCTTCTGTATGACTCCAGGACGTATCGGAGTTGGTTCGCATTCGCTGAGAGCAGGGCAAGATCCATCATACCCTGGGCGAGGGTTTTCTTGTGCTGATATGCATTCACATCGGGAATCTGTGTCTCAACACCGTCAATCATCACGGTTCCGGGACCAACGTATCCGGGATAGGGGTTTGTAATGCTTGGGCGCCGTGGATAAACACCTCCATTGGCATTGGGAGCTCTTCCGCCTTTTGGAGTGCGTGTGCCAACATTTTCATCTCTGTCCATGAGACCGTCATCTACACCTACGGCAGGGTCATATTCATCTGGTCTGTCATCTACACGGTCTTCATCGGCTTCGGAAACTGAAAACAAGAAAATAATTTCTTTATTTTAATGTTTTCAAACGTCTTGTCTGTGAAAGTTTGTTTGCTGAATATCAAGTGTCAGAACTAAGTTGCTCATGCTTATGGGTTCAAAATCGATAAACACCATCTCAAAGTCAGCTCTTTAAGCTTACCGCACAGACAGTGTAATTGACTTTATTGCCTTTGCGAAGTTTAGTCATTAAAAGGAATAGCAACGAACTGCTGAGAGAGTGATCTAATTTTGATCTTCATATAAATTCCACTTGCGTAGCTGTCAAAAGGCCTTCAAATGTATTCCTATCAAGCGAACCAAAATAAGCCCGCTATAAAGTTCAACAAAACATTTCTGTTTGATATTGGTTTGGACCTGTGCCCAGGTTTTTGTTGAGCAATATTTTAAACCGCCCGCCACGTGAGATTATTTGGATCACACGATGTTTACAAAAACATAATATTTCTCATAAATTGAATTAAAGGAGAAAATTTACCTGCTCTGGCTACTCGTCTACGAGCTGTTGCTGGAGTTCTGGCCGGTGATCGTTCTCTGGGTGAGGGCTGAAATGAGACAATTATACTAATTTAGTAATGACACGCAAATACAAACGACGTGAATTTATTTCGACGAGAACCAAAGAATCAAATAGCGCATTAACCCCGGGCGTCTCGTAGCCTTGGGGAATTAATAAAAACCAAACGCAGGCCAAATTTTATGAATTCCTGAACGCAAGGGGTTGGAAGAAAAGCTTTTCCAAAACAACGTGGCGCTCTCATTGAGCATAAGTTAATGTGATAGGTGTTGTTGAAATGAAAACGTCAGTGGTGTAGCACGTGTGGGTTTATGAAGGCTATTAAAGGTAACGACATTAAAGTACAAACACCCAAACACCGCACTTAATCGGGTAGAATCGCGATGTGAAAAAGAAAGATTAACGACATGATTGGATGATGACATTAAGTCAATGCTTTAAGAAATTTTTTTGCAGTCAACGTCGTGTCTACTGGCGGATCGCATTCGATTAGAAAAGATTTGTACGTTACTAGGCTCCTCAACTCTCTGTAAAAGTGGATAGACTACAAGAATTCTACTTAAACGCCACAGAAGGCTTACAAAGTATAGGGCAGTCAGGTTTATGAAGCTAAAACCGAAATGTATGCAGCTTTGCTTATATCACTTTAAATACTGTCAAAACCGGACTTGGAATCCCTTCACGGACTACAGCTAGAGACCTTTTCCACATTGGCTGTAGATTGAATAATAGAGCGAATATTAACTATCCCTCCTAACTATAAATCAATTTGGTGAAATTACGCACTGAAGCAACTCGAAAATAATTGAAGTCCATTTGGAATTTGTGTGAACAAACTTTTTTGGTAGCTCCTTTTGGACACGCTAAATTTTTCATTTGGTGGTCGGGTTTGTGTAGTTACTGATTTTAGGTACTTCTTTTAAGTCCGAACATTCATACGAGCAAAAGTATTTGGCTGCGATTAAGAGATAATATGAATGAATGCCTCATAGACGCAGATATTAAGTTCCATGAATACATTTCAGTAAATACCATTATTTCTGCTTGGTAACAAGGAACTTGTGAAGATTAAACACACATTTTGGGGGACAATGAAAAAATAAAAAAAATTCAACAATGTATAGATTAGGTGTTAACATGCCAAATCTCTGCAACTCTGCGCTTGTGAACAGTTTACTGTGAGGACCTTAAATTCCACCTCCGCTGGGACAGAAATCGGTTTCAACTCAATAAACTCATATTGGTATAAAAAAATAATCATAACTGCGAACCAAACCGAAAGATGTTAAAAATACACCCTTGTTTGTTCCCAAATTGGGTTTCTGTCTGCACTTATAACAAGTGCCACATGACGTGTGCAAGGTTGGACTGTTCTGTCATTTTGAAACAATGTCCAAACTGTAGTCAAAATCAAAAGTGGACATTTAACTTAAGAAAACTGAATCATATCATATCATACCATATCAGTTCAGAGGCAGGCTATAGTTGAATCTGAGTGTACAAAAGGTAAGCGATGTGGTTGAAGGCAAATACTCTAAACAAATATGAGATCAATGTTTTCCTTTTGTAACACATCCATTTAAAAGAGGTAACAAGATTTGCAAGACAACAAAAGCTATGAACACGAACACAGTTTTGGAATAGAAAATATGTAGTTTCCACAGTTGCATTGTCTCTGATCTGAACACAAGTCTAAAGCAATAGGCGGATGTGATATACAATCAATGGATTGGAATTCGATCACGTCAAGGTTTTATCACGAGTAAGCTTTATTTAGAGTGATCGCCGTGGCGTAGTGAGTAGAGTGCGACGCTCACACGCCAAAGTGTGTCGGTTTGATTCCCAGCTCAACACCAATTTTTCGAATTTTTCACGGCACCACCTCTTTCGAGCTGCTGACAACACTCAAAGAGTAATAACTGTCTAAGAAAGCTTCTGAAACTTCGCCGTTCGGAGTCGGCAAAAAACTGTAGGTCCCTTCTACTCGTGAGAGAACAATAGCGCGCACAACACGAGTAGTTGATGAGCAAGCTAGGCCCTGGTCCCCCTTTGGACTGTAACGCCAACAATTATTATTATTATTAAGCTTATTTAGAATCCTCTTTACAATCTCATGTCAATCCCACAAGGTCTGCCGCAATATTTCAACTTTCCTAAAAAAAAAAATATTTCCAAACACGACTGACATGAGTCTAGCAATTTCATTTTATCTAAATAAAGCTAACAAAACTTGCTCGGGTTTATAAAAGGAAATTCCTTTCGACTTCATTGAACCATTTACTTCTACAAAGTGCACATGATAGACACATAATACCCCTCTAGCCAAGGAGGACGAAAGCAACTCTTATTATCATTGTGCATAAATTCTGGCATTCCAAATCGAAATGCAAATATTTTTTCTATTACATTCAAAATGTGAATCTTGTAATGTTCAGTTCACACGTACAGCAGCTTTTATCGATTCCCCATTGGTGTGGTGTTCACACTTTCAGCAGTGCACCTCGCCAGACACGCTAATTGATCCAAACATGGTGGTTTTTCATATTACCAGTAAACCAGCTTATGACGTGAAAATGAAAGCAAGTGAGAACGTGTATTTCCCCGTTAGTCATCTGCGGGGCTTTGGCATAACCTATGACCTGTTGCCACTTTTTTGGACTATACCCGGTCTCTCATTAAGTGAGTCACCATATCAGGTCTGCGAAATGGAAAATAAAAAACCAGACAGCACTCAAACGTATGCCACCGCTGTGAACTATTTACTTACTATTTTAACGTCATGAGATCTTGACCAGTGTTGTTTTGCAGGGGAAGAACCATTAGAATGTGACTGGAGCACGCTTGATAAACATTTGTTTTTCTTATTCACAAGTTAGTGCCAGAATACAAAAAACATTAAAAAGATGTGTCAATTAAAGTGGTTCTTTGAACAGAGAAGTACATTTTTTGCGTCTTTTATATTTTGAATTAATTAACATGTGTACAGTAAAATCATTGACCTATGCATCTGTACTCCCCAGAGATTTTGAATTAATCAGTCATCGTGTCATAATCAATCCATCTGCTTTCAGAGTTTTTTTCTGAGCTTAACACGGGTAATTTAAATATCACTTTTCTCAGATCTTCCATAAAATGCAGTTCTTTGTTCAGTTAATGAGAAGTTATGCGTCGAGACTCCATGAGACACAGATGAGTATTCACTTCTGGCGAATCGCGCTCCGCACCATCTGACGAGCATCGGATTGTGTTTTTTTTTCTAAATGCTTTTGTTAAGAGAATTTTTGTAAGCGAAATAATGGAAAGATGGAAATAGGAAGTTGAATACACGCGTTTTAGGAGGAATCAGATAAAACTACAATACACGCGGAAGTTTGTAAGAAAAGTGAAATTTGGACTAAAAGTTCTCATTTAAGACTCACAATATTTACACATCCGTGGCAAAACAAAGTCCTCATAAATTAATGCGAATTACAAGTTTTACTTGAAAACTGTCATGTTTAATATTTTTAATCCACTTCCACTTAGCTAAAGAATTGTGAAAAATTGACTTCAGTCGCCTAAGTACCTGAGATACAATTTTTGAAATTATGCCTGTTTTCAAAAAATTATCTAAGACCGCATTCATTTTCAAAGTAGTTCATGCTTGGGAGAATAAAACGGAAGACGGAATACCTAATCTTCCATCTTCCGGTCAAATAAACAACCTTGACGCAACAACTACGACACGCGCCGCAGGTTGCAAAGCTCTACCAAGACGCATTTGGGGATAAAATATACACAAAGTTGCCAAAAGAAGCTTATCATCACACGAAATTAACAACAAACATTCCTCAAAAATATGTTTTTAGCTGCTGATCGTCGGTGTAGATTTCCCACTCATTTGAGTAGGTGTGATTTCAGATAAACCTAAGTTCTGAACTAAGCAACTCTTTCGTAAAGCCAAAGAAAGTGTATTATTAGGTAAAACAATGTGAACAATATGTACCACGCAGTGATGAACTGGGGGCGTGTTCTTTAACATACTACTACAGTCAAAGTGAAATGGTGATTTGTCGCGATGAAATTTTCATTTAAATTGCATCAAAATTATTCTGACCAACAGAAAAAATTGTTAAAGCTTTTAAAATAAGTCAGAGAGGATCTAGCAAGTCCAAAGCAAACATCCAAATTTTGAAGAGCAACACGCCTGCAGTTCATTTTAAACGGTAGGAAATCGAAGAATTTTTTTGAGGCATTGTCTGACAATTGATAAGTAAGAAACTTGTGGGATTTGACGCACCAACGTCTGTTAACAATGCGGTCCGAGCATTGTTCTTTGTTTGTTTTTAATGCATTTTTATTCGTTTGTAGAAAAAATACTTAAATCTAGCATACTAATATAATCTACTGATCCTAATTCTAACTTACTGACTCTTCCCGAGTGCGCTAAGCTTATCTATGGTTTTTTCTTTGTGCCTTTCGGGTTCTCAGTCCAAGCATTGTCTTGTTGAATAAATGCAATGTGCAGGCCGAAACTTTGCATATATATTCAATGGCTCCACGTGGCTATGTGAAGATAATTTTATATCCATTTGAAATCATCATTAAACCGCAGGTTTCCTGTACTCGCGGGATAACTATTTTAAATATTTATTGTGATGGCTTATAAAATGGTAAGCACTACATTCTCTTGGATTACAATACCTCATTACGAGGGTTGCCTTTTATATTTCGGTATTAAAGAACAAAAACAAATAATAATCATCGAAAACAGCTGCATTGTTTTTCAAAACATTCCCCATTAAGATCTATACACCTTTGCATGTGTTTGAACCAATTGTCGAAGCACTTTTGCTTCTTTGGATTGAGGTATCTCCAAAACATGCATTATGAACGCAGCAACCGCTGAAGAAGTGTCGAAAAACGTTGACCTCTCATTTAATTCTTTACGTAAGGGAATAAAAAGAAGTCATTCGGTGCCAAGTCAGGACTATACGTCGGATGACTCATCAAATCGATGTTTCGAGTGCTTAAAAACGCAGTTGTTTGAGCTGATGTGTGAGAGCTCGCATTGTCGTGGTGAAGAGTGATCCGTCTTCGGCCGTTGGTTATCCTGATTTCTTGCAATCAAACAAATGGTTGTGTACCACTCAGAATTGACTGTTCTACGTTGCTCTAGTGCTACGGTTGCGACATATCCAGTTTTTACGTCCATTTACTTGGAAGTGCTTTGTGCGCGAACAACTTTTGTTGGATTTGGCTCAATTTAAAACACGCATACAGTCGACTGCTGTTTACTTTCCTTTCCTGTCCACCTGTCACGATGTCATAGACATGTTTTGACACCGCGACCGCGATCGTATTTTTGGAGTATTTCGACACGAGCCTTTTTTTGAGCGATAGACAAATTGTGTGGGATTCAACGGAAACAAATTTTTTGACGGTCAAATGTTCACGCAATATTGTATGTATGCTGATTCCACTAGTGTCTCAATCTCACGATATGTGCCATGACGATCTTGCAATATCAGTTGGCGCACAGCAGTTGGACAACGCTGTTGAAAGTTTATCTGAAAATGCATGTTTCATTCCTTCTTATTTTTGCCGGTTAAATTATTTACCACCGCAAGCTAATTGTATCAAAAAATATATCAAATTGTTTAGATCTCCTCGATTATTCTTAATGACACAAAATTAACCTAATAGTTTAAATTCATATTAAAGATCCACCTGTACGGCGTATTCAGCCGTTCTGTTTCAAGGCAGAATATTTTTTTTTCAAGAACTTACACTTGATGTTTGATGTTCTAACATAGTAAACGATTCAGCTTAACAAGATAACAGCAATTAAGTTAATGGCAATGTAAAACATTTCACAGTGGCTTGTTGATGCGATTGATCCACTGAAAACAAATTTCATAACAGAAAAATCTTACAACGAATTAAGCGCTTAATTGTTTTCTTTCTACACTCAACACTCGACTTTCTGGGTCACATTGCTAATAACACCGTAAATAGAATGTTTCTATAAAATATTCTCTCAAGCTAGACGCTAATAACATTGATGTTCATTAGTTGCGCACGAATGTGAATAAGTCAAATAATTCAATTAATAAAGGCAATTATTAGTTTTTGTCACTGCAAAGTGGATCTTTTAATTCGTTTCACAGGGCACAACAAAAAAAATTGTTCTTTAACTTGCCGTTTGTTTTTAGAGTAACATTGTGGATGATGCTACAGAAATTGTGCGCGTATCCATCACAGAGACAGATAAATATCAAATGCTTGCGTACGAGAACAGACTGAAATTCTGTTTTATTTTGTGATGTTTGTGATAGAAACGGGGGCAGTTCTATTTTATGTCAGCTTTTCTTTTTCCCTGAAGGAAATGAAATAAAACTAAAAACTATTTCTGAGCAATAAATTTTAAATACGAATTTATTTAAAGGCGAAGAAAAAAATCAAATCAAATCGGAGCCATATGCTCACTTAAAAATGTGGCTTCCAAGCTTATAGTTTATGAGATCGTTTAAAAGTAATTAACCTCCCACTAGACACATTATTCCTGTTTCAAGACGATCATAATTGCTTTAGAACTGCTAAACAATTGCAGGAATGTGTTCATTGATCAATGGCATTTAATATCAAACAAAACCATGATCCAGGTGTTATTGAACATGAATTAAAAATGGCGTTCGGTTTATTTTCTACGACAAACATAAATTGCCTATAGACTCAATGAAAGTCTTTTATCAATCAAACAGCGCACTGCTTGACAGGACTTGAAATTCATTTAGCCGCTTTACACTTAACAGCAGTTATATTCAAAGTGAATGCTTTCTACACCCTGTGCGACCCATAAAAATGCAGACGCTATAAAATTATTTACAATCATTTTGTTTTCAACGGTAACTTCCCACCATCGAATCACCGATCATATAATGTCTTTTAAGAAATCAAGTTCGATTCGGTGAAATGGTTTTTATGAAATGCATTCCGTGACCACACATTTATCACACTTCTATGTAAATGCATATTAAAACAATGAGAGGAACAAATTTATAAGCTTGAAAATTATACAAATGTAAAAATCCTTCCAAAACTGGATAAACATCATAGCTGTTGTTGCTCCTCGTTTACTTTCAGCAGAGCCCAAGAGCACGGCGAAACGTTCCCGTATAAGGAACGTTGACAAAAGCAAGAGAGAATAGCGAAGGCTTTTCTGCATTCAGTTCCGGGAAGAACTTTAGTGCAATCGTTCTACATTATATTACAATGTGAAAATAAAAACACAAAGCGGATTAGAACAATGAATTGTACTTATTTCACGAATCAGTTCCGGTTTGATGATTACGGCGCAGGTCAAGTTGTGTCAGTTGCAGCGATTGAGTCACAGAAAAGGAATGAGCAAGAGGACTACAACTAGAAGAGTATTTAATTCGCAGTCTCCACCTCTGGTGAGGAGATAAAGGGAATACATGGACAACTTGTCCTGGGCGGCAAAAAAGTTGCAAGCTCGTAAGGGACCATTTAGGAAGGAAGGCTACCATATACAGACAAAAAAACGAATGAATTTGACCATCTACATATATTGGACAAGAAACCGGACAAAATGATTAAAACACAACATAAAAATCCCTCATCGGAAGAAGTTCAGCTTCATTTCATATAGTTTCAAGGTTTTGCTTATTTCTCTCATTTCATTTTAATAACTGCAATCCTAATGACTGAAGTGTACCGAACGGGAATTCTCTTTTACAAATTAAACTTTGGATCGAGTGTGAAGGTAAAGTACTCTTTGATTGTTCATCATTCACGGAACATATCAAGCCATGGCAAACATCTAACAACTTCCAAACTCTGACTCCGAGTATTCACACCGCTTACTGATAAGAATGCCACTGGGAGTAAAAATGAGTTCGCTTCATCAACGAAAGTGCACTCGGGGAGGGCTGCTTTAAAAGCGTTCATTAGAATAACATTTCTTGTTGTCTTCACCAAAAAAGCAGAGAAAGCCTTGGAAACGACAAATGCGGGTATTATCAACTTCTCTTGGGTTATCTGTGGTTTTTGTTATTTCCGATGATTAAGTACAAGTATTGTGAAGTGCGCGGTCGACAAAACAGATTCATTGATGGGATTTCGTTAGAACTGCAAATGCGATTATTAGCAAAAATAATACAAGGTGAGATTTATTTTTTCATCTTGAGGTCACTGATTACTTATTTCTTCATAATCACTAATGCTTGCAGCATGTGGAAAACATTTGCGGTAAACATCTTGCGAAGATACAGATATCAGACTCAGTTGAGCAACATC
Source organism: Eristalinus aeneus (assembly GCA_955652365.1). Taxonomy (NCBI): domain Eukaryota; kingdom Metazoa; phylum Arthropoda; class Insecta; order Diptera; family Syrphidae; genus Eristalinus; species Eristalinus aeneus. The sequence goes on along the minus strand of OY019134.1, from coordinate 63,094,394 downwards.
GCAAGGAACATTGCAATATTCTCCTATGCAAACTTGACTTGATTGTTGCTGATTAGATATAGGGGATTGCGTTCATTTTGGGAACTGCATAAACAGTTGGTAGGGGCACATTTTAAACGGTACATAATGTCATATATTTTGGAAAGTTGATGATAATTGTGTGGAAAGGTAATAATAATTGTGTGGCGCCGTGGAAAATTCGAGGTGTTCAAGCCGGACCTAACCTTCTGCGTGTGAGCGTCGCACTCTACCCACTACGCCGGCGACCACATTTTGAAAAGTTAAAAAATGTAAATATCGCTAGATTTTATTTATAAAGTCACATTGAAGTAAAGTACTGGCCGAAGGAATATACGTCGAAAGAAAGAGCATTTGCACATAAGTGTCTGTGGAAAAGTTTGCGTGCGATTTTTGTTCCTGTTTGCGTTGATGGCATCTGGAGGAGAAGATTTAATGACGAGCTCTATAGGCTGTACAGCGACATGCGCCTGGTCAAGCGTCTACGGATACAACGCTTAAGATGGCTAGGCCATGTAGAGCGTATGGACACCACTTCTCCGGCCCGAAAAGTCTTTGAATCCGAGCCATTGGGACAACGCAACAGAGGACGACCTAGACTAAAGTGGCGCACACAAGTGGAGAAGGACCTCAACCAACTTAGAGTGAGCAACTGGAGACAGCTGGCGAAAGATCGTGCTGGCTGGAGAGGCATGTTGGCTGAGGCCCAGGTCCACCCCGAACTGTAGCGTCACAAGAAGAAGAAGAAGAAGTCTGTGGATTGTAACGAGGGAGGAATGTGAGCTAGAAAGAACACTCTATTCCATTCCATTTCCTTCGTGTAGTGCGGCCAAAGAACGATTCTCTAAACTTAACAGTACGTCCGAAAGTCTAATACTGTGAAGAATTAAAAAAAAATTGTGTCCATAAAAAATCAGAGTAAGCATTTAAAGTGACCACTGTGGCGAAGAGAAAAAGGATGTTGGCTTTTTGTTTCATGAAAATCTTTGAGTTTAACTCAACTTCAACAACAACATCAAAGACGACAACAAATGTATGAAATTCTTATCGTTGGAAAAGTAAGCTAGACAAGACTTCAGCTGTCAAGTCGTAACTAAAACCGATCTTTTTACTTACTCAGGGGGAACGGAAGGCCACAAATCAAATGGCCCAAGAACAATGATCAGTGATCGCATTGACATAATTTAACATTTGATAATATAATCATGTTAACATTAGGAATAATAATTGTATGGCGCTAGAGTCCACAGGGGACCAGAGCCTAGCTTGCTCATCAACTACTCATGTTGTGCACGCTCTTTCAGTGTTCTCAGCAGCTCGAAAGAGGTGGTGGCCTTAAAAAATTCGAGGTGTTTAGCCGGGAATCGAACCTAGATCTTCGGCGTGAGATCGTTGCACACTACCCACTACTCAAGGACAGCCACTTGTTCACATTAAATCAAATAAAAAGAACATAACAATTCGTAATATTGGAGGAAGAATGAAGCGCTGTATATCCGTCCTGTTTGTCAACAAATAGAAACTGAGAAATTTTCAAGGTTTAGAGTACTTACAACGTATGAACTTTTAATTTGCTCTAGCCCCTGATACCATTCTTCTATTTTTTATTTACTTGTATGCAATTGTTCCGAATCTACATTTAATTCAATAAAACAATATAAGATCTGTTCGCAGTATATATTCTAATTTTTGATTGTTTGTGACATTAACAGAAACAGAAAATTTCCTTAGCGGCCAATTCATTCACGCTGTTAGGCTACGGTGGGTTTATGTCTGTGATTGCTTTCTTTTTATTCAAACTCTGCCTGAAAAATGTTTTTTTAGACCTGTTTCAGAAACCTGAAGCAAATCATGTCCTTTTAACTTCAAATTTTAAGTTCCAAGTGTACACAGCACCAATTCAAATGCAAAAGTTGAATTCAATGAATTCTACCGATCGCGTGTCGGAGAATTTTGTTTTCGTATTCATTTCACGCTATCCTTTTGCACATCAATATTATGCATACATTGTCGACAACTTGCGATAATTTGTACAAGAGTAATAATGAGTGTATACCAATATGATGTCGGACTTGTGATAAAGTTTGTTTTCGCATTTTTATAGAAATCCGTTCTGAAGTTTCTGTTAGTTGTAACCATCAATCAAATTGTTTCAAACAACTTTAAAAGTAGGACAAATTAACCCCTCATCTGGTAAGTGGAATGCACTTGCATTGTTTATACACAAGCTTGAATCACAACTTGGATTTGTAATTCATATATTTACGATGACTTCACTTCACGACAAAGAAAATCATGCTTTCGTCGTGGAATTCATGTCGTTTGAAGACAATTACACGCGATCAATGATTATGATGCTTAAGAATCCCTGACGCATCTTAACAACTGCACGACAATATTTTTGTGTTCTTAAAGGAGTGTCGATCACGCAAACGAACCCTCATTTCGCTATTTTATAGAATTTCTTAGACGTTTGTCATAGGTATCAAAAGATATCTATCCATGCAGATATGTATGTGTCTAAATCCGGCTAATGTTTATTTTTAAAAGACCGCTAAACAGGTTCCGTCCTCTATCTAATTACACAGACAAATTCACATTCGACCAGAGAGCGGCAATCAAATCGAAGGGCCAACTGGTTTTTGGGAGGGGTTTCAGAAGTTCAATGTGCCTTTTACTTCCACACGCATTGGCCTTTCTAATTAAACCGAAACTATTGCAATTTAAGGACAATCATCCGTATAATTAAAAGGATAATGTACTTACACGATCTGTTTCATCGGAAAGAGTGTTCATCTCGACCGACACATGATTATTTGCCATGTTGAGCTAGCTTTTGGCACACGTATCTTAATTCCCGAAATAAAATCGTCAAAGAAACTCTTAAATTCACTGAATTCTGTTTATTTCGATAAATGCCGAAAATTCTTTAATTCACGTTGCGTCACTTTAATTTATAAACAAAGCGCACGCTTCACTGAATACTCAAAAACAAAGCAAAACACAATAAAAAAAACAATATTTTATGAGAGAATAAAATAGTACTCGTACAACTAAAACGTCTGACCACTTCGCTGTGCAATTAACAACTGAATTCGTTTTACCAGCACCAACCACTTGTCAATCGACTGAGAACTGAGAAACCGCGGTGCCAGTCGTTCTGATGCTTTGTTCGAATTTCACATCTACTACCACTACCGTTCGAAGTGCGTACTAAACCGAAGCTCACCATCCCAAAATTCAGATTACCGTCGAAATAATTAAGCCAGTGACGTGCTTTGGTGGGATTGTGTTTGTTTTGGGATGTCCCTTAAGAGTAGCCGGTTAGTCATGGAAAAACCGAGGAAGTTGTTAAAGAGTAGGTCGATTTCTGTGAATTTGTTTAACAGATTGATGTACTGTCTGCTGCTATCGGCCTGAGTCAAACATATCGCTAGTCTATTTAAAAAAATACCAAGAATAAATACGCACATCAATTTTCTCGCCCGTGCTCATTTCTCTCTTTCTTTCTCTTCTCCAACTTTTTGCTATGGTGACTCGTGGCTGTGAATTTTTCTAATTTTGAAATAAACAAAAACAATGCAAACGCTGTTGGGAGTCGGTTTAACATGTACAAAGTCCCACTTTCGCGAGCACAGCTGACGTCATTGGCATGAAAAGACTTTTTGCTTCTCTTTCGCCGCGCATAAGTATGTGGAAAAGAAATTTCAAAATTATTCATTTGAATGCTGAAGAGTTTAAATAAAAAAAAAATTGCGTTTTGGAAATATTGAAATGATGAAATTCACGAACTTATAATAGATTTTTAACAGAGTTTGTGCCTCTTTGAGCATATACCTACTTTTTTTTTATAGAATAGTATTTATCTCTATGTATGCGAGTAACTTTATTCTGGTGCATACAAGGTGTACATAACACATCTTTCAAATTAATATTAGATTATTTATTTTCGTTAATTGCGGCCCCTATATGTCCGGGGACTTATTGAGTGATCTGTTACTAGCAACACAGATGAAGTCCCTTCCTGATTCTGTGTTTTGGTAATTTTGAAGTTTCTGCAGTTAATATGTTTTAAAAACGCGCACGAAAAAATGCATTGATCTGCATTTAATTTACATATATAATATATGTAAATTAAAGTAAAGTTTTCTTTTGCGGCAAATAAAACATCAGCGCCGCCTATTGCGCAAAAACGTTCGCGTGTTCCTTTTGATATGACTTAAGAGCGGATAATATACGGTTGAAACGTTTCGTTAATATCGTTTTCCATGAAAGCATGCCTTGGACCCTATCTTAATTTCGATGTCTTATTCCTAATTGTCGACTTTAATGTCGTAAATGCCAACTTTCATTTGCGCATTGAGTGAACATATGAGGTTCAAGCCTTGAATTATATATATCCACTTTTCCCTACTCCACCTATGCAGTATGCAATAAATTCCTAAAAATTACTCATCCGATTTCCTCGTTCGGAATCGGCTTTCAACTACAGGTCTCATCCACTCATGCTAAATCAACATCTCACAAAAAAAAATCGTTTTTTTACAAATGCTATAGGGACACGCGGACTGTAGTCCGATGAGGAAGCTTTCATAGATGTAGAGTTTCATGTCATCTCGTCAAATTCAAAAAATGACAGTCAAGATATTCTACCACTTCCAGCTACTTATTTAACGCAGTATAATGTCAGTACAAAATCTGCTTGAAATGGCAAACGTTTCTGAGAATACTGAACTTAGCTGGGCTCTATGGAGATATTGAAGAGATAATGGTCTGGCGGAGTCCACTGTATATGCTACCATTATGAAAAGACTTCCACCGACAACATCTTTGACCCAATGTCCCCGAGATGTCATCCAGGTGTCTTCTATGTCAATACATCTGGTATAATACATTATCATCATCTGGAGAAGTAAAAAATCCAATAAAAGGTTTGAATTTGTTACTTTGCACGATATTAGCGACTTAAAGCTCAAATATCAATCAAGGGCCTCCGCAAGTTGTCCTGCAGATCCTCGAAAAGACCCAAGAAATGGAAATTAACACTCACCACGTATTTGTCAATTTCAAGGCCGCATATGACAGTGTGCATAGAGACTGTATAGCTCAGTGCCATGTCTAGTTTTGGCATTCCTACCAAACTCGTCAGATTGTGTAGGATGACGATCGAGAGCTCTCGCTGCTCCGTCAAGGTCGGTAACGAACTCACCGAGACCTTCAATGTCAAAAAAGGTTTTAGACTAGGCGACGCACTGTCATGTGACTTCTTTAACATCATCCTCGAGAAGATCGTGCGTAACTCACAAGTCAACACCAGGGGCACGATCTTCCAGAAGTCAGTTCAATAGCTAGTTTGTGCTGATGACATTGACGTGATTGGACGAACACAACGAGCCGTCAATGAGGCGTTTGCTGGCATTGAAGCGGAAGCGGCTAAAATGGGTCTTGCGGTAAATGAGGGGAAAACGAAGTACATGCTGTCATTAAGGAAGGACACACAACATCGACGTCTCGGACGGAGCGTCACACTAGGCAGCAGAAACTTCGAGGTAGTCAAGGACTTCGTCTACCTCGTCTCTGCGGTAAACAGGGAGAGCAACATCAGTACCGAAATCAAACGCAGAATCACTCTTCTCAATCGCTGTTTCTTTGGGCTCAAAAAGCAATTGAGTAATAAAGCCCTCTCCCGAAGGACTAAGCTCGCTTTATATAACAGCTTGATCATCCCCGTCCTACTTTATAGCGCGGAAACTTGGACGTTAGCAAAGGCGGATGAGGACGCCCTTAGTCTTTTCGCGAGAAAAGTTATGCTTACGATTTTTGGTCTTGTTTGCGCTGATGGCATCTGGAGGAGAAGATTTTTTTTGTTGGAGGTTGGGATCAACTGCACTGGAGCGCTCAGGCTCAAATACTGGTCCATTGTACTACCAGGCAGTAATCTTCATTTAATGTAATTTATTGGTTTTCCGAAGAAAAACCAAGATGTGCTTATTTGAGGAGAAGATTTAATGACGAACTCTATGGGCTGTACAGCAACATACGCCTGGTCAAACGTCACGGATATGTAGAGCCTATGGACACCACTGCTCCGGCCCGAAAAGTCTTTGAATCTTTGGGAAAACGCAACAGAGAACGACCTTGACTAAAGTGGCACACACAAGTGGAGATGGACCTCAACCAACTTGGAGTGCGCTACTGGAGACAGCTGGCGAAAGATCGTGCTGGCTGGAGAGGCATGTTGGTTGAGGCCCAGGTCCACCCTGGACTGTAGCGCCACAAGAAGAAGAAGAAGAAGAAGAAGAAGAAGAAGAAAGCTCAAATATACTTAAAACCGCTAATGTTCCTTCTTAAAAAAGCGTCTGATTAAAACAATCGAGTGGTGACGGCGTGGCCATTTTCAATTCAGTCTAATTTTAAGACGCGTCCTTTCTGGTATTTGCAAAATAAAGTTACTAGTAGTCGGTATGAAAATATCATGCTGGCTTATAAATCATAGTTTTGTTGGTGTTTCCGATTTGCTATCGATAATTCGTTTGCATACAAATTAAAAGAAAATTTCTCAAAGAAGGACGCTTATATGTAAAAGCACTTCCAGGCTATATTCTCTTCCAAACCACTTTTTATGTCTGATTTTCCCGCTTTTGGACTGTACGAGTACTATTTATTAATTTTTTTTATTTTTTTACTCATATTTATTTAAAATATGATTATTCGTCATTTTATTTGTGGCGTGGCGTAATGGGTAGAGAGCGACGCTCACACGAGAAAGGGTTTAGGTTCGATTCCGACGACCACCTAGAATTTTTCACGGCACCACCTCTTTCGAGCTGCTAACAACACTCAAAGGGCATTAACTGTCTAAGAAAGCTTCTCAAACTTCGCAGTTCGGAGTCGGCAAAAAACCGTAGGTCCCTTCTACTCGTGAGAGAAAAGTAGCGCTCATAACACGAGTAGTTGATGAGCAAGCTAGGCCTTGGTTCCCCTGTGGACTGTCGCGACAACAATTATTATTATTATTTATAGGCTTTTCAGTTCTTGTCCGCGAATAGACTCATCTGTCAAACCTTCTCAAACCTGTCATCTCAAGCTGTCAAACCTTAAGAAATATATTTGTCTGGTGCCAAAAGATATTTTCTATACTTTGTCCAGTGATACTCGTTTTATGGTTGCGGAATAATTTATACATTTGAATAGACATTTTTAAATCTCTGTGATGCACAAAAAGCAATAGTTATTGCAATCATTAAGAACCTCTGCTTCAAAGAAAAAAATATAATCAGTTTCAATTGGAAAGTTTTATACAGAGGGTTTTCCTCTAAAGTGCAGGCAAATAAAAGTTCTATGATTGTACAAAAAAGTCCCGATAATTGAGAAAAAAACACAACACATGTTTATTTCGCAGAAACCAGATCATTGCCCCTTGGACGAAATTGAAACAATTTCATAAGAATGACACGATAAGGTTACGTTTTTATTCACAAACGGAGAGTTTGATTAATGTTGTCAAATTTATCGCGCTTTAAAAACCCAGAAAAGCACACTACTTAAGACCTCTCTGAAATAAATGCATCGGGGCAAAATTGACTTCAAAAATTCGTAGCATACTTTTCAAATTGCTCCTCCCCAAAAGTATGCAATAGAAATTAGTCCAGTAGAGAAGATATGCAGTTGTTATTTAGGTTCGTCATCATTTCGCCGCAATATGCTTTATGACGTTTAAAGGCATAGAATCGGCATATAATGTAATTGAAAAAAGAGCAGAAGGAAGATCTAATACACTGGAAATAGTAAACAACGAGTTGGTTTCCGAAATGATTTGAAAAATAAAGTCATTTTATACTTTTTCAACAATTATGTTTGTTTCTTGAAAAATAAGAAAGTTATGTTTTTGATTTGTAAAACATGCAGGACTCTGCATTTTCCTTATATACTATGAAGGTCGTGCAAAACTGTCTTCTCAACACTCGTAACTGAGGTTATTCTCTGCTCCATTTTCGTAAAGAAGAAATGGTTTGACCATGTTTTTGAACCGAACCTTAAGAGGCGATACAAGAAAAGTGAGAATTGAAGGTATTGAAGGATATCTGCCTCAGAACGAATCTATCGAAATTGAAAATTTAATTTTTCTAGATGAAGGCCCAATTTCTGTTGAATACCACAGCCACACCAAATTGATTCAAACACCTAGCTTCAATGAATAACGCAACGCAAATTTATTATTGTCAGCAGCTCAAAAGGAGATGAACTGTGTGGTACTTGGATCACCTTTATCATTCTTCTTCTTCATTCACATCAATTTTTGAGATGGTTTACATTTATTCCTCACCGACAATTGTAAAGGCAAAAAAAGCATACATGCTTCGGAACCAATTAAAACAAACGAAAAAAATATTTTATGAAATTTCAATAAATTTATTTAAGGTTCTTAATATCTAACAAAACATTAAATGGTTTATGAATTGTTAAAATTTATGGCTAAATATTTGATCCTATGTATAAAACGATTTTCGCACATATCCCTGTATTCAACTGCAAGCAACACCCGATCAAAGTGGCCCACAAATCGGTGCAAATCATCAACTAAAACTAACAAGCGTTTAATCTCAATCAAAATTCATGAAAAGACTGTTTGATCGAATAAACAAACGTAAGTACATCTTTTTTGTGCAATCCGTAAGCTCGTTTCTATCACAAATAAAGCTGCAATCTTCTGCATAAAATTTCTTGTACATATATATTCATTTAACTTAATTCATTTAGGAATGCTTGTAATACTGTATCTCTGTGGTTTCCTTCTGGACGGAATCGGGCATGACTTTTGGATTTACCTACAGCCAATGATATGTGCTGGATTATCTGCAGAAGAAATCATTGCCGCAGTCCTTGTAGCAGCAATAGGGAAGCAGTATACCGCTGTTGTATGCTTCACGCTTGTGTCTGTCACCATCGTGATGTTTCTTGTTGAAGTACCGCTTGTACATGGGAAAGATGTTCAATTGACTGAGGTGCTTGATGTGATCCTGAGCAACTTTTAAGTATCCTCCACTGGGATATGTGCTTCGACGAACTGCGAACATGTGTGTTTTATTTTCAGCTAAAAAATAGAAAAAAAAAAATGATTTTATAATTATTTGTCAAACAAGATAGTATGTGAGGAAGCTGAAGATGTGTGCAATTGGCGCCCAACGCCGAATTGTGTGAAATTGTTCATTCAAATTCGACCTGCAGGACACATTCTAGCCAAAAGCCGGCTTAATCGCTGCGAACAATTTGTCATAAATTTGTTATTGTGGGGCAGTGTCACATCAACTTATATAACTTTGAGTATCACGTACATATAAAACAGGCGCGAAAAAAAAGCGCAAAAATTAACTGGAAATGAATTCAAGTTCCTTGAAACTGCATACGATCAGACGCGGTGATTATCGACTCAACTGCCGGCCTCGTTGCAGCAACGATCAACTGTCTGAATTACTATCCCGTGATCGGTAAGCATACACACATATGTATGCACATCTCTCAGACTTGGCGAAATGACAATTCAGTGTGAAACTGCACCGTTATGCTTTGCACAGACAATAATCAGTTTCAATTCCGTAACAGCAACATCAAACAACCCTGACTTTGTATCATTTCCATGGTTAAGTCGATCGCACACTGCGACTGACATATGCAAATTCTTTTGGCATCGTCCGGCATGTCGGAAATGAAACCCTCAAAACTGCGTCAAACGTAATTGGAATTCATCGCTCCACCGCACTACGCACCTGTACATTAGGTTCACAAACACAGTCGCCACTATCAACATCAGTGTTCGCAGTGATCTAGTGTAAACGCCACATAATGAAAAGTGTCATATGGTTTTGTTTTTTTTATCATTAAGCAATAGCAAGAGTTGAATAACTTTTGTTGACCTTGCGAGTTGATATTGTTTAAAGCGAAAAAAGATTCATTAAAAAGTCTTTCATAGAATTACGTGTGAGCATAGGCTTGCGAGAGTTTTGTAAGCGATTTGAATAATTCGTTACAAACATCTATTGTGAGGGATGTGCGTGCATACGGCGAGGTAGGCAATAAGGAAGATGTTTAGTGAAGGATAGTAACCTTGCAGGGTCGTACTTGTATCAAAGTAGTGTGTCTATACAAGCGCTAGTGTACTTAAAATTGATGAGATTCAGTTTTGATATGACTTACATTCGAATTTATTCGCTTTTGTTCGATGATGGTATTCACGTTTGTATCGGCCCGATGACGGCTCGTCGTTGGGAAAGAGATGCTCGCACGCCTCCACGGCGAATTTCTTCATTTTCTCCAGGGAGCAGAATCCCTCTGCACTGTCCATGCAATATGACAAGCTGATGACGACTGTCAGTGCAACTACGAGTGGTGTTATCTGAAAGAAATAAACAGAAAAAACAGAGTTGTTATAACGTCTTGTACGGTGATCAAGGTGAGTCATGATTTATATTGCTACACCCACATATAATTTAACGGATTGGAACTCATACTCGAACAAAACATCCAAATTTGAAGCTTTAAGATTCTGCTCGAGGTTGAGGTCTTGGGGTGGTTGTGGAAGGTCTGGGAATGTATCGAAGCTATGCTTTGTGAAATTCCGGTTGGGGTGACTCAAACAATGTGTGTACTCGTAGGTGCTGCCGGAGCAGTGACGCATAGTTGTGACGATTCGGTACAGACCGCGTAGTGCTCACCGGACATTGAGATTTTGTGAACCGATTACTTATACGAAATCAAGGGTATTTTACCGAAAGCATGATGGGGAGGAAAAACAAACATAAGTGTATAAGAAGTGTTCGCGAGCCAATTGCGCAGAACAGTTTAAGAGCACACTTAAATTCCTGTCATTAAATGTCTAATGTTTTATATTTTTGTTTGCTTGATAGATCCGAAATTGGATAAACGAACTAATTTTTACAAAGAGACACATTGGCACATGACATGGATTCGTTATCCAAGCATAGACACTCTGGCATCCCTGTTCTGAATAAGCATTGATTTCCCTGTCAAAAATTGCGCTCATAGCTGCTGATCCTTTCAATACCCAATTCACTGCGTATAGTTTTCCTGTTTCTCTCTCTTGGTATTCTTATTAAGCAAACAATGTCTGTGGCGGCGGCGCCTGCACTCTCATACGCTCAACACGAATGCACGTAATACACAACTTCTGGGGCATGAATGTCTTCAGTCTTTTCAAACGGATAATGACCTTTTCGCCAGACGAACCATGTGAGTCCTTTGCAGCGAACGAGTTCATTGAATCCATCAACGCAAATCATTATTACGTTGACGATCGTCATTACCATCACTACCGTCGCAATGATCTTCACCATCTGGAGCTGTGCTTCCACAGAGTTTCGTCTCGTTCACAGTTGAGCTGAGAATGTACCCTATACCTGTGCCGATGGCTATGAAGTTTATTATCCAGATGAAGGTAAAGGCATCGCTCCAATGCCGTTTAGTCTACGGTAGCCACCTCGATTTACCCGTTAAGGTCGACAAGATTTTTTTATTACCCTCCGTTTTTTTGTGAGTGTCTGTCTTTTGCTTGTCTCTGGAAGATGATAACAACCAAAATGGCAAAGAGAAAGAGAAGCAAAACAAACAAAGTGAAGCAAAGTCGAACGCGAAAAAGGAGGAAGTACTGAACCTGCCATAATAACCAGACGATTCGATCGAGATGCTTAAGAAAACGTCACGATGATGCAGATCGGATGAGTTATGAAAGGTGGTGTCTTCCCAAAAGGGAATCAACATTATCCAGCCGGTTTTGAGCGCATATGACATCGATATTACGTGCAGCCTTCGATAAGCTATCACTTAATTTATGTCCGGAACCGGTTGTTTCTCGTGAGTTCTTCGTCACACTCAGAACAGCGTGGGTTTTTTTAGCGCCCAAATGTTATATTTGGATGCTCCTGCAGATCACAATGCTACTGGATGAGGCTCCATTGCCCACGGTGAGGATATAACTGAATATGTCAATTTGGATATTTTTAGATGATCCTCGTTACGGTGTTTCGTTCTTAAGTGTTTACGAGTGGTTCTGACGAGATGTCTTCGCACTGTTTGTGCTTAAAATTAAACATTTGGTTTTATTTTTAAATTAACTTGTGACGTTAGCAAACTGAGTGTTTGTTGTCTGGTAATGGCGGAAGCATATTTCTCGGCTAAGGGATGGGGTTGTGCGAACGAGATCAGTTAAGGGAGACAACTCAGTATTGTGTTCTATTTAGGCGAGCAGGCTACTTTGTAGGAAGTAATAGATCGAGACAGAAGTGGACTGGAGAGTCCTTTGCATAGAACAAAGTTTCGACAAACTTCCTTGATGTTTTATAAGTACAAGTAAATTTAACGATCTATCGACTGCAAACATAAAATGCGCTGGAAAAATTGTAAAAAAAAATAGATTCCTGCATGGATTCTCTCAAAATCAATGAATATGAAAGAAAGGACCTTTCGCCAAACAAAAAAAGGAAATGCTGTACAATTTATGTAGCAATACGTTGTCACCAAAATAAGTGCAAAATTTTAATTTTCACGATCACTATTAAGTGAAGGCGCTAAAGTCCAAGCACCATGATCTACCTAAGAGCCATGTACAATTTATGTAGCAATACGTTGTCACCAAAATAAGTGCAAAATTTTAATTTTCACGATCACTATTAAGTGAAGGCGCTTAAGTCCAAGCACCATGATCTACCTAAGAGCCATGATCCATCTAAGAGCCATGATCTATCAAAGAACACGTTCTTTCATGTTTCAAAAGAATGTGCACAAAACAGAATATGAGTAAATACCATTGCTAAACACGTGGGGTGTTAATCAGTCAAGATCAAGATTGTCGATCATTCATAGACGTCAGAAAGGAAATAAAATATCAAAGAACGAGTTCTTACTCCCAAACTATGACTTAGATCAGTTAACAACAAAATCTTACCTTAAAAGCCATCTTTTCAAAAATTGCTTCAGTGTCTATCCCCAAATGCAAATCTCTCCAAAAGCACTTTACAAACAATCAAAAATTCACAATAAATGTCACTTGTCTTTTACGGAATGTTCAACACACCGGAATAGTTCACAACTCAAGTATTTTACACTTCAAAAGCAACCGCCAGGAAAACTGTTCAATCTGAATTAGCCACACGATCGATTACAAATTTTAGCAAAATTTAAAATTTATTAATTGAATTAATTACTGTCGAAGATAACTGGTGTGTCGTGTGTGTCTTATGGAACTAACCTGCTTCATAAATATTTGCGAACGTAAATGAAACAAGAGCGCTACGCTTCCACCTTATATATGTTCTTTTAACTCGTTAAAGCTGCTGCTGCTGCTGCTGTTGCCTGGCTGGTGGTGGTGTGGTTGCTTTACCCCACAAAACAGTGGAGAGGATCACCGTGCGATCGGGCGTCGGTGAGCAGCACACACAACTACCACAATCAACGTCAACACCAACACCTTTGCTAATTCATTCATGAAAAGCAACGTATTTCTCTCGTTCAGTACGATCGGCGAGTTCGTGTGACTTACGCGACAACAACAACAACAAAAAGAAAACAACAAAAAAGAACGATGACGATGATCTTGATGGTGGTACGGATGCGACTGGAGCTGCTGCGCGATGAATAAATTTGGGGCTGCCAATCTACCTGTGTCGTCGCTCCACCGAAATTGAAAGTGGACCATGAAAGACCAATGGAATGGCAACAACCACGAAGCCACCATCCAGAATCAAGTGCCAAATATCATACGATCGCAAAGATGCACGACAGGGGTAGGGGTGGGGGATTGATGGATATTCAGCTCCGGAGGAATGAGCGCGAAACGAATGAACGCATGCGTGCAGATGGATAGTCTGCTGCAAAAGAGGTTCGCCTTGCGAAATGTCACATGCTCAAAACAGGCACCTGTTTGGAGAGACATCTCAGTACTGTTTGCATTTGTGCACATTTTTTCACTTGTCAACAACGCAATTCCACCCCTTAACTGCGTTGTGCGGCTCTAGGGGTTGATATCATTGCGAAAATATTCCCAAGTATTAGAAACGTGTTTTTCTTGCGAAATTTCCAATCATGCGAAATTCTTCAGAAACACTTGCTCAGCAACACACGCCAAGAGCACGCAGGGAAAAATACTCCAAATACCAAATTGGACGATGGATAATCGGTGTTCGTTTTTTTACGAGCCCAAAACTCAGGCAGACGTCTGCGCAGCCTAGAAGGTGTGGAAAGTCATTGCTCAGGCATTTGAAAAATGTCAAATCGGAAACGGTCCTATCTGAAATCTCACCTGATCCTCGTGACTACCTGAGAGGGAATTATAAAGCACACAAAAACGCAGCCAAGACGGTGAATTCCGTGAATGGCAAGCAAGGAGGATAACCCCTTCTATGGAAGGAGAGGTAAATGAACTGCGGTCCTGCATGTAGCAACACGCCACCGCCGCCGTCCACCAGAAGATCATCAAAAAGGGCGCCTCTGGCCGAAGCTGCCTTTGTCTTGTGAGAAGGAGCCGAAGTAGGATGCATTAATAATACAAAATTCCAAATAATCAGTCCAACGAAATAGGCTACGTAGAGGCTGTTTCATTTTTTGCACCTCGTTTTTTGAAACAAGGTTTAATGGACCATTGTGAGACGTCTTTGTTGGTGGCTTTTTGGCAATTCTTGAGTAACGCTATCCACCGACAAAAAATATTTATTGGCTTATGCCGAATTGGTGGAAGACGGTCGCGTAACAAAGACGATGGGAAGATGAAAGTGAGTCTATCGGTCGTCTTCGGCTAGTTTGATGACTAATAGATGATGGATGATGGTTCGGGATGGAGGCATCTATGCGGTGAGACCGTCGTAAAGAAAATCTAGTTTTCAATGACAAACTTATCGGAATGACTAAAGCATTGATCGCCTTTGATCTGATCGGCCGAAGGCTTCGCAACAAGCACTTGTTAACTAGTTCCGGGAAATGATTGCCTTCAGGTGGTCAGAACTTTACGTTGTCATGCGAAATTTTCATCTTCTTCATACCTCCCTTAAGAGGAACACGGCATTGAGTGGATCTCTTGCGAATATCTTAAACGTGAAATGCGTGAGGTGAGTAACACCTGTTTTGCTATGAATTTTTTTTCAAGTACCTTGAACTCGTGAGTAGTAGACACACTCCGATTGATGTTGGATGATAAAGTGTGTATTTTTTGTTCATTTTCTATTCAGAGCAATGATTTAGCATTTTAGTGTTTTGGGTTTCGTAGTATTTTTCGACTTGCGGTGGATTTTGCGTAGAACGAGATGTCTCAATTCATTCTGTCACAAGTTCTGGAAACGCTGCCATTCCATTCACTTTGTTTGAATAATTTGCGATAAATGATTTCGAGCTTAACTGAAGTTATTTTTTTATCTTTCGTTGCCCAAAGGACACGAATCCGTTCCTTTGGGCAACTACATCATTTGCTTCTGCTTAATGTAGATCTATTTTAATGTACAATAGGAAGGATGCTTGTTAATTACAATGCAGACGGCTCATGAGAATCGCTCGTCTCCTTCATGCCGATATTTTATAAAGGGGCATTTGAAAGAGTAGATTTCTCTACTTCAGGAAGTCTTGACCTTCAGTCGTAACACGTCAGTTCGCCGCGAAAATCTGATGGTTTGCCGTCAAAAATTTAAAGCATATTTGTGGTGAAATATTGTTATTAGTTTGAACTTGATTTTCTTGAAGAAGGAGTTCAGGTGGAAATGAGGTTCAAACAATGCCGTGTGAACTTGCGAGTTGCTTGCTTGCCGTGGGCAAAATTGTGAACAAGATAGAGAGTATGAGGGAAGTAATTAGCTATTTGGCCTTATGCGCCAAAAAAAGATGGGTCTGCCTTCTCACACACAGGTCTGTATACTGTGAAGAAGCAATTGGGGATGAAACAGACAGCGTTTTGACATACACTCCAAAACACAGTGGTATAGCACGTGAATTTGCAGACTTTCGATCTGTCTTCTGAGCTGTGCTCTTCAGTTTCGCCGCATTCTGATGTGAATAGGTTAATAATAATAATAATAATATAGATGTGAATAGGTTACATATAGATATTCTCGGCCAGCTCAACCGGCATATGTATACTTGAGCTCACTCTAAATGTTGTTGGATCTCCATTTTTAGTAGGCGGCGACATTCCAGAAATACGGGAGCATTTTTTAATCAGCGATGTGCGTTGAACGTCGCTGTAAGATTATTGGTTTCCAGTGATCGGTAAATATCAATCTGGGCCCCATCTATGGTCAAGAAATAATGGCGGGGACTGAAAAATAAAAGCTTACACACTGGGGCAGGACTTTGTCTACATTATCAGGACTGTTGATACCCAGCACTCGACATTTCCAAAACGAGTTGGCTGAAGCAAGTCCGTAAACTCATCTGGTTGAGTTTGAAAGATCCTCATCATTAAGTGACAAGTTTTTTTTTTTTATAATTGACGCGTGCAAAAGGGGTTGCGAGTACCCTTAAGTGACCGGATCAAGTCACAGCACGGGCCGAAGGTATAGAGGAAGAGAGGGAGAGGAGGTACCGATGCGCATTGGTTTTAAATGCCTGTGGATTGTAATGAGGAGGAAAAATCGAGCTGGGAAGAGCATTCCAGATTCGTGTCGTGCGGCTAAAGAACGAGTCTCTGAATTTGACTGTACGTCCGAAAGAGGGCTTGAGGGTGAATTGGTGGGCATTCCTAGCGAGGCGTGTATTGCGGGTGAATTCTTGTAGGGGAGGAATGCAACTGGCTAATTCATCTGAGCATTTCTTGTTAAAATAGCGATGAAATAGTGACAACGACGCGACATTACGTCGGTGTTCTAACGAGTCAATCGACTTCGTAATATTACTGTCACCTATAAGTTTTATCGCTCGCTTTTGAATTCTATCCAGCAGGTGCAGGGAGGTCTAAGAAGCACCTAAGTAAATAGAAACGTATATACTCAAGTTTTGGGCGTATGTAGGCCTTGTATATTGTAGCCAGATCAGAGGGGGTGAAGTACTTCTTGCATCGTTTAAGGAAGCCTAGACATTTCGCAGCATTTTTGGCGACCTCAAATATATGAACGTTCCGAGGATGGAGTCTTTCGGTTTCAACAACGCAAGTGCCGTTCATGGACAACGGCTGATTATTTTGTGATCGCTTTAACGAGAGTAGACAGCACTGGGTTTTGGAAGGATTAAATTCCGCTCTATTCTTATTTCCCCAATCGATTATGCTGTCAAGGTCGGAATTTAATGTGCTTAACATACGCTGCCGTTCCGAGTCTAAGGCCGAAGTGGAGGGACGTGAGCCAAGGAACGAATATGAAAAGCTGAGGGTACTGTCATCAGCGAAGGAATGAATAGGATTAGAAGTAGCAGACAAGAGATCATTTATAAAAATGAGGAAGAGTGTAGGAGACAAAACTGAGCCCTGGGGAACACCAGCATTAATATGGTGAATATCAGACTTGAATCCATCCAAAACGACTTTTATTGAACGATTCGAAAGGTAATTTCTAATCCATTGAAGAAGAGACTCATCGATCCCAAAAGCACGCATTTTCGACAAGAGAGCCTGATGCCAGACCCTGTCAAATGCCTATGAAATATCAAGCGCAACAATCTTGCTTTCTCCTACATTGTGCAAAGATTGGTTCCACTTTTCAGTGAGATATGCCATCAGATCACCAGTGGAACGGTTGCTTCGGAAGCCGTACTGCCGGTCATTAAGAAGCTTCCGGGACTCAAGATATTTCATAAGCTGACGGTTTATCATGACCTTGGAGAGAAGGGGCGTTAGTGCTATGGGTCGGTAGGAGGTGGGTGACGACGATTCGCCCTTTTTAGGGACGGGCTGGACAAATGCAGTTTTCCACTTACTCGGAAAGAGCCCTAAAGAGTAGGACAGATGGAAAAGCTTACGCAGTGGTTTTGCCAGCGTAGGAGAAGACCTCTTCTGAAGAACAGGGGGTATACCATCAGTCCCAGCGGATTTCTGTATGTTTAGATCTTTAAGTACTCTTGCTACTGTACGAGTGCGAAAGTGGATTTGCCCCATGGAGAAATTTACGCTCTCAAGTACAGGCGGAGACAAAGTGCTATCTGGCAGCGTTGAGCTAGCTGCAAAGTGTGCAGCAAAGTGACGAGTTTTTGAAATTCGAAAATGGAGTTTTGAAGAGTTCCGCGGAATGTGAATGGTTTTAAGCACTCTTAACCCACATACGATGCTAACATGGAATGGATTGCCTTAAGATGGCGCCATCTGCAAGTAGTGGTTGATTTTGGCAGCCATTACCTATTCCAATGGAAAAGTGTGACATTTCTCAGCATTAATGTGTGCGCTTCAGCGTCTGTTTTAGAAAGTAAAATTATTTGTTTCCTCTTTGAAAATGTACAAATTTGTCTTCAATAAACAGCATTCGCGAGAAGTTTTGATAAACCACAACAAAGCTTATGGAGAATCAGTTCCGACCAATAAATCATGAAAAGATTGGTTTCGTTGCTTCAAAAGGGTTGAATTTAACGTAGAAGATAAAGAGCGTCTTGGCCAACCCAAGAAAAATTAAAGATGAGGAATTGGAGGCTTTACTGGATCAAGATTCTTGCCAAAGGCTAGGAGAGCTCGCAGAATCGCTGGGAGTGACTCAACAAACAATATCCATTCAGTTTATGAAATTTTGATTTATTCAAATGCAACGAAGTTAGCTAGGAAGCAAGTGGTGTCGAAAGGCGATTTTTCCCCTCGGAACGGCTTCTTAAAAGACATACTTTCAAGGAAGGGATTTCGCCACGAAGGTACAAATATGGTGTGCTCAAAAGTTGGTTGTTGCAAAGAGAGATATTTGCAAAGACATTTGTACATGTGTGCATTCCTTTCGATTTGTTTTATTTTACCTTTTTATTCCCAGTTAAAATATATATCTAACCTTTTGTACATATTTATACTGTTTAACTCAAATATCGTTAAAAAGAAAATAACACGCAACCATTTATATGCGACTGTAACTCGCACTTGTTGTTTTAAATTAATTTACGTTGATTTAAATAGAAATTACAAATTATAATGATTAACAATTTTAAATTTATAAGAAACTGCAGAATTGTGTATGCTCCATCAAACATGGCAACAAAAGTACAACCATGTGGCTTGTTTTAAATCATTTTTGGAAAAAAGATTTACAAGTTTTCAAAAATAAATTTAACTTCTGCTTTGGTTTGACAGACAAAGGAAATCATCAACGAGTTTTGCACTAGTACGGAAACGAAGGAACCAAAATCAAAAAAGCGTCAACATTTTAGACAGTCTCTGATATTGTTAAGGACTTCTGTGTGACTGCCGTTTAAGATTTAAAATGAAATTGAATTAGAGAGTCTCAAACGGGTCTTCACCTCCAAATCCTTCCTCCTTCATTAACGCTCTAAATATCGAGTTCAGGAAGTCCACATTTTTGTCCCGCTTGAGTGATAGATTGAGGAACATAGTGGGCGCCTCGACGACGTGAGCTTTTCTAAGCCCATTAGCCTGCTTTTTGCATTCATGAAACCTTAAAAGAAATTTAGATACACTTTTAAACTGTATAAACAAAAATTTAGTTTCATTCAGATTTTGAAATGGGATTTATTCTTAATTTCTTCATCCGTATGAGTAACGAAATATCGTGGAATTAAAGAAAATATATATTTGTGTGTTTCTGGTATTGTATTCTAGGTTAAATTGAACGGTTTTTGGTGTACACCAGTAGACCATATACTCTTCCGACATTCTCTGTTGCAAAAAACGGACTGTGCGCCCAAATATTTCCAACTGTAATATAACACAGTATATAATTTTTCTATATACAAATTTTTCGTCATTGCAGTCACACCCAAATGACCATAACTATGGTTTTTGTCTACACTAGCAAATGATTCCACCAGCTAACTTGTCAAAATCATCTGTCCATTATTTGACATCGGTTACTTAATTCATGTGCGACTGAATATTTTCTCGTTTTCAACGTTTTAAATCAAAATTTAATCGGTTGCAGTGTATTAAGAGAAAATGTATTCCATACGACATCTGTTGCCTTGTGCCCGCCAGCTATCCCGCCATACAGATGTAACTAACAAATTCCTAGTCAACAACTGTGTGAAAACCTTCGCTGCAAATAATCGGTTCAGGCGTTCGTTCGCTTCAAACACATCGTCAGATACGGATAGAATCCGTATTTACTATGGGACCCTGGCACCTCGTATGAAGGCAGTCAAAGTGTTTTCCTTGACCACAAGTTTAGCCGGTATCGCAGCGCAACCAATTCTGATGGAGCAGGGTATGAAAATCGGTGGCACCGGTCTAGCCGTGGCAATGTGCACGGTTGCTGGGTTTTTCACGTTTGTGACACCACTTCTGCTGCACTTCATCACAAAGAAATATGTGACAGAAATTCACTATAATCCGAAGACAGATGAGTACACAGCCACTACAATTTCGATTTTGATGTACAAAATTGAGGTAAGATGTTATTGTGAGTAGAACCGCGTTGAGCCTTATCCCATGTTTCCTTTTGCAGACCAAATTCAAGGCTAGTGATGTTGTTGTACCTGACGTTCCCGGAATGTTCACATCTTTCAAGGTCGGTGATAAACCGCTTTTTGTTGATCCTGCACTGTTTGATGACACTGACCACTATGTGAAAATTATGGGCTACGACAAACCGATTGACTTCAAGCTGGACGTGCAGGATGGAAAAAGCAAGCCTGAGAGCAGTAAACAGGGTTAAATAAATGAGCGAAGGTGCAATGAAAATTCATGATTTTTATTTGAAAATTATAGCAAACTGTTCAGGTAGAATGAATGTGTAGACAGTCACGGACTACCACCATTGAAAACTTAGATCTGATTGTCATGAAACGTGAAGTGTTATCAGACTTTTAGAAACTATTCATTTCAGCAGAATGTTTCTCAAATGCGAATGAGCGGCGGATTGTTCGTGTGTTACAATAATGAGTTTGAATGATTCCTTCATGGGAATTTGAACTAAATTAAATTAAACGAGTGCAAATAAACTTTGCCAATAATCAGACGTCACTCTATTCGTTCGACATAACTAAATATACCTAACAGGTTCTTAAAATTGTAGTATGTGATATCAATCAGCTGAACACAAAATTTAATCATATATAATTGTTATTTAAAATTTTCTGTAGACTACTACTCTCTCTGTAGAGTGCAG
Organism: Eristalinus aeneus; assembly: GCA_955652365.1. Lineage (NCBI taxonomy): Eukaryota > Metazoa > Arthropoda > Insecta > Diptera > Syrphidae > Eristalinus > Eristalinus aeneus. The sequence goes on along the minus strand of OY019134.1, from coordinate 63,073,143 downwards.
ATTTGGCAGCACTTTATTCAGTGACAATTGCGAAGGAAATTTACCGGCATGTTTTTGACGTTTCAATCTGTTTTCATATGTGAAAGCAATTTTGTATTATTTTTATTTTTCACTTTTAACACTGCTTTTTAATATGACGAAGCCAGATTTGAAGATCATGTTAGAATTTAGGTAAGCCCCAAACAGTTTGAACAGGTACCGTAATTCATCAGTTTCATTTAGTGCGGGTGCGGAACTGTTGTTTGGTAACATTAAAAAGCGAGAAGTTCTCCTAGATGGAAACAAGAAATGTAAGTAAACATTAGAGCAGATTGAATTCTTTGAGCATTCCCAATACAACCACGATTGCAGGGACACTAAAGGATTTCATCAAATGGATGCATGATACAATTCTCACTGAGCGGCCAGAGTTGTTCATTAAAGACGAAACAGTGTAAGGATGAGTAACGCGCCGATGACTCCTCTGGGCAAAATTTATTGACATATTTTTAATTCTTGTAGTCGTCCAGGAATCCTTGTTCTTGTGAACGATACTGACTGGGAATTATTGGTAAGACACGCAACAATTTGTTCTACTTAAAGAGATGTTTACTACCTTTATGTACTACCTTTAGGGGGAACTGAACTATGAACTACAGCCGAACGATAACGTCCTTTTCATCTCAACACTTCATGGAGGATAGACTTAGGGTTTTTTTTGTGTCGTTGAAATTCGTAGTCTTAAGTAATAAAATTTATGTACTTTTGTAAACAATAAGCTACTGTTTCCATTTGAGGTTAATTTTGAATGTGGTTTGTGTACAAGATTCTTTCGTCAGACTTTTGTTCAATTTTAGTGGATTTTAAAATTCACACAATTTTCTTTACATCACCTTATTTAAATACAATCTACTCAAAAAATTTTGAGTGCGCTTGCTGATGAAAATTTTTCTCTCGAAACACCGTGTGGGCCTTGCTTTGCAAGGGACGTAATTCTGAACGCGCGACTTTTTGTTGAAATATGAGAGGTTTCGTTTTTGTCGAAACTACATATTTATTTGTTCTGAGGTGAATATAGATCTCAATTCTAGTCGGCCACAAAATCTGGATCCGTATCTCTAGCAGTTTCCTTTCTATGCTTTGCAAGGAATCAAAAACACACGTGATGCATTCTGTACAAAAACAGTTCACAAAAGCAATGCTCAGCTCTTTGTTTTTGTCCTGAATTTTCGTATCAACACCTATGATTGTTATCTCTTGAAAGCTGATATAGCCAATTAAAAGGAACTGCTCCCATTGGATCAGTTGCTTCAGCGCAACATGATGCCCTGAGTCAGCATCAGATGGCGAGTCGTGGGAAAATCCATACAACAGCCAATTGATCTTATCACGTTCGTTTGTTTTCCCCGTTTGTGGTGTTACTCCGTTCCTGTACAAGTTGCATGTACATCCATTTACAGCGGCCCTAGACTCACTCACAAAACCCAAACCTCTCGTAATGCATGGTCCATAACAGAAATTTCACTACCAAGCCAAAAACAGAAGGACGTACTCTGGGTTCACAGATCAGGTCATTGTTTTGTGATTCCCTAAAACGACCGACGAACCACACACAAGCTTAAGGGGAACACAGCCAACCAGCAAGAGCGCAAAAAATCTATCAACAAACCTAACAACGAACAAATTCGTCGATGGACTGAGTCCATAAAAAGTAAATAGGTTACCGGCGCCCACTAAGGGCATGATCGTGCATGGAGTCACAAAATCGAAAGCAGAACCCACTGGCGGATGGCGATTGGCGGTCGGCGGTGATCGGGAGTTCGCATTCAGAGCAGCAGTGGCAGATTCAACGAAATCGAAATCAAATGTAAATGCGCGCACTCCACGGTGACTCTGAGTTGGACCTGGAGATGAGTTACACGTCCTGGCTTGGTTCATATTATGGAAGTGTGCCCAGTGTAGCGGCGGTTTGCTGATGTTTCAGCATTAGACATTTACCTTGCGATTTGCAGGCGTGGGGCTGGTGATTAATGTATGCGCCAATGATTGACCCAATTTGTTTCTTTGCGTGCAACTGTAGATTGAAAGCCAACAACGCAGACACAGGCATGGAAATTTGTTATGGCAACAACCAAACTTTTCTCTGTAACGCAAAGCGAATGTACAACTTCTGAATGGTTTTCTCTGAAAACTCTAAGACCCCTCTTATCCTAAACGCAACAAAATACATGCAACGAGTGCAGCAGTCTGTCACAAGGTATAAGTAAAGTTCGTTGGCTCTGTTCAGGAACAGAGTTTTTTTTTGAGATAACCATAAAATTGAAAATAAAGTGGTCGCCGTGGCGTAGTGGGTAGAGTGCGACGCTCACACGCCGAAGGATCTAGGTTCGACTCCCAGCTCAACACCAATTTTTCGAATTTTTCACGGCACCACCTCTTTCAAGCTGCTGACAACACTCAAAGAGTAATAACTGTCGAAGAGAGCTTCTCAAACTTCGCCGTTCGGAGCCGGCAAAAAACTGTAGGTCCCTTCTACTCGTGAGAGAACAGTAGCTCGCACAACACGAGTAGTTGATGAGCAAGCTAGGCCCTGGTCCCCCTTTGGACTGTAGCGCCAACAATTATTATAAAATTGAAACGAATTGTATGAATTTGCAAATCCTATTCTAGATTTATTCACGATGGACACATTTACAGTAAAAAAAAAAAAAAACACCCATATCAAACCCATTAATCAAACTTATGCAGCTGTCTGCAGAGGGCGGTCACCAGCAGCTGGCTTTTGCGGTCCATTTGCTGGCAACTTGCCAAGTGGATCTCTATTGAACTGCTGTCCACCGGCAATCTTCCAGCCCAAGTCTTCCCGAATCAACTGGTCTAACTGCTCAATATCCACGCCGAGTTCGCGCAATCTTTCGAGAACCTTACGAATTTCTGGCAGTCTTATAATTCTCTCGTAGGCAGGTCTGAGCTGAGTGATCCTTCCCCAGAACTCGGCGAACTTTCCATTGGCCGCAACCTTGTCACGGATCAAATTTCTGATCTCCTCACGAGGGTAGATTTGCAAGAATTCAGTCATGAAACCCTTCCATCCCTTAAGCTGTTCGCGTAAGATTGGAAGGCGATGGCCAAGAAGCAACAGAAAGTCCTTGGGACTGTTCTTTTCTGCGAGAATTTCGAGACGGGCGAAGAGTGGGAGTTGCTCCTGCAGCCATGAGTTGAGTGCCTGAATTTCCGGTTGACCTCTAATCAGCTGCAATGCCCTGTAGACGTCCTGTGATCCCAAGTAGCGGATGATGCCCTGGAACTCTGCGTCACCAAGGAGGTACCTGCGGAAGAGCTCCTCTAGTCGTTCGGCCGGTATAAGTGCATTCAGGTCATTAAAGTCGTCGGCCAGTGTCCTCTCACGGAATATCCCCAAGAAGTACCCCGGCTGGTCGATGTAGATTCTTGCCGAGCAGGCGAACGTAGCCAAAGACAAAAGTAGCAGCAATTTCATCTGAGGAATAAAGAAATATTCTAACAGGGCGTCTCGATTCCGTGCGTGCTTACCTTGTAACCTGCTTGAATTTAGTGGAAACTTGTGTGTTTGGTTGGCATGGCAGGTGGCTTATATACCCCGAGAAGAGTTTTCATGGAGAGCCCTTAAGTCATGTTCAAATAATTGCTTTTAATCGTCCAGTACTACAAACATAGGTGCGCAAAGAAGACCTCTGCGATAAGAGATAAGATGTCACAAACGCAATGATCTACGCCCGCCTTCGGGTGCGTTATACTGATGCACGCAAACATAATCGCAAGCGCTTGCTGGTTGATATTGTTTGCAATCAAATCTCAATCCAAACAAGATGAATGACAAGAACGGGGAGGATAGTGTCTGATGAAAGTGGAAAGGGTTGGAAAACTTGAATGGCCTTCGAGAGGTTAACATGCTGCGGTTTCGATTTCTATTTGCGGAGTTCCTGAAGGAGAATGAAAAGTGGAACGAAATAGAACGTGGGGCATGAATCAATGCATCCAAATCAAGTTCCCTCAATTGATGAAGGAAAACGCGTTTTTATCCGTTTGGGGTAAAACACATTTTTAGACAAAATATGGCATCGTTTCCGTTACTATCAAAAGATTTGGCATCTCTATTGGGAAGACCTTCTATATTAGGAAGAAGCATTTTTATTCCTCAGGAACCCAACCGTTCGTTAAATACATTCCCAAAACTACATGCAAACTATACAAATATGAGCGAATTTTAAAGGGAATATAATTGCCTTGGTTTTTTAGCTTTTGCTCCTTTAGCATGCTGCTTCTTCGTTTCGCTCCTCTGGTGGCACCTACCCGCTGTATTGCAGCGTTTTACTCCGTTCTTGAAAACAACCGCTGCTATCGATCTGAACCTAAAAAATGTCATTAAAGCAGCCACACTTTTTTTTCTGAATACGAACAAGAAGAGATCGAGCTGTTACTGATTTTATAATGGACACAGTCTCAAATTGTGGACGTCGTGGCGTAGTGGGTAGAGTGCGACGCTCACACGCCGAAGGGTCTATTTTCGACTCCCAGTTAAACACAAATTTTTCGAATTTTTCACTCAAAGAGTAATAACTGTCTAAGAAAGCTTCTCAAATTTCACCGTTTGGAGTCGGCAAAAAATTGTAGGTCCCTTCTACTTGTGAGAGAACAGTAGCGCGCACAACACAAGTAATTGATGAGCAAGCTAGGCCCTGGTCCCCTTTTGGACTGTAGCGCCAACAATTACAGTCTCAAATTGATATTCACATTCCATTTTCTTCTTCGTCTGGCTCTACAGATCGAGGTGGACTTGGCCCTCAAACAACATGTATTTCCAGCTTGTACGACCTCTCGTCAGATGCAAGCTTCTTCTCTACATTTGCGCGTCTAGGTCAGCCTGGACCGTCGTCATTTGCCTTGTCCCAATGGCTCGTGTTCTAATACTTTTCAGGGAGGAAGCGGTGATGTTTGTACGCTCTACGTAACCCAACCATCTTAAGACGGTTGAGGTCTATGAATTCGTTATTGAATCTTCTACTCCAATTGTAATTAATGCAAACAGCATCAAAAATCACAAGAAGAACATTTCTTTATCCGTTTTTAGTAACGTCAAAGTTTCCACGCCATAAAGGTGAGAGATGATTAAGCTGCTATACATAAAGCAAACTAAGTCTTTCGATAGAGTGTTTATTACTCATTTGCCTCTTGAGCTCAATAAACAGCAATTGGGAACAGTGATTCTGCGTTTACGCGGAATAGAGCTAAACGAAGTCCTTGATAACTTCCTGCTATCTGTCCGAGACGTCGACTTTGTGTCTTTCCTTAATTACAAGATGTACTTTGTTTTGCTTCATTTACTGCCAGATCCATTTTGGTCTCACTGACAACTCACTACGTTCGTCCAACGCCAGATCCGTTTTGGTCTCACTGCCAACTCACTACGTTCGTCCAATAGTGTCAATGTCGTCGGTAGAAGCTAGCAGTAGAGCAGAATCTTAGAAGATCGTGCCTCTGGTTTTGACTTGTGAGTTGCGGACGATCTTCTCAAGAATGATTTAAAAAAGTCATGTGACCGCGCGTCTCCTCGTCTCTTTTAACAAATAAAATGCAAAAATGGCGTGATGGGTTGGAATACTTCAGAAAAAGGAATAAAATCCATAACATTACATATGCTTTCCAAAGCGTTGGGTATATTAATTTCACTTTTAGGTCTTAAATACGTTTTCTTTAACGTGTTTCTTACGCCTCGGAAGCAGAAGCAGTTTCAAAAATAACAGAATGTATCACTTTAGTTCATGAATCGAATAATAATTCTTGTGATTAGCTTCTTCAAGATTCTGAAATTTCCTTCGTGGCGTGGCGTAGTGGGTAGACTGCGACGCTCACACGCCGAAGGGTCTAGGTTCGACTCCAAGCTCAACACCAATTTTTCGAAATTTTCACGGCACCACCTCTTTTTAGAGCTACTGACAACACTCAAAATTTCGCCTTTCGGAGTCGGCAAAAAACTGTAGGTCCCTTCTACTCGTGAAAGAACAGTAGTGCGCACAACACGAGTAGTTGAGCAAGCTAGGCCCTGGTCTCGTTTGGACTGTAGCGCCAACAATTATTATAAAACTACTTAAGAAGCTGAGCATTCCATTGTTGAGCTAAAAGGGTATAAGCTTAATTTCGACGAATTGTGGAACTAGCCACTCTAAGAGCTCATACTTAAAATAACGTAGTTTGTAGTAGACTCCTAGGCGCAAAATTTCTTTGCACACCACTGATAGAGCACTAAATAGAGTTTATTGAAACGTACACAAGAAGAAAGAAGCAATAGGCGTCTTTAATGATATCGCACGCTGAATTTGTACAAATTGATTTAAAACGGATTTTTTGTTTCTTACGCGAAATCTTTTATGTTCCCGAAACATAGATGCTTTTCTTATATATTGAAAAACAATGGGGTTGTAGACGTATCGGAAAGCATCAAATTCTTGCTGTTTGTGATTTCTTTCCAAACTGCTAATATTTTCAAAATATGAAGCTTTTACAACTTTAATTTAAGGGTAGATTAACAAGCCGTAAAATTGCAAAAACTTGTCTGCGTTTACCAGTTCATGTTTCAAAGACGTGTTTTGGCGCCAAAAAAATGAAATATGCAAATTAATTTATTTATTGCATAGTAATAATAAAAAAAAACTTTATTTCAAAAAAAACAGTACGGTTATACAGTACCTTACAAAATTGAGCATACACCTATCATTACTTCATATTCGTGCTGTTTTAAGGCCGAACACTTTTTTGTTTTATTTTTTTGGTATACAATCATAACGAAGTTCCGCAGTAAAATGAGGTCTACCTTCGGTTTTCTACTTCTAACAAGATAATGATCCGAAGCACACCTCCTATTTAGTACGCGAATGGTTTTTTTTTTAACTCTCCAAAGCAGCTAAAAACACCACCACAATCGCCGGATCTTAACCCTATTGAACATCTACGGCACGATATAAAAGTGCGGGTTAAAGAAAGTACCTGCTCCAATAAGCAGGAGCTAAAAGCTAAAATTCAGGCAGCTTGGGAAGGGATTCAGCCATCTTTTACTGAAAAACTTGTAAAATCCATGCCACGGCGGTTACAAGCTGATATGGATGCTGAAGGAGGTGCCACGAGTTACTGAAATTTTATTTGTAACAGTTTTTGTTTTATGTTTAAGTCGTAACTCGAATTTACTTTAAGTGTATGCGCAATTTTGTGTGTTAAAATGAAGTGTCTTCTTTTATTTTGCTTAGAAATAGCAAATTTTTTTGTTTATGGTTTTTAGGAATTGAAATATGTCAATTCGAACTGCATTTTAGTTTTATTAATAAACTACTTTTTGTAAGGCGAGAAAAATAAAAATATGTTTAAGCTGTGAGTGTATACTCAATTAAGTGAGGTACTGTATATATTTGTATAAAATGACGAACAAGACCAGGCCGTCCGAAGACTGGACCCTCCGAGGACTAGACAGTCCGACGACTGGATCTCGATTACTGAACCGCTCGACGACTGGATCTCGATTGCTTTTTGCTCGGAGTAAGTCATCTCGGTATTCTTAATCTGATGTGTTGTGCATGGGGATTGAAGTGTGAACAGATGCACATTTTTGAAAATCGTTCTGATGCTCAAGTGGTTTCTTGGATTTAGGGATTGCTTGGTTCATAATCGATAATGCTTATGAATTCCAGATGTACTGTTTGTCCAGTATTGCTTACGATTGGATCGAAGTGTTAACTTGCACTTGGAAACAGAATCCAGCTTCTCCCTCCCCGGAGCAGAGACGACTTTCAGCTTTTAAGACCGTGTCCAAAAGGGTAGCATTTGAGAAGATGTTCATCGACAGTGAATACTTTTCGAGGAGTATTAGTAATCCTAAACACGTGATCTAGTGCAAAAAGTACAAGAAAAATAGTTTACAGTTCAGGAATGGAAATCGGCGTATATTTAAATTTATTAAAAGAACAATTGTACTTATTAATACAACGAACAAATGTTAAGTTTTTTACTTCGTTTTGACCGTGTCTGCATTTGTTGCATGCCACTGTGGAATAAAAGGCTTTTGTCGACTACGGGCGGAATGGAATTGGGCGCTCTAATAATATGTCCGTTAAAATTGCTCTTAATTGCTACGAATGTCTACGAATTTGCCCGAAAAACTACGAAAAAGCGTTCCATTAGCTGATTTTGATCAGATGAGAGCTCACGAGAGAGCGAAATATTTTCCCTCCCTACGAATTTCTTCCGAAGAAAAAACTGTGGGCAGAGCTCGGCGCCAGTATTAGATGGCTGTCAAATCGAAAATAAAAAAACCTCTGACATTTCACATATCTGATAGCTGTTTACGAATCTCTACGAAAATACGTTTCACAATTTTCGGTAGAGTTACTCTCTGCAAGAGAAATTTTTATCCAAACTAGTAATGTTCTGTACACAAATCAATTGGAACAGACCTAATATAGTAATCATTCGTTTTTACAAACAGAACTGACACATTTACCCAACTGGCTACAGCAACTCAATTAAATGTGTAGACGAATTTCAAGCAGTTCTGGAAAATACTTTTTTTCTGGTTCTTTGCGACAATCCTACAGGAAGTTTAAACCATTTAATAAATTCATAAGAAGTCTCTTGTGTTTTTTTAAGAAGAAAGTTGGATTGAAAACGTGTGATCCGCTCCTTGGAAATCGTTCCTCTTGACGTCGCAACAAATGATGAAGGACCTAGCAAAAGTCAGGTTTTGGCAGACATCAGACTCACGCGACTTGCTCTTTGCCTTAATTACCTCTCATTCAATTAATTTACTCGTTCTAAGACAAGCTATCAGTTTAACAACGCAGGCGTTAATCCATCCATTCTGGGTACTTCATTTGCCCGTTAGTGGCGTGGCGTGGCTCTTGCATCGACTTTTCCCGGTTTGGGTGATGGTTATGTGCGAAACAAATTTCGCTTCGCTACGCGGAAGTGTGAAACGCCCAAATGGACAGAGTCCCCAGTCCCGAGTTTACCTCTGCCCAGAAGCAGAGAAGCACACTCTGCAGAAGTCAACAGCCACCATCACTCGACGGCCCGTGATGCAGTGCGAACGAAACCAGGGCAATCCTTCCATTAGCAGTTGGACAGTTTCGTGTATCGATCAACATTAAGATGGCAAACTGATAATCCAAGACAAGGGATAATATTAGCATTGGCATTCGTGAGGCTGTTTAATCAGCTAGAGGTACATGCGCCACCTCCCCCGGGTCTCGCTACATTGTGACGGTGCCGCGGCGGCGACTACGGTGGTTATGGCGATGCCACATTCATGCTGTCGTCGCTGCACTCTAAGCTCCGTGCTGTGTGTGTAAATAGTAACAATTCACGCGAGTGAGTTTTGTTAGAACAATTTATACCGTTACTCGGGTAAAATCAACACCAAGCCAGAAGTGTTGGTGGCTAACTTACATCGTTGCCTGGTGTGCGACTGCGTTGGACTGTAAAATGTAACGCTTGCGCGGGCTTATTAGTATGACGATAGGTGTATGTACATAATTGTAGATGCTTGTCGGGTTATTTTAATTATTTCCTACTCTCTGCTATTGAATATGATGGAAATTTTGTCTGAATCATGTTTCGGGCGTTATTGGGGGAAATGGTTAAGGTAGAAGATTACAATAGATCTTATTTAAAAAGAGGTGTTTTGTGTGGGAAATGCAAAGGCTAAATATTAAGAATTTACTTTGGTTTTTGTTTAAACGAAATTCTTAATTGAAAAAGTTTAAGAATACTTTACTCAAAATGTTGTCCGTCACTCTGGTAGTGTTCGAAAACCATTTCTAAGTGTTCTGGCTTGAATCGATCCAAGTATTGAACCTTGCTTAGATTTCGTAAAAAGATGAGGACCGGTGACCCCCCAAATCGTTTTGCATCCATCGAAATAGCCAGGAGTGGAAAGGCTTAAGGGCTGTAGAACATGACTGTTGGGGCAAGATCCCTCATTCTAACGATTTTGACCGTTACAGCCACATGGGGCCGAGTTGTTTGCTGTTGCAAAATCATTTGCATTATGCTGTTGCAAATACTGACCGTTTTTATCGCAATGCACGGCTTAAACGCAATCGTTGTGGTCAAGAAGCACACCAGTCTGGTCTTACCGCAGGCAGGGCATAACACTTGAACCGTCGATGTTTTCTTTTCGTGTCGATGTAAATAGATGAAGATGGATCGTCTTTGTATTGCGTTTTTTCTTCGTATGGTTATTGCAGTGTTTACATTTTTCATCTGCAGTCATAATTCGTCGAAAAAATCCCTTCCTCTAATGTCTTTCATAAATCACTTCCGAGGCAAAAAATCGTCTAACGAGTTCTTTCGATTTCAACTCGCATTGCACTTGGCACTGATCTCCATTCAGTTAAGCATTCAAGTCCTCATCTTCAAACTTTTTGGGCTGGCCAAAAAGCCAAAACAAAGCTCTTTGACGCTATAATCAACATTAGTTAAGTATCGACATCTCTTTCTGTTTGATTTATCGGTGTGAGCAGATACAAAATGAACTTCAACAAGCATTGATGGGCTTCAGCTGAACATTTCTTTCAATTAAACAAAATTAAAATGAAAATGAAAAATCCCAAATGGTTTTTTGGGACAAATGCGAACATTTTCGAAGAGGCAAAAAAAACAAAATTGTTGTCTAAAATATTCACTGATGCACACTAATTATTGTCTATGTATGTATGTCACATTTTTCCGGTGAAGTAGGTAATCGCTTCGAATATCGGCCACAACTTGCCGGTGGCGCCATCTTTTGAAAATGGAAAGAATTAATTTGGTCCCCCAATACATTTTTTAGAACAGAATATGAAAAACATTTCATTTCATTTGGTAACTCATTTTAAGGGTTTTGCATTTTATATTTCGGGATTAGAGAACAAAAACAAATATTAATCATCGAAAAGAGGTTTATTGTTTTTCAAAATATTCCCCTATTAAGATCTATACACTTTTGCATGCGTTTGAGCCAATTGTCGAAGCACTTTTGCCACTTTGATTGAGATATCTCTTAAACATGCATTCTGAACGCATCAATCGCTTCTTCAGGTGTCGAAAAGCGTTGACCTCTCATTTTATTTTTTATGTACGGGAATAAAAAGAAGTCATTCGATGCCAAGTCAGGACTATACGGCGGATGACTCATCAAATCGATGTTTTGAGTGCTTAAAAATGTAGATGTTTAAGATAATGTGTGAGAGCTCGCATTGTCGTGGTGAAGAGTGCTCAGTCTTCGGCGGTTGGTTTCCTGATTTCTTGCAATCAAACAAATGGTAGTGTACCACTCAGAATTGACTGTTCTGCGTTGCTTTAGTGGTACGGTTGCGACATGTCCAGTTTTTTCGAAAAAACAGGCGACCATTTGTTTGGAAGTGCTTCGTGCTCGAGCAACTTTTGTTGGATTTGGCTCAATTTGAAACACTCACACAGTCGACTGCTGTTTACTTTTGGGTTCATACACGTATATCTACGATTCGTCACCTGTCACGATGTCATAGACGTGTTTCGCAGCATCGCGATCGTATTTTTGGAGCATTTCTTTCGACCAATCAACACGAGCCTTGTTTTGAGCGATTGACAAATTGTGTGGGATCCAACGCGAACAAATTTTTTTGGCGGTCAAATGTTCATGCAATATTGAATGTATGCTGGTCCCACAAATACCTAAGGTTGTCTCGATATCACGATAGGTCACATGATGATCTTGCAATATCAGTTGGCGCGCAGCATCAATGGTTTCCGGAACAACAACTGATTCTGGACGACCTTCACGAAATTCATCTTGGAGTGAACTAAGACCTCGGTTGAATTCACCATACCATCGATAAACACTGGTCCTTGATGGAGCTTCATCGCCAAAAATTGAATGAAGTTCATCGATGCACTGCTGTTGAGTTAATCCACGTCGAAAGTTGTAAAAAATAATCGCACGAAAATTTTCATGATTTAATTCCATTTTTGGGGCGAGGTCAATCTTTTAAGTTACTGTAAGCACCACAAATAGCGCTCGTAAGTCAAAACGTTCCGAGTACGTATAATCTCAGAAATGTCAAACTTAACGATAGAGCTGGCATTTGCCAGATTGCAACACTAGGGTTACCCAATCCAGAAATATAAAAGGCAACCTTTGTATTTCTACTAAAATAAGACCAACGATTTTAAGTTTCTGATTTCTAATCGACTCTAATCATTTCTAAATTGCCGCCGTGGCGCAGTGGATATTCCCAAAGATCCCAGATTCGATTCCTGAGCCGAACACTTAGCATATTTGAACGGTTTCACCCCTTTAGAACTGTTGACTACACCCAAAGAATACAAGTTGTGAGAAAACTGTCGCCCCTTCTTCTCGTGAGAAAACAATCGCTACGCACAACAAGAGTAGCTGCAGAAGATGCTAGAACCTGAACTGTTGCGCCAGCCGATTGTTCTTATCATTCCCTAACCGGGTTTTCACACTTTCTGGTACTCAAACAAAGAAAAATTCATTTAAGTTTACACCCATTCACAACGTAGACATCTCTGAGTCTCCTGAATGAACGTTTGATTTTCCTTCGCCCTTGCTGCTGATCTTTGGATTACTTTACCTACGCCACAGATGTGCGATGTGCGTCAGACTCGTTTGCCCGGTTCAAGTTTTATGTGCACGACCATTTATCGTTTATAATATTACCAGACAGCGGACTACATTAATAATGACCTGCACATTCCTCACAGAGCCTTATCATGGTTCTGGTTCGGGACGAGGAGTACTCTTGATTTTCCTCCGGCGAGCCTTAGTTTCACTTTTGTCAGTCCGTCTCCCAGGTGACTGTGCTGCGGACGCACAACATGCTCACCGCCACGAATTCCTGTCAGCTGATTGAGTTACTTTTACCAGATTCCCGGTAAAGAGTCATGCCGGTGACCAACTTTTGCCAATTACATGCCCATTGTTTCAAATACGCGACGATGCCGGCGCATCGCAGCGGCGCGCCTCTTCGTCACTGCTGACTCCGACTGCTGTTGCCGCCGATGCTGACTGCTGACGATGCGCAGCACGATGTTGTGCGAGCAATTCGCAGCGGCTATTGTGCGCGCGGTTACACTTTCTTTGAAGGTCGCCCCAGTTAACCAAATACGAACACTTCCACTGCCGGCACGGTGCTGAGATATTTCTGCAGACAGAGTCGCGCGCTCGGCCTCTGGTCGGATGCTGCTTTGGCGCAGGTACAATACCAATTATCCAGCCGGCACGGTAGAAAACAAGAGTGGTCGATAGTGAAACGGGTTATTTCTGAAAGTGAGTTTAATGGACAATGAGAGTGAAATTGGTGGGAAAATCGGTGAAGGAACCAGAACTAAGGGATCTGCTGGCGAATCGAACAAATGGAAATTTCCAAGATGAGTATCGGTGTGGAGAGCAGGCCTGGAGAGGTGGACAAATGCTAATGGAATTTTAATTCGATCAATGCCACTCGGAGTGAATGAGCAGAGGAGGCACTGCCAGAGAAAGTCAGTGCAGGGTCTTTGAACTGTAATCCTTGCCTTCGCATAGAAAAATATGTAAGTGCACAGTGAACGTAACCTTTTTCTTCTTATGGTGCTTCAGTCCGAGGTGGACCTGGGCCTGAACATAACTTCAGTATTTCAAAATTTAGAGGAATGTTCGAAAATCTTTCTGGTTTTGAGGATCAACAAAACTTCACCAATCAATGATAATCGCCCTTCCCTTTCCGGATGCCTTGTCGCGGCGGAAGGGCTTAAGAGTCAATGAACCTCGGTTCGGCAGATCCCAGGTGAGACGTCGAACTAAAGTCCAGAAACGTCTTGTCTTTGGACGTCCTAAATAAAGACTGTATGGAGGCAAACCCAAAGGATTTAGCTACTCCAGGTGGTACTCGCGACTGCGACAATCCACCCGTTGTCTTTTCGACAGCGGTCGGGGCAAGGATTCTGGAGGCCCCAACCACCACCATGCGAAAAACATCTTCGCAAGCTCCCATTGGTAGCACTCCCCACACGCAAGGTCCGCAAGACACCGGTGCCGCACCCAACTCTGGCTGCGGCTCGGATGAGCGAAAATTGACTGCTGCGGGAGAGCCTGCCAATAGACTCAAACTCACGGCAAGCGAAGAACGAGATCCGCAGTCCTATAAGAAGGCTGCTATCTCTTCTCTGCTGCTGCGAATAGGGAAAGCTGGCAATGACGACAGAATGACCGACGCAGAATGCAAATACTGCGAAGATCAGCTGTGGGAGCTGGCTAAGGCAGAGAACACTTGCTTCCAAGTGGAGGGCTGTGCTCTGGAAAACGGAACCTTTTTGGTGAAGTGCTCCACACAGCAATCTCTTGAGTGGCTAAGCACCTCCGTGCCGAAAACCCCCCCCCCCCCGCTGGGAACCACAAGTTTTGAGGTTCTCAGGCCCACAAAACTCACGCGCGCCATCTGCTGGATCCCGGGGCCACTCAGGAACACGGCGGATGTGCTAGTGCGTCTCCGCATCCAGAACCCTGGTGTCGAAACCAGAAGGTGGAAGGTTTTCTCCCACAGAGAGAGCAAGAGCCGGGAAAGCAAAGACGGTTCTACGCTCGTTGTGGGCCTAGACCGACCTTCGGTTGAGACCATCGTCCCCAGATACGGCTCTCGTCCCTATCTGCCCCTTGGACGGATTAACTTCCGCCTCATGTCGAAGGTTTGCGAATAAGGGATGTTTTCCACGGTAACTCTGCATGCCACTGTTTACCCAGGTTTTTCTTCGGAAAACCAAGAAATTACATTAAATGAAGCTTACTGTCTGGTAGTACAATGGATTAGTATTTGAGTCTGAGTGCTCCAGTGTAGTTGATCCCAACCTCAAAAAAAAAAAAAAAAATTATAATCGTCATCAATTGTGTGCACTAAAAAAAAGGTCCTTTGAATACGCCTCGGTGTAACGTAAAATGCGTGGCGCAGCAACCGATAAGAGGCCCTTTAATGCCAACACCCAAACCACGATTCGCATTGATTTCCTCAGCGAACTTCTTCCCATCGCCGCTCTCCCCGTTTGATATTCAATTCAAAATCAGAGCAACCGCGACCCCAAAAGTCACTTCAAATTGTGTCACAGATTGTCTTATCCTCCTACCGTTGGCTGAAAAAATTCTTAGTTGCGTCCTTTAGTACAAAAATGTCCTCCTTTTGCCGCTCAGATGGAGTACTTCGCTTGACGGTAATAACATTCAATAACAAAGCCGAGGAGAATCCCCTTTTTAAATGACGTCTTTTCAGGATCTACCCCTCCTTAGTGTGCTTGTAGAATGGATGAAGCAGAACCTCCACGTATCGCACAACACAACAACCTTCCTCACCAACCTCGCCTTAATCATGCTCACTTGGTACGCGGTCAAGTTCTCTCTCAAAATTCTCTTCACCTTCACCTACCCCGTCATGTTGGTTTTATGCGGCTATGTGAGCTTACCAAAAACTAGGCAATGCTCCTTATCTCGATTTCTGTTTTATTTTCATTTTCCACAGATGGCCATACAAATGCTTAGCATGATGGGCAGTGAGCTTCCCGAAACGATTCGGTCCTACCTCGATGAGATTTTCCACTTAGTGGTAAGATTTCCTAACTTCGAGTATTTCTCAACCGGCGACATTTATCATTTCTTTTAGACTTTAATCGGGTTCCGGATACTGGGCTACTTCTGCAGAGCAATCGACCCTGGTGCTCTACTCTATCCAATGCCATATTGACAGCAAAAGTGAGCAATCCGCGTAGGCTGTATGCCGACTGTCAAGTACACCTGACAGCAGTTCTGCCCTCTGATTTATTTTTTATTCAAAATTCTCTGTATTCGGTCTTTTATCGTAAACAAATAAAGAAAACAAAAGAATTCAATAGAAGAAAGCAGTAAAATTCAGAAAATGGCGGTTGCCGTTCGGTTAGTCGAAGTCCTGACCCTGGTGACGATTCTTGGTATTCTGACGGGGTTGTCGATGTTTATCGTGTTCGCTCAACGGATGATATATTTGGCCATTGTTCTCGTTGAGGTGAGTTTTTGTCTCACATGTGTTGCGCTAGACATGAATTGGATTCTCTGTAGCCGATTGCACTTCTGTGCAATGTTATGCTGTACAACGTGGAACGCATGCTTCTGTTTTGCTTGTCGGCGGTAATGGGTGTAACCAACTCTATGGGATTGATCGCTGATGGCTCGAAAGGAGCATTTTGATGGAACTGGTGTTCGCTTGAATCCTGGTAAACGAAGCAGTGAGTTGGTTCACAGGATAAAAATAACGAAAGTGGGAAATTTTAACGTAAGGATGATCTTTTGTGATGTCTTGTGTAACTGTGATGACGATGATTTAATAAATGGCTGAAGTTATATCCACTTACGCCCAGAAACTTTGATTAGATTCTTGAAATTGTGATTAGGTCAACATTAGGTCCGTTCCAATTGCTCTGAATTGTTACGAATGTCTACGATTTTGCCCGAAAAACTTCGAAAAAGCGTTCCATTAGCTAGTTTTTTCGTAGAAGAGAGGGCTCACGAGAGAGTGAAATATTTTCCCTCCCTACGAACATCTGCCGAAGAGAAATCTGTGGGCAGCAGCTCGACAGCAGATGGCTGTCAAATCGAAAATAAAAAACAACCTTTCATATTTTACATATCTGATAGCTATTTACGAATTTTTACGAAAAGTCGTTTTACAATTTTCGGTAGAGTTACTCTCTGCAAAATAGATTTTTACCCAAACCACTCAACTACGAATTTCTGTACACAAATCAATTGGAACAGACCTATTGCTGATGTCAGGTTTGGAGGGGGGAAGCAGTGATCAAATCTGGTTTGTGACAAAGACAGTATTTATAGAAAACTGGTAAAAGTTGCAAATTAAAGCAACCAATATTGCATAAAGTTAAAAGTCTCCACTGCATGTTTTTACTAAAATCTACAGTTGCCTCTGTACATACCTACATAAATTTATCTGATTGTGTCACAAAACTCTTGTTTAAATTGGGAAGTGTCAGATAACATTACGTGGGAGGACGTATTTATTATTCACTCCTCTTCAACATTAATAATAATAATTGTTGGCGCTACAGTCCAAACGGGGACCAGGGACCTAGCTTGCTCATCAACTACTCGTGTTGGGCGCGTTACTTTTCTCTCACGAATAGAAGGGACCCACAGTTTTTTGCCGACTCCGAACGGCGAAATTTGAGAAGCTTTCTTAGACAGTTATTACTCTTTGAGTGTTGTCAGTAGCTCAAAAGAGGTGGTGGCGTGAAAAATTCGAAAAATTGGTGTTGAGCTGGGAATCGAACCTACAACCTTCGGCGTGTGAACGTCGCACTCTACCCACTACGCCACGGCCGCCGTAGTCAAAAAAGAATTGGTCATCTCATCACTCTGCGGAAGGGTTTGTGTACTACTTCCCCTTGTTTATTGTGAAACCTAGATTTGCTGTTCATCGCTGCGTGTGATGTTTTTCTATTTTACACATATTTCGTATGGACCTATACGGTTGGCAACTTTAACTATATAACTGCTGTTATATATATAATATCGTTGTGTAATATATTGCCCATGTTGAACAACGACCTTTTGCCATCTTTCAGGCTGCATCATAATTCCACGTTAATAACAGGTTTGGTTTTTATCAGCAAAAAACTGACCCAGGTACGGTTTGACATCATCATCCTTATTGAAAGTTTTATTATTCAAGGAGCTTTCCAAAGATCGAAATAAAAAGTAATCAGGTAATCAGATCAGGACTATATGGTGGACGTGGATAAACATCCCAACCAAGCTCCATTAATTTTTCCCGAGTGACCAAAGATGGTTGTGTTCTTGCACTATCGTGATGGAACACAAAACCTTTTTAATTTATAAATTCGGGCCGCTTTCTTCAACTGCACTGTTCAACTTTGTTAGTTTTTCAATGTAGACATCTGAATTGATGGTAAAGTTGGGTGGTAAAAGTTTAAATTATACAATTCATTTGTTATCCCACCAAACTTCCTTTTGGTGAATATCAGGTTTTTAATGTTGTTTAAGCTGATTCACCTGGCTTGCCACTTCATCTTTTCCGGTTGGCATTGTTGTAAATAACGAATTTGTCATCACCAGTTATCAATCGCTTTAAAAATGGATCATTTTCACTACGTTCCAATAACGAATTGGAGATGTTAATGCGTTGTGTTAAATTACTTTTTTTTAGTCCATCGAGTTGCTAGCGTTTTTAATTCATGTACATATGTAGAAGATAAGCTTCTCTGCAATCTCACGTATTGAACTGTGACGATCTGAATCGATTTTTGCTTTGAATTGGACGTCGTCAACTTCTAATCCAATTCACTCCTTCGCTGATGACAGTACCCTCAACTTTTCAAATTCGTTCCTCGGCTCTCGACCCTCCTCTTCGGCCATTGACTTGGAAGGACAGCGTTGAGGTAAATAGAGTGGAATTTAATGATTCCAAAACTCAGTGCTGTCTAGTGTCACTCAAGCGTTCCCAAAACAACCTGCCATGATCTATGAATGGCTCCTGAATTGTTGAAACTGAACGACTTTCCATCCTCGGTACGTGTATCAACTCAACACTAAGTTGGAACGATCACATGTTCGAGATCGCCAAAAATGCAGCGAAATGTCTAGGTTTCTTAAAGTGATGCAAGAAATATTTCACCCCTTCTGACCTGGCAACAATATATTATACAACGCTCCTATCTGGTCCTTGGTCTCTTAAGACCTCTCTGCACCTATTAGATAGAATCCAACAGCGAGCGATAAAACTTATTGGTGATAATAATGCTGCGAAGTCAATTGACTCGCTTGAACATCGACGAAATGTTGCGTCTCTATCACTATTTTATCGCTAATAATTAATAATTGTTGGCGCTACAGTCCAAAGGGGGACCAAGTTGATGAGCAAGCTAGGCCCTGGTCCCCCTTAGGACTGTAGCGCCAACAATTATTAATTTATCATTCTAGACTTTATCTCTGGGGCTCTTAATATTTTTCGGAAAAAGTGTCTATAAGAACTTACAGTAAGGGGATGAAATATTAAATTCGTTTTGTCAGACTTTGTTTTAAAGATTGACGGAGTCTTTGGCTTGACAAAAATCTCGAGCTTTAATATTTGCTAGTTATCAAGTTGTAAAGCTAATCCGGAGGAGCATGAGACAGTAGGGACGTACAGGTGTACATTGGTTCAAATTCCTGTGGATTACAATGAGTAAAGTAAAGAGAGCATTCCATATTCGTGTTAAGCGGCTGAAGAACGAGTCTTTGCTTAAGGGCGAACGCTTGGGCATTTCTAGTGAGGCAAATATTGCGGGTATATTCTTGAAGAGGAGGAATGCATATGACAAACTCATTAGAGCAATTTTTGTTGCTGTGGCGATAAAAGAATGGTAAAGACGTTACTTTACGTCGATTTTCTGGAAAGTCAAGTGACTTTGAAGCATTTTCATAACAAATAATTTGTACCACTCGCTGATGAATGCTATCTAGTAGGTGCAGGGAGGAGCTTCAGGCCAGATAGGAGCATTATACGCAAGTTTTGTGCTGACATACGCCTTATACATTGTTGCCAGATCAAAAGGGGACAACATTTCTTGCATTGCCTGATGAAACCTTAACCGGAATGACGATCATAAAAATATGTGATCGATCTAACTTAGTGTTGAGTTGGTACACATACGGCTTTATGTTCTGGTCTCTGACAGCAGACATGCGTTCGAAAAGGGTCAATACCGAACATCCACTTTGAGACCTTGGTTTCTGATCAGCGTTAAATTGCAAAGTCAATACAAAAATCATAACAAGAAAAAAGTGGAAGATCTGATTGAATTATTTAAATGTTTTATATTTTTCTATGAGGACAGCTGAAGTTTTGCATAAGATTCAGAAAGTGTAAGGCAAACTGGAGCATCTGGCAAACCTACTGGTAAGAGATTTGCAGCGTCCACTATAAGTATTGTCGCTTCAGGACCAGTCAATACCATCTTCATGACGCACTGTTTCAACATTGTCAATGTGTTTCTTAAATAAACATGTACATTCCTGTTAGAATCCTTTTCTTCAATCGTGTCAATGTTCTTCATTTAAATAACAAACGCAGTTTCAACTTATAAGTCAGGCATTGACAGGGTTTTTAGAAAGGTACTAATGTTGACTGTGAAACTAATATCTCGTCAAGAAATAAATAATAATAATAATAATAATTGTGGGCCCTACAGTCCAAAGGGGGGCCAGAGCCTAGCTTGCTCATCAACTGCTCGTGTTGTGCGCGCTACTGTTCTCTAACGAGTAGAAGGGATCTAAATTTTGTTTGCCGACTCCGAAAGACGAAATTTTCAGAAGCTTTCTTAGACAGTTATCACTCTTTGAGTGTTGTCAGCAGCTCGAAAGAGGTGGTGCCGTAAAAAATTCGAAAAATTGGTTTTAAGCTGGGAATCGAAACTACACCGAGTGTAGAGAGTGAGCGTCCCACTCTACCCACTACGCCACGGCGGCCACAAGCAATTCTTCTTCTTCTTCGGATGGCGCTACAGTCCGGGGTGGACCTGGGCCTCAACCAACATGCCTCTCCAGCTAGCACGATCTCTTGCCAGCTGTCTCCAATTGCGCACTCCAAGATGGTTGAGGTCCTTTTCCAATTGTGTGCGCCATCTCAGTCTAGGACGCCCTCTTTTGCGTTGTCCCTGTGGTTCGGATTCGAAGACTCTTCGGGCCGGAGCAGTGCTGTCCATGCGCTCTACATGGCCTAGCCACCTTAAGCGTTGTATTCGTAGACGCTTGACTAGGCTCATGCCGCCGTACAGCCCATACAGTTCGTAGTTGAATCTTCTCCTCCAGATGCCATCAACGCAAACAGGACCTCATCCGCTTTTAGTAGCGTCCAGGTTTCTGCGCCGTAGAGGAGGACTGGGATGATCAAGGTGTTGTACAAAGTCACTTTGGTCGTTCGGGAGAGGGCTTTATTACTCACTTGCCTCTTGAGCCCAAAGCAACAGTGATTGGCAAGAGTGATTCTGCGCTTGATTTCGGTACTGATGTTGTTGTCCCTATTCACCGCGGAGCCGAGATAGACGAAGTCCTTCACTACCTCGAAGTGTCTGCTGCCCATAGTGACGCTCTGTCCGAGACGTCGATGTTCTGCGTCCTTGTTCGATGACAGCATATACTTCGTTTTTGCCCTCGTTTACCACCAGTCCCACTTTAGCCGCTTCCGTTTCAATGCTAGCAAACGCCTCATTGACGGCTCGCTGAGTTCGGCCGATCACGTCAATGTCATCCGCATGAGCTAGCAATTGAACGGACTTGTGGAAGATCGTGCCTCTGGTGGTGACATGTGAGTTCCGCACGATCCCCTCAAGGATGATGTTAAAGAAGTCGCATGACAACGCGTCGCCTTGTGTAAATCCTTTTTTTGACATCGAAGGTCTCGGTGAGTTCGCTACCGACCTTGACGGAGCAGCGAGAGTTCTCCATCGTCATCCTACACAATCTGACGAGTTTGGTAGGGATGCCAAAACTAGACATGGCAATGTATAGCTCGTCTCTATGCACGCTGTCATACGCGGCCTTGAAATCGACAAATAGATGGTGGGTGTCGATTTGTACTTCTTGGGACTTCTCCAGGATCTGCGGCAGTGTGAAGATCTGGTCGATTGTGGACTTCCCTGGCCTGAAACCACACTGATAAGGACCTATCAGGTTGTTGACGAACGGTTTCAAGCGCTCACACAGTACGGCAGAGAAAATCTTATATGCAATGTTAAGAAGACTGATCCCTCGGTAGTTGGCGCAGTCGAAGGGGTCTCCTTTCTTGTGGACCGGACAAAAGATGCTGAGATTCCACTCGTCGGGCATGCTTTCCTCCGACCATATCTCACAGATGAGCTGGTGCATGCACCCAGCCAGCTCATCCCCAGCCGCTTTGAACAGCTCTGCGGATAGTCCGTCCGCGCCAGCAGCTTTGTTCGATTTCAGTCTCGATATTGCTATCTTGACCTCGTCGAAGTCGGGGGGACGGAATTCTTGTCCATCGTCGTCCAAATTGAGTGGAACATTCTGCCTAACAGCGGAATTTGCGACGTCATCGCCGTTTAGGAGTCTGCAGAAATGATCCTTCCAGATTCTTAGCACCGACTGCGACTCTACCACTAGTTGTCCATTTTGATCCCGGCAGGCTTCTGTCCGAGCCTTATAACCACCGGATAACTGTTTTATCTTGTGGTAAAAATTTCGGACATCATTCCTGCCATAGCACCTCTCCATTTCCTCGACCGCGCGCTTCTCGTGCTCTTTCTTTTTTCTTCTGAGAAGCCGGTTCTCTTCCCTTCTTCTCTGTTTGTAGAGCTCACAAACAGCTCTCGTCGTTCGATGCAGCGTTGCCTTGTACGCTTCTTGTTTGGCAGCATGCGCCTGCCTACACTCGTCGTCAAACCATGGGTTCCTCTTAGGTGGTGGCGTGAAACCCAGCACATCAGTGGCGGCCTCTTTGATGGCTTCTTGACAACGTTTCCATTTGTCTTCTATTGTTTGTGCAGGCAGCGTCGAACTTTGAGATAGTTTCAGGGAGAATCGATCGGCAAAGGCTCTAGCGATCGGTTGCGATTGTAGCTTTCCGACATCAAACCGTCTTGGCTTGTCTCGACTCCGTTGCTCTCTCGATATCCGGGTTCTTACCTTGGCTACAACAAGGTGATGATCCGAGTCGATGTTTGCACCTCGGAAGGTTCGGACATCGAGGATATTGGAGGAGTGTCTGACGTCGATCGCAACGTGATCAATCTGGTTGACGGTTGATTGATCAGGTGATCGCCAGGTACCTTTATGAATGTTGAGGTGTGGGAACCGCGTGCTGACCACAGAGAGATTTCGCCCCGAGGCGAAGTCAACTAGCCTGAGTCCGTTTCCGGAGGTGTTGGCGTGCAGGCTGTGTCTTCCGATGACTTTAGCAAAGACTTCTTCTCTTCCCAGCTGAGCGTTGAAATCTCCTAGAACTATCTTGGTGTCGTAGCTGGGGCATCGATCATATGTCCTTTCTAGGAGATGATAGAAGTCCTCTTTACTGCTGTCATCTTTTTCCTCTGTCGGGGCGTGGGCGCATATGAGGCTTATATTCCCGAATTTAGCCTTGATGCGGATTGTTATGAGGCGTTCGCTTATGTATTGGAAGCTTAAGACTTTTTGCCTAAGTCTGCCTCGAACAACAAAACCGCATCCAAATAAGCGTTTCCCTCTCTCCCTGTAGCAGTCGCCGTGGTATATGTCGCAGTTTCTCACTCTTCTCTTGCCCGGCCCATCCCACCGCATTTCCTGAATTGCGGTAATGTCTGCTTTATAGCAGTCCAGGGCCTCCGCAAGTTCATCGGCTGCACGTGGTCTGTTTAGGGACCTCACATTCCACGTGCATATCCGTAGAGCATTATCCTTTTTTCGTTTGCGTGGGTCGTCAACAGTGAATCCATCCATATCCGAGGCATTCGGTTGATTCGCAACTGTTTATTTTTTAATGTGGCCGGGCAGTTACCCCGACGCACACCCCCAACCTGGAGGACCAGGTCCTTTTTTATACCTCTTGGGCGGAGGTCGCACTTATAGGTTTGGCAGGTTGAGTTCGGGTGAACAACAACCAGTACCCGATGGCTACCAACGTGGAGGTAGAATAAGCACAATTGGTGTGTGGAAGACAGTTACAGCAGCTGGGCATCGCCAGGTTGATACCAATCAGTGCCTACCCTGTTCCCACATCACCCAGCCATCACAAGCAATTACAAATTTTAAATAAGAAGTTCACCTAAACTGCGTTCCCGTCTTTAGCGTCACCCAAGACATCACCGTCTGCGACTTCTTTAGAACTCGCACACACGCCTCGCCAGTTAGTTGCAATAAGAGTCATCATTTTCATCCAGGAAGTGACCACAGCGCGGTCCACACCTCGACCCACAGCAGTCACAGCATGCAAATAGACACGATAGCTGACCATCAGTCGACGACGTCTTCCGTCTCCTTCAGAAGTTTAGAATGGTGGATTCCGGTACTCGAACAAAATCAACAAAGGATTCGCGATTGTTATTGTCACTAAGCACACACACATGTGAATCCCGGCGATACGGATGGGCGACTATTAGAAGTCAAGCGTGGTCCTCAGCCAAGATGTAAGGAATTCGCATTAGCACAGCTGCATTTGGCCACTAATGGCGAGACACTACCCAGAAAAAAAAAACAGAGAAAAAAACACGACAGAGCCACGGAAAATAGGAAACAAGCACGCTTTGGGGGCGGCAGGAGCAACAACACTTGGGCGCAGTGGAAACGATTCGTGGCATCACATGCGAGTGCAAATATTGAATTTTCCATCTCAAGCCACGCCGGCCGCGGTCTGGGTACGCCGCTCCGCCGCGTCGCCGTTGCCGCTGCGCGTATCACAAGTGCATCTCGCCGCGAAAGTTTACTTAAGGTAATTTCCTCGAGGGAAACATACCCATTCCAGCGTATCTGGGGACATTATTCTGCCGCGGTTGAAAGTCCGAATACAACAAAACTAATTGGCTGCCGTTGCGGCTATCTGTTGCTGTGTCTTTGCAAAAGCACACATCCTGACCATGGGGTTCAAGAGATGATGACATTAAACGTAGCAGTTGTCTTCGTCGTTGTCGTATGCGGCGTTGTATGGTCGTTGTCGACGCCGTCGCCGTCGTCGTCGTCGCCTCAGACGTCTTCTAGCTGAAATGACTTCATAAGAGTATGCACGACGACAGCAGGGACAGTACTTCATGTGTGCCGTCTTGTCACAGCGGTTTATGTCTTTCTCAGGTGTCTGCCTGTCTCTTGGCGGCAGTGTGTGCCTGTGCGGAGGAGAGAATGCCAAGAATGTCGTCCTCATTCACAGTCACGACTTAAATTTCCAACAACTCAGCCCCGAAATCCTACATGGTGCCTAATTGGTTGGAAAACACAGTCGCACACAGATGTTCGCGCGCACTTTCCACATGGGAGTCGTCGTTGCAATCCACCCAAGGACATTCGCCACTTGATCAGATTGCCGAGCTCGAGTGTGTAGTGGTAATTCAATTTTCATTAATGGCACAATTTATTAGCCAAGACCAGTGAGCCACCCAGAGGGGTTTTGTGTACGCGCTGTTGTGGCGAACTAAGCGCGGCTCCAGCCACTAGGACCGCGTCGTGCGCAATCGTGGGCAGGCATTGTTAGGCCGCAAATTAATGCTTTCGACACGGAAATCAACATTTCCCAACGATGGAAATTATTGCCTATCCGCACACGGTGAGCAACTCCTTTTCGCAGAAACAATCGTGTCCTGTGGGCTTCGAGGCTCCGCTCGCGACTCACAGGTGTAATCTGCGCCGGCCGATCGATTAATTGAAACTGCCTGCGAAAAGCACACGCTGGGCCCATAAACCATATTCTTAAGTGGAAACTCCCAATGGGTCACACGAGGAAACACGGGCAAACACTGAACGCGGTGATAAGAGAGCTTTTATCTGTTTCACGGTTTAACACCCGCAATTCATTAATCGGCTAAGTGGTCGCTGCTCTGGCACGGGGATTCCATTGTTCATTCTCACGGTTGTCACGATCTGTGGACGGAATGAACGAGGGAGCGATCGGCCACTTAGCCGTTTGAACAGAGCGCCTGCAATTAGGCTTCCATACAACTTTTGACCCACTGCGGGTCGCTGTCGGCATTGGTGACGGCTGTGGTGGAGTCGGTGGTGGAGGCGGTTGGCAATTGAAAAACAATCCAAATCCGATGTGGCTAGTCCAAGTCGAGTGGACGGTGGCGCGTCAGCTGGAGAGTGCTGCAGAAACTTTAATTTGAATTCCATGTCTGTTTATCTGGCTATCGGCGTGCTTGGCGGGGTAAATGAATTATTAATTAGATAGCTGAGGAGCGGGACAAGGGTGCTGCTGCAGCTTTGGCGGCGTCGGATGATGACGATGGAATGCGATTGTCGATTGCAGAGCAGCCGCGGGCAGGGTTGACGAAGGCACGACTGTCTTGCACAAAAAGGTGTGAAGTGGATAGATCGGAGAACAGCGCTTATATGCACATCCGGGGTATGGGAATGTACGCAACTATGGCAAATTGGTGAGTTTATGTGAAGAAAGATAAATTCTTTCCTAAGTCCACTTGATGCTTATTTTGTCTCTCTGTTGAATATGCTACTCTATGAGCCACAGAAATGCACAAACTGGCGAGAAAATACCTTTCTTTGCCAACTGGAACAGGAGATTCCCTTAAGCTAAGTTTTGAACACAGAGTGCTTCTCGAAAAAGCAATTCGTAGTGCGCCACACTTTTATTTCATCGAACGGGCCTCCATTCAAAATTGTTCACCTTGGACACGTCCAACCGATCACCGCTACAGCCGCTGCCGCTGCTACCGCTACCCACGCCGCCACCGCCGAGGTCAAAGGATACAAACTAATGATGTTGGCATAGAAGAATGCCTGATAAAACTTCCGCATGCTGTACCCACACAGCGCGCACACACAGCTCCTCAGTCGTCTCTCTGTTTGCATTACGAATTACCAAAGTGGCGATTATCGAAGATATTGATGTGCAGATGACTGCCCATCTCGCTGTACAGGGCCAACACCATCTCTGGCGGTAGAAGATGGTCAGATGAGAAATACACTTGCTTTGACCCTATGTCTTGCACGGTTAATCCTCGCCAGATAAACGCACACAGCGAAGACCCCGAACCGATGCTGGCGAATAAAAGGAACCCTGAACCCGCCGTCGATTCGGTCTGTGTGGCTGGTGTCCGGTGCCTGGCAAATTGGAATCTTGCACCGAGCGTGTGGCGAATTAATATTCAACATGAACTGCGGCGGCGAACAGGTTGTCCTCATAATCAACAATAATGGCGATCTCCACCTCACCCACAATCAAGTGTTTGGCGGTTTCCTGTTGCCAGATGGCGGTGCTGGACGGAGGTCATGCTGCCCGTGCTTGAGTTTAATTGGATGGTCACGGACCGACTGGGTCGCACCGAAAGTGGAGTTCTTGCCACAGTGGTGTGTGTCTTTGCTAGGCAACCGTGTCCGAGTTCGTCTTCGGCTGGCTTGCATGTGAACCAAACCAGAGAGCTAGGCGATAGTTGAGTATTATGAAACAGTTGCTACTCCCATAGTTCCATTCCTGGAAAGGTATTTGTATCGAACCGCTCTCGCGCACCCACCACGTAACCATTTAGAGGCGCAATCATGCAGACGGCTGCGCCACAAAAACCAACCGACAGCCAAATAGGACCAGGTGTCTGGTGTAGTGTGACATGAAGGTCATTCTTGTTGGGGATCTCGCAATAAATCTTGGAGCCAGAGCTGGCGCAGCATAGATGTCGTGACTTCTCCTCAAGAGATCACTGCTATTTGCGGCAAATTTTTTACTCCAGTTGTCATTCGGAGTCATGTTTTATTCGCTGTCCCTCCGGAGCTGTTGACTGCTACATGAAGTGCCGCTGCGCAGCGAGGGTACAAAGGTTCTGAACCCCGAGCGCTTGAGGTGGCTAAATGTAGGTGTGACTTTGCAAATGAATGTACGCTTCGGTGTTCTGTGCCACATCATAATTGGAACGTGGAACGCCGCCCGGACAATTGAGCAATTGTATGGGCTTTCAGCGCCTAGCAGTTGCGAGGGCGGTGGGACCGCGTCGTGCTGTGCTGGCTCTAAATTAAGATGTCGTCTGATCTGAAGACTTGTTTCCCGTTTGATTTATACGCAATCAATTGCTTGTTCGTTTAATGCAAGCTGGTCTGCTGTTGTGACTAGAGGCTGCTTAAGGATTGCTTATTACTGTGGTGGCGGGGTTGTGAATTAGGGAACAGATTGCTCCAGCAAATGAAATGAAATGCGTTCGTGTAATTTTGATGAGAGACAATTTGAAGGGTTTCGGACTGAATTTAAGCTATTAACGAAATATAATCACTGACTGTATCACGAGATTCCGTCATTCGTGAGAATAGTTAATTCGTGCAAGCTCTTCAAGAACTTTTGGCACGTTTGGCTTCTCCATTTCCTTCTACGTCATATTTCACAATGAATCTTAGAACTTCCCTATAAAAATTGGTGCTGCTTGTATGAAACTACCATAGGTGGGCATGTTCTCTTCAAAACCTTCGTTAATTTATGGAACTCAGTGTCTGCACCGACTTCAATGGACAAAGCCTCTTGGTCTCAAGTGGTGAGCTGCATTTAGGTAACTCGCAGTATAAAGATGATTTTAATGAAGCGGTACTCTCCAATCAAGTAGAACAAAAAATTTCTGGCGGTAGCTGAGATAAGACATTGAGTAAGACCAACTGGTGTCCAAACGCGATTTTTTTAGACCTCAAATTGATCGAAATAATAATAATTGGATGACCTTAGCCTAGAGCATCCTCTGTTGTGTTGTCCCAATGGCTCGAATTCGAAAACTTTTCAGCGACATAGTTAATAATAATAATTGGGTGGCACTTGCTCATCAACTACTCGTGTTGTGAGCGCTAATGTTCTCCCACAAGTAGAAGGGACCTACAGTTTTTTGTTGACTCTGAACGGCGAAGTTTGGGAAGCGTTTTTTCTTAGACAGTTATTATTCTTTGGGTGTTGTCAGCAGCTCGATAGAGATAGTGCCGCGTAAAATTCGAGGTGTTAAGCCGGGAATCGAACCTGGACCTTCCGCGTGTGATCGTCGAACTCTACTCAATACGCCATGGCCGCCACAATTGATCATTTCGATGTCTTACAAAATCTGTAAGCGACTCGACCTACAATTCCACATCATTGCCGCCAGCAGCAGTCTTAAAGTTACAGGAACGAATGACAGTTGCTTGAATTAAGGAGTAAACACAGTACCTACCAGGTATATGAAGTGAGCGTCAAGATACAAATGTCTCGATAGGGAACATTTGTTTTGAACGAGCCCTTATTACTTTTTTTTTTGTTCGTTTGCTATGACATCTGTGAAAAATATTTATGGTAGTATACATCAAGAGGCGTAGTGGATAGAGTGTGACGCTCGCACGCCGAAGGGTCTAGGTTTGATTCCCGGCTGAACACCTCGAATTTTGCACGGCTTCACCTCTTTCGAGCTGCTGACAACACTCAAAGAGTAATAATTGTCTAAGAAAGCTTCTCAAATTTCGCCGTTCGGAGTCGGCAAAAAAATGTAGGTCCCTTCTACTCGTGAGAGAACAGTAGCGCGCACAACACAAGTAGTTGATGAGCAACCTAGGCCCTGGTCCCCCTTTGGACTGTAGCGCCAACAATTAAAGGGAAAAAATCATGGGTTAATCTGGGACAACCATCAACATCGACTGCAAAATCAGATCGATTCGACAAGAAGACAATGCTGTGTGGTTGGTGGGACCAGAAAGGTGTGCTGTACGTTAAAACTGATCGCTACCAACAACAAATGATTAATTTGAACCATACATTGATCGAGAAACGACCAGAATGGGCCAAATGGCACGGCAAGGTAATTTTGCTCCATGACAATGCAACTGCACACAAAGCAAAACCGGTTCAGGATACAATCAAAACACTTGCCTGGGAGCAGCTACCTCACCTGCCGCATTCACCAGACTTGCCTCCTTCCGAATACCTTTTGTTTTCATCGATGGGGCACGCATTGGCTGATCAGCACTTTGATTCCTACGAGGAGGTCGAAAATTGGGTGTCTGCTTGCTTTAAAAGACGAAAAATTCTATTGACGTGGTATTCACAAATTGTAGAAAGCTGGTCAAAGGGTGTAAAAAACAATGCCCAATACTTTGAATAAAATATTTTTACATTCCCATCTATAATTAGTGTTTCATTTAAAAAAAAAACGGTATACCTGGTACATCCCACGATGTGATGATCAAGGGAGGAGGGAGGTGAGATTAATCAGAGCATCAAGAGCAGAGCTAGGCGTGCTGGGGAAAGCCCTTGTGCCTACCTCGCTCATCAACTACAGGGATCTACAGTATTCCCGACTCCGAATGGCGAAATGTGAGAAACCAAAGATAAGTCGTTCAAAAAAAAAAAGGCTATCGAAATGTTAGAGCGACGTTGGACTGATTATATCACTTTTGAAGGTTGTCGATGAATATACTATAGCAGTGCTATAGCAAACATAATTAACAGAAGCTTTAGCGTGGTTTATTCCTTCTTGGGAAACAGAGATTCATACGGAAAAAATATCAAAAGCGACGCTAAAACGACAACAACAGTGCGTGATCTAAGAGCAATTTTAAAATACCCTTCTTACTACTGCGACTCTGCTGCCAAAATAAAGCAAAAAACGGGTGTTAATGTAAGTCTGTCCACAGTCCAAAGAGTAATCAGAAATGCCAATCATTTAAAATGGAAGAAACTTCAAAAGAATTCACATTTAAATGAGCACAGAAAAATTTTCCATATGAATTAGAAAATCATCAGGCATCAGGTGTTTTTTTTTTCGGATGAGAAGAAGTTTGATTTTGATTGCTCCGATGGGCATAGTTATTACTTTCATGATTTAAGAAAAGGAGGTTTTATTTAATGTGACATTATGGTCGAGAAGGCGGAGTTCTTGTTTCCTTGAAGAGTGATACAATCAGTCCAACGAACTGTTCGATACCTTCTTTATAAAACGCTTCATCTCTAGCCACAAAAGAGGCTAAGAGAGATTCGTCTCATTTGAGGCATATTTTTTTCCGGCAAGTAATTTTTTGAGGTCTGAAAAGTGGTAGAAGTCGCCAGAAGAGGCCAAATCTGGAGAATACGGTGGATGCGGAAGCAATTCAAAGTCCATTTCGTGCAAATAGCCAACGACTTGTGACATGGCACTGTTTTTTTTGCAATTTCTTCCCTTAATGCCATGCAGTATTCAAAAGAAGTATAACACTGATAGATCGGTACCATTTTTTTTTTAAATTGTGTTTTTCGATTTCATCTTCAGGCACGACACACGCTCCTACTGAATCTAACCTACATATACCAGGTATACCGGTATGAAATGTTCTTTTTTTAAAATAAAAAACTAATTATTATTGGGAAAGTAAACACATTTTATTCAAAGTATTGGCCATTGTTTTCTACACATTTTGACCACCTTTCTGCAATTTGTGAATACCACGCCAATAAAATTGTTCGTCTTTTAAAGCAAACCAATGAGACACCCAATTTTCGACCTCCTCGTAGGAATCAAAGTGCTGCTTAGACAATGCCTGTCCCATCGATGTAAACAAATGGTGTCGGAAGGAGCCAAGTCTGGTAAATACGGCGGGTGGGATAGCTGCTCGCAGGCAAGTGTTTTGATTGTATCCTGAACCGGTTTTGCTTTGTGTGCAGGTGCATTGTCATGGAGCAAAAGTACCTTGCCGTGTCTTCTGGCCCATTCTGATCGTTTCTCGATCAATGCATGGTTCAAATTGATCATTTGTTGTCGGAGCGATCAGTATTAACGGTTTCACCAGGTTTTAGGAGCTCGTTGTACAGCACACCTTTCTGGTCCCACCAAACACACAGCATTGTCTTCTTGCGATCTGGTTTTGCAGTCGACGTTGATGATTATCCCAGATTAACCCATGATTTGTTCCGTTTAGGATTCTAAAAATAAATCCATATTTCATCGCCAGTAACAATCCGATACAAAACCGATTTTCTTTCGTGTCTTTGAAGCATAATTTCACAAGTGTTTTTTCGGTTTTCCATCTGTCTTTCATTCAATTCATGTGGCACCCATTTTCCACATTTTTGGATCTTTCCCATATCTTTTAAACGGTCAGAAATTGTTTGTTGTGCAACATTTATCATTGCTGCCATTTGCTTTTGACTCAAAGTGTCATCTCCATCCAATATCGTTTGCAATTCGGCGTCTTTAAACTTTTATGGTGGTCTTCCACGTTCTTCATTTCTCACATCAAAATCATTATTTCTGAACCGTTGAAACCATCTTTTGCATGTTGCTTCTGATAGCGCATGATCACCATATGCCTCGACAAGCATTCGATGCGACTCTGCAGCACTTTTCTTCAAATGAAAACAAAAAATGAATGCTTTCTGCAAATCATCACTTTCTGGTACAAAATTCGACATTTTTAACACGATGAAAAAAAATGATGTTGTCTGTTCAATGACTTGATGTATACTAAATATTTTTCACAGGTGTCATAGCAAACAAACAAAAACAAACAATGAATGTATGTGTTGGATATAGAGTGGTTTCGCGTCGTCTCTAATCTTAGCAGTCTGAATCCGTATTCGGACTTACTCTTGTGCAGGCTATTTTTTTTGTATGACTCCTGAAGTTATGATTACAAACATGTCTTCGTTGTCCAGCGCTGCGTTATATATTCAAATTTTCTAGGGCCTGGGAGCATTTAATATGTGTTTTGTTAAAGGGCCTAACATTTCGCGCAGAGAACTAAAAATCTTTCCCTTACTGTTTTCTCGGATGATACTTCTGCAGATTTACCATATTAAAATCCTCATTATTTTTGCATATCGTAATGTACAACTTTTCCGAGTTTTATTGAGTAGTATTCAAATGTTCAAGATTCATGCAGGTTATGCTTTTTGATGAATCCAGCTAAAATATATTATTTAAATTCTACTTTGAAACATGTCTTCTTTGCCCAGCGTTGCGTTAAGTTTTCCAATTTTTTAAGGCTTTGGAATATTTAGTGCGTGCTTTGTTAAGGGGTCTTACATTCTACGTAAAGAACTAAAAATCTTTCCCTTATTGTTTTCTGTCATGAAAATTCTGCGGATTTACCATATTTAAAATTGTCATTATTTATTCA
Organism: Eristalinus aeneus; assembly: GCA_955652365.1. Taxonomy (NCBI): domain Eukaryota; kingdom Metazoa; phylum Arthropoda; class Insecta; order Diptera; family Syrphidae; genus Eristalinus; species Eristalinus aeneus. The sequence continues at coordinate 63,040,352 of OY019134.1, read as the reverse complement.
TATCATAACATACAACGTTTCCGACTTTTATTGAGTAGAAGTCAAATGTTTAAAATTCAAAACTATTTTATATTACTTAAAACAAGCATAACTTTTGCATGTAATATAAACAAACAGTTGCGTGCCAAGAAGGTTAGTTTTTACCAAAAAATACTGTGTTAATTTGATCCTGTCTACTTTCTTAGTTCCTGTTTTTTTTGCGGAATTTCGTTGTGCGGAATGACAAAATTGAAACATTTTTCACTCTAATTTGAGCACCTCAAAAATATTCTTCAGTTTCGGGGATCACCTCCTCGTTCGAGCCATATTTTTTTCCGGTGATCAATTTTTCAGGTCTACAAAGAGGTGGAAATCACTGGGGGAGCGATTTAAAGAATACGGTGGATGCGGAAGCAATTCAAAGCCCAGTTCCTGCAATTTGGCATTTACACGGTGCATTGGTTGAAGAGATGTTTTTCTTCTTCAAATGTACCATTTTCTTAGAATTTCGTCCTTCAAACGCAGCAATAATTCCATGTAGTATTAACTGTCCTTTTGTCTTTCTCAAGATAGTCGTTGAATGAAATTACATGCGTAACCCAAATTACGGATGCCAGCCGACCTTTGTGTTTTTGGACGCTTTGGGTGTGGTTCACCGGCTTCTGCCTATTGAGTCTGGGATGTAGTGGTGGATCCATGTTTCATCCATTTTTACATATCGACGCAAAAAGTCCTGTTTATTCTGGGGAAACAGCTCCAAACATCTCTCAGAATCGTCATTGTTGTTTTTGGTTCACTGTGATCAAACGCGGCACCCATTTCGAAAACAGCTTTACCCTGGACAAATGTTTATGCAAAATGGTGTACACACTGCCTTCTGAGATCTTTTAGGCATCAGCTATCTCACACAATTTCACTTGTTCACGTTCACAGCAAGTGTTCCCTATCAAGACATTTGTATCTAGACGCTCACTTTATACTGGTATACCTGGTACGCCTAAATTCGTGCCATGCACTAGACCTTTGACCAACATTAAGTCTGCCAAATTCCCCTGTAAATTATTGCCATTTCGCGTGTGCCATCCACCTCTTACAGCACTTCAGAATACCAGATAAAAATTTGTCTTCATTTAACCGCATTCCAAGCCATCGAAGAAGAAGCGCCACTCTGCCCCAACCTCATCCCGCGAACGCACTAAAAGCGAATTTGATGAGGATCGACTCTTACGTAACACAGTTTCATGGTCTCCATTTGGTGGTCGCCCCACTCCGTTAGGCTTCCAAAAAACGAATACGTAACACCTCATGGGATTTCAAACGCAATTATCTCCACACGGTTCGATTGATTGTTGTCCCCTTGGCCACAAACACACACTCTGGTGGCGACACACTGCGCTTCCGATCAATTATCTATCGACGAAAACACTCTTTCACTCCGCAACCGATTGACATTGCCCGATGACCAAATGCAGGCGAAGATATTTTACCCAACGGTAGCGTTTGACACGTGAGCCACGTTAGTCAACTTCGCATCGGCCCCACCACCATCAGCTCGGCTGCAGTCAAAGGTCCGACGAGCGCACTGTAATTTTCATCTGATTTTGACCAAATAAGGCGGCGTTACATTATCGCCGGGTGATGGGTGATGACCACCTGTAAGCTGCACGTAATCGCTGAATGTCTCTGCCACGAGATCATATCCGACTCAGAATCCATTAGCATTTAGCTATCCGAGGTATGTTAAATGGCCGCTTTGGCGGCTGGATTTGATGGTGGCTTTGAGGAAGCGCGTATGCGCCAGCTGCGCTGTTTTGGTCAATCATCGATGGCGGCGGCGACGGGATGTCACTTTTCACTTTTATTGAAATCACTTTCGATTGCTTTTGAGCGCTCGTCGCAGAGGACGTCCGATTTGTGGTTTGGTGCATTTTTCTGCAGGCACTTGAAATTGCCGCAATTTTTCATCTCATGTTGAGTGGGGATCTTCTGCGGTTTCTTGCTGTCTCATAGAACAATGTGGATGACAACTACCTCCAACTACACCTGAGTGCCGAAATCACTGGCGAGTGGCACCCCTTCAAAGCGTATCTTGTGAGGGTATGTAGACCCTGAGTTTCGAAACACGTGGGATGGATTGTGATTAGGTTGGACAGGACTTAAATCCTCGTCAGTTGGAATCCAGTCTGAGTTAAGCCTCTACAGCTCATCGAGTTGGAGTCGAGGTTGCTTTAGTCGACGGAGTTAGCTTAGCGCAGTACGATTCCCAGCTCAGTAAACTGTCTGATTTATGAGAAAGGCCTCCGCATGCAGTCGGACACGGTATTACCTCAGCAGGCTGTCTTAACTCTTCTTCATCGCAACGGTGTTCGAAAGGTCACTCAACCAAAGAGAAGCCAGCCGCCCACGCAATGCGTTATCGCAATGCAAGCCTCAAAACAATTGAAAGTGTTCCTTTGGCCGCGACAAACAATGGCCACTGAGACTCCGACAGATTGGCGTACAAGCGATATCGGTCGGCAAGCCACTTACGGCCTCTCCGCGATTTGCATACGATCAGCGAATCCGTGCGCCATGCCAATTCAGCTCTGAGTGGTGTCTTCGTTCAATAAATCCATCTCTTGGTAAGCGACTGCACTGTGTGCCAGTGTGTGCGCCGAGCAAGGAGTTTCACTTTTTAAATCGTCGCACTGGCAGAGCCAACGGCTCAGACCCCGTGGTAGCTGGATGCTGCGCTGGACTTGTGTATACCCTTATCGTGATGGCCACCGTTGCGCGAGGGGCTGTGGGCCTGGTACCGATCATCAGCGTCAATCAACTGGTCATGCTAATGCTGGTCGATGTTTTGCTCCATCTGTCAATCCTGGTTAGAGTGTTGGAGTAGTGGCTCTCTTGGCTTGCGGTGAGTTGAGAGATGTTAGCGCATAAATCACACTCAAGTACTCGAGGGGGTCAAGTTTCACTTTTTCGCTGCGCGTTGAGTGTGTTACCGAATGCAGGATGGGCCTGTGCGTCTCGTCTAGTCGGTCGATTGCGCACGCAAACTGCATAAAATCAAGTGACGGACACCGCTTGCGGTAGGAGGGACTCGAATTAGCGGCAATCATTTGTCTTCGAGTGAACCGACTGGAATTTGACTCGCTGCTGGAGGGGTGGATTGATCTAAGTGCTTGGTTCTAAAGAAGCAAATCTTCCGTTCGAGCAACGTGTCTCTCCAAAATTTTCACTTCTGTGTGCGCCGCACGTCCGATTGGTGAGACGGAAATGCAGTGCAAGCAGTTGTCCCATTTGGCGACCACAATCGAGAGTTGTTTTCTTGTCGCAAATTGCTGCGACACTTTCTAGTCAGCCCAACCTTAGCGACAGTCTGCGGAATAGTGTCACCTGTCGACGGGCATCTGCGACAGCCGTCCAAATATTTGCTCAACTTTCATTTGCACCGCAGTCGGGCTGTCTTCAGTCTGGCCACTGTCTAACCTACATCCGATGCGTTGACGCTACTGTCGGGCAGCTTCAGCGCCGCCTGACCTAGGACCGCTAGTTGTGCGCGTTTTCAAACAAAAGATACACTCACTTGGCCTCAATTTCTTCTGCGAGTCGTGAAGCTATTCTAGCTCGCAGTCGATGGCTCGCCGGTGAGCGCGCGGAAAAAGCGATTAAAACACGTTGACCACTTGACACTTGTGGTTTGTGGCTGCACTCTCGCAGGATGTGCACGGGACTTCAAGTGCTTCCACGGCCTGGCCGAGGAATGCTCAAAGGTCTAACCTCCGGATAGTTGGTTTCCCACTAACACTATTAATTATGAATTCGCGCAGCGCTAGTGGCGTCGTTTATCATGGTCGGCAATTATGTGGTCGGCCATCCGGTGAGCAGTACGCGCGCGTACACATGTTCCAACACATGTTCTACCGGTGACTCCCGACACCCGGGCTAGAGAGCCATGTCCATTCCAGAGTTATGACTGGGAATAAAGAACACGCGACACGGATGCTGCAGTGTTCGCTGCGGACGACGTTGCGCAGGCTTCTTGGCGCAGCGACCAACAATCATAGTGTCAAGGGGGCATTGAAATAATGCTGCGTCGTGCTCCGGGGATAAATACCGACGTTGCTGAAGCGCGTATTGGCCACCGCCGATTCGCCAATAAACGCACTCTAACCTCACTCCCTAAGGTTCACTCGTAGATTCCTGGGAGTTGCGTGACTCTCGCCGTGGTAATTAATGGCCATTATATGGCCCGGTCAGACGTCCAGTGGTCCACCTTTTCATTACGGATTCTCCACAGATGCCCGGGTGGCTAATAATTAAAATCAACATCACTGCCGCAGCCCCGACATGGTGGCTGGCTGGCTGTCTTCGATGCTCAAATGTCTGGTGCGTCCACCGCGGGAGGATAACTCCGCTGTTCGAGTGGGTGGACCGACCGGAGGCGGCGAGACGGTGACGGCGTGAGTGGCCTCTATATGTGCGCGTTGCGCATGCGAGGCGCTCACCTGTTGCTCGTCGCAGCGCTCCCAACCTGCTCAGCCGTTCGGCTGTTTAAACATGAAATTAATTTGCTACACACGCCGAACGATGGCGATAGTGAGGTGGACGGCGATGGTGATGGTGATGGCAATGGCGATGGCGATGGCGATGGATGTGGAATTGTAATCGACCGGGGATGGGTCGCCGCACCGACTCCTCCGCCAAGGAGGACTGCGACTTCCATCTCGTGCTCGGTCGTCGTTGGCTTTGTCCCTGTCGCTGTTGATTTTCTGCGCGCTTCCTAGTGCTATCGCAGCAAGATTAAATGAAGAAGACGTAAGGTCAAAGTAAAAGTATTCCTTCGATGCTCCGCTGTGCTCCTCGGTGCCTTCTGTTGTGGCAGAGTTCGTTGTGGGTGTCGTGAGTGAGTGTTTTTTCTTCGAAAGGAATCTATGCATCAATATCTGGATAATGAACTGTTGGTTATTGGTTATTCGCCGTTCGGTTGGCTTTTGATGGAAGGGCAAACGGAGTCGCATTTGTGTCGTGGTGCACGCAATTGTGCGGAAGTCTGTGAAAAAATTGCTGAGCGATCTTTTGCGGCGAGCGTACATTTTCATTCGCATTCTATTTGAGATGTTTGTTGGCGGAGGAGCGGCATGGAATGGCCGTGGTGGCCTACCAACCTTTTTGTTTGCATTTTTGTGTTTTTCGAAAGCCTGGGAAATTGGTTAGGTAGAAAGGCATTCTTTTCGGGGAGCCTATCGAACTCGACATTGGCTGGCGTGCGAGTTAATTCATGCGGACGTAGATTGGTTGTTCGCTGGTCACTGTGTTAGATGGTTGTGCAAGTTGTCCACTTCCGGCACTGGAAAATCACTTGTAGAGGAGTTCGCCTTTTATAAATTGGAGTGGAGCCTCAAGGTCATCACACAATGACCAGTCTGACCCCATAGTCGCCTTTCTGTTATTTGGGCATCTACCATGATTTGAGATCCCTTGGCGAGAGAAAAGGTGCACAAACGTCAATCCTTCCCTATCGAAACCATCAAACATTGAGATCCCATAAGCCTACAAGGACGTTTGCCCCACGTGACAGTGACACTCCTTAGACAAGAGTTTAGTTGAAGGTTTCCTTTTTCTGTAATTCACTACTTAAGAACTGTCATGAAAAAAATCAGGTTATGGCACTTACGATCCACTTACGCGGTCATCATCCACCATTAGCAACTTCGATGAAGGTCCCAGCTTTGATTCGTGAATTGAACGCTTCATACGTTGAACGCCATTTTCATTGTTAAGTTTGCTGCTTGCAGAAACTTCCTTAACTACGCGCCTGTATTCAAAGAAGAGTAATACCACGCACAACACGAGAAGTTGGCTAGATTGGCGCTCCAACTATGGCGGGCAAGTGAAGTTACAAAGTCTCCAAGTGTACAAACTTGAACTCACTCCAGGCTCGGCATTCAAAACAAATGCAGTTTGATGTATGACTGACTTTGCATACTTCAACAACATCATCAACAATAAACGCAATCAATGGAACGCAATGAAACGAGTTTGCGCGGTTCGAGGTCAACAAGAAAACCGATTCAAATCGCCACTCCTTGACACGGGGCTGGTGAACACAAAGCTTTCCAGGAGTATCAAATTTCTAGAAGAAAACATGGAAAGGCGGGTGCGGAGTAACTGGATAAATATTTGCTTTCAACGGCGGTGGATTGTAATCATGACTTAGGTTCGGGGGAAATCATGAAATAGAGGGGATTTGATTTCTGTATTGTTTCTTGTGAGTTAATGACAAGTCCAAGAGTGTCGAGGGTTTCAGATCTTCAGCAGCCGTTCGTTTTTCTGTGCTGTTATAGAAGGAGCCAAGACTATGTGGCTGACTCCGAACGGCTAGCTTGCAACTTTTAACCAACGTATCACCGCAAGAGGGATGGGAAAATTTGAGGCAGAATAAAAGTCAGACGAAATTAATTAGAGGTGCACTTATGAATTTATGAGACGACCGCTTTTGTGCAGAAGTCTGTAAATTGATGAGATGGTGTCTAGAAAATAATGCCAATCCCAAACCACTAAGCCACTACGTCACTGCGTCTACACTCTTCACCTGTGATTTACTAAATTTAATTTCTGGCATGAATCTATGAATGCAGTCCTTACCGCTGCTTAGACGCGGTGTTGCTCCTTATTGACCAGAGCTATGGTTTTACAGTTTTTATCGATACACAATTCCGACCTAGTAAGGAATATTATAAGTGGAAAGCGCAACAGTTCACAGGGGGATCAAGACCTTGCTTGCTCATCGACTACTCGTATTGTGTGCCCTAATGTTCTGTCACGAGTCGAAGGGACCTACAGTTTTTTGCCGACTCCGAACGGCGAAGTTTAAGAAGCAGTTTCTTGGTTAACGCTCTTTGACTGTTGTCAGCAACTCGCAAAGGAGCCGTGAAAAACTCGAGATGTTTAGTCGAGACGAATATGCTTTAAAAAGTCCGTTTTCTTGCTGTCCAGCTGCGGCCAATGGCGTGCATTGAGTTTGTTGATGTCTTTCTCGTTATGCGCATTCTTTCCTTGGATTCATAATGCCTAGTTATAAATTGACAATTTTTATTAATCAACAAGTTGATGCTGTTTCGCAACTTTTAGCCTCGTAAGATGACATTTTCTTTTTGGGAAACTTCTAAAACGTTCAAGCACTTCCGCCAGTTTAAATGCAGGTTTCATTTTCAGGATTACAAGAAAAAGGAAAAACTGAACCAGAACGAGAACGAGGCAAAAGAAATAAATCCATAGAAACACTGTTGACTGACATGCAGTTGTAGGACACACAAAAAAAGACATGAAACAGCCTGGACTGGGAGATACAGTACATTCCGAGGCTATTCCAATAAATTCTTGCTTTCGTTCTTGAAGAAGCACCGCTTATGTAGACAATCGAAAAATGGGCATTTTGCTTCACTTCTAGTTTCAATTCATGCACATCCGCACATGTAACCTAATTTCAAAAAGTTTAGCTCTTGAACCCTGTTCGCAAAATTCTCCGGTTTACTCCAGACTATTCAAGATCATGTAATACACATTACGGCGTGTATAACTTAATTCGTGCGGCTCTTTTTTCATGTGAAACCCAATTTCCTTGTTTTTGAAAATATCCAGCTCCTTTTAAGCGTTTTGAAATGGCTGCTTAATTCTAAATAAAGTAAGCAATGCTACTAAAATGTTATACCCCCTTATATGTAGGAAATCACTCCTGAGCAAAACAAATAAGATTATAATATTTAAAATAATTTTTCAAGCTATGATAACTTTTGCTTGTCAAAAAGTTACAAGTTGCTCAAAACAAGACCTTAAAAATGATGACTAATTTGCCTTGGCTCTTTTCTACCCAAATTTTACATGAGCAAACTTGAGTACGACGGCGCAAGTTCCGCTGTTAGGCAGAATGTCCCACTCAATTTGGACGACGATGGACAAGAATTCCGTCCCCCCGACTTCGACGAGGTCAAGATAGCAATATCGAGACTGAAATCGAACAAAGCTGCTGGCGCGGACGGACTATCCGCAGAGCTGTTCAAAGCGGCTGGGGATGAGCTGGTTGGGTGCATGCACCAGCTCATCTGTGAGATATGGTCGGAGGAAAGCATGCCCGACGAGTGGAATATCAGCATCGTTTGTCCGATCCACAAGAAAGGAGACCCCTTCGACTGCGCCAACTACCGAGGGATCAGTCTTCTTAACATCGCATATACGATTTTCTCTGCCGTACTGTGTGAGCGCCTGAAACCGTTCGTCAACAACCTGATAGGTCCTTATCAGTGTGGTTTCAGGCCAGGGAAGTCCACAATCGACCAGATCTTCACACGACACGACGCCCACCATCTATTTGTCGATTTCAAGGCCGCGTATGACAGCGTGCATAGAGACGAGCTATACATTGCCATGTCTAGTTTTGGCATCCCTACCAAACTCGTCAGATTGTGTAGGATGACGATGGAGAACTCTCGCTGCTCCGTCAAGGTCGGTAGCGAACTCACCGAGACCTTCGATGTCAAAAAAAGGATTTACACAAGGCGACGCGTTGTCATGCGACTTCTTTAACATCATCCTTGAGGGGATCGTGCGGAACTCACATGTCACCACCAGAGGCACGATCTTCCACAAGTCCGTTCAATTGCTAGCTTATGCGGATGACATTGACGTGTTCGGCCGAACTCAGCGAGCCGTCAATGAGGCGTTTGCTAGCATTGAAGCGGAAGCGGCTAAAGTGGGACTGGTGGTAAACGAGGGCAAAACGAAGTATATGCTGTCATCGAAGAAGGACGCAGAACATCGACGTCTCGGTCAGAGCGTCCCTATGGGCAGTAGACACTTCGAGGTAGTGAAGGACTTCGTCTATCTCGGCTCCGCGGTGAATAGGGACAACAACATCAGTACCGAAATCAAGCGCAGAATCACTCTTGCCAATCGCTGTTTCTTTGGGCTCAAGAGGCAATTGAGTAATAAAGCTTTCTCCCGAGCGACCAAAGTGACTTTGTACAATACCTTGATCATCCCAGTCCTGCTTTACGGCGCAGAAACCTGGACGCTACTAAAAGCGGATGAGGAAGCCCTTGGTCTCTTCGAGAGAAAAGTTGTGCGTGCGATTTTTGGTCCTGTTTGCGTTAATGGCATCTGGAGGAGAAGATTCAACCACGAACTGTATGGGCTGTACGGCGGCATGAGCCTAGTCAAGCGTCTACGGATACAACGCTTAAGGTGGCTAGGCCATGTAGAGCGCATGGACAGCACTGCTCCGGCCCGAAGAGTTTTCGAATCCGAACCACAGGGACAACGCAACAGAGGACGTCCTAGACTGAGATGGCGCACACAAGTGGAAAAGGACCTCAACCAACTTGGAGTGCGCAATTGGAGACAGCTGGCAAGAGATCGTGCTAGCTGGAGAGGCATGTTGGTTGAGGCCCAGGTCAACCCCGGACTGTAGCGCCATCCGAAGAAGAAGAAGAAACTTGAGTACTTCAAGTTGCAAGGAAAATCGAAATCCTCAACGAAGATTTACTCTATGATGTTTAAATTCCAAAACCATATTAATAAAAGATCTGCCGAGTATATAAAAATGTTGATTTCGCATTTATTTATTATTTCTTTTTTTTTAATTAATTAAATAATTTATTCATTTTGTACTCAAATTGTTTATCGATAGATTTATTTATATATTATAATTCTTACAGATTATATACATATATATTTATACATATGTTTATTATGTTATTTATTTATTTATTTATTGGTTTATGTATGTTTGAAATGGTAGTCATTCCGAAATTTTACACAATTTTGAATATAAAACATATTTAATGAAGGTTTTTTGATCATAAATTTTCCTTCAAAATAGTCAAAAATGTTTTTGCAAAATGTTGTTTCCAGATCGTAAAATATAATTCTCCAATTGTTAGATATAAATTATGTATCAAATCTCTGTACAAGCTGCGTCTGTCCCGAAATATTTTATAAAACTATGAATTTCAATAAAGTATCTACTGACACTCAAAGATTCTGCGAGTTCTTCTTTTGTTTGGTAACAATCTGCATAGAGTAATGCTTTAAGTTCTTCATCTTCAAATATTTTTGGCTGATCAGGAATTTCATCGTCTTCCAAGCCAAAATCACCACTTTTTAATCGTACAAGCCACTTTTGGTACGTTCGCTCAGCTAGCGCATGTGCACCATACATATGAAGACTTTTGGCAACTTTTGGTTTTCTTTAAATTAAAGTAATGAAGAAGAACTCACCGCAGGCATTTTTACAGGCACAAAGTTCGGCATATTTGAGTGAAAAAAATTATTGTTGCTTACGCCTCAAATGAAAGACATATACTGAAATGACGTGCAATGACACTAGCTTTTCAGCTCATGTTCCAATGAATAATACAAGTTACGCCATCTGTTGGCAAACCGCGCGAATTTAGTTATAGTTCCCATAGAAATAAATACAATGAGTGAGTGAACTTTCGTACAGTCGAATATTCAAAATATACTTCAAATTTCAAAAAACTCGGCAGCTTTAGCTTCTTACAAAAGTTATAAAAAGGTTCTCCTTACCCTCCAATACGCCATTTTGCAAGTCACTGTTTCGATTGTCTAGTGTGATGAAAAGAATTTTGCGGCAGCAGTTTTCCAAGGAGAAATCAAAAGCTGGACCGTAAGCGAAAACACTGAAGACTGAATTCGTATGCCTTTGACATACAGTCCTGTCTGTGAAGAAGGCACAGGTGTAAGTGGACAACGTCCAACAAGTGGCTACAATACCCCTTGACTACCGCAATATCACAGCATTGCGATTGTGAGCCGGCCATCCCGACCACCAAACTTTAAGCCAATAGAGGATCATTGGGGATGAGCAAGGGCTTGTGCACACGAGGCAATGTCTTAACGCTTAATAACACAATCCTCGCTAGTCAGTCTGACATACAGACTCTTCGCGGCACTCTTTGAATAGCCATCACAACGTCCGTTGTGTGGTGAAGCAAATATTCAGCGAACCTTTTTGCCCGAGGGTAAAAAAATGGACCAGGCTTAGCACTCTGTCGGTTGTAAGTGGTCTCAGCACAGAAAAAATGTCAAGCTCAGAAACACTGTCTTACAAAAAGCTTCTCAAAATTCGCTGTTCGGAGTCGGCAAACACTGTAGGTCCCTTCTACTTCAGAGAAAACAATAGCGAGTAACCGTTAGTTGACGAGCAAGCTAAGCCCGGGTTCCCCAGTGGACTGTTGCGCCACCCAATTATTATAAGTCAGAATCACTGGCGTGCTTCAGAGATGGATTGTTGACAACCTCAGCAAATGTTTTAAGCACATGTTTGCACATGGAAAGCCGAACCAAGACCACGCGCAGACCAAGGACTGCTACAAGGCAGACATCACCGCCATCCAGGACTTGCGATATAACGGCCCAGAAACTGCAATTTCTACTACAGCGGTTGCTACAGAGGTAGAAGAATCAGGAATTGTTGTTCGAGGTAGACTTAGACAAAAAGTCCTATGCAACGACCCTGCACCGAGCGCCTCATGACACGCCTTAACAACAGACAGATGATCACGTTGCGATCGATGTTAAGCACTTAAGATGGCTATGCCATGTAGAGGCTGTGGACCCCACCGGCCCTAAGAGTCTTCGAAGCCGAGCCATTGGGACAAAGCAACAGAAGTCGGTTTAGGCTTAGATTGCGCACACAGGCAGCTGGCTGGGAAGGCATGTTGGTTGGGGCCCAGGTCCACAACGGACTTAGAGGTACACGAAAAAGAAGAAGAAGAAGAAAAAAAAATTAGAGGAAGAAGACGAAGAAGAAGAAGAAGAAGAAGATGAAAGAGAAAAATAAGAGGAAGAAGACGAAGAAGAAGAAGATGAACAAGAATACCAAGAAGAACAAGAAGAACAAGAAGAATAAGAAGAACAAGAAGAACAAGAAGAACAAGAAGAACAAGAAGAACAAGAAGAACAAGAAGAACAAGAAGAACAAGAAGAACAAGAAGAACAAGAAGAACAAGAAGAACAAGAAGAACAAGAAGAACAAGAAGAACAAGAAGAACAAGAAGAACAAGAAGAACAAGAAGAACAAGAAGAACAAGAAGAACAAGAAGAACAAGAAGAACAAGAAGAACAAGAAGAACAAGAAGAACAAGAAGAACAAGAAGAACAAGAAGAACAAGAAGAACAAGAAGAACAAGAAGAACAAGAAGAACAAGAAGAACAAGAAGAACAAGAAGAACAAGAAGAACAAGAGGAACAAGAAGAACAAGAAGAACAAGAAGAACAAGAAGAACAAGAAGAACAAGAAGAACAAGAAGAACAAGAAGAACAAGAAGAACAAGAAGAACAAGAAGAGCAAGAAGAACAAGAAGAACAAGAAGAACAAGAAGAACAAGAAGAACAAGAAGAACAAGAAGAACAAGAAGAACAAGAAGAACAAGAAGAACAAGAAGAACAAGAAGAACAAGAAGAACAAGAAGAACAAGAAGAACAAGAAGAACAAGAAGAACAAGAAGAACAAGAAGAACAAGAAGAACAAGAAGAACAAGAAGAACAAGAAGAACAAGAAGAACTAGAAGAACTAGAAGAACAAGAGGAACAAGAAGAACAAGAAGAACAAGAAGAACAAGAAAAACAAGAAGAACAAGAAGAAAAAGAAGAAGAAAAAGAAAGAAAAAGAAAAGAAGAAGAAGAAGAAGAAGAAGAAGAAGAAGAAGAAGAAGAAGAAGAAGAAGAAGAAGAAGAAGAAGAAGAAGAAGAAGAAGAAGAATAAGAAGAAGAACAAGAACAAGAACAAGAAGAACAAGAAAGAGAAGAAGAAGAAGAATCATTGGCCGGACGAAAAAAAAAACGTTGTCCGCCAAAATTATGTTCTCAAGCTACCAGGTCATGGCACAACAATAACCAATCGCACGTCAAGTACAAATAAAATGCCACACAACGATTGATCGATCAATTTGAAGAAAACAACTGACCACAGTCCGCCATCATCGGCAATTCATCCTTTCCCCGGAACCATTCGAATCCAGGTCACTAGAACGTTGCGCGGGCCACCCAAGTGCCGGGCAGAGACCGCGCATAAGCGCGCTCCGCTCTCTCAACTTGCATAATTACCGCTGACAAGTATGACATAAAAACTGCTTAACCCCGTCTTAACCCGTCGAGGTCCTGACGCACACGCCAGTACGAGCACGCTCAGCTCGAGGCGGCGGCACACGCAGCCTAATTGAAAAATCACATGATTAATGGATGAGTATCAGCGTCAGTGGTTAACATAAAAATCCTCTCGTGCGTCAATCAGTCTCTGGCGAGGGTTGGCGGCGGTCCCGCGAATATTCGGCTGATCGCTGTTACACGACAACAGGCCAATCGAATATTTTTCGAATGTTTTGCCAAAGCAGGTGAAAGTACACACATGCGGCTTCTACATGCGTACGGGGATGCATAAATTAAATTCACAGCACTGCGAACACATTGCTCGGGACATCATCAATTGCGAGTGCCGCCGAGGCGCGGTATGAGGAAGACTGCGTGCGAGAGTGTGCAGCGCACAGCAGAAGCCCGATGACAAATGATCGGACAATATGAGCAAGTCGCTGCCGCGCAAGCGCGCAATCGTGCGCTGGAATGTGGGAAATTTACAATTTAAAGTTGGATTTATTGATATGTGGCCGAAACGGCACCACCTACCTACAGACCTCCATTCCGGCGTTCGGACGTTCAGACGTTCGGACGTTCCACTGCGCAACGGCTTAAGGGGGTCACACGCTGATGGGATCCCCCGGTGTCGCGGCACGGTGGTGACGGGGCAATTGGTTATTGATTGAACGATCTGCCGACTGCCTGGATGCGGGAACGTACATATTTGCATCTGATTGCCGCACAGATACGGCTGGTAGTCGCATCGCGCTAGTTGCGACGTCAGAGGGAGCCAAGTCCGTGATGGTTGTCATGTCTGCCGGTGTAACCGAAAATGAGCCTGTGCGCACTCATAAATTAGCGCAGCCACACCCACCGCCCAAGTTCTTGTCTTGTTCCAGTTCTGCGCATTTATTAATGATTTCGCGGGCTGCTACAGTCGTATCTGTGCTCTTGATTCGGAGAGTTATAGCGACATCAAAGGAACTAGATGACCTTCATGTCACGGTACACGGTGCAGGCATTTCGGACTTTATTTTGTGTCGAACGTCATGTTCGAGGAGTGGCTTCGCTGATGTCGAGATTGTGGGGTCTGGCGGACGATGCGAGGGGGCGTCTGTCGGATGACTTTGGGTGGGTCGGGCATCGATTGAGTTCACCCGAGTGCGAGGGTTGAGTCACTCATGGACTTGGGCTTGATTTTGAAGGGTTTTCCATTGTGAGGCTGACTTTGGTGGAAGGTTGTGGGAATTTGTCGAATCGCCATTTTGATTTGAAAATCGTCTCCCAGCTCACTCTATCGATCGTGACCGAGGCCACTCCTGCCTCCTCGTCTCCCAGCTCGCTCGATCGATCTTGACGGAGTCCCTTCCTGCCTTCCACTTCGTCTGAGTATACATATCTTACCTAACCACGCCGTGGAGATGCGCCAAGGCTTACAGAAGTGCACTGAATCAATGCGGCTGGAATGACCGCCACTTGGTAACAGCGTCATCGGCCTTCCATTATCCAGATGCACTTCTATTCGTAAGTCTCCGCTTTAGGTATCATTATGCTTCTCTCTCACCGGGTGGTGTGAAAGAGCGGACAACGCGTCTCAAGGCGCTGTGCAGTGTCTCACTTGCGTAATACCTCTGTGCTGTGTGTTTTGTTTTATCTGCCGCGGTATGCAGCAATCATCGCTGACCGCGTTAGTTCTGTATTCGGCTCGATTGGGCCGTTTCTTTGTTTTCGGCTCTCAGGTGGCAAATTAGATTCCAGAAGGAAAGCGCTTACGCAGTTGACATAATCGACACCACACGACGGCCGTGTGTCGTGTGTCCGCAGTGCGCTTTTACTTTTCATACACACCGAGAGAGTGTGTTGGAGAGTGTCTGCTGGCATAGGTAAAAGGCCAAATAAGGCAGGCGTGTTCCGAGGCATTGCCCTTTTGTCCACCACCGTTTCTTTAAATTCACTCTCGATGGCTTGCAGCTACCGCAACTGAGTGCGATCATCTAAGAGCCCCCCGGCAGCAGGGAATCGTCGACCGAGGACGCCGAAGAAAGGCACAAACAAAAAGCGCGATCCTTTCCACGAAATTTTTCCACCGCGAAACGCTAATTAATGCAGTGTCGTGCTGACCCTTGAGAGCAAACTGATCCAACCTCCTTTGACAGAAGTTCACACTGCTGCCCCCCCGTGCACGTTGTGGTGTGGCCAAGTGTCGTGAACACCTGGGCTAGTCGCAGAATTCCCGCCACCTCGCCCATCTTGCCCATCAGGGGAAATGGTTAATTTGCTGGTAGCCACGGCAAGCTGCGACAGCGTATGCGGAAGCCCACGTGGGAACGTCGATGAAACCGAAATTCAATGACGAGTGCGCGTGCAGTTCATTGGCCAATGACCCAATTCCCCGAAGGGAGATCGACTCAGAACCGGTGGACTCAAGAGAAACCAGATCAGATACGCGGAATTCACGCACTGGAGGTCCTTTGCGCGAAACGAGTTTGACGCGAAATAAATCAATGCCAGTGTCAGAGGAGGTTGGCGGGCAACGGCGGCATCCGGAAAACGCGAAAAAGCGTGGCCCTTTGAGGTGGACACCGGATTAAGCTGAGCAATTAGTGCCGGTTGTAATAATCGCTGATACGAGTTGATATTTTGAGGTTGGCGCTGGTCGGAAGCCCACCCATTGCCGAGTGTAGATAGCATCTCCGCGCGTTGGCAGGCTTGTGAAAGTGACAGCGCGCCAGGCGATCAGGAATCACGATTTATTGGAGTGAAACCGAACGGGAAGTGTGTTCATAAATTTGATAGTCGCCGCCGTTGCAGTCGCTGTAGATGGTGGATGAAATGGAATGCGGTCAGAATTTCTTTCTCTCTCTCTTGTCCACTGGTTTGGCGTCCTTCCTGTTGAGTAGGCACATGGAACTTGGTTTAGGCCGTGGTGTGTGGCTGAATGTAGGGCTCTTCTGAAGGCGATGTTTTGCAGAATTCAGAATCTGAGCCATTGAGACAACGCAACAGGGGACGGCCTAGGCTTAGGTGGCGCACACAAGTGGAGAAGGCCTCAACCAACATGTAGGGCACAACTGGAGGCAGCTAGCAAAAGATCGTGCTGGCCGGGGAGTCATGTTGGTTCAGGCCCAGGTACACCTCGAACTGAAGCGCCATGAGAACAAGAAGAAGAAGAAGCAGTGGTACGAGAATGGAAGTCCTCCAAAATCCGCGATCATTGCCGCACCCGCCTACAACTCCTCAGCGGCACTCCAATTGGAAGTGTGAGGCGGCAAAAGCAGAAAGTGTTTTCCCCATTCAGATGTCTGCCACAATCGCGCCGCCGCATAGCCACACGCGTACACCACTTAATCCCGGCCAAATTCGACAGCTGAGAAAGTGGCGAAACCCATTGACATATCCAGTCTCGCGCCGACCGTCCACCAGCTCCCTATCGGCAATCTGCCCGCCATCTGCGCACCGAGAAATATATTTTGATTGAAACGTTTTTTCGCATCATTATCTCGGCCAAATATGGGGCGAACGATGGCGTCTGGATTCACCTTTGGAGTCAATCAACTCCAGGCGGCGCAGCCATCAATCATCCTGGCCGCAGACAGTAGCGTCTATTGTGGCATTGTGCGCAACGGTTGCGGCTGCCACTGGCGGCGGCGGCGCTCCATTCTGATTAACTGTTCAAGTTGACATACTTTTAATTGATGCACCAGATTGTTCGACTTTCATTGTCGGCGTGCGCACTTGCAGTCCATGCCGCGGTTCGTCCTTCTCGGCCAATTGACGGCGGCGCTGACAGCGCTGAAGACGGAAAGTGATGTGCAAACTTTCGATTTTCATCAATGGAGCATTGGGTGAAACTGCTATCGTCGTCTGCCGATTGATCTATCGGCGCGACGATGATGAGCAGCAGCAGCCCGATTATACCCACAACGGGATGACTTTGCCGAGCAGAAAAACGAAAGTCATTTGGATGAGTTCGCGCGCACAGACGGAGCCATTAAAGTTCCATTGCCATAATCGGATGAGTGCTTGGCTTGATTGACACCTTGTCTGATAATCTGTGTCGTTGCCGTCATTCGCGGTGTCGTCGTCGTCGTCGTCATCGCCGTCATCTCGGTCTGCTGGTGACAGAGACTAAGCGGCGACCCTGGGGGGAGAAGGATGCTGCGCAATCGCGCCGCTACGGCCAAGATCACAGGAGGCGACCGATGTGTGCGGATCTATTCGTCACCTGTCGCGGTTAATTGACACGCTGATAGAGTTGCACTCGGAGGTGTTTCTCACTCCGGGACGCACGCCCGGTTGGTGGAGATGCGTCGGCACCCTTGGCTGGCATTTACGTAATCGATCATTTGCATGACCCACTGAATTCGTCGAGCAATTTCGGACTGGAATCGAGGTCATTGCTGCAACGAGAGTATCCTGCCAGTGAGAGAGCGCTGTCTGCTGGGGCATTTGCCGCAAAGTGTGTTAAGCGCTCGCGGCTATCCTTGATGCGTACGCACCTGAGATGGCACTTTCGGTCTTGATTGTTGACAGCCGACCGTCGGAGAAAACACGTACTCCATGCATAAATTAATCGATCACGCAAATTGCTTTCCATCTGTCAGGTGTGGTTCTGCGTAAGGTGCGTGCAGCGCGTCAGAGTGGAGTCTGCTGAAGACAAGTAGTTTCTCTGTGAACGGTGACACACTTCTGCGCAGACAACACCCCAACTTGTGTGGTTGCACGCTGGTGCATCAAAACAAATCCATCAATCATCTGTCTAAGCGTGGCTGCAGCGTTCTTAGAACGCCTTAAATGCTTTGAAGGATGGGAGGGAGACGATTTTCTGACTCTGAGGATGCTGCGCCTGCATCTGGTACAGTCTGCATAATCATAACTCCAAAATCGGCTTTCTCCTCCCTCTCAGACAAAGAAAGTTGCGGCGGTCTCGCATGATCAGCTCCACGGACACACGAACATTACCGTCCTGCAGTGCCGCCGCCGTTTCCCTTTCTTCACGATCGAGTTATCAAACGAAAGCCATTACCATACACAAAGCGTAATTGACGCCTTCTGACAGAATCGTTTTCCATGTAATGTCATGCCCCCAGTGCCCCCCATTAGGTGCACCCACCTGCGTCCTCTCCCAACAGGCAGCCACTCCGAGTGACACCAATCACGTGTCGTCGCCAGCCCATTAGCCGTGTACGGCGCGCTGATGTGAAATTCCCCAGCACCGTGTAACCCAAAACAATTAACAATGCCTTACGGTCTTACGTAAGTCGCGAAGGTGCTCCTCGCGAAACCTTAATTGCTGAGACAAACGAGATAAGTTCGCCGGAATCCTCCTGCAATGCACCTAGTTTCGCAGAAACGCTCAAAACGTGACAATGCGACCCCTAGCGTCACAGTCACATGACAAGGCCTCATCGTCGTCGACGACCGGCGGAGACGGCGGCGAGCAAATCGCTCTATCACTCGTCGTTTATCCGAAAATAGAATCTTAAGTAGGAATGCAGATGAAACCGCCGTTTCCATGGCTCGTCCGTCCTCTCTTCCGCTGATGGGCTTCCCTTTGGGAGCACCCAAGACAGAGAGGAAAGGATAAGCGTGCGAAATCGTTTTTCCATAATTTTTCGCATGCAAAATTGTAGAGAGCGCGCGCCCGCGTGTACCTTACTCAATATGCGAGAGATCGCGCTGCTGCCTCGCTGATGTTGGTGCTTCCACTGCTCTTGCAGCTGATGCTGACACTGACGCTGAGGATGATGATGGTGGTGATGGTGATGGTGATGGTGATGGTGATGCTGGTGCCGGTGTGGTGGTGCTCGAGCTGTGTGTCGGGGCAGCGCTACACTGCTGTCCCCCTGTGAGAAAATGAGGAAGAGATCAGTGTTTCGGTGTTTTGTGGCGGTTTTTCGTGTAGTTTTCGTGGCTTTTTTTTGCACTTTTCTCGAGGGTTTCCTTCAATCTTTTCTCCCGAGAAGAAACTGCAAACATTTTCCTTTATTCATCTCCCATTGAGCTTGAGATTTTCATTTCTACTGAGGCTATGCACGATTATGCTAATCTAGGGAAAGTGCATTTTTATACACTTATACACCTATCGGGTGGCCAAATTGCATAACTTGATCTTTATTAAATTTTTTTCTGCCGGCTTTCTTGACTGAATGCAAGCCTTTGTCGCATTTCGCCTCGGAGGCGATTAGGTGCACTTCAGTTTTACGCAAAACATGATGTCGAAGAGTGTGCATGTGCGAGCGACTCGTGAGAGGGGATCTTCCTGTGCTTACAAATCGTTTCACTGGCAAACAAGGTTAGGCATGTGACTCCCCAGTTTCGGTGGCTTGTGCATGCATTCGAGTCAATTCAAAGGAAGACATTTCTTACGCGATGAATGACATCCTCATTGCGATGGCATTTTGTATGTTGTCTCCACTGCGCGGTGTGAGTCATTGATGAACTTGGTCGCGCCGGTAAGGGGATGGAGGGATCCCTGACGTGTAAAACGTTGACCTGTGACATGAATTCGAAGTTGATGCCTGCAATGATCGTGCTGAACATACATTGTTGCATTGGGACAAATGAAATGTCATGTTGCGCTGGTTCGTCAATTCGGAGCTGGGATTTTGACTTTGAAGGCACGTGGGTGGGTGGTCGTGACAAATTTTAAATGAGCCGACTTCGTAGGTAGGTATGTGGTGCTGCTTTGCTGCAAGCGGGATTGACTTCCTTGGAGGCGGACTGCGAGCAGTACGTCAAATCGGGGACAAACAAGAGCTGTCCTCAAGGTGGTGTCCTGTCTCTCCTTTTTTGTTGGTCGACTATTTGCTTACCACCATAAATAGATCTAATGCTAACGCCTGGACCAACGCCCAGCAGTTCGCCCAACGCCCAGTCATTCGCCCAACGCCCAGCAGTTCACCCAACGCCCAGCAGTTCCTGGTCCCGAAGCATGACATGTGGCCGCTTGTGCAAGTAGGCAGGCGGCCCTTAACATGATCGACAACTTGTGTACTAGGAATGAACTTTCAGTCAATGCGAGGTTGTCCTCTTTACGGGGAGAGCTACCTAATTGGTCCGACTCAGACAGTGCCTAAAGGCTTCATCATTTCCTATTCCGGTGAAGCTAAATATCTACGTGTTATCCTCGATAATAATAATAATAATTGTTGGAGCTACAGTCCAAAGGGGGACCAGAGCCCAGCTTGCTTATCAACTGCTCGTGTTGTGCGCGATACTGTTCGCTCACGGGTAGAAGAGACCTACAGTTTTTCGCCGACTCCGAACGGCGAAATTTGAGAAGCTTTCTGAGACAGTTATTACTCCTTGAATGTTGTCAGGAGCTCGAAAGAGGTGGTGCCGTGAAAAATGCGAAAATTGGTTTTGAGCTGGGAATCAAACCTAGACCCTCCGGCGTGTGAGCGTCGCACTCTACCCACTACGCCACGGTGACCACAATACTTTTTTTTTTTTTTTAAACAGATTGAGGCAAAAACTACCAAGCCGCTGCCTGACTTCTGGCAGGGTTAAAAAGTCATCGATTAAACCTGGGATCTATCTATTGATAAGCCACCTTATTTTCTTAGTCGTTTGGTGGAAGATGCTTTTGCGCAAGTACGCGACTGCTGGTTTCACCAAACTGCAAGAAAATAAGCTGTTTCGACTGCACAGTTCTGCTTTTGATGCGTTGCTAAACCTCCATCCCCTTGACATGTACATCATGGGCTGCACAATTCAAGCCCACCTTCCGACCAAAAAAGAATGATTTCTTGTTAAACTCGAACTGGAGCTTTGATGACCTCGCGCACCTCATTTCCTATGACACTAGTCTTATGGACATGCTGTCTGACACCAACAATTCAGTTGCTTCGTTCATATAAAGTCGACTTCCCTTGTGTCTAGGACTGCATCTGCCCAAAACTTGAGGCGGGAAGTGTACTCGGATTTTCACAGATGGCGGATGTGCAGCTGATGCATTCTTGGGAAGCAACAATATTAAACTTCACACCTCCTAAGGTTATTTTGCGTCGGTCTTCTAGGCGGTCACGTATGCGATTTTTATGGCCACTAACTATATTTTGAAGAGAACGTGGAAGGGGCGAATTATTTGCGTCTGTAGGTGCAGGCAAGCTGTTCTTAAGGCTTTCTAATTTCAAGATAGTAAAGGAATGTAATAATAATTGTTGGCGCGACAGTTCACAGGGGGACCAGAGCTTAGCTTGCTCATCAACTACTCGTGTTGTGCGCGCTACTGTTCTCTCACGAGCAGAAGGGACCTACAGTTTCTTGCCGATACCGAACGGCGATGTTTGAGAAACTTTCTTAGACAGTTATTACTCTTTGAGTGTTGTCAGGAGCTCGAAAGAGGTGGTTCCGTGAACGATTCGTAGTGTTCAGCCGAGAATCGAACCTAAACCCTTCGGCGTGTGAGCGTCGCACTCTACCCACTACGCCACGGCGGCCACACAGGAATGAAGGTCTTCCCTAAATTTGGCCGGCAGACTGAATTCGCTAAAACAAGTCTGGGTCCCGGGACACAACTAGATTATGGGAAATAAGGTTTCTGATGAACTTGCCAGGCGAAGATCAGAAGAAGCATTCACAGAATCCGAACCCACCTTGGGACTGCCCGCCTCCCTAGTTCGGAATTCCGTCGACGGTTGGGTTTCGCGACAGCGCAACCAGAGATGGCATGACCCTCCTGGATGGAGGTTGACTAAGTGCATGATCGCAACCGTTTGCAAGAAATCCGCGGCTGTTCTTCTCTTCATAGAAAAGACTGCAGGGCACTTCACCTTCGCTAGGCACTTAAGCGAGCTTCAACGTACTGCTGGTACCCCATGCGAGGCCTGCTGAGAAGGTGAAAACACTTCAGAGCACTTTCATTGTCAATGTCTTGCCCTTGCTTTGATCAGGTGATAGCTGCCAGGCGCTGATGTGGTGGGAGGTGGCAACTGTTGGCTGCCAGACGCAGAAGTGGTGGGAGACGGTAACTGTTGGCTGCCAGACGCAGAAGTGGTGGGAGGCGGCAACCTAGGCTTTTTATCGCAAAAGCGCTTGCTGGCTTTCATTCGGAAGACCAGGAAATTACATTAAAGTAGGTTACTCCCTGGTAGTACAATGGACCAGTTTTTAAGTCTGAGCGCTGCAGGGCAGTGTTTTCTAACATTCAAAAGAACAAACAAAAGCAATAGGCTTCCTCCCTCGAATGTGTCAAGTTTCGCTGAAATGGGCAATCTGAAAATTGTAGAAACTCAATTTGGTGGAATTTTAATGCGGGCTCACACAATAGCGCGCGTGGGTCAGAGATTGTTATAAAAAATATGTTCCTCTCCACATGCAAGTGTTCATTTCTCTGCATTCTCCTCAGTTTTAGAAAAAAATCGAGACAACAGCGAAGGCGAGAACGAATTTTCTAAGAGTTGTCCAATGAAGTTGTCGTGGCCGCTGTGGCTTAGTGGGTAGAGTGGGACGCTCACACACCGAAGGGTGTAGGTTCGATTCCCAGCTTAAAACCAATTTTTCGAATTTTTCACGGCACCACCTCTTTCGAGCTGCTAACAACACCCAAAAAGTAGTAACTGTCTAAGAAAGCTTCTCAAATTTCGCCGTTCGGAGACGTCAAAAAACTGTAGGTCCCTTCTATTCGTGAGAGAACAGCATCGCGCAGAACCCGAGTAGTTGGTGAGCAAGCTAGGCCCTGGTCCCCCTGTGGACTGTTGCGCAAACAATTTTTATAATTATGTCCAATGAAGTTTAATATTAAAAAAAAACATCATATTACATGACATGAGTCGAGTTTAATTGCGAATTGGTTGAATGATTTTGTAAAGAAAGAAACGTTGAGCTTTCTTGAGTTATTTGAAGGGAAACACTGCAGTCAAAGCTTCGCGGCACGAAAATCGTCATAAAGGGCATGCCGGCAAGATAATGCTTATAGTGCTTATAAAGTATAGAGAACGAAGGTAGAATTTTAAAACAAACAGTAAATCTGTGAAAATGCCACACTACTGTTCGAAAGAAAACTTTCTGTCGGCCAGTATAGCATAAAAGCACTCCGAGCAGACAACTCGAATAGGCACAGTATGTGAATCCTACTTTTAAACGAAACTATAAATGAGGGAATATGTTTTAAGCGGTTGCATGCTTCTCAAAACAAAAGTAAGAACTGCTGGTTTAATTTATTTACTTTCTTATTCGAGACGTCAAGGTTGTGTGCTTCTTGACATAAATATCGTAAGCAGACATTTGGAAAGGCCAAAAGAACAACAGTTTGGAGCAGATATCAACAGTTGCAGGTTATACAATCTTGACCATAGTTCGCAAAAACAACACAAAACAGATCAAAACAACAAAAGGCCCACAAAAAATCTGAAGGAACACCAAACAAATGTAAAGAGAATAAAGAAAAATCAAAATCAAAAGTCCTTCACATGCTGATGCTGATGCTGATGCTGAAGCCGATGCTGACGCTGATGCTAATGCTGATGCTGATGCTAATGCTGATGCTGATGCTGATGCTGATGCTTATGCTGATGCTGATGCTGATGCTGATGCTGATGCTAATGCTGATGCTGATGCTGATGCTGATGCTGATGCTGATGCTGATGCTGATGCTGATGCTGATGCTGATGCTGATGCTGATGCTGATGCTGATGCTGATGCTGATGCTGATGCTGATGCTGATGCTGATGCTGACGCTGATGCTGATGCTGATGCTGATCCTGATGCTGATGCTGATGCTGATGCTGTTGCTGATGCTGATGCTGATGCTGATGCTGATGATGATGCTGATGCTGATGCTGATGCTGATGCTGATGCTGATGCTGATGCTGATGCTGATGCTGATGCTGATGCTGATGCTGATGCTGATGCTGATGCTGATGCTGATGCTGATGCTGATGCTGATGCTGATGTTTATGCTGATGCTGATGCTGATGCTGATGCTGATGCTGATGCTGATGCTGATGCTGATGTTTATGCTGATGCTGATGCTGATGCTGATGCTTATGCTGATGCTGATCCTGATGCTGATGCTGATGCTGATGCTGATGCTGATGCTGATGCTGATGCTGATGCTGATGCTGATGCTGATGCTGATGCTGATGCTGATGCTGATGCTGATGCTGATGCTGATGCTGATGCTGATGCTGATGCTGATGCTGATGCTGATGCTGATGCTGATGCTGATGCTGATGCTGATGCTGATGCTGATGCTGATGCTGATGCTGATTCTGATCTCTTGATTCTACCTTCTATGTGTTGGATCATGAATTCTTTCTAGGATATGTTCGTTGGTGGGTCGTTACTTCTGTTTTTGATTTACTCCCGTTACCACCACATTATTTGTGAAAATTATAGGCATATCAGGCACATGTAGCGGTGACGCTAGAATCAATCTTTAAGAGATTTTAAAGAAATATTAATTCTAAAGTAAGAAATAACCATCAATACACCTTGACAAACTTCGACTTACACGCGGCTTAATTAATCCCCTTCAGTCCCATCTTCTAGTTTCCCACACTTTTCCTTGTGAATCAATTGTCAGGTATGAGAGGCTGTGCTCCCATCCCAGCCATTTGCTGCATTTGACCCTCAAGCCCCAATGATTGATTGGGAATGACAAGCCCAGACTTACCCATTAACCCTCCTCATTGCATCTGATGACCTCGTCAGGTTATCACTGTCTCTGTACGTCACACACACCCCAAGAAATAATCGCCGTTGGGTCCCTTTATAAGAAAATTAGTGTACGGACACTTTGGATAGGATCTACGTATTGGCCGGGTAACGAGTTAGGTTCACTTCTTTGTCACTGCGAGTGGATACACATATCTCGGGATCTTTGCCAATCAGCCGTGTTGCTGCGAATATTGCCGCAGCGGCGCAGTACTGCTCCCCACGAAGGTTATGATACCCAACAGGCGCGGGTCTTGATTTCAGCGTTTCGTGACGGATCACTTTCAGTTTGTCCATATCTCTTGTTCCCTTCTGCGGTTCTACTGTTATGCTAATTCTATTGGTTTCGTACATATGTCTGTGCGCCTGACTGCTGCTGATGGGCCTGGGCACAGTTGCCGAGCTGGATGCCACTCCTTGGTTGCTCTGAATGGAGTGCCAAGCTGTCGCCAGCAATGGCAGCGATGGTGGCGTCAGCGACGGCGCTGGCGTCGACGGCAACTTCTTGGGAGGTACAGCCTGAGAAGATGTAAGAAAATCTGTGAGCAGAACAGTTCTGCGCCGGACTTGAGATCGCGTGAGAAGTGCATGTCCTTTGTGCCGCGGATTGAGCGGCCACTTGGGCGCCTGCTTGCTTGTTTGCTTGCATTTGCGTGCGGTGGGAGTGTCGGTGTTGAATGAGTTGCGTCACTGATTGGTCATAGCAAGCTGGGGGCACGATTTGCACGCATGTGCTACCGATTCCCGTGCCTGGTGTGTCGTAATTTGAGGTCCGACAAAGACCGATTGAGTATATGTGTTAGATTTGATAACTGATACGCCGCCAGAATGAGGTTAAGTTGAATTTCATGGAAATAGGTTGGTCTGCAGTGAGTCGAGCCTGTTTGGTGCTGGAAGGGTCGTGCACTGTGAAGCATACTCATCAATCATTTTCAGACTCGCGAACAGTCAGTACGCCTATGCCACACAAATTGGCTAATTTGCAAATCGAACGCAGGCACTGAGGCACTTTTGGATGTATGAAGCATCGGCGTGCGCACTTGCATAAAACGCCACGATATCTGCAAATTTGAATGCTCACGTCCGCGCAATTATGCTCCAAAATGATTTACGTCTCCATTGTTAGTCTTACCGACAGTGAGAGTGATGAGATACAATACATCATCCGCTGATTTATTGCGGACGTTCGGGACGTAAAATATCTTTACGCAGTCATTTCCTATTTTTCTCTCACAACTTGCCATTGTGCGCCGTCCGTGCTGCCGCCGCTGTGACCGCCCCCGAAGTCCCCTCTCTCTTCTTTGAGTCACTCATACGTGCCGCGCTTAGATTTTGCATAATTCTTCGATTGTCTATCGATTATCATAAGACATCTCTTAGTACACGTCTTTATTTCATTTTTCCCAGCGCCACACTCGAGGTGCGGGTTGTGTGTGAGACGGCCTGGGCCGCATGTTCCCAGAGATGATCGTGCAAGAGTGCGTTCTCTGGCGAGGAGTTCGACCCTGCAGACGGATTTTACTTTCATTGGATGTACGAACGGTAATTTGAATAATTGCGCCGACGCCACGCGAATGTCAGGTTAGATTCGAAACATCGGCGGCGGCGGCTTAGACATCTCGCTGGATAGACGACCGGACAGACAGACAGAAAGACAGACAGACACAGCGGCGCACAACATGCAACTCCACACGGCTACGCTACGCAACGCCGATGGCTGAGTAACTTTCTAATGCAATCCAGAAATGGGCATTGAACATTGACATTGAAAATCTTATTTAACTAATTAAATTCGAGATACGACCACGCGAGGCGAATCAACGTATCGACGCGGCACATTGACAGGTGAGCGTCTCTGCCATGTGAGATTTCGCGGCAAGCGTCAAGCGAGTTGGTGAACAATCTTGACAGCCGTGACAGGTTAACTTGGACCGTGGCAGAGCGCGTGATGTGGTTGTGGAATATGGCGATGATCGAGTTCTTGGACGCCGCGCCCATTGAGTTTGGCCTTCAGGGGAGTTGAGTGATGGGGGAACCAGCTGCTGACACTCGAGTGCAGACTCAGGTCACATTACCAACAAACCCAATTTGTGACCGAATTTCAACGAAGCGTAACGAATCTCCATCTGTCCATCAAGACAGCACCGAGTTGTAGTTCAGGCCCACATCATCCATCATCCATACTGCACTCTCACAATAGTCTTATCACGATACTCGCCATCATTTAAAACTCCTATCGCGCCTCCACTGCAGCCTCCTTAATGCAACTCAGCCTGATGGCTCAAGGCAGCCACCCGTCCAATTCACTTTCATCTCTTCCATGTGTAAACAAATCTCTGAAGTCTTATCCCAGCGATCGCCTGCTCCGCGTAATTCTCGACTTATCCAACATCAAAGCACTCAGCCACCACACAGGTACTCCCCCTACGCCACGGCAAAATATTCAATTTCTTTCACAAATCACGGCAAGTCGTCAAGCCTGGAGAGCACGGCTGCACCGCCACTCATGCACAAAAGAAAAAAAGGAGCAACATCTCTCGATAGTGGTTGTAGACAATTTTTGACCAAATACGGATTCCAGGTTAAGATTTTGTTGTGTGCTGCCCGATTCAAGAGCAAAGAAAGTAACAAGCACTAGGATGCACTTTCGCACCGAGTCACCGCGAGGCAAATGCTTAACGACCGCCGATAGTTTCCACCTCCGCCCACCCGCACCGCCTCCATGACAGCCGGCGTCGTGAACACACCACGCGCTGGGGGGATGCTTAAATCGGTTTGCATACACAACCCAGCACAACGGCCAAGGTAATTGATGCTCTCCGAAAGCGACCGTACCAGTTCTTGGGGGAATTTATCTATCCATTGTTTTGGCTACTGAATAAACGGGGCAAGTGTGAGCCACACTCGCGCGGAAAAGACTCCGTTTTGTGTTTTCATTTTTTGTGGAAGAAATCCAAGTGAATATAATACCAAAATATCAATTAACACATATGCAGGCATTTAGTTGGAATGCGCAAAAATTTCACTGGAAGGTGGTCACTTACAGGCTTACAGAGCAGTAGACGTACAATTTGGCAGTTACCCGTCGCTTTTGGGTCCCTTTGAAGTACGTATCGTAACAGTCGACGGTGGTTGGAAGCGATTCCTTCCTAGCTTGTCCTCGTCTTTGTAAGAATTCATTAAAGTTGTTGGATGGACCTGAATAAGCAGGACGGTGTAATTCTTTTGGGGGTAGAAAGCGGACGTTTTGCCCTGCACCGTCACCGACTGTTGGATTTTGTGCAGAGACTTAAATTTAATGTGGCTCAATCGGATTCAGAATTTTTTTCTCCGTTTTCTTGCACCTCGAAGGTGCCTGACGCTTTTTGAGTTGGATAGCTGTAGACAATGAAAACGATTTCTTTGTCTTTAGCTTACGCTGCGGGCTTGCATACAGAATCCAAGTTAAGTTTTTCGACAGGGTAACAACTGCTTAGATATTGATCAGAAGAGTAGGTGCTCCGATGGGTGGGGACCTTAAGTTTCTGATTCCTCAATAAAATAAATAGATATCCGGAAATTTTTGTTTAATTTAGGTACATTTTTAACATCCAGCTCAGTATCCAGCTCTATGTTCAGCTTCACGTTCAGCTCCACTATATGTTCAGCTCTTTATTAAGCTCTTCGTTCACTTCTCGCTGAACGTTCAGCTTCACTTTCAGCTTCACGTTCAGCTTCACGTTCAGCTGTACGTTCAGCTTAATGTTCAGCTTCACTTTCGGTTCTACATTCAGCAACGTCTAGCTTCACTTCCGCTCAATGTTTAGCTTCTCTTTCGACTCTACGGTCAGCAACGTTCAGCTCAATGTTCAGCTTCACTTTCCGTTCAACGTTCAGCTTCACTTTCGGCTCTACATTCAGCAACGTCTAGCTTCACTTTCCACTCAATGTTCGGCTTCACTTTCGGCTCTACGGTCAGCAACGTTCAGCTCAACGTTCAGCTTCACTTTTGGCTCTACGTTCAGCAACGTTAAGCAACATACAGATTTACGTTCCGCTCAACGTTCAGCTTCTCTTTCGACTCTACGGTCGGCAACGTTCAGTCTAACGTTCAGCTTAACGTTCAGCTTCACTTTTCGCTCAGTTTTCAGCTTTACTTTCGGCTCTACGGTCAGCAACGTTTAGCTCAACGTTCAGCTTCACTTTCCGTTCAACGCTCAGCTTTACTTTCGGCTCTACATTCAGCAACTTCTAGCTTCGCTTTCCACTCTCTGTTCAGCTTCACTTTCGGCTCTACATTCAGCAACGTCTAGCTTCGCTTTCCGCTCACTGTTCAGCTTCACTTTCGGTTCTACATTCAGCAACGTCTAGCTTCACTTTCCGCTCAATTTTCAGCTTCATTTTCGGCTCTACGGTCGGCAACGTTCAGCTCAACGTTCAGCTTCATGTTCCGCTAAATGTTGAGCTTCACTTTCGGTTCTACGGTCAGCAATGTTCAGCAACGTTCGACTTCACTTTCCGCTTAACGTTAAGTTTCACGATCAGCTTCAGCTCTACGATCAGCTTCACCTTCGACTCTATGCTCAGCGACGTACAGCTTTACTCGCCGCTCAACGTTCAGCTCCTCTTTCGACTCTATGGTCAGCAACGTTCAGCTTAACGTTCAGCTTCACTTTCAGCTTCACGCTCAGATGTACGTTTTCTTGGAACTTGCCAACAAGCTTGTTTACGCCTTGAGTCCACGGTTGGGGTAACATAGGATTGCCTAAACGGTGCAAAAAATTGGGTTGACCTTCACCCCTCTTGTAGAAGTTGTGTAGACAACATGCGGATAAATTATCATCTTTCGAAGGTCGGAAGACCCTCACTCCAGCTTGCCATCGCCTTGAGGTCTTCCTATGAGGTTATAACGAAGTGACTGGATGGAGTTGGAAAGTAGTTGTCGAGGAGCATCTTCTTCTTTGAATAAGAACAGACTAGTCAGTAAGTAAGAATTAAGATCAAAAATTAGATACGTAAGCTGGTTAAAGTATTTTTGTCTAGCATTTAAGAAAACTATGATAAAGTAATAAAAAAAAGCATTTAAAAAAAAAAAATAAGAACAGACAACATTGAGGTGGTATGCGCCGCTTTGAAATGTTGAGATGTTGTTGGCGTCCGTAGTCGAACTTGATAGGTGGAACGTAGCCGTAGCTGCTCGTTTTGAGGAAGTTTCTTTTTAGGGCGTAGATTGTAACTAAAGCAGTTCAAAGCTATCACCATCTCTCCCGTGCAGAAACGATTTGAAATCAGGCTCACCAAACCATAGTCAAAACCTGTCCGAGTTGGTACTTAGCTCAGTGTAAGGCATCATTTTGAAGCATTCGCTATGTCGAGGCACATTCCTTCTTGCTCTAGACAAAAGGTAATTCATTGCCAGCCGAAGTACGAATTAGTTAATGCTCGTTTCTTCCCCACAAAAAAAAAAAAAAAAACCGTGGATCCACTACCATGAAGATATTTTAGTATATTCTTCCACTTGGACAACTGCACTTGGAGAATTGTCGTTGTTGGTCTTGTCGTTGTTGGTCTTGTCGTTGTTGGTCTTGTCGTTGTTGGTCTTGTCGTTGTTGGTCTTGTCGTTGTTGGTCTTGTCGTTGTTGGTCTTGTCGTTGTTGGTCTTGTCGTTGTTGGTCTTCTCATTGTTGATCTTCTCGTTGTTGGTCTTGTCGTTGTTGATCTTCTCGTTGTTGGTCTTGTCGTTGCTGGTCTTTTCGTTGTTGGTCTTGTCGTTGTTGGTCTTGTCGTTGTTGGTCTTGTCGTTGTTGGTCTTGTCGTTGTTGGTCTTGTCGTTGTTGGTCTTGTCGTTGTTGGTCTTGTCGTTGTTGGTCTTGTCGTTGTTGGTCTTGTCGTTGTTGGTCTTGTCGTTGTTGGTCTTGTCGTTGTTGGTCTTGTCGTTGTTGGTCTTGTTGTTGTTGGTCTTGCCGTTGTTGGTCTTCTCGTTGTTGGTCTTGTCGTTGTTGGTCTTGTCGTTGTTGGTCTTGTTGTTGTTGGTCTTGTCGTTGTTGGTCTTGTCGTTGTCGTTGTTGGTCTTGTCGTTGTCGTTGTTGGTCTTGTCGTTGTCGTTGTTGGTCTTGTCGTTGTCGTTGTTGGTCTTGTCGTTGTCGTTGTTGGTCTTGTCGTTGTCGTTGTTGGTTTTGTCGTTGTTGGTCTTGCCGTTGTTGGTCTTGTCGTTGTTGGTCTTGTCGTTGTTGGTCTTGTCGTTGTTGGTCTTGTCGTTGTTGGTCTTGTCGTTGTTGGTCTTGTCGTTGTTGGTCTTGTCGTTGTTGGTCTTGTCGTTGTTGGTCTTGTTGTTGTTGGTCTTGCCGTTGTTGGTCTTCTCGTTGTTGGTCTTGTCGTTGTTGGTCTTGTCGTTGTTGGTCTTGTTGTTGTTGGTCTTGTCGTTGTTGGTCTTGTCGTTGTCGTTGTTGGTCTTGTCGTTGTCGTTGTTGGTCTTGTCGTTGTCGTTGTTGGTCTTGTCGTTGTCGTTGTTGGTCTTGTCGTTGTCGTTGTTGGTCTTGTCGTTGTCGTTGTTGGTCTTGTCGTTGTCGTTGTTGGTCTTGTCGTTGTCGTTGTTGGTCTTGTCGTTGTCGTTGTTGGTTTTGTCGTTGTTGGTCTTGCCGTTGTTGGTCTTGTCGTTGTTGGTCTCACCGTTGTTGGTCTCGCCGTTGTTGGACTTGTCGTTGTTGGTCTTTTCGTTGCTGGTATTGTCGTTGCCTTGTCGTTTCTGAATGAGAACAAGTTTCTAGTGAGTGCAAGAGCGACAGGCAAAAAATACTAATGCTCATAAGACACATATTCAATCGAAAGAAGGCACCTCTGACCAGTCAATGAGGATGAACATCAGCAAGGAATGTAATAAGAGCTACGAGAACCTCTTCCTCTCTCCTTTTCAGATCAACTCCATTCCCAGACTCCAGGAAGTCACATCCATAACAAAACCTTACCCCCAACAAGAACGCTTAAACCCACCCATAGCAGCACCAAATCTTTCCAGTTTGCCCGAAAGCGAAAGTGAGCAGAAGCAAAGCCGACGCGACAAATCTGCGAAAGTGAATTCTTTTCACGAAACCGCAAGTCTGGGCGTGAAGTTGAAAAATTGGGTTAACTTTCAAAAGTTTCGCCTCAGTCGTCCGCAAATACTGTCAACCATAGTGCCACCACAGCCAGCAGTCGGCACCACAAGAGAGACTGACGTCAACGCCGACGTTATTAATTACTCCCTAATTGGCTTTCTATGGCCAAGTGCAAAAGTTCCACTCCGACAAAGGCCACTCCGTCTGACCACCCTCGTCTGAGAGCCTGCTGCATCCCCTCCCCACCATCGACACTTTCCTTCAATTAACTAATCTCTGAAGTCCGAACCGTGTCCTCGATGCCGCCAACCGTCGTCGTTCGTGTGCATATCGCAAGTGCATGGACCTCTACCCGGCTGGGATTATTAAATCTAGTGCCGACCTTATTGCATGTAAATTAAATCCGATTATGCTGGCTGGCGCTGCAACCCAGTCTTGCCTCGGCTACCGCCAATAAAATTGATTGCATTAGCCAATAATTTAGCGTGCTGCCGACGATATTCACGAATAAGTGGGGATACACTGCCGTCAGGCGGCGAGTGAGCCCATTCGACACTGCCGGCGCAGAGCCACCACATGTGTTCCCGAAGTGGTGAGCCAAATGTTCGTGGCCCGCTCCGCAGACCTCTTCTTGAGCGCGTGCGAATAGTGTATCCGATGCGCTCCGCTTAGGTAATTGCGACTTAAGTGCAATTAATTTGAACACTGATTTGGTGGTTGCTGCGGACCGGTCCATGCGGCTGCAGTGCGCATCGCGCTGCTCCGTCTAAATTGTATTTTCGTGATTTATCATCAAACGCCGACCCCGGGCAGGCGATATCTCTTAATATCTTCCGAAAGGGGATTTGCCTTTGGTGCGCATCATCTTTTCGATGCGATCGATTAGCGGTGACTAATGTCCGACTGGATAGTTGTTTAGCAGCCCGGCTTATAACCGTAACAGTGAGGGGGGAGGGCTGTAGGTATAACAAACTCACTGTCCAGTGGTGGATGAAAGTACAAGATTACCCGTGCTCCGGTGGTGTTGTAAAACTCATGAAATATGGGTGATTAAGGCAGCAGTCTTGAGGAAACTAATTACCTCGATGTTCACATGGTGATCGCGAGATCCTTTCCAGATGCAACCTGGCTCGCCGCCAGTGACCAGTGTGTGAGAGGCTGCAGTGCTCTTCAAAGCGGATGCGCTTCGGTCGATCGTAAATTTGGAGGTCGCTCCTCGTTACCGGCTGAGAACCAGTAGCCGACTGGATAAAGTGTTTAGCTTTGCCACCACCACACCTTCTGGGTATCAAAGCGATCAGAGTTCAAGTGGAGAGTGATCCCGTCTACCTTGTTCGATGCGATAGGAAGTGATTGTTGCATTAGTCTGATGTAAGACTCAAACAGCGCGTCTTCAATGCGAGGTACAGTTGCAGTTTGGGTGTCAATCAGAACCTGGGGCGTATGAGTGATTTTTTTTCGACTTCACTGCGTCGGAAGACATCTCGCAAAGCTGTCGCCCATCAATAAGAGCCTCTCCACCTGAAGTTGTGGCGGCAACTAAGTAGCACCCAGTAATGAGCAGTGAATCACAAAAGTCCCACGGAATGAGGAACTGAGCGGCCCATAGACTCACACAGTTCGTTGTTACGTTATCTGAGCAATCCGCGGCTGCACTATTACTCACAACCGCGCGATACCAGCGCACATAAACAAAGAAAAGTTCCGCGGAAAAAGTGAAAATAGTCTCTCCGCCAGTCGACACGGCCAATCACGGTGAGCAGCAAAAGAATAAATCAAATCCCAGTTATCGTACCACCACAGCCACAACTACCGTCAGTGTCTCCTCCTCCTGCGCCAGGTCTATTCATCCTGTCCACTCCTGCCGCACTGCTGTGTGCTGCGCTGTCGTACTGTGAGTGGAACTCGCTTACAAAGTGTACATAGGAAGCATCGCTAGAAATTCGATTTTAAACGACCGACCCCACCGCTCTAGCTCAAAAAAACAAAAAAAAACATTGATCGGGCCATGCTGCGGCTCTTATCTTACATCACCATCATCGGAGCGCGGCTTTTATCCCAGCGTTGATGTGAACACGATCTGAGATAAAAATCAAAGCTATGACTCGAGGACGATGACGCTGTATGTGCGCTGCAGCCCTCCGAAGTGGGTCAGTGGAAGACTGGCGAGCACAACTGCACAGAGTCGCCGTCACATCGGAAAAGGGAGAAACCTCCAGCGGGTTGTGGCCCACAAGGCGCAGAGCTACTTTGTTTTCAGTTTCTGTTGACAATGGGACATGACAGTCACATGGGCACATGAGTCACAACAGGCGGCAAGGGAGCTGTCGCCGCCGCTGCTAGGCTAGAGCCTACAAGGAGGTTTACCCGAGTGACTCTGCCCGAACATCGATCATAGCGCGGATCTGAGAGAAAGTGGACCAAGCACTCAGAACATCGGATGATTAATCGCCGATCGACAAGTGACACGGGAGAAGCCTCCTTCAGGATGCCGCCGCTCAATGTTTTGCAATCTGGCTAATGTGTCGCGCTTTGACCCCATTCCTCGGGGCCAGCCGCACAGACAGAGTGAACCCTTATGCTCATTTGTTTGCCGCAGCGCCGTCCCAGTGGCGGCAGGCGAGCATGGGCAATTCGTTTGCAATAAAATGCATTTGACCAGCGCAGCACGACGCCACTATCAGACGCTGGCATCTGAAATTTGTCTCACGCCTTCAACTGGGGAGCAGCGACAGGCTGTGGAGCGGCATTGGCGCCTTCCAAGCAGTGCGCTTCTGTTCTGTTTCGGGACTCGATGTTGTCTCTGACTTCTGTTTGACTCGGCCGACGACTGTGGCGTAGATCTATCCAGATCCCTATTTGGGGACAACACCGAACGGAAAGCACTGCGGACATCCCCACAGTAGGAGGCGGTGGGCTGGCAGCCAGTGCCACAGCTCAGTTATGAGGCCAACGAAAATGGTTTGCTGGTGAAAATATATGCACAATTGGTCAAGAAACTTTCACACTCATTCCGACGGATGCTGTGCGGCGTCGGTGGCGGCCTGGTGCCGATGGTAATGGTTCGAGAGTGTGGGAAACATCGGTGTATTCTTCTGTCATCGTTTCCCTTTTGGTTTCGTTGGATTTTGACGCGCTCATTAGACGGCGTGCACATTGAAAGTGAGACAGTGCCCATAAATGGCCGCCCGCCGACATCGGTTCGTGGGCACACATCTAGATGTGTGGATAGGGCGATGCGAGGAAGTTGGATGCACAGGCGGACTAATTAAGTGAATCGGTGAGTGGAGTGAGTGCCAGCTAGCCTTAAAAGGATCAGGAAGCTCAATTATGTTTAATACGATGGCCGGTGCTTGATCAAGTGACTTGCCGCTCATCGTAAAAATGTGATGATTCCGAGAGGGTCTCCTGCAATCTCCTTGTCTGAGTACAGCAGAGATTTAAAATTTTGAAATTTACGAACATCTTGCCACTGGCCTTACCCTCGAACCAAACTGACGCGATTCATTAAATTTGTTAATGTGGTCGAGATGTCGTTTAGAATAGGGTGTGAAGCAGTTCCTTGCTTAATCAGCAAACATAGGTGACTTGTGGTGAGTTTCAGAGGGTAAGGCAAAAGCTGAAGTATCACGACTTGAATTGACGGAAGGTTATTTGAGCCACTTGTCTTTTTTTTGTATTATTTGTATATACCAGGTATACCGGTATGAAATGTCCTTTTTTGAAAATAAAGCACTAATTTTTAATGGGAAAGTAAAAACATTTTATTCAAAGTATTTTCCATTGTTTTCTACACATTTTGACCACTTTTCTGTTGATTTGTGAATACCACGCCAATAAAATTGTTCGTCTTTTAAAACAAACCAATCAGACACCCAATTTTCGACCTCCTCGTAGGAATCAAAGTGCTGCTCAGCCAATGCGTGTCCCATAGATGAAAACAAATGGTAGTCGGAAGGAGCCAAGTCTGGTGAATACGGCGTGTGGGGTAGCTGCTCCCAGCCAAGTGGTTTGATTGTATCCTGAACCGGTTTTGCTTTGTGTGCAGTTGCATTGTCATGGAGCAAATTACCTTGCCGTGCCATCTGGCCCATTCTGGTCGTTTCTCGATCAATACATGGTTCAAATTGTTCATTTGGTGTCTGTAGCGATCAGTATTAACGGTTTCATTACGTTTTAGGAGCTCGTGGTACAGCACACCTTCCTGGTCCCACCAAACACACAGCATTGTCTTCTTGCGATCTGGTTTTGCAGTCGATGTTAATGGTTGTCCCAGATTAACCCTTGATTTTTTTCCGTTTAGTATTCTTAAAATTAATCCATTTTTCATCGCCAGTAACAGTCCGATGTAAAACCGATTTTCTTTCGTGTCTTTGAAGCAAAATTTCACAAGTGTTTTTTCGGTTTTCATCTGTCTTTCATTCAATTCATGTGGCGCCCATTTTCCACACTTTTGGATCCTTCCCATAGCTTTTAAACGGTTAGAAATTGTTCGTTGCGCAACATTTAACATTGATGCCATTTGCTTTTGACTCAAAGTGTCATCTCCATCCAATCTTTTGCAATTCCGCGTCTTCAAACGTTTTTGGTGGTCTTCCACGTTCTTCATTTCTCACATCAAAATCATTATTTCTGAACCGTTCAAACCATGTTGCTTCTGACAGAGATCACCGTATGCCTCGACAAGCATTCGAAGCGACTCTGCAGCACTTTTCTTCAAATGAAAACAAAAAATCAATGCTTTCCGCAAATCATCACTTTCTGGTACAAAATTCAACATTTTTAACACGATGAAAAAATATGATGTTGTCTGTTCAATGACTTGATGTATACTAAATATTTTTCACAGATGTCATAGCAAACAAACAAAAACAAATAAGGGCTCGTTCACAACAAATGTTCCCTATCGAGACATTTGTATCTTGACGCTCACCTCGTACCGGTATACCTGGTATACACTATTTTGGAAGAGTGCCAAACCTGTAAAATAAGTGCCCCCTCCAGTCGTTGCACACGAAAGGTAATTTTTAAAAAAAATTAAAACAGAGACACTATCCAGGAAGAAATTTCCTTCAACTGGAGACCGCAGCCACCGTGAAACACATTTCATAGCATTCCGGAATCTGGAACATGCCGTGTCTGCAGAAATTGAAGAACATCTCCAGTAGAACCCACCAATCCATCCACACAATACAGCTCTTACCCTGAGAGGTGAACGAGAATTTCGAAATCAAAACTTTCCGAAAATCCAAAAAATTCCTTGTGACGATAAAGAATAAATTCAGAACCTTTGAACAGCTACATACGACGGGGCTTGGCATATTTAGATACTTCAATAATAATTGTTGGCGCTACAGTCCAAAGGGGGACCAGGGCCTAGCTTGCTCATTAACTACTCGTGTTGTGCGCGCTACTGTTCTCTCACGAGTAGAAGGGACCTACAGTTTTTTGCCGACTCCGCACGGCGAAATTTGAGAAGCTTTCTTAGA
Source organism: Eristalinus aeneus (assembly GCA_955652365.1). NCBI lineage: Eukaryota > Metazoa > Arthropoda > Insecta > Diptera > Syrphidae > Eristalinus > Eristalinus aeneus. Next base: position 63,003,010 of record OY019134.1, on the reverse strand, counting down.
CAGTTATTACTCTTTGAGTGTTGTCAGCAGCTCGAAAGAGGTGGTGCGGTGAAATATTAGAAAAATTGGTGTTGAACTAGGATACTTCACTTAAGCCTTTGTGTCGGGCTGCATTTTCTAGGATTTTGGATTTTCAGGATATTGACTGTTTAGGACATTGACTTGACCTTAGGACTTTGGGTAAACCAAAATGCTGGATTTTTGAGGTTCTTTGTTGCCAATAGAGTATTTTCTCAACAACACCTTTCAATACACAACGAATTTGAAATAACTTTCACAACAGAGCTCTTAGCTTTTTGAACCTAACAAATTGGTGCATTGTCAGTTTTGGTCAATTTGAGATAACTTCTTTTTTCAGTGCCTCAGAACAATTCTTGTTTAGATTTGATTCTTTCATATTATGTAGGTATATTGTGGTCACTGGCGCGTATGGGGTAGAGTGCGCCGCTCACATGCCGAAGGGTCTGGGTTCGATTCCCGGCTGAACACCTCGAATTTTTCACGGCACCACCTCTTTCGAACTGTTGACAGCACTCAAGAATAATAACCGTCTAAGAAAGCTTCTCACACTTCGCCGTTTTGAGTCGGCAAAAAACTGTAGGTCCCTTCTACTCGTGAGAGAACAGTAGCGCGCACAACACGAGTAGTTGATGAGCAAGCTAGGCCCTGGTCCAGTGTGAACTGTCGCGCCAACAATTATCATTATTATTATATTGTTTACTATATGTCAGCGGTTTACAAGAAAAATAACGTTTACAAATTAGTTTACATTCAAAAATTCCTGAGCACATTCGTGGGTCTTACCACAAAAACGAAAATCAAGACCCAAGAACAAACAATGACAAATGTCAAGAGTGCCTACTTGCTAACAACCAGGGTGTTGCTGAGTTAAAAGGTATTTCTTTAAACTTTAATTTAGTGGATATGTGGCTGGATTTTCAAGTAAAGCCTTATCAGTTTATCATGCATTGCCTTTCTAGAAAAAAAGAATACGGTAGATTTTCCAAAGTTCCAAAATTGTTTCTTCATTTTCCAATTCTTTTAATTTTGCAAGCAAACAAACAGCACTTCCAGGTTTTTCAATCGGTAAATTGTTAAGGCCTTATCTCTTTGCGGGGTCATTAAAAAATTGTAGTTCCTTTCTACTTCTATGAAACCAGCACGCATTTCCTGTGGAGTTGCTGAAACAGAGAGGCTCTGGACCCCTTTGAAGCTGTTAGGTTATCCAGTTATTTATATAAATGGACCTTGTTTCCTTGAGCGGAAATCAATTTTCTTAACATCGCAAGTAAAATATACTTTGCGCCAAGATCAAACAGATTCTCACCGAGAGTAATCTTGAAGAGGACCCAAAAAAGTAAAGAAATAAGAGTCGTAATTGGCAGTGTCGCATGCACCAGCTCATCGATAAGATATGATCGGAGGAAAGCATGCCCGACGAGTGGAATCTCAGCGTCGGTTGCCTGGTTCACAAGAAAGGAGACCCCTTTGACTGCGCCAACTACCGATGTCTTCTCAACATCGGATACAAGATTCTCTCTGCCGTATTGTGTGAGCGTCTGAAACCATTTGTCCATGACCTGATAGGTCCCTATCAGTGTGGTTTCAGACCAGGGAAGTCCACAATAGCCCAAACCTTCCCATTACGGCAAATGCTGGAAAAGACCTAAGAAATGCAAATTGACACCCACCACCTATTCGTCGATTTCAAGACCGCATATGACAGTGTGCATAGAGACGAGCTATACAGTATCATGTCTAGTTTTGACATTCCTATGAAACTCGTCAGATTGTGTAGGATGACGATGGAGAACTCTCGCTGCTCCGTCAAGGTCGGTACCGAACTCACCGAGACCTTCAATGTCAAAAAAGGTTTTAGACAAGGCGACGCACTGTCATGTGACTTCTTTAACATTATCCTCGAAAAGATCATGCGTAACTCACAAGTCGACACCAGAGGCACGATCCTCCAGAAGTCCGTTCAATTGCTAGCTTACGCTGATGACATTGACTTGATTGGACGAACACAACGAGCCGTCAATGAGGCGTTTGCTGGTATTGAAGCGGAAGCGGCTAAAATGGGTCTAGTGGTAAATGAGGGCAAAACGAAGTACATGCTGTCATCAAGGAAGGACACACAACATCGACGTCTCGGACAGAGCGTCACATTTGGCAGCAGAAACTTCGAGGTAGTGAAGGACTTCGTCTACTTCGGCTCCGCGGTAAACGGGGACAACAACATCAGTACCGAAATCAAACGCAGAATCACTCTTGCCAATCGCTGTTTCTTTGGGCTCAAGAGGCAATTGAGTAATAAAGCCCTCTCTCGAAGGACTAAGCTCGCTTTATATAACAGCTTGATCATCCCCGTCCTATTATATGGCGCAGAATCTTGGACGTTAGCAAAGGCGAATGAGGAAGACCTTAGTCTTTTCGAGAGAAAAGTTTTGCGTGCGATTTTTGGTCCTGTTTGCGTTGATGGCATCTGGAGGAGAAGATTTAATGACGAACTCTATAGGCTGTACAGCGACATGCGCCTGGTCAAGCGTCTACGGATACAACGCTTAAGATGGCTAGGCCATGTAGAGCGTATGGACACCACTGCTCCTGTCCGAAAAATCTTTGAGTCCGTACCATTGGGACAACGCAAAAGAGGACGACGAACTAGACTAAAGTAGCGCACACAAGTGGAGAATTACCTCAACCAACTTGGAGTGCGCAACTGGAGACAGCTGGCGAAAGATCGTGCTGACTGGAGAGGCATGTTGGTTGAGGCCTAGGTCCAGCCCGGACTGTAGCGCCACAAGAAGAAGAAGACAATGAATTGACAATGTCAATTGACTTGTCTACTCTGACAAAGAAGTAGACAAATTTGTAACGTTAGGCACAGTGAGAAAAACTGTCTGCTCCGACAATAGATGATCTTCAATCTAGGTAAGAGTTCCAAACAAGGAGGCGTTCAGCCATCATGATGAAATTGTGCGGAACGCAGAGTTTAGAAGTAGAGTAATCCCACTTGCTGATTCACGCACTAAGTGTTCAGTCCTCAAAAGGGACAAAGCAGTGAGACTGGACATACTAAGAAAACCAGACGGTACCTACACCGAGTCTAAAGCTGAGACCCTCCAACTCATGCTTCAGACTCATTTCCTTGGGAACCGGATCACAGTTGGCTCAAAACCAGTGCCGATTTCCGAAACTGGGGACGAGCAGACAAATTCTACTCGCAGAAGCTGGTATATTTCATCGCTCGTCGTAACTGATGAAGCCATCAAGTACGCTGTAGCGTCTTTTAATGGTTTCAAGTCACCCGGCACCGATGGCATATATGCAGCACTGCCGCAAAAGGGCATAGACCCTATACTGCCGGCTCTGAAAAGAATTTTCACTGCCAGCCTCGCGCTGGCATACATTCCAAGTACCTGGCGTACAGTGAGGGTAGCCTTTATACCGAAAACTGGTCGAACTGCACATGCGCAAAAACGCTCTGCGATCACACCCTCTATCTCAAATGCAACAAGCCTACCAGCGCGGAAAATCTTGCGAGACGGCACTTCAAAATCTCGTCGGTAGAATTAAAAGTGCACTTGACAGGAAAGAATACGCACTGGGCATTTTCATCGACATAGAGGGCGCTTTCGACAATGCGACTTTTGATGGCATGTGTAACGCGGCCAGGTATCACGGCGTAGAGGAATCATTGGTGTTGTGGATAAGAGCAATGCTAATGAACAGGACTATAATCGCGGAGGCGAAGCGTGACAAGTTTGTAATGTCGGAGGTTAACTAGGGCTGCCCCCAAGGCGGGGTCCTGTCTCCCCTCCTATGGTGCATGCTGGTTGATTCTCTGCCTTCCGTTTTGAATAGTTCTATCACCTATGCCCAGGCTTATGCAGACGACGTAGCCGTATTGGTTACCGGACCAAGTCTTGCGGCCGTCAGCGCACGCGGACAGGCGGCTCTTGACACGATCGGTAGCTGGTGTACCAGGAATGGACTTTCCGTCAACCCTCTTAAAACTGAGGTTGTTCTCTTTACGAGAAGGAGGAATATGACTGGTTTGACTCAACTGGTACTTAAAGACATCAATACCCTCCTTTTCCATGAAGCTAAATATCTAGGTGTTATCCTGGACAGTAAACTTCTCTGGAAAAGACACATTGAGACGAAAACCTCCAAGGCGCTGTCAGTCTTCTGGCAATGCAAGGAAGTTTTCTGCAAAACCTGGGGTCTATCACCCAAAAGATCCGTTTAGATCTATACAGCTATGATAAGATCACTCCTCTCTTATGCATCAGTCGTTTGGTGGAACAAGCTTTCGCGCAAATACGTGACTGCCGCTTTCACCAAGTTTCAAAGAACAGTTTGTCTCGGCTGCACAGGGGCTTTCCCCAGCACGCCTGGCTCTGCTCTTGATGCTCTGATTAATCTCCCCCCTTTGATCTCCACATCATGGGATGTACACTCAAGGCCATCTCTCGACTAAAAAGGAATGGCCTTTGGTTCCTGGAGCTTTGATGACCTCGCACACCGCATCTCCTATGATACTACTCTCATGGACATGCCGTCTGATGCGAGGTCGCCAATAACACAGTTGCGACGCTTTTACAAAGTCGACTTTCCACGTGTCCTGGACTGGCTGTGGCCAGAAACTGAACCGGGAAAGGAACGTAGTCGGATTTTCACGGACGGCTCCAAGACAACGGAGGTTTCTGGAGCTGGGGCCTTCCTGGAAAACAACAACATTACGCCTCCTTAGGAAATTTCGCGTCGGTCTTCCAGGCGGAAGCTTTCGCGATCCTAATGGCTACCAACTACATTGTGAAGAACAGGTGGAAGGGAAGAAGTATCTGCGTCTGCAGCGACAGTCAAGCTGTGCTCAAGGCCTTACTCAACCCTTTAACCACTTCCAAGATAGTTCAGGAATGCAAGTCTTCCCTCAATTCGGTCGGCAGGCTGAATTCGCTAAGACTTGTCTGGGTCCCTGGTCATCACGGGATCCTGGGAAACGAAACTGCCGATGAACTTGAACTAGCTAGGCTAGGTTCAGTAGAGGCTTTCGTAGGACCCGAACCCGCCTTGGGACTACCCGCGTCCCTGGTCAGGGCCTCCGTCGATGGTTGGCTATCCCTGCAGCACAACCAGAGATGGCGTGACTCTCCAGAATGCAGGGTGACCAAGAGTATGCTCCCAAACGTCTGGAAGAAATCCGCTTCTTTTCTGCTATCCCTAGACAGAAACGAGTGCAGATGACTTGTCGGCGTATTAACGGGACACTTTACCTTCGCTAAGCACCTGAGTCGGCTTGGGCTTAGTGATGTCACTCTCTGCGACGCCTGTGGAGAAGGTGAAGACACTTCAGAGCACTTTCTCTGTCAGTGTCCTGCCTTCGCTCGTAACAGGTGGCGGTTATTTGGCGCTGATGTGGTGGGATCTGAAAACCTAAGTTCTATATCACAGAAGCGCATCTTGGTTTTTCTTCGGAAAACCAAGAAATGACATTAAATGAAGGTAGTACAATGGACCAGTATTTGAGTCTGAGTGCTCCAGTGTAGTTGATCCCAACCTCCAACAAAAAAAAAAAAAAAAAAAGTGTTCAGCAATAAGTCCCACTGAGTCCCACTAAGTTACACACTGAGTCGCAATGAGTCATACTGAGTCGCACTGAGTCGCACTGAGTCGCACTAAGTTGCACAGACTCGCACAGAGTCGCACCGAGTCGCACTGAGTCGCACTGAGTCGCACTGAGTCGCACTGAGTCGCACTGAGTCGCACTGAGCCGCACCGAGTCGTACTGAGTCGCACTGAGTCGCACTGAGTCGCACTGAGTCGCACTGTTTGAAATATCACCGATCTTCGTTTATGATCTGCTGTGTTCTCTTACTGGCTTCTGCGCATGCAACCTGTAGATGTTATCCTTGCAAGTGAATCTGTCACGTCCTAACCTCAAAACCTCCTTCCCAGTCCTCCACATCGCCATAAACTACTTTCTCCATTAAATAACTCAAAATATTGCATAAAACCCCCATCAGTGTCATGCGCCTGCATATCCATCTTCATCTACGAGCAAGTGATGCGCGCTCGGTGGCAGACATCAGTTGTCATCGCCAGCACGTGCCTTCATTACATTTCCATCGGCACGCTGCATCATATTCCGTCCGCCGTCGTCGATCGTCCGAATTAGATGATCTCCGCACCATAAATTAGTCATTTCATTTCCCCGCGCGAACTACAGCTGTTTTCGTTGGACCATCACACAGGCTCCCAGAGCTAGCGCCGCGTCTTGCCGAACAAAAGCCCAGCCACACCTCGCATCCAATGTACGAGGCTGTCGCCGCGCGGATTCATTGCAGATTCATTGTCTTTTTACCACAAGCCACGCCAGAACTGCAAAGAGTCGGCGAAGATCGTGACTTCTGGTGCTCGCGACCGCTCTACGGCAAGTGTGGTGCGACGCTGGGCTTGGGCTCACAGCCCCTCCGTGTGAGTCTGAGCGGTTTTTCATTTTCCACATTTCTAGGACAAAAGCGGATACGTTTCGCGTGCGCATTTGCAAGACCATTAACCATTCCGACTTCGATTCTTTTCTTTTGTGGATTTGTGATCGTTTTGCAGCGCTAAATGTTTGCTGGTGAGTCAGCGCGCGGCTACACACGTAGCGTTGTGTCTTTCTGCACGAGCGTGCCCGGGGCGGGCGCCACTAACCTATTTCTTCTTCCCTTGCCTTCGCAGATCGCCGCCAGTCTCCGTGCTCGGTGTGATGAGTTGGACGCGCAGCTGGACCGGCTGTATGTGAGGAAGTTCACTCCGGTGAACTCGGGGCTGAACAAAGGCTGGTTAAAAGTGAAACTCATGTCAGATTGGAGATCCATCGGAGGCGACACATCGAATCCAATTAAACTTGACATGGGCGCTCGCTTCCACCTGAACTGTGACCCTCGTGCCGCAAGACTGGTGAGCATCCACTCCAGGCATTCGTTGTGCATCGCCACCCGTTCGCGGGGGTCTCTAAATAACTCAACCTCAGATAGACTTGGAAAATCTACTAAATTACCCAACATTCCATGGTGTGTAATAAATAATCAATAAATCAACAATAAATCAGCAGAAAGTATGCATAAGGAGAGCGATAAGTTTTCCATCGTGGCTGAGCAGACAGACGGTCGGCGAGGCGAGTGTGTGGAGCGTGTGCATCTAAAGTCAGTAGCGCATAGCGCTTTTTGTAGATAAATTCGCGCGCTACCAGTTTGGCAAATTATTCGGTCGGATTCACAATCAGTTTTCATGCCGCTTACAGCAGCCAGCGGTGCGCTCGGCAGGCAGGTCCCGCTTCTCCAGCATCGGTGCGCGACACGGACGACACATTGCCTGGCGAACAAGTGTCGAGTTGTGAAAGACTACAGCAGGCAGGCGACAGGTAATGCTGTGCCTTCAATGATTTATCGTTTCATGAGATTGTAGCAATTAACAAAAGTGAACGCCGACATTCGCATGGAACTGAACACCGCCGAGTCGAGTGGAGTTGAGTTGAGACGAGGCGGCGCACCAGTGGGTCTGGATGGTGTGATGACGACGCGGCTGGTGGCGACAGGAGCCAAAAACGGGTTGATTCTCACAAAAAGGAAGATGGATTTCACGTCAAATAACAAAAGGATTGTGTGACGAGAAAATAAGAAGCCAGTGAGTGATTTATTCTGTCACAGGCGCTTGTAAGACTTTGTCAACGGAATTGTCTGCTGCCACCGAGAGCCGTAATTATCTGCTTTCTTAGTTAGCACTTCGCGAAAGTGGTGACTTGTCGGATTATACGACTGTCCGCGCGAATTGGAAAAGCTGATAAATCATGCGATCGGACGGCGTTTGGGATTAGCTTCACATTTGGCTTTCAATCTCAATTGGTACGTTGACAGGTCCCGCGGGCAATCCATCATCGACTGGTGTGTGAACTGAGATTTGGATCAGTCCGCGAGATGTTTGGGTGTGGAGGCTGATGGACTGTGACTTGGAAACCCAGACCGCTGTCGCGTTCACATGACCTTCAGACTCTGAATCACACTGTGCCTCTGCCAAGGTTGAGGCGCTTCGTCGCCGGCCCCGCGAGCTTCATTGTCATCCCCAGCATCCACACAGTGAAACCGAGAGTTCTTGGAACATTCCACACAGAACACACAAAAACAAGCCGACCTCGCCTATCTCTTAATTGCACGTTAGACCATCGAAAATACCCGAAGATAAATCACCGCCAATTAAAATGATCTTCCCCCGGGACGCGCGCACACCATCTGTGTTGGAGTGTGCGTCTTCGGCGACTGCGCTACAATGCTAATTCAAAATTAATTGAATCAAAGACCCTTCCTCGAATTTAATTATTCCAACCGGGCCGGGCTTTGTCTTCAATTAACAAGGCCCGCTGATTAGGAAAAGCTTGCGGAAGGCGTGAACGTCACTAATGGCCGCCCAGGCGGCAGCATGAACCAGAACCGAGACAGTTTCTATTTCCCATTCGATCGCCTTTGGGCAGACGCATCGATTCCAGGTAAGAGAAGCGGTCCCTCGTGTCGCCGCGGTAATTTATAAATGTTGTGACTGCAGCAATTATTCCTGCGCCCTGTGTGGCGGCTATAAATCAAGCGAGGATCTGTAATCAGAAACGCTCGGTGCGTCAATAGATGAGAGAGGTGCCCGTTTGATCGTTTGACTCTTGGGTAACTCAGAAAGTTGGTGAAATTTCTGCATACCCTGGGTGGGGTTTACGTAATGAGCGAAACTCGACTCCGACGGTAACACTGTCGGCAGGCGGAAGGTGCGTATGCTTCTGTTTAGTACTACGGCACGGAGAAGGTGGCGGTGATGATTAATTGAGGGAGTAATGAATTCGAGAGGCGTTTAGGAGACGCTTAATTTGAGTACGTTCGGCAGGTCTATAATTATCTTCGGGTAGAGAAAGGGCTTGAGGGATGTAATCGGTACTGCCTTGTGACAATTTGAAGAGAAGGGGCCATCTTTACTTGGTTCCGTGAATGTTTCTTTTTTGCGCAGTGAGTTAAGGTGATCTAAAGTTTGAATCATCAATCAGCTCTGCTGGGCTTTGGGCTGCCTTTTGAAGACAAATTGATGCCAGTTTCCGGAAGTGGTGATAGTTCAATGGGTGCGAAGAAATGTTGTGTGAATAAAACGTCATCGACTCATGTCCATTTGCCCACTTGACGTATTCGTGTGCTTCGCGTCGCTTTTTTTTACGAGTGTTGCTTTTTATATTTCGATTATTAGATATAGAATTAGAGAACAAAAACAAATATTAATCATCGAAAATAGATTTATTGTTTTTCAAAAAATTCACTCCTTTGCATGTGTTCGAAGCAATTGTCGAAGCACTTTTGCCACTCTGATTGAGGTATCTCCGAAACAACCGCTTCTTCAGGTGTCGAAGAACGTTGACCTCTCTTTTTATTTTTTAAGTACGGGAATAAAACGAAGTCATTCGGTTCCAAGCCAGAACTATACGACGGATGACTAATCAAATCGATGTTTTGAGTGCTCAAAAATGCAGTTGTTCGAGCCGATGTGTGAGAGCTCGCATTGTCGTGGTGAAGAGTGATCTGTCTTCGGCGGTTGGTTTCCCTGATTCCATGGAAGACATCTGGTTGTGTAGCACTCAGAATTGACTGTTCTGCGTTGTTCTAGTGTCACGGTTGTGACATGTCCAGTTTTTTCGAAAAAGGAGGCGACCATTTACTTGGATGTGCTTGGTGCGCGAGCAACTTTTGTTGGATTTGGCTCAATTTGAAACTTGAAACACTCATACCATAAACTTTTATTTCGGGCTGCATTTTCTAGGAACTTGGGTAAAACATAATTATGGATTTTTCAAGTTCGGTGTTGCCAAAGAAGTATTTTATCAACAACATCTCTCAATCCACAACGAATTTGAAATAACTTTCACAACAGAGCTCTTAGCTTTTTGAACCTAACAAATTGGTGCATTGTCAGTTTTGGTCAATTTGGAACAACTTCTTTTTTCAGTACCTCAGAACAATTCTTGTTTAGATTTGATTCTTTCATATGATGCGGTCGCTGGGGCGTAGGGGGTAAAGTGCGCCGCTCACATGCCGAAGGGTCTGGGTTCGATACCCGGCTGAACACCTCGAATTTTTCACGGCACTAAATCTTTCGAACTGCTGACAACACTCAAAGGCTAATAACCGTCTAAGAAAGCTTCTCAAACTTCGACGGTCGAAGTCGGCAAAAACCTGTAGGTCCCTTCTACTCGTGAGTGAACAGTAGCGCGCACAACACGAGTAAGTTGACGAGTAAGCTAGGCTCTGGTCCCCCTGTGGACTGTCGCGCCAACAATTATTAATATTATTGTATTGTTTAATATGTGTTAGCAGTTTACAAGAAAAATTACTTTTACAAATTAATTTAAATTCAAAAATTCCCGAGAACATTCGCGCGTCTTACAACAAAAACGAAAATCAAGAGCCAAGAAAAAACAATGACAAATGTCAAGTGCTCCTACTTGCTAACAATCAGAGTGTTGCTGAGTTCAAATGTATTTCTTTAAACTTGAATTTAATGGATATGTGGTATACCTGGTACAGTTGACTGCTGTTTACTTTTGGGCTCATACGCGTAAATCCACGATTCATCACCTGTCACGATGTCATAGACGTGCTTCGAAGCACAGCGATCGTATTTTTGGAGCATTTCTTTCGACCAATCGACACGAGCCTTTTTTGAGCGATTGACAAATTGTGAAGGAAGATTATCTAAATATTTCCAGGACCAACTTGCAACCAAGCGTAGACAAATTAGGTTTAGCTAGGAATTGTATCTTTCAGCAAGACAATGACCCTAAGCATACTTCACGTTTTGCTAAGGAATGGTTGCTTTATAGGACCCCAAAACAGCTTGATCATCCACCGCAATCAGCGGACCTTAACCCAGAACACTTATGGGAGCATTTGGATAGAAGAATTCGACAGAGCACTACCAATTGTACCGGTACCGGTTTTTTTTTGAAAATTGTGTCTTTCGATTTCAATGAATAACACGTTTGATATTTTTGTTCATCTTCATATGTTTTTTTTTTTAGATAAAACACTAACTTTTTAATGGAAAAGTAAAAACATTTTATTCAAAGTATTGGCCATTGTTTTCTACACCCTTTGACCAGCTTTCTGGCAATTTGTGAATACCACGGCAATAAAATTGTTTATCCTTTAAGGCAAACCAATCAGACACCCAATTTTCGACCTCCTCGTAGGAATCAAAGTGCTGCTCAGCCAATGCGTGTCCCATCGATGAAAACATATGGTAGTCGGAAGGAGCCACGTCTGGTGAATACGGCGGGTGGGGTAGCTGCTCCCAGCCAAGTGTTTTGATTGTATCCTGAACCGGTTTTGCTTTGTGTGCAGGTGCACTGTAATGGAGCAAAATTACCTTGCTGTATCTTCTGGCCCATTCTGGTCGTTTCTCGATCAAGGCATGGTTCAAATTAATCATTTGTTGTTGGTAGCGATCAGTGTTAACGGTTTCACCAGGTTTTAGGAGCTCGTGATACAGCACATCTTTCTGGTCCCACCAAACACACAGCTTTGTCTTCTTGTCGAATCGTTCTGGTTTGGCAGTTGATGGTTGTCCCAGATTAACCCATATTTGTTCCGTTTAGGATTCTTAAAATAGATCCATTTTTCATCGCCAGTAACAATCCGATGCAAAACCGATTTTCTTTCGTGTCTTTGAAGCGAAATTTCTCAAGTGTTTTTTCGGTTTTCCATTTGTCTTTCATTCAATTCATGTGGCACCCATTTTCCACACTTCTGGATCTTTCCCATAGCTTTTAAACGGTCAGAAATTGATTGTTGTGCAACATTTAACATTACTGCCATTTGCTTTTGACTCAAAGTGTCATCTCCATCCAATATCGTTTGCAATTCGGCGTCTTCAAACTTTTTTGGTGGTCTTCCATGTTCTTCAATTCTCACATCAAAATCATTATTTCTGAACCGTTGAAACCACCTTTTGCATGTTGCTTCTGAAAGAGTATGATCACCATATGCCCCGACAAGCATTCGATGCGACTCTGCAGCACTTTTCTTCAAATGAAAACAAAAAATTTATGCTTTTCGCAAATCATCACTTTCTGGTACAAAATTCGACATTTTCAACACGATGAAAAAATATGATGTTGTCTGTTCAATGACATGATGTATACTAAATATTTCTCACAGATGTCATAGCAAACAAACCAAAAAAAAATAAGGGATCGTTCACAACAATTGTTCCCTATCGAGACATTTGTATCTTGACGCACACTTCATACCGGTATACCTGGTATTAACAACAAGGAAGACTTGAAAAAAGCTATAACAGAAGAATGGTCAAAACTTTCCCCCGATGTTACCAATAAACTGGTAATGTCTATGCCACGTAGACTTAAGAAAGTAATAAAGTCCAAAGGAGGACCAACAAAATACTGAATAAAATTTTTTAAGCAATAAATAAGTACATTGCGCACTCCAAGTTGGTTGAGGTTGAGACCAATGGCTTCCTTATCCGCTTTTAGTAGCGTCCAGGTTTCTGCGCCGTAAAGCAGGACTGGGATGATCAAGGTGTTGTCCAAAGTCACTTTGGTCGCTCGGGAGAGGGCTTTTTTACTCAATTGCCTCTTGAGCCCAAAGAAACAGCGATTGGCAAGAGTGATTCTGCGCTTGATTTCGGTACTGATGTTGTTGTCCCTATTCACCGCGCAGCCGAGATAGACGAAGTCCTTCACTACCTCGAAGTGTCTGCTGCCCATAGTGACGCTGTCCGAGACGTCGATGTTGTGTGTCCTTCCTTGATGACAGCATGTACTTCGTTTTGCCCTCATTTACCACTAGACCCATTTTAGCCGCTTCCGCTTCAATGCTAGCAAACGCCTCATTGACGGCTCGCTGAGTTCGGCCGATCACGTCAATGTCATCCGCATAAGCTAGCAATTGAACGGACTTGTGGAAGATCGTGCCTCTGGTGGTGACATGTGAGTTCCGCACGATCCCCTCAAGGATGATGTTAAAGAAGTAGCATTACAGCGCGTCGCCTTGTCTAAATCCTTTTTTTGACATCGAAGGTCTCGGTGAGTTCGCTACCGACCTTGACGGAGCAGCGAGAGTTCTTCATCGTCATCCTACACAATCTGACGAGTTTGGTAGGGATGTCAAAACTAGACATGACACTGTATAGCTCGTCTCTATGCATGCTGTCATACGCGGCCTTGAAATCGACAAATAGATGGTGGGCGTCGTGTCGTGTGAAGATCTGGTCGATTGTGGACTTCCCTGGCCTGAAACCACACTGATAAGGACCTATCAGGTTGTTGACGAACGGTTTCAGGCGCTCACACAGTACGGCAGAGAAAATCTTATATGCGATGTTAAGAAGACTGATCCCTCGGTAGTTGGCGCAGTCGAAGGGGTCTCCTTTTTTATGGACCGGAGAAACGAAGCTAAGATTCCACTCGTCGGGCATGCTTTCCTCCGACCATATCTCACAGATGAGCTGGTGCATGCACCCAACCAGCTCATCCCCAGCCGCTTTGAACAGCTCTGCGGATAGTCCCCTGCGCCAGCAGCTTTGTTCGATTTCAGTCTCGATATTGCTATCTTGACCTCGTCGAAGTCGGGGGGACGGAATTCTTGTCCATCGTCGTCCAAATTGAGTGGGACATTCTGCCTAACGGCGGAATTTGCGTCGTCGTCGCCGTTTAGGAGTCTGCAGAAATGGTCTTTCCAGATTCTCAGCACCGACTGCGACTCTACCACTAGTTGTCCATTTTGGTCCCGGCAGGCTTCTGTCCGAGGCCATAGCACCTCTCCATTTCCTCGACCGCGCGCTTCTCGTGCTCTTTTTTTTTTCTTCTGAGAAGCTTGTTCTCTTCCCTTCTTCTCTGTTTGTAGAGCTCTCAAACAGCTCTCGTCGTTCGATGCAGCGTTGCCTTGTATGCTTCTTGTTTGGCTGCATGCGCCTGCCTACACTCGTCGTCAAACCATGGGTTCCTCTTAGGTGTTGGCGTAAAACCCAGCACATCAGTGGCGGCCTCTTTGATGGCTTTTTGACAACGTTTCCACTTGTCTTCTATTGTTTGTGCAGGCAGCGTCGAACTTTGAGATAGTTTCAGGGAGAATCGATCGGCAAAGGCTCTAGCGATCGGTTGCGATTGTAGCTTTCCGCCATCAAACCGTCTTGGCTTATCTCGACTCCGTTGCTCTCTCGATATCCGGGTTCATACCTTGGCTACAACAACAGGTTCGGGCATCGAGCATATTGGAGGAGTGTCTGACGTCGATCGCAACGTGATCAATCTGGTTGACGGTTGATTGATCAGGTGATCGCCAGGTACCTTTATGTGGGAACCGCGTGCTGGCCACAGAGAGATTTCGCCCCGAGGCGAAGTCAACTAGCCTGAGTCCGTTTCCGGAGGTGTTGGCGTGCAGGCTCCTCTTCCCAGCTGAGCGTTGTTTTTGTTTTTACCGTACTTTATTTTTTGAATAATTGATCATATTGAATAAAGCTGTTTTTGTGTATCAATGGAATTTGATTTTTGTTGTTGTTTTGATCCAATTTTCATCTTTATACAGTAATCAGATATTTATTTACTCACTTTTGACGCTTAGAGTATTTATGTGGCGACTAAAGGGTAAAGCAATTATCTTTTTGGCAACACTGGTTCAAACAGCTGTTTATGTTTTGTGTTTTGTTCCACAGTCAGGCATCTTCAGTTTGGTCTATAATTTAACCATGAGTCGTCTTACAAACGAACAACGCTTGCAAATTATTGAATTTTATAATCAAAATGCGTGTTCTAAAAGTTCATTGCACACTTCTTCCATTTAATGGTCATGGACGAAGCTTATTTTTGGCTCAATAAGTACGTAAATAAGCAGATTTTTCGATTTTGGAGCTACCAATGCATCCAGAAGAAGTCACAGTTTGGTGCACTGTGGTCTCTATTCAATTGTAAATTGCACTCTTCTAAAATCTGAACTTTGCATTCATTCTGTGATTGACACCCTGTCCGCTGTCTCCACAACATTTTTTCTTTTCAGCACGATCAAAAAAACGCACAACTAGGTCATCGCCATCACCACTTACCCGACCTAGACTTCCTTAATTGAATTGCAGACCTGCCGCACATTCATTCATATCCCACCGCTAAGCCGACAGCAATAGAAATCCCATTTCCGGCTATAATTTCCCATCGACCCTTGCTCCCACTACCTAGAGTTTGCCTCAGAGTGATGAATTGCGCGACAGGCCAGACCTACATTCAGACCACTCATCGGCCACACCGCCCCGTGTCTTCGGCATCTGGGTCAGTTCCACAAAAACATCACAATTAATCAACACAATGGTGCACTCGCAGTGTCCGGAGAGCGGCCGGCCACCTGCTCGCGGGGGGCTAAAATTGAATTCTGCTCCCCCTCAGGTGGATGGTTTCAGCGAAATCGTACCGCCTCCTGCAGCCCATAACAAGATCTCTTCCCCGCGTAGGAGATTTGATTTTTCTCGAGAATTTCCACTTCGGGTCAGTCAGTGGGACAGCCGTGCAAAGAAGTCAATGTGTCTGCGCGGACTTAAATGGCGATTACCATTCGCGTCATGATAATGTGGGTGGCTAGAGTCTGTCCAGCCTGGAGAGGCATTGTTCTTCGACGGTTGACGTGGATTCGCCAGCAGCTGACTAACTGTCACAATGCAAGGATTTGAAATTGAAAAGTGCCCATATTTGCGACAAGCTGACAGCCTTACACGGTCGACACACACGAGCTCTCGGTGCACGGGGTCCGAAGGGGGTTTTTCTCCGTCGACGCTGGGTAACTGGGTCGTACGTCATGGAAATACTTATACATGTCACTCCATCGCTCAACACGCAACGTACTTGAGAGAGCCTTTGTCGTTTCCTCCCGCGGCAGGCTAGCATTCCACCGTTCCGAGGGAGCTGCATGCGGTCTTGGGTGGGAAAGTGCAAGACGGTGCTTCCCTCTTGCGAAAATCTCACAATCGTGAAAAACATCTTCAGCGTGTCATTCATGATGTATTTGGCCGATTTACTTTCAGCTTCGTCGGCCATTCGGCTGCGGGCACGACATGCGTGGGTTTTCCGGTGCACTGGACGCAGAGGAACACTGTGCGGTTGGGGACAACATTCGTCATTTGAATGAGAGATGAAAGCCTGCTGGGGGAGATGTAGAAGGCGGCTAAGTGAAACGGTGACCACCCAACGCGCAGACAGTCGGGTCTGTGTTTGGGTTTGAGTCTACTGACTGCGGAATCAGACACTGGGAGTAAGCCGACCTGCCGTGGTGGCACTTGCTATGTAAGCTACGACATGAGGTACTTGGCAGTTATCATTTGGAACAAAGAGGAGGGAGGTGTGTCACTTGCTTCAACACCTCCATCACCACTTTGGAGAGAGGCTTAGTTAAATATTTTGATTTCATGAAGAATTCGAAGTCATGAAGTCGCCTACTTGCTTGAATGTCTGTTTTAGGTTTCCCTTGCCGCTTACAACGCCTTCCTGGGCAATTATGCAACTCAGACGTCAGCACGTAATAAAGACGCAGCGTTTAAAATTTGCTCCCCCTTGACAGTCATAAATTGATCCCTTCCAATTACCTCCGTCGGTGGCGCAAACGGCGGCACCTTGTATCGCCGATCTCTTCATAAACATGTCAATCCGCTTGACCCATAAAATTCGCGGTGCGAAAGACAGAAAATTGAAGCGCCGAACGGGCTCAATAAATTCTTCGCCATCCAATTACCCGCGTCCTCTGCTCCCAGTTGCGTCGAGAACCTGCCACTGCGGCATGCAGTATTTCACAATTCGTCATCCCGTTCAGTCAGATGGAAGAAAAAAATTTCACTTTCTCGAGATAAATAATCCCGACAGAGCGTCTGAGCGCAACCACCTTCTCTTCGATGATTTCCCGAGCGACCACGCGAACGGGAACAGGAAAAGCAAAATTCAAATCAAAGGACACGCATACACTCTCGCCGCCACCAGCCCCAGCACCTCTCTGTCGCAACGAAGACACCCACTGACCCAGAAAAGATTGACAGGCAATTTTAAGAACACGTTATGACAGTGAGAGGACGGTTGCAGGCGGCAGCGCACTTACACCTGCAACAAGTCCTCCGCGATCGCACGACATAAATACAACACATGTCGTGAGTGCCCATGTCGGGCAGAACACAGGAAGACAGATCGCTTTCTTCGTCGCGCCAATTAAACGCCAAAGCTCGCGTCACGCCGTTGTTCTCCGGCGGCCACGAAGGCGACTCCCTCCATTCGGTGTGAGTGTGTGCCTGATCGATGGAATTCCGACGCATGATCACCGATCGTTCATTACCTGTATTGGCCGTCGAGCTGGCGTCTCGGGGCTCCGAGAACAGCCTCTCAATTTAGCGGGTTCAGTCTCGCAGGACAGGACCCACTCCGCCACAAGGGAAATACTCTCGATTTTCTTTCTGTTTGGAGTTTCACTTTTAACCCGGTCCGCGCGGCGATTGTTTCCTGTGCAGTCGTCTCGTGGCACAGAATGCCAAAGGAATTCTCTTCCTCGCACTTTTACTGCACTTGTCCGCGAGGGGAACGAGTCTCTGGCGCAAGAGCCTGGTAATGTTCTCATTTGGAGAGTTCGCCTCCGCTTGGCGTGTACTTTCGTGTGAGCCGTAATTGCGACGAGGCTTGCACTTTCATTGAAGGTCACTGCACATCCTAGGCAGACAGGCATGCGCACGGTTGAACGTCGCTCAGGGCGTTTTTGGCCAGGGAGACAGTTGTGCCCGGCATGCAAGGAGCTAATAGATATGTTCGCTACCGGTGGGTTGGAAATTACCGGATGAAAAATTACTGTGGGTGTGCGCTGAAAGTGAGCACCGGAGTGTCGGATGAGTAATGACAATCATTTCGAAAGGTGCTCCTTAGACGGGGCCGTGCGATGGTGGTCTCCGGGGGTTTTGAGCTCCGAAGAAAGCTTGCGTCTGAGTGGGGTATTATCGGTTCGAGACAAAGGATTTGGTATGAGCTGGGAACGACTTCTGCTGAGTCCTGAGGCTAAGACAGCTTAACGTTGTCTTAGATCTGTTCAGTGAGGATTTCTACCTTGCGATCAAGGTCAGATACTTTTTCAATATTCACGATGTCTGAACCTATCGAGGTGCCAACATCGACTTGGATCATTTCCTTGTTGTAGCCAAGGTAAGAACCCGGATATCGAAAAAGCAACAGAGTCGATACGTCGGCTACAATCGGAACTGATCGTTGGGAACTTTGCCAACCGAGTCTCCCTGAAACTCGCTCAGAGTTCGACGCTGCCTGCACAAAATATAGAAAAAGGCTGGAAACGTTGTCAAGATGCCAACAAAGAATCCGCCACTGATGTGCTGGGCTCCACGTCACCACCCAGGAGGAACCCATGGTTTTACGACGTGTGCAGGCAAGCGCATGCAGCCAAACAAACAATAAGGCAACGCTGCATCGAACAATGAGAGCTGTTCGTCAGCTCTACAGACAGAGAAGAAGGCAAGAGAACCGACTTCTCAAAGAAAAAAAGAGAAGCATGAAAAACGCTCTATGGAGGAGAGGGAAAGTTTTTATGGCAGGAATGAAGTTCGAAAGTTTGTCCGAAAGGTAAAACGGCTATCCGGATGATACAAGGTTCGGACCGAAGCCTGCTTGACCAAAATGGACAAAATGTACGTAGTAGAGTCACGGTCTATGCTGAGAGTCTGGAAAGATCATTTCTGTAGAATCCTTAACGGCGATGACGGCCCCAATTCCGCTGTTAAGCAGAATGTCCCACTCAATTTAGACGATGAAAGACAAGAATTCCGTCCCCCCGACTTACACAAGGTGAAAATAGTAGTATCGAAGCTAAAGTCGAAAAAAGCTGCTAGACTGAACGCACTGCCCGCAAAACCACTAAAAGCAACTGGAGATCATCTGGCTGTGAGCATTCACCAGCTCAGTGGGAAGATATGGGGAAAGCATGCCCAAAGAGTGAAATCGCAGCGTCGTTTGCCCGGTCCACAAGAAAGGACTGGCAACATGTCGTTTCTTGAATGCGCCAACTATCGGGGGATCAGCCTTCTTAACATCGCATACTAGATCCTCTCGGATGTATTGTGTGAGCGTTTGAAACCGTTTGTCCATAACCTGATAGGTCCTTATCAATGTGGTTTCAGGCCTGGGAAGTCCTAGATTGACCATATCTTCACTTTACGGTAGATCCTGGAAAAGACCCAAGAAGTGCAAGTCGACGCTTACCAACTATTCGTCAATTTTAAGTCCGCATATGACAGTGTGCATAGAGGCGAGCTATACTGTGCCATGTCTAGTTTTGGCACTCTTAGCAAACTCGCCGGATTGTGGAGGATTAGGATGAAGAACTCTCGCTACTTCCTCAAGGTCGGTAACGAACTCACCGAGATTTTCAATGTCGAAAAAGGTTTAAGACAAGGCGACGCACCGTCATCTGACTTCTAAAACATCATTCTTGAGAAGATCATGCGTCGCTCGTAAGTCAACACCAGAGGTCCGATCTTCAAAAAGTCAGCTCTACTGGTAGCTTACGCGGACGATCGCGACACCCGACAGGGATCCGTCAATGAAGCGTTTGTTGGCATTGAACCAGAATCGGCTAGAATGTGTCTAGCGATTTTTGAGGGCAAAACATGCAGTCATCAAAGAAGGACAAACAACATCGATGTCTCGGCCAGAGCGTCACACTATGTACCAGAACCCAGAATCAAGGACTTCGTCTAAATAGGAACAACAACATTAGTACCGAAATCAAACGCAGAATCACTCTTGCCAATCGCTGTTTCTTTGGGCTCAAGAGGCAATTGCTGGTATTGAAGCGGAAGCGGGCAGAGAGGTGCGCTGTAAACACTGGTTCAATACAGAACGGATGTTGTTAAGGGTATTCAGGTAGCGCCACGAGGAGGCTGTGTATCAACTTGATCAGTGCACTAACGAGGATAGTGTTGGCAACTCGCCTTTTTGTGGGCAATCAACAACGTTACCTCGCGTGGGCAGGTCCATACCTCCACTCAACAGATCAATCATCCCTACTACTTCCTAATTCATGGCGCGGAATCCTGGACGTTACTAAAAGCGGATGAGGAAGCCCTAAGTCTTTTAGGGAGAAAAAATTCTGCACGCGATTTTTGGTCATGTTTGCGTATACGTAGGTTGCCTTTTATATTTCGCGATTGAGCAGCCCTAGTGTTGCAATCTACCAACTGCCAGCTCTATCCTAAAGTACGTCCAAGTTTTTTTAATTTTCATGGGCAACGAAAAACAAAAACACTAGACTTTAGAATTAATAAAAATACAGAAGATGTCGAAAGGCAAAAAAAACGAACATAGATTAGCTTAGAGTACTTGTTTAGAGTCAGTAAGTTAGATATAAGATTAATTTTTCAAAATAGATATTTAAGCTAGTTTAAAGCATTTTTGTCTAGCAACTAGGTCAAAAATGTGTTAAAAACTCAAAAAAAAAAACTCTATCGCAAAGTTTCACATTTCTGAGGTTATACGTACTCAGAACGTTTTGACATACGAGCGCTATTTGTGTCGTTTACAGTAACTTACAATATTCATCTCATCCAAAAAATGGAATTAAATCGTGAACATTTTCGTGCGATTTTTTTGTACAACTTTCGACGTGGATTTACTCAACAATAGTGCATCGATGAACTTAATTCAATTTTTGGCGATGAACTTCCATCAAGGACCAGTGTTTATCGATGGTATGGTGAATTAAACCGAGGTTGTAGTTTACTACAAGACGAATTTCGTTAAGGTAATCAGTTGTTGTTTCGGAAACATTTGATGCTGCGCGCCAACTGATATTCCAAGATCGACATGTGACCTATCGTGAGATTGAGACAACCTTAGGCATTTGTGGGACCAGCATACATTCAATATTGCATGAACAGTTGACCGTCGAAAAATTTGTTCGCGTTGGATCCCACGCAATTTGTCAATCGCCCAAAAGAGGCTCGTGTCGATTGGTCGAAAGAAATGCTCCAGAAATACGATCGCGGTGCTTCAAAACACGTCTATGACATCGTGACAGGTGATGAATCGTGGATTTCGCGTACGAGCACGAAAATAAACAGCAGTCGACTGTATGGGTGTTTCAAATTGAGCCAAATCCAACAAAATTTGCTCGCGCGAGAAGCACTTCCACGGAAATGGTCGGCTGTTGTTTCGGAAAAACTAGGCATGTCGCAACCGTAAGAACAACGCAGAACTGTCAATTCTGAGTGGTACACATCCATTTGTTTGCCAGTTGTCTTCCAAGAAATCAGGAAAACCAACCGCCGAAGACGGATCACTCTTCACCACGACAATGCGAGCTCTCACACATCGGCTCAAACAACTGCATTTTTGAGCACTCAAAACATCGATTTGATGAGTCATCCGCCGTATAGTTCTGACTTGGAACCGAATGACTTCTTTTTATTCCCGTACTTAAAAAATAAAATGTGAGGTCAACGTTTTTCGACACCTGATGAAGCGGTTGATGCGTTCAGAAGGCATGTTTCGGAGATACCTCAATCAGAGTGGCAAAAGTGCTTCGACAGTTGGTTCAAACGCATGCAAAAGTGTATAGACATTAATGGGGAATATTTTGAAAAACAAATAAAACTATTTTCGATGATTAATATTTGTTTTTGTTCTTTAATCCCGAAATAAAAAAAGGCAACCCTCGTATGACATTTGGAGCAGAAGATTCAACGGCAAATCTTATGGGCTTTGGAGTCAACGCTAAGGATGACTGGCAAATGTAAATTGCGAGGACAACACTGCTCCGGCCAAAAACCTCTTCGAATCTGAGCCAGTGGAGCAACACAGCAGAGGGAATGATTGACTGAAGTGGCGCGCACAATTAATGAAAGATCGTCAGCAACTTGGAGTACGTAAAAGAAGGCAACTGAAGAACAGATCGTGCTGGCTTGAGAGCCATGTTGGTTGAGGCCCAGGTCCAACCCAGGCTGTAGCACCACACAAAGATGAAAAAAATATGTTTGCTCACGGCATTCAAGTCTCAGTCCAGTTGAGGTGCGTTTCGTTCTGATTTCAACTTTGAAAAGTATTCAAGGATAATCTGTTTTCTACAGCGGTATTGAGATCTTTGGAGTTTAAATGACTAAATGACAATCAAAAGGGGAGACTGAGTAATCATTTTGATATACCAACAGTGTGGTCAGATTGCCGATCAACGATCTTCGATTTCAGTTAATGTTACTAATTTCTTACACACTTTTTATTTTTATTAAAAAGTTTATTTACAAATTGCTTGTGCTCCAGCAGCGGACTCATAACTCTTCCCAATGAACGCAGAACCAGAAAAGTGATCACAGCACGTCGTTAGTTTTCTGCTGTGTGGTAAGTCCTTGCATGCGGTGTAGCCGTTGTTTTTTGTGCAGGGCGAGGGTGTGGTTTGCTAACTTTGTCTCCAGTCGCGCTGATAATGAAAACCCCTACCTAGTCAGCATTTTTCAATGAAATCAGTTTTGGTGTTGCAACATGTGTTGTCTTCAAGACAATCACCGACTTTGTCTCACCACCAAGCCGTACTCGATCTCACAGGATGTCTGTCACTCATGACAGATCTTCAAATTGTTTTGAATCCTTCGACGGACTCGACTAGAACTTCAACTTTCAGCTGATGCTTTATGCGATCGTTGGTGCACGACTCTTTCGCTAATGAGGGAAAATTCGCACGCAAAATTCACAAAGCCAATGCCCTCGATCTCACTTTCCTCTCCACGTCACAACGCATCGCAATAAAACGAAAATAATATCCTGCACGATCCGGGCAGACACATATTTCAATTTCATTTGCACGTTACGTCGCGTCGTCTGAAGCCTGGTGTACCTGTGGCCTTAATCGAGCCTCGCTTACATAACACCCCATCCATCCGCACTCCCAGCCCTCGGACAAAACTGCCGACAAATGTCATAAGTCACAATATCCTGGGCCGACATGTAGCTCTCGATTTCAGCAATCAGAAAGAGACAAGACCGATGAAAAACAACATTGACGCGCAAAATCTCTCCGTGCTCCCATTCATTTTCTCCTCCTTACCTTGTTACATCGTTATAAGATCTCTACACGCTATCGATATCATCGCCAGTGGCTGCAATCACATGCAGTGCGATCCAATGAATTACATTAACCCAAAATCATCGCCGGCAATGCATCAACTTCGGAGCACTACAGCATTGTATAGGAAGTAATCGTGTTGGTTTTTTGCATCCTTGCCGACCCTGCGCGTCGCGCATCACTTGTGTGTGTCGCCGAGCGACTGTGTTTCTTTGTGGTTCTCCCCGCGCCACTTCACTGATCCATCGATGATTGAAACTTTTTTTTTTGCGTTCTCCTTGCGCCAACAGGTAAGAGATACGAAGCACATCAACTGCCAAGACCCATAGAAAACTAAATCTCAAATGCGGCGCAGCACCCAAATTGGCTGGTTGAGATTTTCCCTGGTTCCTGCCACCGCCCGACTCGGCCCCGCACAGGCTCGCACTTGAAGGCGAGCGGATCTACCTATTGCGGCGCGGCCACACTTCCTCCAGACGGAGCATAGCGCGCAACACATCGATCATATTGTTTGACACAAAAATTATGAACACTCTGAACGCGCACTCGGCCGACCGAATGCATCTCGGGGGGCGCTCGGGCGCGTTGAAGCATTGTGTTGGATCGACGCGATATGGAAATTACGACGACGATTCGTCGGGATTCGTTACCGATGGCGGATTTTATTGAGTGTGAACATTTGATTTCAATTTAATGCAGAAACGGCGTCAACAGAATTGGCACTGGCATCATCGCCATCCCAGGATAGAGCGCCGCCGCACGCTAACTCGCGAGCTGGCGCGCGTTTCTGTCCCGTCCCGGACCGACCAGTGCGCTGCTCGCCGCCGGAGAAGTTGTTGAAGTGCTCGTGTAGGCAATTTGTATTGCGCCGAAGACGGTCGTGTTGCCTGCCCGTGGACACGGACCTGCATGCGCAGTAGTGGTAAGTTGCATTCGTGTCAACTGTTTGGCTTCAATAAGGAATTGCCTGAATTGGTAATTTGTAGCTCCAATTAGGAAGTGTGGAGAGCATTCATTTCAGTGCGAGGATTCAGTGGGCTTTTGTGGATTACATAGCGGGCATTCCATAAATCAAGTTGTTCAAATAAAATTTACACCGAAGCACATGCGCTCGATGAGGCCTTGTGTGGAGAGACGTGTCGTTTGGGCTTTAATTTAATGACACGCTTGTGTTAAGTTGATGATTGTTATTGGGAAAGTTATAGTGACGCGCTTGCGGAACTGCTTGGATTCGATTCGTCGTTGTGGGCTCGTGAACGTTTTGGGTTTTGTTCGCGACGTTTGAGGTGGCAGATTGTTTGTCGGTAAAGACTATAATTTGTGCGGAATCTATCAGGTTCAGGTTTTGGCCAGCGACATCTACCGGAAGGCATGGGATAACTGGTTGGTTGTAGTGGGATAACTCCTTCAAATTAAGCAGAAGAAATTAAGACAGAAGACGAAAGACGTCTTCCAGGAGTTGCGTTAATTCTCCTCAATCACAACGAGCCCCAACGCAAAACAGATGTCCACACAAGTGGCAATAGATATGCCCCGTCCAACTCTAAACGCGAAACCTGACCAATGCCACGACCGTCACTCAGTCCGTTCGATTAGAAAAGTCCACCACGACTTGAGGAAAAGTGAAATTGACAAGAAAAAATCGTCAACGACGCTGCCAACACAATCAATCGACAGAAATTGAAGCTTAATGTAGGCCTGGATTTCGAAAAGGCCTACGTGTCGGACCTCTGTTGCCGGTTGGCCCCAAGCCATTGTACGTATGACGGAACCAACCAGCTCTAGGAAACGAGAGTCAATTGAAAAGTGCCTTCAATCGACCAAAGCGTTTGGTCCCCCGTGTTGAGTTGGACAGAATTGTAATCAAGGCAACGTGACACTGCCCAACCCACCCCGACGTAAAACATTTCTTCACGCAGAGCTTGCCAAGCATTACAGTCAACTTGACATACGCAGTCCATTAGTTTCTGGCGTCGAGTCGGCGTTTCCATCACGGTGGCGCATCACAGCAGCATTCCAGCTGACCGTGCTGCGCTTCGCACAGCGCACATATCGTTTCCCCCTGCCAACTTGGGACTTACGTAACTCAGAGATCTGTGGCACATTGTTGGGCTTATCTCGTCCGTAGGCCAGTTTCCAGTTTCAGCAAGAACTGGAACCCTAGCCATCCATTCAGTCCCCGCGGCGATGAATTCTTGTCAAACGAGGTGACCTACGATTTGCAAATCATGCATGAATCTCTCGGTTGCTTGGTTCTCTAAGTGGCTTTGGATATCAATTAGAGTTCGTATGCACGAGGCGTTGGAATGGCGCGCATTGCAAGCCATCAAAGTCGAGGTGGGCACTGTGAGCGAGTGAAGTTTCTTGGTTTCACTGACCAACGTGAGGCGTGCGACGGTCGGGGCCAGTGGGGCGTGAGACGGGAATTTGTGGGAGAAAACAATCACGAAGTCACTGAAGCACGAACTAATG
This sequence comes from Eristalinus aeneus, assembly GCA_955652365.1. Taxonomy (NCBI): domain Eukaryota; kingdom Metazoa; phylum Arthropoda; class Insecta; order Diptera; family Syrphidae; genus Eristalinus; species Eristalinus aeneus. Next base: position 62,977,373 of record OY019134.1, on the reverse strand, counting down.
AAAAACAAAAGCCTGGAGGGGGAACACTATGTCGTGTAACGTGAGATATGCAGAGCAACGCGTCAAGAATATGACGAGACAACGATGGCGGTGAGCACAGACCTAATTCTTGTAATTCTAACGAGCACATTTTGAATGAAGTGTGCTTCATGTGGTTTGGACCGGATTGAATTTTGGGAGTTTTGCTGGCGCCATAACATTGACCTTGGTGGTCTGTTTCTATTCGGATTTTGCATCAACCGCTGGTAAGAAAGCTGAGAAATTATGGAATCGCCCACCTGCATGAGACGGATTTTTAGTCTTTCGTCATCAGATAAGCTTGTGGCCGCCGTGGCGTAGTGGGTAGAGTGCGACGGTCACACGCCGAAGGTTGTAGGTTCGATTCCCAGCTCAACACCAATTTTTCGAATTTTTCACGGCACCACCTCTTTCGAGCTGCTGACAACACTCAAAGAGTAATAACTGTCTAAGAAAGCTTCTCAAACTTCGCCGTTCGGAGTCGACACAAAACTGTAGGTCCCTCCTACTCGTGAGAGAACAGTAGCGTGCACAACACGAGCAGTTGATGAGCAAGCTAGGCCCTGGTCTCCCATTGGACTGTAGCGCCAACAATTATTATTATTATCAGATGAGCTCAATTACTCCGAAAATTAAAACATCTGACAATCTTAGAAATTTGAAAGTCGGGACAAAATTTTGTTGCCAAAATATGTTGCGTTGTAAATTTGTGATGACTCCGAAATACTCCGAAAGACTCCGAAAGACTCCAAAGGACTCCGAAAAACTTTGAAGAACATCTTAGAACATTGAAAACTTACAAAAGGAACTCCACAATGGCCTAACAAAAGTTATGAGAGGGAAGGTTTTATTCAACTGTACGATATTTAGTTTTGGAAAGGTTTTTCTTTTTCTTATTTCATTTCATAATCGACAAAATTTCAAAAATTTAACGAAGACAATATTTCTAATTGCTTCAGCAATGCTCTTGTTGTTCCTCATTATTACCTTTTTAGTGGTATAAGATTCGTCACCACAACGCAAAGGCATATGCGACCCAAACAAGTAAAAAGTTGTCAGCCCTGCATGTCAAGCTCTTCGCCAACAGGGCAACACAATATGAAGACATTTTTATAATATTCAAATTTTTCCAATCCCACACATCAGTACCCAAATCAAGGTATCATTTAACTTATTCTCCAAGTTATGAATTATTATCGCAAAGTGGTTTTAAGAACGTGCCTAAGTCCGTATCAGTAATTTGATTTTGATCTCACGCCATTCACCACTGGCGTCCCTCGACGACCGCAACTAGATGACAAAGACAGCAGCAGAGAAAAACAAAAACAAAAACAAAAAAAAAAAAACATGAGAAATAAGCCCAAGAATCAAGCGCAAAAATAAGGAACAAACGAGTTATTGTTATCGTCGCCCATGTGCTACTTGGGTTCTAGCAGTTCCTCACCATTGGACCGTTCTCCAACCGGCAGCAATGTCGCCTGTCAAGTGTCGTTCTCACCCACTCCCACTGAAGGTGTATTCGGTGCGTCGCACATGACGACGACAACACGGCCTCTCACTCATCCACCTACCCCACCCCAGCCCACCTCAGACCTCGGCCTGGTCGGGCTCTTGTCAATGATGAGCGCAATGTAGGGCTTCATGTGCATTCATTACCTTAGCCCACTGCTCGAGAGTAGAGCTTTGATCAAAAACTAGTGATTCCCTCTGTCTGGGCTGTGTGTGCAGTGCCTGCCAATTTTGGTCGGGTTTTGATTATTTTTTGTTTCGTTCGCTTTTCCCGCCGCCGCATTCGCGGAGGTTTCGTTTGTTTTCTTAGTTTTATCGCGTAACTTACACTTGACAGACCGCGCTCGTGGTTCAGTGCTGGAATATCGTCAGCGAAATAGAGTCGCGATTTCTTTAATAATAATATTTTTCTTTCTGTGATCTTTGTGCGTCGCAGAGAACGCGTGTGCGTCGTGATATTTGCCTCGAGGGCAAGCCCGCATAAGTGCAAGTGTGTTAGGTCGCGGGCGCTGCAGGCGCCAACCTTGGAAAGGACTCCCCGCGTGTGCTGTGGCATATATGCAATAGGTGCTGCGATAAGGTTCATTCATGTCCGGTTCTGGTGCTTCGGTGTCAAATGTTAGGCTATAGCGGAGATTGCAGAGTGCTGTGGCACCGTTTTGTTTTGCTGATATCCTCGCTGTGTGATCAAATCGAGATGAGGCTGCGCAACTCAAGGTCGTTTAGATGGATTAGGAGTGTGATCGAAAGGGTGAGTTTCTTTTGAAAGCGTTGAGTGGTTCGCCCCGACTTTCGACTGGAAAGTCAGTCCACTCTCAAAGTCATTACTTTACTTTCGCGTGCCTCGAGCATCACTTGACGTCCGTCGATGCCGTCGCCTGTCAGTTTTTTAATTACCTCACAGTTTCCTATGTCAGCAACTGTAATTTGGGTCACTTTCTGTGCTGGTTTTCCCTCGAGCTCAACGAAGATTTGGTAACAGGTGTCATTATCTGTCCGTTGCGGGAATCTCGGGGCTGGACAGCTCATCCTCAACTTGACATTGAGAAACTGTTGCAGATCGCAATCCGCATTTTATGCTATTTACTGTTGCCGGGTGCAAATTAAGATTGCAGATACCTGGGTGGCGAATTCCACTTCACCGTGGATAGGTGCAGGTTATTTGAAATGCGAAACGCTGGCTAAGCATGCAAAACACTGAGAGCCGCGGGCAACAAAGCATTTATTCGCAGTGTGTGACCCACTATACATGCGATGCGATTACAATGGACTGGATACAACGAGCTCGATACTTCAAGCTGGGTGACTATGTGGCCGTTGCCTTAAATTAGAGCGACCCTCGGATGCTGGTTTAAAGATCTGTCGATTGAAGGAGGCACTGTATGTCAACATAGGCTTTAAAGCCTGAACCTCCAAGATTTTCCCTCAACTGTTGGCTGGATGTTCTAGGCGGTAGATGGAAGGACTTGGATTTCTAGTGAGTGTATGACCAGCTTGGATCTTTCAGAGGGAATGAGTTTCCTAAATGGACTGCTACCACCAAAATTTAACACAGTTACAAGGATAAGGATCAACCTAACACATCACTCAATAAGTCCTGGAATATATAGGGGGCGCTACTAACAAAATATCCATAGTCGGCAATGTAGCGCCCCCTACATGTCCCGGGACTTATTGAGTGATGTTAACAGCGCCTCCTATATGTCCTATATATGAGGCGCTGCTTACGAAAACTCCCTTGTCGGCTATGGATTTTCTGTTAGTAGCGCCCCCTACATGCTCCGGGATTTATTAAGTGATGTACGCAGCGCCTCCTATAAGTCCCGGGACATATAGAAGGCGCTGCTAACAAATACTCCATTATCGAGAATGGATTCTTTGTTAATAGCGCCCCCTATATGTCCTGGAATTTATTGGGTGATGTTAGCAGCGCCTCCTATATGTCCCGGGACTTATTGAATGATGTGTTATCTTCTCATTGTGACGATCTCAGATCGGAGCTCATTTTCAAAGCAAAGTTTCAAAGCCCGACAACTTCGGTTTTCGAAAGAGAAATCAACCACAGGCAAGTCACACCTTCGCACGTGATGGCCATTCGAATTTGTGACACGTCTGGGGAGTGGGGTATGACGACGAATTGGTTATCAAAAATTTGGAACTGGGTATCAGTGGAACGAAGACTGAAAACAAAACGAAACTTCATACACTTTGGATTGCATAAGGCCTATTCATATCGAGAGACGACGTGGATATGACCCGAGGAAAGGTTGTCCGCTATTTATGACTATCGATCGAACAAGACGACGACATGTCTCACTTGATGATTTAACTCCATTCTCTTCATAGGCGATGACAAAGTAGGCTTTCGGCGTGAGAGAAATGTACAATTTTAGGACGATTCGAAGTGAGTAGGGCGTAGTGCTTTGCGTTAGTTTCTGACTAACCAGTGGTTTGTGTTAATAAGACTCTATATTAATTTATATGACAACCCAAAAAAGGCAAAGCGCCTCACACCGGATTCATCTGTCGAGGTTTCTTAAGGAGGTTATACTGGAGGTACTCAATTCAGCAGAACTCGTCAGCAATGACTTCGGTTTAGGATTTAATGTTCAAGTAGCTACTTCTGGATATTCTCATGGTACCGCCATGACACGACAGATTCTTTAATGTTCCAAATTTATTATTTTACGGCATAGTGGTGTTCGCTGTGGTGTAGTGGGTAGAGTGCGATGCCCACACGCCGAAGGGTGTAGGTTCGATTCCCAGCTTAACAACAATTTTTCGAATTTTTACGGCTCCACCCCTTTCGAGCTGCCGACAACACTTAAAAGAGTAATAACTGTTTAAGAAAGCTTCTCAAATTTCGCCGTTCGGAGTCGTTAGCAGCTGGGAATGGGGCCAGAACCTTTGGCGTGTAAGTGCCGCAGTCTAACCACTATGCCACGACGATCACAAGCTTCTGATAATGAAAAATAAAATTCAAAGTAAAAGTTTTGTGATCACTCTGGAATAAGGAATTCACCAGCAGTAGCGAGTAATTTTGCTGGGCACACAAATTCACAACAATGTCCTTGTGCCGTCACCCGAGGCTGGAAGGGCAAGGTATTTCTTATGTTCTTTGTAGGGTGATCTTCAGACGCTGTGTAGGAAGGTCTTGTAGAAAATACCGGTGAACTTAACAAGGCTTCTAACGACGGTGTTTTTTTTTGATTTCGAGAAACCTTAGCCAAGCCAATTTTGTTGCAAGTTTGGCATGCCACTTGGCTTAAAAGAAATGCTCAACTCAATGCACACAAGTAGTTGCTTCAAGAAATTCATAATCTTAACCCCACTCTCAAAGTTGTAATTGGAAAGCTGCAGACAACAATAAGGCTCCCAACAGTGAATATAGGAAGTATAGAGTATTCTTATATGCTCTGTTGGGAGCCTTTCAGTCCGTTCTTCAATTGACATGCGCCGGAGGTACATTACGTTCGCTCGGGACACTACCGAGGTTAAGTCTTAAATAATACATTACGTTCGTAATAAATAAGTATCGATTTTTCTTAACATAGCCTCCTGTTAGCTCGACGCACTTTCAAACCAGTGATGCTACAATTTCTTGAGAACGTTTGCAAAATATGTTTTCTGGAGGCCATCAAAGTGGCTGCCTTGGCGTAGTGGGTAGAGTGGGACTCTCACACGCCGAAGGGTCTAGGTTCGATTACCAGCTCAATACTAACTTTTTGAATTTTTCACGGCAAAATATCACTTACCGGACTGAAATCTTAGCCAGTCGAGGTGGTCATCGCCTAAAGGGAGGGACCTACGCACAGTGGAGCAGAAATGGCCGTTTGACGCCGATAATTATAAGCCCTTTAGTTGAATTAACCAAAATATATTTTTCTAAAGGATTTGGGTGTGGTGAATTCGAATCCGAAGTCAAAATAACTGTAACTGCTCAGGTTTCCGAAAGAACCGTTATAACATTTTAAAAATGGTACTTGTTTGGCAGTTTTTGAGAAGTGGGGGGTTGGATTTTCAAATAAATTAAAAAATCATAGACTTATTATTTTTGTTTATTCTGCAGTTAATTTAAAATAAAATTATGTAATAAATTAACAGTTCATTTACTTTTTAAATTAAAATTTTGGAAGAACAGTATAACTTTAATTTACAAAGTTGGAAAATCTGAAAATAAAATATTTTGTGTATCTGGGTTTTAAGCAAAAATAAATCATTTTATTTACATTTTCAAGATTTAATTTACAAATTATTCTGAGTCCGAAAAGTAACTGCAGTCAATTTGATGTTGTTTGTTTAAAATGGGTTGCAAGGACAAATCAATAGCTTCAGTATCAAATGGAACTTTTTTTGCAGGCTTCCTTACTCTCTGGTTTGTAATAAATGGATCTGAAGATATTAACATTCTATTCATAATATCTGTAAGAGTGTCTTGTCTAGATGTTTTTCGACTAAAATTCTCTCTATACATTTTAAAATCCTTATTGCTTGCTTCTAATGCTTCCTCACTTAATTCACCAATTGGTAACATACTCTGAGAAATTATTTCAAGCCCATGTATCAATACCTTGCGAACTGAAGTACTCATATAATACCAAGAATACAGCGATACAAACAATCTCGCAGTTTTAAGGCAATAATTTTTAATTTTAAAAAATTAGTTTGAATTTAAAAAATTAAGCTCGAATTTAGCTCGATGTTTGCCTATTCAAAAAGTACCGTTTTTTTAAAAACAACTTTTAGATTCTTGTAATCCGCCATTTTTTGGGCTAAAGGTACTTTATAACCGAGTGAAAACTAATATTCTAATTGATAAATTCAATCCAAAACATTTGTTACAAACACTTGTTTTTTAATGTACCAACTGAACAAAGTTGCGTCAAGTACTTCTGAATGAACGCAATTTCCCTATTCTTACAACTTTGATGCCAAACGCTGAGTTATTAAGCCACATACTGGGAAAAAAATTCCCAAACCATATGGCACATATTATCAGCTAACCGGAAAGGTAACTTTTATTGAGATCGGTTACGTTTTTTAAAATCGACTTCTCGCCGCTCCTGCCATAGAGCTGCCCCATAGTGCTATGGTCCCAACGCCGAAATTTGAGAAGCTTTTTCTTGGACAGCTATTACTCATTAAGTGTTGTCAGCACCTCTTTCGAGCTGCCCTTCTACTCGTGAGAGAACATTAGCGCGCACAATACGAGTTGTTGATGAGCAAGTTAGGCCCTGGTCCCAGTGTGGACTGTCGCGCCAAACAACTAACTATTAAAGTAAAGCTCTATCATGGTGATGACCACCTCGACTGGCTTAGATTTATGTCCAGTAAGTGATATTTTTTTAAGCGCCGTGACGTGTGCGGCACTCATACGCCGAAGGTGCAAAGTTTGATACCCGAACTGAACAGCTTGCATTTTTTATGGTTATAATTGTCTTTGAAAAATCTTCTCAAACTTTGTCATTCTGACTTGGAAAAAGACTGTAAGATCTTTACTCGGGAGAGAATGGCAGCGCGCACAATGTTATTGATGAGGAAACCTTGCGAACTGTCCCGTGAAACAATGTACGTAAGTGACTTAATAAAAAAACAGAAAAAAAAAACAAAATAAGCTTCACGGTGCAAAATCTAGACAAAATGGTGAATGGAGTGTCTGTGGTTTAATCCAAACAACTGGCGGATCATGGCGACAACAAAGGGTCGGTGACCTGCCAATCCCAACAATTCGACTGGATCCGTCTAACAAAACTTTCCGAGTCCTAGAATAAGAGCATCACCTTTCGGAAGTTAGCAACAGCCTTCATGCTCTTACTCTTTGTGCCAGGTTCGGTGAATAAAATGCACTGTTCCAACGAGTACTTCATAACTGACGTATACCATGGCTGGTAATCCATTTTTCGTCGAACGCAGCAGATACATCTTTTTAGCCTAAGCAGCAGCAAACTAGACCGAGCACATGTGGCACTGATCAGGCAGACCGAGCACATACGACACTCATCGCGCAGATAACTTTCAGTCGAATGCCCAATATTTTAACAGAATATGTCCATCGATGTCGTCTGGAATGTCTTATGTCTCAGGGAATCAGGATCCATAGATTTAGTCCATCACAGATAGGAGAAATTAATTTAACCAAGCCTTGAAAGGAGAGGAGTACCCACGCATTCTTTTTGGCGATTTAGTTCCTCCCTTTCCTTTTTTAACTACAGGCTGTTTGCCCTTCAAGAACATGGACATCTAACGTTGCATTTATCATGACTGCCGTCAGAAAAACATCATGAATGCGCCTCCTCCCACCAGTGTCCTAGAGGCAAGCAACCACCCACAACAGTGGCTATCATCAATGACCTACCATCTCACCCTGGGACCGGGTACATTACATGCAAATACAGAAAACTATTGATTTCCAATTTGTGACCCAGTTTCCGTCCGTCTTTGGGCCTGCATGCACAATTAAACAGTGCAACCTAATTAGGGGCATTGCAGTGATCCGCTTCGAATTGGAACAAGTTCATTTGGGCCCTGAAGACATGCAAATCCCACTTACAAGCCTATTAGAGCCCGCCAACCGGTTCGCGGGGCCTACTCACGTGGCAGGGGGGGAAATGGCGCACTCAGAGCTGACAAGTTAATCCCGTGTAGCCGTGCTCCGGTTGTTTTCCAATTTTTGAAGGTTCACGTCGCGAGTACATGCAACCGCCCAACAGCTGAAAGCGCACTGAACTGTTCAATGCTTGCCTCGTTGCGTTCACCTCATTGACACAGCTCACCTCGGGCACACAAACAACCGTCAGGACAGAGCAAACATCATCCTTTATGGACTGCTTCCTCACAGCAAAGGCTAGCGGGAACGGGGAAAGATTTAGTTTTATGCAACGAGACTTAGGTCGCGTGACGAGCCACAATTTCTATTCGAAGTTTATGAACTCACAACGAAGAGTTTTCGAACTTCGAAGGTGCTCCTTATCGTCCTCCTTCCGGACGCCGTTGCTGTCGGCTATATGCTGTTCCGGTGAACAAAGGTGTGGAATGTTTGTACACAGCGCCGTACACACAATCGATGAAGGGTGCGCCGCAGTCATAGACGCCCGCAATGAGGACTGACGGCTGCACTATGACGGGAAAAGGATTAAATTGTCAAGCGTGACGCATCGAGCTTGTACGCAGTTTTTTCGCTTTTAATTAATCAACCGATTCACTGGTTTGATACGAAAATTAATGTAGCGAGCGAGCTGGCTGTAAATGATTAACGCGAGCGGGCTTCTTGACACGCCCCCACCATCGGCTTGCGGCTTACGTAAGCGGATCCGTGTTGTTGGAGGGCCGCGTACTTAATGGACTTGCGATGTAAGCAAAGCGGAGCACCTGGCTGTGCGTCGTCGTCGTGCAAATGCGTGCGAATCCTTGGGAATATCGTTTTGGAAATACCAACAATCGCGGTCGGTCGGATCTGGGCCTAATTGCTGTCTGCGACGGCATACGAATTGGGTTTTGTTTTCGCTTTGCTTTGCACCTCGCAGCCGTTAAGCGAAACAAGACAACCACAAAAAATTGGTACGACACGTTCGCTCGCATTCAGGGGAGAATGCGCAACAAGAGTCAAACCGCTTGCTTGACATTCAGCTGGAAGTTCGAGTGACTTTCACTTGTTCGATTTACCTGTGACTCTTGAATGGAATTCTCGCATTCGTGTTCCGTCGGCGTGGAGCGGCCGGCGTCGATTTTGCAAAAGAGCTTGTAGTTGACCCAGCAAACGGCCGTCTTCCACGGTGTCTGTATGTCGGTTTTTTGTAATTGCACTTAAATAGGAGAGTGTTACGATAGTGTCACGTGTTGTACTTCATAGCTGAGCTTGTCCCCTTTTCTGTTTGTGCGAATTGCTATTCATCTCATGGTTCCGCCTTTGGATTCGTAGATGCATGCATCTGTTGTTAAGTTTGGCTTATATTTAGAAATGCGATTGACAAACTAAAAGCGAGTTGGAATTCGGGACGTGGATTGTTCTCTTGGCATCGATGGTGGTTAATTCTACATCGCCTGAGTCAACACTGGAGGAGGATTAACCTGGATGAAAATAAACGGAAGTAATGAAAGTGTTTGGAACTGACGGGGCTTGTAAAGAACAAAGACGATTCGGCCTGTATAAATGAGTGCCACATTGCTTCTGATTTACTACAAGCTAAACTAAATGCTGCGCAACTATTTTTTTTTGCAGACTTGGAAAGTTTTATTTCAAACTTTTGTATTCCAAATATCTGCACACAAAGAAAGCCTTTGTACGCTAAGACCTATGAAAAGAGTTGAAAAGTCAGAAATGTGGATGACACAAGACAAGACAAGATGATTGTCCACGGACACAACTTCGGATGATACGAATTTTTTATCTTTCATGCCTTGTTCTTTAAAATTTCTCTGTCTGTCTGTCCTTCAGTGATGATATCTTTTCATTTTGGTTTTATCGTCCTCTGCAGGGCCCATGTATATGATGTCCAATCCCTTGTACGAACAGAATCCATATGCTACGCCTTTAATGCGACCTTTGTCATATTTCTTTACCTGATAAGGACTTTTGTTGTTATAAGACACCATTTGAGTAACAGCCCAGGAACTTACACCTTCAATGGATATTTTTTCATATTTTTTTTTCTACTGGAATAATTGCAAAGGGTGATTCGACTGAACAATCATTGGCAGCTCATTATTTACCTCATTCATCGCCTGGGATACAGCAGAAGGTAGAATTGCGTTTTGAGTTTTCAGACCACAAAGTCCGGTAGTCTGTGGTTTCTTTGACTGTGTTTCCAAGCAATTAGCTGTCGATGGAATGTCTTTATGCAGAGCTATAAATTTAGCTTCCATTATTCAATTGACAAAAAGCGGTCATTTTAAAAATATTCCATTGATAGAAGCCATGAGTGTGACCGCCGTGGCGTAGTGGGTAGAGTGCGACGCTCACACGCCGAAGGGTCTAGGTTGGATTCTCAAATTTTTCACGGTACCTCGAATTTTTCACGGCACCACCTCTTTCGAGTTGCTGACAAAACTCAAAGAGTTATAACTGTCTAAGAAAGCTTCTCAAACTTCGCCGTTTGGAGTCGGCAAAAAACTGTAGGGCCCTTCTACTTGTGAGAGAACAGTAGCGCGCACAACACGAGTAGTTGATGAGCAAGCTAGGCCCTGGTCCCCCTGTGGGCTGTCGCGCCAACAATTATTATTATTATAGAAGCCATGAGTGCTTACAAATGTGGAGAACGTTCCCTTTGGAGCCGTGCGTGCAAACCCAAAGCATTCTGGTCGATATTAAAAATTTTTAGCCATTTAAATTGAACTTTTACATCATACTTACATTCATCAAACACAGACGTAATACATAATACCTATACATCATAGTCATATATAATACTCATGTGCCCATAATGCTCTTACTCATATGTTGAACTAAAGCATAGTACTTATACATCATACTCATACATTATTCTCATACATACATTATGATCATACCATAAATCAAATTCATGCACTATACTGACACGTAAAACTCATAGATAATGCTCATACATCCTACTCATGCCTTATAGTAATACATCATCCTACTCATGCGTCATACTCTTACTTACATCATACTCGTACATCATACTCTTACATCATTTTCATACATCATACTTATACATCATACTCATACATCATACTAATACATCATAGTTATATACCCATTATGTTCTTACATCATTTATATTTATACATCATACTCATATATAATACTAATACATCATAATCATACATTATATTCAAGAATCATACTCATACATCAATTCATACATCATACTCATATATTATACTGTGAACACCATACTCATACATAATACCCTGACATCATACTAATTCATCATACTCAAACATTATACTTATATATCATACATCATCATACTGTTACATTATACTCATACATCATACTCATACACCATACTAATACAACATTCTCATGCATCTTAATCATACATCTCTGTTATTCATCATACATCAAACATTAAACTCATTGCGTACTTTCGAAAAAAAAATGTCATACCGTCTCATTAAAACTTGTTGGTAAGATCGTTTGATGTAACAACGCTTCGTGCCTACACACTTCACTATGTACTTCAAATACCCCTCAAGTGCATTTATGTACATCGTGCATCATACTCATATACATGCACCATTCGAACATAAGTATGATCAAACATCATACATAATATATGTCGTTTTGTACATATTGCAAAGGACTTACGAACATATCCCACCGCATGATGAACGATCAAGTTGTTTTTTGTGATGTGGAAATTGAAACCATTCGATGTATTCGGAAGGATTGTAGATTTTAGTTTTATTAAGTCATTATAAAAAGAAGAAAATGTCGAAAGTGGAAATTACTCCAAGGAAGATAATCTGGCAAGATTTCGATCAAAGTCACTTCGCTACACAGAGTACATTGCAATGACTCCTGTAGTCAGTAAAATAAAATAAAGAGGACTTACTGTAAGTTTCAGGCTGTTGCAGGCCATACATTAAAGAAAAGGTCGGCAGTTTATTTAAAAAATTAAGTATGACTAATAATAATAATTGTGGACGCGACAGTCCACAGGGGGACCAGGGCCTAGCCTTCTCATCAACTACTAGTGTTGTACGCGCTACTGTTCTCTCACGAGTAGAGGGAGCCTACAGTTTTTTGCCGACTCCGAACGGTGAAGTTTGAGAAGCTTTCTTAGGCAGTTATTACTCTTTGAGTATTGTCAGCAGCTCGAAAGAGGTGGTGCCGTCAAAAATTCGAGCTGTTCACCCGGGAATTGAACATAGACCATTCATCGTGTGAGCGTCACACCCTACCCACTACGCCACGGCGGTCATACAAGTATGACTAAAGCAAAGCTAAATTAACTTTAAAATTGTTTTCGCACATCAAAAAAAAATAAAAAAAAGCAACACAAAATAGTTGGACCATAGAATTAAGAAAGAGTGGATGGTCTTATGCTATTCTAAGAGTGTGTTTAGAGGCAGAGGTTGACTGACGGTCATTTTGATTTATGTTTAGTTTGGTTTCTCACTTAAATTTGATAACCAAGCAAGAAGAAGATTCAGTGTATGGACCCAAAACAGGTTTTACGGCGATCCCAAATTTAATAACTTAGTTTAGTTCAACAATGAAGCTTACTTTTGGTTAATGGATGCATCAACTAACAAAACTGTCGTATTTGAAGTGATAATACTCCTGTGCATCCCAGTAATACCTTTACATCGGTTACGGCATAATTTCTGTTCACCGAGTCCTTTATGGAGCCAAACTGCGGTAGCACCTACCAGAGCACGGTTGTGAGGAAACTTGGCTTATAGTGTTTGACGAGCGGCCATATTTGTTGGGAGCACATAAAGTCAGGAGACCTTAGAAACCGTGCAGTAGGCCCCTTGTAGGAGTCTAGTGATGGCGGCGATTGTATACCCAATGATTCAGGCAGAACGGAGGTTGATGTACTCCGCTTTTTGTTTGACTGACTCCGATCAGGCATTTAGGGGACTTTTCCAACTCAGTACGGGCTGGCATTTCAACCAGTGAACCACAGAGGAGTAGAGGAGTAAAGTACCTTACATGTCCATCCGCTGTCAGGTTGGGGTACTAGCCTCTTTCTTGTTTTTTAAACATTTTCTTCAACTTCCCTTCCATCTTCCTTCAGCTAGCTTAAGCACGATTTGTTTTAAGATGCCAGAGGTGATGTGCGAGTGAGGGGGACATGAACCACCCCTTCAACCACCGGGATTCCTCCACCTCATCGAGGCTGCCCCTGTGACCAACCCAATTGCAACAAAATGGCCTTACTGCCCACCACGGTAGAGTAATTATCCCTCAAGCATTAATTCAGTTAAGCACTCTGGTTACAATGGCGTCCAGTCTTACGTTATTTGTGACTCAATACTCTAAGCAAAGAATTTCAAAGTTTGTTTGATTTATGGCATTGAGATACCGTGGCGTAAAGTGCGACACTCACACACCGATAGTCTGATTCGTTTCCCAGACGAAATACCTCTCATATAATATTTCACGGCATTGTAGGCAAAAATTTTTAGATGTAAAGTGTTTTTTTAACACCACTGTAAACTATGTACCTAACATTCTGTTTCATCCTATTGTATGATCTATTCGAAGCGGTGTCATTCCAATGGATTAACCATATAAAAGTCATGTGAATGTATATACTGTTCTGCAGTTTATTTAATAAAGCGAAACGAAACTTTGAGTCTGTCTTTCCTTGTTTTGTTCGGGAGTTCCTACAGCATCAACTCCATTGAGCACCGGACTGTAGCTCCACAATAAGAAGAAGAACTCCATCGAGCTGCTGACAATAGTCAAAGAGTAAAAACAGTCTAGGAAAAAGATTTTCCAACTTCGCCCTTCAGAGTTGGCCAAAATCTAAGAGAGAACAGCAGCGTAGAACACGAGTAGTTGGTTAGTAAGCCAGGTCTTGGTTGGACTGTCACAAAAACCGGCCTTTTGATCTGCATTATGGGTTGGTAGTGCTGGCCAGAGCGGTGCTAGCCAGAGCGGTGCTAGCCAGAGCGTTACAGTCAATAGTGACCGCTTTAGAGACTACAAGATCTTGGCCTACGAGATCGTGTGACTTAACGCCGCTTGCCTATTTTCTATTCGAATATGTAAAGGCGTTCATAGTCCCGGAGGAATTGATCACGTAGGGGACAACATGCGCAACGTTTTGCCTTTATAGGTCATTGATAATTGAACTGGACAATGTCTGAGCCAGCCTTGACACTCTGATACTAGAAAATTAATTTAATATAGCTCGTTTTTGTTTTTATTATTATTAGAAACTGTTTCAAATATTTTTTAAAAATCAAAATCATACAAGCTAAAAATAATTTAAAGCACCCTTAATGTAAAACCCTTTAGATTGAAGTTGAAAGCGTAGATGCATATGAGCCAAGGTGTGCTACATAATAGCATTAAGATTAAAGTTTATCATATTTCAAGTGGTGTAGGTACGGAGCGCCACTTGATTATGATTGTTGTTCATTCCTTCGTTTCCTTGCACGCCTCTAAGACCAGAGACCCTGCGTACCCTCAGGTCACGTTGATGTCTCAGAAGCTACTTTAAACTGCCTGTCCTTAAAAGTAATTTTAGTATGTAGAAGAATGTTCCAAAAATTTGAGAAACAGTGTCATCACATTTCTATTACACCCTTCGAGGTCTACTAATTATCATTCGTGTAAAAGATAATTACAATTAACTTAAAGAATGAGTCTCATGATCGGCTGATCCTCCCGTTAGCATATTCTTTAGGTTAGGCGATGGAATATATACCGCCCACAACTCATGTGAACGCTCTTTCTTATGCAATAAACTGCCACGTCACTAAGTACTTATTGTTTACTTGTTGTCCAAAGTTCGCCTACCCCTCCCCCCCAAGTATATTGCACAGAGTTAACTAAATGCATCGCATATCACCTCGTTTTAGCATTCATTTGTCCTGTCAGGACTGACATACACTGCAGCTCATATTATGCCAACAAATAAACTTCAACTGAAACGTGTAAGCGAAAGTGCCCCCGAATGGACTAGTCATATTCACGTGATTCGTGGTCATAATGCCGTCACTAAAATGCAAGCCCCGAGCATTAGTGGCTTACGACCTGCATGCGATCGACTGAGATAGCAGCAGACGAATATTTTAATTACGCCGTCACTGCACACTTAGGGGTTGAACCCGCCTGACATCCACACGAGACCTTAGACTCAGGCCAGCCAAGCACTGTCCGGCCCCCGCCCACATGAGCGCTCGGTTTTCGCGGGATTTCACTTTCTTTCAGTTGCTGCCGGGTGGTGTCTGCGTCTGCCTCCTGGTAGCCGTTTCAAGGGTGTCAAACAGTGTTCGACTATCATATTCATATCCGCGGCAGTAAATGGAATTAATTTCCTCACCACCGGTGCACCGCACCGGCGGCGCTGTTCACCTGGTGGGGTGTTCATTAGAGCAAAGTGCGGTGGATGGATACATGAGGCGACCGCAGAGCCCGCAGGCAGTCGCACAGCGGTCTGGAGTGAAAAGGAAAACAACGGTTGGGACGAGCCGCGCAACGAAAACGAAACAAAACTAAGGTAGGGCTGATGGGGTCATCCCCACCCTTCGGAGCGGCACACAATACTCCTGTCTGTCGACTCACCGACAAAGGGGCGACTCTCTGTGACACGAAGAGGAGGGTGTGAGTCGCCGCTCTCCACAGAGCGCTTGTGTGAGGCGGTTTACGATTTTTTCAATCGCCTTTGCGTTTAGTTCAGTGCAAACTTGTGAATGGTTTTGAACTCGTTCCCAGATACGCGATTAGCAGCGAAAATCCGTGAAGAAGTGCGCAACTACGCAGCCGGTCCCAGTGCCAGTGAGTTTGTGTTGTGATGGCTCGAGAACCACTCGAGATCTGAGTGCTGAAGTGACCGTTCGTCGGCGTGATTCAGATCAGTGTCAGTGGGTGATGGCGATGGCCATGGCGACGGTGGTTGCCGAGTGATTTTAGCGGAACTTGCAACGCTCTTCAGATGGCTTATGTAATTTGGAGGAGGTTTCTGAAGCGGTACATGCGGATGCGCTACGACACTCCGCGTTACTCACCGATAATTGTAAGTCTCTTAATTACCCGATGCTGCGAGTGAGTGTGACTTGGCTTGGTTGTGCAAGCTCACGCGGTTTAATAAGTTTCAGATGTTTTCTCGCTTGAATCTGCGAGCTAAGCGGCTAACGGTGATTGATGGAGTTTGCGGGCAAAACTTAATTAAACGAAAGAAAGCCCAGGCGCAGAGAGACGATCTTCCGCAGTTATCAGTGACAGCGGATGGAGTTAATTGAAAGTGAGTGGGCGTTCTAGGGTGAGATTGATAGGAAGCTGGTTTCGCGAGGTCTGTTAGCTGGAAATCATCGGCGACCGGGGAGTGTTTTCCGCTACTCGTTTGGCTAATTGCGTCTGTTTCGTAACTCATCTCAAGTCGGCTGGAGAGTGCTGCCGAAGCATGCCTCTGCACACATTGGTGTGATTTACGTGCAAAGGGTTTTGCTGTGTGATCTGCGGAGCTTCCTCTGTTGTGAAGCTTAGGACTACGATTTATGACCTAAAAATTTGCATGCCAATTATTTGGAATACTAAAGTGAGCGCTTGAGCACGCACTGAGGAGAAAGCTTGGCTGACAGGTTTGAATCGACGTTTTTCTCTTGTGTTGACTCAGTGATTGATGAAATTTTCAAATTGCGAGTTTTTGGAGATATGTGTGCTTGTAGGCAGATATTTGCTTGACTCTGTATGTGGCACGTGTAATTTGGACGTTTCCAAATCCATTGATTCACGCGACACTGGTCCGAGGTTCGATTCGAATATTCAGTGAATACTGTTATTCACTGAATCATTTAATAACATCAGTCGGAGTTGCCAATAAAATGCAGGTTCCCTCTGGTCGTGGGTGAATTAAAGCAGGAGCTTCAAAAGTTTTTGTTGAAGAAGCTGCATCCTGGCCGCCAAAATGCGGCCATCATTGCTACTCAGAGACCTTGACATGACCGACTTACCAAAGTGATTGCAGAAGGGATTGCGGTTTCTTTTTGAATCTCGTGCCTGTTTTTCTTTCATTCCATTTCATCCTTTTTGGCGGTACGGTCCGGAAAACATTACCCTTTACCATCAACCGCTATAGTGGAGACGATCTCTAACCTCAAATTCACACTACAAGTTCGAAGAGAAATGTTTTCTCTACCACGATGTTGCTTGGTCATCCCAACCGAAAACTCATTAAAATGAAGCTGTGTTGTCCATACACGAGGCCCAGTCATATGAAGCGTTCTATCCATAGACTCTCAATGACAAGGCGAATTCTGTCATGCAGCCTGTTGAGTTCATCATTTTTTCTACTTCATCAGATTCCAACAACACAAATCGGACAAACACGAAGGCAACACACTCGACATGGCCTGGCCATCTTTGGCGAGTTTCTCATTGGAGCACAGTTGCTACCATGGCTAAGGGGTCAAAAACTCACACGAAGGATTTTTCCTTCAGAAGGAGAGTTCACTTATCTGCCATCAATTTAACTTATGCCAAAATCATGGTGTTGTACGTAGCCAGCATGGTACTCATCTGGTTGTACGAAGCCTCCCTGGCACCCCTCTGACTAATTGGTGAGGATAAGTCTAGCTTTGAATAATGGTGCAGATTTTATTAGTTCTTACAAACGTTGGAGTTGAGGTAAGAGATCTCCTTGACGACTTCAAAGATTTTGTGGGGCTTGGTAACAGAGTCTGTGGAAAACGAAGAGAAATTAGTGCTGTGGCGGGTACCAGCCACAAGTTTAAAGGTAACCTGACTGGTTGTAAAAGCTTGACCAAGGGCTGTGTTCTGAAATTAAGGAAGGTTGGGAGCCTGGCGTAGTGGGTAGAGTGCAACGCTCACACGCCGAAGGATCTAGGTTCGACTCCCAGCTCAACACCAATTTTCCAATTTTTCATGGCACCACCTCTTTCGAGCTACTGACAACACGCAAGGAGTAATAACTTTGAGAAAGCTTCTCAAACTTCGCCGTTTGGTGACGGCAAAAAATTGTAGGTCCCTTCTACTCGTAAGAGAACAGTAGCGCGCACAACACGAGCAGTTGATGAACAAGCTAGGCCCCGGTCCCCCTTTGGACTGTAGCGCCAACAATTATTATTATTATTTAGGAGCCTCTCGAGCTTCGATTCCCGACTGACAAAGCGGTATGCTCCTAGTGGAATTATCGTAGCAGCTCTGGTTTATTCTTCTTCTGTTGTGGCGCTAGAGTCCCCAGTGGACTTGGCCTCAACCAATATGTCTCTTCAGCCAGCACAATCTTTAGCTAGCTGCCTCCAATTGCGCACTCTAAGTTGGCTGAGGGCCTTTCCCATTTGGGTGCACCACCTTAGCCTAGGCCGTCCTCTGTTGCGTTGCCCCAAGGGCCTCAACTAACATGTCTCAGCCAGCACAATCTTTAGCTAGCTGCTTCCAATTGCGCACTCCAAGTTGGCTGAGGGCCTTTCCCATTTGGGTGCATCACCTTAGCTTAGGCCGTCCTCTGTTGCGTTGCCCCAAGGGCCTTAACCAACATGTCTCTTCAGCCAGCACAATCTTTAGCTAGCTGCTTCCAATTGCGCACTCCAATTTGGCTGAGGGCCTTTTCCATTTGGGTGCACCACCTTAGCCTAGCCCGTTCTCTGTTGCGTTGCCTCAAGGGCTCAGATTCGAAAAACTTTTGGGCCGGAGCAGTGATGTCCATACGCTCTATATGGCCTAGCCATCTTTAGCGTTGAATCCGAAGACCCTTAACCAGCATGTCGCTGTACAGCCTATAGAGTTCGCAGCTTAATCTTCTTCTCCAGATGTCATCAACACAAACAGGACCAAAAATCGCACGGAAAACTTTTCTCTCGGAAAGACTAAGGGCTTCGTCTTCCGCTTTAAGTAACGTCCAAGTTTCTGGGCTATAAAGTAGGACTGGGATGATAAAGCTGTGTTTGCTTTAGTAGTCAAATAGAAAAAAATTATGATTCCTGACCGCTGGTGGGAGGAAGTCAATGTGTGATGGTTACTTTAATGAACTACACATTATTTACAAATAATTTCACTTAAATACTACAAATTTGCTTACTCTACGATAATAAAACGAAAACGCGAAGAAACGAAATGCACAAAGGTGAATAAGTCGCGCTGTTGTGCGTTCTTGAGCGCTGTGCTTCATCGCTATGCGTCGCGTTTCATTATTGATGTGAACGATCACAACAAGTTGTTATATAAAGCAAGCTTAGTCCTTCGAGGGAGGGCTTCTTTATTCATTTGCAGCAGCTCTGGCTTAAGACTCTTACTCTCTTACTCTATGTCTTTAGGTGACATGCCTGGTTCAACCATGTGGTGGAACGCAAAGGGCGAGGCAGGTCTTAGAAAGGCCACACTCTCAACCAAGATGAAGTGACTGTTTCTCAAGCTTGAACTCAGTAAGTTAGGCGTCTTGTTCTGGGTTATTTACCACTCTTCCACGAAAATGTTTCCGTGGAACAAGTCGAAAACGTAGCTGGTCAATGGGCGGGAGGGGTCTTAGAAAGACCACACTCCCAACCATGATGAAGTGACTCCTCAAGCTTGAACTCAGTTAAATATTTGGGCTAGTCGTTCGTCATCTAAGGCTCTTTCACGAAAATAACAACCGTGGAATAAGCGAAAAGGAAGTTGTTCACGTTGATCTAAATCAATCTGTTCGTGACGTTCGATCCTTGACTTCACTGATGCTGGCCTCGAGTGTTGGCAGCCTCATTTCTGCCGTTTAAATGTCAATGCCAATAAAATCTTCGTTAGAGACTCACCCAATCACCTCCGGATGCAAGCAACAGAACGGACTTTTAAACAATAGTGTCCCTTCTCTTGTTTCCTGTAAGTTTCGTATGATCTTCTCAAGCATTGTTTTATAAAAGACACAAGATGGCGTAAAGTCTTTCCTCAAACCCCATTTGACGTCTCTGGTGTCGGTGAGATCGTTGACGTTCTTGGTTGTGTTTCTCTATCGGACTTGTACAATATTTCAAAAGTTTGGCAGAAATGTGAAATCTAGACATGACTTGTATTTTTACAGACTGTGCTATGAGGCTTTGAATTCGTCCAAGAGTTGTGAAGGTCAATCTGCATTCCTTAGATCTTCTCGAGGCTCTGCTCTCAGTGTGCACCTTAAAGTTCATCGTGGATTTCAGTGCTTTGGAATCAAGGTCATAGGGGTCTCTAAGATAATTCACATTGTGTGTGGGGCAACTGATGTCTGTATACTGAATCTTCTAGGATTGGAAATCGAATGATTTTAAGTCAAATTTGGCCCCTGAACAATTCTTAAAACAACTCTTGTGGGGCATAACATGTGCTTCTCTCTAAATCCTCTCTTCCTTGCGCTGCTTGTCGAAGTTAAGACAAATGATGAACCACAGAAACAAGTTAAGTTTACAAGTTAAGTTTAAACAAATGATGAACCACACCGAAGCAGGGACCGCTTTCTGTACGGTTGTTGGAAATGTTGTTCCATATAAGTAAGGCATCCTCTCGAATCCCTCTAATGGCTTGTATGAGCTGTCTATACAGGAACAGCGTTGATTTCTGGTTTAATACGTTCTCTCGTCACATCAAAGGTGAAAAGGAATGCAGGGGAAGAGCCGAATTGAGGTGTCAGTAAATTTATAGAGAAAGATTAAAAATTGTTTGTGGCCTCTCTAGTCCTACGTTTTTTCTTTCCCTTCTAATACTTCAAACCACGGCTTCTGTTATTCTCTAGTCGTATTGCCTGACACGTCTTAACTTCCCTCATTCCTCGTTTGGATACCTAATTTATGTGGCACACCAAAAGCTAATCAGACACCTGCGAACTCTTTTCCACAACAAACCCAAAATGTGCCTTGATAATTGTGATCCGACTGGAGTCGTAGCTTTTCTACAATTCTAGGCATCGCAAATTGGAGCTATTTAGCCGCAGAGAACTACGCCACCACTTTTAATGCAGATTGACTTTGTGGCCGCCGTGGCGTAGTGGGTAGACTGCGACGCTCATACGACGAAGGGTGTAGGTTCGATTCCCAGCTCAACACCAATTTTTCGAATTTTTCCCGGCACCATCCCTTTCGAGCTGCTGACAACACTCAAAGAGTAAGAAAGCTTCTCAAATTTCGACGTTCGGAATCGGCAAAAAATTGTAGGTCCCTATTGCTCGTGAGAGAACAGTAGCGCGCACAACACGAGCAGTTGATGAGCAAGCTAGACCCTGGTCCGCCTGTGGACTGTAGCGCCAACAATTATTATTATTATTGACTTGTCATTTATGCAAGTCCCCTTCAGCAGCTCAAGTGGTCGAAAAGTTGAATAATTCATTCCAACAGGGCACGATTTTGAATTTCCTCTGATCGCCTCAAAGTGGACCGATCACTCGTGAGTGACAGAGTTTCTAGGAATGTGCCGCCAAAGAAACAAGCCTGCGCGTCCTTTCGCACCAAGTAGGCGTCGGCGTTTTGCAATCAGAGGGCGCCTCGAAATCTCAGCTCAATTACTTACCGTAGCCGCCTACAACTCCGTCCTCTTGCGCAACAATCGCTGATTCATTGCACTCCAGAGCGGCGCGGTTCTTAGTCCACAAATCACACAACGCAGCCGAAATGATTTTTTAAAGCAATAATTGAATGACAAATCGCCGCTTGATTTATTCGCCTATTCGCACTGAAAAGCGCAGCTAACCTTGGCCAGATCTCTGCAATTACCACATCCGCTACAGCAAGACTGCCCGACACTCTGTGCGCGCGCACACACACCTCTTCCTTCGCGAAGCGTTTACACAAAAATTAGACGCCATTAAAAATCGATTACACGTTCCGTTCGAGAACGGCTCCCACACAGAGCGGACCGCATCCTTCTGCGGATTAAGTGAAAGTGATGCATAATCATCGTCGTCCACTGAGGACACAAATGAGGGCAACCTTGTAGCTCGGAGCTGAGCGTGTTAAGTCTCCGCCGGTGACTGGGGTGGGAAGGGGCAGAGACATAAAATAATATGCCTTCACAGAGGCACGCAACACTGAGTTGGTACATATGGACGTCCATCAGGCTGAGGGAAAATCCTCCTTTTACCCTGGGAGGCCGCGGATTATGTTTGACATGAGTAAGTGCCAATGGACACGTAAACTACCTGCGGCTAGGCAGAATATAATGCCGACCATCGGGTTCTTTGGTTAAGTCGCACCCAGTCTTTAGCCGGGACAAGATGAAATGGTTGACGGTGGTGAATTGAGATAGTTTCTGTTTTTTTTTTTTATATTTTTTGTTTTGTTTCTTGTCTCTGGTTTTGCGGTCTGTCTCCTTTGCTGCGGCCTGTCTCCTTTGGGCGAGCATTTGCTAGGTGTTCACATGGGGTATGGGTGTGTTTCGAAGGCGCGTACACTGAGAGGAGGCACTGTGTTCAGGACTTACAAAAAAATAGTCCATCGCAGGGGCCCAAGTCAGTCTCTTCATATGGCTTGCAACTGCCACGGTAGTGCCCTGGCAGATTGAAAGGCCCACGTTTGACTATGAATAAAAGACACCCCGTCTTAAGTCCCGGTTCTGTTTATTTGGGAAAAGAGGTAGGCGAAGTACTTTCAGTACCTTGAAGTTACAGCCTATGGTGATGTTGTTGACGTGTCCTCGATATTTGGAGTCCTTTCTAGGTGACAGCATGTACGAAGCCTGTTTCAAAAGTAAGGTGAACTTTCAAATTTCGCGGGCTACGTAAATTCGATTATCATTTTGTGTTATGTTGATACACGCGTCTCGAGCATGTGTTTAGAGTTTTAGCTTTTATTTGTTTGGACTGTGAGAGGCGTAAAAGTTAGACGTGTTTTGCGTGTTCGGCGATTTCCCGCTATTGTCGAACACACAATGAATCATCGAAGAATTTGCATTCAATTTGTTGTGTTTAATAAAATAAAGTGCTGACAAACACTTGCAATGTTGATTGATTCCAAGTTACACAAGCTTTTCGAAGAAGGTCGAGAAGATTTGAATGACGACACTTGCCCTGGATGCTCCAGCACATCAAAAACAGACGAAAATGTTGAGAATGTGAAGAAAATTGTTATGGATAATCGTGGAGTCACTAGTTGAGATTTTGCTGAAGATCTCTTGCAATTATTTCGAAAATTTTGCGCATGAAGCGTGCGGTAGCGAAGTTCATTCCAAAGTTGCTGAATTTGGATAAAAAAAAAATGTTGCTTGACTGGCCAAAATCATGCCTCACCCACCGTGTTCAGAAGATAAGGTACTATACGACTCTCTTGCCAAGAATGAAGAGATCCATGAAAGGACCTCATTTGCGGCGGTTGAGGAGATACATGGCTAGGTCATGTAGAGCGTATGGACAGCAGCGTTACCAGATGATTTTATTTAATCCCAAGAATCGCACAAGAAAGCTCACCAGTTTAATGATAATCTATAGAATTTTGACAGTACGATTGGATATGTGCGTGTTTGTATAAATACATTGAGAGTGATACCAAATTTTCGTTTATGCTTCGCTTCGTTTTGTTTCGTTTTTCATAGTAAATAAAATGGTGCAGAATATAAGTTTCTACTTTGTAAAAGTTTTTAATTTTATTTAAAAAAAAAAACTGCTAAAAACTGCGAAATTTCAAGAAATGCTAAAAAATCTGCTGCATGTGATTTTGAATATGAAATCCTGGCAAAATCGCAGGAAACTGCTAAATCTGGTAACGCTGATGGATAGCACTGCTACGGCCCGACAAGTCTTCGAATCTGAGCCATTGGAACAACGCTACAGAGGACGGTCTAGGCTAAGATGGCCTAGGCGCACACAAGTGGAGAAAGACCTCAAACAACTTAGAGTGCGCAATTTTAGGCAGCTAGCGAAAGACCATGCTGGCTGGAGAGGCATGTTGGTTGAGGCCCAGGAAGAAGAAGTGGAGATACAAACCGAGTCGCTGCGAGACATCAAGGGCGTACCAAAAAGCGCATATCAGAACTGCTTTGAGGATTGAAAAAAAAAAATGCTGCGCAAGTGTATTATACCTGAGGGGGTGTACTTTAAGAGGAACAAAAATAAATATAAATAGTTTTCGAAAAAGCGACACTTCGCCTTATTTTTTTAAAAGAACAGAAAATAGGTTCAAGTTTGATATTCGCAATATTCATGGTGTTCCCTAGGGATCCGTTTTGTCTCCGATACTCTTCCTCATTTGTTATAAATGATCTGCTATTTGTCACTTCCAATCCAATTCACTCCTTCGTTAATGATAGTACCCTCAGCTTTTGACATTCCTTCCTTGGCTCTCGACCCTCCTCTTCGGCCATTGACTTGGAACAGAAGCGTATGTAAAGCTCATTAAATTCTGATCTTGACAGCATAATCGATTGGGGTAAAAAAAATTGAGTAAAATTCAATGCTTACAAAACTCAGTGCTGTCTACTGTCACTCAAGCGTTCCCAAAACAACCTGCCATTATCTATGAATGGCTCCTGCATTGTAGAAACTGAACGACTTTCCCTCCTCGGTACGTGTATCAACTCAGCACTAAGTTGGAACGATCACATATTTGAGATCGCCAAAAAATGCAGCGAAATTTCTAGGTTTCTTAAAGCGATGTAAGAAATATTTTACCCCTGCTAACCTCGCAACAATATATAAGGAGTACATCCGCCCAAAGCTTGAGTATAACGCTCCTATCTGGTCTGGTGCCCCCAAGACCTCTATGCAACTACTAGACAGAATTCAACAGCGAGCGATAAAACTTATTGGTAATATTAATACTGCGAAATATTATTATAATATATACTGCGAATAATTATTAATACTGCGATTGACTGCTGCGAAATCAATCGACTCGCTAGAACATCGACGATATGTTGCGTCTGTATCACTATTTGATCGTTATTTCAACAAAAAATTTTCTAACGAGTTAGCCAGCTGCGTTCCTTCCCTGCACCAGCAGTACCCGCCTCGTTAGAACTGCTCACCCGTTCACCCTTAAGCCTACCCTTGGACGTGCAGTTAAGTTTAGAGGCTCGCTCTTCATTCGCACTACGCGAATGTGGACTGCTCTTCCCAGCCAAACTCAAATCCTCCCCCCATTACAATCCACAGGAATTTAAAACCAATGTGCATTGGTACCTCATTTCCCTCTCTTCCTCTATAACTTCGGCCCATGATGTGACTTTATTCCGGTCACTTAAGGGTATAAACAATCCCTTTAATGTGCGCCAATCATAAAAAAACAGATTTCGTTTTGTCCGTTTTGCCTACCCTTTTTTGACGGCTAGCTGTGTTGGACTTATCACGTAAACGTCGTCCGCGAATGCTGCCAGTTGAACACAATTTTGAAAGTTTGTCGCTCTAGTATTAGCGAATAAGTTCTGCACAAACTTCTGAAGGATAATTTTGAAAAAGTCTTGCATGGCTGTGTAGAAACCTTTTTCTCATGTCGAAGGTCTCTTTTAGTTCTAACTGACCTTGTAGTTCGAGCGAGAATTCTCCATCGTCATGGTGCGCAACCCCACGGCTTTGAAAGGAGTATCAAAACTAGACATGGCTCTGTGAAGCTCGTCTTCATGCACAATCTCATATGTAGCCTTGATATTGCCAAAAAAGGTGATGAGTGTCGACTTACATCTCTTGTCTCTGTGATCTACCACAGTGTGAACATTTGACCAAACATACACTTGGACTTCCTCCGCCTGAAACAGCACTGAAATAAATGATGTCTGTCTGTTTATAGTTGGCGCAGTTGTGAGAATCCCCTTTCTTATGGATCGGATCAACAATACTGAGATTCCACTTGTCGGGCATGCTTTCCTCCGACTCATAACTCGGTGGCGAGTGTCGATTTGCATCTCTCGTCTCTATGATCTGCTGCAATGTGAGCATTTGACCAAACATGGAGTTGAACTTTCCTGGTCTGAAACAGCACTGAAACAACACTGACACCAAACAGAGGAGGTCTTGCAACCGATGCCTAGGGACCCTTTTGTTTGTGCTTTTTTATAGATCGAGCAAAATAAACTACTACGACTATTCCACTGGTTCTCTAACCCTCTGGTTCCCTCTGTAAATGCCTTACATGGAGAAGGTGCTCGGGTCCTGTTCAGCTGCCCCAAGGAGCTTCGGTTGTTCTTTACGAGCACCTATATTCGACTTGATTTCGTCTAAGGCGAGAGGACGGAACTCTCTTCAATCATCGTCCATTGATTCGAGTGGAGCATTTTACTTGACAGCGGTATTTGTGTCTTCATCGGCGTTCAACATCCTGTAGAAATGGCTCCTCCTGCAGAAATGTCTCCCTTCTTTCCGACAGGCTTCTTTCCAAAGTCCACTTACGCAGCACCTCCCCATTTTCTCGATCGTGCTGATCACTGATCTACGGGATCTTCTTGCCGAAAGGCTTCTGTTCAAAGTTCACTAGAAGGCCTACGAAAATCATTCCTGACGTAGCACCTCCCCATTTCCTCGATCGTGCAGATCACTGAGCTACGGGATCTTGTTGAGCTGAAGGAGCACCCTACGAAAGGCATGGCCCAGATCAGTTTGGTGATTTGTTGACTTCTCCTGCAGAAATGTCCCCCTTCTTGCCGACAGGCTTCTTTCCAAAGTTCACTAGAAAGACTTACGAAAATCATTCCTGACGTAGCACCTCCCCATTTATTCGATCGTGCTGATCTACGGGGTCTTGTTGAGCTGAAGGAGCACCCTACGATAGGCATGGCCCAGATCAGTTTGGTGATTTGTTGACTTCTCCTGCAGAAAAGTCCATCTTCTTGCCGACAGGCTTCTTTCCAAAGTTCACTAGAAAGACTTACGAAAATCATTCCTGACGTTGCACCTCACCATGTCCTCGACCGCGCTGGTCTATGATTTACGGGATCTTGTTGAGCTAAAGGAGCACCCAGCGATAGGCATGGGCCAGATCAGTTTGGTGATTTGTTGACTTCTCCTGCAGAAATGTCCCCCTTCTTGCCGGCAGGCTTATTTCCAAAGTTCACTAAAAAGACTTACGAAAATCATTCCTGACGTAGCACCTCCCCATTTATTCGATCGTGT
Source organism: Eristalinus aeneus (assembly GCA_955652365.1). Classification (NCBI taxonomy): domain Eukaryota; kingdom Metazoa; phylum Arthropoda; class Insecta; order Diptera; family Syrphidae; genus Eristalinus; species Eristalinus aeneus. The sequence continues at coordinate 62,950,209 of OY019134.1, read as the reverse complement.
AGATCACTGAGCTACGGGATCTTGTTGAGCTGAATGAGCTCCCAGCGGTGGACATGGGCCAGATCAGTTTGTGGATAGGTTGTTGTTAATCAAGTCCACTCCAAGTAGATGCTTAGCTGAGGCGCCTACCAGTCAAACATAGAGCATGTGGAGAAGTGAGCAGCGCGCAGATGCCGCAGCCGACATCGAAGCGAATTTGCTCTTGCCCGCTTCCTTTTTAAGAACTTTGCGAGGCGGCAATGCTCCTTAATGTAGAAGGCGAGTCTCGGACCTCGTCTTCCCAATCTGATAAAAGTCCTTCTTCTTGCATGCCGCACTATTTTCTCTTTAAATTCCATCAAACAATTTTTTTCCGTGTACCAATTGATTGCATGTTAAGTTAAATAAATTGCCTAGCTCCGCACAGTTGCGCACCACCCATTAGGGGATATTTAAATCAAATTATTTCGATTTATCGCACGACAATTGACACAGCGTGCAAAAATAATGCCCAGATGCTTGACGCAAGTCGTGGAAATATTTATATCAAGGCTGGCACAAACGCCTTCAGCATACGTGTTCGACGTCAGATAAGAGCCATTGACAGGCTTTCTCATTTTGGATAAGGCGTTGTGACAGGTTGCAGAAATGATTCTTAGAGCAGACACAAGTGTCGTGTCAAAAATGTCAGACGTAATCCGAGAGTTTGACTGCGAACCCTGAGCGTCTGTGCTCACTGCAGCAGCTGTTCCAGATCTGTCTGCTGGGAGAGCTGACCTTGACATGCAAACTGAGTGTGAGTTCGTAGGCTTTGGCGCCGGAGATTGTTTTCGTTTGTCGCTGAATGTCAACTACGTAGGCATTGTGGAAGGCGAACAGGTGACACGCGATCATTGCAACTGAACATCACCAGGAACGCGTTGAACTTTGTTCGGTTTTCAGAACTGACTTCATCTTTTCCCACCGCTCGCTTTACAATAAACTCCCCACGTCATATGTCCACCGCCGCACACCGCCAGCGCCAGCCTTTCCCAAATCCAAGCCGAAATGTTTTCAATTACTCAACACGACCGCGATGCCTATCTTCAATTAAGCTCGCGACTTGTTTACCCCAAAGTCTCGCTCCAGCGGCCATGAGAAACGGCAACTGCAAGTTCACAGGAACACACATAAAGCCACAGCTGCATGGGCTGGCTGCGGTTGCTTGCTGCTGCTCCAGTTCGCTTTCGCTATCATCGCAAGGAGCGCGCAGGTTCATCGCTGTGCATCTCGATCACAAAACGCCGTGTAATCTGGCCCCGTCTGTTTGCATTATCGCACCACATTGGTTTTCCTGTCACTCCAAGTGTCTGTTTGCAGTGCGCCAGCGCTGTGTCTGGACCTCCTCCGTGTCAGAGTTTGCCCATACACAGACGACGAGCCAAGCGGGGCCACATGAGGTGTCCTTTTCGCGAAACGAAAGAGAAACCACACCGCGGACGGAAGACTGGTGACTGGAGTCTGATGGAAGTGCAGGCAAAGGCGATATTTACGGAAGTCGATAGATATTCCCGTAACCGATACCGCAAATTAACTGTTTCCTCACCAAATAGCACAGGCCGCCGCGCATACGTATGCACTTACGGATGCATGACGTCTCCTCCTGTGTCCTCTCGATCGTCGTCATCGCCGTGCTCGACTACTGATGCTGACAAATCCGAGCTCCCCGCGTCCATGCCGATCTGGGGACTGCCTCCACTTGGATACACTTACTCGCAGCGATACATTGTCGATCGCGATGATTTCCTCCTTGGTGAGCGCCGCGCGGCCTCCCTTTATGTGTCGGTCATACGGATGAGGAGCGAATACTATCTATGAGCTGTGAACACTCTCAGCCGGTGTCGGCTTAATGTGCTCGACGCTGGGTTCGTCTTTTGTTGTTGTTGTTCTTGTTTTTTGTGTTTCGGGACGAAAAGTGAGAAGCCCCGGGAGCCATGGGTTTTTGCTGCTGATTGCAGATTGACAAATGGCGACGCTTCTATCGCTCGCCATGATCTTATCGGAGGATGAGATGGGACGCTTCGCAAGGCTTCTCCGAGAGTCGCTGTCAGGCCCGTCTTGGCCCATCTGAGGCGGTGGCGGTGTGATGCAGGAAGCTGCACCTAATGCGATCCGCTACTGATGATAGGCCAAACAATGCCCAAGTTGGGAACTGTGTCTTGGCGGCGACTGCGGCGAAATGTCGCGTTTTTATGCGACGCACCGTGTCGCCCAGACAGACGGCGCTCATTCCGCCATTAGCGGCGGCGTGCATTGTAAGTGCGCGGGAGATGTTTTAATTGGTTATTATTTATGTATGGGATCTCCGACGGCGAGGGTCTTAAGGAAGATAACTTTTTCCTCCTCCTGCCGACATGGGCGCGCATTAACAGAGCGGGCATGCAAGCTACCCAGAGGGGCTTCGATTTCCTGGAGCGCGCCGATGGGTTGCGTCCTCGAGATGGGGCTCTCTGCCACCTGCGGCTGTGTGCGCGCGAGGGGAACTTAATGTGCGAATAAATAAATAAATCTGACATTACACGCTTGCCGGGGGATGCAGGCATTGTGTGGTGCTTCACAGGCGGCTAATTATCGGTAATTGGCGGTATTTTCTCGCGGAACTCTCGCGTGTGGGGGAGAAGGGCAATCGGATGGCGTTCCATGTAGTACATGTGTTTGGTGTGCTGCGGAATGCGGTTGTGGGAATGGGAATGTGGAAAATGGCATTCGATTTGTGATGCCTTGCGTTCCGTGTAAGTTGCGCGAAAAAATTGTTTTTTTGAAGAACGGTGACATGTGACAGAAATGTCGAATTTGTGTGTGAAATGTTTTTTTGTGTTTGACTTTCGCCCGTTCTGCACCAAAATCTTCCCATTGACTTGCTTTCGTTTTTATGTTTCCACGACAGTGTGGCGTAAGCGTGGGAAGGTAGCTTTGCGTCAAAAAGATGAATGAGTGTGGCAGTACTTTGAAGAAGCGAAATGTGGGTTTCGCTTACGCTATTTGAAGAATATTTGATTGTATTTTGTTGGAGGCTGGGACACGCTGCGGTAGAGCGCTTAGACTTGATAACTGGTTCACTAAGTTAGCAAGCAGTAACCTACATTTAACAAAATTTCTTGGTCTTCCGGAGAAACCCCAAAAAACTCTTCTGCGTCTAGGGTTCCAGCTCGAGCTGCATCAGATCCTAACAACAACTGATCCGAGCAAAGGAGGGATATTGACAACGGAAGAGCTGTACAGTGTGTTCACCTTCTCTACAGGCGTCGTAAAGTGTTTCATTGCTAAGCTCAAACACAATGCTTAGCGAGATGAAGTGTTTGAAGAGTTCAGTTGGTACGCCAACGAGTTACTTGCAGTAGTTCCCATTAAGATAAAAAAGAAAATCCTTGGACTTGTTGCTGCCATTTGTGAGCATGGACGTAGTCAGCCTGGATTCTAGTCAAGCCCTCTCTGATTGTGCTGTTGAGAGACCCAACTGTCGATGGAAAGGATTCGGGCAATCCCAAGATGGCCATACGAAAGACTCTTTGGCTAGCAAGTTAATGGCCCATCACGTTTCCCATGATCCCGCGTTGTCCCGGACATGTTTTGGTGAATTAAGTCTGCCAACCAAATTAAGAGAAAACTTGCATTCCTCTCCATCATTGAAAGTGGTTAGAGGGTTGAGTAAGGCTTCGCTACAGACGCATGCACCTCAGTTGCGCACTTCAAGTTGGTCATTCTTCACTTGTGTGAGCTACCTTAGCCTAGGCGATCCCCTGTTACGTTGTCCCAATGACTCAGAGGACTTCCGAATCTTCGGATCTGAGCCGAAGCCGCTTGACTAGGCGTATGACACCGTATAGCCTGTAAAGTTCGTGGCTGAATCTTTTCCTCCAGATGCCATTAACGCAAACAGCACCAAAACTCGTACGCAAAACTTTTCTCTCGGGCTTCCTCATCTGCCTTTAGTTACGTCGATGTATCCTCGCCATAGAGTAGGACTGGGATGATCAAGCTATTATATAAAGCGAGCTTAGTCCTTCGATAGAGGGCTTTATTACTCAATTGCCTCTTGGGTCCAAAGGGACAGCGATTAGCTAGAGGGATTCTGAGTTTGATTTCAGTACTGGTTGTTGTTCCAATTTACCGTGGGGCTGATGTAGACTACTTCCCCAAAGTTTCTGCTGCTTAGTGTTACTCTCTGGCCGAGACATCGATGTTGTGTGCCGTTCCTTGATGACGGCACTTCGTTTTGCCCTACTTAACAACCAGACCCATCTTAGCAGCTTCCGTTCCAATGTCAGCAAACGAATCCTTAAAGGCTCACTGTGTTCAACCAATTATGTCAACGTCGTTGGCCGAAGCTAGCAGTTGAGCAGGATATTGGAAGATACATGCCTTTGGCGTTAACTTGTGAGTAGCGGGCGATCTTCCCAAGAATGACATTAAAGAAGTGTGTCAGTGTGTCGCCTTGTCTGAAAACTTTTTTGACATTGAAGGTCTCGGTGAGTTCGTTACCGACCTTGACGGAGCAGCAAGAGTTCTGCATCGTCATCCTATACAATCTGACAAGTTTGATAGGAGTGCCAAAACTGGACATGGCACTGTATAGCTCGCCTCTATGCACACTGTCATATGCGGTCTTAAAATTGACGAATAGGTGGTAGGTGCCGACTTGCACTTCTTGGATCTTTTCCAGGATCTGTCGCAAAGTGAAGATCTGGTCTATTGTGGACTTCCCTGGTCTGAAACTACACTGATATGAACCTGTCAGGTTATGGACAAACGGTTTCAGACGCACACACAATACGGCAGAGAGGATCTTATATGCGATGTTAAGGGGACTCATTCCTCGATAATTGGCGCAGTCAAAGTGGCCTCCTTTCTTGTTTACTGGGCAATCGACGCTGAGATTCTACTCATCGGGCATGCTTTCAGATTAGCTGGTGCATGCGCCCAACCAACTGGTGCATGCGCCCAACCAACTCATCTCCAGCTACTTTAAGTAGTTCTGCGCACAGTCCATCTAGTCCAGCAGCTTTGTTTGACTTCAGTTTGGATATTGCTATTTTCACCTCGTGTAAGTCGGGGGGAAGGAATTCTTGTCTTTCATCGTCCAAATTGAGTGGAACATTCTGCCTAACAGCGGAATTGATGCCCTCATCGCCGTTAAGGAGTCTACAGAAATGATCTTTCCAGACTCTCAGCAAAGACCGTGACTCTACTACGAGTTGTCCATTTTGATCCCAGCAGGCTTCGATCCGAACTTTGTATCCTCCGGATAGTTGTTTTACCTTTCGGTAAAACTTTTGGCTTCATTCCTGTAATAACACCTTTCCATTTCCTCGACTGCACGCTTCTCAAGCTCCTCCTCTATCCTTTTGAATAGCAGGTGCTCGTCCGCTCTTCTCTGTTCGTAGAGCTCACGAACAGCTGTCGTTGTTCGATGCAGTGTTGCCTTGTAGGCGTCGCTTTGTTTGGCTGCATGCGCTTGCCTGCACTTGTTGTCAAATCATGGATTCCCTCTTGGTAGTGACTTCAAACCCAGCACATCAGTGGCAGATTCTCTGATGGCTTCTTGACAATGTTTCCAGTCTTCTTCTATAGTTTGTAGTCTATAGTCTATAGACATCGAGCTCTGAGCGAGTTTCAGAGAGACTCGATCCTCAAAGTTAACAGCGATCATTCGCGATTGTAGCCTTTCGACGTCAAAACGTATGTGTCGGGTTCTTGGCTTAGCTACAAGAAGGTGATGAGTTGATGTTTGCACCTCGGAAGGTTCGGACATCGAGAATACTGAAGGAGTGTCTGACGTCGATTGCAACGTGATCAATCTGATTGACGGTGGATCGATCAGCGGATCGCCTTCGTGAGTGAATGTTCAGGTGAGAAAACCGCGTGCAACCTATAGATGGTTTCGGCCCCGAGGCGAAGGCCAACAGCCGGAAAAATAAAACAAGAGGGACTAAAAACGTAAAAACTGCTCAGCAGAAGATCTGTAAACAGTTGTGTCAGATGCGATATTGCGCGGACCCCTTAGCGATCACCGCAACAAACACATTTGAAAAATTGCATGTCAACCCTGTTTTCTTCGTACGTTTCATTGACCATTTGTCGTGCTGGACGAGCACTGTATTTCACTTAAACCACGGGCAACGTTTCCTTACAAAAAATACAGCGCAACATATTGCCTCTCAAATACGTGGTCGTTTGACACCGTCTGACTAGTGTCAGCAGATGCACGGACTCCACAACCATCTGGTTCCTAATTTGTCGCCATCTGCGATCAAAGTTTCCTCGAAAAGCTGCACGAAACTTGAAGCTTTCTTTTATTCCCTAGAAAGGCCTGCAGATGTCCAGTAACGTGAGTCAAAACGCCAGCTGCGCTATTTTCTGCAAAGATGACTACACTTCAATCAACACTTGCATCGGCTTGTACTTCCTGTTCGTTACCTCACCCGAGCTATTCACTGTCGTTGCTTAGAGCCCCCTCCATCTGGATTCCCATCTCAGCCTTGAACACAACCACAAAAGTCCCTAAACACTCCTGTCTGTCTTCGCGCCCTAAAATCGAACTCTTTTCATTAGCAGCCACTTTGGCCAGCACATAACTCATTCGCTAATTTTCCCAGAGAGATCCCGGTTCGGGTGCCGATAACAACAACAACCACACCAAGTCAAAGCAAATTCAACTGGATTACGTGGCTCGCCAGCGATGTTTGCCAATCTTTATTCAAAAGCCAGCTTCACATGACAAGTCACGCACACCCATCGCAGCCATTTTCAGCACGCAATCCTAGCAACGTTATCCGTGTCTATTTGTGTTCAACACAGATTTCCGACGAAACCCCCGACTCCCTCCCTAGCTGACCCAATTTCGCTTCATGTCGGTAGGAGCTGATGAATGAAACCCTGTCGGACTGGCAGACAATGCCTGGAACGTTTCTCGGCACGTGATCACCGGTGGATACGCGTACTTGTGCACCGCACTTGCTTTTTGTGTTTCAATCGAATTTGAATCGAAGTCGTGTTGGCTGAGAGCTTTTGCATCCTGCGCATGACCAAATCACAGGCAGTTACACCCCCCGTCGGATGAAAGTCGATATGCCAGAGGACTGAAAGCTCGTGCAGTGGAAAAGGATGACTTATACGTAACTAACCTTTCCGCAAGGCGAGCCACAACAACTAGGTGTATCCTGCTCCAAAAAACTACCCACCCGGCCGAATGTTTTGCATCGCTCTGCTGTCCATTCCCTCCGCGAGAATCTCGAAGCACTTAAATCGGATGAATCTCGTGTTCCTGGCAACTGTGCTGGCCGAAGCCCTTGTGTTCCTCGCAATCGCCGTGTGCATATGAGCTCCGCAGGGGGGCAGGCGTGTGTGTGATTGTGTGATTAGTTCAAAGTGCAGTTGCAGTCCTTGCCGCAAATAAACTGAATTCAGAGTTATGCGACATGTATTTTCGCAAGAAAAAGGTAAAAGTCTGAACGCCGGCAAATGGTGGAACGGGGTCATTAGGCGTCACTCTTGACCTACGTCACCCCAAAAACATGTGTCACAACGTGTGGGGCACAAGTCCTCAAATCGAAATGGAACAGGGCTCCTGTGGTAGGGCTCCGCGGAAAATCGATTCTCAGTTCAACCCGCAATACATCCACTCGTGCCTCCGTCTTTTGCTCGCGTTACTTCGGTTACCTTGGCTAATGGCTCCCCTCTATCCACAGGTTAACCCAGCGAAACCGCCAGATGGTGGCGGCGGTGGCGGCTACAATGGCGCGGCAGGCAGGCAGAGGTGCCTCGATGAGGTGGTGAACATCGACGAGGAGGCGCAGCTAAGTTGCTCCACTTCGAGTCGAACGTCGCTGTGTGCAAGCGATGCGCTTGAGAACAGTTCACGGGAAAAGGCTGAGGGCGGCACAAGTCGCGTTGAGGCTCGCCGAAGCAAGTCGCGTGTGCGGACGTATCTGAAGAAGTGCAAGGATCGATTGACAGGTCATCACCCGCAGGATGGGCTCTGCACCGACGAGTGCTTCGATGTAGTTAACAGCGCCACTCAGCCTGCTCCCGTCTCAGAGACATGTTTCCTGGTGGATGAGTCCAAAGTGGAATCACCTCCTAGTGAGGAGAAAGCTGCACCACCGTCGTCGGTCGTCGAGGATGCCGCAGCTCAAGAGGATAATTGCAGTGACGAGCCATTGTTGAATTTATCGCCGTCCGTGGCGCCCAAGGAGGTGGTAAGCAATTTTCGCCGTGAAGCGTGAGAAAAATTTCCAAGCCAGTGGTCTATTGTATTGTTTGCAGGACTCGGGACTTGATGAATTGGTCGACAGCTATCTGGAAGGCGTTTATCCGCTCTATTATGAGAAAACGCGCTCGACGCTGATAAGACAGGCGCGTGACGTGCTCGTGTGCGAGTACCGAGGCTGTGTGGCCGCGTTTGAGAAGGAATTTCTGGTGGACTTCGCAAGAATCGCTGAAGACTTGAGGAGGAAGCACGCCGTTTGTGAGGTAAGTGGATGCTTTTAATTTGGAACGGGAGGGGAATGACACTTATTTCAGTATCACCTGGAAGGAATCACCACGGCTGGTGAAGATTTCGTAATTTGGCTTTACGGGCTGTCGGTAACCATTTCTGCCACGCGGTCGCGGGCACACTGACTCCAGTTTGAAGACCATGAGCGCAGTCATTTATGACAACTTAAACCTTTAGTTAATAACAATAATAATGGAACTATGAGACCAGACCCTAGCTTGCTCATCATCTACTCGTTGTATGCGCGCTACTGTTCTCTCACTAGTAGAAGCGATTTACGTTTTTTTTTTGCTGACTCCGAACGGCGAAATTTGAGAAACTTTCTTAGACAGGTATTACTCTTTGAGTGTTGTCAGCAGCTCGAAAGGGGTTGCTTAGTCGGGAATCGAACTTGAACCTTCGGCGTGTGCGTGTCACACGCTACCCACTACGCCACGGCGGTCACAACTTAAAAATTTGCTTTATCTTTTTCCCTCAATCTTGTGTTCGACAGCTTGCAATGTTTCATGTCTGGAGCGTTTTTGTGCTAATCGATGTAACCGATTCAGATAAATCTGATTTGTTTTGGGATCTAGGCTAAATGTGCACCTAAACTAGTTCTAGGCTGAATGCGCAACATGGAGTTCGGAATTTTAGGCTACACTAAGCTCCAACAGACGATACAAAACCAAACCTTTGCATCATGATGAGCTCATAACAAGATCAACGGTTTGGTTTAGAGCGCAATCTTTTGTTGGCCGACATTGTGAGCCATTTTCGTTCAACTCTATCATATTTCAAAGAGATGAGAAAAAAGGATCACTCTGCCAATGGACTTCCTTCTTTCGGATGTTTTTGTCGTAAGTCAAGTGCTAAGGTGCTGCTTAATTTCCTATTTTATATAAATTTGAGAAAGAAAATAAGCTCGTCGAAATTGATGTTTCCTTGACTTTGATAGCTGTCAGATGAATAGATGTTTCCCGCTTCATAGCTGCTTGCCAGAAATTCAGTTGAGTTCTCTGGACATTCTACTTGTTTATGTAGCCTTTGATGGTATCCAAAAACTGACTTTCCGAGTTAATTTTTCATGGTTGATTTTATTTCACAATGTTTTCCCATGTTGTTCTCAGTTTTTTTCTACGTTCTCTTTTTATATTTTCTATGTTTTCTATGTTTTCCTTTGATTTTGTGTGTTGTCCGAGTTTTAAAATGATTTCCTGTTGTTCTATGTTTTTTATGTTTGTTCTATTTTTTTCTATGTTTTTTTTTCTTGCACCGAAATTTGCAGGTTCAAAATATACCAGTATATCTATTCGACAACATTCTTTTCGTTTTTAACAGGCTTAGTTTCTAATAGCTATTGTCATGTAGGAGGATGTCTTCCACGTGAGGCCAAAAGTCGCCCTTTCAAGTTCAAAGCTTGACCAAGCAGAAGATATAATAAACTGGCTCAAATGCTTTTATATTTTGCATTGTTTCCTTTAGTTCCTTAACGTTCTTTTTACTACCGCGCAGGTAACGATGGAATGGGAATACTCCATACATTGCCTTAGCGATTCCATTCTAAGTCGTCAAACTAACATTCCCCGTATAACTCTCGCTTTGAGTTCGTTGTTTCTCTGTTATTACTGTATTTTGTAAATTTCCGGTGCCACCGTGGCGCAGTGGGAGCAGAGCGATGGTCACTCGCCGGAGGTCCAGGTTCAATTTTCGGCTGAACAAATCGAATTTGTCATGGAACCACCTCTTTCGAGCTGCTGACAACACTCAAAGAGTAATAACTGTCTAAGAAAGCTTATCAGACTTCGCCGTTCGGAGTCGGCAAAAACTGTATGCCCTTTTTTTCGTAAGAGAACAGTAGTGCATACAACACGAGTAGTAAATGAGCAAGCTAGGCCCTAGTTACTCGGTGGACTGTAGCGCCATACAATTATTGTTAATTTACCGCAGACTTCCCCGATATCCCACTTACGTCAATAGGCATTGTCATGTAGATTCCTTCATAAGTAAATTATATGAATTCCGACTAAAGTGCTTCGAAGTTTAACTGGTTTGCCTACAGAAAGAACAATTACCCAGATATTCGTCTATCCTTGTAGGCTATCTGTGCATACTGTACGGTTGCGAATTGTGTCGTCAATACTTCATCATAAGGTATCTTGTTTCATTTAAAATTTTCTTGAATGATAAAAAACGAATATTCAGTTGACAGGAATTGTTGTCTTTTTGAAGAAGGCCGGATATGAACTAAAACGAAATAAAAAAAAATAGGCGCGGTTTACCATCGTTTTCAGTTTGAATCATAATTCAGTTACCCAATGTAAGGCTTGTAAACAGTCTCTGCAAGAACTACACCTCAGATACTTTGGAAATTCCTCCAGAAACTCACTTAACATACATCAATATATAAGAGAAACGCAATATATGGCCGGAAGCGCATCTCGTACACTTAAAGAAAAAATTAAAAAATTAAATTAAATTAGCTTGGTTTTTAGTAAGACATTTATAACCGGTGTTGTTATGAGAGGTATACAACTGCAAGTTGGCCAGTTGTCTAGGCATTTAGTTTTAGTCTAGTTCGGCATTTTCACACAAATAGATAAATGCCTGAACTACGATTCAAAGTTATAGAAATTTATTTTAAAAATCGCGGTTTTGTTTAAATGACATATCGTGCAAGTTAATTTTGATTAAATTCATACTTGGTTGAGGGGATACGTGAATAGACAGAATTGCCGTATTGGGAGTGTAAGTAATCCTCAAGTTTATGTTGAGACACAGTTACCTCCACAAAAATTGAGTATTATCGTGCTTTATGGGTTGGTGGAATAATCGGTCCGTACTCCTTTAAAAACGGTGTTCGCCAACAAATTACTATTAATGTTGACCGCTATAGAACCTATTTTCGGACATCAATTGAACTGCTATGATATTCAGGTGTTGTGGTTTAAGAAGACAGAGCAATATGTCACACAGCTCATGCCACAATTGAGGAGTGGACGAAGCGATCGGTAGTCGTATAGTTTCACATTACACACCTTGCTTGGCCTCTAAGATCGTACGATTTAACGCTTCTTGTTTCTTTCTGTCCGAATAATTAAAATTGCTAGTCAACGCCGAGGCCCAGGTCCACCCCGGACTGTAGCGCCACAAGAAGAAGAAATCAACGCCGATAAGCAAGACATTATTTTTCACTTAGCCGACAACAATCGCCACATCGGTAAATGCTGGAAAAAGGCTTCAAAAATTAGACCTATAGATGTGATTTGCCTATAGATAGTCGTTTGTCAAATGCTATATTGAATTTATAATGCCCGAAAAATATCTTTTCAATAAAGTACATTTAATGTGAATATAAAAAGAACACTTTTACTGTGATCCGATTTAAATTTCTATAATAATAATAATAATTGTTGGCGCTACAGTCCAAAGGGGGACCTGGCCTAGCTTGCTCATCAACTACTCGTGTTGTGCGCGCTACTGTTCTCTCACGAGTAGAAGGGACCCACAGATTTTTGCCGACTCCTAACGGCGAGATTTGAGAAGCTTTCTTAGACAGTTATTACTCTTTGAGTGTCGTCAGCAGCTCAAAAGAGGTGGTGCCGTGAAAAATTCGAGGTGTTCACCCTGGAATCGAACCTAGACCCTTCGGCGTGTGAGGGTCGGACTCTACCCACTCGGCCACGGCGACCATTTAAATTTAAATTTCTATACCTCTAAAAAAAAATCATCGTTTTCATTTTTTTGGCTTGCGTTACAACATTTTGCTAAACTTTACCAATGACTCAGCCTCCCACTATAACACTATCAGAAAAGTCCAGCGGCTGGCCTCCATATGTATCTGCGGTGCTCTAAGGACCACCCCATCAGATGGACGTCATTGTCAACTTTATGCCCATAGATCTGTTTCCCAACAGGCGGCGGCTAGTACAGCCATAAGACTGATCTCCTCATCACAATGGAACGTGTCCCACGGACACTCAAAAATCCTTCAAAGAGTAAACTTTGTATACCAAAATCTTGACTATGCGGCGCCGAAGGTCTTTTTGACACAGAATTTCTGCACTATGATCCCGGAACGAGACGTGTGGTCGGCTAACCCACAATGGGTTGCTGACGCTACGTGTATCTACACCGATGGATTAGAAACAAACGAAGGTGTTGGTTGTGGAGTCTACTCTGATCATCTGAACCTTAGTCTATAACTTAGGCTTCCCAATCACTGTAGCGTTTTCCAAGCTGAAGTAATGGCCATTCGCGAAGCACTGTCTACTGTACATCTAAGAGAGCCCTCCAACCCTGGCTAGTCAAGCTTGATGAGAGGCTTTCCGACTACTACAAACGAATAGGAGGTTGTCTATCATAATTTGATGCATATCATCCATTCGTTTTCTAATCTACTTCTAAGAGGAAGGCACCATTCAACCCTGGCTTGACCAGCTTGATGAGGGGCTCTCTGATTTCTAAAAACGAACATGGAACCACAATGTAAGCCACTCATTTGTTCGTTGTCTAATTTACATCTTAAAGGAAAGCACCATTCAACCCCGGCTTGACAAGCTTGATGAGGGGTCTTCATGTAACTACTAAGATGGGAAGTGTCCTACACTGTGAGGAATAGTATATTCTCAGCTGATATCCTTATTCTTACGGATAGTCAGGCAGCACTCAGGGCCTTGAAATCTGTCTCAACAAACTCCAAGACGGTCATGAGCTGCCGCATCCTTAGATGAGGTGGCTGAGTAGTTCATCATTAGCCTGTGCTGGGTGCCAGATCACAGAGACATTCCGAGCAACTGTCAAGCAGACGAATTGGCCAGAATTGGCCTTGCCTCAACGCAACCACTACTTCAGAAACACGAACACCTCGGTATCCCTCTCGCCACATGCAAGTTAGTACTGCACTTGATCGCGATCCATCAGACTAATCAAAGGTGGTCTAACCATAACCTTTGTCGCGTCTCCAAGGCGGTGTGGCCCTCTCTTGAACCCAAACGCTCCAGACTGCTACTATCGCTCAAAAGATCAGACATAAGCCTGGTCATGGGAGCCATAACCGAGCATTGTCTAATCGGCGAGCATGCTAGCAGGCTAGGGGCTCCCTCAAACGATTTTTGCAGAAGCTACAGGGATGAGGAAGAACCAGAAACTCTCCTACACCTGTTATGCATATGCCCGGAGCTCTCGCGCCACAAACACAAACACTTTCGAAGCTATTTTCTCAACGGCCTACATGACCTCAATAAAACCCCTCCCGCCGACATTTTAAACTTTATTATCGGCTCCAGCTGGTTTTAGGTTATTCCCACATGATGTGGTAGCACAATGGTCCTGTATGGGACTAAGTGCATTCATCAGCCACCTTAACCTACCTACCTAACCAATGACTCAATAAAACCAAGGTGGAGTATATATGTAGCTCGGTACGAGGCCTTTTAAGAGATTTTTAAAATTTTTCGATGTTTGGCGTGTTTAGGTTAGAGACTATGCAGGAAACAGTAGAATTGACTGCATGTTCCTGTGAAACTGAAAGTCACACGCAGCTATCGCTCACTTTCAAAACACTTCGGCGTAGGCCGTTTGTTTATAGTTTTTAGCAAATCTAGAGAATCTGATTTTCGCAATGTCGAAGACCATCTACCAAAAATCAGAAATGTCACGTGCGCACATTTTGCCACAAACTCTCTTCTTCCGCGTTTGTTTTCTGAGCTCAATTATTAACGTTGGACTGGTACTGCATTGCAAACTCAAATAGGAAGTTGTAATGTTGGGGATCGAGAGTTGCGTATCCAACAATGTGTAGTTGTTTTTAACGAGTTATCATGTTGCTGAATTTTAGTTGTGAGTCAGAACTTGAAGCTTAAAGAATTCTCAGCCCTTTCGCAACGCTTGCGCAAGCTTTAAGAACACCTCCAGAAAATCAACCACTTCAGTGACTGAATTCAAGATTCTGCTTATCATCACGCGAACAGCGACACTAAGAAGCATTGATTTGCTCAATCGCCTACCGATCCCGTTGGCTGCCTTAGCCCACAGTCCCTTTGGCAATATGATATACCAGCTAACCGGGGAAGTTTCTTTCAAAAATTATGACTCAAGATTTATGAACGCCTGTCAACGACAGGCAAAGTCCAATTTACATGCCGCAAGGGTGCAGATAGTGCTCCCAACTTGACGTTACCCAACCGTTGGCCCCTGCAGCCAGCCAGCACAGCCTAAGTCCACAAACTTACATCACAAATGTTATCCAATAGATGTCAATAGCAGTCCCAATAATGTCCAAACGGGTGTACATGTCTCTGCTCTCTCACAAATCTCGTTACAAAACAAGGCTCCTAATCCTAAGCCAATGATCAGAGGGGCAGAGGGGAATCCCAAAAAAAAAAACTCCTCGCATCGCTCCTACCGCGCGCACTGCACACCGATATCCGTGTGGGAGTCGGCTGCACACAATTCGTTGAAAGCCCGCCACAGACATTGACTGACATCTCGATGGATATTAGGGCGGGACACACACGTATCACCAAATCAATGCATTTCCCGTGTGTGCGGCGGTGTGTGGCGCGCCGACAAAAGCCGTCCCACATTACGACAGTCCATCTCGAGTTTCCGCCACTCTCTTGATCCCCCGCACCGGAATCAAACGCCGATAAGACTTCGAAATTATGCAACGCACGGCAAGTCCCAGCGATTGAACTCACCGGCAGGTGAGTGCTTCCCTCCCGCGTCGCCATTAACACCACCACCGCCGCCGCCGTCGTCGCCGATCCTTGCCATGACGCGCTTGCGTAATGGATTTCACTTAAAACTCTTTAAACAATAATTAAGGAGTCACAAAAGTACAGATTTATACTCACAAAGGACGCAACACCGTGAATTACGAACGAGGCGCACGCAACTGCCGGCTCTGGCCGTGAATCTGCAGCAATGCATCTTCAATAAGCGTAAACACTGAGATTTTATTGAGTGATTACTATTTTTTCTCTTTCCATACGCCGGATTGCGAATTTCTGTTTGTAATGATTTTTAGTGAGTCCCCGAGTCGGAGATCATCTGTGGCAGGTTGTAATTTGCTTAATACAAGAGAGGTGTTCGAGGCCTTGAGGCGCACACTCGAGCCACTTGTGGTTTCCACGAGCCTGCGAGGGAAACCGGAACCCGATGAGATGCGGTGGCAAGGGGCCAATTAAATGTACGCATGGCTGCTGGTCCTTCGCTTGCTTAACATCGGCGATGGGAGTCTCAGTGCACACCTGATGCCTTGTAATGCGTGTTCTATCAATTTGATTGCACAAAGTCGTCTGATTGCCATCGCTTGGGAGGGATCTGATGAGAGAAAGGATTCTTTAAACCATTTGCTGGATGGTCCTCAATCAGATGGATCCCCTACCCATCGATTGAAATAACCAACGACCTCTATTTAAAAACGGGACAATCTATCTACGTTTACACCGATATTAACATGCTTCAGGCAGAAGTGACATCTGTGTAGTCATAAAATATTTTAACCGTGAACCCTGCCACGACAAAATGTTACACCCCCTCTTTCAGCGGTCGCGTGTTAACAGATCAAATAAACACTTTCTACCAAACCAGGGAGAGAGAGCGAGAGAAAATCGTAAACTCTCTTTAAACGCGATCAACACTCGCCTCGATTGCGGGCGAACACATCAAAACATAACACAACCGTTTAAGAGAGCATCCACTAGTTCCACCAACATGATTGCTCTCTTAGCCGCTCGTCGGCTGATGGAAGAGCACCATTGTCTGTTCGTCTGAGCCATGAAGGTTCATTGGAGCTTGCAAGTGACACTTATGGCGGAGAATAAGTTCTTCAGAAAATAACGCTAATTACATTCCCAGCGGGTCATAGTCTAAAAGAGTAAACGCCTAACGAACGCCTGCACTCGACATGTTCGATAGGGGAAATTTTTCCCCGCGTAGCGTACTCACCACGGAGTGCATTCAATGGCCAACAGAACAGAATGAAAAACAAAACCACAACTCACCACGCTCGTCTGCTGTCCACCACATGGTTTCTGTTTCATTGAGCAGCTCCGCAGAGAAATTGGTCGCAATGTTTGGCAGTGGTATGAAGTGTACACAATTGTGTTGTGTGCGCGCTTTGTGTTTGCACGCGCGCTCTCTTACATGTGTGTATGTGTGAATTGTGTCTTCGAGCAAATCAAGCAGAAACTCCACTTCCAATTGGATGGACCATGGTTTGTTCGACTTATTCGAATGTTAGCTACCATCGGTCGTGGACGCGTTTCTATTTTACTCCTTTTATTTGATGCCAACAATTTATTCGCTCAGAAACAAAGTGCTGCAGTGAAGTAGTGAAGACGTTGAAGTTGCCTTGTGAACTGTGCCTTATTGAAAAACGAACAATTACTTATGTTTTTTTGTTTTCTCACAATTTATCAATCCTGTTCGTTTCGTGTGGTGTGGTATTCACTTTAAAAGTCTCGTGTGAGTTTTCTACGATTTTTTCAAGTGTTTGTTCCTGAGGAAATAACAGTGTTTTCGTGTGTTAAATACTGAATTGTTGAGTTGAAAAAAAACTCAGTGAAAAACCTTACAGTTTTGTTTTCGTTATTTTCTTTGGTTTTTGAAAAAAAAAAAAGAAACATCAAGGATTTATACCACAGATTGGATTAATTTAAATTCCCCTCACAAGGAAGCAGTTTTTAAAGGTAAGCCATCCCCGGACAACAAGTTCACAGGTTCATCTGTGTGTCCACTGAAATCATTGAACTTCTTCAGGGCTGAACTTGATGAGTGAACTTGAATGCGAGTGCTGGCCAAGTTGCGCTGGCCAGGCATTTAAGTTGTTGACCATATTGTGTCACGACTTTCAATTGTTCACGATCGCGCGCAATGACAATTTACCACTTTACCGTTGTATTGTTTTTCGGCTGCGACCCTGACACGGTGATTGAAACGAAACAAATTAACAAGTGTTTCGCGGTGCAAGTGGCAGAGATGGTTGAATGGAAGGAAAAAGGATAGTGGGCGGTTAATTTGTCTGCGGAGCTCTTAAGGTGTCATGCACAATTAATGTATTCAGTGAGAGGAAGGTCTTCTGGCGGTATGGCTTTGTGAATTTTTTCGTGAAGGATTTTTCGATTTTGAAGTTTAGTGGAAAGTGCTGCAAATATTTGAAGTTGCACTTGAGGATGTGCTGCTCCGGTTAGTTTTGAAGAATCTAGGCAATTGTATGGTTGGTAGTGCAGTGAAATTAATTTTTCAAACATCTAAAAATTAAACTTCCGTGACACACAATTTGGATTGTTTCACCGATTTTTAAAAAAAATCTTTTTCAACTCTTTTTTGAGTCAGATCGGTCACTTGATTTAACGTTCCTTTGAGTTATTCGTTTGAATTTTAGTGTTATGCATGGAAATGTAAACGAAAATAAGGGTCCTACAATGCTTACGAAAATTGAGAAATACCGACTGAAACTGCCTTTTGTTTTCATTGCCAAATTTTCTCTGAAATCAAACCGCGTTCGGCTCTCAATTCCCCGTAAGACTAGTTCAAAGATCAGTTTTGTTTACAAGTCGAGATCATTGACAGCAAATTTTTAAATGATCAAGTAGACCGGAACTAAGTTTCAAGCTTCAAGCATGTAAAGTGTCATTTTTTGAAAACACGTCTTACTTGAAAATTTGTTGCTTCAGCCTGTTGACGTGAACGAACAAAACCTGATCACATTGTGAAGAGAATACCCCATTGTGGTAGTAGTTTGTTTTTTATTTAAGACCAAAATCCTCCACCACAACATGGTCGAAATGAAAGATGCAACGAACTAAAATGAAGGGCTGGGATAGTTCACTAAGACCATGGACTGCCTCACAAGTTCTAAAACGAATTTCAATGGATACTGCTTCAGCTTCCACCCTATTCACAAGCATTCAAAGCGTCGTTGCTAAGTACTGACTTCATTTGCAGACGCAACGAAATTTAAATGCTGTTGGAATGCGGAGTATTCATCTTGAATGCCAATCCCCGAGTCGGTCTCTTGAAAAACTAAGCTGAGTTTGTACACTGCTTTGATCATTCGTTTCCTATTTCGAAGTCATTCAAATTGGATAAGAAGGTCTTGGTCTTTCCTTCCAAAAAATTTAACAGCGATTTTTTTAATTATTGAACTCAAAATGCAGTACGGAGCAAGCGCATAGTTTCCGGCTACAAAATGTATGAGTTGGAGTTGAGTTTAAGATCTATATGATTATAATGCCTTTCGGCAAAGATTCCTTAAGTCAATAAACTGAGCACATTCTACTATAAAATCGCGCACACGATTACAAATTAATACCGACTTAGGGTGCTAACGATCGTCATGGGGCTTGAGACCTATGGTAGACCCAAACTTAGGTACCACTCTAGGAAAATAAAAAAAATTTTAACCCGGAAGTGATTGTTCAATTAAATAAGCTAAAAAATCGGTACGATATTCGAATTTTACGCCTAATTGTTCTAAATAAAAAATTATTAAAAAAAACCCTTCAGTACTTATAAACTCCGAAAAGTTCCCTAAGCAATGGTGTCTTCTACAGGGTCAGCCGGAATTAAGAATCAGCTCTTAAGTGTCATAAACAAAAGAGCAATGCACTGGATCCAGGGATATGAAAAGGTTGTGCTAAGATTTAAATTAATAATAATAATAATAATAATTATTGGCGCTACAGTCCAAAGGGGGACCAGGGCCTAGCTTGCTCATCAACTACTCGTGTTGTGCGCGCTACTGTTCTCTCACGAGTAGAAGGGACCTACAGTTTTTTGCCGACTCCGAACGGCGAGATTTGAGAAGCTTTCTTAGACAGTTATTACTCTTTGAGTGTTGTCAGCAGCTCGAAAGAGGTGGTGCCGTGAAATATTAGAAAAATTGGTGTTGAACTGGGAGTCGAACCTAGACCCTTCGGCGTGTGAGCGTCGCACTCTACCCACTACGCCACGGCGTATTCCTTAAGTGTCTGATTTTAAATCTATTCCACGAATGTTTGGCCATTTTTTTAACTTCACTCTGTACAGACAGCCCTAAATTGCGCGGAAAACACTGTTGACATTCAAGAAATATGGATGCCTTGATTGAATACTTCCCCACCGATCCTGTTTGCTTACCAGTAAGACTGATTTTATAGAACTCAATTTCAATAAAGACGTGCCATATAATAAATCACTCCATAAGTCCTGTGACATATATATGGGGCGCCACAATCAAAAATCCTATAGTCCGCTGTGGAAGGGTTTCTTATAGCGATTTGAAATTTATTTCTTGAACTCATTCTTTGACTAGCCGTCAAACTGTCACTGTCAATTAATTCAGTAAACTCAACATCCATACACCATAGTTGTAGTCGAAAAAAAAAATAAAATTATTTTGGTTTGCGAGCCCGTATTCATTCTCTTTTTTGCACCACGTATGGCCATCTGATCGAATGATTTACCCGAAAAGTCTCCAAAGACTCTGTGAACTACAAAGCATTCAGACATAAAATTGAATGTACTGTCATTAGACTGTCTTACTACAGTCTCGGGACAAGCAATTGAATTTCTTCTGTTAATAATAATAATAAACGATACACCAGCAGAGGATTGTTTTGACTTTGTGTTTTTATTTCTGCTCCGCTCTTTTGTTCGGTTCGGTTTCTACATACCAACGAACACGGACTGAGTAATAAAGCCCTCTCTCGAAGGACTAAGCTCGCTTTATATAACAGCTTGATCATCTTCGTCCTACTATATGGCGCGGAATCTTGGACGTTTCCGGATGAGGAAGCGTTTAGTCTTTTCGAGAGAAAAGTTTTGCGTACGATTTTTGGTCCTGTTTGCGTTTATGGCATCTGGAGGAGAAGATTTAATAACGAACTCTATGGGCTGTACAGCGACATGCGCCTGGTCAAGCGTCTACGGATACAACGCTTTAGATGGCTAGGCCATGTAGAGAGTATGGACACTACTGCTCCGGCCCGAAAAGTCTTTGAATCCGTGCCATTGGGACAACGCAACAGAGGACGACCTAGACTAAAGTGGCGCACACAAGTGGAGAAGGAGCTCAATCAACTTGGAGTGCGCAACTGGAGACAGCTGGCGAAAGATCGTGCTGGCTGGAAAGGCATGTTGGTTGAGGCCCAGGTTCACCCTGGACTGTAGCGCCACAAGAAGAAGAAGAAGAACGAACACGGACGAGAAACGCCTGCATTAAATTTTAATTTAAAAAAGAGAAGTTTGAAATCCCTCTTAAAACACTCGATACTACAAAAGATTGAAAATATAAACACTTCGACGCACCCTGTGGTTGAGTGAGCAATCATTGGGTTTGTAACTTGTTTCTTCTCGTAATTGAAATGGACTTGTGGGCGTTGCATTACTACATTGCGTGGGTTCCTGTCACAAGGTCGTCGACAGTACAAAACGATCAATATGTGCAACATAAATTGATCATTACTGATCTTGACTTACACTGAAATCAAAGAGACTCTACCTAAATGATATTATATATGTTTTCAAAAAATTGTATCTATAAGTCGTTGCCGTATCAACGGAAATACTGGTCTAAACTGACTTCTATGCGAAAGGCAGCCATCAGAAATTCTGAACAGATCACAAGTTCGATATTTTTCGATGTCTGCTATTTAGTCTGATCTTGTAAATGAAGTGGTTTCTGTCTAATAATTTATTGGACTTGGACCATCTACAGTTCCATGTGAAGAGTTGCATTTGTTGCAATCTTTCCCAATTTGTCACTTTTCAGCCTACAGAAGGACAGAGCATAAAATATTGAAAAGAGAAAATAATTAAAATTTGTACTCTGCTCTCTGAATTTTTGCTCAAGTTAGTACATATAATCTCGAATTTTTTTTTTTTGAAATTTTGAAGACACTTCAAAGCATCCCAAAATTAGAAGAGTGTTTGTAGAGAATGTTTTCCGTTGTTCGACGAGTTTTTTAGAAAAAGCAATGCTTTACATTGTAGTCACCGTGGCGTAGGGGTAGAAAGCGACGCTCACACGCCGAAGGTCTATATTCCATTCTCAGCTCAACACGAATTTTTCGAATTTTTCACGGCACCACCTCTTTTGAGCTGCTGACAACACTCAAAATGTAATAAATGTCTAAGAAAGCTTCTCAAACTTCGCCGTTCAGAGTCGGCAAAAAATCGTAGGTCCCTTTTAATCGTGAGAGAACAGTAGCACGCACAACACGAGTCGTTCATGAGCAAGCTAGGCCCTGGTCCTCTGTGGACTATCGCGCTATGCAATTATTAATGTTTTACGTTGTTGGAGTAGATTTTGTAGAGAAGGCGTTTAGAGTTCATGTTTAATTTTTCTTCGACTCGCGCATGGGTGAATCATTAAAAGACTTGTATCCCCTTTTTGGCTTCAGATATGAATTCAACAATATTTATAGATATTGTATATATTATATAATATAAAGATTGATTCCTAATATCTGAAGTTATTTATAATTTTAAATATTTTATTAACGCAATTCTGGGCAATCTATCATTATACGCTGTATAGTTTCTAACCATTTCCATAGCGTCTAGAAATCCTTATAAACTGGGTGCTAAAAGAGCCTTCATTTTGCTTGGTAGTGCACTGAATACTTATTTCAGCTCTTTTAACTCTTAAATTTTTGGGTTTTGAAGCAGTTCTGTTGTATGAACTTTCTTGCGTTCTTAATATTTTCTTAGCTGTTCAAGAACCCTTTCCATTGACTTGGAGCCTGAGCTTGTGAACGTGAGCTTGTGCTTCGTGTGGCTTTGTTATAGAGAGGATAGTCTCATGTAAATGGTTCTTCAACTACTTTCATTGCCTGCATGTCAGACTTTGCCATCGTGGTTAATCTTTACTTTGTTTATTTTCTGGTGTTTCATTTGAGGGTTTGCGAACTTCCTAGACAGCATCGAATGTTCTTATGCCTAGCGCCAAGGTTCTTACGTACCACTTGATCATCTGAGGATATTTTTATTTGGTATATTTTGCACGCCACCTGGTCGCCGTGGCGTAGTGGGTAGAGTGCGACGCTCACACGCCGAAGGGTCTAGGTTCGACTCCCAGTTCAACACCAATTTGTCTAATATTTCACGGCACCACCTCTTTCGAGCTGCTGACAACACTCAAAGACTAATAACTGTCTAAGAAAGCTTCTCAAATTTCGCCGTTTGTAGTCGGCAAAAACCTGTAGGTCCCTTCTACTCGTGAGAGAACAGTAGCGCGCACAACACGAGTAGTTGATGAGCAAGCTAGGCCCTGGTCCCCCTTTGGACTGTAGTGCCAACAATTATTATTATTATTATATTTTGCACCACTAAAGCAGTGAGCTCGTTCGTTGATTACAATTTGAATTTTGATAAATTTAACAGAAAGGAGCTTAACACCTAAATATTGTCTGCTTTAGTTATGCTTGGCTACCGATAGGGGGATAATGTCAATGTGTGGAAATATGTTCAAGAATAACAACAATTCGATGACCGCAGTGACGTTGTGGATACATTGCAACACTTACACGGCAATGGTCCATGATTTGATTCCTGGACTGAACATCTCGTATTTCTTCACGGCACTTCCTCTTTCAAGCTGCCGACAATACCCAAAGAGTGAAAAACCTTCTTAAACTTCGTCTTTCGGAGTCGGAAAAAAACGGACCTACAGTTTCTATTCGTGAGAGAACAGTGGCGCACACAACACGAGTAGTTGATGACGAAGCTTGGACCTGGCCTCTTGTGAACTGTTGCGCAATCCAATGTTTGAAATGTAGAACAGGAACTGCGTGCTTGAAATTTTAAGTTTCAGCAGCAACTGGTTTCAAGTTTAAAATATTTAAAAAAAAATTCACAAATTTCAAACATCATTAACATACATCGGTCAAATTATGTCACCTTCTTCTTCTTCTTCTTCTTGTGGCGCTGCAGTCCGGGGTGGACCTGGGCCTCAACCAACATGCCTCTGCAGCCAGCACGATCTTTCGCTAGCTGTCTCCAGTTGCGCACTCCAAGTTGATTGAGGTCCTTCTCCACTTGTGTGCGCCACTTTAGTCTAGGTCGTCCTCTGTTGCGTTGTCCCAACGGCACGGATTCAAAGAGTTTTCGAGCCGGAGCAGTGGTGTCCATACGCTCTACATAGCCTAGCCACCTTAAGCGTTGTATCCGTAGACGCTTGACTAGGCTCATGCCGCTGTACAGCCCATACAGTTCGTGGTTGAATCTTCTCCTCCAGATGTCATCAACGCAAACAGGACCAAAAATCGCACGCAAAACTATTCTCTTGAAGAGACTAAGGGCTCCCTCATCCGCCTTTGCTAACGTCCAAGACTTAGCGCCATAAAGTAGGACGGTAATGATCAAGCTGTTATATAGAGCGAGCTTAGTCCTTCGAGAGAGGGCTTTATTACTCAATTGCCTCTTGAGCTCAAAGCCCAATTATGTCAATTTTGTTCAAAATTTTAAGGAATCTGTGGAAAGCTTCAGCCCGCTGAAAGTGTTTTTTTTTAATTTTTATCAGAATCTCAAAATCGCGGTCAAAAAATTAAACTCAAGTTTACACTTTTACTTTTGTTGAAGAATGTCGTCTACTCGGAGCTCTTGCGGACCACCCCCGTTGAAAAAAGTTGCTAAAAACCGCCTGAAACAGATAAATTCAGACGCGCACGCGTCAATTACCCTGCTCCACATTAAACGTTTTTATGAAACATAAAACCCGACAATTACCAACCTGCCAAAAACAAAGCTCCACAATCATGCCCAAAACTTACATAAGCCCTTCGCAGGTGTCTCGGTTCCGCGTAACTCTATTCCACGCATCTATTAACCCAAACAACCGGTTCAACTAAATCAAGCTTGATTAAAAAACAATTCTTCGGCAGAAAGCGACAATGAGCCCCGTTCAAAAACAATGAGCCCAGCGCAGAGCCGACAAAAGACCGAGTGAAAAGTGAAATTATGCGACTTAACCTATATTGCACACATCACGAGCTCCCATAATTCTTGGACCTTAAGACGACTTTATCTGATTTCTCGTTTCTGGGTTGCCGCCGCCATGGGTGCCGACAGAATGCATGTTGAATCATTTGCCGCGGAGCTTAACGAAACGATTCACTTAATTACACACATTGTCTGTCGGCCTAATCTTGAGCCGAATCTGTGTGCGGAGTTCCGATTTTCATGCGAACGCGGCATCGACAGCGTGCAGTGGACTCGCCTTGCAAATTTGAACGGTTTCAAAATCGTTTTGCGAATCCTTCAGCAGGCACCTGCCCACACAGCAACGCCACTTGGCCGCGGATTAAGCGAAAAATCAATTCAAGGCTGGCGGGTTGCGCCGCACAGACGAAAGACAAACAAACGAAGATCCAGATCATGGAAATAATTTTTTAATCTTTTCGCGCATTGTGCAGGCGAGAGGCGCTCTCATGTGGCTTCGATTAAAGTTAATTGATGGCCAATTGTAATAGTAATGAGCAGTGAGTTGCGGAGTGAGTTGTGTTTCTTTTGTCGGACTCGGCGTGATCACCGCCACGCCTCTTGCTTGATTCATGGTTGATGGGGCATTTTGTTGTTTGCATTCGGTCGTTTAAAGGCGGAATGTGCAGATGGGTTTAGGATTTCAGCTCGAATAACCGGTGATCGACATTGAATCAGCTCTCCAGTGTCTTGCATTGTGCGGGGGCCTTGCATGGAGTGCGGAGAAGTCTGGCGCGAGATGAACATGCATTGCAACACATGTCAACACGCGCTCTCGAATGTGAGTTATTGGCTTGGCGATGTGGGCTTGTTGGCTTGTTGAGTGGATGATCGTTGATTGAGTGGGATTTGTACTCCAACCTGATCGGGATTAATTTAGGAGGAGTCCGAAGTGAAGGGTTCCACTTGTGTTGTTAAGTGAAGTGAAAATGAAAACATCGAAACTGCTTGCGGCACACTTTTCAGATGGGTTGACCTTCCAAGTGATTTTTTGTGTGCCCATCTTAAAGAAGTCAAGTACATTTAGTCGTTTAACAATTGACTTAAGGTGCTCACACAAAACCAGAGAAATGGGATTGTTTGGGATACTAAGGGCCTTGGCGCAGTTGACGGTGTTCTCCCCTTATGGGTGGAGCACACAATTCCACTCGTTTGGCATGATTCCTTACAATTGAGTGGGCGCATCCGCCCAACCAGTTCCTTTTCAGCTTCTTAAAAGCCAAGTGAGACAGTTCGGCGGCACTCTTTGTTTTGTTTTCGAGATCAATGCCTCGGATGAACTCCACTCCTTGTCTTCTCCTCGACAAACAAAATCCCTTAAAAGCCCTTACAAATTAGGCCGAGAGACTTTTCCTTACTGTTAACCAATAAAATCACTTCAATCGTAATTACCTTCGTCTACTCTTTGGCTGCGAATTTTCCTGATTCTGACTTAGCTGTCTCTGGCAGGTATGAAGCTAAGAGTCTTGTCGAAATTCAGGTTGGAAACATATGTCTATAGTTGCACAGTCGAATACATCAGACGTAGATGGAGTGATGGTTGTATCAAAAGTTTGGCTCTATATGTCTCCATCGGCCCACGGCAGATCTTCTAAATGTCTGCAAATAAACTTCATAAGTTCAACGAAAATAATAAGGCTCAGCAACAAGTTACTCTTGTCTCGATTGAAAACGTCTTTCTTCAGTAAACACCAACTGTTCATGAAACAGTTAATCAGATGTGGCCCCGGGTTTGATAAATTACCTCAACAACGTGAACCTCACATTTTAACAACTAGCATTTATTTTTTAATTAAAGGCCTTAACTAAAATAGTGCGAAGTCCGAAAACGGCAAACAATGCCATTTCAAGGAACAACCACTTAAAATTGATGGATGAACATAACATGCCTAAGTGATGAATTGAATTTCTAAGTAAATTATGACTTTTGCTAAAAAATATAATTCTTCTTCCATTTGATTCAAATCAACTTTACCTGGAACTCTTTACCTGGGTCAATGTCTAGGAATAGCAGAAGTTAAGGCCAAACATGACTTATGCCCATCATTCTTCTGAAGACGACGGCAAGCTGACCATAAAGGATACTCAACTGCACTGTGGTTGGGAGTCACATCGTTTCCCAGAATATACGCTCACTTCCTTCTTTCTGTTATTGGCAACATATCCTCTTCGAGTTGCAAACAATGTATAAAGGATACTAATTGAAATGATAAAGGTGCGTTATGAAAAGCATCTCCAAATGCCCACACTTAGGGGGAGTCCAAGATCCCGAAATTAGTGTCCATAGTTAACTTAAGAAGTCTGCGAAAAAATTGATGTAGTGTTAACCTGAATTGCAAGCAACTTAGCCTGATTTGTGTGAGTTTAAAATTTAACTTGCACTTCGGTACAATCCAAAAGGATATCTAATAACGACTTGACAAACTTGTGTAGCCGTACTGGTTACCGGAACATGCCTTGCGGCCGTCAGTGCATGCGGCCAGGCGGGCTCTTGACATGATCGATAGCTGGTGTACTAGGAATGGGCTTTCAGTCAAACCTCTTAAAACTGAGGTTGTTCTCTGTACGAGAAGGAGGAATATTACTGGTTTGACTCAACTGGTACTTAAAGGCGTCAATATCGCACTTTCCAATGAAGCCAAATATCTAGGTGTAATCCTGGACAGTAAACTTCTCTGGAAAAGACACATTGAGACATAAAACTTGCAAGGCGCTGTAAGTCTACTGGTAATGCAAGGGAGTTTTTGGAAAAACCTGGAGTCTATCACCCAAAAGATCCGTTTGGAACTGAATGGCAATAATAAGACTACTCCTCTTTTATGCATCAGTCGTTTGGTGGAACAAGCTTTCGCGTAAATACGTGACTGCCGCTTTCACCAAGTTTCAAAGAACAGTTTGTCTCGGCTGCACAGGGACTTTCCCCAGCACGCCTGGCTCTGCTCTTGATGCTCTGATTAATCTCCCCCCTTTGATCTCCACATCATGGGATGTACACTCAAGGCCATCTCTCGACTAAAAAGGAATGGCCTTTGGTTCCACTCGCACTGGAGCTTTGATGACCTCGCACACATCATCTCCTATGATACTACTCTCATGGAGATGCCGTCTGATGCGAGGTCGCCAATAACACAGTTGCGACGCTTTTACAAAGTCGACTTTCCACGTGTCCTGGACTGGCTGTGGCCAGAAACTGAACCGGGAAAGGAATGTAGTCGGATTTTCACGGATGGCTTCAAGACAACGGAGGGTTCTGGAGCTGGGGCCTTCGTGGAAAACGACAACATTACGCCTCCTTAGGAAATTTCGCGTCGGTCTTCCAGGCGGAAGCTTACGCGATCCTAATGGCCACCAACTACATTGTGCAGAATAGGTGGAAGGGAAGAAGTATCTGCGTCTGCAGCGACAGTCAAGCTGTGCTCCAGGCCTTACTCAAACTTTTAACCACTTCCAAGATAGTTCAAGAATGCAAGTCTTCCCTCAATCCGGTCGGCAGGCTGAATTCGCTAAGACTTGTCTGGGTCCCTGGTCATCACGGGATCCTGGGAAACGAAACTGCCGATGAACTTGAACTAGCTAGGCTAGGTTCAGCAGAGGCTTTCGTAGGACCCGAACCCGCCTTGGGACTACCCGCGTCCCTGGTCAGGGCCTCCGTCGATGGTTGGCTATCCCTGCAGCACAACCAGAGATGGCGTGACCCTCCAGAATGCAGGATGACCAAGAGTATGCTCCCAAACGTCTGGAAGAAATCCGCTTCTTTTCTGCTATCCCTAGACAGAAACGAGTGCAGATGACTTGTCGGCGTATTAACGGGACACTTTACCTTCGCTAAGCACCTGAGTCGGCTTGGGCTTAGTGATGTCACACTCTGCGACGCCTGTGGAGAAGGTGAAGACACTTCAGAGCACTTTCTCTGTCAGTGTCCTGCCTTCGCTCGTATCAGGTGGCGGTTATTTCGCGCTGATGTGGTGGGAACTGAAAACCTAAGTTCTATATCACAGAACCGCATCTTGGTTCTTCTTAAAAAACCAAGAAATTACATTAAATGAAGCTTACTGCCTGGTAGTACAATGGACCAGTATTTGAGTCTGAGCGACCCAGTTTAGTTTATCCCAACCTCCAACAAAAAAAAAAAAAAAAATAAATAACAAACAAATTATGAAGAAAACGTTTGTCACCGCGAAAACGTTTGTAGCTATCGAACCTTCTTCTTCTTATTATTATGTAGTCCGGGATGGACCTGGGACTCAACCAACATCTTCAGCCGGCACGATTTTTCGCCAGCAGCCTCCAATTTCGCGCTCCAAGTTGGTTGATGTCCTTCTCCACTTGTGTGTGCCATCTTAGTCTAGGCCGTCCTTTGTTGCGTTGTAAAAATGGATCGTATTGATCCGAGCCATCGAATCGTTGGACTTAATTCTCAATGACTCAGCCACTCAATTCCGCCGAAGTCTCACGTACAACGTTGGCTCTGAGCTCTTTCAACGTCATCGGCTTGTTGGCATAATTTTAGTGATTAAAACTGGTTTCTGGTGGGAATAGTCAAACGACCTTAAAACGCACAAACATTTAGTCCATTTCTTGAGATAACATGCTGACCATACTAATGCTTCAATAAATTGATTGTAATGTGTACTGTGTGGCTTGATGTACTTTTTGACGTCGCCCAAGTCCGTATTGGCTAAAAATTAACCAAGATCCTTTTGCGAAATACGCAATAATCTGGTCTAAACGACGCCTAATATTTAAGTTCCTAGAATTGACTGATTTCGATCATGTTACGGACGTCTAAAGGGCAGAGATCGACCAACCCTGGCATTAAGACACAATAAACATGGTAACTTAAACCTGTTACCGCCTGTCTACTAGCGCGAGAATTACGCAACTTGAAGGTTACCCCCTTGAGGTGGCGACTTCGACTCCGAATTTCGGCAGAAAATTTTCGTAACTTGCAGTCGTCATTCACTGCGTTCTTATGCCTGAGGCTCCAATCATATTTTTTCTTTACCATTAGACTTCTTGCAAAAGACTTCTTTATTTGACATTTGGAGACTGATTTAAGTGGCTGCCGTGGCGTAGTGGGTAGAGTGCGACGCTTACACGCAGAAGGGTCAAGGTTCGGTTCCCGTTCGATACACTTCGAATTTTTCACGGCACCACCTCTTTCGAGCTGCTGACAACGCTAAAAGAGTAATAACTGCCGAAGTAAGCTTCTCAAATTCCGCCGTTTGGAGTCGGCAAAAAACTGTAGGTCCCTTCTACTCATGAGGAAACAGGAGCACGCACAACATGAGTCGTTGATGAGCAAGCTAGACCCTGGTCCCCTGTGGACTGTCGTGCCAACAATTATTATACTGTTTTGAATTAACGAGCTTAGAGGGACACAGAATGCTTTCTTTAATGCGTAAAATTGAAATAAATGATAGGTTTTCATTCTAGGACTTCTAGAAAATACTACTTGCAAAATACTGCTTGCTTAAGGTGATCTAAGTTTGACTCGTGTTGTGGCTTAATACGGATCACTTAGGGGTACCACACTATTCCTTCACCTTTTACTCACTTACTTACTTTTCAGGCAGACGAACCATGAAGAGTCTGAGCCTGAACAATTGCTACATTCCATCGGTGACGTCCTGGGCACGCTGCATGCAGTCATCAAGGCCAAGCAGTCTTACATCCGCGATGACTTGGTCTGTGTACCGGAGGTTCAGTCTTTCTCTCCTTGTCGAACCAGGAGACTTGGATTCGAAGATCATCTTTGCTGTAGCGTTGTTGTCTATTCGCTCGATGTGGCGGAGCCAGTGAAGTCGACATATATTTGCCTTCCGGACTACATCCACATCCTTGTACAGCTCGTAGAGCTCGCGGTTGTGTCTTCTCCTCCATTCGCCGGGGCCATATATCTGACGTAGCATTTTTCTTTCGAAGACGTCAAGAATCAGCTCTGTAGACTTACTTAATGTGAATGACTTTGGTCCTTCGAGTCAGAAGTTTGGAGCACAGTTTTTTGACAGATCGAAGTAGCATCGGTTGCCAATGGCGATTCTACGACGAATCTCCACTACGATGTCATTCCCGGAGTTTACCTTTGCCCCGAGATATACAAACTCCTTTCCTACCGCGAAATTGTAGCTGTCGATTGTATAGCTTTGGCCTAGGTGGTATGCGGCGGATCGTTTTTTGCTCGACAGGATATATCTGGCTTTATCCTCGTTGATCTTTAGACCAGCTCGCTCCGTCTGTTCCTCAATTGCCGTGAAAGCTTCAATTACGGCGCGTTGGGACCGCTCGATAATGTCGATGTTATTAGCGTATCCCAATAGCTGGACTGGCTTGTAGAAGATAGTGCCATCCGTATTGGTTTTGGCAGCATTCGACACAGAGATCGTTTCTGAATGAACTCATCATGATATTCAACAGTTCCCAGATCAGCATTTAGAATCTATTTAATTCTTTAATAATTTCCATTGAAACTAATGAACCTTGCTTAGAATGCAAGCTGCATCATCAAGTCCATTCCGTGCACACGGCTATTCGACACCGCTTCGCTTTATGTATTCCTCATTGGCCAACTCGCTTCTTTCAAGCGGAGCTCTTGACGCCCCAAGAGCTTTTTCAAACCTTAATGGGCCACTTTGTAGCAGTAAAGATATTGCATGAGCACAGTGAGTGGTCTCATGCTTAAGAAGCCAATTATACGCTCAATCAGTGAAAAACCCCGAGACTATCTCCACCGATAGGCGCAGTGACATCTTTTTATTCATTTCGCCGCTCGCTCGGGCGTTCTTTTCTTTTCTCCAAACCGTGCACCCGACGATAGCGGATTTGACAATAAAATCATTTATCAACGTAGAAGCTTCGCTCTGCCACACCCGGATTGGCGTTGGCCGCAGCTCGAAACAATGCTCGGCGTCTCACAAAAGCGAACCCGACATAAAAATAGCCATAAACTCTGGAAACATATTACACCTCGCCCTTATCGATGCGGAAACTAGTTCAAACGAATCCCGATTTAAAAAGGCAATTATTGCGATTTCCGCCGCGTCCACAGGGCGCTCTGACCCATATTTCACGGAGCGAAGGAATTTAACGCGCCTCCACCTGACACCGCAGACCGCAGGTACGCGCCGTCAGTTCCATTCTATACTGCGGGCCAATTTATTCATCTTTATCAGCGGCGCACTTAATGTCGGCTGCCAGGGATTCCAGGGAACGGATCGTCGTCGTCGTCGTCGTTGCCGTCGCAGCGATTGATAGGTAGGGACACCCAAGACAAGCTGTTTGGCTGTTTGGACATTTCCCAGGGGAAAAGACAGACAATAGAAATGGGTCAATGGGGAGAGAATGAACTCCCATTTGTCTGTCGATGGTGAAGTGTTCGCGATGCGAGCCGCGTGTCCCGTTCCGTTATCATTGCGTTGCGCCGAAGGGCCAAATGCAAACAATTCAATTACTCGGCAAATACATAGCGAGAGCGTTCCCCACCAGACTTGAGTTGTGCACCCCTCGAGTGGGCTTTCGAAGGAAATGGGAAACACATTCGAGGCTCGGGAAGGGTTTGTCTGTGCTTTCGGAACGCCATAGAATGTGATCGAGTTGGAAAAAAAAGAAAAAAAAAAAAAAACAAAAATTGAAAGAACGACTTAAACGGTTCTCTGGTTTTCCTCATAAAACTGTGATTTCCGCCGTCACCGCCACCGCCATTGTGAACTGACGCAACACACTAAGCATCGAGGGGAGCGCCGAGACACGGGAAACGAAACAAAAAACAATACTCGACTTGGAGTACCATTATTAACAAAATCGTTGCAGCACACAATTCAATTGAATTCAATCCGTTGGATACACTCGTACGGAGAGCGTGTGTCCGTTCGCATGTAGCTGCTCGGCCTCAAGTGGACGGTTTTTGTCTTGTTGCTGTAGCCGTGGAATCTATTATGAAGTCATAAAGTTGATGTTGGCTCGGTCGTATGAAGTGGACCGGGAATTAATTCCCGCTTTTGGTCCCGCTCTGACGTAACGGAGATTCAGAGAGAGGCATACGGCGGGAGGTAGAGAATGCAGGCCGATGCACTGGTCCAGGTCTGAGCGATCTGTTGTGCGATCGCAGTTTTTGATGGGAAGACGAGTTATTTGTGACCGAAGGGGGTGGTTTGCTTTGTGACTTATCTCGAGGGTCACTTCCTTCAGTCGCTGTACTGTGGTTCGCGTGCGATTTAGAGTGGTGGCGCGCTGCGTTTCCTGCTCGAGGGCTGGCGACATGACATATTCGTCAATTGTACTGAGAGATTGCTTAAGTGGCAGTTGGGTTGGTTTTTTCTGATGTGCCTAGAGGAGGGAAATTGAAACGCATATGCGGGGAATTAGAAGGTCTCACAGTGGGTGGCATTGTCAATCATTTGTTTTTCTTTCTGGGAAGGTGGTGCGAACATTTTATTCACATTTCTTAGCAAAAGGTTTTCTGACAAGGTCAGGTTTCGAAGTTCTTCAAAATCGTATGTTCCACAAGCCCAAAGGCACGAAAGGGGCCTAGATTGAAAAACGCATGTTTTATTCCTCAACTATCTTCGCGAATACTTGAAATTCCAAAGCAACTGCGCGTCGGAGTGCGTTATTGGAGTCAGCTGGGCAGAGATCATGCTTGCTGGTGATGCATGTTGGTTGAAATTAAAATCCACCCCGGAATGTAGGGTGACAAAAAAATGAAGAGCTGCAGTTCGGTGGGGTTGAGCCAGCAGCAATTTCGCGTTTGCTTATTTCGCTGAGCTAAACTTAAGGATCCTTTAATAGAGAAATGATTGTTTTAAAATTTGTGTCTGAGACTTCAGAGTTGAAGTTAATCAAGCTCAAAGGTTTCGAATGCGTTAATATAGTAAATGCAATTTTTCTGGGTCACTTTCTTTCAACCAAGGGCCGATCCAAGTCCTTGAGATTTTCACAGTTCTCCTTGCACACTATGTCGTGCACCCTTCAAATCTGAATCAACTGAAGTGTTGCATGTTCAATTTCAAATTCAACACTGGTCTCAGCTGCTGCTAGAATCATGAGAGAAGCGGAATGCACAGTGAAACCTCTTCAGTTGGACGAAAAGGACTCGGAAACATTTGAAGAGCGGAAACAGACCGGAAAAGTTGAATATTGTTTTAATTGAATGCCGAATGCAAGCTGATTGTTTGTTTCTTAAAAATACAAACGGATGTTTTTTGTGCTTCGCAGAGGGTGAGATATGTTTAAGTGTGTACGGCAGTTTCACTTAAACCTTATTTGAAAGCGACGCGTAAACGCGCCGTTAATGATGCGGAAACGTGTCGTTAAAGTTGCGTAGTGTTTTTTTGTCACCATTTAGAGCTTTTTTGGAAACATTAAGTGTTTTCGATCAAAACCGTGAGTGCTGGCGTAATGTTGGTGGTGGACATGAAAGGTCATCTGACATCAAGCAAGAAATGTAAAAAAATTTTAGAGGTGGGGTGTGTGGGTCAGGCATTTGTTTGTATTTGATGTATTTGATCACATTAACAACATTTTCGAAGAGTTTATGAACACCTTGTGGCGCTCGTGAATGCGAAAGGAAGGCAACTGGTGACTTAATTAAAACCGTCGCTTCATAACATGCGATATATTCCGGATTCTGGTTTCTTTTTTTATGATGTAAGGGCCTCATCCCGCCGTGACGTAGTGGGTAGAGTGCGACGCTCATACGCCGAAAAGTGTAGGTTCGAATCCCAGCTCAACAACAATTTTTCGAATTTTTTACGGCACCACCCCTTTCGAGCTGCTGACAACACTCAAAGAGTAATAACTGCTTCTCAAATTTCGCCGTTCGGAGTTGGCAAAAAACTGTAGGTCCCTTCTACTCGTGAGAGAACAGTAGCGCGCACAACACGAGTAGATGATGAGCAAGCTAGGCCCTGGTCCCCCTGTGGACTGTCGCGCAAACAATTAATTATTAAGGGCCTCATCCTAACTGCGTTATTGAAAAGTTCCGAACAGAATTCGAAAGAACAGATTCGGTTCGTTTTTGGTATTCAAAGTATTCAAAAGACTGTCAGGAGAGTCTAAGTAATTTTTGTTTACGACCTCTGAAAAATGAATCCTCTCTAGAGTCGTTCCAATCATTGAGACATTCTTCAAGAGACAATCCGACATTGAATCCGTCGAAAAAGCCAGTAGTCGAAAAAAACAAGATCTGATGAACGCGACGGAAGTTGTAAGACATTTCATTTCATTGTTTTTACGTAGTTTCTGAACGCTACAAGCATGTCTTATTCTGTTGCAAAAACTGCTTGTCGTGCCTTTTGGTCGTTTGTGACCATTATTCACACAATGCACGAATCAACTGTTTAGTTGTAGTCGATGAAATTTCCCATCAGGGGAAACTGTCTTTCCTTCGTCGGCTTTTTTGGTCATTGTTGTTTTCAATGAAAATAGTTTATTTCATTGTTATTAACCCAACGTTTCGGCAGGGATTGCTGCCTTCATCAGGGGATATTTTTTATTGAAACAATAAAACAAAATATTTTACATACAAACATACATAGTAACAAAGCAATTTAACAAATGAACAATAAGCTTACATTAATTGTGTTGTTGTTACAAGTGGATGTGGATTTTATAATCAAAATGTTGTTTAAAATTATCACAAAAAACAAAATTCACAATAAAACAACATTTTGAGCCCTTCTGTGTGTGAAGATCAGTCTAGAATGATATGAAATTTAAATTTTGATTTAAATACAATATGTCTAAGCCGTTGCAAGCGCTGAATATACGGCAGATATGTTCTGTATGTCCTGTTTCCTATTCATATTGTTGTTGGTCTTGCTTATGTGTAGGGTTTCCAGAGTGTATCTTTTGCTAGTATGTTTTTCCGTTTGCAGGATTTTGACGTCATCAAGGTCGGGTGTATGGTTTGTCTGGACGCAGTGATTAGCTAATGCTGTTTTCACTGAGTTCTTGTTGTTGATGTCTGATTTATGACCAACTAGTCTTTGACGAAGAAACTGTTTGGTGGTACCTATGTAGCATTAATTGCAGGATTCGTTGTCTTTACCCTCACAGTTGATTTTGTAGACAACGTCAGTTTTACTTCCTTTGTCTGTATCTGGTTTGAGTCTGGTGAAAACTTGTAATCGAAGACTTGAACGCTATTTTTATATTGTCACAGCGACCAGCAATTATTTAAAATTTGTCAACAATGTTGGGATGTACACCATGCTTTTAAAGAAATAATCTACTGTGGCGATTGTCTGTGTTTCGATGTTGTGTTTGTATTGTGTTATTAAGTTCCTAATAACTTGCGTCGGATAACCATTGTCCATAAGGATATCTGTGACAATTCGTTCGTTTTTTTGATGGAACTTACTGTCACTTAGTTCGAACACAATTTAAATCAAGTTAGAAGCTGTGTTGATTATAATGTGCTTGGCTTGGTTGGAACAATAGTTGACTAGTCTCCCTGAAGCTGTGTCTGTTTTGTGCCAGTCGAAACAAAGATGGTCCTGTTCCCGATGAACCCATAGAACACTACACCTGTCTGGTCCCAAAATATGAAAGGCGTAATCTTTAAATGATGGATGCTTTCCTTTTCCGTGAATCAAAACTTCCCGGAAATGCTATTTCATTTCGACAAATGCAGATATTTTTGAAGAGCGAGAAAACAAAGCAGACGCTGGTGCACACTAATTATTGAGCATATAACTTAATTGGTGCGCTTTTTGTTATGTGGAACCCAATATATTTATTTTTTAATATATCCCACTTATTTCAAACGTTTTAAAATGGCTGCTTGAGTGACATCCAAATGTTCTACGAGCTATTCTTGTGTTTGACAATAATCTTTATACTTTAAGGCTTGCGGATCTGCATCTTCAAACTGATTTGGCTGCTTAGGGCGTACATCGGCCTCCGAGCCAGAATCGCCACTTTTAAATCGTGCAAACCACTTTAAGCACAGTCGCTCAGCGCTAGCATTAACTTCCAGTAAAATAAGATAACTTTCGGTGGCAGTTTTCTTCACATCAAAGTAATGAAGAAGAACTCCCCGCAACAACAATTTTTCAGGCATAAAATTCGACATCCGAGTGAAAAATTATTTTTGTTGATTACGCTTTAAATAAATGACACTGGAATATCATACAATGACAGAAGCTTTTCAGCGAATGTTCCAATGGAATAATAACAATGGAAAATGCAAGTTACGTCATCTTTTAGCAAACCGTACGAACTAAGTTAGTGTCACAATTAGTGACAAATAACACACCTTTCCAATGCAGTAGGTATATGCTTCCAAGATCAGTAACAACTTGTTGGTGGCGCCATCCTTTGAAAACGAATAATAATGCAAGTTACGCCATCTTTTAACAAACCGTACGAACTAAGCTATAGACCCAATTAGTGACAAGTGACACATCTTTCCAATGCAGTAGGTATATGCTTCCAAGATCAGTAACAACTTGATGGTGGCGCCATCCTTTGAAAACGTGCCGAATTAATATTTTGAAACTATTTGCTAAAACCCTGGTAACTCAAGCATTTAACAATTTTTTGATGTGAAATTTGGTGAAGATATCAGTGAGAGTATAAATAATGATAATTGGATCATGCGACAGTCCACAGGGGACGAGGACGTAGTTTTCTCATCAACTATTCGAGTTGTGCGCTACTGCTCCCTCGAGAAGCTTTTTCTTAGACAGTTATCACTCTTTAAATGTTGTTGGCAACTCGAAAGAGGTGGTTTCATGAAATATTCGAGGTGTTCAGCCGCGAACCGAACGCGGACCTTTGGCGCGTGAGTGTCGCACTCTACCTACTACACTACGGCGGCCACGATCAGTAAGAGTATAGCGAACCTTTAAATGAAACAGTTTTTGGACGCAAAAGAAGTGAAACTGCAATTGGCTGAGGAAAGTGGGAGTTCTGTCAATGTAGGTAGAAAACACGAATGACGTAAGGCTATTAGAAAAAGAAAGATATTTGAGAACGGTTTTGATCTTGTATGGATCTATCTTCCATGGCCCTTGCTTTTATGGTCCTTACTTTTCTGGTCCCTACTTCCGTGGCCCCTACTCCCATGAACTCAACTTACATGTCGCCTACTTCCGTGGTCATTTAGTGGTAAAATACATTCTAGCAGATTTAAGCTATGTTAATACAAGACCTGTTGTTTATGCTTAAAAGATTAATATTTTCCTTAGTGCAAGTTTGGTGTCTTCTTTAAAGAGTAGAAGTAAATAAATCTGCTCAAATTTCTTTTATCAAGAAAGTTGTGCTTACCTTGAATATGCTACGATAAGTAGCTTGGATAAGTAGCCTGAATTTACTTAGTTCGTGGTGTTCAGTTCTTACGGCAGGGTTGCAAAAAAGGAAAACCACCACCCTTCAACTGACATGAAAATCATTTGCGCTGTCCAAGTTGCACGTTGCATTCAATTCAAACTGTACCTGCTGTTTCGATTTCAATTCAGCTTCAGCTCAAGTGAATGTCTTGTTTAAGCTCAAGCCAAATTCTTCTCCAAGTCTTTGTGGGAATCGCAGTGCTTTTGCATGCTTTATCGGAATTTTCTGCATAAGGCCTTGTCATTGTGATTGTTTCGATAAAGGTCTCTGTTATTGGCTCCGTACTATGTTATACCCTCGCCTTTTTATTTGGTAACAAATTGTCCTGTGGCCGCCGTGGCGTAGTGGGTAGAATGCGACGCTTACACGCCGAAGGGTCTAGATTCGATCCCCAGCTCAACCAGAATTTTTCGAATTTTTCACGGCATCACCTCTTTCGTGCTGCTGACAACACTCAAAGAGTAATAGCTGTCTAAGAAAGCTTCTCAAACTTCGCCGTTTGGAGTCCGCAAAACACAGAAGGTTCCATCTATTCGTGAGAGAATAGTAGCGCGAACAAAAGAAGTAGTTGTGCGCGCTACAGTCAGTCCCCCTGTGACAGTCCCCCTGTGACAGTCCCCCTGTGGACTGTCGCCCCAACAATTATTATTATTATTATAATAAATTCTCCTCTCCTGTGACTCTGAAGTTTGGTAGCCTATTAGTAGCGTCTGCCACTGTCATTTAATTTATAATGCAAGCGGGCATTGGCGTGAATCTAGTTGATTTGAAGCAACGCCTTCCCCCTTTTCCAAGTCGTCGGCAACGTATTACTAAGAACTTGTAAAACAGATAACATCTAAGACATCTGTTAAAAATTCTTCTTGTTGTGGCGCTACAGTCCGGAGTGGACCTGGTCCTCAACCAACATGCCTCTCCAGCCCGCACGATCTTTCGCCAGCTGTCTCCAGTTGCGCACTCCAAGTTGGTTGAGGTCCCTTTCCACTTGTGTGCGCCACTTTAGTCTAGGTCGTCCTCTGTTGCGTTGTCCCAATGGCACGGATTCAAAGACTTTTCGGGCCGGAGCAGTGGTGTCCATACGCTCTACATGGCCTAGCCATCTAAAGCGTTGTATCCGTAGACGCTTGACCAGGCGCATGTCGCTGTACAGCCCATAGAGTTCGTCATTAAATCTTTTCCTCCAGATGCCATTAACGCAAACAGGACCAAAAATCGTACGCAAAAGTTTTCTCTCGAGGAGACTAAGGGCTTCCTCATCCGCCTTTGCAAACGTCCAAGATTCCGCGCTATAAAGTAGGACGGGGATGATCAAGCTGTTATATAAAGCGAGCTTTGTCCTTCGAGAGAGGGCTTTATTACTCAATTGCCTCTTGAGCCCAAAGAAACAGCGATTGGTAAGAGTGATTCTGCTTTTGATTTCTGTACTGATGTTGTTGTCCCTGTTTACAGGAGCCGAGGTGGGCGAAGTTCTTGACAACCTCGAAGTTTCTGCTGTCTATGCCATGTTGTGTGTCCTTCCTTGATGACAGCATGTACTTCGTTTGCTGTTAAAAATAATCTCTGTTTAAAAATAAATAAAATTGTAAAACTTTCGTCGTATTTTGCTTTTCTGCGATTTGGCAAAACAAAGCGTCATACACTGCTGAAGAAAATAATGGAGCTTACCGAGACGATGCTGTAGACATGCTCCCGATAATTTAGATTTGTACCAAAATTATTTTGACGTCGCACACATTGTGTAGTATTCTTCTACTTCAAAACTTTTCTCATAAATGATGATGTCAAATGTTTGTTTAAATTATGAGTGCAGTGACAACTTAGGGATGGCTACCAAATAGCCTTTAATTCATTCTCCTTTTTTGTTTCGTAGGCTCTGTTTTTTTTTTTGATTCAAAAATTTCAAGTTATCCTCAGCAATGTGCACTTACCTCTGAAACTGAGAAAACTTCAGAACACCGCGTAAAATTGCCAAAACCCTTAGAAATCAAACTAAGTCGTCTAAGTCCGCTCAGAAAGAACTTTTTCTAACGGAAATCTGAAAAGATTAAATCTCATATTCATTAAGATTCATCTTTGAAGGAAAAAGTAAATATATTCCAGTAATACACCGTTTCCTCTTTGCCGAGTCGTTGTCCTCAGTTCGACGCCGAATCCAAACAAATGCAGGTGGACATTTACTTCCAAGGCACATACCCGAAAGGAAGTCTCTCCCGTCCCGCCGCCCCGCTCCCGTTGTCTAATACTCTCCATCACAATCGCCTTTATGCGATATCCCCTCCCAACAAGACAACCAGATACGAGGCATCAGAACAAACCAGCGACAGGTAGTACCGGCTTTGCCGACACATGCATATATCTGCGCCTATACACACGAGTGTGCGGTCTATCCTGGCACCGGCTCTTGCTCTTGCGCATGTAATAATTACGGATTCTCATCACACATACGACGCGCTGTGTTCAAGGCTAACGGAGGAGATATTCACCTTGAATTTGTATCTGGATCTTGGAGGCTTTGAGATTTTCTCATCGTACTCCGGTGTCTCTGCGCTCCCCAGCACACGCATCTCACACACTGCACAGGTGCCTGAGCCATTATTTGTGGTTTGGTTGGGCTTTTAAATTGAAAAGGGATTGAGGAGAATAAAATGAAAGGAAAAAAACAACACGAACGAGAAATGAAGACTGACTGACAACTCGTGAGCCCAGACCGCGGACGGCAGTCGAAGAAGAATCACGGAAGCAGACATAAATTTATTTCTAATGCGCATTTGTTGGGGCAACTCGGGGCAACCACTCCGCCCTGCCGCCCTGCCGTCCCACCGTGCCACTCAGCCGGCGACCGACCGGATCGTGCGTGTCGTCGACTGGTCGCCATTCCAATCCGCTCGATTCGTCATGTTTTATGAATTTGTCGATGTCCAAGTCGTCGCTGATGATAATGATAGGGATACCGAGGATGATGATACATTTTAATGCGAGAATAATGTGTGCAGCCGATGCGATCGATGCTGAACATTCAATTAATCATAAGATACCATGGCGCTTACACGTGAAAGCTCCTTATGTGGCTGTCGGATTGCGACAGTGCCTCGAGTGCGGCATTTGGGCGTTCGTGGAAACGTCAACGTGAGTTGACAGTTTTTTCTGATTTGTTTTTAATGACAATTTTTTGGGGGGAAAGTGTGTATGGTTTTGGGAAGCGATGGATGCAAATTTTTCACGGCAGCAACATACTCTTGATTCGAAAGAGAGGAACGTTCATATCGGAAGGAGGGAAGTTCTGGCGGAGGTAGCTCAGATGCTTACACACCACACAACTGCTACACTGGAACTTGGAATTTTATGGCAAAGAAGTAAGACGTGGTGGCCTATTTATGAATAAGAATCTTACAGAGTTGTTACTCCAGGAATAGAATAAATTTGTGCGCTTTCGATGTTTTGTTGTTTTTGATACATTTCACTTCATGCTGCGAATGTTGGGTTCCAGGAAATGACTTCGAAAATGTCTGGTAATTGGTTACTCCAAAATTTTCATGATTTTCATGAGAGTATGTGACACAACAAACGGGCGCAAATCTGTAATTTGCTTCCCTAGGAAGTTGCAAGCCGCACCGAAGAGGTGCCTTCAATGTTGTGAAAATACAAACACAAAATTCTACACACAAAATACAAATTTCTACTTTTCGCTTAGTAGGGATCTATTCTTCTACTTTCTGCACTGAAAACCTTATGTCACCACCTCATTTGAGTAACCGAACCGCTTACCAGATATCTGTGAAAATCATGTTCTTCATCGCTTGGAGTCGGTAAAAACGTGTAACTATACGAAACCCTTAATGAGTGGAGCCAATTTTACTTTTATTTAATTTATTATCTGTGGCATAAATTTGGGAAGACGAACTCTGCAGACTTTTTAACGGCGATGACAGCTCAAACCTCCCGATTGGACAGAATGTTGCGCACAATGATAGACAAGACGGACTTTAGACAGCAATAAGACGAACTCTAGATAGCAATATCGAAAAACAAAAATCAAACGAAGCAACTGGAGCGGACGGACTATGCTCAGCTAGATATGATCTGGTTGGGCACATGTACCAGCTAATCTGAAAGATATGGTCTGAGGGAAGCATGCCCGATGAGTTGCGTCTCAGTGCTGTTTGTCCGTTCCACAAGAAGGGAGACTTTTTTGACTGCTACAAGTATAAAGCGATTAGCTCCCTCAACATCGCCTACTGGATCCTCTCTACCGTTTTGCCTGATTCTTTGACTGCTACAAGTATAGAGCGATAAGCCCCCTCAACATCGCCTACTGGATCCTCTCTGCCGTTTTGCCTGATCGTCTGAAACCGTTTATCCACAAACAGCTCTTATCACTGTGGTTTCAGACCGCGAATGTCCACAATAGAGCAGATCTTTACTTTACGGCAGATCTTGAAAAGGACCCAAGAAGTACAGATTGACGCTCACCACATATTCCTCGATCTTAAGGCCGCATATAACAGTGGGTATAGGAACGAGCTATACAGTCTCATGTTGCCACCTATTTGTCGATCTTAGGGCCAAATATGACAGTGTGCGCAGAGATCAGCTTAACAGGGCCATGTCCTGTTTTGGCACTCCTACTGAACTCGTCATATTATGTTAGATGACGATGGAGAACTGTCGCTGCTCCGTCAAGGTCGGTAACGAACTGACACTGACACCTTAAATGTTAAAACCGGCTTTAAACATGGCAATGCGCTGTCATGTGACTTCTTTCATATCATTCTTGAGAAGATCGTGCGTAACTCACATGTCAACAGTAGAGGCACGATCTTCCAAAAGTCAGTTTAATTTCCGGCTTACGCGGACGACATTGACGTGATAAGACGAACAAAGGAAACAGTCAATGGTTACTGGCATCGAACCGGAAGCGGCTTAAATGGTTCTAACGTTTTAAGAGCGCACAATGAAGTATATGCCGTCGGTAAGGACGGACACACAATATCTACGTCTTGGACAGAGTGTCACACTAGGCAGCAGAAACTTCGATGAAGTAATGGATTTCGTCTACCTCGGCTCCGGATGAAAAAAGGGCAACAACATCAGTACTGAAATCAAACGCAGAATCACTCTGGCCAAACTCTGTTTCTTTGGGCTGACAGACCTTTCTCGAGAGACTAAGCTTGCTTTATATGTATCAGCTTAATCATGCCTTACCTGCTTTACAGTGCGGAAAAGTTGACGTTATTAAA
Organism: Eristalinus aeneus; assembly: GCA_955652365.1. Classification (NCBI taxonomy): domain Eukaryota; kingdom Metazoa; phylum Arthropoda; class Insecta; order Diptera; family Syrphidae; genus Eristalinus; species Eristalinus aeneus. The sequence continues at coordinate 62,907,177 of OY019134.1, read as the reverse complement.
AGCGGATGAGGGGAAAATCATTTTTTTTCATTGATGGTTTTTGAAGAAGAAAACTCAAAGCAAACGTTATTGGCTTTTCGGTCGCGTGCTCCTGTTCCTAGGTTTTCTAATACAACATTTAAGATGCTTGGCCATGTAAAGCGTGCGGACACCACTGCTCCGGGCTGAAAAGTTTTTGAAACGGAGCCGTTGGGCTTAGGCAATTGGGAATGGTTTAGGCTGAGAAGGCGGCACAAGTGGAGAAGGACCTCAACCAACTCGAATTCCTATTGGCGTAGCTGGCGAGAGATCATACTGAGTAAAGGAGCATGTTGGTTGAGACCCAGGTCTACCTCGGAATGTTGTGCCCCAAAAGGAAGAGGAAGTGTGTCGTTTGGTCTAGTGAACTGAGTCGATATCTTCATTACCGAATTTGCTAAAAGTAGTGAAAAGTGCTTGAGATGTTTAATGTAAAACACAATAATAATAATTGTTGGCGCCGCAGTCCACAAGGGTACCAGGGCCTAGCTTGCTCATTATTTACTCGTGTTGAGCGCGCTACTGTTCTTTCACGAGTAGAAGAGACCTACAGTTTTTTTGCCGGCTTCGAACGGCAAAGTTTGAGAAGCTTTCTTCGACAGTTATTACTCTTTGATTGTTGTCAGCAGCCCGAAAGAGGTGGTGCCGTGAAAAATTCGAGGTGTTCAGCCGGGAATCGAACTTAAACCCTTCAGAGTGTGAGCGTCGCACTCTAGCCACTACGCCACGGTGGCAACAAACGTAAAACATGGCTTTGATAATAATTGTCAAGAATAGTCTGTGTTCGGCAACATATTGTCTGCGTGCAACAAAATTAAGTCTTACCATTCATTCTGCTGGACAAATGCGCAAACTTAGGAATTTTCCAAAAATGTTGGTGTCCATTTTCTGGGTTATGATATGCTACACACATCTAGCCAACGTCTCGAAACCCGAGAATGATCTGTCTTCTGCGGGCTGGATGGTAAGTTGAGTTAAACTAAATAGTGACTTTAATTAAATCAATGTGCCTCCCTTAAATTTTCATGCGTTGCCAACATTTAAAACCGTATTTCCAACTCCACTTCTATCCTTTAAAAGTTCACTTCACACAACTCAGACACCCAACTGAAAAATATCCACAATCCCGCAATTGACCTCCTAAGAGTGCACACGAGAAATCATTCTCAAATGGCAAGGCTACTGAAGAAGCCATCCATGCATTCAATTACAATTTTTCCAACGCCACTAAACTGCCTCCGAGCTACAAACAAAACCAACCCCGCGGCCAAGTGTACATCGATACATCATAATGTCCGACCATCATCACGAATTGGTCAACTTCACTTTTTCACACCGCACAGAGATCCTAAAACATTTTCTCCGCAAACGTATCTCTGAATACATTACCAGTGCGGTCCATAAACCACCTGAGCATACGATAACATCGAAAAGGAACACAACAACAAACGGAAAGAAACCGAACCGTAAGTGCGCACTCGCTCACAGGCAGAGACCTCACAGACACAAAACAAAACAAATGGGACCACCCACCCACATCCGACTATCACTTTGAATAATGAGAAAGTTGCATGCACCTTCAATTTGGTTCTGCCCGATCATTCATTCTAAGGACTACCGTGAATCCGCAAAGGAGTTGAACGGACCGCGCCACCACCAGACAGAGCGGCAGTTTCATGAGTTTGCGAGATAGAAGACACTGAATATCGTCCGGTGAGTTCTAATATCATTTGCATGCCGTCCATTGGCGTGCCTGACAGCGAGTGATATACAATGTGTGGCTGGGGGTTCTTCGCTTTTGAACGCGGCAACTTATTGCCGAAGACACGCTGCTTTGGTGAAATCAATTGAATTTGATCGATTAGCCTAATGGGGGGGTTTGGTGAAAATTTGCTGAGTTTTTTTTTGTTTTTCGGGCTACTTTCGTTGGTAATGAGACGGATGTGTGGCCACGTCAGGGCGGCAGGTCATAAATCAACCGGGGAACAACTGTGGGTCCGTGCTGCATGAATTCGCTTCACTCATCGAATCGAAGAGCACTGAAACCAACATCGGTGAAATGGGATCTTATGGATCGGCGAACTTGATTGATTTATGATGGGTTGACGGTTTGTTTAATGAGTCAGCCATTCAGACTGTCGTGGATTGTACTACTTTCCATTTTCTTTACGTTTTGTAGGTACTTCCGTTTTTTTCGGAAATCGGTTTCGTGGTCAGTTTTCTATTTAAAATAAATTTCCAAAAGTTCGATGAGGGCAATGCAATCTGTCGCCATTCTAGAGGTGATTCCAATGGACTCTGACCATGCGAATTGTCTTATTACCCGCCTAAGGGCAGCTAACGCCAATAGCAGAATCGCGAAGTCAAACAAAGTGTTCTTCCAACCCTTTGAGGACATTTTCCATCTACAGGCCAGGTGTTGTGGAAATTAATGATGGCGTTCGCGTTCTCTTGCAATGCAAGTCGATGAACGGACTCTCCCAGTCGTTGGATTCATTGTCCGGTGTATCATAGGCAAGTTCTCAAAAAATGGTCAGGATATGAAGAAGGATTCCAGTTCCAATTGAATCTTGATCCTTTAACCTTCACGTGTAAAACTGCACATCTGGGTGATCAAGCTATTGCCGTCAAGCAACTTGGGGCTTCTTCTCATTTCGCAACACAAGCTTCTTCACCGAGTTTTTGCGCCATCTTCAACGAGTTTGCCGCCCCAGAAATTTTACCCTGCCCGCTGTCCCTCACCAAACCGCTGTAGTCCACAAAATCGTTTCCATGCCTACTCTCCTTTTATTGAATTTTGATTTGATCGGGAGGCAGCACAAGTCGCAAAATCGCTCTTGGGTAAGCCCCCTTTTACTCCTGAGAGAACAGTAGCGCGCACAACACGAGTAGTTGATGAGCAAGCTAGGCCCTGGTCCTCCTGTGGACTGTCGCGCCGTCCAATTATTATCGCCATTAAGCGACCGAATAATTTACCACAAGCTCCTGCTTCGACATTTCCAAACTTCATTACGTTCTACGTCGTCATGTCTGTTAACTGTCAGACTCGGAAGCAGAACACCTCAATCCAACCAATCTGCCTGCTGACTCAAACTCAAATCCAACTTCCAAGTGTGTCCCCCATCAGCCACGTTCCCCACCGCGCTACGTCGTCGCCCGTGATCAGCGACCAAGCACCAACCTCTAATTCGTTTATTATTGCGCAAAAATTAAACAAATCAGGCGCCTTGCTCCCCCAACGCAGAGTGTGTGCATGTTTACTTCTCGATTTCCACATATGGCTCGGGACCTACCCCAACCCGATACCGGCGCGTCATCATATTCTCACACGACATCAAGAATCTACACGCAACGTGACGACTAATTCCAATAGACCACGACCCCGCCGACAACATTACCCGTCGTCCGTCGACGTTGTCGTCAGTGGTTAACGGCGACATCGTCGTCGTGCGTCGTCGTCGTCAACGTCTTTAGACACCTGGGCTAGTCACACGTTGCATTGCACACCGTGGCGTATCTGAAAAACAACCGCACCCACGTTCTGTGATGCGTAGCCCATATGCGCGCCCGCAAACAAACAGCCCAGCGCGGCGGACTCGAACATTACTGCAAAGATACACTGAACGTGTAAACAAAGGATTTCCAGCGCGCCGTTCGGATTTTCCATTACAAGCGGAAAGCGCTTTGCCCCGCTCTCCGTTCGCGGTTTCGAAGTGCAAAACTGTTGCCATTTAAGAACTGCTATGAAAATTAATTTCGTCTCTTTGTTGTTGCTGAGATGTGACAGGAAATAGCTGGCCGTTTGATTCATGCGTCTATCCTTGAATGGTTGCAGCGTTGTTGGGGCCTTAGTGTCGGTGGCGGTGGCGGCGGCTTGGAAGAGGCAAAACAGATCAACCGCAAAGAGGCTTTGTTCAACAACGGAACGGCATAAATCTATCTCCGGCACGGAGGGATAAACAAAGCCGTCCAGGACGGCCGTTCCGTTCTCTCTGTCCGAGGCGGATATTTGCTAAAATAATAATTAGAAGGCCTTTAGTGACGGATAGGAGGGGTGGGTGCGTCGGTGGAGTTGGGTCTATTTTTGGCTTTGTGGTCGGACGAGAGATGAGAAGTTGAAAGATGAGTATCTTTTCAAATAAGCCGTCTTGTACATCCGCCCAGTGTGTATGTAGAACAGACACAGTGTGTTGGGGAAGGGGTGGCAACAGATTTGCGGCGAGTACCTGCTTTGGAATGTGAAGAGGATCGGTGTTGTTTTGTGAAATTGTCAGTTAATGTGAACTATCTCACAAGAGGATGACAGTCATAAACACAGTCAATCACACACAGTCAAAGGAAATTTAGCAACTCACTTAAGACCATCTCTGTGCCAAAAATTAGAAGTCTGTATTTCTCAATGACCATACGACGTTCCCTATGATATGTAGACTTGATTTTAATCCACACTTTTATGGTTTCGTTTTCAAAACCGGTAAATTTGTCGCATTCTCAAGTTGCCCAAAATGTATTCCCATTTCAGTTAGATGTTTTTCACTTGGAATGCTTGAGCCAGATAATCGGAAACCGATTTGCTGTAAGTTTTTGTGGACATGGCGAAGGGTAGAACTCATGAAGTCATAAAATGGGGACATGGATAAAAGCACCACCAGTTTAAAAAGATTTTCGGGTTTCTCCTTCCATCTGTCTTATTTAAAATACCATAATAAAGGCAATTTGTCCGAAATTTAGACTAATAGTGATTCTCTTCTAGAGCCCTTGGACTTTAAAACTTTTTACGAAACCCAATGAAAAAAACTCTTCGAAGGAAATTTTTAACTAAAACTTTTTCGGGTTTTTCCACCCAAAAAGTTTTCGCGTCATTGCTTAAAATTTGTAAAGACTCAACGTCCAAAATTTGAAGATATGAAAACAGAGTTTGACTTAGATTCCAAACGCTGAATGAGTGATACAGGAAAATTACAGCCCGATAAGACTTTGTGTACTCTTACTTAAGGCCATATTTGTAAACATTTGAAAATACAAACGTAACCCTCTATACGTAATTAAACGTCGGCCTTGTACGGAATATTCGACGTTGTGATCTCTTAGGTTTCTTGTAGACTTGATGTGGAAGATATCACTGTTGATGTACCTATTCACTGAGAACCCAGGTTGGCTCTCCTTTTTTTAATCTTAGAGTCCATTCACGTGAACACACCTTACATGTAGAGAGATCCAACTCAGGTCCTGATGCTAAAGTTGGCAGCTGACAAGGAGTTATTGTGATTGCTATACCGCGTAGTAATTGCCGTGGCGTAGTGGGTAGAGTGCGACGCTCACACGACGAAGGGTCTAGGTTCGATTCCCTGCTGCACACCTCGAATTTTTCACAGCACCACCTCTTTCGAGTTGCTGACAACACTCAAAGAGTAATTACTCTCTATGAAAAAGCTTCTCAAACTTCGCCGTTCGGAGTCGGCAAAAAACTGTAGGTCCCTTCTACTCGTGAGAGAACAGTATTTCGCACAACACGGGTAGCTGATGATCAAGTCAGGCCCTGGTCCCCCTGTGGTCTGTCGCGCCAACAATTATTATTGTTATAAGTTGCTATACCACTCATACTCCTTCAATTCTGCAACGAAATGCTGTTTTATTAAGAACAAGTGCTCCTATTGTAAAATGGCGCCCAACGCTTAACTGCTGGCACAGTGAAATTGACACGTAAGTAATTTAAATTTTGAATTTAAAGAGCCATAAGTTGGAGCGGAAAATTCTTTGCTGTCTGATTTGTACTGAGATCTCCTCCATGCTGTCGTAAGAACGGTTTTACCGAAGAATTTTCGTATCTCGGCTCTTAAGATGTTTAGAAATCAGCGGCCTCCAAAGCGTACATCTTCGTTGGTCATAGTCATCTCGGCAAACCCCTTGTCATTACGACAAATTTATGGATGTGGATAAATAACTAAATAAAGGACCATTGAGGTAATTAAATCATTTTCAAGGTTTTCTGAGTAAACTGTCGTCAATTGTGAATCGTCGACACTGTGTGAATAATGAAGAAGAACAGACGGCATTATGACCGTTATTTGTCATCAACGATCTGTGAAAGTTTTCGTTTCAGCTTCCAACAAATACATTTACTTAAAAAAAAACTGCACAAATTAGAGGAAAGACGTCTGTCAAGGTTATGAACAACAGTATGTACACCGCCTCGTAATTGAATTAAATTCTAGGTCACCTCCACCCGCCCACCGTCATCCACCATCACATCCGGGATGAGTTCAATAACTCTGGGCAAATTCATCGCACAACCACCGACATACACCTGCATATACAATACAAGATGCAACATCAACAAATTTTCACTGAAACCATAACCTATCACTTCCTTTATAATAACTTACCGCAACCGCACGCTGCGCCTCACACAATAGACGTCAGTTGCAGCTAAACGCTGGTGTTTAGAGAAGAATTTATAGAATCCTTCTGTTGCCGCTCGATGAACCTCCAGGAACTTCTATTGTGTCATGAGTTAGGAATTCCATTGCGCTATTGCGCCGTTGCGCCGCCATGCACAATGCAATGCGCTTCCCTGTGCGGCCGAGACACATCTCTTGGGGTCTGTATGACAAGAAGAACCGACCTGAGGACCCAGACCGGTGTGCCGAGGACACCGCCACAGATGCCTGTTTGTTTTCCAGTTTTGTTCCTTATTCGCTCTGCCCAAGAGTGCCATGCGGCAAGGGAATTGGGGAAAAAGGGACTAACGGTACGGAATTCTTTTATTTAGTTGTGTTTTTTTTTTTTTTGTTGCCTTCTGTCTTCCACCGCACATGGTCAACCGTCCGTAGTGGGGTCTGCACAGCTGTTGCCTTGAGAGCGGTCGCCAAGACGGTGTGTGTGACAGCAGAAGCCGAGCTCTTCTGCGTTCAATTTATGTGACAAAATGCTATTATTATACGCGGCATACGAATGTCGTCGGAGAGGCCGTAAAATTCGATCTTACGGAGTCCGCAACAGGTTTGGCGATACCTGTCCTCCTGAGTGTGTGTGTGTGAGTACGGAGTGCGAACGAATTGGATTGATTTAGGTGCGAATGCAGGGATTATGCTAAATTGAAGTGCGCGTGCAGTCCGTGCGTTGTGCGTGGCGGTGCTGCAAGCTGATATGAGGTCCTGGATGCAATAAATTCTCAGGGGATTACATGTGTAATGATGCGAACGTTTCCGCATTCCGAAGGCTCTCCTCCTCGCGATGCATTCTCAACCAGATTTGGGAAATGTCATCCAGTGCGGCTGTCAAGCGGGGCTCGGAATTCCGCTTAATCCCTGGAAACTGTGCCGACCGATGACTGATGTTGAATGAAAGTCGCGTTAACTGGGATTAACTGAATGTAGACCAACAAGTGTCACTCTGGGAGGGACACAAAGCATGCAGCGGTTTGCTCCAAGACTGGTTTGAAAAGAGCCTCTCGCGAGGAACGGCTTACCGAAATATCAGACGAGAAAGTCAGAGCACATCTTTGCAGGATCTTGTAGTTGAGAGCCGTCCTTAAACCATTCCACCATTCAGAGCACTCGTTTTGAATGAAAGCCCCAAACGTGTGATTTAATCTGAAAGACTGACAGGTCTTTGATTCACCGCCAACGTCTGCTCCCCGACAGGAATCGAACTTAATTACCGGTTGTGACCTTAATCTGCTCCCTGCACCAGAATCGACAAATGCGCCCGCTTCCACTTAGAGGCCATTACGCTGCTGACTCGCTGCACCTTCTCCGTCGTCATGCCATCAATATTTTGACTGACAGGCGTTTCAGTTTGGGGCGTGATGTTTCGGCCATTTCCCACAGACTTCGTCGACGTCTAAGTGAGTAATTGTTTCCTCTGAACTTAACCTTGATCCCCAAAAGTGACATAACCATCACGGCTCGGCTGGCAGTCGTTAACCTTTCCCCGTCATAATTATACCCACGACTCGAGCATCAAATTCGGAGTCAGAGTCAGAGCCAGAGCCGGAGTCAGAGTCGGAATCGACTGCGAAGCAAGCATGACTGCACTGTGGCCGCATAAAGAACAGCAGTGGCTGAAGAGGAGAGAAGTTCTCTCGTTCATTTCGAGACAAATTCACATTGACAAGAAGAGGAAAAGATGAGCGTACGAATCAATAGAAACCAGTTTATCGGAGCAGATATCCGTTGCTTCTGCGCAGTTAGCCGAGCTCCGCGAATCGATGGAAAATGCACGAGTCCGCATTACATAAGAGTCTCAAAGCCTCCCCGCGGCACGGGCTCAGTCTGCGACCATAAATAATTGTTTTTCGTGCCCGTCCAGGGACGAAGTGAATCTGAATGAAGTTCTGGGAAAGAGTATTGTACCCTGGAACAGCTGATTCCCGTATCTCTGTCAGTTGTGAGGATAAAGAACCAACGAACTGGGCTGGGAACAGTCTCCGCGGCGGCGTTACACTTGTGTGATGATGACGATCATCGTCATCGCATGCGATGCACCGCCGAGCCGAGCCGTACGCTCCTCCAGCCCGGCTCACCGGCCAATTGTCAGGAGATCGTGATGCGATCCGTATGATGATTTCCTTCTCATTCTCCTTCGTTGTCGATAACCACTTGGGGCTGTGTGCGCCTCCTTAATGGACGGGCGCTCGATGCATTCACTCCTTAAGGGCACCAGCCGCATTCAACGGATTGATTCAATTTGAAATGCAAAAATAAAAATAATAACGTTACAAAAATAAAGCACCAGGGTCGATGAGCACGAAGCGAAGAGGAGCATCTTACCGTTCCCATTGTGTCGGACAATTCATTTTTGTCTCTTCGAGCTCAACTTGAGCTGCAGTTCCTTTCCTGTGAACTACTCCGGTGACTTATTGGTTGGATCGGCCGCTCCGCACGAAGGTAAAGGGCGATAAACTTTTAAATATACAACTCGTATCTCGCATCTGGCCGGTTGTTTTCATTCTCTCCTCGTCCTCCGTTCATTTGTTTTCGTTGCGCCGCACTAAATGGCTCCAGATACACGTAATAGGCGAAGTGATTTCTTTTATTCATGTCCAATTGAGGCGGCATCGGCGCATTCTCTGTTGTTTTTATTTTCTCCCTTTTCAGTTTGAATGGATCTCCACTTGGGCCGCGACACATTCTGGAGATTGAGGCTGGAGTGCTGTCGGCTGGCCGGCATGTTTACCTTTCTGCGGCGATCGAGTAAAAAACGAAAGTGATCTGTGTCGGCGTTTGAAGTGGAAAATTCGACGGCTAATTGTTTGGCGTTCTGGCGGTCATTGTGTTCGGAAATGCGTTACGCAAGGCATTTTCGATTGCCGTCAGGTGGTTCATGAAATGTCACTTATGTAAAGCGTTGAGGTGCGTGAAATACACTTGAACCACAAAAAGCGTGAAGCGGTGTCTTCGAGTGGTGCGTGGAGTGCAGGCGAGGTGACGTGGGATTGGTGCACGGTCTGCGGTGGGCAGAGCTTGGACAAGCAGGGCATGAGAAATGTGACTCAACTGAAATTGGCTTGCAACAATAAGACAATACGACATACGACTGATTTTTTGAAGATGGACCATGTGTCAAAGCATGAGGCACTTCCTCTTTAACTTGCATAGGGTGCATTGCGCTAAGTAAGCAGTTGCTTGCAAGATTATTTCGAAGTGATCGAAGGGAGCAGTTGAAAATGTAAGAATTTATGTGGGATTTTTCAGGACACACTAGTGTTGCACTTGCGTTACAAATCACCCACAACTACAGTGGAGTTACATTAAACATCAAACACATCATCAACTCGAAAGCGATTATGTATGTCGTGAAAAAACACAAAAAAATGTAAAATTGACGGAAAGACCTTACGCACTAGCTGACATGAGAGACACAAGAAATCAATGGAAAAATGTTCCGTCATAGCTGTCCATGCAATTGTGATTTCAGTGCACTAAGGTTTTAGTCCTGTATGTAGCGCATGTCTTGAGCTGTGTCTCAAGTTCCATTAAGAGACGCCCCACAACTTCCTTTTACCGTTCCTGTTGTCTACACCCTTGTTCTTAAAATTTCATTCCGCCTACTAGGTTGTGGAATGAACATATTGTTTTTAGTTTTATTTCATCTGTGACTTTTTCGGAACAGTTTGAAAGGATCGTTCAATACCCAGTCATCTCACTGTCCTGCAAGATTCAAACTCAGTCGATGACTGTTTGACTTTGATGGTACTAAGAGAGCCGATGGTAATCCATTCACTACAATTATATTATTTTACTATTTACTAACCAATTATATTATTTTAGCGGCTCCCTCTATTATTATATGGGGAGCCACTTAAAACGAATTATTAATTTTATATTAATTTTTTCTTAGTGGCGCCCTCTATATGTCTCGAGAATATTGTGTTAGTCAACACGGAAGCTCATTGCTTGACATGGCATGTGAAGAATTGGTCACATATCACATTGAAGATTCCTCACCTTGTTTCGAAACAATACTGAACCGAACAGTTCTCTGGTTTTCTAAACTTTCGTTGCTTATGTTTGGTTGCTTTAACTGGAGTTTATTTTAAGGCTGAACACCTGCCTTGGATTTTACATCCTTAGTATTAACATTCGCTCCTTAAAAATAAATTTGTTAAACTAATATCTAAGGGGAAAAGAAAAAAGGAAAATAGTCACGTAGTCGCTGTTCCCCAAATTTTTCGTGCAGACTGGGATGCTTTCTTGAGTTTACTATTTCCGAAAAAAAGAAGAATAAACATAAAATTCGAAACTTTCCCACAGATTTAAAAACGAATACCTAACACCGCAAAATGATCATTTAATAATTTTTTTTACATTCTTTAATCTTCCTTATTTTCTTTACTCTTGCTTGGTATAGTTAAACTACCCAAAAGTATAACATCTGCTGATAAATTGTTACTGAACTTCAAAATCAAGCAAAGTTCGACTCGAATATTGAGTCTGCTTATGCCACGCTATAAAGGGTGTCTCAACAAAAACGCAAGATTTAAATTTGGCGCCATTCGAATTGCCATTGTTTGACATTTGAACAATTATTATTGTTTGTTAGTAGAAGGTAAAGATTAATAAAATTGGAGCGCTACACGAAAAAGCAACGCATTCTCATTGTGGAATTGTTTTACCAAAATGGTGAAAGTTTTGCGGCTACATTTCGCAAATTGCGATCAATTTGGGGTTAAAATAATGCTCCAAAAGAGTGAACTGTAAAGCGATTAATGGAAAGATTTTCTGAAACTGGGTCTGTAATTGATGTAAAGACAACAACGCGCCTTCGACCAGGTCGATCAACCGCAAATAACGCTGCAGTATGGGCTGATGTCGCTCAAACTCCATCCACCTCAATTCGACACCGAGCTCAGCAAATTGGTGTTTCCAAAACCACTATGCAGCGAATTTTGACGAAAGATTTGCATCTTCATGCATAAAAAGTTCAATTGACTCAGGAACTGAAGTCAGCTGGCCATGCACAGCGAAGGGAGTTCGTTTATTGGGTATTGGAGACACAACATGAAAATGTTGATATTGCCGATAAAATCATCTTTAGTGACGAGGCCATAGGCAGAATTGTTGCGATTGGGGAAAGGAAAATCCTCTAGTGATTAACGAGAAGCAAATGCACCCTCAACGTGTCACTGTGTGGTATGGATTTTGGGCTGGAGGAATCATTGGATATTTTTTTATGAAAATCAGTCAGGTCAAGCGCAAACAGTCAAAGATGTTCGGTATCGTGAAATGATAACCAATTTGTTCGTGCCTAGAATTGATGGAATGAATGTGGAGGGGATGTGGTTCCAACAAGACGGCACCACATCTCATACAGACAGAGAAACAATTCAATTGCTGCATCAGTCATTTCCCGGTCGTGTTATTTCGCGTTTTGGAGACTGGAGTTGGCCACCTAGATCGTGCAATTTAAAAACATTGGACTTATTTCTTTGGGGTTTTTTGAAGTCGATGGTTTATGCGAATAAGCCGACGACGACGCAAGTCTTAAAGGAGGAAATAGGACGCTGCGTTAATGAAATACTGCACCATTTATGCAAAACGGTCATTGAAAATTTCATCAAAAGATCGCGTATGTGCCAGCAAAGCAGCAGCCATCTGGCCGATGTGTTATTCCACACATAACCTGATCCTGTCTACTTTACGATATAATAAATAATTCTTGATTTTTTTTTAAATAACTGCGTTTTGTTTAAAATTTACATTTCCAGCTTGTACAATAAAATTTTGAATTTCCCAAAATCCATAAAGGAAAGTTTCTTAGAAAAGCATATTCGAAAACGAAATCTCGTAAAAAAACATATCTGTTCAAAAAATATGATGAGATTCAAATTTCATGGACGACGTACATTTGCTTATGGATTTATTTTTATTTTGTTATGTTGCCGCTGTGGAGTAGTGGGTGCGACACTCACACGTCGAAGGTCCAGGTCCGATTCCCGGCCGTACACCTCGATTATTTCGTGGCACCACTTCTTTGGAGCTGCTGACAACACTCAAAAATTAATAATTGTCTAGAACAAAGCCTCTTAAATTTCACCATTCGCAGTCGGTAATAAACTGTGCGTCTCATCTACTTGTGAGAGAGATTTGATGGTCACGGTTTTGGGTGAAGAATTCGAAGGACGACTCAATAATTGGATTGATGGCAGAGAGCACGCATTTTTAGAGATGGTATTCACAAATTATGTATCCGCCGTGGCGTAGTAGGTAAAGTGCGACGCTTACACGCCGAAGGGTCTAGGTTCGATTCCCGGCTGAACACCTCGAATTTTTCACGGCACCACCTCGCTCGAGCTGTTGACAACACTCAAAGAGTAATAACTATCCAAGAAAGCTTCTCAAATTTCACCGTTCGGAGTCGGTTATAAACTGTAACGCGCACAACACGAGTAGCTGATGAGCAAGCTAGGCCCTGGTCCTCTGTGGACTGGACGTGGCACCAACTGATTATTGTTATGTTGGAACACTCGCCTCGAAGATATTTTTGCAGATTTATCTAAATGGAATATTTTTTTTGTTTATTCTGGTGTTGCCCTTCTTGACTTTTCACGATTGAACTTTGGTTTCGATGTCATAACCCCTTTGACTCTTTTCAGCAAATCTGGACTGCGGTCGATTTCATTCAACGATTCCAGAGCGATGTTCATGCTTCATTTCTTTAGGTCAAAATTCGTATCCCCAATGAGTTTGACAATTTTAGACTTCGACGTCTGGCGGTTCTAAACCCTCTTCAAATTTTTGATTTAAGAGTTCTTGATTCAACATCAGAAGAAATCAGAAGAAATATCAAGAAGAGGTTTTTCTAGGTTGTAAACTGGGCCTCAAGAAACTTGTCTCTCCAGCCAGTACAATTTTTCGCCAGCTGACTTCAATGACATTCTCCAAGTTGGTTATGGCTCTTCTCCACTTGTGTGCTCAATTTCAGCAAAGGCCGGACTCGAAGATTTTTTGACTCCCTTCATACGCTAGCAATCTTATGGCTTGTGTCAAAACACGCTTGACCAGGCGTATGTCACTGTTGAGCCCATAAAGTTCATCGTTGAAACTTCTCCTCCGAATGCCATCAAATATCGTCTCCTCCGAACCCCGCAAACAGGACCAACAACCGAACACAGAACTTTTCCCTCCGAAAGGGTTCCTCATTCGCATTTGGTAACGTGCATAAAGCTTTCTCAATCAGCATACACTTCTTTGCGGCATGTGGCTAGTTCAAGTTTGGCGTCAGAAATCAGTTACAGGTTTTCAAGATTCGGGGAACAATATAAATTAGCAGCCTTCCAATTTAGGTATGAGTCTACGGGGTTAGTGTGAGACAAACATCGAAACAACGGCCTCATTGAGTTTGGCCCTTTTGTAAGCAACTAAGTTTTACAGTAGGCCAACATATCAGCACTTCAGAGTCCAGTGACCAATTTTGAGTTCTCCCTTTTTAGCAAAACTGACCACCTTGTGAATCATTTTAAATTTGTGAATCGGTTTTTTTGGCGATTGGGCAGTACTATTATCTCCACATCTGAACTCCACTTCTTCGACAGTTTCCTGACTTATGGTGTGTGTCGGTGCACCCTTGGTTTTTCGACAATCACAAAATGGCGCAGAACCTAAAAAGATTCAAAGATGACCCTAAAGTAATTGGTTGCGCTTAATGTTCGGTGTAAGCGTCGACCAGCATACAGAGAACTCTTGTGATGGCTTCTGTCCTTAGATGTCAATTGACTATCATAGAACACGTAAATCTTCGCGACAGCTGTATGCTTGGGTGGCTTATCCAAAACGTGTGTCGTGGTTGCTCCGAAGAAGGAGAGTCACCTTACAAACCATTTGAGCGTTTGTTTTTGATTCTTTACGCAGTTTTCTTTCTTAAACAAGATTCGATTTACAACGCTAACGTGTGTCCTTTTCTATTTTCTTTCTGTTTGGACATGTCTGCTTCAGTCTGTCTACACGCCGTGATCTTAGAAACTTAGCACTTCTCCTCGAAAAGGAAATACCTCCTTTTATAGCAGGGTACCAGAAACTTAAACTCAAAACACTATTAGCGACTCAATTATCTCCTTTAGACGCATCTTCTTCAATTTATATCTCACAATCTATTTTCCTTTCTTTCCGTTTCAGGTAAGCCGTCTCATATAGAAAGTAAAATCAGGGAGCACATAAGGTAAGACTTTCACAGGCGCGAGTGTTCTTAGTCCCAAAGAAGTTTTAATTGTAAATATCCTTTTTATTGGCTCATTGCTCCACGCAAAACCGTGTCAAATCATTTAGGTTCTAGTTACCGTAGAGCTGTTTAAAGTATTTGAGCCTCGCTCCGCCCTCTCCATTCGCCTCCTTACAACGACAGAATTGAACGCCTGTATTCAAATAATTTGCCAAAATCTTAACTCTTTTTACAGCTGTGACAGCATATCTCATCCCTTTCTGCCTGCCTTCTATGCAACTGATACAACAATTGATTCCTCTTACAAAATAAGACAAACAGACCTGCTTTCCGCAGTCCGCCGTTTGTCACCCCGCACATTCTTCTCCCATTTCTCATCTGTCGGGCATTTCCATTCATCCAACGCAGCCAACTGCCGTGTACTCCGTGTGAATGAACCGTGTACCTGCCAAAGGAAGCATCAAGTGCTTACTCAATTGAGCGATCGTTCTTAGTCACGTTCGTCATGTCATCCCTCCGCTTACCTGCGTCGCGTCAAGCAAACAAAAATATCGTCACTCAGAACCTCACGCCGTTGTTGCAGCAAATCTGCCCGCGTACAAAGGCATCCTTCAGCCGGGCAAAGGCGACTCACCTCAACCCTAAATCATTCAACAAATCTAAATCATACAAAATTACAGAGCTGTCCATCGCTTGAGGTTCGTTTGTTTTGCCTCCCCGAATCCAAAGACCCCGAAGAAAGGGAAAGGCACGTACTCTGAGTACTCACTGGCCATGCACAGGTAAACGGCAACGACGACGACGACGACTCGACTTACGTGCACCATTTAATTGAATCAAAACAAAGCCCCCTAGGAGGCACCCAGTGCCTTTGCCGCACACACACATGATCAGGAGTGTCAAGAAAAATTATAAATTTGAATAAATTAAATCCGTTTCAGTCGGCTGACACTTGGACCGACCCTTATTACCACATTGTCCCTTTTGCATACGAATGGGGTACCCATTGCCCCTGCGCTGGGTGTGTGCAGTTGCAGTTGCACAGAGTCTCCGTTGAGAGGCAGGCTCAAGAGCGTCGTCGATTGAATAAATTATTCTTAAAGATACAAGCGGCGTACACAGATACAATTTATTGAGGGATAACAAATCAAATTATATCGAGTTGACAGAATTGGAGCAGAGACTCGGTGGTGCCTCGGCGGCGGCGGTGGCCCGATTGAGAGATTTTCTATCTTACCTAATGCAGTTCGTGAGATCTGGTTTTCATGAGCTTATCGTTGGGGCTTATTGAAAGTTATGAGTGTCATGGCAGCGATTTTAGAGGTTCACGCCACTGCCACTGCAATGACCTATTGCGTCGAGCGGGGCATATTTGCATGGCTATGCAGTTGAGGCGGTTTGTAGACAGTCCTGCTGTGAGTTGGATTTTGATTTAGCGATTCAAGAGATTAAGCGGAAGCGTGCCCGCTGCGATCGCGAATTCCTCGCGAGCGGGAAGTATCAAACTTGTCCTTGCTGTGTAACGAGGACCGCCGTGCGGTAATTGGATTTGTCTAGTCGGAAAAGCACTTAGGGGGTCAACATATTTCAAGGAACTCAATTAGAGTTTGAGATGGAGGAGGGCCTGCAAGCACTCGGACTGCTCCGTGGGCACGATTGGGAGTAGTGTTGAATTGAATTTTTATGACAACTTTTGAAAGTTTCGAAAGCCTCTTGGTAACCTTTGAACGACGGGAACTTCCGCCGGCCTACAGTTCGAGATGAATGCTTAGGAGATGTTCACTTGCAGTCTTCGAGGATTCAAGCCTGAGTCTCTTCTTGAAACCAAAAATTAATGAAACGTCGACTCAATCTGAAGACACAGCCCCCTGCTCCGCGAAGTCCACAGTTTTGTCTTCCGAAGCTATCTCCTCTGCAGGATGACAATTCGTATTTTATTTTATGACAATTTTCTCGAGTTTCTGCTCACTTTAGGCGCGCTTGTTGTTCGTTTTCGGCTTTCTTCACCGCGAAACATTGTCAGCGGCTGCATGTAAAGTGGCGTATAATACGACCATGATTGGTATAAGAGGCACTCCATAAACAGCAATCCTTGCTGCTGGTGGCCGCTCGCTACGGCGATACCTGTGCCATGAGTAGGAAGGAAATCGAATTCTTCTACTTGCCGTCATGTTGCTGCTGTGGCGACCAAGGGGACTGCCGCACTCGGCATCGCCAGTTTATTACTTTTTCGGCATTTAATACCGCCGTTGACCCTTGATTATGCAATTTGGGGGCGTGTGGAGGGGGTTTCTTGCTTGTACGACATGAGAGTTGTTGTTACTGTCGGTTGGTTCATATTTGCTGAGAGGTTTTCTGATTTTCTGTGCGGCTTCCGCTTTAAGGAGGTGCTAAGTGGTGTCTGGGTGGAAATGTGGAACTGAAATCACATTTGCTGAGTGAGAATGTGATTTGCACTGGGTGTGGGTGCAGTTTTTGACGCTCCTTGAATCATAAGCGTCATTTTCAGATTGAAATACACCTCTGTGGCGCAACATAAGACACAGCGGACACCAAGAAGACATCAAATCAAGCAAGTGGTTGGGAGGTATGTTGACGTTTCTAGGCGTAACATAAGACATAGCGGACACCAAGAAGACATCAAATCAGGCGGCAAGTGGTGGGGCGGTATGTTGACTTTCTAGTTGCGACTACCTGCAAGAAAAGTCCTAGTTAACACTCTCTAAGCAAAAAAATTTGTCAGAGTCAGCAGTGACGCAAGGAAAAGAAGTTTAATGTCATGGGGGCATTCTTGGACAGCAAACTTTTTCTGAAGAAAATTCTGAGGCGGTTACCAGGAAAACGACTGAAAATCTGTTGAAGTCTAGGGAATAGAGTCCAAGTTCCCTGAGATAGAAATGGATTTACATAGCTACTGAACCACCCAGATACCCAAGGGGTACGTGCTTTAGCAAAGAGAACAAATCTAGAAAACGTGAGGAATATAGGCAGCAAAGTGTGCAAAGTTTGACATGCCTCTGCATTTCAGAGGCTATGAGTATCTGACTGAGAGCTGCCACAAAGGTGGCACTGGAGCTGACTCCTCTTCACCTGATGGTGGCTGACCGTACAAATAATACAATCCAGAGGATGCCCAAGGAGGGAATAAGTAATCTCGAAACAAAGGTGGAAAAAAAATCCCATAATTGGCCATCCCAAAAGATCCGGAAATTAAACTTCTACAGAAAACTTTGCCTGTAAGCTGGGCACTAAGGTTCAGTGAAGTAATAAATCTATAATTCTTCTTCTTCTTCGTGTGGCGCTATAGTCTGGAGTGGACCTGGGCCTAAAAAAAATGCCACTGCAGCCAGCACGTTCCCCGCCAGCTGCCTCCAGTTGCGCACTCCAAGTTGATTTAGGTCCTTCTTCACTCGTGTGCGGCACCTCAGGCCGCTTTCTGTTGTGTTGTCCGAGGAGCTCAGATTGTAAAACTTTCCGTTCAGAGCAGTAATGTTCATACGCTCTACGCTGCCTAGCCATTTTAAGTATAGTATCGAATAAGTAACGAATAAGAACTATAAACTGGAAAACGGAGGGTTCAGGAACAGATTAAGGAATTGGGACTGGAGTAGTTAAACCAAGAGGGGACTACAAACCTTTGGGCAACACCACCGGCACCTTCCAAGTAGAAATAAATGTTGATTTTTCACAGCCTCTGCAGTTTTATGAGATATTTGGAGGGACTTTGTGCAAATAGAAGGTGCATTTGATTTGGCCAAAAGTGCACTGAGTGGCAAACCTTACGCCAAGCTTGCAAAGGTTTTAGCTTGTGGCAGGTTAAGGTTGGCAGAATTCAAACATGAGGAAGTTCCACCGGATGCAACTGGGTTCAACAGAGCTTTGAGTAAGCATTTGCAACTGTCTACTGTAGCTCCAGGTGGTGTGACTGGGTTTTATTAATCATTTGATTCAAAAATCACATCCGTATCAGTATTTATAGTGACAACGTAAACACATTAAGGTGATTAATGAAGCACTGTGAACCATCAATAACCGTTCGCAGGCTGTGGGAAAGAGAGGTGACCAACATGAGGTTCAAGATGAACGAGGGCAAAATGAACGAGAAGAAAATGAAGTAAGATTAGGCTAGAAAGTCACCAAAAGGATGTACAAAATGGAGATTGTAGAGACCTCCTAAGTAAACAGTACAAAGGACATCGGTGCCAAGAACTGAATTGAATTAAAGAAATATCAGTAGCAGGCGTGGCGTGGTGGGTAGACTGCGACGCTGACATGCCGAAGGGTCTAGGTACGATTCCCGACTGAACATGTCGAATTTCTCACGGCACCGCCGCTTTTGAGCTACTGAGAACACTCAAAGGGTAATAAATGTCTAAGAAAGCTTGTCAAAATTTGCCATTTGGATTCGGCAAAAAACTCTAGGTCCCTTCTACTCTCGAGGGAACAGCAGCGTGCACAGCACAAGTAGTTGACGAGTCGATTCCTTCTGTGTGCTCAGGAAAAGTGCAATTTGGTAGTAGAGCCTTCACTCGAAGGCCATACTTAAATAATATAGCAGCAAGTTCATTCTTATTTCGTCTTATGGAGAAGGAGACTAAGCAATCAGAGTAGATGAAGAAACAAAAGATTGGCTCGCAACCAATGGCTTTGTTTGACCTTTTTAAAAAGAAGAAGATTCAACAACGAATTGTACAGTGATACATGCCAACCCAGACGTCTATGCCAAGTAGAGTGTATCCTTCAAACCTACGACTTTTTAGTTGCAAGCCAAGGCAACAGGCCAGTGGGAAAGGACCTCAACCGCCTAAGCGTGCACTGGAGTCTGTTAGGTTAAGATCGTGCAAGCTGGAAAGGCTTTGGATGAAGCCTAGGGCCACTCCGAACTGTAGCACTACAAGAAGTAAAAATTTGAGTCTTACAACGGCTCGCAAACAAAATTTCAGAGTCACCTTTTGGCGGTGCATTGCATTGAATTTTGTATAAAATCGCTTTAAACGTGTACAATTTCGAGCATTTCTTTGTGTGAAGACCGGCCTATCGTGAAAAATTTCTTTAACTCTGGAAAATAAGTTTTTCGCCTCTTAACAATGATTCACTGAACTGCACGCATTTCTCAACAAGAAATTGTCTATTTTGTGACGGAGCAATTTTCGGGCAGACTTCTTTTCTTTCTTTCTTTCGGACCAGACTTAAGCCTTTCTCTTCAAAGTGACTTCGGATATACTTGATCGATCAGTTCAAGTACAACTTTGCACAAAGAAAACTGCATCACAAATGTCTCAGTTGAAAAATAATCACACGCTGCGCACAAATCATCTGTTGGTCTAGAGACCACATTCCTGAAAACTTCCCACTGTCAATTGAAGTACACATTTTAAACGTTCGTCGCTAGCTCTCTGTAATGCGAGAACAATGATTAAAAGACCTCTTAACATTCCGATTTGCAATTTCCACTTTCTCGTTGTAAAGGTTGTTCGCCATTCGATCGAGGTGGAAATGTATTCACTCATCTCACACTGTTTCACTCCTGGAATGCCCTCTCTAACCCCCTCCCAAATCAAGATTCTTAATTGGCAGACCTATGTTCGAACCACTTTATGGTCTGAAATTAAAGGAACTTTTATTTCCAGCCAGTTCTGGACCAGAGTCAAGTCTCTGGCAGTGCCCAAGCAAGTGGGCAGTTACTCCCTAACGAGATTCGATTTTCAAATGCAGTAATCGATGCATTTAATGACCCGGCCATAACGACTGCCGAGCTAACGACGACTTAATGGCCATTAAGTAATGTACAGGTAATCGTGTGTCATGTCATGCAGATTGCGCGTGCTCCATGATCTTGGCAGGCAATTATGTTGTTTACTGATGTGTTGACTGTAAAGTGTCTTGTGGGGATGGCTCATGTTGGCTAGAATAAAACTACCGGCCCGACGGTGTTTGGTAGAAGTTTCCAATTGAAAACCGTCAGTTTTGCGAGATGCCTGGAGTCTCTTATTCGGTGTTCGTTAATGGAAGCCAATAAAGTGTCCGCATGGGTGTTTATACAAACCAAAAAAGGGAGAAATAAAATCTCTTGATTGCTCCATAAATCAGTTCGTCCACACACTTCTCAAGGAAATCACATTAAGAACGAACAGGTTGTTTAATTCTGATCGATTTTCGCAGTAAGTAAATGAAGTTAATCAGCTTGATGGCAGTGTAATCCCACAAAGAAAACAAGGACTCTGAGTGGCAGAGCTGAGATGTTTTTAGAGGCAATAAAAGACCTTAGAGCTTTGTCAGTGAGAATGGACAGAATTCCCGATCTTAAGACCCCCCACCGACCTGAAAGACATGGTAAACGTTTATATTGGCAATCCCTGTGGTGTTGTGCTTTTGGCATAGACCTGTGATGTCAGAAGACTTCACAAGTAAGGTGAAGCAAGAACACGAAGCATTCAAATCGATTGTGCAAATGGCGGACTGGGCTAAAGGGTGACCTGATTTTGTCGCGAAATGTATGAATTCTTGTGACCACCGTAACGGAGGGGATTTGTGTTCGCACTTGCGGGAGATCGTTTCGGCTGTTTCAGCATTTTGGCAACATGGGGCTGTTGGTTTATTGAACGCTGAAGGCTTGGACAATGTGGCCAGGAAAGTCCATAATAGACCAGATCTTCACATTACGGTAGATCCTGGAAAAGACCCAGGAAATGCAAATTGACACTAACAAGGCTGCATATGACAGTGTGCATAGAGACGAGCTATACAGTGCCATGTCCAGTTTTGGCATTCCTACCAAACTCGTCAGATTGTGTAGGATGACGATGGAGAAACCTCGCTGCTCCGTCAAGGTCGGTAACGAACTCACCGAGACCTTCAATGTCAAAAAAGGTTTTAGGCAAGGCTGTCATGTGAAGCACTGTCATGTGACTTCTTTAACATCGTCCTTGAGAAGATCGTGCGTAACTCACAAGTCGACACGAGAGGCACTATCCTCCAGAAGTCAGTTCAATTGCTAGCTTACGCAATGAGACGGCTCAAGAGGCAATTTAGTGATAAAGCCCTCTCTTGAAGGACTAAGTTCGCTTTATATAACATCCCAGTCCTACTTTATGGCGCGGAATCTTTGACGTTAGCAAAGGCGGATGAGGAAGCTCTTAGTCTCTTCGAGAGAAAAGTTTTGCGTACGTTTTTGGTCCTGTTTGCGTTGATAGCACCTGGAGGAGAAGATTTAATGAGGAACTCTATGGGCTGTACAGCGACATGCGCCTGGTTAAGCGTTTACGGATACAACGCTTAAGATGGCTAGGTCATGTAGGGCGTATGGACACCACTGCTCCGGCCCGAAAAGTCTTTGAATCCGTGCCATTGGGACAACGCAACAGAGGACGACCTAGACTAAAGTGGCGCACACAAGTGGAAAGGGACCTCAACCAACTTGGAGTGCGCAACTGGAGATAGCTGGCGCAAGATCGTGCTGGCTGGAGAGACATGTTGGTTGAGTCCCAGGTCCAACCCGGACTGTAGCGCCACAACAAGAAGAAGAAGAAGAAGGCTTTGACTCAAATTTTGTGGATGAATGAGAAATGTACATTCCAAATGAATCGTTTAGCAACGTGCATTGAATTTCTCCTTATCTTCTTACACTGATGATCGATGTGTCCTATAATGATGATGTGGAAGAAGGTAGAAAAGACAATGTTCAAATTTACAAATGTTTCTTTCGAGTACGCTGTTTGGAAGGCTATGTAAAGTGGGCTGGTGGCTTAGGTTAACATAGCTCCTTTTGCTATAAAAATGCTCAAAATTTAAAAAAAAAGAAACAGCGTTGTCTCTTTGTTGGTGGCTCTTTTCTTCAGCTTTCCAGAAGATATCCATGACTTTTGTTAATAAAATGAACCAACTTAAGATTCAAGCACATTCTTGTAGATGAAAATCTAGAAGGCAAATGCTGTGAGAGATTTGTGCTTAGGTATCGAACTAGAAAATTTAAAGGCAAATACCTAGACAAACTCTGTTTGCTGAATAAACATGGCAAACAGCAACAGTATAAGCAAATGGTCAAGCAGCACCTACATCCACTGGTTTCAGCAGGAAGAATTAATGTTCAGTTGCGTAAGAGTGGCTCATTGTCAATCGTCTTGACTGATATGACTGAATCTCATTTTCTCTCTCCAATAATTACGAACAGCCATATTTTAGACAACTGCACAAACAGCTGCTGCATACTATGCTTAATCCAGCAGGAAGGACTTACCTTAAATTGGGTAAGAGTGGCTGCTTGTCGGCGGGCAGTCATACTTACGCACTTTCAGACCCATTGTCTTCAAAATCTTTTTTTAGAAGAATTTATAACCAGTGTGAGCTAGCATAGTGGTCGCCGTGGCGTAGTGGGTAGAGTGCAACGCTCACACACCGAAGGGTCTAAGTTCGATCCCGGCTGAACACCTCGAATTTTTCACAACACCACCTCTTTCAGCGGCTGCCAACACTCAAAGAGTAATAACTGTCTAAGAAAGCTTCTCAAATTTCGCCGTTCGGAGTCGGCAAAGAACTGTAGGCTCCTTCTACTCGTGAGAGAACAGCAGCGCGCACAACACGAGTAGTTGATGAGCAAGCTAGGCCCTGGTCCCCCCGTGGACTGCCGCGCCAACAATTATTATTATTATAATGTCACCTCAATAATTGACGTCTTGGACCACTGGGCATAGATTGTTTGCATCATTGAAGCATTTTCCTTAAAAAAATCATGCTGGTGAATTGTAAGCGTTATATACATTCGATGAAGATAAGATGCAATAACCCTCAAGAGGACAAGGGCCTAGCTTCCTCAGCAACTACTGGTGATGTGTAACAGTGAATAGCGGTGAAATACAGTTTTTTTGTCGACTCCGAAAGGTGAAGTTTAAAAAGCACTTTCTTAGACATCTTCAACTCTTTAAGTGTTGTCGGATTAGTTAGTGCCAGGTGTTGATTCCAGGAATCGAACCTGGGGCTCACGTCGTAAAAGTGCCGATTTGAACACAGCGTCCGCGACAGTTACTATTACAGATTTATTTTAACTGATATTTTAAGAAACGGATTTGAATTGCCTTTGTTCTGCGAGCAACAATTCATTTAACTATTGGTATTTTAGGCACCACAACCTGAAATCTTGGTTTCATCCGACCTATAGAAGTCACCGTGGCGTAGTGGGTAGATCAGAGTCTAGGTTCGATACCTGGCTGAAAACCTCCAATATTTCGCGGCACCACTTCTTTCGAGCTGCTGACAACATTCAAAGAGTGGTAACTGTCTAAGAAAACTTCTCAAACTTCGCTGCTTGGAGTCGGCAAAAAACTATAGGTCTCTTCTATTCGTGAAGGAACAGCGCCGCCCACAACACGTCTAGTTGATGAGAAAGCAACCTCAACCAACATGCCTCTAGAGCCAGCACGATCTTTCGCCAGCTGCCTCCAGTAGCGCACTCCAAGTTGGTTGAGGTCTTTCTCCACTTGTGTGCGATTCAATTAAACCCCACCGAAAGTCGATTCAATCATTAATGACATATGCTTTCCAAGCAAACCATGAGGACTGTAAGTCCAGAGCCAGCAACAAGTTTCGGAAGTCGGAAGTCATTAATTGCATCTTTTCGAAGGAGCCACTTGCACGACTCTGTACAAGGGCTGCCTTTTTTATTTCGGGATTAGAAAACAAAAACAAATATAAATCATCGCAAATAGCTTTACTGTTTTTCAAATTATTTTTCTCATTAAGATCTGCACACTTTTGCATGCGTTTGAACCAATTGTCGAAGCACTTTTGCCACTCTTATTGAGGTATCTCCAAAACATGCATTCTGAACGCTTCTCAGCTCTCAACCGCTTCTTAAGTTGTCGAAAAATGTTGACCTTTAATTTTATTTTTTACGTACTGGAATAAAAGGAGGTCATTCCGTGCCAAGTCAGGACGGCGGATGACTCATCAATTCGATGTTTTGAGTGCTCAAAAATGCACTTGTTCGAGCCGATGTGTGAGAGCTCGCATTGCAGTGGTGAAGAGTGATCCGTCTTCGGCGGTTGGTTTTCCTGATTTCTTGGAAGACAACTGGCAAACAAATGGTTGTGTACAACTCAGAATTGACTTTTCTGCTTTGTTCTAATGGTACAGTTGCGACATGTCTAGTTTTTTCGAAGCAACAGGCGACCATTTACTTGGAAGTGCATCGTGCGCGAGCAACTTTTGTTGGATTTGGCTCAATTTGAAACTAATACAATCGACTGCTGTTTACTTTCGGGCTCATACGCGTAAATACACGATTCAACACCTGTCACGATGTTATAGACGTGTTTCGAAGCAACGCGATCGTATTTTTGGAGCATTTCTTTCGACCAATCGACACAAGCCTTTTTCTGAGCGATTGACAAATTGTGTGAGATCCAACGCGAGCAAATTTTTTTGACGGTCAAATCTTCATGCAATATTGAATGTATGCTGGTCTCACTAATGCCTAAGGTTGCCTCAATCTCACGATAGGTTACATGACGATCTTGCAATATCAGTTGGCGCACCGCATCAATGGTTTCCGGAACAACAACTGATTTTGGACGACCTTCACAAAACTCGTATTGAAGTGAACTACGACCTCGGTTAAATGCACCATACCACCGATAAACACTAGTCCTTTATGGTGCTTCATCTCCAAAAATTGAACTAAGTTCATCGATGCACTGTTGTTGAGTTAAACCACGTCGAAAGTTGTAAAACCTAATAGCACGAAAATATTCAAGATTTTATTCCATTTTTTGGGCGAGATTAATCTTTTAATTTAAAACAACACAAATAGCGCGCGTATGTCAAAACGTTCTGAGTACGGAGTGACAGAGCAACAGGCTCGGACAGAGCAAAAGCCCAGTTTTTCAATGGCTCGAGTTCAAAAACATTTTGTTTCAGAGCGATATTTTCTAAAAGCTGTATATGGCCTCACTATCTTGGCCGGTGTGTTCGTAGAAGTATGTCTACAGACATGTCACCATTTCTCGTTGAACTTCTTCATCTAGCACCAGCAGAACTTCTCCCGCATTATGTGTAAGTTTTATGTAGTTCACTACCAAACTCAGAAGGTCGTTTAGTAAGCCAAACAGAGTTCAAGAAACATTAATGTGATGCCTTCTGGGAATGTAGGCTATATCATCATCAAACAAGTAAAATTTCTTCACAGCTGAGTGAAAAGAAGGAAAAGTCCTTTGGAGAACTTCCATGTCTTGAAGCCGAATTTCTCGGCAACTTTTTCTTTTCCATTTTCGATGCTATTGTTTCATTCAGTGCATCAACTGTGATCGTAATGGGGTTTATTCTGCAATCGAAACCTTCAAGTTGATGGCACCGCAGTCCACAATGTATTTGCTTCCTCAGCAACCACTCGATCATGACCCCACGCCTTTAGCATTCCAAATCAAATTTCACGGTTAGACCTCTAAAACCCACTACGCCACGTCTTAATTTTTCATACCGTTCCGGATCAGTTGATTCTCAGAGAAGGATTGCAATCTTTCCCTATTTCAGTTCAAGAAAGATTTCTTAGATGTGCCGCCAGAAGTTGCTCGGTTTTATCTCTTTTCTGTCGTGATCGCTGGCGTTATCGTGAACCCATGAAACATTTGATTGTAGCGTAAACCTAACAGCTCTGATATTTTATGACGTTCATTTTATGCCAAGTCTCCGGCACGGCCGTCTTTAAGTTGTCAGATAACTGTCTTAACTCTAGATAAACGTGGAAATAATTGCCATGGCCTAGAACACTCCGTTCGCTCGAACCGCACCTCCCACTCGTGCAGTAATGCGAGCTGCAGCACACGCATCCACAATCGGTCAGAAAGCAATTATCCAGCGAATGGTAATGAGTACAACAAATTCCGATTCGGAATCGTACGAATGCGGCACCTTCGAACTTTGGCGCATGAATTCGAATGTCTTAACGGACTCTCCAGAAATGACCGCCTCTCCAGTCGGAGGCGCAGTTCTGAAAGCACACCACAGCAGTGCCGACCCACCGAACGCGATGGTCGTAAAAGTTTCGAAATAATTCTTCACCGGACACACACTAAATCACTGCACAGTCGTGTGGATATTTTTTGTTTTGCCTTTCTTCAGCTGTAATTACCACTATTGGCAGCGCAGCGCTGCCTTTTGGAGTGGCGCGCTGCAGCGGCGTAGGTAGCCAAGCCGCCACCTGAACCAACTCCAATCCATCCAGTTCCAGTTTCAATTCAAATCTATGACCGTATTCATGAATGAATAAGCAATCGGCTCTCAATGAACAGGGGAGGAGGGGGAAGCCAGCAGGCTAACAACCAAGCAACACAAAAAATTTTACAAGATACAAGACAAGATTGCTTATCTGCGGCGACATTTAGTCGAGTGATATATGATAATGTGTGTGCATGCAGCCCCATGAAAGTGTGGAACCGTTGGAAAGCATCTCTGCGTCGCGGTGCCGAAGAGGCCGGGGATACTCTTCTCAAAGAAATCCATGTCAATTAGATGCTGATTGTTGGGGGACGCCCTGTAAATTGTGCTTTGTTAATTTGACTGCGATGAGTGTGAGAATTCAAATATCTTCATCGTTAAGAGGAACATTTTAGTGCTTTCCGAAAGAGGTGCATGGAGCGATTTGGGAACTGCAGGCAGTTGGGGTCGCTAAGGTAGTAAGTTCCGCCCGCATGTCACGAAATATGCATTTCGCTATCTCTCGACGAAGCGCTCTTGAAGGCGTCGAGACTGCTCGATGCGGAGTGGGCAGTGTGCGGTCTTATCTGCAGATCTGGCGAATGACAATTCTGGAAACCGAGATCTGATCACGGTTGCATAAGACTTACGTGGATCTTTGAAAATTGAATTTGATTTATGAAATCGGACAGAGTTGGCCGCTCGATGTGGGCTTTATCGGGAATCCAGGAAGCCCCAACTGTGCGCTAGAAAACTTATTCAAGATTTCTATCAAGTTTTGCTTTTTGTGATTCAGGCAACAGGTTCTACGGGCGACTCGAGCAGGTCGTTGGTGAAAGATGTCAAATAGTCATAAGTATGTTTTGGGTCGGCTCAATGTGGACGATTTCTGTTGAATTTTCGTCCTTTGAAGAAACAAGACTAACACTAGTCTTGGGCCAGCAAGTGCGACTTGTTTGCTTGAATTTTCGTCTTTTGAAGAATCGTGGCTTGAACTAGTCCTAGGCCGTCTAGCTTAAATTCGATAATTTCCGGCAAGTTCATTTTGGACGATTTCCGTTGCGTTTTCGGCCTTAAAAGAAAGAGGCTTGAACTAATCTTGGTCCGGATAGCTTGGATGAAGTCGAACAAAGCTGCTGGTGCGGACGAACTGTCCGCAGAACTATTTAAAGCTGCTGGAGATGACCTGGTTGGGCGCATGCACCCGCTCATCTGTAAGATATGGTTGGAGGAAAACATGCCCGATGAGTGGAATCTCAGCGTCGTTTGCCCGGTTCACAAGAAAGGAGACCCCTTTGACTGCGCCAACTACAGAGGAATAAGTCTCCTGAACATCGCATACAAGATCCTCTCTGCCGTATTGTGTGAGCGTCTGAAACCGTTTGTCCATGACCTGATAGGTCCCTATCAGTGTGGTTTTATGCCAGGGAAGTCCACAATAGACCAGATCTTCAAATTACGGCAGATCTTGGAAAAAACCCAAGAAATGCAAATTGACACTCACCACCTATTCGTCGATTTCAAGGCTGCATATGACAGTGTGCATAGAGACGAGCTATACAGTGTCATGTCCAGTTTTGGCATTCCTACCAAACTCATCAGATTGTGTAGAATGATGATGGAGAACTCTCGCTGCTCCGTCAAGGTCGGTAACGAACTCACCGAGACCTTCAATGTCAAAAAAGGTTTTAGACAAGGTGACGCACTGTCATGTGACTTCTTTAACATCCTCCTTGAGAAGATCGTGCGTAACTCACAAGTCGACACCAGAGGCACTATCCTCCAGAAGTCAGTTCAATTACTAGCTTACGCAATGAGACTGCTCAAGAGGCAATTGAGTAATAAAGCCTTCTCTCGAAGGACTAAGTTCGCTTTATATAACAGCTTGATCATCCCCGTCCTACTTTATGGCGCGGAATCTTGGACGTTAGCAAAGGCGGATGAGGAAGCCCTTAGTCTCTTCGAGAGAAAAGTTTTGCGTACGATTTTTGGTCCTGTTTGCTTTGATGGCATCTGGAGGAGAAGATTTAATGATGAACTCTATGGTCTGTACAGCGACATGTGCCTGGTCAAGAGTCTGCGGATACAACGCTTAAGATGGCTAGGCCATGTGGAGCGTATGGACACCACTGCTCTGGCCCGACAACTCTTTGAATCCGTGCCATTGGAACAACGCAACAGAGGACGACCTAGACTAAAGTGGCACACACAAGTGGAGAAGGAGCTGAACCAACTTGGAGTGCGCAACTGAAGGCAGCTGGCGAAAAATCGTGCTGGCTGGAGAGGAATGTTGGTTGAGGGCCAGGTCCACCCCGGACTCTAGCGCCACAAGAAGAAGAAGAAGAAGCTTAATTGGATTATTTCAGTTTAGTTCTCTGAAAAACAAGACTCGGAGTAGTTTTGGGCCGGCAAGCTCAATTTGGATGCTTTGCTTTGCAATCCCGTTCTTTGAAGAAACGAAACTTGAAGTAGTTTTGGGGCGGCAAAGTCATTTTGGATGCTTTCCGTTGCATTTTCGTCTTTTGAAGAAAGAAGGCTTGAACTAGTTTGATGAACAATTTTGATTCTTCGCTTTGCATTCCCGTTCTTTGAAGAAACGAGACTTGAAGAATCTAATCTAATCTAATTTGGACGATTCCTGTTGCGTTTTCGTACTCGGAGGAAATGAAACTTGAACTAGTCTCAGGTCGATTAGCTTAAATTTGATGATTTCTGTTGTAGTATCGTTGTTTGAGGAAAGGAGACTGGAAGTAGTTTTGGGCCGACAAGTTCATTTTGCGTTGCATTTAGTCCTTGAAAGAAACTAGACTACAACTTTAGTTTGAACATTATTTGGATCCCTGCGAAACCTTGTAAGAGGACCGACAGAGAGCCTATCTGACATAGCGCAAGGACAGATGCTATTAAATAGGCATAGAGTTTTGAAATCCCCCGGTGAATATTTATTTGTGATTTAACATCTCGAATTATAACAGGTATTGACTACGGCCTTGTCTTCGAAAAAAATCTCACTTTCCGTTAAAGGTTTGAGGCCTTTCTAACCGCATTGTCGTTGTTAAGACCACTGCACCCGGCTGCAGTGTAACTCCACGTCGAGTGGAGAGGAAAACCACCATTTACTCCTAAACTGAGGTAAAAGGCTGTAAGACGGCTTCAAACACAGTCTTCGTGGTTCTTCAACTAGATGATCTATTGAATTCTCCGAATTACGATTCGCCCGATCGCCATTTCTGTCAAGCTATGACTTGTGTCGGGCTGCAACATCTAAGGCTGCAATCGTACCCAGACACATTTCCAGCTGTCCGGTTGTCCATCACGTAGACGTTAGAAATGGATAATTTTGTCAAAGTTCCCGAAGTTGTTCAAGTCATACTGATTCCTAACTTCCGGGGAAAAGTTGAAAAGTGGCTCATTGACATCCTAAACAGATATTACGCCTTTCCTCAAAGGAGGACTATGTTGTCTCTGTTTCTATATGCACCCCATGTCTCTATGAGTGT
This sequence comes from Eristalinus aeneus, assembly GCA_955652365.1. Classification (NCBI taxonomy): domain Eukaryota; kingdom Metazoa; phylum Arthropoda; class Insecta; order Diptera; family Syrphidae; genus Eristalinus; species Eristalinus aeneus. The sequence continues at coordinate 62,876,812 of OY019134.1, read as the reverse complement.
TTCGTCCACGTTCACGCTTGAAACACTTATCAGCCGTCCTGATGACTCATCGAAACGTTTTTCCCATCCCCTCTAGAAATGTCAAAACGTGTCGCTCACTGGACACAGTCATCTCAGAAACCCATTTGAAATCTGAGACCGTCTTGCGAAATTCAGCGGTTCTTAGAACTTAGAAAGATATCATCTCTGTGGCGACAGTTCTCATGTAGACATGGGATTATCTACAAATCTATTCCCCCTTTGTCATTCTTTTGCGCGACAGATTTTCGCTCTCGAAGTGTCACTTTAAGTCCCGTCGCAGTTATATGTCCACCAAAACGTGCCCGTTCAACTGTCACCGCCGAGAATGAATCCATCATGACACTTGCACAGCGATCAGCACTCATCGTTCATCCACGCGGATCGCGGAAAGATCACTCCAACGTCCGTTCCAATGAAATTGAATACCAACGAATTCCAGTCGCGTATTCATAATGCGCACGCAACTGAAACTGCCATTGACCTAAAAAGAAAGCGATGAGCCGCCGTGCCGCCGAGCCGCCATCGGAGTCAGACTTCCGATGAATTGCTGCCCGGTCGCTCCTCAACATCAGTGGCGCGCCGGCACCGATCTGGTTAAATGATCAATTGTGGAATTCGCCGAGAAAAGTATCTCATGGCCAAGCGGGTAGGATTCGTATGGGGGCGTTCTACTCCATTGGTCGCCACCATCATTGACCTACCCACCGTCGGACTAGATACTTGATTTGCGCCGCACAAATGTGACACACCTAATCAAAATGTCGCCATTGTTTGTCGGCATGCAGTTTCGATTTTCCATCACATCTGCGTGCATGCAGATATGTGCCCCAAGAGCGGCTGCCGCCGTCATCGCAGTCGCCGTCACCGTCACCGCCACCAGTTAAGGCGGCAATAAAATCCAATTAAAATATTTCACATGATGTTTCACCTATGGCAGCGTTGGGCGCCAATCCGAACGAAAGGAACGACAACTCGCGCGCCAGCCAAAAGCAGAATAATGCCAAAGTTGAGCAAAGCGAACCCGACGACAATTGTGACCATGTCCGGGCCGGAGTAAAACATTTTCCTAATGTCACATGATATTTTATAACATTTTATTGCACCGAGAAATTCAGTTGTTTCCAATTAAATTAACGAATCCGAATTAAGGAGACGTGTGCAAGGTACCTGGTGCGGCGCGCTGTGCAGCCCGCAGCGCTTCTCGGCGCCTTGTCTGCGCAGCTTTTGCAACCATGAATTGGTAAAAGTTTTCTGGTTGGTTTCGTTTTCCTGCGGATAGCTATCTTAAATTTGTATCGTTCGGGTGGACGGTGCACGCGTCTGGTGTGACGACGGAAGGACGAACCGCACAATAAGATACGATTGTAAACACACTCGTTTTACAGTAATGAACGTTAGCTTTTGCACAGAGACGTCAGCGGCCGCTGTTTGTGACGCGATTGTTTGGTTGAATTGGCGCGTATCTAATGCATGTACACACGGGTGTTGTGTACGTATGAAGTTTGCCGTCTCGCAGTGGTATCTGATGGATACTTAAATGAAAATATCCACAAATACTTCTCGTTGCCAGCGAACATATCTCACACAAGTATCTGTGGTTATTGTTTCGCTGACGGTTTCAACTTGGCGGTTTTCGGTGCTTTGCTTTTTTCTGTTTTGCATCTGAATATAAAGACGCCGATTGTTAGGCAGGTGAAATGAAAAGAGAGAGTGCGACCTGAATTGTGTTCTTGTTCACTTATGCCTCTGTCAACTCTGATGAACGGAGAAGGTGTTGCATCATAAAAACGGTCAAAACCAATCAGAGGATGTTTGGAAGAGTATATTTTTGATTTTCTGAGGACCACGCAATTGGACATTAGGCATAAGAATGCGACTTACTACAGTTGGAGCTTAAATCTCAAGCTCTCGTCTACAGGCACCCACAATTGAATAACAGAACCACCATCTTGGACTTGGAGTTTGCGTGCCGAAATCCCAATTCCGCCTTGCTCGAAAAAATCTAAACATTGACAGGGAATGGAAGTTTTCTGAACAGTACTCGAACTTGCTCGAAATTCAGTAAATTGTGTGCTGCAGAAAAAACATATATTACTCAGACGTGTTATTGATCTCTGCTTTTTGTTTGACTCCAAATGTTGAAGATTTCAGGCTTTATAAGGGTCTCTGTCTTCTTCTTCACACTCCCTGACGGCTTCCAACACATAAGTTGATAAGCTCAAATGATGGAAACCTCTGGGCCGTAATTAGTATTGCATCCGATGATTTCAAAACAAGAAAACTACACTCCACTGCACTACTCTCGCCTACATCAGTTTACTGCCGTCTCTGGACAGCGAAGTTTAAGAAACAGTTTTTCTTTGACAGTTATTACTCTTTGAGTGCTGCCAGCAGCTCGAAAGAGGTGGCGCCGTGAGAAAATCGACCTGTTCTGTCGGGAATCAAATCTGGAGCTCAGGGCTTGTGAGTGTCGTGTCCTGCCCACTACGACACAAGAGCTACTATATTGCGAAATCACATAGTCATACCTTTCGTTAGCTTCTGGCAGTTTTTCACGCAATCGACGGGTACAACGCATTAGCACTCAATTTCCTTGCGCTTGAATAAATCGAAATGTCTTTAGAAAACCAAAGTAGTTTGTACTCTCCAATTAATAAAAAAAAATAATAGTATTGAATATTTGTGGGTGAATTGAATCGGCACTCAAAGACAGTAGTGTTAACAAAAATAATACTTGTTGGCGCTACAGTCCAAAGGGACCAGGGCCTAGCTTGCTCATCAACTACTTGTGTTGTGCGCGCTACTGTTCTTTCACGAGTAGAAGGGACTTACAGTTTTTTGCCGACTCCGAACGGCGAGATTTGAGAAGCTTTCTTAGACAGTTATTACTCTTTGAGTGTTGTCAGCAGCTCGAAAGAGGTGGTGCCGTGAAAAATTCGAAAAATTGATGTTGAGCTGGGAGTCGAACCTAGACCCCTTGGCGTGTGAGCGTCGCACTCTACCCTCTACGCCAAGACGGCCGCGGTACTGCTAACGTCAAAATAAAAAAACGTTGATCCTCTCTGAATTCCAGTTGGAGTGTAATCACATAGGCAAAAATCGAAATCGAGTCAACAGTCCCGCAAAATAAACAGTTACCAAAAACTGATTCAGTATTAATATGGATCAACTTATCCGTATAAGTGATAGCTAAAAAAACCAACATAACACCGTAAAACGTCAATCATGTTTAGCAATTCGTTCCCTCAGATATCACTCGTTTAAACTAAATCCTTTCTTTCTGGCTTAATATGTTTTGTTTCTTTATGATCTACACTTTTTTTTTGAAGGGAAAGTGGCCGCGTATTGGGTAAAGTGCGACGCTCACACGTCGAAGATCCAGGTTCGATTCCCCGGCCGAACTATTCGAATTTTTCTCGGCACCATCTCTTTCGAGTTGACAATACTTAAAGAGAAACAATTGTCTTAGAAAAAGCTTCTCGAACTGCGCCGTTCGGAATCGGCAAAAAACTGTAGGGCCCTTCTACTCCCAAGAGAACAGTAGCGCGCAAGCTAGGCCCTGGTTCCCCCTGGACTTTTGTGCCACACAATTAAAGTTTGACGCAATGATAAGTTTGTAGTTCTTTGAATCCCTCACACCAATCTCAACATTACACCATTCAAGATACCATGTTATAATGGACAATTCTTTCGAAACTGAGAAGCTTGGATGGTGAAATGTCTCAGTTTCTTCTGTGAATTTTCTCAGTTCGCAGTTCATTCAAGGCGAACTTCTTCTGAGAAAACCCTCATCAGCATGGTGTGCAGTTTAAAAACAGATGCACATCCCTAAGGGAGTTCCAATGAATTTTTGAATAGGTTAAGGGTATGTTGTGGTGTCCTGTCAGATGGTGTCCTGTCAGATGGTGGCCTTTGTTTTCATTTTCATTTCATTTCATTGCGGCGGCACCGAAAAATCATCATAAAAAAATATTTCATCTGTTACTTAAATAAGAGCATTTGTGACTCATTTTAATTGACATATAAATAAGGATCATGGAGACATTGGATGTAAACACAAAAATTCCCTTCTCCTCCCCACCTTTGTAAGTTGATCAGTTTTGAGCGGCACATCCAATCAATCATCCTAAGCCCAGATATATGGAAGTCAACACATAACAGCTCCGCTGTACTCACTCCCCGTCACCGCCTATGATGTTCCCAACCATCCAGCGATCCTTACTATGTCAACTCAATTAGTTCCAAGCCTAGAAACGGACGGACTCCACGGATTCCAATTTGTCACGTTTCAAAGCCTTGACCCGAGTGGGCGTTGAAGAGACTTTCTAACGAACCGCACAACAACAGGAAGCGACACACCTAATCGCTTGCGAAATCCCCTTCCGAACTATGTCAATCTCCGCTTAACCGCTGCCGCAACACCGCAACACAACCACTTACGTTTGTTTCCACAAAAGATACAATTTATTGATCCGAGCTTTCCATTGTGCTCTTTGGCTGCTCACTGCTTCTGATTTTCAGTGCCAATTTGCATCAGCGCAGTCCCTTGGTCGGCGGGCGAATCGCGTAAGCAGGCGGTCTAAGCAAACAGAATTATGGAATTAGTCCCATAAATCTGCAGTCGCGACATGCTTCGCCCGATGCATATGCAAATGCTCGCGGGACGCGCATTAACATAATCCATCAGATTCAATGACAAAATTACAAGCACCGCCACTGCCGCGGCACAATGGCTCTTGACACATTTACGAAACGAAATTCAATTTTATCGATGACGGCGCAGGCGGCGTCTGTGTCGGCGGCACTCGTCCCTGCCCCAACCTTGGCTCCATTTCGATGATGCTCTCTGGTCTAATTCAGGCAAATGCATTGTTTCCATTATTGCATCGATCACGTCACTGGTGGTCGGCGACGTGAGAAACCCTCATCTCATGGTCCACTAAGTGTGTAATGGCTGCGTGCTGAAAGTGTAAAGATGCACGCTGGCCAGTCAAGAGGAACCTCTTACAAAGCGCGTTGAGCGAGGAGTGCCAGTAGTGCAAATAAGACCCCTCCAACTCACGCGGACACAAAGACAATCGGTGGGATATGGCGAGCTGCCTTCCGGGCGATATCCTTCGCTGTGCCGCACACAGGATGTCGGTATGAGATACGTGCATAGGGGACATGAGCGACTGCTCCCCCTGCCAGCATAAATCAAGCTCCGATGCACTCGGATGCATCGAGTTACACACTCCCTGTCTGTGGTTGAATGCACTCTCATCGGGGATGATTAGCGCACAAATTAGGGGTTGCTACAATGTTTTCTTGCCTGTGGGAAGGTATCACCGTTTTGCGCGGGAATGACACAAAGGTGAGGGCTTCCTCGCAATGTTTGCGCTCCGCAATCACTTGGAGATTTATGACGTCTGCCTGCATTCAATCGACAAATGAAACGGCAATGTGCCCGTAAAGGTCGAGACGGAATTTTTCGGGCTATTAAACGATGATTTATGTCGTGCGGCGCATATGGTGCCGCCGGCAGCAGCGGTAAGCAATAAAGAGCGGTCGCGTGTCTTCCTAATTGAATTTCATTAAAAGAAAGAAAGTTTTCGTCATTTCCGATTGCTCTTGGCGGACACCCGTGGGGTGGCGTAATTTAATTCAATTGGTTTGTAGACGCATAGGTGCCGTCTGTGTCGAGGAGACTGAAACATCGAGCGCTTTGCGGTGCGGCAACTTAACCCCGACCACCTCCTTCACTGCTGAGCATATTTATGAGGTTGTTCCTCAAAGGGTCGTTGGCAGTAGACAACGAGGAAGTGGCACTTTTGCTACCCGCCACCCCCTCTTAAGTATACGTACGTTGAATGTCTAATCCGCACTGCAAATCTTACGAAACTGCATTGTGTGCAATTTTTAGTCGTCTGAAAAGTATGCGACAACGCGGCGCAGGGGCATCTTTCCATTTGGTATGCATATGTGGTTCATTGGGGAAACTTTGAATTTACGCGATTGGGGTTCCGACTTTCATTTTGTCGCGTCTTTTAAATAACTGAAAAATTTTTAATGTCGTGCGAAGAGGGGGGTGGAGAGGTAACTGAGTCTTGTGTGTCGGTCTTCCGACTTGAAGGTGATTTAAAGTAGTTTTCAACAATTCTTGGCTCTGTTTCATGTTAGTCCTGGGCGTATACGCTGGGATCTGAAACGAACACGACTAGATTTACAAGAAGATTTTGTTGAGTTTTTGACTTTTTAGCATCCTCTGACTAGGAACCTCAAAGTGTGTTTTGTTTCGTATTCAGGGACCGTCTTCGTGTTGTCCATTCGTTTCAGTATTTTTTTGGGCGAAAAGTTCACTTGGCTAATGACACCGCAAGGGGCTTAGCGTGCAACGGTGAATGTACTGATCTCGATGCCATCGACTTAAACATGATCAAAAATTCCGAGCAGAACTTTCCCGTCGATAACAGAAGCTGCATTTTCGTACTTTTTCAGCATTTTTGAAATGCATGCGCCTTGGGGGAGGATTGGGTGCACAAACAGGTCAGTCCTTTGTGGCTGGCACTAATTAATCAATTGAGCCCAGAGAATCAGCAATAGTCGTGAGCAATTTTGTGTTTGGTTTCGGCGCTATTGTGCTTCTTCTTGTTGCTACATGCCGGGGTGGACTTGCGCTACTAAGGCTATTGCTTTTTGCTACATAACCAAAATTAAGGAAGTCCTTTGCTATAATAATTGCATGGTACGACAGTCGAAAGGGGGACCAGGCTCTTACTCATCAACTACAACTTGTGCGCGCTACTGTTCTCTCACGAGTAGAATGCGCCTACAGTTTTCTGCCGATTCCGAACGACGAAGTTTGAAAAGCTTTTTCTTAGACAGTTATTACTTGAGTTTTGTCAGCTCGAAAGAGGTGGTGCCATGAAAAATTCAAGGTGTTCAGCCGGGAATCCAACTTGGACTTTAGGCGTGTGATATCCGTGGCTATCCCAAAAATAATACTCACGATTTCATAACTCTGTTCGGGACGCTGATTTTGTGTGTCTGACTTATTCTCCGTTTTGATTTCTTTCACTTCCAGTGCAATTTTTGGGACCTCCATTTCAATGTTTTTATTGTTAGTCAACGACCGAACGAACTTAGAGATGATCGCATCTCTGTTGTCGGTTTGTAAGCTTCGCACGGTCTTCTGAAGAATGAAGTGAGCACAGTCAGATCACAGAGGGATGCCGCGTGTCCCACCCTTTCCAGGGTCGGAAGTCCGAAGAGGGTTTGGTGCTGACCTTGATGCAGCAGCGGGAAATTCTTCCTCGTCATCATAGAGAATCTGACGAGATTGGAAGAAATGCCAAACCTTGGCATGACACTGTATAACTCGTCTTTTTGCCATCATTTGCGACCGGGAAATCTACAAATAGATGTGTGGTGTTTTTGGGCCTTAACTAGGATTTTCCGCATACTTTCCTGGAGTACTCTCTTTTTCAACTGTACTTCTACGGACCTATGAGTTTGCATTGTGGACACTACAGCCAGTCATAAGGAACTCCAGAGAGAATCTTGCTGACACTGCAAACTGATCACTCGGCAGCTGACTAAGTTTTTGATTTCTATTTTCTTATGGTACCTGAGATCCCATTCAATGGACATGCCTTCAGTCGTTATTTATAAATAAGGTGTGAGTCCACGCCGAATTTAGTCGTTTTCCGAGTTCACGACAAATTTAGTCGTTCCGAGTAATTCCTGGACTCAGCATCGTTATTCGAGATCAGTCTAGATGTTGTTACTTTTTCGTCGTTTATGTCAAAACCATCATTCTTGTCTATCGTCCTGCACCATCGTCATCAGGTTCTATTAGGTGGTTGGGGGTTAGTTAACGCATAAGAGCCGTCCGGGGCGCTATCGGGAGCTATTCCCTAGCGCGCTATTAGGCGAGTTTATGAACTTGAGCCAACTATCTCGCCATGGGTCTACTGAGTGTTTTCTTTCCTGATGGAATTGCGCGTCGGAAGTAAAGGAAACATCGGCGGCACGTGTGGAAACTTATCACTTAAGCGATTCAACATTGAGTTCACCCTGCACCGTGGGGATTTTCAGCCTTCCATTCAGCCAGTCCATTCGAGTAACTCACTCAACTTTTTCTTCTCCTTCTTCTGCTTCTTCTTCTTCTTCTTCTGCTTCTTCTTCTTCTTCTTCTGCTTCTTTTTCTTCTTCTTGTGCTTCTTCTTCTTCTTCTTCTGCTTCTTCTTCTTCTTCTTGTGCTTCTTCTTCTTCTTCTTCTTCTTCTGCTTCTTCTTCTTCTTCTTCTGCTTCTTCTTCTTCTTCCTTTGCTTCTTCTTCTTCTGCTTCTTCTTCTTCTTCTTGTGGCGCTACATTCCGAGGTGGACCTGGATCTCGAACAAAAGGCCTCTCCAGCCGGCACGATCTTTCGACACCTGCCCCCAGTTGCCCACTCCAAGTTGGTTGAGTTTTCCCTCCACTTGTGTGCGCAACCTTATCCTCGGCCGTCCTCTGTTGCATTGTTTCAATATCTCAGATTCGAAGAATTTTCGAGCTGGAGCAGTGGTGTCTATATGGTGTACATGGCTTAATCATCTCAAGCATTGTATCAGATGAGGCTTGATCAGGCGCATGTCGCTGTACAGCCCTTAGAGTTCGTCGTTAAATCTTCTCCTCCAGATGCCATCAACGCAAACAGGAGCAAAAATCGCAAGAAAAACTCCCTCAACAGCGCGAAGAAATCTCATTTCTGTAGCTTGTGCTCGTGATCTTATTCTTTCCCACATTTCATGACCGTAAGCGAAATTTGGAACAAAGACTGTGTTCAAAACCGACAGCTCGGCATCTACATTGAGTAAAATTTTATAACGAGCGCTGGACTAGTGACTTCTTAAATGTAGGTTTTCAAAATCAACCAGAGCCGTCACATATTGGATGGCGCAACAGTGGATCATGGTCTAGCTTCCTCAGCAAATTCACACGTTGCGGGTGCTGCTGCTCTCCAACGAGTGTAAGGGACATACGGCTTTTTGACAATTGCAAAGAGCGAAATTTAAAATGTTTATTTCAAACACGGGTCTCCTCTTTTGGTATTGTCAGCAGCTCCAAGGATGTGATGCCAGGTGTTCAGGCTAAGAATCGTTTCTGAGACCATCGGTGAGTGAGTCTCGCACTTGACCTGCTGCGCTAAATCTACCACAAACTGAGACTGTACCCACATACATACATATTTCCGTTACTCCTCTTTGATGACTACACAAAAATCATTTCGCCGCGATCTCCACCATGAATTGCATCCCACCTTACACTTGGCTTCTATTTTCATCTGACCAGAATATGCAGGAGTGGAATAGAAGTGCATTCCACTTCCCCTTCATTCCTGAAATCCACTCCACTTACTTTTGCGGCACTGATGAAAGGTTTCACTTTTGCTCGAATTGAAAACGCGTCCACGCCCTTCTGTATCACGTTAAAAACTTTTCCCCAACACTTCCGAAATCCCATTAAACTGCCGCCGCACAGAGAACGGAGGAAGTCGACTTAAAAAAGCGATAAACAGTCGGATTCCAGGCTCAAAAACTGTCGCACGGCAACCATATCTCTGCACACGATCGCTCGCGACATCTGCGTGCAAGCACAGACAAATTTTTATTGCACCATAAACTGATGTATCAAGATGTTCATCTCGGACCACCCGGCCAAGTCGCAGAGATAAGCTGCATCTAAACAGCCTTCCGGCAAATGAAATTTCCAGTACGCCCTTCTGAAAAAAAATACAGCCGAAATTCTGAAAGCGGCTTGCCCACTAAGCCGACACGTTCCGGCTGACAGACGCACTGCCGAAAGTGAATTTCGTGGCGCAACTTTCTTCGGCTGATTAGGGACGATTAGCTGGCCATCTAACGATCCGGTCATTTGTCAGCGGCCGATAGTTGTTCGCTCCGCTGCTCGAAATGGAGACGTCTTTATGCCGCAGCCCACACTTGAACTTATCCACGACTGCACCGAAGAACGCACTTAATTGCCCACGAGAACCGTTGGCCGCTGTGCACAGCCAGCGCTGGGAAAGCCCATCTGGGCCACATTCATATGTTAATTGGCGTGTCGGGGAGGGACGCAGAGAGAGTCTGATAATTATTTGTTTAAGGTGGAACATTTTGAAATTAATTAAGTCCCATTTGCACACGACTCCTATCAGAGTTGGGCGCCCGCAGAAGGAGGCGATCGGTGACGTCCAAGAAAACGGTTCAGTTTCACTGGCATGTCGTGAGAGCGACTCTTCCCCGTGGGCTTTCTTCGGATGCGGAGTTGCAGCGTACCTCGAGTACGTACATCTAATGCAGCTCAAATTGCATGCACCAACAGCGAGGTATGCCGCCTCGCGTTCGTGCTAACCACGCTGCCAATTTGAGTCTTAATTTTGAATTTGATTTTGAACTTGGTCATGCACAGTCTTCTCATAAATCAAAGTCCCAAAAGCGGTTGTTTAGGTCTGGGAATCGCGCCGCGCCGAGGTGTGTGCATGGGAGAATAGTTGCCGTCGGTACCGCGGCAACGACAACGACGGCGACGACGCGGGTAGTATTTGCTGAAATCACCGCGCAATCTAAATTCTCGCTTGAGGGTGGAAAACTTCGCAGTTCTCACATCACAACTGCAGTTGCAATTTATCATGCACGCTGGTGGACTAGGGAGCCGCCGAGGAGAAGCAGGACCCGCACCTCTGCCGTCGACGGCTGCGAGTCGTGGCGAGTGGCGTGCTACGCCGCTTGCCCTGGTGTGGGAGAAAAGTTTTTCTTCCGTTCGGTTATTTATCGGGTGGAGAGTGCTTTGATATCGAAGTTGATTTCATTTTGGGGGCGGTGATATCGGCGAATTTTATTTTATTTTGCACTCGCCCGAAATTTTTGATTCAATTATGATAAGGCGAGGAAAGTGCTCAGCTCCAAGGGACTTGAAGGCAAGGAATTTTTGGAAGGATTGAGAGCCTAAAGGGGGTTTTGAAGGTTTCTTGCACTTTTAGGTTCCAGTTCATCGAACGAGCGGAGAGTGGAATGACGTGTTCAATCAGCACTGCTCCGTGTGTCAGAATAACTCTGCGTGCAAAGTCTTTGAGAAGAGGCGCTTTGGTACTTTAAGCTTTTAATAAGCAGGAAAACGGTAGCTGAATGAGATCGTTAAGAACTGCAAGCAAGCTTCTCTGAGCTGCGTGCGTTCGTCCAACTTGTTGCTTTCTGAAGTCAAGACTAAAGAAAGACTTCTAAACTTTTGTTTAAATAAAAGTGCTTGGAATCGATTTTAATTTCCTGCTTGATGAGCTGAAACTTAGAACAGTCCAATGATGGAACGCCGGAAGACTTGATAACAAGTAGGAAGCTCCTTAAAGATTCAGTGATCAAGAAGGCAATTGTTTCGCGCTCTTAATATAGGTCCCTGTAAACGGAGGAAGTGTTTTGAACCAATTCTGCTGATGAATGTCAGTTAAATTCTTCTTCCTCATGTGGCGCTACAGCCCGGAGTGCCCAGGCAGCTGGTACCTTCATTAGCCTGTAGCCTCCAATTCCACATGCGCAGTTTGGTGGGGTTCTCCTGTATGAGCCCAACGTATCACATCCGTATCACTATTTATAGTGACAACGGAAACACTGATGGAGGAAAGACCATCTGTGGCGGGATGGCGGCTAACAGACCCAGGCTTAGAGGGAACCTGACTGGTAGTGACAGCTTAACCAGAGGCTATATTCTGGTGCCACGGGAGGTCAGGGGCCCCTGGAACTTCGGTTCCAGCCTGACCATTGCGGTAGGCCCCCTTGTGGGAGTTTCGTGGTGGCTGTGGTTTATCACCTAACATCGCGGGTAGAGTCGAGGATAGTGTACTGTGCTGACTTGTCTAGCCCATTGTTTAAGCAAAACTAGGCAAGTCGATTAGGGGACTATCCCTTCTCAGTGTGGAGTTGCATTTTCAACCGGGCGCTGCGACCCAAGGAGCGGAAGTGGTTTTAGGAAGGCTTCGCATCAAACCAAGGTGGGGTGCCCCTCAAGCATGATCCCAGTTTGGTACTTGGGTAACTAAGGCGTTAAGTCTTGCGTTACTTACGACTCTTGGGAAAAAGGTTCCCCGTGATGTAAGCCGTTAAGGCAGGTGATCACGTAAAACCAAATCCCAGATCTGTATGAGCACAACGATTTATTTATTAACTCTGCTCCTTTTGTCCGCTTCGATTTTGTTGTTTCTATGTACTAAAGGCAGAGGAAGTCTTGGAGAGTTTAAAAGGTACATCTTCTAGAAAATGTACATCGCTTCTGCATAGGTTGACTAACTGAATGACTGTAAGCTGTCGTTGTGTTACTGGTGAGAAGAAGAAGTTCACCGCGTCTGCTGTGGCTCTCTTCTCCATTGCCCGTGCATTTGAAACACCCCTCATAGTACGGACACAAATTTATATGTATGTACATCAGTTCCGTATTCTTGGAAGTGATAACCAACTTCACCCCAAAGGTGTAACATTTGTCAGCAATAATTAGTGTGCATCTGCGTCTGTTTCAGACAACGATAATGTTTTTGGTCTCTTTTAGAAAATAACCGATTTTTTTTTATAATTGATGCGTGCAAAAGGGGTTGCGAGTACCCTTAAGTGACCGGATCAAGTTACAGCACGGGCCGGAGGTATAGAGGGAGAGAGGGAGAGGAGGTACCGATGCACATTGGTTTTAAATGCCTGTGGATTGTAATGAGGAGGAAAAATCGAGCTGGGAAGAGCATTCCAGATTCGTGTCGTGCGGCTAAAGCACGAGTCTCTGAATTTGACTGTACGTCCGAAAGAGGGCTTGAGGGTGAATTAGTGGGCATTCCTAGCGAGGCGTGTACTGCGGCTGAATTCTTGAAGGGGAGGAATGCAACTGGCTAATTCATCTGAGCATTTCTTGTTAAAATAGCGATAAAAGAGTGACAACGACGCAACATTACGTCGGTGTTCTAACGAGTCAATCGACTTCGCAATATTACTGTCACCTATTAGTTTTATCGCTCGCTTTTGAATTCTATCCAGCAGGTGCAGGAAGGTCTTAGAAGCACCTGACCAAAAAGGAGCGTTATACTCTAGTTTTGGGCGTATGTAGGCCTTGTTTATTGTAGCCAGGTCAGAGGGGGTGAAGTACTTCTTGCCTTGCTTAAGGAAGCCTAGACATTTGGCAGCATTTTTGGCGACCTCAAATATGTGATCGTTCCAACTCATTGTTGGATTGATACACATATCGAGGATGGAAAGTCTTTCGGTTTAAACAACGCAAGTGCCGTTCATGGATAACGGCTGATTAGTTTGTGATCGCTTTAACGACAGTAGACAGCACTGGGTTTTGGGAATATTAAATTCCACTCTATTCTTATTTCCCCAATCGATTATGCTGTCAAGGCCGGAATTTAATTTGCTTAACATAAGCTGCCGTTCCGAGTCTATGGCCGAAGTGGAGGGACCTGAACCAAGGAACGAATATGAAAAGCTGAGGGTACTGTCATCAGCGAAGGAATGAATAGGATTAGAAGTAGCAGACAGGAGATCATTTATAAAAATGAGGAAGAGTGTCGGAGACCAAACTGAGCCCTGGGGAAAACCAGCATTAATATGGTGAATATCAGAAGTTTTAAATAAACTTCATTATCGGGAAGTTTTGAGTTCTTTTTTTCAATTGGAAGAGAAGTGAAGCTGAAAGGGCTTGTAGAAATGTATGATGGTCTGCTTCAACCGATAAATCATCCAGAGAACGTTTCAGACGCTTCGAAAGTGCTGATTATAGAGTGGAAGACAAAGAGCGTCTCGGTCAGCCGTTTGAAAGTTTGAAAATAAGGAATTGGGGGCTTTACTGGAACAAAATTTTGTATCAAATGCAAAGTTGACTCTCAGAATCGTTGGGAGAGACTCAACAGTAAATCTCCGTTCGATAAAAGTATTTTGAATTTATTCAAAAACAAGAAAATTTGGTGTCGTTCGAGTTCAAACCATCAGACGTCGAAAGGTAATTTTTCGCCTCTTGGAAGATCTCGTATTTTGGTTAAACAGAACAACTTTCCGACCTCGGAATGTGTGTCAATCCTACACTAATCGAGAGCGATTGCATATTTCAGATCAGTAAAAAGCCTGAAACCCGCTCAGAGTTCGACGGTGCCTGCCCCAACCAGAGTAGAAGCCGTCAAAGAAGCTTCAAATCCATGGTTTGACAACGAGTGCAGGCAAGTACATGCAGTCAAACAAGGCCTCTATAGGGCCATGCTTCATCGAAAAATGAGGGCTGTTCGTGAGCTCTACGAAAAGAGAAGAAGGGAAGTGCACCGGCCTCTCAGAGGGAAAAAGAAGGAGCATGAGAAGCGAGTAAATGGAATGGTGTTATGGCAGGAATGAAGTCCGAAAGTTTCACCGAAAGGTAAAACAGCTATCCGTAGGATACAAGATTCGGACCGAAGCCTGCCGGAAACAAAATTGACAACTTGTGGTAGAGTCACAGTCTGTGCTGAGAATCTGGAAGGATCATTTCTGCAGACTCCTCAACGGCGATGAAGGTCCAAATTCCGCTGGTGGGCAGAATGTTCCACTCAATTTGAACGATGACAGACAAGAATTCCGTCCCCCGACTTAGACGAGATGAAGATAGCAATATCCAAGCTAAAATCGAACAAAGCTGCTGGAGCAGATGGACTGCCCGCAGAACTATTTAAAGCAGCTGGAGATGGCCTGGTTGGGCGCATGCACCAGCTGATCTATAAGATATGGTCGGAGGAAAGCATGCCCAATGAGTGTAATCTCAGCGTCGTTTGTTCGGAACACCAAAAAGAAGACTCCCTTAACCGCATCAACAATTGAAAGATCGGAGTCCTCAACATCGCCTTCATGACTCTCTCTGCCGTATTGTCTGAGCGTCTGTATAAATATTTCTTGTCTTATCAGTGTGGTTTGAGGTCAGGGAAACCCATGATAGACCAGATCTTCATTTTACGTCAGATCCTAGAAACGACGCAAGAAGTACATGCACCACCTATTCGCCGATTTTGAAGCCGCATATGCCGAAGCGTGTATAGGACGCGCTAGACACTTTCACGTCCTGTCTTGGCACTACTACCAGATTTGTCAGGTTGTATAGAATGCCGATGGAGAACTCTTGCTGCTCCGCCAAAATCGGTAACGAGCCCACGGATCTTTTCAATGTCAGAAAGGTTTGGACAAGGAAACGATATAGGGATTTGGAGCTAAGGCCAGCATAGGACCTCACACCTCGGTAGGTACCTTCACGTCAGGTTTCCAATCGTCAACTTTTGCGATTCTACAGCGCCACGAACTACAATGTAAAGTGCAGGTGAAATGGACAAAGTGTCTGCTTTTGTATCGACAGCCTTACTCAACCTTCTAACCATTTTCAAGAAAGTAGAGGTATACAAGTTTTCTCTTAATTTGGTTCGCAGACATTATTCGCCAAAACATGTCCGAGACAACGTGGGATCATGGGAAACGAGATTGGTCATCAAATTGCTAGCCCGGTTCACAAAAATGGAGACCTCTTTGACTGCGCCAATTATCGAGGGATTAGTGTTCGTGGTTGCCGTGGCGTAGCGGGTAGAGTGCGACGCTCACACGCCGAAGGGTGTAGGTTCGACTCCCAGCTCAACTCCCATTTTTCAAATTTTTCACGGCACCAGCTCTTTCGAGCTGCTGACAACACTCAAAGAGAAAAAACTGTCTGAGAAAGCTTCTCAAATCTCGCCGTTTTGAGTCGGCAAAAAACTGTAGGTCACTTCTACTCGTGAGAGAACAATAGCGCGCACAACACGAGTAGTTGATGAGCAAGCTAGGTCTTGGTCCCCCTTTGGACTGTAGCGCCAAAAATCATTATTTTTATTAGTGTTCTTAACATCGCCTGCAAGATCCTTTTTGCTGCATTGTGTGAGCGTCTGAAATTGTTTGTCCATAGCCTGACAGATCCCTATCAGTGCGGTTTCAGGTCAGGGAAGCCCGCATTAGACCAGATCTTCACTTTACGGTGGATCCTGGAAAATGCTTTCCACTTTTCCACTTTCCTTTCATATTACTCTTGGTTGCCAACTTGTTTTACTTGGAGACATCGCTCTGTCCTTGAATGTCGATTTTTACCTTCGTAGGAGGGTTGCCTTTTATATTTCGGGATAAGAGAACAAAAACAAATATTATTCATCGAAAATAGCTTTATTGTTTTTTAAAATATTCCTTTTTAAGATCTATACACTTTTTGCATTCGTTTGAACCAATTTTTGAAGCATTTTTTCCACTCTGATTGAGGTATCTCCAAAACATGCATTCTGAACGCATCAACCATTTCTTCAGGTTTGAAAAAGGTTGACCTCTCATTTTATTTCATACGTACGGGAATAACAAGAAGCCATTCGGTGCCAAGTCAGGACTATACGGCGGATGACTCATCAAATCGATGTCTTGAATGCTCAAAAATGCAGTTGTTCGAGCCGATGTGTGAGAGCTCGCATTGTCGTGGTGATGAGTGATCCGTCTTCGGCGG
Source organism: Eristalinus aeneus (assembly GCA_955652365.1). Taxonomy (NCBI): domain Eukaryota; kingdom Metazoa; phylum Arthropoda; class Insecta; order Diptera; family Syrphidae; genus Eristalinus; species Eristalinus aeneus. The sequence goes on along the minus strand of OY019134.1, from coordinate 62,860,276 downwards.
TTGGTTTTTCCCGATTTTTTGGAAGACAACCGGCAAACAAATGGTTGAGTACCACTCAAAATTGACTTTTCTGCGTTGTTTTGGTGGTACGGTTGCGACTTGTCTAGTTTTTTCGAAACAACAGGCGACCATTTGTTTGGAAGTGCTTCGTGCGCGAACAACTTTTGTTGGATTTGGCTCAATTTGAAGCACCCTTGCAGTCGACTGCTATTGACTTTCGTGCTCGTACGCGAAATCCACTATTCGTCACCTGTCACGATGTCATAGACGTGTTTCGAAGCACCGCGATCGTATTTTTGGAGCATTTCTTTCCACAAATCGACACGAGCCTTTATTTGAGCGATTGACAAATTGTGTGGAATCCAACGCGAACAAATCTTTTTGACCGTCAAATGTTCATGCAATATTGAAGGTATGCTGGTCCCACTAATGCCTAAAGTTGTCTCAATCTCACGATAGGTCACATGACGATCTTGCAATATCAGTTGGCGCACAGCATCAATGGTTTCCGGAACAACAACTGATTTTGGACGACCTTCACGAAATTCGTCTTGGAGTGAACTACAACCTCGGTAGAATTCCCCATACCATCGATAAGCACTGGTCATTGATGGAGCTTCATCGCCAAGAATAGAATTAAATTCGTCGATGCACTGTTGTTGACTTAATTCACGTCGAAGGTTGTAAAAAATAATCGCACGAAAATTTTCATAATCGACCAGAAGCGTTCAAAAGACTAACAATAAGGGTGTGTGTGTTCCACCAGTACAACGCCAGACCACACACTTCGTTGATGACTGGTCAGAAACTACGAGAGCTCGGATGGGAGGTTTTATCGCATCCACCATATACACCGGACATAGCGCCAAGTGATTACCACCTCTTCCTGTCCATGGCGAACGCCCTTGTTGGTGTGAATTTGAACGCAGAAGAGGCCTGAAAAAAGTGGCTGTCCGAGTTCTCCGCATATAAGGAGGAGAGCTTCTACGAGGCAGGTATTATGCAGTTGCCGAGGAGTACGAGGGGGATATTATGAAACTGCCGTTTAGATGGAAACAGATTATCGAACAAAACGGCGCATATTTGAACTTAATCCGATCACTGTAACACTTTTTATGAAGCATTGAATGAAGAGCAAAAAACGGGAGATATTTGGCAACCTTCGATTTTGAGTGATGGTTTTTTGATATATTTTTATTACAAGAACAAGTGTTTGGAAACAGATTGAATTTCAAATTTGTAAGTCCTTCCGGGCTTACGTCAAGGTCTTGTCTCTTATTGTGCACAGTGAGAAGTTTTTATTCTGCTGAATCCTTTCTAGATCTGAATCCTTTTGAGAATGAGAGACGACGGTTCTAGAAGTTGCATTTCTTCTTCAACTAGTAGGTAATTCCTTTTATTTGTAGTGCCTCACAGGTTCTCAGAAAGTGATTTCTTCCGCGTTCCCCAAGAACCTGCCGAGACATTCATCAGTTTATCTGGGTTTATTCAAGTTATTCCGAAGGCTTCGGTGATCTATTAGGAAGCCTATGAGGATACGAAAGCTGTTCCTGTTCGATGCGATGCATGCTTAAGAGCTTCTGTGGTTATACTGATCCAGGAACCTTTGTGACTGCCTCATACCTTGAGCATTGCTTCAGTTTTTCGTCCAGTTGCTTTTTTCCATCCTTTCCTTCTAAAACTTTCTTTGAGAAGATGATCTCCTATATCACTGAATGATTCAGAGCTCGTAAAGGAATGTCTTTCTTCTTGCCAGGAAAACAGTCATCTCATTGTCACTATCCCTATATGTCCAGCAAAGTTTTTTTTCTGTTTAATTCCATTTGCTTCTTCTGGGAATGCCTCCCAAATGAACTTGAATTTGATAAGGACGGTGTTTAGAGGCATGAGCTGTCTGACATGTGAGTAGCTTACTTTACATCAAAAGGTTTCTACTGCAAACTGCATGCATGAATACCCAGGTCTGGGTAGCTGACTGAGCTTTTCAAAAAAGTTGTGTTTCATTGTCCCCTTCAACCAACTGCGAGGTTATCATCAGGCTCTAAAAATGTGTTTCTGGCGACGAGCTACACTCTTTACAATTCAACACCTTGCATCACATGCTCGTTGGCCTCGTTCAAAGGCAAAAAGGCTCAAACTCATGAGTTTTGCCAATTTTTTTTTGCAATTTGTGCACTTTGCCTGCAGCCAAATGGGAATTTTTCGACTCAGTCCACTCCATCCGCTGTCTCGTTAGCCCCTAAACTTGTGCATAAGGCGATGATGAAATTCCGCACGGCACAGAGCCAACGACAAAAACCTCAACTCCACAGTAATATGTCACAAATATCTTGAACTGCGCTGTTCGCAATTTAATCTCGATCTTAAAGAGCCCGTAGCTCAGATACTTATCGGAATTCAAGACCCAGCTCGCTGTCATTGACGCAGTCAACAAATCACACTCAGGTTCCGGTAAAACTTGAATCACCCTGCTCCACCGCTGCAAGGTTGCCACTTTGACTGTCCACAGTGTCTGGTGATAAAATTCAGAAATGCCTGTGCACCAACGTGTTATTTTGATGGATGGGAGCTGCTGACATTTAAAGCACTCCGGGCCGGGGGAGACTGATTTATCTCCGCCGCGGCTTGGAATTTCGTTCAAATGCGCCAAATGGCTTTTGTCGACTTTCTTCGGTCGCCAGATTGAATCTCGGCACCAAAACTCTCCGATAGGTCATCTCGGAGTGTGAATGCAAACTCAAGGCCCACAGCGTTCATCGCAAACTTGTTCAACTGGAATTTCTGTAGGCCCCCGTACAGCGTCTTCGAAATTCGAAGAGGTCCAAAGCACCATCCGATTGCGCTTTGAATTCGAGCATCCCACTGCTGGTCAAATGGACGGAAGTTAAATTAACGATGCCTCTTCTCGGAGATCCATATCGGAGCAGATTTGTTGACACTTTTGCCGGAGCCATAAAGTTTTATTTTACCGCAGCGCAACTCCTACGCGTCGTCTTATCTTGTCAGCATCGGGAAATCAGTCGGCACACGCCTATGCGCGGCTGATCGCGTGAATCTGACGCACGGCGTCATCATCAAAGCCCCAATGAGATGGCTTTACAGTGTCATTTCGTGGCGGAGGCCATTAATCATTCGGATCAGAGCCAATAAATGCACCTACATGTCGTTGTCGAGAGCTTTCCCATCGGCGCTGACCACGCCGAGCCCTCCGGAGATGCCTCCCAGAACGTCTAATCCGATCGAAAAGCAAATAAACAAAGCGAGCTCGTTGTGGCATGAAATCAATATTAATTGCCCACAGATGCGTCATTTAACAAGTATCTGGAATTTGGTGGCCTCGGCGCTGTTGGGGAACAGGTTCGATGTGTAAATGACACACACACACTCGGTAGGTGGCTTAATTAAGAGAAACGGACGCTCGGGGGCTGGGAGGAACGGCGAGCTGCGTTAATTAGGCTTTATCTCCGATCGGTATCGCGATGCAGCAGCAAATTAAGCGTCTAGGCATTTATCAAATCCCCCTAATCGGACGGTGGTCCGTGCGATGGTGTGGAGAAAGTCTCTTGTTCTCGAGTCGTCTAGTTTGGTCCCGTGCTAAAGTTCGTTTGTTTTTGTCTTTTTCTCATTTCAGTTGACTGCCTGGCCCGAAGGATGGCCATTAGCGACTCGTGCCGGAGAAGTGATTCTCCACTTAGGAGCTGTAGATGAGTCCCTGTTGCGTCCGTGCGATGTGTACGTGTGTGTGAAGCCAGGTGAGTTCTTCCAACAGCACGCATGCCACAAATTCTAAAACTTTTCGATTTTCATTTGCAGCTGAAAATTCATTGCCAGAATTGTGTGCAGTGTGGCGGACACCTGCGATTTGTGGGTCTACTGTGCAGTGCAGATCGATCGACTACCGCAGCAGCAGTCACTTGAGTCCATTGTCGTTAGAGATGTTGTCGGACGAGTTGCCGCAATTGCTGCAGAACCTTCTTGTGGGCGTGGAACGCGCGATCGGTCGAATATCCCTAACTGAACTGTCATTTCCGACCGGCTTTCGGCCGCATGATATAAGCGCGTTCGACTCCGCCGGCTATGGTATCGAGGATACAAGTGCCACCGCGAATAAGTTAAAGGCGGGTGCTGCGACATCCTCGCAAAACGATAAGAACACAATTAGCTCCCCAAAGTGCGCGCTCAAGCGAAGTGAATTGATTACGAAGAACAAAATGTTGAACAACAAGTACATCTTGCGACGGTTGTCCAGCAAGCAGGACAATAATTGTAACGTGTCGGCTAGTGGTCGTGATGTGAGTTGTAATGAAAGTGCCTCAAGTGATGACAACCAACACTGCCCACCGCAGCAAACGACGACGATAAAGACGTCGTGTGCAGCCCCAGAAGCTGTCGCCTCTGCCATGCCTTTGTTTTGCTTGGGCAATTCCTTTCCGCACATTGACAGCGACGAGGAGCTGAATCCGGACGAGAAGCAGTCCAGAGAGGGTAAGTGTCAATTTTTGAAATGAGATTTTAGGCGGCGTTCTCAAAAAGTCTGATGCCTACAGAACTGCTTGACGTTGTCTTTGAGTTGAATGGAAGAACGTCAGGGTGTCCGTTGCGCGTCTTTCTCACATTTGAATCTGAATAAACCAAAATACGGGAGCACGAAAATCTGAAAATCCACCACCAGACTCTGACCAGCTCCTCTGATCTCACCGGACATTGAAAAAGCATAACAGGCGCGCCGCTAGTCTGGCACAACGAGACACAAAGCGGAGTTGCCTGGCGAAGCAAAGTGACCCAAATTCAACGATCAAAGAGGTTTCCTGTAAAACATCTGGCATTGCTCCACTACTTCCCACGCCTTTCGAAAGAAACACAGTCCCAAGCAGTCTCATCATCGGCATCGATATCGCACTTGCTTCCCGCTGTCGATTGCTCTTCCCACTGACAGAACTCTTTTCTCCCTACCGCGAGACACTTGGCTGTATGCAAGCGAAAGTGAAATTCTAAATACCCCCCGAACAGCTTGAAAGTTGCGTAACTCTGAGCAGTGCAGACGCCCTTTAGCCTATTCCCCAGCGCCCACACACGCACACATGTGACGGAAGTCAATCCCCTGTCGCCATCAATACCGACATTAATCTCCCTCGCAGCTGAGATTATGAAAAAAGAAAAATTCTCTCCCATTGAAGGGCGCCCAGCGGCCGTTTTCATTCATGCATCCGTTCGCCTTGACATTTAACTGATCGCTTCTAAGGCTACACACACAGCCAGCCATATGCTGAGCAGTGCGCTCACCACAGAGCGCAACATATGCAACCTGAGCTGAGCTGAGCTGAGTGTGAGTGTGTGGGAAGACAATTCACTTGTCGATGGCTTTCAATGGGAAATTAATTTCTTTAGATCTGACGCTAGAGATTTGGCGGTTCGTGGGTCGCTACCGCTTTGCTTTATCACATGCCGCCGCCGCCGCAAAGCTGTCGCGCTCACAAAGGAAACTTAAGGAAAAACTATTTTCCCTCTTTCGTGGCCTCACGTCAAAATCAGTCGCCACAAGTGGGGAAGGGGAGAGAAGTTTCAGCCAAGAAGAAGAGAAAAAAATAAAAACACACACACAGGCAGACAGTACAGAATTGTCCGGCGCTGGTCAAAGTGGCAGGTTAATGCCTTTCTTCGGTGCCAAAGCACAGCGCGCCGCCACCGTTTGTTCGGATGCAAATTCTCCTTTCACCATAATTAATCATTTGCTTAGGTAATGGCGTCTGAGGGACATGTTTACAGTTACCCAATGGCTTGACGGTGGCGGTGGCGGTGGCGGTGGCGCTGGCTGATTCTATTGTTTCCTGGACAAATTGGGGAGGCGATTTTGTTAATATTTGTCGGTTATGCAACGTGCCCCATGACAGGAGGTATTCATGCCGCTCCGTTGGCCTTTTGGGAAAGGATTAATGGCTATCTTCTTTTGTTTGCGAGAGGCGCTATGAGTTTGTGATTTATTGATTGAATTGTGTCGGGCTGGCTGTCGTGGAGGTGTCTCAATGGGTTTAAGTGATTGCTGATGACTTATGACTCGGTTCCTTTCAAATGGCTGTCGATTCAATTGAATGACGAATCGCATGCCATTTAGAGTGGTGTTCTCGACAATGGGCTGACAAATGCTCTCCTAGCGAAATGATGCTTTGGCCTTTTGTTGCCCATCGGAACCCTTCGACGACCAGGAAGCTGCTGCATTTTCACCAGTTGCTCAACTTGGTGATGATGACATAACTGGGGAGACTGCATCGAAGTCACTTTTACCGTCTCCCCTGCACCCAATCTTCTCCACCGAGAGAAAATTCAGACTCAATGCACATTCCATGCATACCAGTTCTAGTTCCAGCCTCAAATTCCACTTGTCAGCAACCACACCACAAAATGGCTCTTTGGCATTTACGGCAAAAACAAAAAACACCGAAAGCGAACATTGCTGCTGTCGAAAACATTTTCATCAGGCACACTTGTCCCAGGCGCACAGCCTCTCAAATGTCACCGCAGGAATGCGACACCGCACCGTACCGCCAGTCAACATCCCATTCGTCTAGGCGTCTCGTGTGAATATCCTCAGGAATGCAGTCCTACGCCCGAGTCGATCAACCCGGCTAATTGCACAACGACAAAGTCGACACAGCCTGCACCGCCACCACCAAGTCTTCACATTAACACTTGAGACCGCATTTTTTCAGGCATCTGACACCCCGCTGTCAGCGAAGTGGAAATGGCAAATCCCAAACCACCGCCACCTCCGCTTCCTTTCGCGCGGTCTCCGCAGAAACCTGCCAAGAATCAATTTGCCTCCTTCGCTCGCAGGCCGCCGCGCCGCGCTGCCGCCCTCGGTGGACGTGCGATATGTTGACTGCTTGACAGAAATGGCATTTCTGTTGACCGCCCCCGCGCGGCACCACAATACGAATTAATCTCCGTCGAGCCAATGTCAATTGGCAGCTGAAATTAATGCACCGATTAACTCCGATTCGCGGCCTGGAACCTGCTGGCTCGGCGGCGGCAGTGCACCGCAACGCAGCAGCCCCACTAATTTGCGGCGGATTCAGGTTGAGTGCTCGATATTTGTGCAGCGGTCTGCGGCAGAACCGGCTTGCGGCTCGCGAATTCCTCGAGGCGCAATGCGCCGCGCTTCAGCCAAATATCCATTAATCGTTCGAGCGGATAGCGTTAACTGGCGTGTCTTGTCGCGGAACGCACCTGTGTACTTTGTTCCTAGAACCGGAGATATCTCCACCTACGCGTCGCTGAAAGACACCTGCTCGTCGCGGCGCACAAGAACTCCCCCTCCCAGCTAGTCGTGATCATGGGCGCTTCAATCTTTTTCGGGTGGGTGCTAGCCCACCACCTACTCGCATGCCAGCACCACTTTGTGAATTACTCCCAAATCCTGGCCCAGAATCAGGTGAGTTCGTTAATCAGGGCCCGTGGTCGAGTGTGGGATGATTTCGCATGCAGTTTGGACCGTGGCACAGCTGGTGCAGCTGGCAGCACGCCACCACCGCCAAAGACGGCCACAGTCACGTCCAGTGCGGCGAACAAATCATCCGGCGTCCGAGTGGACCTGTTGGAGAGGTTCGCGCCGCGCCCGCGGTTTTAAGCGTGTGGGTTCCACACAACTGCAGCGACGCGCAGCGGCTTTAATTAAATTGTTTTCGTTTTAATTTGTAGCTACGTGCTGGAGATTTACCCGTTAAATACCGTAATTCGAGGTGGATTTTGTAGCTCTTTTCATCTTCTATTTGCAGATAATCAATTGCCGGACGAGATAGTTGCCCCACGTTCAATTGGCGAGCTGTCGGAGAAGTTGCTGTCATCTGGGATACATCTGCCAGGTACGTATTGTGCGGCCGGAGGCGGCATTAATGGAGAGGTTTCTATTATGGGTGACGTTTATTGGTCAATTGCTAGCTGGGTAATGTTTTGATGTCTTGTCTGACCATTGCGTGTGGTTGCGACATGAGTGGTGTCATTGTGTTGGGATTTCGTAAGAGTTCGCCTTGGAAGTCTGGCTTTGTGTGTCCTCTGTGATGTGGCAAGACGGAGTCAGATGTAGAGGCATTTAAACGATTAGTGTCATCAATTTTGTGGATCGCTGCAGAGAGGCACGTGTTCAATGTGCGAAGTGCAATCTTTTGATCTTGTGATCTTTGGCACGTGTTTCGTCAGCTGATCGATTCAATCCCCATACAAAGCTGTAACGTAAAAGATCCTGTTTGATTGCTGAGGTCAAGTTCACACCTTTGAAGTGATTGATGTTTGAAGCACTCTCTTCTGAGTTTGTATAGAAAGTCAATGGACAAGACTGGGGCGGGTGGATGATCCGTGGCGATCTTACAGCGGAGAACGTTTGTGTTTGTGGAAACTCATTAACAATCACTGTTTTTGTGACCAGATGAAGAGTATAAACATTTTTCGTTAAGAGGTCGAAAGCCTAAACTTCGACACATTAAATACATTCTCCTGATATATTTTATTTAGGGGCCCTATAGGGCAAATTTTGTGATTGAAGCCAATCGAATTAAATTGCATCTTCTGCATTTTGAAAACGACAAGAGTCCAGACATGTGGGGCAGTTGGTCTTGTTTCAGTCCTGCAATTGATCCTGCCAAATCCGCTTTCAAAAGGACGTTCAAAGATGATCGTCAAGAATGGTGGGTGAGAAGTGATGGAATGATAAAGCGCCGTGCTAGTGACACGTGCAATCGTGTTACAACTTTGAATCGTGTCATTTGACTTAATTGTCATAACTTTCATTATTCATTTCATTAATATTGGCGCGAAAGTCCGCAGGGAGACCAAGGCCTAGCTTACTGATCAACTACTCGTGTTGTGCACGCTACTGTTCTCCCACGAGTAGAAGGGACCTACAGTTTTTTTCCGACTCCGAACGGCGAAGTTTGGCAAGCTTTTTCTTAGACATGTGTTACTCTTTGAGTGTTGCCAACAGCTCGAAAAAGGTGGTGTTGTGAAAAATTCTAAGTGTTCAACCGGGAATCAAACCTAGACCTTCTGCGTTTGAGCTTCGCACTCCACCCACAATGCCACATCGGCCAATTTTGTAAGCATTATCATTATGAATTTCATTAGCATTGAAAAATTCAAACTCTCTTAACCAAACTGCATAAGAAATGGAAAATAATCATATAAGTGATCCATCTGTTGGGCTTATGCTCCAATTCGTCCAATTATAAAAAAATGCTTTCCCAGTAAGGACTTCCAAACTTTTCTGAAATAAAATGGAAGACAGTTGTGAAATTTCAAAAACTGAATTCAATTTAGATTTACTCAAATGACAACCTCACAAAACTCACTTTAAGCAGTTTTGAATATTACTAGTACACATTTCGGTTAAGCTTACTTCTGAGCCCTTCCAACGTCAGTGGCTTGTTGGCATTAACCAATGACGCTCCACAGAAAATAATCCAGTTGCATTGAATCGGACAAACGAGACGGCCAATTGACTGACCCTTTTCTTATGATGGCTGTCATGGTGATCTTTTTCTACAATTAATCATAATTGTAACGTCGCAGTGGCGTAGTGGGTAGAGTTCGACGCTCACACGATGCAGGGTCTAGTTTCGACTCCCAGCTCAACTCCAATATTTCGAATTTTTCACGGCACCACCTCTTTCGAGCTGCTGACAACACCCAAACGGTAATAACTGTCTAAGAAAGCTTTTCAAACTTCGCCGTTTGGACTTGGCAAAAAACTGTAGGTCCCTTATACTCGTGAGAGAACAGTAGCGCGCACAACACGAGTAGTTGATGAGCAAACTAGACCCTGATCCCCCTGTGAATTGTCGCGCCAACACTTATTATTATTAACGTGTACTATGGGTGCTGTTCTGTTGAAACACATACATACCTTCCAGTTCTAACTAAAAGTGAACAAAGATCCTTAGATCAAGTGCGCCATAACGTGGTCTACGCCATGCCGTGGAATTGACTGATTTTAAATATTTGCTATGGAATCCTGAACGGTTGAGATATTTTCGACACTTCGACCAAAATGTTGACTTACTGACATGTAATGAATTTTTACGCTAAAATTGTTATTGGCTGTCATCAAGGCCGAAAATTTCGACCGAAAACGATAGTAAACGTTCCTTAAGTTCTGGTTATCGACTCCGAATTTTGATAGGAAATTGTTACCCTTGGCAGACGTTTCTTGATCGTGTACATTACTAAGGGGAGAATGCTGAGAATTTTGAATAAATTCACAGTGACGTTTTGATGATTAGGGAGCGTTCACAAATTTAAAGTTGTGCAGTCGTAATTGGACAACCCTATATTTCCAACTAGCTTTCTACTATCTTCGCTTCTTATTCCTCATCTTAACAAATACGCATCCTCAAAAATGTCTTTTACCACAATGCGGCTTATCTTTAACCTGAAAAGCTTCTATTGTGAACCAAAGTCAGATCTTCTATTTATTTCTCTATTCAGAGGCTGTACAAAATAAATATCACTCAAGAAGTCCTTTGACGCCAATAACTAAAAATAAAAACAAAAAACTTAAATTAATCATGTTTGTTAGTAGCGCCCCCTGTATGTTCCGGGACTTATTGAGTGATCAATTAAGGTCTCACGGTTTTCAATGTTGAGTGTTTTTTTTTTTTAATTAAACAATGTTTGCTTTTGACGACTTCCGTTTAATTGACATCAATCATGGACTTTTAGCATCAAAACTTTCAAACAGAATGATCAATTCTACGCTATAATATAAATCCCCGAGTTGGGAAAAAAGTATTTTTCTGCGAAACTTCGTCCTTTTGGGTAATACAAACACCAGTCTTACACATATGATTGTTCGAAAAGACACCCTGAAAAGGTTACTAGTACAGTGTTAGTCGAAAAGTGTAGTTGAACCTTACATCGCACTATGATTCGCGTTGGACGGCTGAAAAGTGAAGCGAATCAGCGCCATTTTGAGAATCGGAGAGATCGAATTTAAAGTTCTGGCACCAATTCAAGATGGAGCGTTTACTTAGTTCCTACCTAAAAAGAAAAAGAAGATTGTTTTTCTCTCGGTTGGTTCGTTTGAAGACACAGGCTAGTTAGTTAGTTAGTAAGTTTGACTTTTATTTTCAATAAATGTTTTACAATGAAAAATTTAACCTAAGTCATTTATGGTTTGGCCTATGGCCGTCTACCAGGTTGACAAAATACATACAAAAGTTTTAGATTAAAAATCTCCATCTATGATACGTTTTCTATAACAAAGTGCTGCTACTGAATAATCGTATAAGGCCTTCCATCCCTTTTCTCCATTTAAGATGCACGTTACTTCATATTCGTCTAAAACAAGTTTTTCGAAAATTGCTAGTCGAAATTCTTTTAGAATCGGACACACACCAATAAGATGTAAAATGTCTTCTCTCTTCCTCATGTTGCATAGGTTACAAAGAATTGGCAAAATCTGGTCTGTGGGGGATAAAGCTTAACTGAACGAGTTCTCCTCTCAGTTTAAAAATTGTGCTTATTTTTTCGATTGAGTGACTGTCAAGGAAGTATGTTTTTTCATTTAAAATGTGGTTTAGTTTGCTGTAGTAGTTCCTAAACAGTGAAGATTCAGCTTCTTCGACATATTTGTCATATGTGTGTCTACCAAAATTCTCCAAAACAGAGTTAAATTTTTTTCTTAAAAGATGAGGAGGCTCGTCCGCCTCAATAGACAGATTTAGACCGCATTCAGAAGCTGTTTTTTTCCATTCCTCGCAAATGTATCCGTTTGTTCTAATTATACTTCTTAAAACTACGTTTGGTAATCTGCATCCGCTCATCTGTAGTATTTTTAAAACATAGCTGAAGTGCATTTTGATGGTATACAAGAGCAACGGAGGAGTTCCCGTTTCAATATGTAGCATATAGTTGGGGGTATTTTTTGGTAACCGAAAGATCTTCTTCAAAAATTTTTCCATACCATCATGGCCTTTGTAGCCCCATACCTGAGCTCCGTAGAGCATTATTGAAGCTGCAGTAGAGTGGAATAAAGTTTGTTTTGCACTTTTCGATACGTATTTATTTTTGAAGCAACGTTCCCAAATCGAACAGATAGCTCTTTTAGCAACAGCTAATTTTTCCTCAAAGTGTGGTTTCAAATTTAAAGCGGACGATATTAGGATACCTAGGTATTTGTATCTTGATACTACCTCAATTTCTTCCCCGTCCAACTTCCACTTTTCCAAAGATGAGACGCGTCCCCCTGCGTTTCTGAATATCATCATTTACGATTTACCAAGGTTTATAGTCAGATTCCAATTTTTACAGAAATCGTTAATCCTGTCTATCATTAATTGCATACCTTGGATAGTGTCACACAGAAAGACGATATCATCAGCATACATCAACGCGGGAATCGATACATCGTTGAATCTTATTCCACCTTTGACATCATCTGTTATATCATTGATGTATAGTATAAAGAGTAGTGCACTTAGAGTACAGCCTTGTTTAACCCCCATTGAAGTTTCAAACTCGTCGGAAATTAAGTCTCCATCCCATACATGTGCAGCATTGTTCTCATATAAGGCTCTCAGAATTCTTGTAACTTTGCTTGATACGCCGATATTCGAAAGCTTGAAAAAGAGTGCTTCACGTGGTATTGAATCAAACGCTGCTTGAAAATCTACGAAAAAGGCGTACAACATTTTTTTTCTTTCTCTTATATGTTTCGACAATGTTTGTTAAGCAGAATTTCTGGTCGATTGTAGAATAACTTTTTCTAAATCAAGCTTGAAATTCTTTAAGGATGTTATGTTCTTGAACCCAATCATGCAATCTTTTGTAAATTAATGAGGCAAACAGCTTGGCAGAGGTGTTTAAAAATGTGATTCCTCTGTAGTTCTTCGGGTCCCTGTAATCACCTATAAGACACAGACTATGAAATTCTGTCCTGATAGGTTTTTTTTTTACAGAACTTCTCATTGAATGTCGTCAGGAACTCGAAGGTTGTGGTGCTGGTATGCGAGGTGATGATATGCGAGGTATTCAGTCCAGGCGTGTGAGAGTCGAAATCTATCCTCTACGCCACAATGGCTACTGGTTTACTGAAAACATTCTTGTTCAAGCTGCCAGCTTTTATCTGGATAAAATATTTTGGCAAACTGAATGAAACTTAAAAAAGGTTTAAAAATGAGCTGGACAAGTGCGAGTCGCACTCATAATACCCTTGCTTGCAAAACGAACATCAATCAAAATCCACTTCTTGCTCCAGGTGCTGATGGGCGAAAGTCATTTATGTTAACACATAGACTCTATAGTATTGACTTCTGCCTACCAAGAAAACATATCAAAGTCACATCATGTGGCAGGCAATATTCTTAAGTTTTCAATTTTTCAATAAAAGCTTTTTCCGTCGTTGACCGATTTAGAATGATCTTGAAAACTGCATTTCAAGCTTTCGAAAACTGTTGTTGTTCAACAGCTTATGCTACAATAAGCTATTCTGAACCGGAAAACTCTTTAAATTTGTTCCTTCCATCGAATGCTTCAAATATTTCGCGATTTTCGAACGAAAGATTGTGGAAGTCAGAAAATTTTCAACTTTGACGCCCTTTTACTCTGTGACTGTTATTTTAAAACGAAAGGATTCCACTTGAACCTCAAATTCGTTTTAAAAGATCAGTCGATTGACGCCTCACATGCCGTGTGGATATATAGCATTTGAAGAACCCTTTGAAACTACAAACGAAACCTAAGTATGAAATAAATGCGTTCAATTACAAAAATGCAAAAAGTAACGAGAGCATTGTTTCTTTTAATCAAATTTTGTTTCAATGTCCAAGTTTTTTATTGATTTTACTCCTTTCGCCACAAATGTCTGTGCTAAAGTGTGCGTGAAATGTTAATCAGCCTTGTAAGCGCCTTTTTACTTCCAATGAATCCTCCATTCCGCTACTTTAACTCTTCTGTCGATTTAAACCCACATCCACTTTCTTTAGATCGAGGTGTTCGTTTTGTGTAAGAGATGTTAAGGCTCCCACTCGGCAGCCACTTCAAATTAAGGCTGTTCTTCAATCTTTGCCTAAGCTCACTGTCCTTTTTTTTTGTAAACTCACACAACCACTCTCTTCAAAGCACACGTACGCGCAGCTCCCTCCACACGAAATACCCCCAAGATCTGTCAATAAAAACTCTAATTAAACAATCGCCAAACGCGATACATATCTGCCCGCAGCCTCAGCCCCTACGTCGACGTTGACAACGACGTGACGATGCTTGTAAGCCGCTTCCCTCCAGGAGATGATCGCAACTTAGGCGAGTTTAAATTGGAATTTCATAAAAAACCTCATTGAATCTTACGCCACTCCCCGGAGCCTAGCCGTTGTCGTCGTCGTTATCGTCGCATGGTCTGTGCCTCGCACATCGGCCACAGAGGCCATGTCTTCATATTCAGAATTCGATTTGTGCAGCTCCGGCGGCGCAGTGCATCTAGCAGAAGACGACGCAACCGTGACTGGACGTGGACTTCAGGCGAACCATTTGATATGCATGTTGGCCGCTGCGACGGGCATTTGCATCTGCTCCGCACCAACCGCCCCATCTCAATTAAAACTGTGTAATGTGTTAAAACGGATGCCATGTGGTGTGAATGTTATGAAGACCTCCAGATGCGGCACGGCGATACGTGCATCCCGAGACACGTTGGCCAAGTGAGCGAACCAGCGCTAGTGACCGATTCCTCGGCACTATTAACTGATTAAGGCCCCCAATCAGTAGCTATTAGGGGGTGAGAGATACTCATTCCAGTCCCGGGCGGCGAAGAGAAACTCCTGTGCGGAGAAAGTGCAGATCCAATTTGTGGTTACGAAACTAGCAGGCGACCTAGAAATCCACTTAGCAGTTGACACCTGCTCTGCGTGTAGTAGGAGGTGGACTTAGTCAACATCTGGCACGCGCTGGAAAGTGAATGGGTGACCTGCTGACCAAGCTGAGACTTATAGGAATTTAATTACCGCCGAGATTGCTTAACTCGGTCAACAATCGACAGTGGACAGTCGACCGGCTTCTTCTGGTGAGTGGCATGTCAGGGCACTTCGCATCACAGGTCGCTTTGATCGTTTTTCTGCCCGATGTCCGTGCGATTTGCGTGTGCTGCCCCTGTCCCATCCATTACTGGCCAAGGTAATGACGTTAATTTCTCATCAAACGGTTGCGTAAGCCACTGAAGCTTGACAGCGTAATGGTCCTTATCGCAGAGCGACAGGACTAATTGGGGCCGCGTTGAAAGTGCGCTTCGGCTGGTGTTTAACGTGAAGCGTCAGATAAGGGGACGCTTGGCGATGGCGGTGAAAAGTGCTTGCAATTATGTCGGCACACGTTAACCTTTCCGGCCATGAGCAGGCATTTAGGTACCTGATTGAGGCTCATCTGGGCGATTATGCAACTGAATGGTGGTCATCTCTGGACCAATTAATTATGTCTCTTGCCGCGGCGTCTTTTGCGGCTGGTTGGCACTTGCTCAATTAACTGTCTGCGATATTCGCAGAGAGATTGGCCGCCTTGATAGCCGTATGCATTGGGTAACTGGTCAGGGTTGTTGCTTTTCTTTCGGTTTTTTTTTTTTGGGAAGAGGATCAGAAGGCGTTGAAGAAGCTAAACAGAGCGAAGATGAGGCGACAAGTGAAATGTAAGTGCTACTGTTTCTGGAGAAAGTTTCTGTCGTTTGAGTGGCGGTCTCACTTTATAAGAAGAGTGCCTTCACAAGCTAACTGAAAGAGCAAGTCAGAAAGAAGCTGTTAGAGGTTGAAGACCACTGCATATCCAAAAAGCGCGTTGAACTCTGAAAATGATGACTGCACTTCACGCTGTTCAGTGGCATCCTTTGCCTTACAAAGCGGTTATACCCTCTCCCAACGCTCTTGCTCAAGTCCCACCTCACTTCAATCGAAATGCGATCTCAAGCTGCGCAGCAATTGGTCGTTCTTCAAAACCGATTAAGCAATAGAAAATCGGAAAAACGATCTCTCTCGCCAGATTAAGTTTCCAACCGTCAGAACTTTCTGCAATCACCACCGTCGTCGTCGCTGTTGCGCACTCGGCCAAATCTGACAAAATAAATTACTCATTCGACCCTCGCTGCCGGTATCCCGTTTAGTCATAGCAGTCTTTTCAAACCCATTACCTGCTCATTACTCATTGTCCTCACAATGAGTGCGAAAGGGTGGAGGGAGGGAGGGAGGGAGGAGGTTATTGAGGCGAAATGTGGGAAACTCGTATGGCTCACGTCCGTGTTAGGTAATCTTTTGTTCCCTGCAACGAACCACACCGACCCACAGACGTGGACGAAGACGTAGAGGTAGGCCGAAGTAGGTTTTGGTGGCATGAACAATGCCCAGCCTGGGATTTCGATTTGGAGCGCCAAGTAATTCAAAGAATTCACCCGGGCTTCCCTCGGTGCAGGTATCACTTGGGAAACTGTTTGTCGTTTCATTTGCTTTTTGTTTGGAAACGTTTTATTTTCCACTCCATTAAATTTTTTCTCTCTCTTTTTGTTATTGCAGGAACACGTGATCTGAGTGGCCGGCCTATTGTCACTGTTGACGCGGAGAGCTTGATGAATTCGAGTCTGAACTGCTACGAGGTAGCAACGGTCTTGCTGTTTTACAGTACGATCCCAGAAGGGTAAGTTGCATAATTTCGGTTAATTGATGATGATCGATCAGAATGCTGAGGTAATGGCTTTTGGGCTCCCCTGTGATGCGTGAATTATCGGAAATAGTCGGTATTTCGGGCTGAAATCTTATGTGGCTCAAGGGTTCAGAGGGCGTGTGAAAGTTTATGGATTTCTGGTCTGCGACTGTAACACGTGTGGTCGTCGGTTACTCAAATTGCAGCAGATTACATGTCTTACGTAAGGGCAGCCAGTTGCGCGATCAGTGAACTAATAATAATAACAATTGTTGGCGCGACAGTCCACAGGGGGGACCAGGACCTAGCTTTCTCATCAACTATTCGTGTTGTGCGCGCTACTTGTTCTGTCACGAGTAGAAGGAACCTACAGTTTTTTGCCGACTCCGAACGGCGAAATTTGAGAAGCTTTCTTAGACAGTTATTACTCTATGAGTGTTGTCAGTAGCTCGAAAGAGGTCGTGCCGTGAAAAATTCGAAAAATTGGTGTTGCGCTGGGAGTGGAACCTACACTCTTCGACGTGTGAGTGTCGCACTCTACCCACTTCCCCACAAAGGGTTGCTTTATAATATTTAAAAACAGTCTCAGACGGCGCCCCAGTCTTCCGACTTGAGGATGGTCAAACATCCATGAGAAAAATTCAAATGTATGTTATAAGATCCAATACGCCCTGAAACGCGTCCTGCATGGAGAATGGCCTATCAATCCGATCAGACGTCGCCAAAAACTTCGTAAATTCGGTGGTTCCAAGCTTTTAAAGGGTACGACACAATTTTAGTCATCTTCAGTTGTTGTAAAATTTTGGCTTTTTTCTGTGATTCACTCACTTTTGTAATATTTATTTTCTTTTGTTATTTGTAATCCGTTTTATCCCTCACTGCACCAGTATGCATGTATATTTCCCTTTACGGGTTATTTTGACAAATAAAATGTGTACCAGTCTGTCGAGAGAATGCTGCTTGACTATATTATCGAAACAAGGTCAAAATAGTGTTTTTCGAAGCCTAACCCTAGTTTAAATTTAATGGAATGTCTGACATTTGTGTTCTTGCTAAAGGGTTCGTTTGTGGAGTTGTTGCTGTGCAGCATCTCATGCCGCGATTTTGCGACTCTTCGCGGCTTTTGTCATTAGCTCTTATAGATTTTTCTCAGCACCAAACATACGCATTATTATGGATTGTACCAACATTATGTACAGGCCTTGCCATGGATTTACATTACTATTGTGAAACACTTGCTTAATTTAAGTGCAATTAAGAATGGTGTCTGGTTTTGTCTTACTTGGGAGATGTGATCCTCTTCTTCTTAGTTCTCATCACAGCAACGGAAGCATGACAACAACTCATACCGTCTCCGAGAAAAAGCTTGGGCATTTTCAAAGCCCAAAAATTATTGAAATACGACCTAACCCCATATCGCTGGTCAATACCAAGAATTGGCACTCCAGACAATTCAATCGAAATAATTTTCAAATAAAAGCAAGGAACTAAGAGTTGTTGCGATTTGAGACCAATAAATGACAAGTTAAGCTTTTTTAAGTTTTTTTGGCTGATGCTAACTGAAAGCAACCAGAAGTAATGAAAATCCATGAACATGGCTATAACATGCTTCTGCACCGTCGTCGCCTGGGCCGCCTGTAGTTTCGGAATCTCGGTAACAGTTCAAAGTCATAACACGAGAACAAAATCGCTATACTCAACAATAAACACGGCAGCGTTGCAAAATAAAAACAGTAAAGAAAAATCCCAAGCAAAATGAAACGTCTGTACGAATTTCAAATGCGCGTTTTGTAAAGTCTTCACAGCTGCGCATTGCTTGGAAGTTGCCCTAGGATGACTTAGTGACAGTTAGGATTTTTGTTTCACCTCAGGGGACCTGGTTAGCGTTAATTTTAAACGTGTCATTATGTGCCTGCCCTGAATGGCTACCAAGGAATTGCCGCCTTTTCATGAATTTATTTTTTGCTGAAGTCGAACTTCCTTTACAACCGCATAATCCATAGAAAAATTCTCTTACAGCACATTCCGCTGAGAAGGCCTTAAAATTCAAAAGTCTCCTTCCTTGTTTGCTGGTAGGAAATATCAAGTCCTTTCATTCACTGCTTTGAATTACCCAGTTCCTAAAAGGCATTCGATCCAGCTTCACTCACAGCGTCCTCCATTTCGCCGACAGTCACTTTTTCCTCTCTGGCCCATCACCTGCAGACTTTATCGCTTAGCAAATTACCGTGAGCGGAACGTTGATAGCTAATCGCGGCAATAAAATCATAACTTGACTCCAAAGCAAAACTCTTACAGAAAGAACGAGAGAAGGAGAGGGATAGGGGGAGGTCGGTTAAGTGCGCACAAATCTCACAGATCGCGTGCATCTTCTGTAGCTCAGTGTGTCAAGTCGTAACCCTGGAGGTCGAAGCGCTCATCAACGTCCCGCGAATGCCCATCTCGGCCAGACCACATCCACTCTCTGTCTGTTTGTATTTACCCGTCCAATCGATTGACACATATTCCGTTCCCATGTGAACCGTGAATCGCATTCAGAGATGCGCATGCGAATCGATTTGCTCCGAAGCAGAGTCGTGGAATGCCGCCGGACCCTGCCCAGAGTTCAAATATTTGAGCGCACTATCGGCGCGCACACGGAACAGAATGTGGGACGCTTTGTTCCACCGACTACTCCTCGAAGCGGCCAGACCACGAAACCGTCTATCGGAACACTCAGGAAATCAAATTGAAGCCGTCAACGGCTGATTTTAATTATGCCGCTGCGGCGCAGAGGCACACACCGTCTCTCGCAGTCCGGTTTTCAGCGGTCCGCGCAGCGAATCCGTTTGACACACCATATCGGCGACACTCGCGCGAAAAATGGCAAAGTTTAGATTGCGCGCGCAATTACCTAATTTCGAGGACGGCAAAAAGGCCGCAACGCCGCGCAATCGCACGGGAGTCCGAAGGAAGGAGGAAACATGTCGGCTGCGATAAGGAATCTCGTGGCTGGCTTGACACAGCTGGCGAGTTGAGAAGTAAATTAGTGAACGTGGTTGTTAAATTGCCTAATGAGACAAGTACGGCAGGCAAATCAGGGTCCGGAGTAATTGGTTGAATGTTCCGTGGGCCTGAACATGGATTCGGTTTGTTAGGCTTTCGATAATGAAATGTCATGTCACGGATGCAAGGAATGCGGAGAGTGTTCGCCGGGCGATCTGGTTTTGCCGAACATCTGTCCGAAGGTGGGCGAGGTGCCGAGTGTGAGACTTGTCATTCACCTTAGAGGTTGCATTCCGTGCAATTCGCCGACAGTGTCAACGTGAACGCGATTGCATCACGAACTGTTGGGCTGTCTGGCTGCCAAGAATCTTTCGTTATGATCTGTCAGACGCTGCGGACACCCCTGGGTTGTTTTTGGAATTTATTGGGATGTGGTCGGGGTCGACGCCATCGGCTGGAGAGGCTTGATTTTGTGGGAACTGCTGAAAGTGGGAATCGGGGACAATGAGCTTGTAGTTTGACCTTGAGTGTCGGGTGCTGCGTGGGAAAGGTTTTGTGGTAATCTGAATCTGGGAAATGTGGTAAATGGAAGCGTGGCAGATTTGGTTCACTTAGAGGCATGTGCATGCGCCTTTTTACGTATTTAAGCAATAAAAGTCGTCATTTGTGGAGAAACCGTGTGGTGTTTCTGCCCTTCTCCTTTATTCTCAATCAGGCGCCGGTCATACAGAGCTTCACACGATCTCCTCCAGATCTTAACATATCATTGCCTCCCGTTACAACCTCTTCAGTTGACAATAACTGTCGAAATGTAAGCTGCTTCAGAAACTTTGTGATCGCGTCGCTTCTCAAATACCTCTTCATCGTTGCAGCTCATTCACTGGCGCGCACGGAAATGAATTCTAATCCAAATATAAACAGAAACCGCTCCGACCACTTCAAGGGGCAACAATCGTTTGACAGGCACTCACGGAAAGCTTGCACAACAACGACGCGGCAGCACACCGTCAGATAAACAAACGCCACACGATGAGAGATGAAAACTTGCGTTGAGGAGATATTGGTCCAGCACACATGTGCACACGCAAGAACCGACTGCTTCTATGGTTTGTGTGTTTTTTCTTCATTCCTCCTCCCAGGCGCACAAACAGGCACTTTTCGTCATCTGACAGCACTCAACAGCTCCCAAAACAATAGGCGAGCGAACACTTGCCAGATAAACGTAAACAACCGCTTCTCAGAATTAGCGGATCCACAAAGAGGCCTCGATTGCCATGCATCTCTTGTTCACCGCCGCCACCAGCGGTACGCACATATCTTAAGTGCAGATCAACTGTGAACAGTGCACTTTCGGGATGTGGCAAGAGCGATAGTTTCTGCGCTCCCAACAGGAGTTGTGTTGGCCAACACTTGTAATTCAGATCACTTCCAGCCGCGCGGAACATTACCGGAATACTAATCCCGTTGCTGCGCCTAACCTCGCCCCCTCCAGGCCGGTGCATCGCGATGGCAAATGACCTCATTTGCATAATACGCGATGCATGGGTTGATTCCCATGATTAGCAGCAGACCTATGCCACCACAGCCGACTGACGCAGCCCGGACAAGGCGGACGCGCCTCCTTGGTCGAATGAGTTCTTGGGATAATTGGTGGACAGACTCCGTCACGAGGAATGGTATGCGCGCCCTCCAGATACGCGCGATCATATCCACAACCGACCCAAGACTGTAAGACACTTCGTTTAGCTTCTCGGTGCGATTCTGACAAAGAGCCAGTCCCGCCATGACTGTGTTGTTCGCTGTCTTGTCGCGCACTTAACACCTGCACCGTGGAGAGCACTCTTTCCAGTGGATTATCACATCGTTGGCTGGGGGGAAGGGCGGCGCAACGAGCGCGCTTCGGCGATGATTTAATATGATTGTCAAGTACACCGGGGTTCGAGAACCGCGGCGCGACCGCCTTGGGGGCACCTCTCGGTGGATGTTATGGCAAATCACCGCTACAACGATATCGCGAATGCTGCGGCCGTACTGCCGCTGTTTGCGCAGTCGGACGTGTGGGTCGATCTGAAGATGCGAAGTCGGAGCCTAACACAAGAAGATTACTTCAATTGAACGTTTGACATACATTTCGGTCAAATCGACGGCCGATCGGGGCTCAATTGCAGCGGCGAGCAAATGAGCGTAAGTGCCAGTGCATCTTTGTCATCCGGCTAGTGGCGAAGACTGCGCGGTGCAATATCAGCCGACGCACCGCTGGATGGAAAGTGGGTTAATGAACTCAGGCGGCGGGACCTTGTCGCATAACTGCGGATCAGTTAATTGATTCTCATGACTCCGGGGGGAGATGCGAGTCATTTGCCGGAGAGCACCTCTCATGTAAGGCGGTGAAGTCATAAATGATTTCACACTTGATCCCCCCTCGTTGAAGTGTGACAAGGACACCACGTATCTGTCGAGACAAACGCCGGCGATTGGTGTGGGCAGGCGAGTGAGACGTATGCGAGGGGACTTGAATCGATCGTTAAGACGTTAACATTTGAGAGATGCAATTCGTTGCAGCAGAAATGTGAGAGGTCGCATAGATCTTGAGGTGTTGTTTCTATCGCTAATGACTCATGGGCTGGCAAGGCTATGGGAGGCGAGTGACGTGAGGAGGAGATGGTCTCTGGCGAGGATTTGTGTGCAATGTGCTTTTCGTGGGAAGCAGGGTTTGAAATTAACGCGAGACTACTGGGCTGGCATACATTCAACTGGATGTGCCTGAAGTTATCAGTCTTTGCACCTGCTGGTCCTACTGATAATATTGTTGACTAGGTTGCCTGTGACTGTCTGAATTGGAAAAAGTAAAAAGCCACGAGTTGGACCAGAAGACTGTAAATAGGGAAACTATGCAGACTCTTTGAAAGCAAGCGAATTTTTAAATCGATCACAGAAATTTTCTTGATGGACCTCTCTGTCAAAGGGTTTTATATTTCCTCTTTTGTGTGAAGAAGGAAGTTATAGTTCCAAAGAAGGATTGAATCCCATTCAATGCTTTCCCAATCCCTGAGCCTTCTCGTTGTGTCGCATTCATCAAGTCAAAAGGCTCTGTGCTTATGTGACCTGGAAAAAGACTTATTAAAAATCGAAGAGGTGTTTTGTCGAAATTTAGGAGACAAAGAGTGACAAAGAGACTTGAGCTGTGGCTTAATTGCCTTCCACCTCAAGGTAAAGGTACGCATTCCTTCTACTCAAAGAGAAAACCAGGAGAAGCGAGGCGGTTACTTGTGATTGAACAGTCTGACAAGCAAAACCTGCCGAACAGCACACAAAGTGCCATATTGGGTCACCTCTGATTCCACAGGTCAATGTCTTAAAAAGACGAATTCCGTACCAATCCGGCACGTTAGGTTTCATTGCTTCGGAATGAGATCTAATTCAGATGTCCACTGATGTTCCAAACCTCAGCGTTCAAGTCCATAGTGGGGACCAAATCTATAGAGAATTTCATCTTCTACTTGTAAGTGTTTTTGCACTCAACGCCATTTTCTTAAGCAATGTAATAATTGTTGGCGCAATAGTCCACAGGGGGACCAGGGCCTAGCTTGCTCATCAACTACTCGTGTTGTGTGTGCTACTGTTCTCTCACGAGTAGAAGGGACCTACGGTGTTTTACCGACTCCGAACGGCGAAGTTTGGGAAACTTTCTTAGATAATTTATACTCTGAGTGTTGCCAGCAGCTCGAAAGAAGTGGTGCCGTGAAAAATTCGAGGTGTTCTTTCGGGAATCAAACCTAGACCCTTCGGCGTATGAGCGTCGCACTCTACACACTACGCTGCGGCGGCCACATAACCAATGTGGTCAAGTTCAAAAATCAAAGTCGCAATTCACGCCTTTGGAATCTGTTTTATTAACATAACTGATCTATGGAATAGGACGGTGTAATATTTAACTGTCGGACAACCAAGCACTGGGCACTGCGTCCCCAGAGATCTTAGAAGAACTACTGTTCCTCGGCAAAGACATTAAAGTGAAAATTGGCTGGCACAGTGGACGCAAGGGAGTTGGAGGCAATGAATCCACAAACGAGCTCAAAGGTGCGATTGAATGTGGTCCCTTTCTTTTACTTTAATTTTTTATTTATAACAAAATGACAGTCAACGTTTTACATACTTACCTCTTGCCTCACCCTGTAGAGGAAGGAAAGCTAGCTTGGGTTCATATTTCTTCGACAATCTCAGTGGTCTCTGTGAGTGTGAGAGAAATAATAAAGTTTAAGAAGGCGTCTCCGATCGACGTGGCATCACAACAGGTCTACTTTGGTTTATGTGGGGTCTCATTCAGGGTACCACTGCAATCTGACCCTACCAAATTACGCCTTGGGGCATTTAAAGTGTTGAGACGGTTGTGTCAGAGCACAATGTGGAGAGAGTGTGAGACCTGAATCCCATTGTGGATTGCCTAGGATACGGTCAAGTGTTCTAAGCAAACTATGTGCATTTATTCGTTAATGACTGTTGCCGGAACTGTCATCTATCGAGATGAAGACTCTTTTACAAAATTTTGAACGTTTGCTTCCAAGTTACGCACGTTTCTGTAGTCACCCCGCGTTTTTTAAAACGTTTCCAAAAAAATGTAATCCAACAAGCGTAATACATAACTCAATAAGTCCCGGGACATATAGGAGGCGCCACTAACAAAAAAAAAATTAATATGAAATAAATTTTTGTTAGTGGCGCCCCCTATATGTCCCGGGACTTATTGAGTCATCTGTACTGCTGAATGTTCGAATCGAGACAACGCAACAGAGGACGATCCAGGCTGAGGTGGCAGACACAAGTGGAAGACGACCCCAACCAACTTTGAATGCGCAACTGGAGGCAGCTGGCGAGAAGTCGTGCTGGCTGGGGAGGCATGTTGGTTGAGGCCGAGGTCCATCCCGGACTGTAGCGCAACACGAAGAAGAAGAGCGTAGGCTAGTGTTTCGAATTTCGTCAGCGATTCTTTGGCGCGTATAAATTCTCTGTGGCCACGTTAACAACAGCAATGATATCTCCTATTTTTCCGTACCTAGGCCACTTATTCTGGCATTTCCATTTAAACTAGGTCAGAGGAGGCGCTCAACCAAACACTCAATTATTCGATCATATGAACCACGACAACGTCATAAAAAATACTAAACTTCTAGATAGTTTGAGGTATAAATCCACAATTTATGACTTGTGGACGTGATCAGTGTCAAAGCATACAGAAATTTCGAGACACCTGCAAAATCACCAGTCTTTTGAAATTGCTCCTTTTTGGGAGCTAAAGGGTGTCCCAACAAGAAGGCAAGATTTAAATTTTAAATAAAACGGAGATATGTAGAAAAAATCGTGAATTCTTTATTATATCGTAAAGTAAACAGGATAAAGTTATGTGTGGAACGCATCGGCTAGATGGCCGCAGCGGCTTTGCTGACACATACGCGATCTTTTAGTGAAATGTTCAATGATCGTTTTGCATAAATGCTGCGGTATTTCATTAATGCAGCGTCCAATTTCGGCGTCGTCAGCTTATTCGACTTCAAAAACCCCCAAAGAAAAAAGTCAAATGGTGTTAAATCGCACGATTTAGGCGGCCAATTCTGTTCTCCAAAACGCGAAATAACACGACCGGGAAATGACTGATAACGCCGTCTGCGTCTGCGAAGAGACGAATTATTTGAACGCAGTGTTGCCACTGTCCAGCGCCTCCTTTCTTGACGAAAGTAGTTTTTTTTAGCTCCGTTTGAAGCCTTCAACATAAAGTGCATTTATTCTTGTATAGAAAACAAGCACGACCCTTAAAGTAACATCTATGCAGGCTCTCATAACTTGAAATAGAAAAAAACACACTCTAAAGCGTCACAGTTTCCGTATCCTCAACACTTTACGTTTTCGAAGCTCATTGCAGTGCCCCTCACTTGGAGTAACTTACTGCTTCTGAAATAGTTTCTTTTATCTGAGCGAGCTGTGTGCTCTTCTGATTTAATAATCAATCGCCTGGGATTACTTCCTCGACTTAATAACCATTGAGTGGCTGCGTTTTGAACAAAGAGCGACTATGCTTCAGTGAGGTGTTCCTGCTTGTTCACATCAACACGACTTCTAAGGCTTTCCCTACATGAGACTCCAGTGAAAAGTTCATCATTTTGTAGCTGCAGAACTAGATTCTCGTACCGGGTCCAGACACTGCCACCCTTATGCCTTCCGGGGCTTCCTGCTGACTCCGTGGCGTAGAAGCGAAGCGCGTTTCACATTTTTCTACATCACCACTTTTCCAACAACTCTTAAACTTGTTAAATCTACCGTCTTAAATCGACAACGAACTGAGGGCCCCTCTCTTTATGGGAAAACAATAGCAGGCAATTTTTCAACAATTCCCAACCTTGTCAATTCCACCACCCAAAGTCAAGTTAACAAGTACCTGCGAGTCCCTCTCTTCGCTTGGGAAGAACAGCACGCACTCCACTACTAGTTGCTACAGAATGTAGGTTCTGGTCATTTTGGAACTGCAAGGCCTTCCATTTGACTTCTATTTCAAAAATTTCTGGTAAAACCAACGCAACTGTGCTGTGACTTCCTCCTTGGAACAAAATTCAACTCCTCCACTCGTCTCCCATCCAGTTGTCATGGCAGTCGTCCCTTCACTGTGCTCTCATGAATTAGACTTCCCCCTCAATGCATCCAGTTTGAAACCAGATTTGCGTTCCATTTCCGCTACTTCACCATGCACATCTTTTCTGCAGCAGCACCGAGTCAAGAGTCACTTTCGACTCATTCCGCAACAAACCGCAGTTAAGTGATTTCCAAAAGCAATTCCATTTCCGGCAGATGGCCATCATTATGCCCCCATATGCGCTCAAGCATTTGTCCATTGGAAAATAGCCAATAAACCGTTAATTCAAATTTATCCTCAAAATCAAACTAAGACTGCTCCTTTCTCTCGGCTACTTGCAGCACATCGCCACACACGTTCACCATTCTAATCAGCGTCGAGAAGCCCGGCCACCTGAACGCCATCGAATTAATTTGCAACAGTCTGAAGCTCCTAACAAGGCATTTCCAGTTCAGCGAAATTCTCGCCGTGTGCACCGATCGGAGCCTGTTATCGCAGAAGCACACCAACAGGGACTTCGAGAAGGTAAGTTGCCCACAGAACCGCATCCTTAAATGTCCACTGAGCATGTGCCGGCTTTGATAAGGGCACGGCAACGCTCACATCATACACACACACTCCCTCGACTAATTAAGACAGAATTTGACTTCCGTCTGCGATTGGATTCGACGGCATTCATGGTTCTCTCTCGTTTCAGCACTCGGTGAGACTCATTAGCGTCGATGAAGTCACGACAAGTGTTTCAGCATCGCAGGTCCCTAAGAAGTGTGCCGGCTTACATCACCACGACCAGAAGAAGTGGCGCGAAATTTTCACACTCATCGATCCGCTTCAGAATCAGTGTCTGGCTGCCGGGCAACGTCTGGTGGCGGCCATGGGCGACATAAGATCCTCAGATCTGCAAGGATTGCCGACACGCCGTCAGTTGTACGCCCAACATCGTGCTCTCAGTCGGGCCCTAATGGACTCCGAATTGCATAATCTGAGAAAACGTGCCCCCGCGACTCTGGCCCGATTGCAGGACTTAGCCAAAAAGCTTAATTGTAGCCATACGTGTAGTTGTAGTGAGAATAGTACTAGTAGTTATGCGAGTAGTTGTAATAGGAATAGTTATACCAAATTCGCGGTGACGTCATCGCCGTACAAGCAACAGACACAACAATCACAGCAGCATGCAGCAACGAGTAGCGCCTCGAGTGGAGGTGATAGTACCTTGGCTGCGACGACTAAGACAGCCGTGCTAACTGACGCCGTCATGAGTACGAGTACTAGTAGCGTCACCGCCACAACTGCCACTAGTGGCGGCAGCAACAACAACAACGGCGGTAATAACGTCGATGTCGCAATTAGACTGAACAAAGTGACGATGTTATTCAACGAAGTTGACCGGGCCGCCAAGCGATTGGAGCAACTAACCGAGCAGCGCAGAGAACGTTTACGCGAGCTGACAAGACAGCGTGCACTTGAAGATGAAATTAATGAGGTGAGTGTTCTTTGTTTCTTTCTGTTTGTTTGGGGTTTTGTGTCTGCCTTCCACACACATGTGGCGGGGCATGAGACGGTGAATTGTTGTGTTGATTAGGCGCGTCATTCGCGCACAAAAATGCATTGTGGCATGCAATTTGCATGTTCTCTGCCCGTCCGATTGCGCCGTCGCTGTCACCGACGCCACCGCCGCCAGTCCACGTCAATGCGACACATGTGGACTGTGAAGTCAGACGGGGCTAGTGGATGAGTGCACAGTTCGATGACCCGGCCCGGACCCGGTGTGGCCGCGTGGCCGTGAGGTTGTTAGACGTAATAGCTTCACAGAAGCACTAACGGGAACATTGGCTGACACACCTTTGGCGCGGCGTTATAATGAGGTCATGACACTGTGCAAAGGACTTTGTTGTCTTTGGGGAGAATTGCTGGTGGTGCAATTGAATTTGTGTGCGGGGGATTTGTCTCTAAAAGGGGGTTCTTTGTCTCAAAACGTCTACGAGTCCATTAATTGGCTTGTCGTCCCACACGGGCAAATTTCCAGCATTTCTTTGCATGGTTCCTGCAACATAAGTGCCTTGAATCTGTAAAAGGCGAAAGGTCAAGATGTAGTTTGCAATTTCAGCAAAGGAGCGCGGTGTCAAGAAAACGTCTATGAGGTCTACTCAGAGATCATCGCTAACACTGAATACCTTTCCCAAAAAAAAGTCAAGTCAGTCAAAACCACAAGTCGGAAGACTCTTATTAGCACATCACTCAATAAGTCCCGGGAAATATAGGGAGCGTCACTACCAAACAAAAAATTAATATTGAATTAGTAATTTTTGTTAATTGCGCCTCCTATATGTCTTGCGTCTTATTGAGTGATCACTTAATTCCGTCTATACGGCTGGTCTATTGTTGTATGGATTGCAAAGGCTGGCATTCCATCTTGCAGGACGTTTCTGTAAAATCAAAAAAGTCAACAACCATCGTTGTCATCAGCTCTGTTGTCTAAGAAAGTGGCCCAGTGTTGCCGTCTCCCAACAAACCACACCAAACTGTCACTCCGTCTTTTCGGGAAAGTGCAAATTTTCAGTTAAGTCGCCGAGGTAAAAAATCGTCACGTCAAAGGGATGAATATTCGTGCAGGATTTGATGAAAACTGAAGAGATACTGAATAGGACACTCGCGCGTCTTAATTTAGTGAGTCAATGAATGCCTAGTGGCCGCCGTGGCGTAGTGGGTAGAGTGCGACGCTCACACGCCAAAGGGTCTAGGTTCGATTCCCGGTTGAACACCTCGAGTTTTTCACGGCACCGCCACTTTCCAGCTACTGATAATACTTAAAGAGTAATAACTGCCTAAGAAAGCTTCTCAAACTTCTGCTGTCAATACTCAAAGAGTAATAACTACCTAAGATAGCTTCTCAAACTTCGCCGTTCGGATTTGGCAAGAAACTGTAGGTCCCTTCTACTCCTGAGAGAACAGTAGCGCGCACAACACAAGTAAGTTGATGAGCAAGCTAGGCCCTGGTCCCTCTGTGGACTGTCGCGAGAACAATTAATATAATTAATGAATGCCTAGAACAAATGTGTGAAATTTTGAGTTTCTGTGATCGATGGCAAGTTGATGTTCTCGTATCAAGTCTCGTCGTTCCAGCCACGTCCACAGTTACCACAGTGTCTCCTGTGCGCACAATTTGACAAAAGCGTTAATGTGTGTTGAGTAAAGCTGACGAGATGGGTGTTTATTTCTGACCAAGGATTCTTTCTTCAAATGCACAAATAATGCCATATAGTATTCGCTGTTGATCCCTTTATCTTTCTTAAGAGAGTCAATGAATAAAATTCCGTGCGCATCCTAAAATACGGATGGATGCCTTGCCAGGCGATTCTTGTGTTTTTGAACGCTTTTCGCGTGGTTAACCGGCTGCTGTCCACTCCGCTGACTGCTCATTTGACTCTGGAGTGTCGTGGTGGATCCACGTTTCATCCATTGCGACATACCGATGCAAAAAGTCCTGTTTATTCTAGCGTGACAGCTCCAAACAGCTATCAGAATCATCGATACAGCTGGTTTGGTCCATTGTGAGCAACCGCGGCACCCATTTCGAAAATAGCTTTCTCATGGACAAATGTTCATGCAAAATAGTCAACACACTGTGGCCTGACATCTTTAAGGTGTCAGCTATCTGACGCAATTTCACTTTGTGCTTTTCTGAAACGATTTCGTGTAAATTTTTGACGTGTTCAGGTGTAACCAACTCAATTAGCCTTCCAGAGTGTTCAGCATCGTTGGTGTATGCACGGCCACGTTTAAACCAACAAATAGGTGTTTTTGATGGAGCAGGGCCCCGGTAATACTTTTTACTGTTGAGTAAAGCAGTGTTTATTCAACACACGAAATTCATTTTTTCCATTATTTTAAAAATCGCAAAACTAGCGTTACTTGAAGCACTGTAACTTGTGTGGGGAAGGGGTGGGCGAATTCTGGGCGAACTCTGGACGAACAATAAGTAAACAGCAAGTACTTAATTACTTGACAGTTTATTGTAAAAGAGAAATATGCACATGAGTTGTGGTCGGTATATATACAGTGACTCCAATCAGTATTCGCTCATACACCTATATGATCAAGAAAATAATCATAGAAAAAAAAAACTAAAATGGATACAAAAATCATATGATCATAAAAATCATATCATTTGAAGTACAATTAAACAAAATAAAATAACAAAACCTGAAATGTGTTCCAAAAAAATTACAACAATATTCACAAGAGTACAATTTAAACCTCCAAAAAGCATTCGCTTACACTCAAAATAACTTAGTTCTTAACTTATTTAATACACCTATACCCCGATTTACACGGTAGATACGCTCCTGAGAAAAACGGGTTAATCGAAAATTAAAAATTTTCAATTCAAAACCGTGTAAATCGAAAAGCTTGCAGAAAATGCATAATTTTACTATTTAACAGTTGTGATTTTTTTCAATATTTTTAGGTGTACACAAAAATAAAAATAAAATGCATTGACAGGTTAAAATATGTAATATATTACGGAAACACTGTTTTTTTATTTAATTACAATACATTAAACAGAAGATAATAATAATAATAATTGTTGGCGCTACAGTCCAAAGGGGGACCATAGCCTAGATTGCTCATCAACTACTCGTGTTGTGCGCCCTACTGTTCTCTCACGAGTGGAAGGGACCTACAGTTTTTTGCCGACTCCGAACGGCGAAATCTGAGAAGCTTAGACAGTTATTACTCTTTGAGTGTTGTCAGCAGCTCGAAAGAGGTGGTGCCGTGAAAAATTCGAAAAATTGGTGTTGAGCTGGGATTCGAACCAAGACCCTTCGGCGTGTGAGCGTCGCACTCTACCCACTACCCCACGGCGACCACATTAAACAGAAGAACAAAAATTAAAGCCAAAGGTGTTTTATTATCCTTCATCACTATCAGAAATTACTCTCATTCTTTTTTTCGGAATCGAAGGTTGGAATTCACTTTCATCACTCGAAGTTATTTGTGCCGATTCGATGGTTAAAGCAGAAATATTTTCATTCTGTGAGATAGTAATAAAATCGGTTATTAACAATTGCTTCGAATTTTTTGTAAGATCTCTGTAAACTTCTTCATATTGAGCCAAGCAGCGATTTATGTCACGTTGGAATCATAAAGCCCTTTCAACGTTTGTGTCATTTTGTACAAAATGATTACCCAGCTTTCTTCCCAATGCGAGTCCCTCGCAAATGACTTTACCAGTGAATGTTACTGGTACTAATCCTTTTCATCAGATTTGTCAGACTCACTTTCGCAAATTAAGTTAACTAAATCATCCTCACTTAGTTCTTTATCAGCCATTAACTTTGCGAGCATTTAGTATAGTGCAATAAAAACAAAAGAAAAACTTATTTGGAAAACCGTGTAAAAGCGAAAACGTATAAAACAAGTACAGTGTAAATCGGCGGATAGGTGTACTTTGTCCATTTTATCAAATTTTGTCCCATTCAGTCATCAAAAGTGCCTTCAAATCAACTTTATTTCGGATGTTATGATTCCTTATATATTAATATAATATAAATGTTGGCGCTAAAGTCCAGAGGGGGACCAGGGCCTAGCTTGCTCATCAACTACTCGTGTTGTGCGTGCCACTGTTCTCTCACGAGTAGAAGGGACCTACAGTTTTTTGCCGACTCCGAACGACGAAATTTGAGAAGCTTTCTTAGACAGTTATTACTCTTTGAGTGTTGTCAGCAGCTCGAAAGAGGTGGTGCCGTGAAATATTCGAAAAATTGGTGTTGAGCTGGGAATCGAACCTAGACCCTTCGGCGTGTGAGCGTCGCACTCTACCCACTATGCCACGGCGGCTACGATTGCTTATATAATGCTTCAAAATATTCCATATGTTTTTGATTGGATTTATGTCTGGTGATTGGGGTGGCGTCTAAATCCATTTTGAAGTGTTATAAAGTAGCCACATTTTAGTGTTTAAGGCTGTTTGTTTGGGATCGTTGTCCTGACTCAAGATGTAATCGGAACCAAGACCCATTGTATTTGCACTGGGTTGACGGTTTGTCTTTAGTATATTGATGTACACTTTGTGGTCCATTATACCATCAGTAAAATGAAAATTACCAACCCCACTCATGCAACCCCAAACAAGCACACAGCCATCCCCATATTTAAATATAGGTTTAAGATATTTTTCTTGCATTTCACTGTTTTTTTTATTTTTTTCTATACCAGATATCGATCATCTGAACTAAAAATTATTATTCTTACTTTCATCCCTAAATATAAATTTGTACCGAAACTATTTTGGTGAGCTTCTTTATTCATTTGCAAATATAAGTCTCCTATTTTTATTGATGGCGCTGATATAAGGTTTATTTCTAGCTAGTCTTTCATGATAGCCAGAATCATACATTACATTTCTCATTTAATTTCACATTTCTCATTTCATTTCACATTCCTCATTTCACTTCACATTTCTCCTAAATCATTTTGTATTTCAGTGTGAATTTTGACAGGACTTTTTGTTGGATCTTGCTTCACTTTTGTTTTAAACGTGGGCGACCCCATCTAGGAGCACTCGCCATGCTGTTTCTGCCGGTAAACCTATCGATAATGGTTTTGACCGCTGAATATAACCGATTCCGATCTTGTCCTATCGATCTGATTGATATTCCGGATTCACGTTTGTTGTTTCCTTCGATTTTCGGACCATTTTAGCTAAAATCACTCACTCGGGTAAAATTTCGATGTAAATGGACTGTCAATTTATGTTTACGATAATGAACAACGACTTTAACTCTTCGTTGTTACCTTTTTTCTGAATGAAATCCCGTTACGTGGAGATAAGACCCAATGACAATTGGTTGAGTGAATACTTTTTGGAGGTTTCAATTGTACTCTTGTTCATATTGTTGTAGATTATTTTGTTAAAAATGCAGGTTTTATTATTTTCTTTTGTTAAATTGTATTTAATATTAAACATAGAATAAAAATATGTACATATGATTTTTGTGGCAATCTTAGTTTTTTTTCTATGAATATTTACCCTATTATATAGTTGTGAGAGCGAATACTTATTGGAGTCACTGTAGCATCGCCTAGTCTATAGAATATGCTAACGGGCAGATCAGCCGATCATGAGACTCGTTCTTCGATTTAATTATCATTATCTTTTACACGGTTGTTAATTAATAGAATTCAAAGGCTGTAACACAAGTCTGATGACACTGTTTCTCAGACATTTCTTTTTCGAATATTCTTCTACACTTGTAACCTAATAATTAGATTGTCATTGACAGATAATTTGAATATTTGTGTTTTCTAAAAATAATATACATTCTTAGTTGCTCCCCCTATATGTCAGTTCCGGGATTTATTGATTAATGTGTAAAGTATTTTTTAGATGTGGGATTTGGTTTTACGTGACCACCTGCCTTAACGGCTTATAGCACGGGGAACCTTTTACCAAAGAGTCGTAAGTAACGCAAGACTAGACGCCTTACTTACCCAAGTACCAAACTGAGATCATGCTTGAGGGGCAATCACCCCACATTGGTTTGATGCGAAGCCTTTCTAAAACCTCTTTCGCTCTCTGGGTCGCAGCGCCGGCTCGAGAATGCAACTCCACACTGAGAAGGGATAGTCCCCTAACCGTCTTGCCTAGTTGTGCTTAAATAATGAACTAGACAAGTCAGCACAGTACACTATCCTCGACTCTACCCGCGATGTTAGGTGATAAACCACAGCCACCACGAAACTCCCACAAGGGGGCCTACCGCACGGTCAGGCTGGAATTGTAGTTCCAGGGGCACCAGAATATAGCGTCTGGTCAAGCTGTCACTACCAGTCAGGTTCCCTCAAAGCCTGGGTCTGTTAGTCGCCATCCCGCCACAGATGGTCTTTTCTCCATCAGTGATTCCGTTGACACTATAAATAGTGATACGGGTGTGATTTTGAATCATGTAATTCATACTGGATTTATGAATCATCTGGAAGTATTTTTTTAGAGTTGAAATTGCAGTTTTCAGTTCAGAAATCGACCTTAGAACCTCGCGGGTATTAGTCGACGAACTTATCCAGTACCTCACGGTAGCCACTTTTATGCATACCCTGTCTATATTTCTCTTTTAAATGCTTTTTTTGCCTTTGTTAGTGTCTGGTTTGTATTTTTAAACATTTTTATATAAACAAAATCCAAGAAAGCTTTCCAGCTTGATAATCCCTTCACAATGGTGAACAGTACAAAAGTGTTTCCGAGTTTACTCCTCTCCTGTACCGATTTGTAGAACCAATGAGCATTCCCGAGCGATTCTCCTGGAAATGAGAACTTTTTCAAAGATCGCCTACTTGTTCAATTACACGATATGCAATCGAAGCCGCTGTGCGAAGGATGAATGATGAATGAATGAATGAATCCAAGTGACCATCTGATTCAAGATCGTGACAAAACAATTTCAGCTAAACAAAATGAGCTCTAGTCACTCTC
The DNA here is from genome assembly GCA_955652365.1 of Eristalinus aeneus. Taxonomy (NCBI): domain Eukaryota; kingdom Metazoa; phylum Arthropoda; class Insecta; order Diptera; family Syrphidae; genus Eristalinus; species Eristalinus aeneus. The sequence goes on along the minus strand of OY019134.1, from coordinate 62,825,537 downwards.
TCTTTCACTTCAAGGAAAAAACAATCACCAGCCCATCCAATCCATCACCGACGCACATGCCAAATTAAAAGGACACCCAAACAATTAAGTGCTCATTAGGTATCCTTAGGCTTCCCCCGTCACACACGCGGTACTTCAAGGCGATTGACGTCTCAAGCGTGGCCCGTGTTTAAGATTCAATTTGTCCCGCTTCTCACTCAAGTTAAAGCCGCAGCACAAGTGTGCGAACGCGTTGCATAAGTTCACAATTAGTTCGGCTCTGAGCACGCCGAAAAGTCGCCTGACATGCGACCGTATCCGCGGCGGCGACACAGCAACAGCCTTCGCTCTCTGACTGACAGCCTGAATTTATATCCAAAGCTAATCCATATTCAATTGCATTGCCAATTTATAATCCTAATGTGTCATTATTGCGCTTAAAGTCATGACGGCTCCAGGGGAGGGCCACTTGGCCGAGATCCCCTCCCGAATGGCATTCTTGAGCAGCAGCAGCAACGCCAACACGCACTCACGCATACAGCGTGCGTAGAAATTGTCACCATAAATCTGGATCAATAGTTATGGCGGTTTCTGGTGTTACTTGCGCAGTTCCTCGGCGACTTCTGGGAGCGTGTCGGAACGCGACGTGACGAAAGGAGCGCACGCAACCAGCCATGCACGCACACCGAAAATACACTTTCCCTGAGCGCAGTGCGCTTTCCAAGCGTGGCGCGATCGCTGATCGCGGAGAAGCTCGGTCGACAGACCAGGCCAACATGTTGGTTAAATGTTTTGAGCTGCGCATTCGACTTACACGCAGCAATCAGGATGACAGAGACCGATAATTCGATACATCATTATTAGGAGCGGTGCGACGAAGTCGGCGTGCGCGCCACCGCCACTTAAAGCGCACAAGTGCCTGCGATCCACTGGATCGCCGATGAAGTCGGTGAAGGTATTTAATTTTCTTGTCCACCAGATATTGGCGGAATTCGAGTGCTGGAGTTATTGCACAGGAGACATGTTCTTGAAACCGAAACAAGTGTGGCTAATGCCAAACCTGAACTTCTTTTGCGATTTGATTAAGAACTGCTTTCGCTGGCGCGCTGCCAGTTGCACGGCGAGTCAAGGGTGCCACCGTGGAGTACAACTTGTTTTGAGTTGTTAATTTCATAGGTTAACGACTAAGAACGTGAGATGACTTCGTGGTGTGTTTGACATGAATCGATGTGAGTTTTGCTTGTTGAGCAGCAACGATTTGGAGGACTGGAGCCTGGCAACTTTGTGTGCTGGTGCTTCCTGAATGATAGGAATGACGGAGAGCTTGTGTTGGCTGCTATCAGTTATATTATGGTAGTAGAGATTTATCAACGGTTGTATGGCGAAACTAGTCAATTGGTGTGTGTCTGGATTTTGAGTTTCTGGTCCTTTGCAGGGGAGGTCAGCAGAATTCTAAAGATACCTTGACCATGGACTGAGGCAATATTTGTGAAGCTCCAGGCGATAGTGTGGGACAGGTTCCGCTCTGCAAAGTGGGATTTCAGCCTGAGGTGGGTAACACCGGTGGAAGGATCGTTGATCAAACTTTGTATAGGGAATGATCATTGGACAAACTCGAGTTGAAAATTGGCTGTGAACAGATCCCAATGTACAGCCGATCGCAACTCCAAATAGGATAACCAGCCCTGCGCATCATCTCCATTTGCCACGTTCGTCGATCCCGCCGACCGGACGATCTTGCTGAAAAAGTTTCGTCATCCTCGCGAACCTCAGCCGATGCTGTTTTGCATCTTGTTTCCCACATCGCTTGGCAACAAGGCGAACAATTTTGGTTCAAAATTCTCACCGCGCAGTCTCTGAACTCGATCACCGCCACCAGATCTTTCCATCCCTCGCACAGTCCGAGCTCAAAAGAAAGCCGCACACACTTCTAGAATTTTCAATAACGTACATTAGCTCATTTCCGTCTGTGGTGTGCGGTGTGTTCTCCACCCGACACCGGACCACGTCGTCTGCGACTGCGACTGCGACGGCGGCTTGCGAGGGCATTGTATTGCATCTCCATTCTGCAGCCGATCACGATCACGGTGATTTGTCATACCCCACAGGTTTTACATGTCTGCCTCTTTCCGAAGCTGAAATGAAATCCGAACCGCAAGGAGGAAGAAACAGCACGGGACCTCAGTATTCATCCACGAAATTGCCTTTCATAATTCAAATGAATAATTTGGGTCACGATCGCTCATTGGGATGCACTGCATGATGCGTCGCCGTGTATATGTCGCTGGCGAAAAAGTGAATGCGTTCGGTTTGGCTTTTACCCCGTCGAGTGTACGTGCACATCCAGATTCATTTTCTTTTCGTCAATTTACCATAATTCTTACAAATTGCCCGCTGCCGCTTAATTACCTGACGATGATCGGTGGTGATCGCTGACTGGGAAAGGAGGCTGGAACAAGTTCCTGCCTGGGCATGCTCCGGAACTGGTGTTGCAATCGGTTGTGCTGGCAATGTGAAATCTGAATGTCATCTCGCACGAGATCGGTCAACATTCCAATAGAGTCTGCGCGCTTGTGTGACGCTTCCTCTAATAAATCATCGCCGATCGGAATGTATCTTTCAACGGTCTGCAGATCGTTTGTCTTTGCCTTGATTCATTGCCGCGTCTCGGCGCGACTGGCTGTCGGATGGTTTGGATGACTTCTCGAAGAGGAATGGCCTGCCACTGCTGCCGGAGGTGGTGCGAACCGCCTGGTTCGTTGATCGCGCGGCAAAATTCGAAGTTATGCAACTGGCATGGCGGCGACTTATTCAATTTGCTGGCCATTTTTGCATTTTAATTGCCCGGTGTCACTAATTTTGCGAATTTTATTCGATTTGCTGCTCGGCATTCAGCGCGGTCCTGGGGTGTGTAGGAAAGCGTCAATTAAGTTTTGTTTCAGGTTGCAACGCGGTGGCGGTGGCGGTGGCTATGATCTGCCCGCGGCACAAAATTGTCTAATTAAATTACACTTTGACCATGTCCGATGGTGTGCATGGGGCGCTGCTTTCGGTTGCGGATCTTGTAACCGTCCATTAGACGCCATGATTGATGTTAAACGGTCTCCGTGGAGAAATTTGATCAATTTGGAAGCTACATATGGCGGAGAGGAGTTGGTGCTGGCCAGATGTGCGCGGGTCGCGTTTGCTAGGAGGGAGAAAAAATAATTAAGTCGATACACCACGCCACCCATTTGTGATTATGTATCGTGACTAGCATCGGCAAACATCCGCAAATTTGTAGACGTTTTTTGTGTGATGTTGGGACCGCCCGTCGGGTTTTGTTGTTTGTTTTTTGAGCGGAAAGCCTTTGGCTCTTGAACCGCTAACGTTGTTGAGATGTTTTGAGTGATGTATCAGAAGTATGCGGTTGATTGGGAAGTTCCTGGAGGCTACTGTGTTCTTCTGAAGGGGCTTGGGTTTTAATTTCCCTGGTTTCTGAGTAATTTTCGTGTGTCCCCGGGGTGAAGTTGAATCATGAGGGTCTTCTGACCTAAATCTGCAGGTTTGTTTTGCCGACAACGGTCTGTATTTGCATATTTTGGTCACAACTGGGACGGAAGTTGTTAAGTGTACTGACTGGTTGCGGGTTTTTTGGGTGTGCTCTCGGCAGCATTCCTGCTAAATGGAGATGCTCCAGAATGTTGTCGTGTCTTCGCTTGGGTCAGTTAAATGGAATACATTTGTTGTACGGGTTTTGCTGGTTCCAACAGGAGAATTGATGGCGAGGACCACTCGGCAATTTGAACTTCTGCTTGCTAATTAGTTCTGGGCGCGGTCTTGTTTCCACTGATCTCGAATAGAGGTCATCTGGGTGAAGATTTCGTCTGTAAGCGAGGTATTTTCAAGAACTTAGATCTTGGAGTACACACCGTCTACCGTATTTTGAAGAACTTAGATCTTGGAGTACACACCGTCTACCGTATTTTGAAGAACTTAGATCTTGGGGTACACACTACTACTTATGTGTCTATTGAAGTTTTTACGGTGATGAAAGATTGTCACTTCGCGGTGTCTTCCTAAAATGAGTCAATATGGACTGTTGTGAAGTGTTGTGCCGTGCACTGATAAATGAACTTATACTTTGAAATAAGTATGATTCATATTTTCAGACATTGTATAGGACTGCGGCGCATAAGCTGTGCTAAGGAGTCTATTAATTTATGCTTCTTTTAGCTTATACAGTTTCGAGAAGAATTCTGAGCTGGAATAAGTTGTGTACAGCAACATAAGCTCACATAATTTAAGTAAGATTGACGAATGGGCAGAATGAAAGGCCTACCGTGTCAGAATTGAAAGTTGGTTAAGTTCGAGCGAGACTTAAGGTTGCAGTGGTCTGTCCAAATGAAAGAGTCTTGATTGCCTATCTTGCCGAAACTACAGACATTAGAGCCGCAAGCGAAGAAGGAATGTTAAAATTGCATACAAGTCAATAATAACAATTGTTGGCGCGACAGTCCACAGGGGGACCAGGGCCTAGCTTGCTACAAGTAACCGTCTGCAAAAATTGTGCTTTCGAATTCCGAACGTCATGAAATCTGTGCCAAATTTCACGTCGAAATGTTCATTGGTGCTTGAGATACGTGTTCGTATGGAAAAAGGCTTCGATACAGGTTTGGGCTTTCCCCAGGCTTGACTTCGGCTTCTCCGTTTTCTGTCGAATCAAAATGATTTTCCAGTAACTTTTCATCACACTAGAGTAAACGTCCTAAAGCCGAGAGTAGCAGTAGCAAGAGCGATTATATCGATTATATCGATCTTAAAAAAAAAGTCATAAAAGTTGAACAGCAGTACTTAAGATTCGAACCACTGCAGTTTCAGAAAATGGCAGATATTTGCAGCTATTCAGAGAAAAATAGGAAAATAAGAGAATAACGCTTCTAGGCGGAAGTGTTCGCGATCCTTATGGCCACTATCTATATTGCAAAGAATAGATTGAAAAGGCAAAGTAAAGCCAAGCTGTGCCTATGGCCTTACTCAACCCTTTAACCACTTCCAAGATGGTTCAAGAGTGCAGTTCTTCCCTTGATTTGGTCGGCAGACTGAGTTCGCTAAGTCATCGGGACATCACGGGAATATGGGAAATGAGATTGCCAAAACTAGCTAGGCAAGCCTCAAAAGAGGCATTCGTAAAGCCCGAACTTAACTTGGGACTACCTACCTTCTCAATTAGGACCTCCGTCTAGGCAAGTTAGGCAAGCCTCAAAAGAGGCATTCGTAAAACCCGAACTTAACTTGGGACTACCTACCTTCTCAATTAGGGCCTCTGTCTAGGCAAGCTAGGCAAGCCTCAAAAGAGGCATTCGTAAAGCCCGAACTTAACTTGGGACTACCTACCTTCTCAATTAGGGCCTCTGTCTAGGCAAGCTAGGCAAGCTAGGCAAGCCTCAAAAGAGGCATTCGTAAAGCCCGAACTTAACTTGGGACTACCTACCTTCTCAATTAGGGCCTCTGTCTAGGCAAGCTAGGCAAGCCTCAAAAGAGGCATTCGTAAAGCCCGAACTTAACTTGGGACTACCTACCTTCTCAATTAGGGCCTCTGTCTAGGCAAGCTAGGCAAGCCTCAAAAGAGGCATTCGTAAAGCCCGAACTTAACTTGGGACTAGCTACCTGCTCAATTAGGGCCTCCGTCGACCGTTGTGTCTCCCAACCGCACAACCAGATATGGCGTGACTCTTCAGGATGCATTATGAGCAGGTGCATGCTCCCGAACGTTAACAAAAAATCCGCAACTTTTCTACTACCTCTAGACAGAAATGAGTGTAGACGACTTGTCTGCGTATTAAGCACCTAAGTAGGCTTGGGCTTAGTGATGGCACTCCTTGCGATGCCTATTGATGACACTTCAACATTATTAATTTAATACTTATTCTTTTATAAGTGGCGCCGCCTTTATGTCCCTGGACTTATTTCGGTCCTTTGACGACGCAGTTTTCTTCAAAAATGAACGCACGAGACCAGCAAGCCAAACGTATTCGGTTTCCTTCAGTCTAAAACAAAAACAAAACCATCAATGAAATTGAAATCAATCCAGAAACAAATTTTCAATAATGGAGACTTTATCTAATAATAATAATAATAATTGTTGGCGCTACAGTCCAGAGGGGGACCAGGGCCTAGCTTGCTCATCAACTACTCGTGTCGTGCGCGCTACTGTTCTTTCACGAGTAGAAGGGACCTACAGTTTTTTACCGACTCCTAACGGCAAAATTTGAGAAGCTTTCTTAGACAGTTATTACTCTTTGAGTGTTGTCAGCAGCTCAAAAGAGGTGGTGCCGTGAAATATTCGAAAAAATTGGTGTTAAGCTGGGAATCGAACCTAGACCCTTCGGCGTGTGAGCGTCGCTCTGTACCCACTACGCCACGGCGACCACGGAGACTTTATCTAGTCCACAAATTTGTTGACTTCGCCAGTGAATTGAATGAGCACCGACCGTCCACTTGTCATGCACCTGTGATCAAAACCGCCCGACACATGCCATTTTAAAAGGTTCATTTGAAATCAATTAACGATTTTACGACCATTTCGTTGCGGAGGTCTCTTAAATGCATCTGTTCAGTGCTGTTATGCAGTCGATAAAATGTGTCATAACCTCTTCCAGGTCGATCATAGCGTAACACCGCCGCAGCACAGAGAATGCACCTGTTGCAATCTGCGGTACCTCTCACTCCGTTTAGCGCCTTCAATGAGATCACCAGGCACAGATGTGACAAGACACATTTCACAAATCCATCACCCGACACTATCTCCGGCCAGAGTGTGTTTACAATTAACCACATGGCGACTGCAAATATTGCCCCGGGACTTGAAAGATTTTCGGCCATAAATCAGATGCACTGCGGCGCGGAGTTTCAGGCTCCAAGAGTGTCCAATAAAATTGTACCGCCTCGCTGAGAATGAAACAAGTGTCGGATGCTGGTAATTTGTTGAACTTTCATTGCCATGTGCCGCTAGTGAGAGAGAATAAAAGTTTCAGATTTGAATAGATGAAGTGCTGCACTGTAAAGTTTATTGCGCGTGGACTGTCAACTTTGGAGTGCGGCTACTTCGAGGCCGGACAGGATGGATATAATGAGACTTGTTAACTACTTGAAGGAAGCGGAGTTCGCGGTGGGGCGTGCTGTGTCGGTTTTATTGGAGATTTACACGAATTTCCGACTCACTGGTGGTGAGTGTTAATAGTGCATCTGTCCGAGAGTATGGGACCATACAAAGGAGACAATAAAAACGTTAATTGATCGTTTAGGTTTTCCCGAAATGAGAAACGGTTTCAGGAAGTGTGTCTGCCTTAATAGGCCCTCACTTCTGTACGGAGTCTTGGTATAGTCTTGGAAATTCCATCTGCAACGTCTCTGAGTCTGATCATTTAGAAGTCTTTGAGTTCTTCTTTCTACAATTTCTTCGATCTTGTCTTCTCAAATTCTAAGAAAATTTTGTAGAGCACCCATAACTTTCATTCTCAGCAACCTACACTGTCCTGTCCTCCACCTCCTCGTGTGTACATTTCTTCAATTGACATTCTAGCAAGTTGTTTACATACGATGCGCTTTCACTTGCTTTAATTTCATTGACTTCCTCAATGGCAACTCTCAACGAGGGCAGCATTCACCGCGGTGCTTATCACAAAACAAAATCTCATCTCAACACACCACTCCCAAGGGTATATATTTAACCGAGCGGGGAGCACTAACTCTGGACAAAAACGCAAAAACCTCGCCATGTCACCTTTTCATTGGCGTTTGACATTTCCCACTGACGCTTCACACTCTATGCTGGCCCTGCGAAGTGTGTTATTAGGTTTCCGCGCTGAAGACGATCAGCAGCGACTGGCGCCCGGTGAAAATGTATTCATTTCAGAGATAAATTTGTCCCCCTGACACGGAGAATGACGTTTCGTTAGGAGCATCAATGAAACTGAGATCTCTGCAGAAGGATACAATTTAAACACTTTCTCAGCTTCTCTGGAACGTTGGTGTTGATTGACGGACTCTTTTCTCGAACGCTGGTGTGTCCCCAATAGATCTCATATTCCTGGTATGGCGACACTAGTTTCGCGACATTAAAAATGTGGTTTTAGTGCTGTTCGTTGACGACATAACGCTTAAGGGGGTAGTGCGTGCGTTTCTTGCACTTAATTGCGCAGATTAGCATAATGTTGGCGGAACTAGAGTGCGCTTCTTTTTCGAATGCACGCACTTTGGTGGGAAAATCATTCTAAACTTTCACTGATTCCAAATAAACTGCGAAATTTATGACAGACATTAATTAGGAAAGTTGCGCTGAAGATGAGCAGTGAAGTGGATCAGGCAAGTTGACTTCAGCATTCGGTCTGTGATCGTAAAGCTACACTCATAACGAGTTGTGAAAGGGAGTTCGAAATTTAGAAACTGCAAAAAATTAGTCTACCGACGGAAATCATAAAAAAATAAAAATGGCGCTTGAATAACAGAATGAACTAGCCTAAGGCCTCGATAATAATAATAATAATAATTGTATTGCGCGACAGTCCACAAGGGGACCAAGGCCTAGTTTGCTCATCAACTACTCGTGTTGTGCGGGCTACTGTTCTCTCGCGGATAGAAGGAACGAACGGCGACTTGAGTATTGTCAGCAGCTCGAAAGGGGTGGTGCCGTGAAAAATTCGAGATGTTCAACCGGGAATCGAATCTAGACCTTCTGCGTGTGAGTGTCACACTCTGCAAACTACGCCACGGCTGCCAGGATACTCTGACTAAATATTTCGTCAATGTATACTTTTCATTATTATTTATTTTTTAAATTCTAACTTTGGAACATTGTTAATAAACAAGGAGGACCAGAGCCTAGCTTGCTCATCAACTACTCGTGTTGTGCGCGCTACTGTTCTCTCACGATTAGAAGGGACCTACAGTTTTTTGCCGACTCTGAACGGCGAAACTTGAGAAGCGTTCTTAGACACTTATTACTCTTTGAGTGTTGTCAGCAGCTCGAAAGAGGTCGTGCCGTGAAATATTAGAAAAATTGGTGTTGAACTGGGAGTCGAACCTAGACCCTTCGGCGTATGAAAGTCGCACTCTACCCACTACGCCACGGCGACCATGCCAGTAATATCACGGCCAAATTAGGCCCTACCACTACTTCCAGATACGTTAGCAGAGGCACTCCCCAAGGTGGAGTTCCTCTTCTATGAAACATAGTAGTCAACGAACTGTTACTACTCCTGGAAGGTGAGGACTGCAAGGTGATAGCTTATGCGGACGATATTGCTATTGCGCTCTCTGGCAAATATCCCTTGGTACTTAGGGACCTTATGCAAAATGCTCTTTCGCTCCTTTCAAAGTGGACGAGCAAAAATGGACTAAGCAACAATGCCTAAAAAACAGAACTAGTCCTCTTCACCAGGAAATACAAAGTTCCCCATATTGACCCACCGACGATCAGCGGACAGCAATGCTCTTTTTCCGAGACAGCCAAGTTCCTAGGACTTACGCTGGACAGGACTCTGCTCGAAGACAAATATTGCCGAGCGTCCCCGCAAAGCCACGACTGCACTCTACATGTGCAGAAGGGCTATTGGGTCTAGATGGGGGCATCCAACCGCATATGATGGCCTGGATATATACGGCTGTGGCACGCCCAATTCTACTATATGGCGTTGCAGTTTGGTGGCCTGCACTAGACACTGCCTCCCACTATAAGACTATCAGAAAAGTTCAGCGACTGGCCTCCACATGTATCTGCGGTGCTCTAAAATCCACCCCATCAGATGCATTGGACGTCATTCTCAACCTTATGCCCATAGGTCTGTTTGCCCAACAGGCGGCGGCTAGTACAGCCATAATACTGATCTCCTCATCACAATGAAACATGTCCCACGGACACTCAAAAATCCTTCAAAGAGTAAACTTTGTATACCAAGACCTTGACTATGCGGCGCCGAAGGTCTTTTTGACACAGAGTTTCCGCAGTCTGATCCCTGAACGAGACGTGTGGTTGGCTAACCCACAATGGGTTGCTGATGCTACGTGCCTCTACACTGATGGATTAAAAATAAACGAAGGCGTTGGTTGCGGAGTCTACTCTGAGGATCTGATCCTTAGTCTAAAATTCAGACTTCCCAATCACTGTAGCGTGTTCCAAGCTGTAGTAATGGCCATTCGCGAAGCCTTGTTTTGGCTGAAGATGAATAGAGTATCCTCCTCTGATATCCTTATTCTTACGGAGTGCTCTTCTGAGTGTCAGGCAGCACTCAGGGCCTTGGAATCTGTCTCAACAAACTCTAAGACGGTCATCAACTGCCGCACATCCTTAGATGAGATGGCTGAGCAGTTCAATATATGCCTGTGCTGGGTGCCATGTTACAGAGACATTCCGGGCAACTGTCAAGCAGACGAATTGGCCAGGCTTGCTACAACGCAACCACTACTTCACTAACACGAACACCTCGGTATCCCTCTCGCCACATGCAAGTCAGAACTGCACTTAAACGCGATCCATCAGACTTATCAAAGGTGGTCTAACCATAACCTTTGTCGCGTCTCCAAGGAGGTGTGGCCCTCTCTTGAACCCAAACGCTTCAGACTGCTACTATCGCTCAAAAAATCAGACATAAGCCTGGCCATGGGAGCTTTAACCGGGCACTGTCTAATCGGTGAGCATGCTAGCAAGCTAGGGGTTCCCTCAAACGATTTTTGCAGAAGCTGCAGGGACGAGGAAGAATCAGAAGCTCTCCTACACCTGTTATGCACATGCCCGGCGCTCTCGCGCTTCAGACACAAGCACTTTGGAAGCTATTTCCTCAACGGCCTACATGACCTCAATAGAACCCCTTCCGCCGACATTTTAAACTCTTTTATCTGCTCCAGCTGGTTTTAGGTTCTTCCCACATGGTGTGGTAGCACAATGATCCTGTATGGGACCAAGTGCATCCATCAGCCACCTTAACCTACCTACCTACCTTATAGGCCACAACGATCTTACAAAAAACTGAATCCTCTTAAGATCATTATAAATAAATTCCGAAAAGAATCTATTTATAATGGTCATAAAGAGGTGGAGGTTATAAGGAATATGCCGAAGTCCCTTACAAGCAAAATCGTCAATTGAATGCATTGATATGTACTGCTAATACACAGAAAGTCAAGTTTAACTCCGTTTACAGAAGGCTTCAATTTTCTTTCCAAGGCTCGTAGTGGTCACCACATTAATCGAGTTGACTCGCAACTGCATTCCGAACACCAGTGGCAAACGTTTTCCATAAAATTTCACCACAAACTCTCATTTCGCGTGACCCCGAGTCACCAGAAAACCGCGCACAGATTTCGTGAAAATTTAAGCACAGCTCTGATGTGCCATTACTTGCCACACTCAATCACAAATTGCTTTCGCTTGTCGTACAGCCGCGTCCGATCATTTCTCACAGAGCACGGACTTACGAGCGCCCTTTACCCCCCGAGGACATTGCTGTGAGTGAGCACTTTTCTCAAACCTTGATGCCCCCCGCTCCGCAGGCCAAGACAACAAAGCATTATCTCCCCCAGATATCGTACCTTCCTGAACCACCCATTTCCACTTGAATTGCAGCACGGAGCGCCTTGAATTATCCCATCGACATCCGTAAAACTGTTCGATTCGTTCGAGCAAACTCAAACAAACCAGCAACACGAGCAACGGCGGGCTGATTAAAACATTCCGAAATGTTTCTCTTTCGCAAAACAAATAGACCGCCCATCCGACTCGACTACGGCCACCATGACGGCGGTCGAGACGACAGCGGCGATGACTCCTAAGGGTCCTCCTCCCGATCCGTTCGCCACGGCTGCGAACGCGCACCGCTTCGGGGGTCACTGCAATTGATCATTTCGGGGTATGGAGCCTAATTTGACCATTGGAGTGGCCACAATAAATGTCCGAACCGATTGTGGCGTAATAGCTGTGTAACAGCGGCGGTTTGTCCGTTCCTCGTCGAAATCTCTCACTGCAAACGCAGCGGAACCTATCGCCGATGGACGTGGCAGCCAAACGAAATCAATCGTGGAGCTGTATCTGCTGGCAGTCCCTCCTCGCTGGACGCGGTGTTTCTTCCTCTGCCGTTATAGATAATGCTAAAAGGACTTTCTTGTCTTCACACAACCATAAATCGCGCTCGGGTTGGCGTTCGTTCGCTGCCCGAGAGAGAGTGTGTCTGCGTTGTCTGTGTCTTATTGGCATGGTCGAGCGCGCGATCTGTGCGAGTGATGTTTTCAGAGAAAACTCAGTTCCGTGCATAAATCATTCCAGAGTTTGGGGCTCGCCCTACACCCCCCGACTACAGCCGCGCAAATTATGAGCCTGCAATATTTGCGTAGATCCACCGTTCACATAGCTCAGAGTGCATTCAGATCGAATCGGACGTATCGCTTTGTGGTCGTGTTGCGGTGCAGACGGACGGACGCGCGGACAACCGCGGAATTTTATGGTCAATTTGACAACACGGTGCGTTTACACAAATTAATAAACTTCTCCCGATCGTATTTTATTTCCTCCAACCGACTGGGTGGTGATGTTAGGTAGTCTGCGCCGCAGGGCATGCCCAGGAAGCGGTGTGCGACGGTGGTCGATCGTGCATTCGCTGCGAATGCCTGCGCTTGTGTGTGCGGTTGGGGAGCGAGTGAAGTGGCGTATATTGACTGACATTTTATGTGAAGCCATTTGGGCGCTTTTATGTGGTTCGGTTGATGGCAATCGCTGGTTTAATTTGGCCAATGAACCTTTTATTGTGGCCGGGCTCTTGTGAGGAGACACGGTCTGCTGGGTCATTGGCAGTGGACTTCCACATCCGAGCTTTTGTTTCGTTTAGATGTTTCCGACTGATTGGGTGATAGAGTGAGAGGGAGTGGGAGACCCGAAGGCCCGTGTCTTTTGTTGCTGACCTGTGTCACGTTTGCCTGGAGTGGCCTCTATCAACGGGTGTGTTGTGTAGAGAGCAGCGACGCACTTGATAAACGGCTCTGCAAGTGGCTATTGGTTTTGTGAAAATGAACACTTCATAAAATCTGAATGAAATTGAATAGTAGGAGAGGGCAGGCATTTTGTAATAATTCGTGGATAAGAAGAAGGCATTCTTGTTGACTAGCTGCGGGAACAGTCGAATAGCAGCGCGGTCACTGTTGGTGCTGTAGTCATAGGGATAAATCATAAGCTACCTGCACTTTTGGAAACGCAATTTGAAAAGTTTCGATCAGCTTAGAGAAAGGAACAAACCAAACGGGCTGCTGGCAGCCACAACACACTGAAGGATCTACAGTTCAATGCTGACTTCGAATGGCGAAACTTAAGTCGTTTTTTCTGCTATCTTCCCAATTAGAATGACCACGACAACTAGCAGCGTAGACGCAAAGGATGCGCTGGTTTAGTCAGGCTCCTACAGGGGATAGCTGACAGCTCCTGAAATCGCGTTCCCTGAAACCTCATTCCAAGCTTTTTTTTTTCAAATTTCAAATTCCTTGTTGCATTCTATTAAAAGCTCCCCGAAACTTCCTGTCTCCTGTATGCACACTTAGTTCCCTTAAACCCACTCAAGATCCATTAGACGCCCCCTTTTCCTTCCCTCAGCGCCCACATTACTCGTGAACAAAGTTCACACCGACCCATTGCATTGTGGGAGAGGAACAAACAAACTCCTAATCACTGCGCTCTTATCCTCCGTACGGCACTTAAGTTGTCTTGCATTTTAATGCAGTCGCCATCATCGGTGACATGTCATTAGTACCGCGCATGTCGACTACGCGCGCCTACAGACACTGCAAATCCTTCACTGATAGTGCCACAGAAACTCACAGGCACCGTGCCGTGCAACTCTGAAGCCACGCTCAATTTGTCCAACCACTGACCACCCTGAACCGTCGAAAATGTAACATGCCGCCACCTACCGACTCAATTGCCACAACACGTCGCGTCTAGTTCTGCCACTGGCCGATAGGCATCACAAGGGGGAGTGCCATCGTCTCCGCTCCCCCACCACTCCACCACAAATAATGTCTTCGTCTTCGTGAGAGAGACTGCCGTCGCGGAGACTGTGTGGCTGCGCGCAATCGTTGCCGATTCTGCGGCACTTTAAGGAGCCATTTTAAATAAGATATTGCAAATTGACATTTAAATGAAAAATCGTTCTTTATCGAGCCCCACGCCGGACCGCCGCCACTGCCGCCTCCGGCCAGTGGTCCTGCACGCAATAATTAGCACGAGGGAGAGTGATAAAGATGTCAGGCGGCTGTCGGGCGCGTACGAATGCATTTCATTTGGCCAGAATGGTCTGTTGTTGAATATCTATTCGGCACGGAATGGTCTTCTTCGATTGGATCGGCTGTCTGCTTGCAGATTGTTACCCTTAAGCGAGGAACTCTCCCGTGCCGGCCGTAGACTAACGACGAGGGTTTTGCTTTTATGGGAAAATCCCGGTCTGGCCGTCGATGGCGGGGCAGCCGAATTGGTGATAAAACCATTTTAAAGTGAATGAGTTACGGAGACATGAGGGAAGTTGTAAAGCCCTGAAGTTATGGTCGCCAGGACGATGTGGGGATGGTCGATTTGAATGTGATACCGTGGCGGCAGCTTAGATTTGCTCTCGCATGTGGGTTCTTTATGATCTGTGACCCTAATGGATGTCAAGCGACTTCCTCTAGCCGGTTCTCAATTGGCGGAAGTTTTGACAGGCGATTGTCACAACATGGTCATAAGAATGGAAATTTAAGAGCACGCAGTGCTGAACTTTTCGACTTTCCTGTGACGACTTTCTGATTTAGATCCGGCATGGCAGAGTGCATTTTTTTACTACACAGCTGAGTCATTAAAAATCCAGTTTCCATCTTGCTCGCCAGAAGAGTCCTCCTTCCGAAGTTTTCACAGATTCTTCCGAAGAGTTCTAAGCGGCTGAATTCAAAGCTTAGTCGCTGGTACTTCGAATCAATTTGTTTTTGAGAACCTTATTCAGAATTCCACGAACCGGCTGACTCCCCAAGTAATTAAAAATCCAGTTTCCATCTTGCTCGTCAGAAGAGTCTGACTTCCGAAGTTTTCAAAGCTTCTTCCGAAGAGTTCTAAGCGGCTGAATTCAAAGCTTAGTCGCAGGTACTTCGAATCAAGTTGTTTTTGAGAACCTAATTGACTGACTCGCCAAGTAATTAAAAATCCAGTTTCCATCTTGCTCGTCAGAAGAGTCTGACTTCCGAAGTTTTCAAAGCTTCTTCCGAAGAGTTCTAAGCGGCCGAATTCAAAGCTTAGTCGCAGGTACTTCGAATCAAGTTGTTTTTGAGAACCTAATTGACTGACTCGCCAAGTAATTACAAATCCAGTTTCCATCTTGCTCGCCAGAAGAGTTTTCCTTCCGAAGTTTTCACAGATTCTTCCGAAGAGTTCTAAGCGGCTGAATTCAAAGCTTAGTCGCTGGTACTTCGAATCAATTTGTTTTTGAGAACCTTATTCAGAATTCCACGAACCGGCTGACTCCCCAAGTAATTAAAAATCCAGTTTGCACCTTGCACGCCCCACGAGTCCTTCTTCCGAAGTTTTCAAAGCTTCTTCCGAAGAGTTCTAAGCGGCTGAATTCAAAGCTTAGTCGCAGGTACTTCGAATCAAGTTGTTTTTGAGAACCTAATTCAAAATTCCACGAACCGGCTGACTCCCCAAGTAATTAAAAATCCAGTTTACACCTTGCACGCCCCACGAGTCCTTCTTACGAAGAACCCCTCGAACGCAAATTCTTCAAATTCCCCATCGACACGGTTTTATTTGCAATCAAACCATAACCTGTTCGCAAACTCTTCCGAATCCAATTACGCCCTGCTCTAGCGCAAGATGCCATAAAGCTGACCATAAAGACAACACCCATAAAACCGTTAAGATCCGACAATGTCTCGCCTGAGCGCGCGCGAAAGCAGCACATGCGGGGCTCCGGGAGAGAAAGAAAAACATTGTCACGATGCTTAATGTTAATAAAATCATCATCAGCGGCTCTTGTCCATGTCACCCCGATGACCATGTGTCCTCCGTGCTGCAGCGCCTCTATGAAAAAAAGTGTCTTATGCTCATTTGCTCGGACACCGCGCACTCCCCGCAGCGTGTGTGGCTCAGTTGGATTTTAACAAAATAATTACTGCCGTGAGTTTACAACGTGACACGTTGTTGTAAATTAATTTTACCATTAAATGAGAGGAGACTTTTTGTCTTCGGCCGGGGATTATGATATAAACGACACATGGCCTCATATGGAGGCCCCAGCCAGCAGGGAGTCCACATCCCTCCCGTCCCCCGCTCGGACCCAAGTCCCCTTCAACTGTCACCGGCGAAAGGCCGGCCACGGTGAAAACTAGTCACTTTTGCGCCACTATCGAGCGGCAGAGGATGGCCGATTGCCGATGGACGCTAATATTGTTAATTATATTGTTTCGAGTCTCAGTTTTGGCACACGGAGAGGTGGATAATTGTGCGAACTGCTGGCAATGGCTGTGGCATTCGTGTGTTATTGCATGGGGATTGTGTTAATGATTTTATGACCAATTTGTCGAGGCTGGGATTTGTTGGAATGCCTATTTGTTTTTTTGTGCGCTGTGTGGCGCTGAGAGGCTTGGCTTTCACATGTGCGTGTATGCCTTTGGGGGTCGGTTTGATGGTAATCCTTTTTTGATGAAGATGCACTGTGGTGGATGACTTATAAGGAGTCATGTTACTTTCGCCTGTGCTTGACATGCTGATGAAATTTGTACTGCCTTGATTATGTGGCGATGATGAGTTGCGGCTGGCGCACAAGGTCGGAGATCGTCTTTGCGAGAAGTGCGTGAGTTTGTCAGCGATCTGTGTCAAGTGGGCATTTTGTACGTTTCGATGGAGACTTTTGATAACTTACACTGTTGCTTAGGCTGAAGTGGCATAAAGTTAGATGTTATCGGAAAGCCTGGCTATTTAAAAGTTTAGAAATCTGTTAACAAATGATTGCATCGAAGATTGTTAATAGTTCACTTGACTCACTGCAATTCTGCACTGTTCAACTCTTTGACAGAATTAAACTACTGCACGCTTCACATATTCAAATGTACGTTTTAGCCCCTTCGCTGCAAACTTGAAATAACACATCACTAAATAAGTCGCATATAAGGGGCGTCACTATTAAGAAAATTAATATTAAATTGATAATTTTTATTAGTGGCGCCCCCTATATGTCTCCGGACTTATTGAGCGATCTGTTATATACATCGTGACCGCCGTGGCGTAGTGGGTAGAGTGCGACACTCACACGCCGAAGGGTCGAGGTTCGATTCCCAGCTCAACACCAATTTTTCGAATTTTGCACAGCACCACCTCTTTCGAGCTGCTGAAAACACTTAAAGAGTAATAACTGCCTAAGAAAGCTTCTCATATTTCGCCGTTCGGAGTCGGAAAAAACTGTAGGTCCCTTCTACTCGTGTGAGAACAGTAGCGCGCACAACACGAGCAGTTGATGAGCAAGCTAGGTCCTGGTCCTCCTTTGGACTGTAGCGCCAACAATAATTATTATTACATACATTAAGCGTGCAAAACAGAAGGCGGACAGAAAGCCCGCCTAGTCTTACAATCAAAGCCTTCTGATTTCACCTCAAAATGTAGACAAAACGCATCTTAGCGCCATAATAGGTGTCATAATAGGCGCCACAACTGTGCTGTGCTGTGCACTGTGCTATTGAAAGAGCCTCGGTATTCCTCATAACGACTTTCGCTGAAATTCATTGCAGAAATGGGGAATTGGTAGATTCTTTTTTGAAAACCAAGCGACGTTAGCGCGGGACAGCCCTAAAAGCTTGTTCTTTGTTAATTTTCAGACGTTTTTGGGGACAGGTGGAAACCAACCCACGCGGCGAGGAAGCTCCATGCCGCCTAATTGAAGTTGTGCACTGACATCCAATTACCTTCACCTAACCTAACCTACTGCAGTGAAAACGTTTCCAAGACGCATTCCTGAAACTTTGGCGAAATAAAAATGATGCGAAAATTGTGTGTCGACAGGCCATAGGGCCTAGCTTGCTCATCAACTATTCGTGTTCGACCTAGTCTCTTCTAACTAGTGGAAGGGACCTTCAGTTTTGCCTACTCCGAAAAGTGGAGTTTGAGAAGTTTTTTCTTAGACACTTATTACTCTTTGAATGTTTTCAGCAGCTCGAAAGTCGTAGCGCCGTGAAAAATTCAAGGTATTTAGACGGGAAAAGAACCTAGATCTTCGGCGTCTGAGCGTCGCACTGTATCCACTACGCCACTGTTTGATGAGCTAAATAATAATAATAATTGTTGGCGCGACAGTCGACAGGGGGGACCAGGACCTAGCTTTCTCATCAACTATTCGTGTTTTGCGCGATACTGTTCTCTCACGAGTAGAAGGGACCTACAGTTTTTTGCCGACTCCGAACGGCGAAATTTGAGAAGATTTCTTAGACAGTTATTACTCTTTCAGTGTTGTCAGTAGCTCAAAAAATTCAAAAATTTGGTGTTGAGCTGGGAATCGAACCTAGACCCTTCGGCGAGTGAGCGTCGCACTCTACCCACTACGCCACGGCGGCCACACTAAGTAGTCCATCGAAAATTACTTGGATACTTTACTTCTTAGTTGTTCTTTGGAGAAGAAGTTCATATGTAGTCCTCCATAGTTGTGGCCGATCTGAAAGCATTCGATTAAAAAGCACTACCTGGCCCAGCTTGTATAGCAACTGCTCAATGTTGAGTATGCTACTGTTCTCTTACGGGTGGAGGGGTTCTACAGTTCATTGCCAAACGAATTTGAGAATGAATTTCTTATTCTTATTCTCATCAACTTCTAAACGACGATGACTACACAAATTCCGCTATTAGACAGAATGTTCTGCCCAATTTGGATGAAAATAGACAAGAATTTCGTCCCCTCAACTTAGAAAAGGTCATGATAGCAACATCGAGACTGAAATCAAATGCAACAGCTGGAGCCGCCGTACTGTTCGATGCTGGTTAAGATTTAGTTGGTCACATGCACCAGCTCGTCTGTCAGTCGTTTCGTTTGTCCCGTCCACAAGAAAGAAAACCCTTATGACTGCGCCAAGTATCGAATGATCAGCCTCAGATCCTTAGCATCGCCTACAAGATCTCCTCCGCTATTCTGTGTGAGCGTCTGAAATCGTTTGTCCACAATCTGATAGGTCCCTGTCAGTGTAGTTTCAGGTAAGGGAAGACTTCATTTTAAGGCAGATCCTGGAAAACACCCAAGAGGTAAAGATTGACACTCACCACCTATTTGTTGACTCAAATGCCAAATATGAAAGTGTGCATAGATACAACTTATATAGCGCCATGTCTAGTTTTGGTATTCCTAAACTCGTCAGATTTTGCGGAAAGATGATGGAAAACTCTCACTATCCAGTCAAGGTGTCGGTAACGAGCTCACCAAGACCTTCAATCACAGGCTTGCCTTGTCTCAGGCTTCAGACAAGACGACGCTGTCAGTAGACCTCTTTAACATCATTCTTGAGAAGATCGAGCATCACTTACAAGTCAACACCAGAGGCATGGTCTTCCAGAAGTCCGCCTAACTTCAAGCTTATTAGAATGGAATTGACATGGTTGACCGTACACAGCGAGCCGTCAATGAGGCGTTTGCTGGTATTGAAGCGGAACCAGCTAAAACAGGCTTAGTGGTAATTGTAAACGAAGTTCATAGTGCCCAAGGAATGACACAAAACATTGTCGCCCCACATAGAGCATCACATACGAAACTTCAAAGAAGTCAAAAATTTCGTCTACCTCGGCTGCGTTCAAACCCAGAACCAATAGTTGTTCCCTGGTTAATCTGTCTTTCCTTAAGCTCAAGAGGCAATGTAGTAACAGAGTCCTCCCTCGAAGGACAAAGCTGGCCTTGTATACAAACTTGATTATCACAGTCCTGCCTTACGGTGCAGAAACTTTGACGTCACTTTAAACTAATGAGGAAGCCCTTAGTCTTTTCGGGAGAAAAGTTCTGCGTCTGATTTTGCTCCTGCTTGCGTTGATGTCATTTGGACAAGAACATTCGACGACGAACTTTGTGCTGTATGACGGCATGCGCCTATTTAAGCGTCTTCGAATACTCAAATTTGTTTTTTTCGGAATTTGGTAGAGCCCTTCCTCTGAAAAGGTTGTCTATTTAAGGCCACAATTGGACATCTTCAAGATTTCTGGATAAAAATGAAAAATGAAAAAAAAAACTTTGGATTCGAAATCATTTTCGTAAAGCTCAGCTTTTGTGGCACAGCTTGTATAGTAAAAGTGCGACCGCAGTGCAAGAAAACTTCAAAAACCTCCGCTAATTGAATTTTTCGATAAATCTCAGAAATGAACACTTACAAGCAGAGGTTCCCTTCAAATTTGCAAACAAACCGGTAAATAGGTTAATAACTGCAACCCGTTGCAAATTAAGTTCACATTAGCCTCTCGACTTCCTTCACTAATGCCATTCTTTCCATTTGATCCAGAAGCTCCTCTTCATCAGGAACCTCGCCGCCAAGGCCATAAACATTGAGAAAGTACGTTCGTATCAAATAATTTGCATTTGCTTCTGTTCCGCGTTCTCCATTCCTGCCCATCTCCATCTGCTTAAGCAGATGAAGTTCAGGTTCTGCACTGTGCATCACAACTTTCATTGATTCCAAGCCAACCAGCATGACATGACAATCTGTGCCCGTGCCCGTGTACAGACACACTCATAAAATATAACCCCAGTCAGATAGGCGACTTGTAGGATTCGTGTTTAATTACCGTTGTTCTACAGCCGGTTAGCATATTTCTTCTAATCGTGGAGCAGTCTTTTGCGTGCACACGGTGACTTCTATTTTAATTCAGTTAACACTCGACTTTATCGTCGTTGGCGATGTGTCGCGCGGTGTGCACGACGTGATGCGCCACTTGTCGCTGGAGGAAATCGGAAATGTGAACGTTTGAATGTTTTGTTGTTTTGCTGTTTTACTTTCTACTTGAATTGCGATGAGAAATCGTACTTCTGCGCGTCTACAGGAAGTGACATCAGCTCGGTAAATAAAAAACTCGACAGACTGTAAGTTGAATGACCAGGTCCCCCCAAAACATGGGAGATTGGACTCTGCAGATCCACATGAAGATCTGCTCCCATTTCAATGCTCGTACAAAATTCCCAAGCCTTATCGCCTCCAACCGCCAATCACTCGGGCCAAACAACGAACTCATTAAGCAGACACAAATCGCTCCACGCCGCGCACACTTCCATATTCTTATCGAGCCGTGTCACGTCTAAGGAGCTATCATCTTCTTCGCGTCCAACGACGGGAATAGTCACAGGCGCAGACACACTCAGATAGAGAGCGGTTATCAGATTAGCGCTGCGACTGCGCGAACAACCTCTGGAATTAGTTCCAATTAGGCGTGCGATCGGCTGGAGCACATCGGCCCGCTTTTTTCCGTCGGGAATTCGTTGACTGAACAAATTAAAAATGATCGACAATCTGTGTTCGAATAAATTAAGCAATTAAGTCCGAAATGTCCAAGTACCACCACGAATCCGGTTGCGGTGACGGTGACGATCGAGCTAGTGATGACGCCTGCAGTGGTGTAGCTGATGATGGTGCCGCTGAACCAACAAATCCGCCTGCAGACGTCAGTAGTGAGTATGTGCGTTGCGTTTCCGAAGTGATCTGCGGTAATGTCTTTTAAATGGAAATTAACTCCCGCTGAGAGCAAACAACTGAATTGCACACATTTGTCCGCCGTGCACTAGGCTCCGCGCGTGTGTGGAGTGTGTGTCATTAAAAGGAAATCTGCGAACCTATCATCAGGCCATCCACTCCTCGCAGACCCAGCGCGAACGGAAGGTGTAATTTCCAGTGTTGATCTGTGTTTTCGATTCAATTGCCTCTCGCCGCAGACGCAGTTGTCTTCGTCGGGTTGTCTACTCGCCCGAGTGGTCGTCGTCTTGACAGGTCTTTATGACAAGCGTCACAAGATGCTTGTCAAAGCCGAAGACGGTGGCGTGTGCAGAGGACACTGACCTTCGACACGAAACTAGAACACAAAAGTGAAAACGTTCGGCTGGATAATCAACTCATTACTTTATTGAATTTTCTCGAGAATCTACGCAGAAGAGAGCGTCTCAGATGCCGCAGATACTTTCTTTTTAAAGCGAGCTATTTATCTCAATATCTCATCATCTCATCATCGCATCATTCAGCCGTCGTCGCCGCCACTGCACCTTTTGCTCTCGCACGCCTTGTGTGTGCCGAGCATTTGCATGTCATCACATCTGCGATAGGAATCGAACATAACTCCGTCTTGTTTTTGTTGATGCCTTTACACGGGCTCGGTGACAAGTGCTTTGCTTTGCTTTGTTTCGGGGACGCAGAGATCGTTTAATTCGCTTTCATATGGAAAATCTGGGCGGTTGGAGATTTTTTTCATAA
This sequence comes from Eristalinus aeneus, assembly GCA_955652365.1. Lineage (NCBI taxonomy): Eukaryota > Metazoa > Arthropoda > Insecta > Diptera > Syrphidae > Eristalinus > Eristalinus aeneus. The sequence continues at coordinate 62,803,106 of OY019134.1, read as the reverse complement.
TCACATCGGCAAAGGTGAAAATTGCTTGCGACGAGAGGGGGAGCCCGAATGTTTGATGAATGAGAGAGTAGAAAGTTCTTGACGTATTCGACACTGAATTGTCACCTGATCTGTGCGAGATACTTGAAAACAGTTCGAGAGGTAGCTGAGGAGTGGGCGTGCATTGGACTTGAAATTCGCGGTGGGTTCCGTAAAATGATGGAGCAGTGGTTTGCTTACTTTGATATCAGGTGGATGGAAGTTACTGGCATCCTATCGGTTGGAAGACAACTTTGCCGTGGATGTCGTACTCCACTTCTTACAGATACTGAACCATTTCAAAAAATGCTTAGTCATTGATTGTTTTTATTAATTCTACGAAGGACAAGACTGTAGAGGCTTTTAAGGTTTCCAGTGGTCACTGTATGGCTAGATCTTCGATAATCGTCAACCAACTCCACCTTCCTGATAAGCCCTTTAGTTTTAACCAACTTCCATCACTGGAGTTTATGTAATTCCGAGACGAAGTTCTCCTTCTCAAGGGGGATGTGGACATGATGAAATGATGAATTTTCTACAACTTTCTACGTTTTGAATAAATTTTGAAAACGGAGTTGTGTTTTCATTTTAAGCTTAAAGTTGAATATTTCACTTTGGGTCCCAGATAATGTGCTCAGGATGGTCAAACACTGCTTAAAACTGGTGAACCTACTCATGGACGTAACTAATGGCCGGTGCTTACGTACTGAGTGACTGGCGTTGTGTGCTCGTCAGACGTCGTAGGCTTCGGGTTCAATTCGTCGCATTGGTTCATCACGTCAATCCTTTTGAGTTACTGTCAACACTTAAGGCAACATTTTAGTTGTTTACAATACTTGAGTTGTAGTTCTCAAATTTCGGCATCCGGAGTCGGCAACAAACTCTACGTCCTGTATATTGCTGAAGAAGGAAGAACCCTAGTCTCTGAAGCTGAAGACTGAAGCTCCAGTGAATCTAAATTCAATATGTTAAAGGGTGTTTCTTGAGGGGTATAGAACTTTCAAATCGGATAAAGTAGAGATAAATTTTTAAATAAACATGAAATTTTATCTATTGGGAAGCTAATCTTTTGGCATTATAAACTGTATATGAATTCTGACATATGATCGTCACGGCTGACTCGGATGTAGTCGCATTTGGAGGTCCAATTTTTCATGATTTTTGTTTTTCAGTTTATCATTTTTTATGGGTAATACCTCCGCCCATGTTGTCCTTCAAGTGGTCAATCGTTTCGGTAACGTAGTGGTTTCGTATATTCCCACAGAAAACCATCAAATGGCGTTAAACTGTATGAGCGGAAGCCATTTCACTGGTCCATAAATAAAAAAAAAAACTATCCGATTACCAAACGCTTCCTTCAATAAATCTTTTGTGGTATGAGCTATGTGACCTATTGCTCCGTCATGTTGAAACTACATCTTCTGGTCATCATGGTTGTTCAGTTGATGAACGCAAAAGTCAGTAATCAAGGCTCTGTAGAGGCCTCCATCACCACCATCTGACCAAAAAAATACGGACCAATGCCAATCCAAAAGGCATACCAGTCAGTTTTTCAATATGTAACTATGGCCGCCGTGTGAATGTGAGTTAATCCCGGCTACATAAGGGCCGCTGTGGCGTTGTGGGTAGAGTGCGACACTCACACGCCGAAGGGGTAGGTTCGATTCCCGGCTGAACACCTCGAATTTTTCACGGCACCACCTCTTTCGAGCTGCTGACAACACTCAAAGAGTAATAAATGCCTAAGAAAGCTTCTCAAACTTCGCCGTTCCGAGTCGGCAAGAAACTGTAGGTCCTTTTTTCTCATGAAAGAACAGTAGCACGCACAACACGAATAGTTGATGAGCAAGCGCTACCCAATTATTACTATTAACTATGTCCTGAAAAGTTTTCGAATCTGATCCATTAGGAACACGGAACAGAGGATGGCTTAGGCTATATTGACGCACAAAAGTGGAAAATGACCTCAACCAACTTGGAGTGCGAAACTGGAAGCAGCTGGCGAAAGATCGTGCTGGCTAGAGAGACAAGTTTGTTGAGGCCCACTTTCACCCACGTTTGTAGCGCCACAAAAACAGGAAAAAGAACTTTGTCGCAACATACACTTGAGGACTATCTTCACTCCAAATACGGCAGCTTCGTTTAATTGTTTATCGATTGTATCAAATGTAAGCTTCTTCACTATGAAATTCAAAATTGTGATCAACGACAATCATATTTTGGGCCATTTTTTGAACAATTTGCGACCGCTAAAGGGCAATCCCTTATGTTATTATTATTATTGTTGGCGCGACAGTCCACAGGGGAACCAGGGCCTAGCTTGCTCATCAACTACTGGTGTTGTGCGCGCTACTGTTCTCTCACGTGTAGAAGGGACCAACAGTTTCATGCCGACTCTGACCGGCGAAGTTTGAGAAGCTTTCTTAGACAGTTATTACTCTTTGAGTGTTGTCAGCAGCTCGAAAGAGGTGGTGCCGTGAAAAATTGGAGGTGTTCAGCCGGGAATCGAAAAAAAAACCCCTTGGGTGTGTGAGTGTCGCACTCTTGAAAGAGGTGGTGCCGTGAAAAATTGAAAGATGTGGTGCCATGAAAAGTTAGAGGTATTCAGCCGGGAAACGAACCTAGACCCTTCGGCGTGTGAGCGTCTCACTCTTCCCACAACGCCACAGCTGCCCTTATGTAGCCGGGATTAACTCGCAGCATGGAGCGAGTGTTTAGAGAAAGAGACGGAAAGGAGGTACCACATTAGTTTTAAATGCCTGTGGATTGAAAAGGGGGAAAAGTTGAACTGGAAAGAGCTCTACCGAATCTATGTCTTGCTTACCTTGCATCAGTGAATTCATCTTGAAATGTGAAACCAAATTAAAGGTAAATCATTTGACAGCTGACAAAAACGCCGTTAGAGTTGCTACCTAAAAGTTGGTAAACGTAGACGTCATAGCAACGCACAAACATTGACACTCCAACCTACTCAACGCCTTAGTTGTAAGCGTTCACGCACTGGCAAGCGAGACTCGACGAATCACAAGATTTGTCACAGTTGAGCTCCAAACACTTCTTTTGCCATCACACGAAAACAAAAATGTTTGCGTTATAAATCGAACAAATTTTGGAATTCTTTGTTTAGAGTATTGAGCCACAGATAACGAAAGACTGGACGCCATTGTAACCAAAGTGCTAAACTGAATTAATGCTTAAGGGATAATTACTCCACCCTGATAGAGATCAGGGCCATTTTGATGCAAATGCGTTCGCCACGGTGGCAGCCTCGATGAGGAGGAGGAATGCTGGTGGTTGCTTCACTTAGCCCGTCAGACGGGGTGGTTCATGTCCCTCTCACTCGCTCATCACCTCTGGCATCTTAAAACAAATCGTGTCTAAGCTAGCTAAAGGAAAATGGAAGGGAAGTTGAAGAAAATGTTTAAAAAAGAGGCTAGTACCCCAACCTGACAGCGGATGGACATGTAGGGTATTATACTCCTCTGCTCCTTTGTGGTTCACTGGTTGCAATGCCAGCCCATACTGAGTTGGAAAAGTCCCCTAGATGCCTGATCCGGAGTCAGTCAAACAAAAAGCGGAGCACATAAACCTCCGTTCTGCCTGCATCATTGGGTATGCAATCGCCGCCATCACGAGACTCGGCACCTACCGCACGACAAGGCACCTACCGCACGATTTCTAAGGTCTCCTGACTTTTCGTGCTCCCAACAAATATTGCCGCTCGTCAAACACTATTCCAATATAGCCAAGATTCCTCTCAACCATGGCCTGGTAGGTGCTACCGCAGTTTGGTTCCATAAAGGACTCGGTTAACAGAAGGTATGCCGTAACCGATGTCAATGAAATTATCTTCGTAAATGGCAATAGTGTCAAACTTTTGACAAAAAAACTCAAAAACCGAGGACAGCTGAAAACTCGGTTACAACCCAGTTTTTCAGGTAAACCTAGACAGCTCTGCAAAAAACCGGAAATTCACAATTCGCGACACTTTATAAAAAAACCTGCGCATACACCATGCGCAAGCTATCGAATAATAAACACTTGGTGTTGGACCGCACCGATTTGGGCATCGTTTGTGTAAATGATTTTTTTCTAATTTTGACGAAAGTTTGGTCAAAACACAAATTCTTCGTGTGTCCTACAGTGAGACAGGCTTCTTTGCAATACACCACTCATGATCGTAAATTTCCACTCAGGCGCCTATCCCCCCCCCCCCTTTCCGTCAGCACAATTTGGACAATCCACTCCAGTGTCATCCAGTCCCCGAAAAGCTCTTTGCCACTGATGAGAAGAAACGCTTGTGACACCACCGAAATGTCGATTCCCATCATCGTCAAGTCAAAAATCTTAAATGACGAGGTAATTGTTTCTGCGGCGCTGAGTGCTTGCAAATTGCTGCAATTTCTCAAGATCGCCTCGCAAATCTGCACTTCAATCGAGAGCCACCATCAAAGCACACCTCTTCTTCGCACCCAATCAGATGAGGTGACAGCTGAAGTGATGGGCTCACTCGGCAACTTCGGCAAAGTGAAACCCAATTTTCCCTCGCGCGCCGAAAGGATTTCACTCCGCCGCCGCTGTCGAAGCCGTCGCCATAAATCACGTGAAACTTCCTTTGTTCGCAGTCGAAACCGAGGCGAAAACAACTCCAACTCCCATAAACAATTATTTCAATTAATTAAATTTTAAACTATTTCCGATTGGAATTTTATTACATCGCGCAGAAACAGTCATTAGCCGATAGCGGCCGACACGGTAGCCGCACATAACTTTCGTCGTTAAGACGCGCGGCTTCGGTTTTTTCTTGGCCGCCACGCGGCAGTAGATCATCGGCGCAGAGCCGGCGAGTGTGTGCTCGTTATGAGCACAAAAAAAGGAGTCTGGCATGCTAGTTAGCGCGCTGCGCTATCTGTCTGCGTGCCCATAAATGGATCCACCGAATTCAGAGTGCAGACGATGTGCCGCAGTGCAAACAAACGCTGCACAAACGGCCGTTCGCCATCTATGACTGCCGGCTGAGATACATAAAGTTATTAGCCGCTAATTAAGAACTGGTTTCGTTTTGCTCTTTGCTGTGACTTTTGATCTCACGTTTATGGTGTGGCTGCTCTTCTGCTTCCAGGTGAAATGCTGGCTGCAGGGTGAGGGGTACGATAGCCTGGTAAAATTCACCAGCCTCCAGCTGGATTGCGACGTGGCCATCAAGGAGCACGAGCACGAGTTCGAGAAGTACTACTTCATTTCGATGGTAAGTACTGGCATGCCACACACACTTGTACCCTACAGCTGGAGCCTTTGAAAACCTTGTGACCTTGTTGCAGAAACATTTGGCGAAGGGTCGGGACCTCTATGATGCCGCCATTGACATGGACTCTCTAAAGGAGTCCGCCGCACAGCTGAAGTCGTCTCTGGACAGCTTCAGCGTCAAACTGGAGCAGACACGTGAGCGCATTGAGGATGCGTCACGGCTGCATCATCTACTGAACCTGCACGTGAGGGAGGAGGAGATGCAGCAGGAGATGCAGAGGCTGGCAGAAAAACTCGGCGTGGTTGCACTTGTGGAGAAGTGCCGGTCGGCTATGAAATCACACACGAGTCCAGCGAAGAGCAAGAACCTCAGTGCTTTGATGACCAGCACGCCAGACAAGCTGAATGCGTCATCGCCGACGAATAACGACCGCTTGTGCCATTGCTGGAGGGAGGAATCATCAAGAGACGTCGCCGACGAGCACGCCGCCGACGAAGACGAGGAGGAGCACTCGAAGATCGCCGATTCTGGCCTCGGCGGATGCGACCGATGTGAGGGGAATCCGAAATTGGCAAGAATATGCTCCTGCCAGAGCCTCAACGAAGCGGGGCAGATGTGCGATAAGAGGTGAGTTCACGACATTTCCCGACAGACATGTCCCTCAATGACCTTTTCCTTCGTGTGTGTGTGTAGTCACAACAGCGACGAGCTAGATGATGAGTGTTTCGAGAGGAATCCAAAACAATTCCTGGACATCCACTCGCCCATGGAGGCGAATTCCCATCTGCAGTGTCACGCCTCGAACATGGAGCTGCCAAGAATCGAGGAGCTGAGCGGGCTCGACCCCAAAGTACAAAAGTAAGTTGACGTCAATACCCGAGTGTGCCCCTCTAACAGAAGTTGTCCCTTTCCTCAAGGACTCTGCTCCTCATCATGCGCGAGATGATCGGAACCGAACGCGACTACGTTCGATCCCTGTACTACGTCATCGAGAACTACGTGGACGAGCTGCTGCGAGACGACATCCCTCAGCCGCTGCGTGGCCAACGCAACGTTATTTTCGGGAACATCGAGAAGATCTTTGAGTTCCACCAGCCGCACTTCCTGGCCGAGCTGGAGCGATACGAGTGCAACCCTCTGAAGGTGGGCGCCGCCTTCCTGGAGAACGAGTCCAAGTTCTATCTGTACGCTTTGTATAATAAGAATAAACCAAAAAGTGATACGCTCATGAGCGAGTACGGGACGGCATTTTTCAAGGTAAGCCGCGACTTCATCTGCGGACTGCATGCGCTCTAGCTCCGGCAATTTTCTTTTTCAGTCGAAACAGTTGGAGTTGAACGACAAAATGGACTTGGCTTCGTATCTCCTCAAGCCTGTGCAGAGGATGGGCAAGTACGCGCTTCTGCTGCAACAGCTGGTCAAGGCCTGCAGCTCCGTCGAGGTAGGTTTTTGACGCCCCAATCTTGTTTATCGTCTTGAATTTCGTGCAATTTTAGGGCTCTGCTCTCCATGAGATCGCTGCCGACGTTGAAGAGCTCCACCGGGCTGAAGAGATGGTCAAATTCCAGCTGAGACACGGCAACGACCTGCTAGCTATGGATTCCCTTCGCGACTGCGACGTGAACGTCAAGGAACAAGGCCGCCTGCTGCGCCAGAACGAGTTCCTCGTGTGGCAGGGGCGCGGCGGCAAGAAAACACTCCGACAAGTATTCCTGTTCGAAGATCTGGTCCTCTTCAGCAAGGCTCGAAGATTCCCAGATCACAAGGTAAGCCCGCACCGCTAACTCTCCCTCGCGCAAACCCTCATCCAACGACTCCCCATTTCAGAATCTAGACATCTACATCTACAAGAACAGCATAAAGACCTCAGACATTGGTCTGACAGCGCATACTGGCGACTCGCCAACGAAATTCGAGATTTGGTTTAGGAAGCGGAAACCAGAGGACACATGGACCCTGCAGAGCATGTCGGAGGACATAAAGAACGCTTGGACCGAAGAGATTTCGAAGTTACTCTGGAAACAGGCGAAACGAAATCGAGGTGAGTCACCGCCGCAATTCCCTCGCAGGACGTCCTCCTTCACTTTTGTTTGATTTTCAGAAATTCGCCTTGCCGAAATGTCTTCAATGGGCATTGGAAGCAAACCGTGCTTGGACATCCGTCCGAGCAACAACCAGATCAGCGACCGATCCATAACTTTCAATCAGCTGGGCAAAGGTATTCGCTCTTGGTCTGCATTGTCTCGGGGGACAGTGTTGATGTTTCCTTTTTTCCTTCTAGCTCCTAAGCTACGACACTCGTTCGTCGGAAGCATTTCGGAGAACAGTAAAGCCCCGCGTCGTCCAAACTCTTTGATATCGGAAAGTTCGATGTCGTCTGGAACAAGCAGTTCTTCGATAAGCAACGGTTCCGGTGGCAGTAACAGTGGAAAGAATCCCGCCGGTGGCCTGGAGCTCATCAACGAGACACAGACTCTGGTGATCAGCGGAAACGGCAAAAGGAATCACAAGCGATCGACCACGCTCATCAGTCAGCTTTCGATGGGTAAGTGAGAATGGAATGGGGAATGCTGCGAATGTTTTGTCGTAGCCTGCTAACTTGGCATAATTTTGATTTCGATGCGGTTATTGGTAAACGAACTGACGATACCTATTGCACGTGTCTCTGATATTTTTCACATATCCACATGTTGATCTGTAATTCGCTCTACTGACATGTAAGGACGTAGGACAGTTAAAGCCATCGGAAGCATTTTGCAGAAATATCACGTGAATACCATACTAACGTTCGGTTTCGTTAAGTTTTATAAGGGTTCGTTAAGTATGGTCGCAAGGAATGGAGCAAGAAAATCGTTGCACACGGGCGAGTTGTTGGAGTAAGTAAATGTGGATCGATGTCTACAGCACAGATGGCAAGTGAATTTGTTACAAGTCTTCAGGACAATACTTTGGAACCTGACGTTACATTTCGTCTGATTTCGTCAGGTTTTACAAAAGAAAACTGTTTTACGACAGTTCATTCCATCATGGCCTTCAAGTTCAAATCAAACTTTAACATAGTATGAAATGGAAGCAAATGGTAGCGCCGCCGCTCAGCATGGCGTAGCAGGCTTCAGCAGTTATTAGTTCAGAGCCACTTAAGAAGCCATACACAGAGATAAAGAGCTGGATATTGTCAGCTTTCAGTTCATTCCAGAAACCAATGAGGAAGGAGATGGTCTACTCAAGAGCCCATTTCCCCTGAGGACATTTAAAGTCTGGTCACTTTCGAACGGTGGATAAAGGTGTATTTTTGAAAGTTAGGGACGGTACGTTTTAAACTGTGTCAAGTGGAACTCATGGGCAGGAGACGAGGGAGTCGACTGCATCCTTTCATTTATAATTTCTGGTTCATGCATCAAATGCGAAAACTTCGGCTTAGGTAGACGCACTCATCCACTGGTCCATGTGTTTCGGTCGCAACCAATTGCAAGCTCCTGTGCTTCTTTCGTATTATTTCCTGTCCTTATGACAACATCCATTTGAACATTAATTTTAAGCTTACAGCCAGTCAACGAGGTTTGCTACGTTCAGTGAGTGGAGTTGTAATATTCCGTCTTAGTGACACTTGAGGGCTGTATGCTTACAGTCATACAAGAGGATTAAGATCGTTGGACAAAAAATGCCTCGATTGCCGCCAAAGTTATAGAAAGGAGGGTAAGAGCAAATGGAGGACTTTCGTCTTGCACAGATCTTAGCGTCGCCCTTCGCTGCTAAACTATGGAATTTTAAAATATAATCCGAAATCGTTTTTTTCGCACTTTTGCAAAATGACCAAAAACTCGCATCGAACAGGATGAGAAAAATAATAATAATAATTTTTGGCGCAACAGTCTACAGAGGGGCCAGGGCCTAGCTTGCTCATCAACTACTAGTGTTGTGCGCGCTACCGTTCTCTCACAAGTTTTTTAACCGTCTTCGAACGGCGAAATTTGAGAAGCTTTCTTAGACAGTTGTTGCTCTTTGAGTGTTGTCAGCAGCTCGAAAGAGGTGGTTGCCGTGAAAAATTCAAGGTGTTCAGCCTGGAATCGAACCTAGACCCTTCAGTGTGTGTGCGTCGCACTCAACTCACACACCATGGCAGCCACTGGATGAGAAAAATATAGATTTTAAAACACGGCAACGGCATGAGATATGTATGTGGAACTCCATATGACGTCTCTATAACAAGGAATGTAGATTTCATTTTCTTCAGCTAGATTTCCTTGCTTCCTCAAATTCTGGCAATTCATTATGCATCTTATGCAATTGTTTGTTGCCTTATGATAAACTGCAACCATTGAAAGCCAACGCCAATAGGAGAAGCAGTAGACCATTGGGAGAAGAGAAAATATAAAAATGTTATAGCGAAAAAAGCATATCTTATTTTTTTTAATGCTCAAAGTCATACATTCCGATATCGAGAGCCGAGTTGAGTTGTCGGCCTTTGTAAGTACGGAAACACAGCAAAGGGTTTAACGAAACAAAAGAGTTGATACTGCATGCAAACTCAATAAAGGGTGTGACCCAAAAATGCGTTGCTACTGCATTGCATTTGTAAACTGAATTGACTCTCTTACTTGTTCCCACTGAGTTTATCAGCTATTGCAGCTCAACAGTACGCCAGTGTTTTTTTCGTTTTTTTCGCACTTTTGCAAAATGACCAAAAACTCGCATCGAACAGGATGAGAAAAATAATAATAATAATTTTTGGCGCACCAATGTACAGAGGGGCCAGAGCCTAGGTTGCTCATCAACTACTCGTGTTGTGCGCGCTACTGTTCTCTCACAAGTAGCAGTTTTTTTTACCGACTCCGAACTGCGAAGTTTGAGAAGCTTTCTTAGACAGTTGTTACTCTTTGAGTGTTGTCAGCAGCTCGAAAGAGGTGGTTGCCGTGAAAAATTCAAGGTGTTCAGCCAGGAATCGAACCTAGACCCTTCAGTGTGTGTGCGTCGCACTCAACTCACACACCATGGCAGCCACTGGATGAGAAAAATATAGATTTTAAAACACTATTGCAGCTCAACAGTACGCCAGTGTTTTACCATATAAAGGATGTCCCAACAAGAACGCAAGATTTAAATTAAAAAAAAAAACGGTGACATTTAAAAAAATCGTGAATTCTTCATTATATCGTAAAGTAGATAGGATGTGGTTATGTGTGGAATACCACATCGGCCAGTTGGTCGCCGCAGCTTTGTGGCACATACGCGATCTTTTAATGAAATTTTCAATGACTGTATACATGAATGCTGCGGTATTTCATTAATGCAGCGTTCAATTTCCTCTTTTAAGGCTTAAGTCGTCGTCAGCTTATTCGCATAAACCATCGACTTCGAAAAATCAAAAGGAAAAAAGTCCAATGTTGTTAAATTGCACGATCTAGGCGGCCAACTCCAGTCTCCAAAACGCGAAATAACACGACCGGGAAATAACTGATGCAGCAGTTGAATTTTATCTCTGGCTGTATGAGATGTGGTGCCGTCTTGTTGAAACCACATTCCCTCCACATTCATTTCTTCAATTCTAAGCACGAACAAATTTGTTATCATTTCATGATACCGAACACCTTTGACTGTTTGCGCTTGACCTGACTGATTTTCGTAAAAAAAATATCTAATGATTCCTCCAGCCCAAAATCCACACCACACAGTGACACGTTGAGGATGCGATTGCTTCTCGTGAATCAATAGAGGATTTTCCTCGCCTCAAATGCAAGAATTCTGCCTATTGACGAAGCCATCAAGATGGAAATGGGCCTCGTTACTAAAGATGATTTTATCGGCAAAATCAACATTTTCATATTGTGTCTCCAATACCCAAATAATGAACTCCCTTCGCTGTGCATGGTCAGCTGACTTCAGTTCCTGAGTCAATTGAACTTTTTATGCATGAAGATGCAAATCTTTCTTCAAAATTCGCTGCATAGTGGTTTTGGAAACACCAATTTGCTGAGCATCGAGCTCAATTGCGGTGGATGGAGTTTGAGTGACATCATCACGTACTGCTGCGTTATTTTCGGTTGATCGATCTAATCGAAGGCGCTTTGTTGTCTTTACATCAGTTACAGACCCAGACAATTTTTAAATTAATCGCTTTAGAGTTGAAAAAATGTTTCCATTGATCGCTTTAGAGTCGACTCTTTTGGAGCATTATTGTAACCCAAAATTGATCGCAATTTGCGAACTGTAGCCACAAAACTTTCACCATTTGGTAAAAAAAAAATTCACAATGAGAATGCGTTGTTTATTCTATTATTTTCTATTTATTATTTTCTATTATTTTCTATTATTATTTATTATTCTATTATTTTCTATTATTATATTAGTCTTATACCTTCTACTAACAAACAATAATAATTGTTCAAATGTCAAACAGTGACAATTCATATTGCACCAAACTTAAATCTTGTGTTCTTGTTGGGACACCCTTTATATGACCCGCACACTCTCTATGACTTCAACGCGCACTTACGCTACAACTCATTTGCTGACACTGTCAAGGTTAGCCCGTCATTCTGCTTTTTATTTTAAGCAAATCCTCGTCCTTATCTCCGATAATATCTCCTCGTCCGACCTGAACTCCAAATTGTCTTCGACTCTTGGGACAACTAACAACATGCGTTTTCTGAGCATAAGTAAACACATAAATGCAAGTTAGATATTGATGACGTGGGACGACATATCGATGAAATAGGGAGACATAAAATCACATTATAATCAATTCGGTAGAAGTTTGAGCTTTCGGGAATGAAGGATCCACTGTTCCTAAAAATAAATTGTCTAGAGCGAATCAAACGTACTTACTTTTCAAAAATTTTGTATGGTGACTCCAATGGTCCTTTCCACGTTTCCTGTGTAAATGGAACACAACATCATATTAAATACCTGAAATCGAGTGATTTCGATGTGACAATTGTGTGGTTCTCAGACGGTGGTCATTCCAAATACCTGAATCGAAAACAACGCGCATATAAACGAAATCATTTGGCAAAACTTTTTTATCGATAGCGGAAATTATACGATGGTTCCCTTTTATATTTCGGGATTGGGCAACCCTAGTGTTACAATCTGCCAACTGCCAGATCTATCGTAACGTTTAACATTTTTGGGGTTATACGTACTCAGAACGTTTTGACATAAGAGCGCTATTTGTGTTGTTTACAGTAAATTAAAAGATTCATCTCGCCCAAAAAATAGAATTAAATCGTAAAAATGTTCGTACGATTATTTTTTACAACCTTCGACGTGAATTAAGTCAACAACAGTGCATCGAAGAACTTAATTCAATTTCTGGCGATAAAGCTCCATCAAGGACCAGTGATTATCGATGGTATAGTGAAATCAAACGAGGTCGTTGTTCACCCCAAGACGATTTTCGTGAAGGTCGTCCAAAATCGGTTGTTGTTCCGAAAACCATTGATGTTGTGCACCAACTGATACTGCACGATCGTCATGGGACCAATCGTAAGATTGAGACAACTTTAGGCATTAGTGGGACCAGCATACATTCAATATTGCATGAACATTTGAGCGTCAAAAAAATTTATTCGCGTTCTATCCCACAGAATTTGTGAATCGCTCAAAAAAAGCCTCCTGTCGATTGGTCGAAAGAAATGCTCTAAAAATACGATCGCGGTGCTTCGAAACACGTCTGTGACATCGTGACAGGTGATGAGTATGAGTCGTGGATTTATGCGTATGAGCCCGAAAGTAAACAGCAGTCGACTGTATGGGTGTTTTAAATTGAGCCAAATCCAACAAAAGTTGCTCGCGTACGAAGCACTTCCACCCAAATGATTCGTCTGTTGTTTCTGAAAAACTGGACATGTCGCAACTGTACCAATAGAACAAAGCAGAAAAGTCAATTTTGAGTGGTACACAACCATTTGTTTGCCAGTTGTCTTTCAAGAAATCAGGAAAACCAACCGCCAAAGGCGGATCACTCTTCATCACGACAATGCGAGCTCTCACACATCGGTTCAAACAACTGCATTTTTGAGCACTCAAAACATCGATTTGATGAGTCATCCGCCGTATAGCCCTGACTTGGCACCGAGTGACTTCGTTTTATTCTCGTATGTAAAAAATAAAATGAGAGGTCAACGTTTTTCGACACCTGAAGAAGCGGTTGATGCGTTCAGAATGCATGTTTTTTAGATACCTCAATCAGAGTGGTAAACGTGCTTCGAGAATTGGTTCAAACGCATTCAAAAGTGTATAGATATATGTACATAAAGCTAATTAGTTCAAACGCATTCAAAAGTGTGTACATCTTAATGGGGAATATTTTGAAAAACAATAAAGCTATTTTCAATGATTAGTATTTGTTGTTGTTCTCTAATCCCGAAAGATAAAAGGCAATCCTCGTACTACAAGTCACGAAAATTTGGAATCAACCTTCTTCCAATTATGTTACAGAAAATTAATTACACTTAAAATGACTCGCCCAAAACTCATTGCTTTAGAAAAGTTTCTGCAATGTTTATGTGGGTTATGCGATAAAAATGTAATGCTAAAAAAAATAGTCGAGAAGCTGGAAAAAAATTTAAATGTCCAGCAACAAAGTCAGTCCTAAATGGAGAAAACACAAGATTCTGAGAAAACAAAATTCGATTTCGGCAAAGTGTTGAATGCAAGTTTGATTGGGTCGCATTTCATTCCATTTCAATTGTCACCCAAACCGGAAGGACATCTGCACGTCTAAGGTTTTGTATGTTTGATGTTCGTTGATTTGAAAGTCTTTTTCATTTTAAAAATTTCCTAAGAACTTCACTCCCCGTCTAAAAGAAAAAGAAAAATATTCAGAAAAATAAAGAGGACAGCTAATTGTCTAACTCGCATAAATAAATTAGCAACACAACTTTTTTGTATTTTTTACAAAACCATATTTTGCAAACTACATCAAATGTTTTATTTTTTATTCAATTTTCCAGAAAGTGGCATTATGTCAGACATCTCGATGACACCAGATAACGAACACCACGAACCAGCATGGCCTCTAATGCGAAAACCCAGCAACACATCATCATCATCATCCTCTTCGGCTCACACCGATTTCCCGCGTCGAAATCCAGAGCTAAGCAGCCCAGAGCAGGATCATCCCTACTTAGACAGTTCGGTTACCGTCCATTTGTGAATTTGCATAATCCTCCCGTTCGGTCCTCACCCACTCGCCCCCCCACTCACACAGAGAATCAAAGAAAATGCACCCAACCACTGCCCACACTCAGATATACATAAGTTTACATTCATTCTGCTTTGTGTGTGTGTGTTGTACCTTAAAATACATAATTATATTTTTTCTATTTTATTTTTGTAGTGTAGTCTTATACAAATATTTTCTTTAACCCTAAGTATTAAGTTGTTTATCATATTCGTGCGTTACACATTCTTTTCACACTTCAATTGTTTTTGTTTTGTTTTCTTTTTATTTTTTTTTTTATTTAATCAAAAAGCCATTGTAGAATGTAGTCCTCGGGATCTTACAGCCCGTGTTAATTGCTAGGTTTAAGGTAGTTTAAATGTGTACGTTCTTCTATAAACACTCAAAGTAAATTAATTATTTTTTTACAAAACAAAAGAGTAAACGGAAATTCACAAATCCATTCGATCACCACTCTATACCACAGACGAATGGAAGTTTATACAATTTTCTACACGCTCGTATCGAATATATTTTTGTACAATTTCCACACGCCTCCGCAACCACAGCTCCTGTACCCTCCTAATTGACAGGGTTCGTTTTTTCTTTTTATTTAATATTTAATGTTAAATTTTTTGTTTAAGATGAGAAAAAAATAGAGAAACTTTAATTTATAACTTTTAAGTAAACAGATGTTGAAGCAGCATGTAGATTGGTAAATTGAAAAAAGAACACAATCGAATTGTAAAATTTGAAACAATGTTATATACATTTATTTACAAGTACTAATAAATTCTATACATACAAGATCTGCGGTTATTTAATTTGTATGATTACTTTTGAAGTAAAAGGTTTAAAAGGGAAACATGAGGTGTACCCGTATGCTGTAGCCACAAAAGGGTGCACAGCATGTTAGTCTCGGGAGGAGGAAATGAACCCAACAGCAAAAGCTTTTTAGGAGTCAAGGTCTTGTTTCGAAATAGGGACAACAGCATCAGTATCGAACGACGCCTTCGAGATATGAAAAGTTGACTCCGCATAGCTTGCAGAAACTTTGACCTTTCAGTAAGGAAGTCCTTGTGCCCTTAAAGAGCAAGGCTCTGCATGTTACAGAAGTAGTCTGTGTGAAAGCCATCTGAGGAAGAAGATCCAATGACTGTACGGCATACATCGAGTCGCACAAATAATCAAATACACCAACTGGTCCTTGAGAACTGAAGAAGATGGCAATTTCCTAAATTCTTTTTAGAAAGGGGCACAAAAGCGTAGTAGACTGCTTACTGTGGAGAGTAGTAAATTTAAACTGTCCTCATTACAATGACGGACAAAGGTTTTCACTAAAAATAAGAATTCAGTATAGAAAAAATATTAGACTTATTATTTTAAACTTATTACTTCCTTGTCCCTCCATAATGAGCTTCTGTGTTTCCTTCTAATGCGCATAATTTTGGCCCCCTTTTTCGCATGCAGACGGATATTAAATTGAAAGCGCGTTCTGTAAACTCCATGTACTTCATCACTGCTGTACATTGAATTAAGTTTAGAGTCAGTAAGTTAGATATAAGATTAATATTTCAGAATAGATATTTAAGCTAGTTTTAAGCATTTTTGTCTAGCAACTAAGTAAACGAATTTTAAATTGATAAAAATGCGTTAAAAACTTAAAAAAAAAACATTGAATTAAGTCATAAAGTAGTCATAAAGTCATAAAGTGGTCGCCGTGACGTAGTGGGTAGAGTGCGATGCTCACACGCCGAAGGGTCTAGGTTCGACTCCCAGTTCAACACCAATTTTGCTAATATTTCACGTCTCCACATCTTTCGAGCTGCTGACAACACTCAAAGAGTAATAACTGTCTAAGAAAGCTTCTCAAATTTCGCCGTTCGGAGTCAGCAAAAAACTGTAGGTCCCTTCTACTCGTGAGAGAACAGTAGCGCGCACAACACGAGTAGTTGATGAACAAGCTAGGCCCTGGTCCTCCTTCGGACTGTAGCGCCAACAATTATTATTATTAATTAAGTAAACGAATTTTAAAGTAATAAAAATGCGTTAAAAACTCAAAAAAAAACATTGAATTAAGTCATAAATTAATTAAGACTGCACCGAGCACGACTGTGGTATGCACCTAAATTGTTTTCATGAAGCGCGACCAGTTAAGGACCAACTCAGAACATCCGTGTGGAATTGCTCATTAGCTTGGGTGCCAGGAAAGTTTCATTTAAAAGAGAAGGGTAGTTTGTTCATTTGTGAAGTATGACAAAAATTAGCCTTTCGTTCGAACTACCAAAATTAGAATGGAGGATACAGGGCTACCACCCTCGTTCTTATTGAACAACATGGCATCTAGAATGGATCAGCAAAACATCCGTGTTACGACGGTTTGCTTCCAAACAGAGGCATAGGAACTGTAAGGTTTACTTCATTTGAGGATAATGTGACATCCCCGCCTCGTTTGTCGTTTATTTTGTGTCCTTTGTCGTAAGTTCTATGTGAAGAAATGTCCACCTTTGAGCCCAAGTCAATTTGTCTTAAATTGTGAACTTTATGGCGCCACCTACAAGTTGTGACAGGCGTTGGAAGCGGTTACCGTCTTCATTGGAAAGGTGTGACATTTGCCAGCGTCTGTGACTTAGCGTCTGTGACTTATCGTCTGTGACTTTGCGTCTGTGACTTAGCATCTGTTTAAGCGTCTGTCTTATCGTCTGTTTAAAACGCTTTGTTGCTTCGAAAATGTGATTTTTGTTCTGCTTTTCAGTTTTATTTAGAAGAAAAGTGCAGGTATTTCCTTCGAATGCAGAAAGTTGTTGCGACGCTTTAAAAATGGTGATTTTAGCGTCTTGGCCAGCTCAAAAATTATTGAATTTGAGGAATTTGACGCTTTACGGGATCAAGATCCCTACCGAAAGCAAAGTGAACTTGCAGAATCATTTATACTAACTAAGTAAACAATTTCCATTCAGTGAGAAAAAATTAGATATATTCGAAAGTAAAGGAATCGGGTGCCGTAAGAGTCGAAAGGTGATTTTTCACCTCGGAACTGCTCCTGAAAAACATCAAAGCAAGGGTTTTTTGAACCGGGTAGTGACTGTTGTAAATAAGTTTACAAACTACGATAACTATGTATGTAAAGTCTGGTGAACCTTTGGAGGAGTGAATTGGACAAGAAGTGACAGACAGGAGATCATTTATGAAAATGAGGAAGAGCACTAATATGGTGAATATCAGACTTGAACCCATCCAATACAACTTGTATTGAACGATTCGAAAGGTAATTTCTAATCCATTGACGAAGAGTCTCATCGACGAGGAAAGCACGCATTTTCGACAAGAGAACCTGAAGCCAGACTCTGTGAAATGCCGTTGAAATATCAAGTGAAACGATCCTGCTTTCCCCTACATTGTACAAAGATTGGTTCAATTTTTCGGTGAGATAAGCCATCAAATCACCAGTGGATCTGTTGCTTCGGGAGCCGTATTGCCGGTCATTAAGAAGCTTCCGAGTTGCAAGATATTTCATAAGCTGACAACTTATCAGCGTTGCCATGACCGTGGAAAATAGGGAAGTAAGTGGTATGGGTCGGTACGAGGTGGGTGATGATGGTTTGCCATTTTAGCGACGAGCTGGACAAATGCTGTTTTCCACTTACTCCGAAAGAGCCCTAAAGAGTAGGGCAAATGGTAAAACCTGTGCAGTGGTTTTGCCTGCTTAGAAGAACACCTCTTCAGAAGAACGGGGGGATACCATCCGGGCCAGGGGATTTGTGCACGTTTAGATCTTTAAGAACTCTTGCGAGTACGAGTGGGATAATGGACTTGTCCCATGAAAAAATTTACGCTCTCGATTACAGGCGCAGACAGAGCCCAATCTGGAAGCGTAATTGATTTGTTTATAAGAGCAGCTTGAGTACAGCATTGGCAGGCTTGAGTACAGCATTGGCAGGCTTGAGTACAGCATTGGCTGGTGATCAAATTGCTTTCCAATCATCTGGCCAGTGGTGATAAAAATGTAGCTTGTATGTTATTTGTGCATTGCTCGACACTTTTGCAATCAGCACACTCTACTGGGTTCCCATTTCTCGTCAATTGTGTGAGTTACCATTCGAACCTGGAGCATTAAAGAATTCGACGACGGGGAACGACGATACTAAGCATCCGAGACAATCAATTTTTTCCATAAATTCTAGTGTAATGTTAGATGAATTTTTTAGATTTTTGAACCGGATAGTGACTGTTGTAAAAAAGTTTACAAACTACAATAACTATGTATGTAAGGCCTGGTGAACCTGTTCCATAAAGGCCATGTGGCCGCCGTGGCGTAGTGAGTAGAGTGCGACGATCACACGCCGAAGGGTCTAGGTTCGATTCCTGGCTAAACACCTCGAATTTTTTCACGGCACCACCTCTTTCGATCTGCTGACAACACTCAAAGAGTAATAACTGTCTAAGAAAGCTTCGCAAACTTCGACGTTCGGAGTCTGCAAAAAACTGTAGGTCACTTTTCCTCGTGAGAGAAGACTAGTTCGAAAACGAATAGTTGATGAGTAAGGTAGGCCCTGGTCCTGCTGTGGACTGTCGTGTATTATTTTAATAAAGGCCATGCTTTGCATGTGGTGGGAGGAGACGGTATAGTGTACTATGAGGTGCTTAAACCACGCTAAGCCATTGATGAAAACGTTATCGAATACAACAAATGCGTTCGCGCCGAAGAAACGGGGAGAAACGACCAATAGTGATCTACATTTGTACATTACGCGTCATATCTTAAGCTTTTGTACAAATTAAACTCATTGGGTGTACATTCAAAAAAGTTTAGAGTTTTCCAGCAAATATCTTTCTACTACTACTCAACTCTATTTCTTTAATCCAGGTAATGTGAGTGAATTTCATGAATCATATGATTCAAAAATCACATCTGTAATACTATTTTTATTGGCAACGGAAACACTGATGGAGAAAAAATCATCTTGTGGCGGGACGGCGGCTACTAGACCCAGGTGTTGAGGGACGGACACCTTCACCGGAGGCTTTATTCTGGTGCCACGGGAGGTCAGGAGCCTAACCGAACGGCAGATCCCCGTGTGGGAGTGTCGTGTTGGCTGTGGTTTACTACCCAACTTCTCGGGCAGAGTCGAGGTTAGTGTACTGTTCTGACTTGTGTAGTTGTTGTTCACCGTGGGCTAGCCAAGACGGCTAGAATTCTTTCCCGACCGTTGAAAAAACGTTCTTAATGCTTTTCAACTTGCGGTGACTTGCAAATTATGTTCAAAATATATCGTCTTCCGTTTCTATCGGAAGAAGTTTTGAGCGTTGCTTTTGAAATTCTCTTCATATGAACTTTGTATCCTCCATTTTCTAATAATAGATGTCACAAGTGAAATGGAAAGGAATTATTTATTTAGTGGAAAGGAATACTTAATAAAAATGAAAGTGTTAAAAAAACGGACGTCGAGAAAACGATTGTCATGCAGTCGTAAAGAAAACCTCCTTGAATGTGTTCGTAGACGCAATATGCCAATTATGCTACCTTAAGTAGTTGACACCTTTTTTAAATGGATAACAAATTGGTTAGATAATCAAATTTGTTACGTTTCAAAAAAAAAAAAAAAATGATCATCTCAAGAAACGTCAATACAGACGCTCCGTAGACGTTTTGACACCCTTCGGCAATCGCTCTTAACGAAGACCACATAACAGAGGGGCCAATCAACTGCCCCCAATTCAATCAGTTCGTTTCATCGACTGTCCGCAATCAACTCCCATGGCCTTGCTGCAAATAATGAACTTCGCGCACCCGCCATCGGTTTCACGCTTTGATCGAGTGTCATCATATCTATCAGCTAATTCGTTTGTTTCATCGAAATCGGTTATTTTATGAACTGTTAACTGGGTTTTATGAGAGATGAATCAGCTGGCAGGCATTTACGGACAACCCACTGAATAATAGAGTCACCCAAGTTGCGGTGAACCCTTCTGTCTGGCCGTAAAACGAGTGGAAGCTCACATATTTATCTTTATGGATCGTTAAACGTTATCGAATGGATATTCGAAATTAATCCATTCCATGTGACGTTTGTTCACAAAACGTTTCAACACAAGTGTGTTGGCGGCCCTGCGACCAGGCCGTTTTACGGCGCTTCAATGGGTTAAGAGAGAAAACTGTTTTCCAACAGACAATTGATTTTGACCTAGTTTCTGGTGGGATATGAAGGTTTTGTCGGCAGTCTGAGGACGTTAAAAAATTCTTTAAAAATGCAGACGGTGTTAAACTTGATTTTTGAAAAGAAATGCATTCAGACGCTCGCATAAAATTCTCTTGTGGGTCGATGGAAGCTGGTTGAATGGGTAGTTAAAAATATATAATTTGCTTATGCGGCCATTCGATGCTTAAGCTGGTCATCAAAATAAGGCAATATGGATGCGGATATGAGCTAAACGACGGGGAGGGAAAATATGTGATGAGTTATAACAGATCACTCAATGTGTCCCGAGATATACAGGAAATAATAATTTTTGTAAGTGGCGCTCCCTTTTTGTCCCGGGACTTACTTATTTTCTTTTTTGATTATAATTGGCGCGCACTAAAGGGATTGTTTATACCCTTAAATGACTGGAATTAAGGCATAGCACGGGCCGAAGGTATAGAGGAAAGGATGTACCGATGCACATTGGGTTTAAATGCCTGTGGATTGTAATGCGGGGGAAAAATTGGGCTGCGATGAGCATTCCACATTTGTGTGGTGCGGCTGAAGAACGAGTCTCTAAACTTTACTGCACGTCCGGAGATGGACTTAAGGGTGAACGGGTGAGCATTCCTAGCGAGACGGGTTTTGCGGGTGAATTCTAGAAAGGGGGGAATGCAGCTGGCTAACTCGTTAGAGCATTTTTTTTGTTGAAATACCGATAAAATAGTGATAGAGACGCAACATTTCGTCGATGTTCAAGCGAGTCGATTGACTTCGCAGCATTATTGTCACCAAAAAGTTTTTTTGCTCGCTGTTGAATTCTATCTTGTAGGTGTAGAGAGGTCTTTGGAGCACCGGACTAGATAGGAGCGTTGTATTCGGGCTTTGGGCATATGTACGCCTTATATATTGTTGCCAGGTCAGAAGGAGTGAGGTATTTCTTCTTTAAGAATATCTCGAATATGTGATCCTTCCAACTTAGTATTGAGTTGATAAACGTACCGAGGATGGAAAGTCGTTCAGCTTCAACAATGCAGGAGCCATTCATAGATAATGGCAGGTTGTTTTGAGAACGCTTGAGTGACAGTAGACAGCACTGGGTTTTGGGAGCACTAAATTCCACTCTATTCTTTTTACCCCAATCGATTATGCTGTTAAGATCGGAATTTAATGAGCTTACTGGGTAGTGTGGCGTGGCGTACTGCGTAGTGTGCGACGCTCACACGCCGAAGCGTTTAGTTTCGATTCCCGACTGAACACCTAAAATTTTTTTCAGGGCACCACCTCTTTCGAGCTGCTGATAACACTCAAAGAGTGTCTGTCTTAGAAAGCTTCTCCAACTTCGCCGTTCGAAATTGGCAAAAAAGTGTAGGTCGCTTCTACTCGTAAGAGAACAGTAGCACGCACAACACGAGTAGTTGATCAGCAAGCTAGGCCCTGGTCCCCCTGTGGACTGTCGCGCCAACAATTATTATTATAACATACGCTGCTGTTCCAAGTCAATGGCAGAAGAGGAGGGACGAGAGCCAAGGAACGAATATCAAAAGCTGAGGGTGCTGTAATCAGTAAAGGAGAGAATTGGATTAGAAGTGACAGACAGGAGATCATTTATGAAAATGATTAAGAGTGTCGGAGGCAAAACGGAGCCCTGGGGAACACCAGCACTAATATGGTGAATATCAGACTTGAACCCATCCAATACAACTTGTATTGAACGATTCGAAAGGTAATTTCTAATCCATTGAAGAAGAGACTCATCGACGTCAAAAACACGCATTTTCGACAAGAGAGCCTGATGCCAGACTCCGTCAAATGCTGTTAAAATATCGATTGCAACGATCTTGCTCTCTCCTACATTGTACAAAGATTGGTCCAATTTTTCGGTGAAATAAGCCATGAAATCACCAGTGGACCTGTTGCTTCGGGAGCCGTATTGCCGGTCATTAAGAAGCTTCCGAGTTTCAAGATATTTCATAAGCTGACAACTTATCAGCGTTGCCATGACCTTGGAAAGTAGGGACGTAAGTGCTATGGGTCGGTACGAGGGGGGTGATGATGGTTTGCCTCTTTAGGGACGAGCTGGACAAATGGTGTTTTTCCACTTACTCGGAAAGAGCCCTAAAGAGTATGATAAATGGAAAAGCTTACGCAGTGGTTTTGCCAGCTTAGAAGAACACCTCTTCAGAAGAACGGGGGGATACCATCCGGGCCAGCGGATTTGTGCACGTTTAGATCTTTAAGTAGTCTTGCGAGTACGAGTGCGAAAATGGACTTGTCCCATGGAAAAATTTACGCTCTCGATAACAGGCGCAGGCAGAGCGCAATCTGAGTGAAGCGTTGAGTGATCTGTTTATAAGAGCAGCTGGAGTACAGCATTGGCAGGCTTGAGTACAGCATTGGCAGGCTTGAGTACAACATTGGCAGGCGTGAGTACAGCATTGGCAGGCTTGAGTACAGCATTGGCAGGCTTGAGTACAGCATTGGCAGGCTTGAGTACAGCATTGGCAGGCTTGAGTACAGCATTGGCAGGCTTGAATACAGCATTGGCTGGTGATCAAATTGCTTTCCAATCGTCTGGCCAGTGGTGACCAAAATGTGGCTTGTATGTTATTTGTGCATTGCTCAACCCTTTTGCAATCAGCACACTCTACTGGGTTCCCATTTCTCGTCAATTGTGTGAGTAACCATTCGAACCTGGACCATTTAAGAATTCGACGACGGGGAACGACGATACTAGCTGTTTAAGCATCCGAGAGAATCAATTTTTTCCATAAATTCTGGTGTGATGTCAGATGAATTTCTTTCATCTGATATCACACCTTTCTCGGCTTAAATTCATCGCAGTGGAAGCGTGATTCAGGCTTTAAATTGGCCCTGCTTGCTGCATACGCCACAATAGGCAAAATCGAATATGTGTTGTCATAGGGCGCACATTTAAGTTGTTCTTCCGCACAGACTCTGCGACCTCCCAGCTTTTAGATAGGACTCGCTGCAGGACACTGCGCATGTTCCACCTGTTCCCGTTTTCGACTTACGCTCGCCACCTTGACTATGAACTTTGAAACTTTTCTTTTACCCCACTACAACGTCTCCATTTGTGTCCACATTTCTGGACATTTGCAGCCTTCCTGTCAACGCCCACTACTTCAAATAATTCCCTTCCATCACGATGCAGAACTTCCTCTCTTTTCACTTCAACCTACGCACGCACATAATGCCGCTTTAAACAAAATCCAAACTGGCCTGTGTACACCTTATGTCTTTCCTTATCTCAATCAGGACTAGAAACCAATTCCCGTTGTCACCTCTCACACGAGACATTCTCAACTACCTCGCACACACAATACTGTCACGAGTGCGAGATGCTCCGATATGGGCTCCGCCAAAAACCGGATGGCCGTGTACCCTAGTCCCATAGACCGATACCTATTCTACTCCTCCACAGGCCTGCTTTTCACTCTCATCCTCTTGGGGCGCACGCATTCACTTTCGATTCGATTCGATTCAATATTCTCGACCCAACTCTCGTTTTCCATCCGATAATTGCTGTTACAGTGCAACCAAGCGACCATCTAGACAAGCACCCAACCAGGCATCCAGCCAGCTCCAAGAGACTCCTCTAAGCAAGGTGATGTACTGCCGCGGATAAAGATCACAAGCACCCAAAGAAAAGCCAGCCACTAGGCGACAGTAGCCCCTACCGTATTTGGCAAACTAGGGCGACCTTCAAAGAAAGCGTAATCGCGGAGCTGAGCGCACGGCTTCGATAAAACAATGCACCCAGTTGATCACTGTCAAGTGTGCTCCTGAACCCGGACTGCACCGGCAAAAGTGCCCGTTCGTTCATCGCAGATAGGAAGGAATTTCATGGCTGCCATCGCCGCGTCGCTCCGTCATTGCTCTGAGGGGAACCGCACAATTGGTGAAAAGTGAAATCCGAATGTGGACGTGGATGTGGAAAACGAGAGTGCTTCTCACGTGCCAGTTTGGGGCTGGTTCGGTGCTTAAGGTCCTGGTAACTATGCCGACATCGGCATCGATCGCTGCGGCCCACAAAGAGACGACGCGACGACGAGACCAAACGAAGAAGAATTGGCGGGCGAGCATGCTCGAGGTGATTGATCAAAGGAGGAGCAGCTCAGCAGGTCGGTGCGGTTTCGGCTGGGAAGATCTTAAATGAGACGTCAATTATGTTGAGTCGTTTTGAATTGGCATTCATGTTGGGCCGCTGTAATGAATGTCATGTATAACAGCGCGATGGGTATTCATGAGAACGGGCGCTCTCCAATTGGACTTGACGTCTTGTTTGGACTGCCGAGATGGACGAGTGGATGGATAGATGGATGGGTGGACGGAAACGTGTGCGATGCTTATTTGGGAAAGCAGACCGGCATGCATCCGATTCTTCGTTTCTAGGGCATGGCGAATTGTTTGAAAAGTGAACGAGTGTGGGGTCAGATATAGGCAAATGCGCAAAGTAGGTGACTTGTTGAACAACTCAGCTCCGATGGCTGAGAAGATTAGGCTTGTCGCGTTTCAGGTGTGCCTTGCCTGCAAACACAAGAGGCCTTCAAGGCGAAGAGAATCGTAGATGCTGAAATTTGTTAATGAGTTTTGAATACCAGTTATTTCGTAATTTGCTTAAGAATGGGACAGGACTTTAGCGAAGTTTGTTAGAAAATGGATCATTCTGTTTGAACATACACATGTTTGGCACAAATCGAAAGGGTCTTAACAGAAAAATACTTTTTACAAAATGCGTAGTAAATGATTCACTCTTGAAATATGTGTCCCTCAATCTGTTTTCTCCTTGAAACATCTTTTGCCCAAAGTTGCATGTGCTGTGCATATGCTCGAAACGATTTCTATTCATTCGGAAGTAAGAGGACTCTACCGAGCATAACTGATGAAAGAGAACGGAAAGTAACTCTGGAACTAGAAACTCATCTTTGTTTCAATATTAAGAAAAATTAAGTGCATACACTCAGGCTAACGACGACGTCGATATCTCTCAAACTGTGTTGTATTCATTCCTGATTGAAGACAGAAAGCAAAGTCACATACTCTACGGGACACAAGCAGTATTGCTAGTAAGACAAGAAACGCTGCATATCTGTTGGCGCTGATGAAATTAAAATTTTATTGAAAAAAAAGCTGTTCAGTGGCACAATCAGCATCAGCATCGCACGCAAGACTTTTCTCTTAAAGGACTAAGGGCTTTCTCATTCGCTTTTAGTAACATCCATGTTTTCGCACCACAGAGTAGGTCTGGGATGGTGAAACTGTTATATGAAGCGAGCTTAGTCTTTTCAGAGAGGGCTTTATTACTCAATCGCCTCTTGAGCCCAAAGAAACAGCGAATGGCAAGAGTGATTCTGCGCTTGATTTCGGTTCTGATGTTGTTGTCCCTGCATACCGCGAAGCCAAGGTAGACGAAGTCCTAGACCAAACTTGAGCAGCCATTTCAAAACATTTAACAGAAACTGGATATATTCAAAAACTCACGAAGATATCCCCGATATATAAAATGGAATTAGTGGATGCATGGAAAGACGAGAAATGCTGCCGTCTTCAAGGTCCGGCCTCTTACCGATCGTATATGCGGAGAAAGGACTGTTTTTTTTGGCCAATTATTGACTGTGGCACGGTTTGGTAGTGATTATTTAGAAGGCCGGAAAATTGCAAAGGGCAGTTTGGAATGCTAAACAGTTTCAGCAAGCCACCAAAACATTTTTTTTTTTTATTGCAGGAGCATCAGGAATTTTCGCCACAGTACGAAACATTGCTTGCACATATTTGGACACACAATCCTCAAAAAAAAAAAAACAAAATAAACAAAAAACTGATTTTGCATCTTGATGTCACTCTTCAATTAACACAAATTCTTTGTCAGACACTTCTAATAACTCTCCGTGGGTTGTTTCCTTGCTATCGAAACTCAAGGGTCTCTTGAACGAACGACACTAACATACGCTTGACGTTGACATTTTTTTAAGGGCCTCGCGGATTACAGAAATTTTGGTACGAGTGTAAGACAGGACTGGACTCGTATGAGTTACGCAAATTGTTGGAAATTGTGCCGCATCCAATTCACCGAAAATCATGCGTGCACTCTGATTGGTTCTACGTTGATTTCAGAGTTGGTGGAATTCATTACTCACTTAACGAATTCATACGTAGATACAGGACCAGGAGGGACTTAACAGCTTCGACTTAATTGATTTGTGAACTCCCTCTTTCTGTAATCATCAAACAATTAATAACAATTGTTGGCGCTACAACCCAAGAGGGACCAGAGCCTAGCTTGCTCATCAACTACTCGTGTTGTGCGCGCTACTGTTCTCTCACGAGTAGAAGGGACCTACATTTTTTTGCCGACTCCGAACGGCGAAACTTGAGAAGCGTTCTTAGACAGTTATTACTCTTCGAGTGTTGTCAGCAGCTCGAAAGAGGTCGTGCCGTGAAAAATTAGAAAAATTGATGGTGAGCTGGGAATTGAACCTAGACCCTTCGGCGTGTGAGCATCGCACTCTACGCACCACGCCACGGCGACCACCAACAGCTACTCTAAATTAATTTAGAAAATCTAACATTTCATTTCGTCTGCTAAGCAGAAACATTTTCTGTAGAATTTTGAACTCGGTGACCGCAATTTTAGGAGCGTTAACTTCAACTTTCGGTTAGTGCCCTAGTAGGCAGCCAGTAACAGTTTTTCTTTAAAAATTCAAGACTGCATATTCGCTGTATGATGGATCTGTTCCAATTTATTTGTGTACAAAAATTCGTAATTGCATAGTTTTTCTAAAAATCTCTCTTGGAGAGAGTTACTCTGCCGAAACTTGTGAAAAAAATTTCGTAGAAATTTGCACAATTAAATTGGTGTGTTCCCGTACCCAAAACAAACAAAACAAAAGTGTACAAAACAATACAAACCAACACAATGCCTGTTCCCGTATACTGAAAAAATGGGTTTCACGTCAAATGAACGCTCTCACGTGAGAGTAAACTACTGCTTGTAGGGAAGAAAGCATCAATGAAATCGAAAAACTTGTTCTTGAGGATGCCCGAATAAAGGTGCAAATTATGGCAGATATGACCTGCTTTCAACTGGTACCATTAACACCATTCTTCATGGCCACCTCAACCTTTCAAGGTGGGTGCCACGAATGCTCACAGCGCCTCAGAAAAACGTGAGAATCGCATACTACAGGTTACCTTCGTACACATCTCCAAAAGCTCGTGTCGATTGGTCGAAAGGAATGCTCCAAAAATACAATCGCGGTACTTCGAAACACGTGATGAATCGTGGATTTACGTGTATGAGCCCGAAAGTAAACAGCAGTCGACTGTAAGGGTGTTTCAAATTGAGCCAAATCCAACAAAAGTTGCTCGCGCACAAAGTACTTCCAATCTGTCTGTTTTTTTTTTTTTTTTCGGAAAAAGCTGGACATGTCGCAACCGTACCACCAAAACAACGCAGAACAGTCAATTCTGAGTAGTACTCAACCATTTGTTTGCCAGTTGTCTTCCAAAAAATCAGGAAAACCAACCGCCGAAGACGGATCACTCTTCACAACGACAATGCGGACGTTCATCTTTTTTAAGCCAAAATCACCGCTTTTAAATCGTGCAAGCCACTTTCGTTACGTTCTCTCAGATAGCGCATATTACATACAATGACTTTCGGCAGCAGTTTCCTTCATATAAAAGTAATGAAGACAAACTCTCGGCAAAAACACTCTTTTAGGCACAAAGTTCGACAGAGTGAAAATGAGTGAAAAAAAAAATGATTGTTGTTTACGCTTCAAGTAAATGACATATGCCGAAATGACGTGCAACGATTGGAGGTTACCAGATAATTAATAATTGTTGGAGCGACAGTCCACATGGGGACCAGGGCCTAGCTTGCACATCGACTACTCGTGTTGTGCGCGCTACTCTCACGAGTAGAAGGGACCTACAGTTTTTTGCTGACACCGAACGTCGAAGTTTGCGAAGCTTTCTCTCTTTGAGTGTTGTCAGCAGCACGTCAAAAAATTGGTGTTGAATTGGTGAGTCGAACCTCGACCCTTCGGGATGTGAGCGTCGCACTCTACCTACTACGCCACGGCGGCCACAGCTTTCCAGATGATGTCGACAAATCAAGGCTTCCTGCAAAAACTATTCGTGCCGTGTCTTGTGCTTGTATTGTCATCTCATGAGCAGAGGGGACTTACAGTTTACTTCAGACTCCAAAATGGCAGTATAAATCTAAACCTTTTAATATTTTGGAGCTTCAAATCGTTTACTCAAGTGTGATGCCAAGAAAGTCGTATGTGAGCTTGGTTGTTTATAAACAGTTACTTGGATGTTAACCAAGAGAATTCCCTATCGCCGTTATACAAAGTAACACAAGGTTCGTGGGAATGGCAAGCGTGACACTGCAGTTCTATTTTTCAATGTCAGATCCTCCACAGCGCTACTTAAATATTTATTCACCAGACAAAAGAAACGATTTTACGTCGTCACAGAGAAGACAGGCCACACTGGCTCTGGTTTCTTTAAGTTTAACTATGACTACAGGCATTCAAGGTCCCACCGCATGTCCTTTTTCTTGTGACCTGGCCCAAGAACCATTCTGTTTGCAGTTCGAGAGAACTGCGCTTCACGGCACATGCCTCACACTTCCTACGCAGCTTAAGTTCACTGAAACCGCCGCCTAGTAAATTTATTTTTTATTAAAATTAACTTTAGGTATACAATATGATTAAGAGTAAATTACGTAATAAAGCACAACACAGACACAACATGCTGTCGCTTGTGCGGCACCCCGAGGTGATCAGCGGTGTTCCGAGCTTCAGTGAAAACAAAACGATGACGAACACAATACCATTGACGGCAGACAATCTTGACGAGGATACAAACAGGTCACGACGCGGCACAGCGGTCACTGTCGCTTGCGTCGCATCCAGTCTGGAATTATGTTTCGGAGGACTTCGCCCAGCTGCCGGTACACCATGAGAGCGAGGATCGGCAGGACCAGTCTTGCATCCTTGAACAAGTAGACGTAGCATGCGGCGATGAAGAGACACACGTCGGTCATGTAACTGACGGCCGAACGGACTTTTTCCTCTGCCTCTTGGGTCAGCTCCTGGGGAGATTTCTGTGGAAGGGCGACTAGCGCCGTTGACGGCGGCGGTGGCTGAGGCGGTGCTGGAGGTGGAGCTTCGCGGCTAGCTGATGGCTCGGGGACAAAGCGAGCCCGAGACGCGGGTCTCCTACCAAAGTCGTCTGACGATGCGCCCAGGCTTGAGGGTGGTCTGCTGGATGACTGCTCTCTGGACCGGGTGCCCGAAGGCACTCGTTTCTTTACGATTTTCTTGATCTTGACGATTTTCGTTCGTCCACGGCTCTCTGAACGCTGTGTGGTTTGAGAGGCGGATGAGGGGGTGGCGTCCTCCTCGCTAGGCGTCTCGGGAAGCTTCGGCTTTTCGGGAAGTTTCGCTAAGTGGCTGATGTCCTTCACGTGCTGTATCTGCTGACGTTCGACCAGAGACAACCGTGGCTTGTGGAGGCGCTCATAGTGCTCGCTACTGGGGTTGAAGTCATCGATGTCATCATCGAAGTGACCCTCTTGGGCGGCCTTTTCTGCAGCTTTTTTCAGTTCCTCGCGGTTCAAGTACAGCGGAGTGTTGTACTTCCTCGTCGTTCCCACCTGGCGGACGATGTCGCTGTAGTGGTCCACAACGACTTTGGCTTCCTCCTCGAAAATTTTTTCGGCTTCGCGCTTTTTCCTGTCTTCCTCTTCCTTTGTCTTTCGTTTGGCCTCGGCGTCGGCAGCGGCTCTGGTTGCCGGAGTCTCCTTTTCGGCCGACTTCTCTGCTGGTTGCTTCTTGTCCCACCTGAAGAATGATTTAAAGCCCTTGGCCTTCTCCGCCTTCTCAGCAGATGCGTTTGGAGGTAGGGTTGGGGAGCTGGGTGTGGGTGGGGGACTGCTTTGAGGAGGTGGACTGTGTTGGGGAGGTGGACTGCGTTGGGTTTGTGGACTGCGTTGCCTTGGCGGGCTACTCTGGGGGTGATAACTAAGTTGTGGCGGTGGACTTCTCTGCAGTGGTGGACTGCGTCGAGATGCCGATTCGTGCACCGGCGGAGAGGATGAGAAAATCGGAGCGTTGGGCAAAACGGGTGGGCTTAGATCCGTTGGTGAACTGGGAACTGTTGGTGATCCTGGGACATTTGGCGAACCTAGACCATTTGTGGGGGAGAGGGAGCCGTCTTTGAGAACGTTCTCCTTGGAGGGCCGCTTGAGGATCGGTTTGGGGACGAAATCCGGGCTAGCCAATGGCATGGGCCTGTTCAGGACGATTACAGATTGCTCTGGCGTGGGGGCTCGGTACGGGGTGAACACGCCGCCCGACATGCTCCTTGGGTGATAAGTCTCTAGCTCGTCGCTTGTTGAGCGTGTCCTGGCAACCAGCTCCCTCTTGAACTTCTCAATCGAGTCCTCCGACACCGAGTCCGTGCTAGCCGTGTAGTCGGACTCCACATCGAAGCTGTCACCAGGTTTTCCATGGTAGTCACTGATTTCATCTGTCTCCTGGCTCTCTTGCCGGAAAGTATCATCAAGGAGGTTCCTGGTGCGCGAGGTCACCTTCGAGAGGTTGTCCTTTGAGTCCCACTTCGCGTTCGATGAAGAGACCAAGTCGCCGATGTCAGTCGACCGCCGACGGAGGCTGCGTTTCTCGAATGACAACCGCTCGGCTTCGCTCATGGAGCCTAGTCGTTTCCGCACTGTGGCCGCCTGGTTAGGTAGCTTTTCTTGGGAGATTTTGAGTTTCCTGGCCTTCTCTGCTTCCTCCAGCTCAACGGCTTCATAGAACCGAGCCATGGCTCGCTCATACAGCAGCTCTGTGGAGCTGACCGAGCGTCGCAGCGGAAAGGTGTGCAGGTTGGAGAACTCCAGCGACGCCAGGTCGGGAGAGGAGATGGAGATGGGAGGTGGCTGAAGGGCGTCTTCCAGATCCAGGTCGAAGGAATCTTGCTCTGAAAGATAAAATGAAAAGCGAACTGAGAGTTACTCAGCGGGGACGAAACTTACTTTCTTTGTCCTTGACCGCGCTGTTCTTGTGGAAGAGCACCAACATGAACTCGTTGCTGGTATGAACTTCATCTCGCTTGTCGACGTCGGAGAAGTCTGCCGGCTCGCTGGCCGGTGCACTGACATGGATTCTTGGATTTGGTGCACCGCCGTTGTACGAGGCTTGTCTCGTCTGCTCTGGACGATGTTGATTGTTGGAGAATTTGGACTGTTGCTGGGCATCGTCGATATCGACTGGTTCCTCGCTTCTCTGCAGGGCCTTGGAGGTCTTCTTCAGTTGGGGTGGCGTTTCAGGCGGCGTTTGGGGCATCGGAACCTCTGAGGGACTAAGGCTGCGATTGAGCGCAATAGTAGTTTGCTCCTCATCAGGGGCACGTGGCTCCGGTTCCTTCTTGGCACAGGTTTCATTTTGTTGAGCGACTGAATTCTTGGGTGGACTCGACTTGGGCATGGGGCTTAGCTTTGGCTCTGGGCTGGTTTTCTGTGCTTGACCTGACGGCCTCGGAGAAATAGGCCGTGTCGATGGCGTGGACATAGTTGAAGGAGTGGTCGGCGTTGGAAGAGGAGGCGGCGTAGAATGCGAGGCTGTGTTAGGGGCGAACCGAAGCACAGGCGCGATTGCTGAAGTCAACACCGGTCCCAGTGCAGGGGCTATGGCAGGTGGCGTCTTCGGCGAAGACACTGGTTTAATGGGCAGAATTGATGGGGAGGGTATGGGTGGCTTCGGTGGTATCATCAGGGGCGGGAGAGCTGGTCTTGAAGTCGAGGTCGACACAGATGCTACTTTCTTCTCCGCGACTGGGTTCCTTGGACTTGGACTCCGCTTGATCGCACCTCCGGCGCCTTGGACGTCAATTTGATTTGAAGACGAAAGAGTTCGTCTCGGTGTCTCTTCAAGATTCGTGCCGTAGGACATCTCGCGATGCAGATCTTCGTTGTCCAGAATCTGCGGCTTCGTTTTGCGATCGGGCAGAGGGGAAGGTTGCTTTTCGCCACCTCTTTCCTCGTCCACCGCTCGCTGAGGGGACAGAGTCTTCCGCCGTGGGGGAGTTGGCTTTCCATTGGCATCAACCTGATCCTTCGCTCGCTTTGGATCAGGAACGTAGAGAACGTCAGACTCCTCACCGGGGTCGCTGAGGCCGTAAGGATTCTCTGCCTTTACTCTAAACTTATACTCTGAACCCTCTATAAGGTCATTCAGAGTGGTACTGAGCTGCCTTGTAGTGGCGGCCTTCAGCCAGACATTCCAACCGATTCTAAAGTACTCCACGATGTAGCTGCCGATCTTGCAGCCACCGTCGTCTTCGGGTGCAGTCCAGGAGAGCGTGGCAGACTTCCCGTAGGACGTGTTTATACGCACTTTCCCCGGCGGATAAGGCCTCGATGTGACCGTTACAAGGAAGGAGGTCGTGTCCTCGCCCAACTTGTTGGTCGCCCTGATCGTGTACTCCCCTCGGTCCACCCGTTTCACGTTTTCAATCTTGAGGGACGAGTTTTTGTCAGATGTCACCAATTCGTGTCGGTCCGAGTTGGGAATGGGTTCACCCTCGTGAAGCCACACCACCGTCGGCGGTGGCTGCCCAGCAATGCCGACTTTCAATCGCAGTACCTCGTCAGCTTCCACGATCAGTCCGTCCTCGTAGTTTCGTGGTAATCGTATTTTCGGCGGGGCCTCCACCAGGAGCCGAGCCTTGGTGACCACGTGACCCGCTCGGTTGGTCGCCGTGCACTTGATTTCGCCCTCATCGGTGAGCGCCACCTGATGGATGACCAGTACACTAACGTCGTTGTCGTTTACTATTTTCGTTCGTCGGCTACTAAAGATTTCGTAGCCATCCTTGAACCAGCTTATCTCTGGCGGCGGCTGCCCCAAGACTGTCACGCGGAACTCGACACGCTCGTTCTCAACCACAGACAGGTCGGCCAGCTCCTTTACGAATCTGGGCACGCTGATAGCGTTCCTCTGCAGAGTCACTGTGAGCGGGTCAGACAATTCGCTGGGATCTGATCGGCCAACAATGTTCTCAGCAATCGCCCGGAACTGATAGCGCCAGCCCGGCTCCAGCCCACTGATGGCTACTTCGCACGTGACGACTGAAGCTGGAGTGGATCGCACCCAGTGGGGTGAGCCCATGCGACGGTGCTCGATGATGTACCCGGTTATGGGTGAGCCTCCGTCCAGTTTGGGTCTTTCCCATTTCAGAGTAACTACATCCGGCTGCTGGTCGGACAGTGGAATTAAGATCGGACGTCCCGGAGGTGATGGTCGTTCTGAAATTAAATCAAATTTTAAGGCTGTAGATCGAAGGTATGGATGAGACATTGCAGACTTAAATAAAAAGGGTTGCTAGTGAGTCGGGAGGGTACTTCATCAGGCTCGGTAGCAAAACGTGCCCGTTGTGTGGCAAGCGCACTCCTTGCCGGACAGTCTAGAATTGGCTTTTTGGCTCGGACTTGAAAGGCCTTATCGGATGGACATCAATTCAAGATCCAGAGCTTCTTCTGACTTGAAATTGGAGATCCCAGGCAACACGTAGGCCTGGAGGCGGTAATCTGATTCAGATCTTTTTGACTGAGCGAGCAACAGGAAAGTACAAGGCACATTGTGAAGCGGAACCAATGGAAATGAAGTCAGAAGAAAGAAGGAAGAAGAAATGAGCTCGAACGGATGAGTTTCAGAAAAAGTGGTTTGTGCTACATTTCGTTCTAGACCAGAGAGAGGATTTTTGAAGGACTTGCTCGTGTTTTCATTGGAATCGCTCTCACGTATTGAGCATTGCCATACAGTCTTTTGCAAATTTCGTACAGGCGACAGGCAGGTTTCCGTATCACCAACAACTGCAATGAGCTGGGAAGTGCAAAATTAAGGAGAAAGAAACAAACAGGGAATGATGTCCACTAGTGAGTAATGATTAATGTACACCGGGATCTAAAAATAGTTACATGAGTGCCTTACGGAAAAGGAAAGGAAAAGATCTGCTGCCATCGGCATTGCTTTAGAAAGCTAGCGTTCTCCAGAACAAATAAATCTTCATATTCATATTGATCGTGTCGGAGGGTATTCGAGCTGATTTGATGAAAAATTTAAGAAACTATCCTCTTAAGGAAGTTACCCTCCTTTTATGCAGAAAGATAAATGTGTGATGAACAGAAGGTTGTAAGAAAAGTGAGGTGGTGAGGCTGATGCAAAGTTTAATAATAATTATATGGCGCGACAGTCCACAAGGAGACCAAGGCCTAACATAGCTTGCTCATCAACTACTCGTGTTGTGCGCGCTACTGCTCTTTCACGTGTCCTTTCCGAACGGTGAAGTTTGAGAAGCTTTTTCATAGAAAGTTACTACTCTTTGAGTGTTGTCAGGAGCTCGAAAGAGGTGGTACTGTGAAAAATACGAGGTGCTCAGCCTTGAAACGAACCTGTACCTTCGGCGTGTGAGTGCAGCAATCTACTCACTAGTCCACAGCGGCCAAGTTAGAAGAAAGTTTTTTCGAAAAATGTTTTCAATTGAATTTTGATAGACAACATTTTTTACCAAGTTTTGCAGAGGAATATTTAAATCGCATAAAAGTTTGAAAGGGAGTAAGTCTTGATTTGGCAGTTGGAAGTAATTTAACAGAAAAAGCTATTTTGGGGTCTTAAGTGGGGCCGTAGTGTGTCCTTACGCTTTATTCCAAATTTTGAGGGAAACATTTGTTTCTTTTGAAAAAGTCAAATTATAAAATGTGTTAGCAGAATTTAATTTTCAGGCTTTAAGATGCTTCCTTGAAATAGGCGGGAAGCGGACGATTACTTTGAGGTAGATAACTTACGCCGTGGCGTAGTGGGTAGAGTGCGACGCTCACACGCCGAAGGGTCTAGGTTCGACTCCCAACTCAACACCAATTTTTCGAATTTTTCACGGCACCACCTCTTTCGAGCTGCTGACAACACTCAAAGAGTAAAAACTGTCTAAACAAGCTTCTCAAATTTCGCCGTTCGGAGTCGGCAAAAAACTGTAGGTCCCTTTTACTCGTGAGAGAACAGTAGCGCGCACAACACGAGTAGTTGATGAGCAAGCTAGGCCCTGGTCCCCCTTTGGACTGTAGCGCCAACAATTATTATTATTATTATAATCCTCCAGTGTCTGTTGTATTGTCCACAAAAACTGACAATTTGGGTTGCCTCACACGTTGGTGAAGCAATTGGTCTATAGTTCTTTACGAACGATGATGGACAGTACGTCACAGTTAGTGTTCACCGCTTTTCTGCCTTTTTCAGTCATGAATTGCCCAATCCTGATGTGCAAAAGATATGCTTTCAAGAAGATGGTTAAAGATGTCACGCAGCTCGTGGTTCAATGGATTGACTGAAGGAAATGTTTGATAATCGGATAAATTTAAGTGTTGGACCCATGAATTGGTCACCAGAGGCGTGCGATTTAACACAGCTTAGCTATTTTCTGGGGATATACGTACCATAGTGTAGGTTGGGAAGCAACAACAGATAAACAACTTGGAAGACACCGTATATTGTGTTGTTGCACATGTTCGGAAACAATTTATTTTGAATTAGCATCGAATATAAGACCACCAGATCAGACTACGTTCCCCTGTGAAGCTATCTGTCATATGGCATACTCCGAAATCATAATTTCAGACGACTGACTTTTGAACAAACCAAATTTCATGTCGGTTCAAAAACTCATCCTTATTTTCTTTTACTTCAAAAGTGATAGAAAGAACAGCCTTTGCGTAGCCCAGAGTGTGCTTTCACAGAACTGAAAGTATTAAAAACAACCTCCGCTTCATAAGATTTTACGTGGACGTGGACAGTATTGCTTGTCTTTCGCACATTTGCACAATTTGTCCTTCGTGTTGATATTTGCGATTTATATCGCCTTCTGTCCTTTATATCAGCAAGCATTGCAAATCCAGTTTCAAAAGATTTCTAGACGTCTTTAAAAACTTTTAACGCTACTTCTTCTTCAACTTCTTTGTTGTTGTTTTTACTTGTACGCACAACAACCAGTCTTAAACAATCCTTTAGGTAGTTGACTGACATGAACTCACTGTTGATTAAAGACTTGGAACATGTTTATCTTAAAATGGCGTGTAGTGTGTTTTTTCAGTCAATTTTGGACGAGAGATCTAGCTGGCTGGAGATGCACGTTGGTTTGGGGTCAGGTTCACTCCGTACTGTAGGGCCACAAGAAGAAGAAGTGTCATTTCCCCTAAGCGTTGTAAATTGAACCCAACCCGTGCTAAATTTGAGAAAAAAAAAACGTTTTTATTCCATTCCAGAGGAAAGCTAACTCGCAGGTCTTCTTAGTGGCCACCAGTCCGTGAACTTCATCTAAAACAGACAGAATCAGATCTGCATTGATATGAATAATAATTTAATAATTGTTGGCGCTACAGTCCAAAGGGGGACCAGGGCCTAGCTTGCTCATCAACTACTCGTGTTGTGCGCGCTACTGTTCTCTGACGAGTAGAAAGAACCTACAGTTTTTTGCCGACTCCGAACGGCGAAATTTAAGAAGTTTTTTAGACAGTCTTTGAGTGCCGTGAGAAATTCGAAAAATTGGTGTTGAGCTGGGAGTTGAACCTAGACCCCTGCATGTGAGTGTCGCACTCTACCCACTACGCCACGGCGACCATTGATATGAATACACAAATAAATCAAAATGGCTTCGATGCTTAATTTTCCGTCTGGAAGGGAAAGTTTCAAAGAAAGGAAAAAAGTGAGTCTTTGCCAACGACTAGCTTGGTGGCAACTACAACCCCCCAACGTTGCCTTAGACATTGTAGCCTGCTATATCTGCCACTTTTTACACTTTAGAAATATGATCAGTGGAAAGAAGCCACTTGGAAGTATGATGTTCTTTCACTGGGCGACCTGTGCCCAGTTCACGCACATTGAAAGATCAAAGACTCATTATTCACACTTTCAGTAGCTTTTGGCTGAATCAACAACAACGCCGCGTTTGATCTCGAATGACTTGGAGAAGGAAACAAAAAAACATTTTCTTAGGATGATTCACTTTGTTCCGCAAACACCAACACCAAACGGGCACTCCTCGAAACTTGCACTATCGCGGAGAGAAGAATGACTGATGGAAGCTCTCAATTGCCATCAATCACTGCCCCAGATAATTTCCTAAAACATCGACTGCAGGATATCTTCAAAGCGAGCGTCAAGTATCTCTGCCCACAAACTTCAAATTGAGTACAGATTCTCTTCGTTTTTATCGTTTTGCGTAAAAACAAGAAAACATGTTGCCAACTGACACATGTGTGTTTCCCCAGTGTTTTGTGTTCGAATCTAAATATACAAGCAACTTTTGACAGCGGCGATAGCGTAACACGAAGCGTGCGTCGCAGTGCAGATGAACGTTTCAAATCTCATTGAGTATCCGAATAACTGCCGTCCTGCGCATGGCGCTCATTTGACAGACAGCGGCGACGGCAGAGGCAGAGCACCCATCGCACAACCACTGCAGACTGTGGCGGTCTAAAAATATCAATTTCTAGCTCCCGTCTATGTAATGGAATGTGAAAAAATGTTCTCTTTTCGAAAGAATTGCTGTGGAACAATTTTTTGAAAATCGATTTCGATCCGTGAAAATGATAAAATTTTGAAGGATACCTGCGGATTTCCAGTGCACATTCTTTTTCGGTCTGCCACTAGGCGTCGGCCGCTGCTGTTTTCCTGGCTGACTTCCTGAGAACCAAGATGAAAATTTCTTCATCAAGATGGGTCTGGTTTTTAGATATCTATTTTTGCACCGAAGAAAAAATTGAATTCACTTCACGCACGCACTGCACAATGCTTGGAACACTTTTAACTGATTTATTATTTATTTACACAAATGCAAGGAACTGTCAACGAACTATGGGTTCACCACAAAATTTTCAGATTTTATACGATTTTTCAGGATCACTTGAACCCATTTTCTTGAACGTTGAGTAATCCCGTCGCGCACTCACCACCACCGTCTGTCTGGGATAAGCTTTCGAAAATGGGAAAACCGAAGCATAGCCAGGGGTGCCAACTGAGAATGCGGGGCGAAAAGAGAAATTCGTTCGTTCAGTGAGGAAAATCTTGCCGAAACATAGGGGAGCGAGAGAGTGCTGAGTTCAAGCGTGTGAGAGTGAGATCTTCAAAACAAAAGCAAGCGGTGGTTGTTTACGTCTTTCGCTGGGAGCAGCTAGTGTCTCGGTGTCTTGGGGGGTGCTCTAAAAAGTTGTTGGCCAAAGTACAGGAAAGTGGTTGCGACATCCTAAAATTACATCTGCCCAGTGAGTGTCGTGAAAGTGAATGAATGACTGAGAACTGCGCGGCGGGGGCAATCATTTTATCCGTAGACAGATCTATTTTAATATGTTGCTGTGGGAGGGTATTTCTAGCTGCTTAAGGCGGACGGCAAAAGGGGTGATTGGCCTGTGTGCTGAAGAAGGACACTTTGCAGGGCAGCTGCAACACATTTTGATGTTATTCAGTTATTTTGTTAATCTTGGGGGCATATTTTTAGGCGCATTTTTTTTTCAAGTAAATAAGAAGAGATAGACAGTTGGTGACTGGACAATGCACCAGTCACGCTTCTATATATTAAAAAGAGCTTGTTTTATTTTTAAACTAATTTAGAAAATAGGGAAATGTGCCTGAACTCATTTACAGAGCGCTTCTGAAGTTTCTTAGTGAATGTGCAAGCACGCTGATATTTGCCCTTAATTTGGAAACTTTTCACTGAAGGCCTAAGTTCCCGAAGTCCTGGAGTTTACGAAAATAAAATTGATTGGAGGCAGTAAGTAAGGAATAGTGGCCGCCGTGGCATAGTGGGTAGAGTGCAGAGCTCACACGCCGAAGGGTCTATTTTCGATTCCTGGCTGAACACCTTGAATTTTTTCACGGCACCACCTCTTTCGAGCTGCTGACAACACTCAAAGAGTAATAACTTTCTAAGGAAGCTTCCCAAGTTCCACCGTTCGGAGCCGGCAAAAAGCTGTAGGTCCCTTCTTTTCGTCAGAGAACAGTAGCGCACACAACACGAGTTGTTGACGAGCAAGCTAGGCTCCTGTGGACTTTCGCGCCAACAACTATTATTATTATTATTAGTAAATGATCCAGGAAAAAATGACACCTCAAGTTGATTAAACATTCAAAGTTACAGTAAATGCACCTAATGCTCCAAACCTACTTCAAACGTGTTAAAATCGGACTCAAACCAACGATTGAAATTAAGTTCGGTAGCTTGGGAATAGTGCATGACGTCGAACGCCTGGTGATCAATTGGGGGGAAATCTGCAGTCTTATCTGAGACATGTTTTGTCCCGAAGTTCCCGTAGTTTAGACCGTTTCCTCACGGTTGCAGACTATTGTATAAGTATACTCGATGATTTGGCCGCCGTGGCGTAGTGGGTAGAGTGCGACACTCAGACTCTCAGTGCGACACTCAGACGGTCTAGGTTCGATTTTCGGGTGAAAACCTCGAATTTTTCACTGCACCACTTCTTTCGAATTCCTGGAAACACTCAAAAAGTAATAACTGTCTAAGAAAGCTTCTCAAACTTCGGCGTCCGGAGTCGGCAAAAACTGTAGATTCCTTCTACTCCTGAATTTCTAGCCTGAAGACTTGATCTCTTTCTGAAAGGCTTTATCTTGGTTGTTTTGAACATCTTATTCCACTGTGCGAACGTGGGTAAAATTGGCGTACTAACTGACTAAGTATTGGAACTTTTAACTAATAAGAAAATCCAAAGTCTGTGATTTAGGGTGTTGGTAATCCTCACTTGTTTAGGATGAATACCCAGAAGCGAAAAAAAATTTGCTCACCTTTGACACTTAAATTGACAGAATACAAAAATTTCAAAACATAAACGAAAAATTCAACAAAAAATTATGCAAGTTAACACTTCGATCCAATCCTAAAATACACTGGACAAACAAAAATAATAATAATAATATTTGGCGCTACAGTCCAAAGGGGAACCAGGGCCTAGCTTCCTCATCAACTGCTCGTGTTGTGCGCGCTACTGTTCTCTGACGAGTAGAAGGGACCTACAGTTTCTTGCCGGCTCCGAACGGCGAAATTTGAGAAGCTTTCTTAGACAGTTATTACTCTTTCAGTGTTGTCAGCAGCTCGAAAGAGGTGGTGCCGTGAAAAATTCGAAAAATTGGTGTTGAGCTGGGAATCGAACCTACACCCATCGGCGTGTGAGCGTCGCACTCTACCAACTACGCCACGGCGGCCACCCTGGAAAAGCAATACAATCTGGAATTCATAAACATTATGGTTTATGACCCAAGCGATCCCGAAATCCGAGAAACCACTTGAATATCTGAATGATGTTCGAACATGTGCATCGGTTCACATTTCAACCCCCCATCCACAACACATCAGATTAAGAATACCGAGGTGACTTACTCCGATCAGCATCCTACAAAAAGGAATGGAGATCCAGACGTCGAAGGGTCCAGTCATCGAGATTCTGTCTTCAGACGGTCCAGTCCTCGGACGACCCAGTTCTTGGATGGCCCAGTTGTGTTTGGCATTTTTTTTTTAATATCTAAATTGTACCGTCTTTTAAATAATATTTTTTTTTATTTATACAAGTATCCATAATAAATTAATTTACACTTTTTTCATTATTGGACAGACTTATGGAAAAAGTTTTCTATATCTCTCAACACACTGTCCATTTCAGACGCATCAGATAGCAATTTATATAAATATCGGATGGCGCAACAGTCCATATGGGAACAAAGGTTTAGCTTCCAAAATGTTTCCAAATTTACTCGTGTTATGCGTGATACTGTTGTCTTATGAGTGGAAGGAACCTACTGTTCTTTGTCGACACGAAGCCTTATTTCATAGACAGTTTTTACTGTGCAGCTCGAAAGAGGTGGTACAGTGAAGCAGGGAGAACAATTTTTCCCCAAAATTTGAGGAACATCTATTGACAAATTTACAAATTAAATGGAGTGCCAATGCAGTCACGAAATAGGACTTTATTTCTTTTTCTGTTGATCGTAATAATGTTAAAGCCAAATTTGAGCTGCAAGACATAACTAGCTTTTTATTGATAATTATAGCCCAAGGGTTGTAAACAACCAACAAAAAGTGATTCCGTAAAAAGTTGAGAGGTGAACTGTCTAACAACCTCTGGCACCATGTTGATACCGTCAGCAACGTCACGTAAGAATTTTCCAACTCATACAACTTTGAATTGAATTAGTGAACACGTTTCTTCAGTAGTCTTCCTTCCGTCATTATAAAGTGCACAATCAAACAACGTCTGCAAATTGAAATATTTTCTGGCATATTCAAAGTCGGCATCGGCAAATTTAAGACTGCTGCTCAAATTTTCGGTTGTGATTCTCGCCACAGTAGTAATAATAATTGTTGGCGCAACAGTCCACAGGGGGACCAGGGCCTAACTTGCTCATCAACTGCTCGTGTTGTGCGCGCTACTGTTCTCTTACGAGTAGAAGGGACCTACAGTTTTTTGCCGACTCCGAACCGTGAAGTTTGAGAAGGTTTCTGAGACAGTTATTAGTCTTTGAGTATTGTCAGCAGCTCGAAAGAGGTGGTACCGTGAAATATTCGAAAAATTGGTGTTGAGCTGGGAGTCAAACCTAGACCCTTCGGCGTGTGAGCGTCGCACTCTACCCACTACGCCATCGCAGCCACAGTAGACGTGCAAAAGCAAGTTTAATGACCAAATGTGAGTTTCGTTATATTCCCATATCACCGTTAGTGGATATCTTCAGAATATCGCTGCCTCAGGCGTCCTTTGCAAACCACTGAAACGAATTGGGACACCGCTCAGATCACATTACGACGTATTTTGTATAATGATCTGGATTAGTCTTTTCGAGAGAAAAGTTTTGCTTGCAATTTTTGGTCCTGTTTGCGTTGATGGAATTTGGAGGAGAAGATTTAATGACGAACTCTATGGGCTGTACAGCGACATGCGCCTGGTGCAGCGTCTACAGATACAACGCTTAAGATGGCTACGCCATGTAGAGCGTATGGACACCACTGCTCCGGCCCGAAAAGTCTTTGAATCCATGCCATTGGGACAACGCAACAGAGGACGTCCTAGGCTAAGGTAGCGCACACAAGTGGAGAAAGACCTCAACCAACTTGGAGTGCGCAATTGAAGACAGGTGGCGAAAGATCGTGCTGGCTGGAGAGGCATGTTAGTTGAGGCCCAGGTTCACCCGTGACTGTAGCGCCACAACAAAAAGAAGAAAATTTTGATTTATATTTTGAAGATATTGACTTGAACGACAAAATGTTTTAATCGGACAGTATCAAATTCTCATCAACACATGTTACAATCGATTTATTGAAGAGAAAGTATGATAAGCGTGCTATCTCAAGAAATGGTCCAGGCGCCGCCATAACGCTGCTTGACAAATTTCTGTAGAGCGGTGTTAAGTTATTTTTTTATGCCAATAAGCCACAGACATTGGAAGAGCTCAAAGCCAACATCGAACGAAAAAAATGGCCGTTTCGGTTGAAATGTGTGACGGAATTTTTTGAATTTGGATCCACCGCTTTTTTCAATTCAATTCAATATTTACAATTTCAAAATTTTAAAGCTTAAATTCGATATTAACAATTTCAAAATTAAAAAGTTTACAATACGGGTTAGGTTTTTATGTTCAGTCTCGATGGTAGGTTATATCACTGCTGGAGAAGAAGTGATATGGCTCGCATTCGGGGGAAAAATCTCTTCGTTTAACGTGTTGTGTGCATTGAAAAATCGTTGTCCAGGAACTGAGATCCTTAAGTATCCGACGATTGGGTTTGGATGGGTTCCAGTTTATCCTAGCTGCTTCTTGAAAAGTTGCACGAAGAGCGATTTTTCATAGATCTTCTTTTCACTGTAAAGTTTCATCCGGTCGTTGTCAAAAGTGAAGCCGATTCAAATGTGTAGTATCTTCCTCTTAAAGATAGTTTCCGTATGCTGGTCTTGGAGATGCTGTACCATACAGGGAAGACAAACGCTATCATGGTTCGTACGATCTGTTGTATAGAAAGAGCTTTATCCTCTCTGCAAGTCCCTACTCCCGTCGCATCAATGGCTAGATGCGATGGAATGCGAATCCAGCCTTCTGA
The DNA here is from genome assembly GCA_955652365.1 of Eristalinus aeneus. Classification (NCBI taxonomy): domain Eukaryota; kingdom Metazoa; phylum Arthropoda; class Insecta; order Diptera; family Syrphidae; genus Eristalinus; species Eristalinus aeneus. Next base: position 62,759,311 of record OY019134.1, on the reverse strand, counting down.
AGGGTCACTTTGGAGTGAGGATTAAACTTCAACCATTCAGTGAAGGTAACGCCCAAATAATTCACCTTGTCCGTTGTCGTTAGTACGGTCCCGTTTTGTAGCACTACCTTGATGCTCCGGCATTTCACGGCTGTTTGAGAGCCTCGTCGTGTTCGACTCCGTAGGCACATGAGGACCGATTCATAAGTGTTAATCCGGATGCACCATTTCAGGTAGTCGACGTAGAGCTTCCCTTTTTATTGTTCGATCCTCCGTGCTTCTATCTGCGGTGACGGCGATTTTGAGTATGTTAAGGAGTCATCCGCAAACAGGCAACAGTTGATAGATGGCGATAATGGCGGTTGGTCTGAGGTGAAAATATTGAACAGTATAGGTCCCAGTCGCGATCCCTTTGCATCGCCTGCCTGGATGCTTCTTTTCCTTGATTTACTTCCTTTTATTTTTACATAGAATCTCCTGGCGTAAAGAAAACTATGGATGATTGATGCGATGAGGATAGGGGGAAATCCATTGATTTGAGTTTGAAAATGAGCCCATCTATCCAAAACATGTCGAAGGCCTTCCTAATATCGAAGAAGCCAGCCACTATGATTTGGTGATTGTTCAGTCCGCCACGACATCGTGATGAAATTTCATCAGGGGCCAGATGCCAGCAATGCAAACAGGACCGATAATCGGACGCAGAATTTTTTTCTCTAAAAGGATTCCTCATCCGCTTTTAGTAACGTCCTGTTTTTGGGGCCATAGAGTAGGACTGGGATAATCCAGCTAGTATCTTAGTCAATTGAGAGAGGGTTCTTTTACCTAATCGCCTTTTGGGTCCAAAGAAACAGCGATTGCCAAGAATGATTTTGCGTTTGATTTTGGTGCTGACGTTATTGTCCCTATTTACCTAGTAACCGAGGTAGAGGAATTATTTTACTGCGTAGTGTGGAGCTCTGTCCTGCTGCTTAACCTTTTTTCTAGGTCTCCAGTGGCCTTTTAAAGCACTATAAACATTTCTTTGCTCCAAAAGGAATACCTGAGCACAGTAAAATCCTCTATCAAAGGTGTTTTCCTTAGCTCCCAATGCTTAAGCATTTAAGATTCGTTCCATACCACCAATAAATGTTCGGGGGGCTACCCAGAAACACAGCGCGGACCATAAATTCTTTCCTCGCATTTTGCCTTACTATCAGATTCCAGCCCTTTATAATAATTACTGGCACGACAGTCCATAGGAGAACTAGGGCCCAGCTTGCTCATCAACTACTCGTGTTGTGAGCGCTACTATCCTCTCACGAGTAGAAGAGTACTGTCTTTTGCCGACTCCGAAAGGCGAAGTTTTAGAAGCTTTCTTAGACAGTTATTACTCTTTGAGTGTTGTCAGCAGCTCGAAAGAGGTGGTGCCGTGAAAAATTGGAAAAATTGGTGTTGAGCTGGGAATCAAACCTAGACCCTTCGGCGTGTGAGTGTCGCACTCTACACACTACGCCACGGCGGCCATGGAATTCCTGCCCTTTGCAGTACAAAAAAAGAAACGTACACAGCTTAAAGATAAAACAAAATCTCTCTTATTATTTTGCTTCAAACCTGAATCACCCTTCCAAAACGGAAAACGTGTCCCCAACCACAAGAGTCCCTCGACCGCAGCTTCACTGAATGCACACCTTTCTGTGGACACACAGAAGCAGAGAAAAAGCCTAACCCCAGTTTTCACAATTTCAACAAACACACACACCGGAGAATATGGGTCACGCTCCAAGCCAGCACTCCCACCTCGGTGCGTCCACACTGTACGAGAACCCATTCCCGCCGTAGCCATTTACGGAGACCATAACAAAATTGCAGCCACTGCCGTATACCCTTCACACGTTCGTTTTATTGACCCTCCAAATCCGGCTTGTTCCGGTGTCCGACAAAACGCTGATTCGTTCCAAAGAAAAGAGAAAAAAATCACGTCTCTGGCATCACCGTCGAAAGGGCACGCAACACCCACAGCAATTAATTCCCCGATACGAGTATCTTAATCATAAGGCCAAACATCAATGAACACAATTCCACGCTGTTTCCGCTGTCGCCCCGTGGGCAGACGGACCCGCCGATCGGAACAGCGACTTCGACTGCAAGCCCGAATTCAGACGCGTTATCGCTTATCAGTGCCCTCCATTCAGAAGGTCCCCATCCAGACCCAACGGTAGACAGAGGCAAACAGGTGGATGACACAGACTGCACGAGCCGTCAGTTGGATCGAACCAGCTCGCAACATGGCTCAAGCTTGCGCCGCCACCTCCGACACGAGGCTCAGTTGCTTCTCGCATTCTGTCCCGATCGCACTGTCTGCCGCTGAGCTCTGCAGATACACGCGTCCGAACGTATCCACGCAGCAGTATCCAGTGCTACGTTTCACGATCGTGAAAACTCGTTGTCGCTGCCGTGCCCGCACTCGGCAGCCGTGGAAGTCGAAGTCGCCGTCGCCGTCGCTCGTGGGGGGGAGATAGGAAAATTAACATTCTGATGGAAAATTGGGACAACAACTTTTGTGGAAATGTTGCAGTAATTGAGAGCTGATCGCTCGCACTGTGGGGGGAGGTGCGGCGGCTGGCGGTAGCGTGCAGGGACACGTCAAACCCGCACCGCTGCGTGTGCGCGTTGGAACGTTATATTTTCGCTTCAGTTCAGTGTAAATCAACGCTCTCCAGGTGACATATGATAGTTCGTCGGTGTGTGAGCCGTATCTGCAAACAAAACGAGCTGCATTCCAACGCGGTAGTTGTTATTGAAAGGCGTGTGTTGCGCGACCCCCGCTGTAGTGCACTTTCAGCGGTATCTGGACGAGGAACGAAACCCAATACGGAAGCAATCGACCGCTAAGAATCTTGTTTTTCTAAAGATTTCAATTCAATTTTTTAATCATTAATTCTCTCTCGCGCTGCGACCGATGCTGACGCTGCGGCCGATGGCGTTGCTGATGTCGGTGGTGTTGGTGGAGTTCTTGCGGGCCGATTACCTCTGCTCTCCGGACGTACGACAGTCGACTTTGACGAGTTTGTCATATATGGTGACGGTGTAGATACTTTAAAAAAAAAAAAAAAAAAACCAACCGAACGCCTCGGAGGAAAAGGAGAGAGCAAAACAAGCTGAAATAATAACGAGCGTATCTTATGGGCACTTCGATACACGTATGTGACGACGCACTGCGCTAAATGGCAACCGCTTGCCGTACGTGAGTGTAATTTCTCTAATCTTCCGCGACTGGTCTAGTTTATTAACTGTAAACTGCGCTGGGGATGGTTGGATAGATTTTGGCTTGGTTGGCGTGCGGCCGCTTATGACTTTTGACGGGCGACTGCGGAACTTGCCTCCGATGCGAGTTTGGTGTGCGCTTGCGCTCTGAAGCGTTTACGGTGCAGTGTCTATTTGTTGCGCGGCTAATTTGTGGCAGAACTTGATTTATAAGTGTGCCTTGCGTTTGCTTCATTCTTCTGTGTTTGTGGTCTCAACGTAACTAGTCGCGCGTCTTGTTCGAGCGGTGGACAAACTCCTGTGAGAGGCGGAACGACAACATAAAAAACAGCACAAATCAGACCAGCCTACGACGACAACATCGCAATGGAAGAAGATGTCATGAACGCGTTGCTGACTCGGGCAGCCTACTTACCAGGTGGATTCGACCGCGACGGCAGGATACTCGTTGTGGTCAGCATGCTGAGCGACTCACAGTTGTGGAATAGAAACTACATGGAGACATGCATATCGTACATTAGGCGGTTGCTGAGGTGAGTTTCAGTTGGACGCACATAAATGGCTGTGGGCTGGTGCATTCCAGGCTGCATATCAGGCCTTAAAAACGTCAAAGACCGACCGGGCCTGTGATGTATGATCTTGATTAAATGGTCTTGAAAAGCACTCTGTTTGCTTCGGTTGCGGTCTCTGCTTGGGATCTCAGTCACGTGCATACTTAGGAGCGTTAGATCTACGTACGCGTACGTGTGGTTAGACGCACATTTGAGCACATGAGGGTACTGTTAATTAAGTTATGTCGCAGTTGTCGCTGGCGAAGGCTGCGGCAATTGCGCAAATGGTACCATTAACCTTTGAGTACGTAAATTAAAACAAAGGTAGCCCGAGCGTAAGACCCGCGTCGTTTGATGTCAGATAAGTTTTTGAGCCATTCGAAGCAGCAGAACCCTATGTGCTGCAGATGAGACCTGACACCGTGAGTGTGGAGCAGACAGCTTCGTTACCGTTGTTGGAAAGGCGACCATTTTCACTGAATTGCCCGGGCAACTGTTTGAAAATTCTGCGCCGACTAAGGGAAAAACGGTAACTTTATTGCCAGAACGACGACAATTGGCTGCAGCCAGTTTTGAAGTTATCAAAGTAGACTGGTTTAGTTTAGGTAAACGTTTGGAACCCATTGCCAGCTGGTAGATTGCATAGAGCAAATGTATGTAGGATTCTATTTTTCTTGGAACTGTGGACATTTCAAATACTCATCTCTTTTGAATTGCCAACAGACTTAGAGAAGCGATTTCCATAAAAACGAAAATGCATTCTACGCGTTGCATCTAAATTTTTGCACCTGGTGGTTGTAAGGAAACAAAATAAAGATCATTTTCATACGAGGGTTGCCTTTTATATTTCGGGATTAGAGAACAAAAACAAATATTAATCATCGAAAATAGCTTTATTGTTTTTCAAAATATTACACAAGTGTATAGAAATTACACTTTCGCATGCGTTTCAACCAATTGTCGAAGCACTTTTGCCACTCTGATTGAGGTTTCTCGTAAACATGCATTCTGAACGCATAAACCACTTCTTCAGGTGTCGAAAAACGTTGACCTCTGATATTATTTTTTACGGATGGGAATATAAAGAAGTCATTCGGTGCCAAGTCAGGACTATACGGCGGATAACTCACCAAATCGATGTTTTGAGTGCTCAAAAAGGCAGTTGTTTCAGCCGATGTGTGAATGCCCGCATTGTCGTGGTGAAGAGTGATCCGTCTTCGGCGGTTGGTTTTCCTGATTTTTTAGCAGACAACTGGCAAACAAATAGTTGAGTACCACTCAGAATTGACTGTTCTGCGTTGTTCTGGTGGTACGGTTGCGACATGTCCAGGTTTTACCGAAATAATAGGCGACCATTTGCTTGGAAGTGCTTCGTTCGCGAGTAACTTTTGTTGGATTTGGCTCAATTTGAAACACTCATACAGTTGACTGCTGTTTACTTTCGGGCTCATACGCATAAATCCACGATTCATCGTCTGTCACGATGTTATAGACGTGTTTCGACGCACTGCAATCGTATTTTTGGAGCATTTCTTTCGATTAATCGACACGAGCCTTTTTTTGAGCGATTGACAAATTGTGTGGGATCCAACGCGAACAAACGTTTTTGACGGTCAAATGTTCATGCAATATTGAATGTTTGCTGATCCCACTGATGCCTAGGGTTGTCTCAATCACACGATAGGTCACATGACGATCTTGCAATATTGGCTGGCGCACAGCATCAATGGTTTCCGGAACAAGAACTGATTTTGGACCTTTAGGCAATTCATCTTGGAGTGAACTACGACCTCGGTTGAATTCACCACACCATCTATAAACACTGGTCCTTGATGGAGCTTCATTGCCAAAAATTGAATTTAGTTCATCGAAACACTGTTGTTGAGTTAATCCACGTCGAAAGTTGTAAAAAATAATCGCACGAAATTTTTCACTATTTAACTTAATTTTTTGGGCGCGATGAGTCTTTTAAGTTGCTGTGAACAACACAAATAGCTCTCGTTTGTCAAAACGTTTGGAGTACGTATAAACTCAACAATGTCAAACTTTATGCTAGAGCTGGCAATTGCCAGATTGCAACACTAGAGTTGCCTAATCCCTAAATATAAAAGCCAGCCTTCGTATAAACACGAAATTGCCTGACCATTGAAGATCATTGCTAATCTGAAGTAAAGTTTCTTATGGCGTTGCAGCAGTGAACAATGCTCGTCGACTTGGAAGAATTAGTATCAGCTGGACACTTGCACTGCGATTGTTCTGCATTTGCTTCGATGAGACTGTGACTTCTCTTCGTTTGCGTACAGTGATACCCACAACTTAGGAGCATACTTATATTTTATTAAAAAAAATTTAGATGTTTTAAGAAGGTTTGATACAGATACGGGGCTTACTGCTAAGCCTCCAGCTTTACGGTGCAAGAAACATACCTCTTGGTCTATTAAGGAATTGGCCTTTACGCCACTCCATATTTATATAATTGGGTGGCACGACGGTCCATACGGTGGACCAGGGTCTAACTTGCCCATCGAGTGATAGTGTTTTGCGTGCTACTGTTCTCTCATGAGTAGAAGGGACCTACAGTTTTTTGCCGACTCCGAACGGGGAAGTTTGAGAATGTTTCTTAGTCAGTTATTGCTCTTTGAGTGTTGTCAGCTGCTCGAAAGAGGTGGTGCCGTGAAAATAAACGAAATGTTCAGCTCGGAATCGAACCTGGGCCTTTGGCGTGTGAGCGTTGCACTCTACCCACTACACCACAGCGGTCACCCATATTCTTTTTTACCAACTAAATAACTCGAGTTCTATGATAGATTTATGGTAGGTAGTAGCAAGTGAAGGTTTGGATGACTGCAGAACAATCGCTGCACGCTATACGAAATTAAGCAAACACTTCTAACAACCGTACATATTTAAAAAAAAACAGCAGACCAAGTGGAATATGATGTCGTTTCTTCAAATCCTAAATCTCTTCGTCCTCCTTATGGTATGCGGAATGTGGGTGAAAGGTAAGTAAGATCTTCGGTAATTATCCAATTTTACCCTCGAAACCCGCCCTATTTTGTTCCTTATAGGCACTTACAAGATTTTTTTAAGGAGAAAATCTATTTATGGTTTATGAAAAACATTTTTTTTATTCTTTTATTATTTATTATTTATTTTTTTTAAATATTTATTTTATTTATTTGGTCGCCGTGGTTGCCGTGGCGTAGTGGGTATAGTGCGACGCTCACACGGCGAAGGGTCTAGGTTCGATTCCCAGCTCAACACCAATTTTCGAATTTTTCACGGCACTATCTATTTCGAGTTGTTGAGAGCACTCATAGAGTAATAACTGTCCAAGAGAAAGCTTGTCAAATTTTTTCGTTCAACATCGACAAAAAAAAAACTCTAGGTCCTTTCTGCTCGTGAGAGAACAGTAGCACGCACAACGCGAGTAGTTGATGAGCAAGATAGGCCGTGGTGTTCCTGTGGGCTGTCTAGCCAAACAATTATTATATTATTACTTGGTAGCCTTATACTTGGTCGTTGTGGCCGCCGTGGCATAGTGGCACTCAATTCCCAGGTCAACACCAATTTTTCGAATTTTTCACGGCACCACCTCTTTCGAGCTGCTGACAACACTCAAAGAGTAATAACTGTCTAAGAAAGCTTCTCAAATTTCGCCGTTCGGAGTCGGCAAAAAATTGTAGGTTCCTTCTACTCGTGAGGGAATAGTAGCGCGCACAACACGAGAAGTTGATGAGCAAGCTATGTCCTGGTCCCCCTTTGGACTGTGGCGCCAACAATTATTATTACTTGGTAGCCTTTAAAGATTAATCACTTGGTTGGACTTCTTAAACTGCAAATTCTCTTACAAAATTGCATTGTTGGGTATTTATTTTCAGACATAATAAAAAGAAAGGCTACATTTTGTTGTTATTAAACAAGCGTGTGTCTAAAACATTTATTTATTCATGAAAAGCAAACAATACAATATTATAAGGTAGCTGAAAAAAAGCGATAAACAAATTGATTTATATATTGACTTCAAATATAGCAACGATGTTTATGGCAGTATGGCCAACATGCAAATAAAAAAGGTTCCTGGCTTAATCTCCCAAAGAAAGAATTCAAAAATAATTTGCGCAATGGATTCTTAACTTTACTTGGTAAGAATTAGTGCCAACGTAACTTTACTTGGTAAGAATTAGTACCAACATAACAACACGAAAATATTCTAAAAAAAAAGGAAATTTTCTGTTCCTATCCAGGTACATAATGCTCATTTGTGCAGAAGCAGTATAGATCAATTCATATTTCAGTTTCGAAAGCAAGAATTATTGAAAGAAACCGAATATTGAATTATTTATGTAACTTTGAAAGCTTGAATGAGTGCTACTAATTAAAAAAAAACATTCAAGTGGTCGTCTCGGGATGCTTCGCAGCAAGCGATTCTTTTGAGATAATTTATCTCGACTTTTCCCCACTTTTCAGACAGAGTTTTGTAAATTACTTTAGTTATGTTGGTTTTTAATAAGTTTAGTGTATATAATCCCCATCCAGCCCAATCTTGTTGCAACAGCGATTCGTCCAAGTTTAAATTTTCATATTATGCCATATCTTACTAGACCGATCAAAATTGATCGTAAATATTCTTCCGAAATGCAGACTATTGAAATCCTTCAACTATAGAGCATGCCAAGTACCTGCTTTGTTGCGACTTTGTTGTGCGTTGTCTGCGCACTCTCTGCCGCAATTTGCTGTGTTTGATCACTGAAGAAAGTGTTACTGAAATGTCATCTGCGTTTGCCAGTTGTCAAATGTCAGCACTACCAATCACAAAGCACATAGTTGTTTACCCTATATACGAGCAATTCATAAACAGTAGAATATCAAGAACTTATGCAAAGTCTTCGAACAGTTTTATTACGTCCTCTAGTCCACACCTTAAACATAAAATAAACTAAAATTTTCTTATAACCGAACAGCCTAATTTTTCAAACTTTTTTCATTAACAGTACTCTTAAAATGCTGTCCACAAATGTAAAGGCATGAAAGAGATATGGTGTTCGTTTCAGGATTCAAACCTAGGACCATTATGCACTACGAAACGGTGGCAATAAGCTTGTTTGCATTTTCTTAGCTGTCATATATTTTAGAAAACAACAAAGAATTGCATGAATAAATTCATAAAAAAGATGTAATCAAATATAGACAGGAAGACCTTATTGACATGCCTTAGGTTTGTCCGCCCAAATTGCAAACAAAACGAATTTTAACACGCAATGAAATGTGTTAATTGGTAAATGTGCTGATGGTCTAAAATGAAAGGCTAAAGGTTTATTTGTTTTTGACACTTTTACACCACATCGTATAACCATGAAAAAACCGTGAATTGAAAATAAATTAGTCATTTTGTGCTAACAACACTAAATAAGTGGCCAACAGATTAGCAAATTTCGATTTCCATAGTCGATATGCCGATGAATTGACTCTGCTCCCAAAAAAATAATATCACGCACAACGCGAGTAATTGCTGAACAAACAAAGCCTTAGACTGTAGCACCACTCAATTATTTTCTGTCCATTTATTAGTTATTTGCAAAAAAGAACGGAGAGAACTTTTAGTTTTCAAATTTGCTTTTAACCAACTTCTTGGCGAAACTATCTTGCGGCGGGTCAATGACTTTATGTCGAGCTATAGAAGAACACCAGTTGGCTTAGACAGAAATAAGATTACACAGGGTGGAAACAAAGTTGGCCATAAATCAAATTGAAAAATTAAACTGGAGGTGCAGCAATGTCCCTAACCGAGTGATGATTACATTACTTGTTAGAGAATTTTACTTTTAGTACTTATTCTGTGAAAAAATGAAATGCTAACTTTCTGATCTTATTTACGCGACTTTCAAGAAACACATCTTTCAACTCAATTTGTTAGGCAGTATATCCTTTAATTTAGGTTATGTTCAGGCGGCAGATGATTGCATAAAGCTCTGGCTCAAACCACTACGCCACCATTTCAATAGTCTGAGATAAGACTCGGTACATAGAATAAGTTAAGTTCGCCAGCGTCAACGTCAACAAAATACGTACGTCCTTTTTGGAGGTGACACGTAGGCCAACGCTTGAAAATAAAACCCTAATTATTAATGGGAAAGTAAAAACATTTTATTCAAAGTATTGGCCATTGTTTTCTACACATTTTGAGCACATTTCTGGCAATTTGTGAATACCACGCCAATAAAATTGTTCGTCTTTTAAAGCAAACCAATCAGACACCCAATATTCGACCTCCTCGTAGGAATCAAAGTGCTGCTCAGCCAATGCGTGTCCCATCGATGAAAACAAATGATAGTCGGAAGGAGCCAGGAGCCAAGTCTGGTGAATACGGCGGGTGGGGTAGCTGCTCCCAGCCAAGTGTTTTGATTGTATCCTGAATCGGTTTTGCTTTGTGTGCAGGTGCATTGTCATGGAGCAAAATTACCTTGCCGTGTTTTCTGGCCCATTCTGGTTGTTTCCCGATCAATGCGTGGTTCAAACTGATCATTTGTTGTCGGTAGCGATCAGTATTAACGGTTTCACCAGGTTTTAGGAGCTCGTGGTACAGCACACCTTTCTGGTCCCACCAAACACACAGCATTGTCTTCTTGCCGAATCGATCTGGTTTTGCAGTCGATGTTGATGGTTGTCCCAGATTAACCCATGATTTTTTCCGTTTAGGATTCTTCAAATAAATCCATTTTTCATCGCCAACAATCCGATGCAAAACCGATTTTCTTTCGTGTCTTTGAAGCAAAATTTCACAAGTGTTTTTTCGGTTTTCCATCTGTCTTTCATTTAATTCATGTGACACCCATTTTCCACACTTTTGGATCTTTCCCATAGCTTTTAAATGGTCAGAAATTGTTTGTTGTGCAATATTTTGGTGCCATTGCTGCCATTTGCTTTTGACTCAAAATGTCATCTCCATCCAATATCGTTTGCAATTCGGCGTCTTCAAACCTTTTTGGTGGTCTTCCACGTTCTTCATTTCTCACATAAAAATCATTATTTCTCAACCGTTGAAACCATCTTTTGCATGTTGCTTCTGATAGGGCATGATCGCCATATGCCTCAACAAGCATTAGATAGAACTCTACAGCACTTTTCTTCAAATGAAAACAAACAATTAATGCTTTCCGCAAATCATCACTTTCTGGTACAAAATTCGACATTTTTAACACGATGAAAAAATATGATGTTGTCTGTTCAATGACTTGATGTATACTCAATATTTTTCACAACAAACAAAAATAAATAAGGGCTGGTTCACAACAAATGTTCCCTATCGAGACATTTTTTATCTTGCCGCTCACTTCATATCGGTTTACCTGTTAATTGCTCAACTTCAAACCCTTTTCTATCCTTCTGTAATAATAAACCGAATTTAACACTTTTTGTGTTTTCAATTTTGAACTTTTTATAGTGATAAGGTTAAATTTAAGAAAAAAAAAAAACAAAATTCTTTTTTGTGAGAAAAAGACCAGTGTTTATTTCACCTCTAATTTTTGGACATATGATATGGGTTCTGAGACAGCACGGGAACACGGGAAATGAGTATTTGCTAGGCAAGTTCACACATTTTGATTGCTCGCGTCCCGCCCGCGCGAGTAATAGATGGCATGACTTTCCATTATTCAGGCAGACCAAGTGCATGCTCCCAAATGTCGGCTAGAAATCCGCTTAATTTCTGCTATCTAAAGACTGAAAGGACTGCAGACGGCTAGTTGGCGTACCAACGATACACAAAGCGTACTTGGGCAAAGTGAAAAAACCTTGCAACGCCTATAGAGAAGGTTAAGACACTGCAGACCACTTTCAAAGTTCCGCCTTTGCTCGTTTCGGCTGCTCGGTGCTTATGTAGTTAGGGCTTAAACGATAGGCTCTTTATCACAGAACTGCTTGTTGGCACTCCTCCAAAAGACCAAGAAATTACGTTAGATGTAGTTTACTGCCTCTTAGTACAAGGAACCAATCTGCCAAACCTCCAACAAAGAATGCAATTACAATGAAATAAATACAGCTGTACGTTAACGTGCTAATTTGTCACTCCTTGCGTCGTGTACTTCACCCTTCGACGCTAACGCAACTAATGCATTCTGTGTGCCAGAGGCCATATTCTATGAGCGCAGTGAGATTTAAGAGCTCTTTAAAGCCGATAGCAAAACTTAACAAAGCCGCATAGGGAGTGTTTGTTTGAGTGGTCGCCGTGGCGTAGTGGGTAGAGTGCGACGCTCACGCCGAAGGGTATAGATTCGACTCCCAACTCAACACCAATTTTTCGAATATTTCACGGCACCACCTCTTTGGAGCTGCTGACAACACTCAAAGAGTAATAAATGTCTAAGAAAGCTTCTCAAATCTCGCCGTTCGGAGTCGGTAAAAAACTGTAGGTAACTTCTATTATTGAAAGAACATTAGCGCGCACAACACGAGTAGTTGATGAGCAAGCTAGGCCCTGGTCCCCCGTTGGACTGTAGCGCCAACAATTAGTATTATGATGGTTATGGTTTGTCGAAAACCGCTCAATCATTTAATTCGAATGTCGTCTTTGACAAACAATGTATTCCACAAGCCCATTCCCTCCTAGGTCCCTGCAAATACGAATAACTTAGAAATGCGTGGAAATACAACTCCAGGACATTCGCTGAAGATAAGATCTTGTACGTAGCCAACTTCTGCATCCCTTTTCTCTCAAAAAGACTAAGGGCTTCCTCATCCGCCTTTGCTAACGTCCAAGATTCTGCGCCATTTAGTAGGACGGGGATGATCAAGCTGTTATATAAAGCCAGCTTAGTCCTTCGAGAGAGGGCTTTATTACTCAATTGCCTCTTGAGCCCAAAGAAACAGCGGTTGGCAAGAGTGATTCTGCGTTTGATTTCGGTACTGATGTTGTTGTCCCTGTTTACCGCGGAGCTGAGGTAGACGAAGTCCTTAACTACCTCGAAGTTTCTGCTGCCTAGTGTGACGCTCCGTCCGAGACGTCGATGTTGTGTGTCCTTCCTTGATGACAGCATGTACTTCGTTTTGCCCTCATTTACCGCAAGACCCACTTTGGCCGCTTCCGCTTCAATGCCAGCAAACGCCTCATTGACGGCTCGCTGTGTTCGTCCAATCACGTCAATGTCATCAGCGTAAGCTAACAATTGAACTGACTTCTGGAAGATCGTGCGCCTGGAGTTGACTTGTGAGTTACGCACGATCTTCTCGAGGATGATGTTGAAGAAGTCACATGACAGTGCGTCGCCTTGTCTAAAACCTTTTTTGACATTGAAGGTCTCGGTGAGTTCGGTGCCGACCTTGACGGAGCAGCGAGAGTTCTCCATCGTCATCCTACACAATCTGACGAGTTAGGTAGGAATGCCAAAACTAGACATGGCACTGTATAGCTCGTCTCTATGCACACTGTCATATGCAGCCTTGAAATCGACGAATAGGTGGTGGGTGTCAATTTGCATTTCTTGGGTCTTTTCCAGGATCTGCCGTAATGTGAAGATCTGGTCTATTGTGGACTTCCCTGGTCTGAAACCACACTGATAGGGACCTATCAGGTCATGGACAAATGGTTTCAGACGCTCACACAATACGGCAGAGAGGATCTTGTATGCGATGTTCAGGAGAAATATCCCTCGGTAGTTGGCGCAGTCAAAGGGGTCTCCTTTTTTGTGAACCGGGCAAACGACGCTGAGATTCCACTCATCGGGCATGCTTTCCTCCGACCATATCTTACAGATGAGCTGGTGCATGCGCTCAACCAGGTCATCTCCAGCTGCTTTAAATAGTTCTGCGGACAGTCCGTCCGCTCCAGCTAATCTCACTTGCTACACGGAATTCACTTTGTTGCGGAAAATCACCGTCGAAAGAGAATGGAGTAGACACACATGGAGGAAACAAATTACCGCAACCTTGGCCATGACAAACTTTAATTGACGCGCAATCATAGTGCGTAACACGAAAACTAGAGCTGTAGGAGCTCACAACTTAATTCCCCATTCCGCCTCGATCTGGTTTTCAGCACGGCTCTTGTTATGTCATCCCTAGGCGGCAATGAACCTCATGTGTTGTTTAATTATGTGAAGCATGGCATTTCTTCGCAAGAAAAAAACACCCAAAGACGAGTATCCGATTTGCAATTTAAATCGAAAACACAAAACCGCTCGGCCACTGTGACTCCATTATCTACGCTTACGTAGCAATTAGAGAAGATTTATAGTTTTCTGCGTGCCAATTCGTAAATTCTATTAATTCAGCAAAAAAAGACGAGCCATAAAGCTGTTCGACGTGAATTCAATTATCGATCGGAGACAGTTCCGTTCTGGGGGTTAACTGTATCGAGTGAATGAAGGCATCTCAGGTTTGACCTCCGAGTTAACAATGTCAGCAGGGGACAGCGTTTTATTGAAGCCCGCTCCGAATTTTCCTGTCAAACGAGGAAATCATCGAGAATTAGGTCGTTCGCCACAAACACACTCCCAGCGCATCAAAATGTTTTCTTTCACTCTTTCGAGGTCAGTGGGAAAGTCAGTCCGTCATCGCTTCCATTTAAGTGTCTATTAGTTAATGCATTTCACCTTAAATCAAACTAAATGCCAGCGCCTATACAAGAAAAGGAAGACAATAATTAAAAATCGGCCTTGAGTCGGGCAACTGGGGGACGGTGGACGGGCACACTTGACTCCATCATTTATTGAGGGGAAGAGGTTTAGTTTTATGGCTCGAGGAGGAAACACCCATGAAAAGCAAGAGTGAAAGCGGTCGTTAAAGTTTAGAGACTCCCCTCAGTAAAAGTGGAAGATTTTCATTTATCATTTTGTGTCATGGGTGTTACATAGCCTCCGGAAATTGATTTCTGTAATGTGCCTGAATTTGACCATCAATGTGGAAACTCTTCGTGGAAATTGGATAAGATGAAGAAAACTATCAGCCGCAGTTCTTGGAGGCGAAGGGAATACTTAGAATTTAAACCCCTGCCTCTGGTGAAGGGTATAAATAAGTTATAGATACATCAAAGAGAATTGTAAAGTTTACAAGAAAACCCGCAACACCACACAGAAAGAAAACAATAACCTAGGCTTGCCTATCAACTGTAATGTGGACACAACCCAATGGACACGAAATCGGCCAGTTATGCTTTCTAGCGTTAAATTAAGTATGACTTCAATAATCAGCTTTTCCGCAGAAGATCGAAGCAGTGCTGTGATGATAATAAGCTAAGTTTGGCTAAAAAAACTAAACCTTTTCTTTTAGAAGATTGGATATAAGCCTAGTTGTACTGTTGTTGTTGGATTATTAGCGGGCACTGTCTGACTGGTGAGCACGACAGGGGGCTGCAAAGCCCTTAAATGACCCTGCAGAAACAACACGAATGAAGATGAACCTGAAACCGTACTTCAACTGCTCTGCATCAGTACTTTACTCGTTCTCAATAGAAGCACCTCTTAAGCAGTCCGCACAAACGCAGAAACTCTGCCTATAATAATAATAATTGTTGACGCTACAGGCCAAAAGGACACCAGGGCCTAGCTTGCTCATCAACTACCCATGTTGTGCGCGTTACTGTTCTCTCACGAGTAAAAGGGACCTACAGTTTTTTGCCGACTCCGAACGGCGAAATTTGAGAAGCTTTCTTAGACAGTTATTACTCTTTGAGTGTTGTCAGCAGCTCGAAAGAGGTGGTGTCGTGAAATATTCGTAAAATTGGTGTTGAGTTGGGAGTCGAACCTAGACCCTTCGGCGTGAGCGTCGTACTCTACCCACTACGCCTCGGCGACCACAAGAAACATAACCATGCACCAAGTAAAATGATACCCTGTAATTTTTATTTTAGTTTTAGGCTAGTTGGTTGGTGGTACAGTCTAAGTGGACTTGTGGCTTTGCCTAAGTTCCCCACCATCGTTGTTCAATTAACAAATTCCACCATCTATTGTGTTGAGGCATGTTGGTTGAGGCCCAGGTCCACCCCAGACTGTAGCGCAATAAGACGAAGAAGAAATTCTATTGAGTTGCGTTTTAAGCAATTATGTTCCTTTTTTTACTTTTCACCTTGCTTAGAGTCTTTCTGTCTCGATCTTGCTTTCGATCTTTTAGAGTGTATCAAACGAAGTTTTTGAACAAATATGTTTTTTCCTACTCCCTTAGTTACTGCTGTCATTTTTTCGTAGCTTTAGGATTGAATTAAATGTCCAACTGCTTAACTTTTCATAAACTTTTTTTAAACAGAGGACTGCCTGTATAGTGTCCGCGAAATTTGGCAAACTCTGTGTCGGAACATCCAGTTCAAAACCTATTTGCGAAGCGAAGATTTATCTCTGTCTACCGTAGAGTTTTATCTCACCACCTCTTCTTGGTTAAGAACAGCCAAACCGCCGACGCGTTGTTGCTTAAAAAAGCGGCATGGCAAACAACACACAATGAAATGCTTTCCTTATTCTACACAATTTTAAGGTTAATTGTGCGTAGCTTCTACTCGATGTGATAGTTCTGCTGCGATAGCGCGGTGTGATTGATAGGTATTAATCTCTCTCAAGGGACGTAAGGCTTGTCAAAGTTTCCGAACTCAAACATTTTCATATAAAATGCGTTTTCCTAGAGAGTTTAGAGCATATCGAAAATAGTACTGTCGAGACAAATTGAGCAATTGATACCAGAACCTTTGGGCACCTTGAGGCACATGCCTTTATTTATCCACATCAGCAAACGCCAGCAACTGGCTGGGTGATGTGGGAACAGGGTAGGCACTGATTGTTATCAACCTGGCGATGCCCAGCTGTTGTAACTGTCTTCCACACATCAATTGTGCTTATTCTACCTCCACATTGGTGGCCACCGGGTACTGGTTGTTGTTCATTCGAACTCAACCTGCCGACCTCCGCCCAAGAGGTATAAAAAAGGGCCTGCTCCTCCAGGTTTGGGGGTGTGCGTCGGGTAAATGCCCGGCCACATAAAAAATAACCAGTTACGTACCAACCGAATGCCTCGCATATGGATGGGTACACTGTTGATGACCCACGAAAACGAAAAAAGGATAATGCTGTACGGATATGCACCTGGAATGTGAGGTCCCTAAACAGACCACGTGCAGCCGATGAACTTGCGGAGGCCCTGGACTGCTATAAAGCAGACATTAACGCAATTCAGGAAATGCGGTGGTATGGGCCGGGCAGGAGAAGAGTGAGAAACTGCGACATATACCACGGCGACTGATACAGGGAGAGAGGGAAGCGCTTATTTGGATGCGGTTTTATTGTTCGAGGCACACTTAGGCAAAAAGTCTTAAGCATCCAATACATAAGCGAACGCCTCATAACAATCCGCATGAAGGCTAAATTCGGGAATATAATCCTCATATGCGCCCACGCCCCGATAGAGGAAAAAGATGACATTAGTAAAGAGGACTTCTATCACCTCCTAGAAAGGACATACGATCGATGCCCCAGCTACGACACCAAGATCGTTCTAGGAGATTTCAACGCTCAGCTGGGAAGAGAAGAAGTTTTTGCTTAAGTCATCGGAAGACACAGTCTGCACGCCAACACCTCCGGAAACGGACTCAGGCTAGTTGACTTCGCCTCGGGGCGAAATCTCTCTGTGGCCAGCACGCGGTTCCCACACCTCAACATTCATAAAGATACCTGGCGATCGTCTGATCAATTAACCGTCAACCACATTGATCATGCTGCGATCGACGTAAGACACTCCTCCAGTATTCTCGATGTCCGAACTTTCCGAGGTGCAAACATCGACTCGGATCATCGCCCTGTTGTAGCCAAGGTAAGAACCCGGATATCGAGAGAGCAAGGGAGTCGAGACAGGCCAAAACGGTTTGAAGTCGGAAAGTTACAATCGCAGCCGATCGCTAGAGCCTTTGCCGATCGACTCTCCCTGAAACTATCTCAAAGTTCGACGCTGCCTGCACAAACAATAGAAGACAAGTGGAAACGTTGTCAAGAAGCCATCAAAGAGGCCGCCACTGATGTGCTGGGTTTCACGCCACCACCTAAGAAGTACTCATGGTTTGACGACGAGTGCAGGCGCATGTAGCCAAACAAGAAGCATACAAGGCAACGCTGCATCGAACGACGAGAGTTGCTTGTGAGCTCTAGAAACGGATAAGAAGGGAAGAGAAATTAGAAATTAATTGAAAAAAAAGGTTGTCAGTCACTTATGAAAACAAATTTTCCCACTTCTGCGTTATTTCACAGTAAAATATTTTTCCAACCAAGTCACCACCGTACATGATCTTAAATTTCTCCTCTTTCAATCATTACCAACTGATTCTAAAAGAAAACAACTTACGCGAATAGTCTCCACTGCCTCCCCTCAAGGGTAACTTCAAGCGCACCGTCGAAGGTTACACTTGAAAGCAAAACGCGGAAGCTCACATCGACGAGAGCACCATCTTCGAGGAAGGAAGTACATGTCTATATATCCATTGCATTCAATATGGAAATGTGCTTCGTCTCAGAAACTCGCATACTTCAGGTCATGGACAACTGCGATGCCAAAACAAATGGCTCTTGACGAGATTGATGTTAAGCCTCAATTTGTGAATGTCGATCAATGTCGATCACCAGGGCTCGTCAATTACGCATTACGTAAGCTGACTTCGTTTTTGACATTGCCTAGATTGTTTGGAATGAATACTGAAGTAGTTTCTTTGGGAATTTATTTGGGATTCTGTGGAATAAGGCGGGGAAACCGATGCTGGGTATACCAACAAAAGAGAAACTAACTTCAAACTGAAGGCAAATACAATAGAAAATACAAGATCTCGGGAATGACTTCAGGAATATTATAGAAGTGTACTTGAAATGTTCTTCAAGTTCAAAAACCACAGCAAAGGAATATCGATACAGCGGAGAGGTGAACCTGAATATAAGAGTCAGGAACAATTTAAATTGTTTCTGGATTGAAGTGCAAGGAACTTGCCTGAATTCTTGGACGGAGAGGATTGAAATAAGCTATTCCTGGCGCCACTATCGCAGAGGAAGTTTATATTAATAATAATTGTATGGCGCGACAGTCCATAGGGGACCAGGGCCTAGCTTGCTCATCAACTATTCGTGTTGTGCGGGCTACTGTTCTCTCACGAGTAGAAGGGACCTACAGTTTTTTGCCGACTCCGAACGGCGAAGTTAGACAGTTATTACTCTTTGAGTGTTGTCAGCAGCTCTAAAGAGGCGGTGCCGCGAAATATTGGAAGTGTTCACCTGAACCATCTGCGTATAAGTGCCACACTCTACCCACTTCGCCACGCCGCCCACAGGAAGTTTATATTTCCGTTATTACAATACCAGGTATACCGGTATGAAATAAAACACTAATTATTAATGGGAAAGTAAAAACATTTTATTCAACATATTGGCCATTGTTTTCTACACATTTTGACCACCTTTCTGGCGATTTGTGAATACCACGCCAATAAAATTGTTCGTCTTTTAAAGCAAACCAATCAGACACCCAATTTTCGAACTCCTCGTAGGAATCAAAGTGCTGCTCAGCCAGTGCGTGTCCCATCGATGAAGACAAATGGTAGTCGGAAGGAGCCAGGAGCCAAGTCTGGTGAATACGGCGGGTGGGGTAGCTACTCCCAGCCAAGTGTTTTGATTGTATCCTGAACCGGTTTTGCTTTGTGTTCAGGTGCATTGTCATGGAGCAAAATTACCTTGCCGTGTCTTCTGGCCCATTCGGGTTGTTTCCCGATCAATGCGTGGTTCAAATTGATCATTTGTTGTAGATAGCGATCTGTATTAACGGTTTCACCAAGTTTTAGGAGCTCGTTGTACAGCACGCCTTTCTGGTCCCACCAAACACACAGCATTGTCTTCTTGCGATCTGGTTTTGCAGTCGACGTTTATGATTATCCCAGATTAACCCATGATTTGTTCCGTTTAGGATTCTTAAAATAAATCCATGTTTCATCGCCAGTAACAATCCGATGCAAAACCGATTTTCTTTCGTGTCTTTGGAGCAAAATTTCACAAGTGTTTTTTTCGGTTTTCCATCTGTCATTCAATTAATTCATGTGGCACCCATTTTCCACACTTTTGGATCTTTCCCATAGCATTTAAACGGTCAGAAATTGTTTGTTGTGCAACATTTAACATTGCTGCCATTTGCTTTTAACTCAAAGTGTCATCTCCATCCAATATCGTTTGCAATTCGGCGTCTTCAAACTTTTTTGGTGGTCTTCCACGTTCTTCATTTCTCACATAAAAACCATTATTTCTCAACCGTTGAAACCATCTTTTGCATGTTGCATTGTCACCATATGCCTCGACAAGCATTCGATGGGACTCTGCAGCACTTTTCTTCAAATAAAAACAAAAAATTAAAGCTTTCCGCAAATCATTACTTTCTGGTACAAAATTTGACACTTTTAACACGATGAACCTATATGATGTTGTCTGTTCAATGACTTGATAAATAATAATTGTTGGCGCTACAGTTCAAAGGGGAGCCAGGACCTAGCTTGCTCATGAACTGCTTGTGCGCGCTACTGTTCTCTTACGAGTAGAAGGCACCTACAGTTTTTTGCCGACTCCGAACGGCGAAGTTTGAAAAGCTTTCTTAGACAGTTATTACTCTTTGATTGTTGTCAGAAGCTCGAAAAAGGTGATGCCGTGAAATATTCGATAAATTCGTGTTGAGCTGGGAATCGAACCTACACCCTTCGGCGTGTGAGCGTCGCACTCTACCCACCACGCCACGGCGGCCACTTAATGACTTGATGTATATCAAATATTTTTCACAGATGTCATAGCAAACAAACAAAAAAAAAAAAAATAAGGGCTCGTTCACAACAAATGTTCCCTATCGAGACATTTGTATCTTGGCGCTCACTTCATACCGATATACCTGGTAGGTATATTCATACCGGTAAACCTGGTAGGTTTCCATTCCTTTTTCCTGGTAACCGTGCTGTTAAGCCACAAAGTGCTTGGAAAGATTCTTCTGCTTCTGTGGGGTCTAACAAAGATGTCATGTCAGTTTCAAAACAAGAATTCACCCTGATTGTACACATACTACCCTGTGGTGTGCGTGGAATATTGTTTTGTAACGTAGTCTGTTATATGGAACCTTTAAGAAATATTAACTATAATGGCGTTCCTATTGCAAGTCTATAAAAAAATAAGAACGTTAACAAATTGTTTTGCCCGAAGTTGCAATATACAATCTCCGCTTCAACCTGGCTTAGGGATAGATTGCAGCCGTGCTACCGACCTCTGCAGTGTCACAAAAAGCATAAGAAAGCAAAGAGTTAATATTTTATATAGCTTTTGGCAAAGGTGTAAGAAAGTCTCTACACACTTGTATAATAATAATTGTTGGCGCGACAGTCCACAGGGGGACCAGGGCCTAGCTTTACCATCAACTTACTCGTGTTGTGCGAGCTACTGTTCTCTCTCAAGAGTAGAAGGGACCTACTCCAAACGGTGAAGTTTGAGAAGCTTTCTTAGACAATTATTACTCTGACTGTTGTCAGCAGCTCGAAAGAGGTGGTGCCGTGAAAAACTCGAGGTATTCAGCCGGGAATTGAACCAAGACACTTCGGCGTGTGAGCGTTGCACTGTACCTACTACGCCACGGCGGCCATACACTAGTATATATTTTCTAAATCTATTGGCCAACTGACTGTGATGTACCTATCTGAAAGAATGGAGGCAGTGAACTTTTATTTTTTTCAATATTTCACCTATAGGATTACCACAGGGTTCCAATCTCGGTCTGCTTCTTTTCTTACTTTACATATGTAAATGAATTCCTTAAAATTATCACGGCATCCTCTATTCATTTGTTGACGATGTCGCATTGCATAGAAGGTAATGCTTGGAAGTAACTTAAGGCTGTCCCTATTCTATCAATGACCTAAAGAAAATATCTGTCTTTAATGTAAATAATGGCGTTGTCGTAAGTCCTTGTAAGTCAAACAATGCGTGAGACCTGTCTCCAACAATGCCTTAGACCTGTCAATTCTTCGATGGCAGAACTATTTAATATTCCATCGGCTGGGCAAACAATTTTGGGGGGCATGGGTCTGTTCACACGAGTTAACACTGTTGATTGCGCTGAACAAGGCGAGCTGCCAACACCGGTCAAGATAACATACAGCCTTCTCGTGGCGCCCCCTGGATAGCCAACACAACACCCGTTGTAAGTCCAACACTGCCTGAGACCTGTAGCCAATAATGTCTGAGACCTGCCAATTTTTCGATGCGAGAACTGTTTAGTACATAGGCAGGGCAAACAATTGTATAATATCCTACTCCGACTTGGGAAAGCACATAAATTTCATTGTTGTGGCAAATTTTACAAGATTACACACCACCAAGTTATGACTTATGCTTGCTCCGAAAACATACTTGCAGATGATGGGGACATTTTAAAGCGTTGATAATTGAGTTTTGAGTTGAGTTAAGTTGAGTTGAGTTGAATTGAGTCTATTGTCCCTGATATATTACAAAGTTAGTAATACAGAAAATTGATATCCAAAATGCCTACCAACATCCTTATAGAGTTATCCTTTCTGTGCTGGATAACACCTTAAAGCCATAGAAGGGATTCTATGTAAGATGTAGATTGGCCTAACAATATGTACCCATTATTAACTTACATAATGACAATTAGATATCTACGAAACCTGGAGGCTTTTCTGCAGAAGATTGTTCAGACGGTGTTTGACGTTACACAAAGTAGTTCGTTATTTCAGAAATTCGACATTTATACTCATGTGGTCGCCGAGACGTAGTGGGTAGGGTGCGACGCTCACACGCCGAAGGGTCTAGGTTTGACTCAAAGCTCAACACCAATTTTTCGACACGGCACCACCTCTATCGAGCTGCTGACAACACTCAAAGAGTAATAACTGTCTAAGAAAGCTTCTCAAATTTCACCGTTCGGAGTCGGCAAAAAACGGTAGGTTCCTTCTACTAGTGAGAGAACAGTAGAGCGCACAACACGAGTAGTTGATGAGCAAGTTGGGCCCTGGTCCCCCTGTGGACTGTCGCGCCAACAATTATTAGTATTATTTATTACTCATATATATATGGCACTTGAACAAATTTTGCAAGTTTTTTCGAACTTTGAGTCGAAATTTCTTAGAACTGATGCTTTAAAGGCATCTCCAGTGATTTAAGCTTTCTGGTTGCATTTGGAATGTCAACAAGCGGAATGTGCTTAATGGGCAGGCAGCAGCCTGCAGATTCTCCACAAGGCACAACAATATCCCGAAAAGGCCTGATTTGTGTGGATTAACGATCATTCAGTAAGCCCTGTGACATATAGGGGGTGCCACTTGCAAAAATTATTGATTTAATATTTTTTTTTTTTGTGACGCCCCCTACATGACCCGGGGCTTATCGAGTTTGGTATTGCATACCGGGGTTTTCGGATAATTATCTCCACGCCACTATGAATGGAAATCGGTATCGTACAATGATTAGTGGTTCCATTTTTGGTCTCAAGTGCAATGCATAGACTTGGCCACCGTGCACAAGTCCGATCTACTCAATAGTAAGTAAGTAAAACTTGGCCACCGTGTGCTTTTAACAGGACGGTGCACAAGTCCGTTCTACTGAGAGTAAGTTTGACCAGCGCGTTATTTCAGAAAAAGGACTCGTCGCTTGTTGCATACGATTTTACGCAGGAAGACTATTTCCTACTAGAAGTTATTGCTCTTGCCATGTAGGTGGTGAGTTCTAAGCAAATTTTGAACGTAAAATAGATGGAATTTTGGACAATTTAGGCGATAAAGTACTCGAAAATTGGATTTAACGACTGCATTTCCTTCTGTGTGCCCTTGGTAATCACGCGAAGAAAGTTGAATTTCACTCATTATTGCCGCTGAATGTTCTTCAACACATCATGCATTTTTTTCATACCTTGGTCCAAATTAGTAGAAACAAATCAAAGCACCTTCGATGACAGCGTAGCAAGTTAAGGAGAGAAGGAAAACTTCAGTGCTCCTTTTCTTGCCTTACATAAGCACGTATCATAGTCAAAACATCAAAGTGAACTGGTTTTCCACATAACTTGAGACAGTACCTCATTGGATCATACAGTTTAGTCCACTAGAGTAAGGTAGAATAAGATTTACTTAAACTAGGCCAACTCTTCCGTACACTTAAAGTAAGTTCCCATCCCTCCTCTGTTGGTGCCTCGTAAAAAAAAGACATAAATCATAACCCAAAGTCGTTACGAAATAATGACGAAATCTGTTCCGACGCAACTAGCTTAAGAACCATCTCAAAATTCAATCAAGAAGCCGTAAAGTCGCGTAATTAAAATCTCCCAAAGAATAAATTCCAAACGAGTTGCTGACTCTTATCCCCTACCTTCATCAGCCAACCAATCAGTCTTTAATCAAACACGATTTGAGCCCAGAAATAGGCTGGGATCCGCAATTATCGCTTCTTCTCCACAGGCCACTCATGTGTTCTTATTCAATTACCCCCAACAGCAAACAGCGCTCGACCCATATTCCACGAAACATTGTCACACCTTAAAAGGCCTGCGGCGAGATAATGATGTCATTCGGAATCGCAAATTTGGAATTTTTCCCAAATCGTGGAAGCGAGACCAAATTGCTCGATCACCATGCGGTGGAGGCCTGCTCACGTTTTGCACATTTACAAGCCGACTGAGAATAAACAGCGGCGGATACCGATTGAGAGACGTGTTCTCCGGCCGAAGAAGCATCAAATCAGCTTTGAGAGGGGGAAATGTCAGTTGCGCTCATGAAAATTGATTTCCCGGGCCCAGGTGCCGCAAGAAATAGTCCACAACAACAGATGATGCAACCGAATCGAAGCAGATGTGAAGTAATCCCAAAATTTTCCTTTCAACAAAAGAAATCGTCAGTTCACACCAAGTCAAGCATTTCTGATCGCATTACACGGCTACATGTCTCTGTGCCGACAGCCATTTGTAAGCACTTCCGCTGTACGACAACGCTTTTCGGAAAAGCATTTCACAGTTTCTGCTTAATTGACACAATGGGCTGCATTACAGTTCGAAACCAGAGAAGCGTGAAACATTTGTCGGGCCCCATTGTAATGTGAATTGTCATCCGCTGGCTGGCAAGCATTCTCCCATTTCGTCGTCGTGCACGAATCGAAAGTTGTGAAGTTATGTGGAGAACAATTCACCACCAAAACCAGCCCAATACCAAGTGGAGTCATTGCGCAATGTGGCAGCTTTTTAACTGCTCTCCGCACTTACATCACCGGGCGGCTTGACAGTTGATAGTTGCTGCTAATTAGGTCATACCTTGTTGCCCGGTGTTTGCTCTAGAACTCTCTCAAAACTCCGCGCGTTCCTTTCACTCCAGCGCTACAGACATCTGTGTCCACACGCGGAGCAAATATTCTGGAGTGGCAGCCAATAAATGAGGAAAAAGTATCTGCAGCCGCAGCCCACGTCCGACAAGTGTTTGCTTACAGAAATGTGAGGGGAAAGGAATGTAAATATTGAGAATACCAGTTTGTGGGGAATTATGTTGTTTTCGTAGTCGTTTCTTTTTCGTTTGAATTGATTTCTAATTCCCGGTTTGGGATGCTGGAGCAGCGGAGAAATTCCGAAATTATTTATACATTTCGGTGTCATCGGTGTCGCAGTTGTCGTGTCGTCGGTCGAACCGGACCGCCGAACAGAGGCGTAACCGGGGTGTGAAGAGCTTTGAAATGTCGTTAATAAACATCGGTATGGTTTTGAATAACCTGACCGGTATCTCGGCGATGGCATGGACTACTTTTGAATTAAATGTGATCAGCGTTCGTTCGGGGTTCAGACAGAGAGGGAGAGATCGGGGGCTAATGGATCAGTCGATCGTGCCGGACAGGTACTAATAGATTTGGCTGTAGATAAAACTCCTCTGGCATTTCGCTGATGATTGATAAGCCCACATTGAGTTGACCTTTTCTGTTTGCTCGCTTGGAATGTGATGATGTATGTTCATTTAAGACACGATCGTCAACATGTCGTTGTATTGCCTTCCTCAATAATTTTAATTTGAAACAATATCCCGAAATTGTTTGGCGATGAGTTATTTGGCACTTGGCACTTCCCTTTCCTGACAGGTCTTTAACTCCCATACGCTTCGCTCCCAAATTTTCATCAGGTAACACGCGCATTTTTTTCTCTTTCAGTCCGGATCTTTTGAAGAAAGGCGTCACCGTGGTGGTGGATGCGCAGCGGTGCTCATCGCGCATAACACGAGCCCACTCACGTCTCATCTACTCCCTGTTCGGCGATACACAAGTCATTCTACTTCTAGTCAGACCCGAGGGATTCTGGGAAAAGCACGTTGAGTCGTGTGCCAAGTCACACACAAAAGGAGAGGTAAGTGAATGTCGGTTGAAGTCGTTCCACACAATGCTCACCGCTTGCACTTCCCCCCCCAGCCAATAGTCGTATCCAAGAGCCGTCTGATCCGATACGTAGAAACATGCAACCTACCCGAGGAGCTGGGCGGTACACTATCATACAGCCACGATCAGTGGCTGCAAAATCGAAAGGTAGGTCAAAGTGTTCACAAACAACAGTTGCACCAAGCTACACATGTCCAACACACACATTCTAGGCAATCGACGACTTTCGCAAAACTTTCGATCGCACCATTCGCGACATGGAGAATCTGCATGTGCTGCTCGTGGACAGTAAATCAATGCGACCTTCGGACGCCGACAAGGAGTTAAAGCAGTGTGCCATGATCTACTCGCAAGTACAAAGTGAAATAGCTGAGACCGTAGACACGGGTAAGTCCCAATCCAACCACGAGCCATGTGGTTCTCCTCCGTTTAAGGTTAGAAAATGAAAAACAAAGCAAAATCGAACAAGTATGCAGAAAGGCGAGGCGCAGAGCAAGTGTCAACCGCTCGCGCAGCGGCCTCTCAGACTTTAAATAATAATGTTGCCACAGCTCGAGGTGCGCACAAGCAGAAAACTCCATTTGTCACGCTGTAGGTTATGAAATAACGCGCTAAGCGTGCCCCATTTCGAAGATCATTAGACAGCACTTAGCCGATATGGGCAACAGCCACCAGTGCCGGCTATTGTCTTAACTGATTTGGGTCCGTGTGCGGCGAGAGAAGGTTATGAAACTGCCGCCGGGGGCTGGTTCGTAAAAACAGCTTTCAATCATCATCCGCACGGGAGCATTGAACCAAGAGGTGGAGTTGAAAAAACGACGTTCGAATATTTTAATTGGCTTGCTGGGCTAGATTGTGAATTTGTTGGTCGGCAGCGGCAGCAGTCGTTAATAATCTCTGATTGAGATATGAAAAATATTTGATTATAAAAAATATTTTCGAATCATCCTCATCCTCATCCTCATCCTCATCCTCATCCTCATCCTCATCCTCATCCTCATCCTCATCCTCATCCTCATCCTCATCCTCATCCTCATCCTCATCCTCATCCTCATCCTCATCCTCATCCTCATCCTCATCCTCATCCTCATCCTCATCCTCATCCTCATCCTCATCCTCATCCTCATCCTCATCCTCATCCTCATCCTCATCCTCATCCTCATCCTCATCCTCATCCTCATCCTCATCCTCATCCTCATCCTCATCCTCATCCTCATCCTCATCCTCATCCTCATCCTCATCCTCATCCTCATCCTCATCCTCATCCTCATCCTCATCCTCATCCTCATCCTCATTCTCATCCTCATCCTCATTCTCATCCTCATCCTCATCCTCATCCTCATCCTCATCCTCATCCTCATCCTCATCCTCATCCTCATCCTCATTCTCATCCTCATCCTCATCCTCATCCTCATCCTCATCCTCATCCTCATCCTCATCCTCATCCTCATCCTCATCCTCATCCTCATCCTCATCCTCATCCTCATCCTCATCCTCATCCTCATCCTCATCCTCATCCTCATCCTCATCCTCATCCTCATCCTCATCCTCATCCTCATCCTCATCCTTATCCTCATCCTCATCCTCATCCTCATACTCATCCTCATCCTCATCCTCATCCTCATCCTCATCCTCATCCTCATCCTCATCCTCATCCTCATCCTCATCCTCATCCTCATCCTCATCCTCATTCTCATCCTCATCCTCATCCTTATCGTCATCCTCATCCTCATCCTCATCCTTATCCTCATCCTCATCCTCATCCTCATCCTCATCCTCATCCTCATCCTCATCCTCATCCTCATCCTCATCCTCATCCTCATCCTCATCCTCATCCTCATCCTCATCCTCATCCTCATCCTCATCCTCATCCTCATCCTCATCCTCATCCTCATCCTCATCCTCATCCTCATCCTCATCCTCATCCTCATCCTCATCCTCATCCTCATCCTCATCCTCATCCTCATCCTCATCCTCATCCTCATCCTCATCCTCATCCTCATCCTCATCCTCATCCTCATCCTCATCCTCATCCTCATCCTCATCCTCATCCTCATCCTCATCCTCATCCTCATCCTCATCCTCATCCTCATCCTCATCCTCATCCTCATCCTCATCCTCATCCTCATCCTCGAAATCTTCATTTACACCATAACTTACACTCACCGTGAAAAGCCCCTCTTCACATCTCCAGACACAATGAAGTGTCATTAAGGTTGGAAAATTTAGATTCGTCGCTTCGCCACTTGTCGCACTCGAAGCTGCAATAAGCCCCTCAATGACGCAGCACTCGTTACTGAATTTTCGGCTTAGACGAGCACCAGCAGATTACCTGCATTATGATATGGGAAGGAGCGCCGTGCTCCCCTCGGGTCCGTTGCGCCATTCAATGGTCGTTTTGCTTAATTTGCCATTCACGCATCACGCCGTTTACGCAGCGGCTGCGATCAAGTGCCTTCACCGTCATTAGATCCCATAAGGAAGTCTTATAAAGTCTCCCTCTGTACCCGCAGCTGCGCTTAAGAGCTGTCCATTTCTACCGCTGTTACCACGGCTAAGAGCACTTCATATCTTCCAGGTAATCGTTTGTTAACCCGTATCGCAGATAGCTATCGATTGCAGCCGACGACGACGGCGGCGACATCGGCCTCGACCGCAATGACGGCGGCCACTGACGAGCAGCAACCGCATTCACCTGGAACGCAGGCGAGCTTTAACGCCATCACACCGGCCAGCGGGGCCAACCAAAGCAAGTTGCCACCCGACATGGCCAACGAGAGAGCACGCATCGAGCAGCTGCTCAACGACATTCAGAAGAAACAATCCGACATACGATCGGCCTGGCGCGACCTGGAGCAGACCATCCACGAAGCGCGCGAAGTGGCCGCCCTTGAGGAGGGGGTTGCCTTCGTAACCAACTGGATCCTTAACACAGCCGAGCAAATGCTCAACCGCAAGCAGACAATCGGCTGCGATGTGAAGGCGTGCGAGGAGCTCCGCCGCCAGCACGAGAGCCTCGAAATGGAATGCCGGGAGACGTACGGCTTCTATGCGGAGCTCCTATACAAGATCGAGTCGTACAGCAAAGTTAAGGGGACGGCCAGCCTCGCCTTCAAGGACCTGATGTCGCAGAGGGACTTCATGAACTTCGTGTGTCGCAGCTTTGCCACGCGTCTCGAACGACGCCGCAACATCCTCATCACGTCGCTGCGATTCTACCGTCTGGTTACCGACTACTTCGACCGCACTACTTCAGTATTTGAATCTCTAGTCATGGGCAACAAGGTCGAGGACTTTGAGTCGGCCGCAGTCAATCTCCAGAAACTGAAGGACAGCCAAGTGGGCTTGGGTAAGTATCCAAACGGCCGCAACTGGCAGCAACTAACTTGTCTTCAATTTCATGCGACCACACACACGTCAACCAACCAACTCCAGAGGCACTCGAAAAGGAGCTCATCAAAGAGGGCGAGAAACTTAGCGACATGCTGGCGATGCCCGTAAAAGATGCCCTCGGTCGGGATCTACGTATCGATTACAGCGAAGACATCGTGAACGTCCGAGACATTTTGGACACGACAATCGCCCGCCGGAACATCTTCATCGACAGCGTCGAACTGCAGAAACTCACCTTGGAGCAGGTGACACACATCCACACGTACGAGTCGGACTCGCGCATGGCCATCAAATGGATGGATGACTTGTACAGTGTCATGATCAAGTGTCATTCGCATGTGGGCTGCAATGTGCACGAGATACAGGTGCAGAAAGATGAGTTGCAAACGTTTCAAGAAACTGGAAAGGTGAGTTCTGCGCCGCCGCCGTGTGCGTGCCCCCCATCTAGTGCGCGAGTGGTTGTGTGAGAGAAGCGGTTTGTTGCACCTTCTGTTGGCTTCCCGCCAACTAAACGGTACTTTGCGAGAGGGGTGGTCAGCTGGCGCATGATTAATAGACCGGCCAGCAGCGTGACTCCGCAGGAAGTGTGAGTGTTTTTGTCTCAATTTCCGCCGTCGATCGCAATCAGCAATGTCATGGCGATGTGCTGGGCTTTGTAGTGCGGCACAATGGCCCGGCGGCAATCTGCTCTGACAGTTTGCGGTCAGATAGCCGATCAATTGTGAGCGCAATTATGAGGGCTGCCCGTCGTTAGACGGCGGAAAAGTCCGCAAAATGGTTTATTGCTTTCGGATCGAACGAATTGACTTCTTGCGATCCTCGCTACGGCAGCTACCAGGTGGTGATTAGGCGCTTACAGGAAATTGCCTGTATTGAGGCGGGAGCATTCAAATGATTTTGCTGAATGGGGTTGATGAGTGATGGAGAAGTTTCAATTAATTGGAGGTGTTTCCCGTAGATGGACAGAGAAGGATGGTCTTCGTTACAGACTGGTAATCATGGATTTAGAGCACTTGTTGAAGTTCAGATGCAGATTTATAAGCAGAGAAGTGGTTTCTCATTTTAGTTGGTCCATTTCATGGTTTTCTAGGACTACCTTTGAGGAGCTTAAGTTTCTGTTGAACTTGAAGTCTCAGAAGCGAGAAAAACAATGCAGTGCAGGCGCCGTTCTTTAATTGTCTTGCTATTCAAATCCCTTTTCTTTGGTACCCTATTCTTTCCTAGAGATGGGGCTATCTAAGCCACTCTATATCTTAAAGCGTGGCATTCTTAGCAAAGTAAGCCACTTTGTTTGATAGCAAGGCACGGTCCGTGGTTTAGTTGTGAAGTTTAATTGAAGCTAAGTTAATGTGATTGTGGCCAATGTTGCGCAGTGGCTAAATTGCGAAACTCGCATGCCAAAGGTGCAAGGTTTCATTCGTGGACTGCACACCTCACATTTTTTAACAGTACAATCTCTTTCGATTTGCGAAGAACAGTCAAAGCAAAGCAAAGGTTCTCTTATTTCACCTTTGGAGTCGGCTAAAAATGTAGGTCGTGTGAAAGCAATAACACATCACTCAATAAGTCCCGGGACATATAGGGAGCGCCACTAACAAAAAAAAATGGATATTAAATCAATAATTTTTATTTGTTGCGTCCTCGGAATTATTGAGTGATCTGTTAGCACTCACAACACGAGTAGTTCCTAAAAGACATAGGCCCTGGTCCCCTTGTTGACTGTTGCGCTACAAACAAGAAGGGAACTTTGTTGAAATGAACCCTGACGTTGGTAGAAAAAGAAAGAGAACACGGAACGGTTTGAAACATTAAGCAAGGAATTCGTATATCGGGCATCAAGGCAGCTGTATTCTCTATGTAGAATCAGCTTTTTAGAGTTCGCACACATTTCGATTTCGAATTGTATTTTATGCCATCTGTATTGGAAGACAATTTTTTAAAAACCTTTTCGCACACTTCTAGTTGTTTCCAGGCGATAAGTGTTGGTAGACTTGAAGGCATCAAAAGATCGTGCATTAGTGGCAATTTTTTAAGCTCATTTCCGCACACTTCTAGTGGTTCCCAGGCGATAATTGTTGGTAGACTTGAAGGCAACAAAAGATCGTGTATTAGTGGCAATTTTTTAAGCTCATTTCCGCACACTTCTAGTGGTTTCCAGGCCATAAGTGTTGGTAGACTTGAAGGCATCAAAAGATCGTGCATAAGTGGCTTCGGCTGTATTTTACGTTGCAGCCAGAGGAAAATTGCTACTGGTCAAAAGAACTTGCAGTCGGTGGCAAATTGATGTAGCCAAAGAATGAAATTACGCAAGCGGAAGTCTTGTCTTGTGGAGCTTGTCTCGTTGAAACCATTACACGAGAAGAAATCCTCTCAGCTTTGTCTAATCGGTCTCCTTGCGGAGCTTGTCTCTCTGAAATCGAATATTACACAAGTCATACCTGTTAATAACTATCAAAAAAATCAATAATTCTTTGATCCAGTTAACGGTGACTGTCAGCATTTTGCCACTTTCCAAAGAACATTGCCAATGGCACGCCAAACATTAACTTTGTTTTTTCTGCCTCTCTTACTGTGTACCGACAGCTCAACGATTTCTGAATGGTTTTCTGAGTCGAATATAGGAAAATTTTCTTTATTAACACAGGCATCGCGTAAAAGTGTGTTTCATCATTAAAAAGTTTTTTTTTCGCAAAAAAGTTTCTACTATCTGGTACTTCAAAGCCTCGCATGGGAGTTAACGACGTTGGCTTCGGTTAATGAGAAAATTAAACTTTCCGAAGTACCTATGCAAAACCAAACGCTACGTTACAGTTACTTACCGTACCGGTAGGTTGATAGATTCGCTTGCAATAACAGCGGCAGTATTACGTTGAAGTAGAAGTTCAGTGCACTACCGTCTCAATCATATCCTTTCAAATTCTTACTGATTGCCTTTTGCACAAAATGTTGCCATGTTTTAGTCAGTTTCGGCGAGTTGTTCTATGCTTAAGTCGCCTGTGACATGCAATCAATTCTCGTGCACTTCACCTGAAAAATCAATTTGGAAACTACCAAATGTGTTCTCAACAAGACTCCTAAATAATAATAATTGTTGGCGCTACAGTCCAAGGGAGGACCAGGGCCTAGCTTGCTCATCAACTACTCGTGTTGAGCGCGCTACTGTTCTCTCACGAGTAGAAGGGACCTACAGTTTTTTGCCGACTCCGAACGGCGAAATTTGAGAAGCTTTCTTAGACAGTTATTACTCTTTGAGTGGTGCCAGCAGCTCAAAAGAGGTGATGCCGTAAAAAATTCAAAAAATTGGTGTTGAACTGGGAATCGAACCGACACCCATCGGCGTGTGAGCGTCGCACTCTACCCACTACGCCATGGCGACCACAACAACAAGACTCCTAGAAGAAAATAAATCGCAATGAATATAATGGGAATCGTTGTTAGAGACAGTTTGCCATATACAATCCTTCAGAGGAAGGTCATTCACAACACATCACTCAATATGTCCCGGGACAGACATATAGGCGGCGCCACTAACAACACATCCATATTATTTTTAGGAAGTACAAATATTCAAATGATACCTATCTTTTTTTCGTGATATGATTAGGTTAAAAGTTACAGTGCTTCTAGTGGCAATGAAAGAAAATAACTGAATTTTGTGTGTGAAAGGGAACAAATACCGTGTAAGCTCAGCAATGGCTTAAAAAGTGTTGTAGGGAGTCTGCTCCATCAAAAACAATTTTTTTTTGGGTGGCATGCTGACTTAAACTGTGCTCGTACAGACACCAACGATGCTGAACGCTCTTGAAGGACAATTAAGGTGGTTACACCTGAAATCGTCAAAAAATGACACAAAATCGTTTTGGAAAAGCGCAAAGTGAATTTGTGTGAAATAGGTGACACCTTTAAGATTTTAGAAGGCAGTGTGTACACTATTTTGCATGAACATTTGTCCATGAGAAAGCTGGTTTCGAAATGAATGCCGCGTTGGCTCACAATGGATCAAAAACAACAACTTACCAATTATTCTGAAAGCCGACTTTTTGCATCGGACATGGACCCACGCCGTGGAGTAGTGGGTAGAATGCGACGCTCACACGCTGAAGTGTCTAGGTTCGATTTCCAACTCAACACCAATTTTTCGAATTTTTCAAGTCACCACCTCTTTTGAGCTGCTGACACCACTCAAAGAGTAATAACTGCCAAAGAAAGCTTCCCAAATTTCGCCGTCCTGAGTCGGCAAAAAACTGTAGGTCCCTTCTACTCGTGAGAGAACAGTAGCGCGCACAACACGAGTAGTTGAAGAGCAAGCTAGGCCCTAGTCCCCCTGTGGACTATAGCGCCAAGAATCGTTATTATTATGGAACCACAACTACACTCCAGAATCAAATCGGCACTCGGCTGAGTGGACAGCAGCAAATAAACCACACCCAAAGCGTCCAAAAACACAAAACTCGGCTGGTAAGGTTATGGCATCCGTATTTTAGGATACGCACAAAATTTTATTTATCGACTATCTTAAGAAAGAAAGCAGAATCAACAGCAAATATATACATGGCATTATTGGTGCACTTAAATGAAGAAATTTAAGAAAAACGGTCCCTCTCTGTGACCAAGACAATGCACCGTGTCACAAGTCGTTGCCTGCCACGGCCAAATACCCATCATGTTCTCCAGATCTGACCCCAGCGCATTCTACCTCTTTTCAGACCTCGAAAAGATGCTCGCCTCAAAATGGCTCGAATGAGGAGGTGACTGCCGAAACTGAAGCCTATTTTCAGGTCAATAAATCGTTCTTTAAAAAAGTTATCGAAGTGTTAGATTGTCATGAAATTTCAACAGGTATCATTTGAATGTTTGTACTTCCTAAAAATAATATGGATTTTTTGTTAGTGGCGCCCCCTATATGTCAATCCCGGCAATTATTGAGTGATGTGTTACAAACCCAAAAGCAAACAACACAAATTGTCTCACAAACTAAGTGCGTTGTAAATATATCGATCACAAGCTGTATTTTCAGCGCACACAAGTTAGAATTGTATGTGACCTCAGCGCTGGTGGTATTCAGCTGTGTATAGTTGGCGTTTCCCAAGAGGAACAGTTCGTAGACCTTCAAATCAAAATTGTTGTCATCATTGCTTGGGCTGATTTATTGACTGATTGCCGAACTCGGTGGGCGAAATTTGAGAAGCTTAGAAAGTAGGGCCTCATTGGGTGTTGTCAGCACCGCGAAAAGGGTGATTCCATAAAAAGGTGTGGTGTTCAGTACTGGAATCAAACCAATGACCTTCGCCGTATGTGGGTTGAACTTCACTCACTACACCACGGCGGCAATTAAGTCAACTATGTTTACTAAATCAGAAAAGTGGCTGTCATTTCTGTCAAAGTCTTTAACCAGGTTGCAAATAAGTTGCCACTACTATTAAATAAATTGAATAAAGTGGCTTTTTTGGGCTGGCTTGTTTAAATCTTTTTAAAGTATTCTCGTCGAAAGAAAGGAAAGCTTCGATGTTGCTTCGGCTCCTGAAACACATCGTATTTTATCGCCTTTGTCTCAATCGTGGAAAAGGGTGGTTTTTGTATGACGCACTACTTATTTACGATTAGGACCTCTTCGACCATCGGACTCGATGAATTGCATGTCAATTTCTCCTTCCAGGTCTGATAATATTTTTCACATCGAATTAAGTAAAACAGAAATAATGAGGTCCAAAGGGGGACCAGGGCCTAGCTTGCTCATCAACTACTCGTGTTGTGCGCGCTACTACTCTCTCACGAGCAGAAGGGACCTACAGTTTTTTGACGACTCCGAACGGCGAAGTTTGAGAAGCTTTCTTAAACAGTTATTACTCTTTGAGTGTTGTTAGCAGCTCGAAATAGGTAGTGCCGTGAAATATTCGAAAAATTGGTGTTGAGCTGGGAGTCGAACCTAGACCCTTCGGCGTATGAGCGTCGCACTCTACGTACTACGCCACGGCGACCACAGCGGACTGATTTTGGCATTTCGAAAAAGGAGAATCAAATGAAACGTGATTTATTTTTGCTCGTATCAGTTTTTGACACACTCTAAGCATTATGTCGCAATTGCTCAGAAGCTGTTGGATATCGCGGTTTATAAATTGCTTTCATAATTTTGCAGGCATTAGAAAAACGTCACCTACTACATTACTTCGAATTTTCTCATCTCTGCAAGGTTGATCCTGACTCGCAAGGTTTTCCCTCTAACCGTTGGATTCCTCATTGCCGTTTTTACTTTAATAAATTCAAAACAAGATTTTGTTACTGTTCAAAACATTTCGTGAAATAATGTGTTCTCTATTTTGCTCATAAAGTGGTTAAACCTTGTTGGGAAAAAAACTGGTCCAAGTGGTTTTTGATATTCTGATTTAAGCTGAAGGTTTTCCGATTCAAAAATGTTTGCAGAGTTTGGGACGCTCAACTTGGAAGCTGTGGGTGAATGGTCGAACATTCCATTCAAGTTGTATATGCTTTTCACGAGTCATCAAACTTCTATGAGGTCTCGGATTATCCTAGTTGAACTTAACATCTTTTCAATTTATGATTTCTGGTCTCTTTTGTTCAAGCGCATCACTTACTTTGTCCACAATACCCTTCAGACTTAACGGAGGTATTGTCCGACAAAAGCTCAAATAAACGATGCCTTCTAAATCCCACCAAACAGACAACATAACCTTTTTTCGGCAAATATCGAACCTAGGTGTGGTTTGTGGTTGTTCAAAAATATTTGGAAACAACCCACTTTTTGTCGCTACAAACCGAGCGTTCTAAAAAGAAACA
The DNA here is from genome assembly GCA_955652365.1 of Eristalinus aeneus. Lineage (NCBI taxonomy): Eukaryota > Metazoa > Arthropoda > Insecta > Diptera > Syrphidae > Eristalinus > Eristalinus aeneus. Next base: position 62,722,962 of record OY019134.1, on the reverse strand, counting down.
TCTCCTTGACGTTTGATAAGCAAATAAGAGTTCTTGATACGTAAAATAAAATTTCGTTTTTCAAGAACAAAAGGAACACATTTGTCAAGCTGCCTTGACGTTTCATGTACTTGTGAAGGGTCGCGTCTGACAAATTTAAACTTTCAGTAATCTCTTGAGTTGTCTTTCCACGATTTGTAACGACCAACGACTTTGTTTTTCCCTCAATGCCTTCAAGATGCCCCCTAGGATGTGGTGCATCCTAGAGATATCCAATCTTTCGCGACACTCTGCAGCCCCGCATAAAACATTCACAAGAAATGACTGTTGAGCGTGGCCACACCAGTGGGAGAAAATTTATAAGTTCGAAGAAATTCCTCTCTGTAGACCTTCTCCGCCAACAGCTTCTAGACGCAAAAAATGCAACACTAGCGGAAACTCCACGATGCATCCAACTCCAAGTTAACCGTTTAATTTATTCCCCCATTCAGCGACTTCTGCCGACAGACACCGACATCGGCCCCCTCTAACAGCACGAAATGATTACCGTCCGATGAGATCGTAAAGCGATTCAAGCCACACATTAGCGTGCAACTTCCTCGTTCATTTAATTCAGATCAACCTGCTACCGCCTAATTACCGGCGCACCATCACCGTGCCGTCCGAAGCCGATACACAGTGCTCGGAACAGTGGCGTTGGCGGGGAATCAATTTGATAGTCTTTTAATGTGCCATTAATACCATGCCGCGCATCTCGTTTCAGAGCATCTACCACTACGGTTGCCAGTTGTTGGAGGCTTCGCAGGCGCTTAGAACATCGTGCAAATTGGATACGGAAGCAACGAAGGCTATGTCCAGCCAATTGCGCAGCACCTGGCACAACTTGCAGACCATAAGTCAGGAGCACATGACCCGCCTTCGAGTGTCCGCGGTCTTTCATCGCAGCGTCGAGGAGTACTGCAACAAGTTGCACGACCTGAAAATCTCTGTGTGCTCTCTGAGTGAAATTGAAGATGCCGACAGCCGTCGCTCGCGCCTACGAAAGTATCTAGCGCTGCGCGAGCGCCTCCTAGTGGAAGTGGGTCGCATGGTGCGGCTGGGCAGATTATTGAAGACTCGACTCAAAGAGCCGTTCGTTTTGGAAGATCCCAAGTGCAGCGAGCCCGCTGTCGCTGCTACCTCAGCCGCCACCAGGTATGTATGGGCTAACTGTTCTTTTTTTTTCGTTTGTCACTTTTTGATGCTCGCTGATCCCGGGATGTGGCGCGCATTTCTGCGCTGTTCTCGCGGTGTAGATGAGAGAGAACGAAAGAAAGGTCAGCCTTATGACAGACACATGGAAAACAACTTTCTTTTGCTCACCGGCACGCTGTGCAACAACTTTCCATGCAGGGCAGTCGTGTCACGATCGTGCTTTCAGCCGCGACCAAGATTCAATGAACCTTCCCAGCGCACGCGCATCCGGACAACTCCGCTGGGGATTAGCTAATCGACAAGACAGTGCACCATTAAGGGCTTGACGCAATGCAAATTTTAATTAGCATAAATTAGGCGGTTCCGTCGGACGGCGACGTTGAAACGCGTTGTCGTTGATGCTGCCCATGTTGGGGGGTCCGAGGCTGCTCGTCATGGCAAATTAATTTGTTGCCACAGGCTTTCGATTCGTTTGATTGGCTGCTGTGTTTTCCCGGTTTAGAAGTACTCGCGTATCTGGGTCAGATGTTAGACGTGGATGTTAGTAAATTTTATCAGTAATGAATGAGCTGTGCGGACCGTAATGAACCGTGGAGTCGTCACTGATGGCGGGAAACGCAAGGGAAGTCCTCGTTTCAGCTGTGGAGTGTGAAAATAACTCGTTTTCCTTTCAATTTGTTCTGAGATACAATACAATGCAGTGCAGGAGGCATGATCATTGATTCCTGAGCAATGCGAGCCTCCAGTGAAAGTCTACTATCTCGCGAAACAATGACATGTGTCAGTGGAGACTACTTCAGGAATTCGATTTTAAGGGTGATGTGTCAATGGAGACCAATTCAGGAATGGTGGTGACGTGTAAACAAAGGTAGTGTAACAGAAGTTGTTAAAGGAGTTGATAAATTACAATATATAGCTGCAACTCCGAGTTTTGACATGATTTTAAGCATTCAAGAGGAGTACATAGTTCAAGAATCCACACAGCTCAGGTTCCAAATATATTTTTAGAAGACTGATTTTACAGAATTCGGCAACAATCTACCCAATGTCGCCTGATAGTGATTTCAACAATTAAAATATGGCTTTGTCTTGGACTCTCTGGCATAGTTGGTGGGATGCGTTAGAACAAACTACCGTAGTGTAGTTTCAAGACCTGTGCTGGACTCCGAATTCTTCTTTCACTCACTCAGCGTTTTAAATACTTTTTTATAATTTCTACGCTCTTAAGAGATTATTTGGTGCCCTCAAGTGACCACGCTTAAGTCACAGTGTGGGAAGAGAGGAAATGGAGTTACCGGCAGACGTTGGTTTTACATGTCTATGGATTGCAATGAGGGGAAGAGTTCAGCTGGACAGAGCATTCCATATTCGTGTGGGGCGGCTGCAGTAAAAATCCCTCATCCTGTTCGTCCGGAGCTGGGCTTAAGGGTGAACAGGTGCTCACTGCTAGCGAGGCGAGTATTGCGGTTAAATTTTTGAAGGGAAGGAATGCAACTGTCTAACTCATAAGAGTATTTTTGTCGAAATTGCGAAAGAAGAGTCCTACAGGCCCAACTTCACGTCGATGGTCTAGCAAGTCAATTAACTTCGCAGCCTTATTATTACCAATGAGTTTCATCGCTCGCAGTTGAATTCCATCTAGCAAGTGCAAAGAAGACTCAACAGCTTCAGATGAAATAGGAGCGTTATACTCAAGTTTTGGGCAGATGTACGCCTTATATATTGTTGACCGATTATAAGGGGTGAAATATTTCTTTCATCGCTTTAAGAAACCTGAACATTGCGCTGAATGTTTGGTGATCTCAAATAGGTGATCATTCCGAATTAGTCTAGAATTGATAAACTTACCGAGGATGGTAATTCATTCGGTTTCAACACGGCAAAGGCCACTCATAGACAACGGCTGGTTATTTTGGAATCGTTTGAGTAACAGTACACAGCACTGGGTTTTTGAAGCATTAAATTCAACTCTATCCATTCCAATCAATTATGCTATCTACATCAGAATTTAATGAGCTTAACATACGTTGCCGTTCCAAGTTAATGGCCGCAGAGAAGGTTCGAGAGCCGAGGAATGATTATGAAAAGCTGATGACATTCTCATCAGTGAAGGAGTGAAATGGATTAAAAGTGGCTGACAGAAAATTATTTATGAAAATAAGGAAGCGTGACGGAGACAAAAAGGAAACCTGGCCAATTACCACCATTAATAGAATGTGAACCCATTCAAAACTACTTTGATTGCACTGTTCGCACGGTATTTTCTTATCCATTAAAGAATGGAATCATCGACACGAAAAGTACGAGTTGCCGATAAGAGAGCCTGATGCCAGACTCTGTCAACTGAATTTCAAATGTCATGCACAACAATCTTTCTTTCTCCTACATTGTGCAAAGATTGGTTCCATTTTTCGGTGCACCTATTGCATAGGAAGCTATAGTGCCAGTCATTAAGAAGCTTCCGGGATTTAAGATATTTTGACGATTTATCACCGTTTCCATGATCTTAGAAAGTGAAGACAAAAGTACTATCGTTTGGTAGGAGTTGGGTGACAACGATTCACCCTTTATAGGGATGGGCTAAACAAATAATATTAGGAGAGGAACTAAGTATTTGCGGATTTATTTTAGAAAAACAAGGCAATTTTTGCATGCAACGAAAACAATTTATTCCATTTTGAGCAATGACCTCTGACCTCTTCCGTCATTATTGTTAAGATGGAATACAACACCTTTTCGATTTGTCCCTTTGGCCGCTTTACTTCAACTAAAAATAATAATTGTTGGCGCGACAGTCGAAAAGGGGACCAGGGCCTAGCTTGCTCATCAACTACTCGTGTTGTGCGCTCTACTGTTCTCTGATGAGTAGAAGGAGCCTACAGTTTTTTGCCGACTCCGAACGCCCAAATTTGAGAAGCTTTTTTGAGGGTTGTCAGCAGCTCGAAAGAGGTGGTGCCGTAAAAAATTCGATAAATTGATGTTGAGCTGGGAGTCGAACCTAGACCTTTCGGCTGTGAGCATCGCACTCTACTCACTACGCCACGGTCGCCACGCAATCACTTAGTTGCCAACCCAATATTGTTTACTTACTCCGCACAAGCCCTAAAGGGTAGATCAGATGGAAAAGGCAGTCTTTGCAGCTCAAATCATTTGTCTTAATACTCTTTACTGTGTAATGAATGAAGGATTTCGTACCCAACATAATAATTTTTGTTATAGTATCACCTTCAGCACCCACGTTACTATCGAGTAAGCATAGTGTCAAGTTTGAATCTCTTAGTAGTTCTTTTAGTCCGTTCCAGTTGACTTTCTAGCAGAGCCATACTGTTCTTTAGGGGATTTGCTTCCTAACGACACAGTGGTTTGATGAGCCTAGAGGTGACAGTATGTCAACTGAATATTGCTTAGAATGAGAAACCAAGGTATCGGCAGTATGGTCTCCAATGTAAGGTATTCGTTACTATCACATGCGACCGCTTTCTTTTTTCGCATTAGTTCAGGCTGCATTTAGTACAAAATCCCCACTCGGCACCCTACCATTAGCCCAAGCCTTCAACAAAATCTGACATCTTGTAATTTCCTTCATCTGACACCATCTTATGCTTACACAATCCTCTAGCCAATTGACGGAAAATATGATCTGCGACATCGGTCCAACTGCGAGCACTGGATAGAGTAGATCAAGCCAGACGGTCATACACTTCCTGCTCAGCGTAACAGACTGTCGCCTTTCGGATTGGTTTCAAATTTCAACGCACTACTTCAACAGAAGATACTTTATTGTCGTCAAATAGACTCCCTGTCGTCACGCAAAATATCGTGATCGCTCCATGGCCAAAGCGTCAGCATTATCAAAAATAAGAAAACATCTCAGCGACAGCTGCTCTATCCCGCAGAGCTTTCGGCAACACTCAGGACTGCAACCTAGTTTGGTTACATAAGTCACACCGGCCAGTTGAGACATTCGTCCGATGGGGATTAGTGGAGAACAAGTAGACCCGTTGCATGCACTGCGCCTTGCGACTGGCGTGCCAGTAAACTATGCGAATCCCTGAGTAATTTATGATCGCCCATCGCTCTCCCAAGCAGTGCACTGGCGACGTCGACGCCGAGAAATTATCTCTCGACTACACCAAAACCAAAAATAAAAATACAAAAATTCTTTCACATTTTTCACAAAACATCACGGCCGCAGTACTGGCCGCGACGACTGCTCTGCCACCGCTCCACGATTCCTTTCCTGTTGTCATTTACTTCGGGGCGACAGCAGGCCATTGTGGATACAAACGATTTGGTTTTCTTTTATTTTCGATCGGACGGAACGGGGGGAAAAATAAAAACCTCTTGACAAAAATCCGAAAAGCCAACTAACTTCATTTCTCAGTCTATTTTCGTGTTTGGTCCAGCGTGGATCAGCAGCCGTCAGTGAAAGCCCCGGTTAGGCAGAATTTATCCCGAAAAAATCAAGCGATCAAGAAGCGTGCACGTCATTCAATTCGGCATTCCCTAAGTGGCACGTTCTGTCTCCTAGGGTCCCATAAATACCCGCCTTTGGTGGGCAATTGTCACTGTCGAGCGAGCGGCTCCCTAGGACCGTATAGTGCGTGTGTGTGGCACAGAAGTGCAATGAAGCCTTTGGCAGTGTTTTCGAATTCAACTCAAGCCCGTACGTGTACTTGCTGCATTTGCACTTGCTGCTAGATTCCTGAATCGTGCGACAATTTTTCCATGCACGTTGTGTGACAAGCGAATCCATTATTAGATACAGAAATACGCGACGCGCTCTGGCACTTCGCCCAAGACAGATACTCCGGTGGTGCGCCAACAGCAAAGGACTGTCACACGTCCTATTGCATAGATAGAGGCACAAGTGTTTACGTAATTAAAAATAAATCCGACGGATAGTAATTGCTAGATAATTATAAGTGCGCATCGTTTGGGCAAGGGGGACATGTTTTCCAGGTTTAAGGAATTTTTCAAGTTTCGCTCGCCTCCCGGGGACGGCGAGAAAAGTGACGACCCACCGGCAATTGAGGAAAGTAATGATGTAAATTTAAAATCTGATTTTAGTCCGAGCGAGAATGGAACGGAGGGTGTTGGCGACGAGCCGTCGTCGGTGGTCGTGGTGTACCCGACGGGGAAGAACGAAATGGCATCCACAGCGATTACAAATAAACTGACCGAGATTGCAGAGGTGGCCGAGGCACTGGACGCAGCTCTGCGGGACACGCAGAACGGACTCGATCTGGTGGAGATGAACGGAAACACGGCGGATAAGAAATCGGAGCACAATCATCATCAGAACCACATCGGGAACAACAGCGAGGTAGGTGGAAATTCGTTTTCATGAACTTATTTTAACAATATGAAATAGTTAGTGAAGACAAATCTAGGGACAAAGAGTAATGTTGTTGTCTAAGACCAACGCCGAGGTGCACTAATTATTGCCACCTTTCCAGTGAAGAAAGTAATTCCTGGATTCTGTTCCAGTGAAGAAAATAATTCCTTCGATCAGCCACAGGTGGCGACATCTTTTGAAAACTAACGGAATTAATTTATAATGCGCTTGGTTGTCATTAATTTGTATTTTGCACGATGTGTGAACGTTTAAAACTGCGATTATTTCTTCAGCGATTGCATTTTTTAAGTCATTAGTTTATTATATGAAATCTCAACTTCCAAGCCCGATGTTTATTTGTTCGTATATTGTACGTTTGCGACTTGATACTACAGCTTAAAGATTTCAAGTCTATTCTCATCTCAACAGATGTTGATTTTATTCTTCATTCAGTAGCTGTGCTCATTATACATCTTGCATAACATGCGCAGAGCCAACTCTCTCTTTAAATAAAATTTCAACTTTCGCATTAGGTTATAAACTGAAGGTTCCTTCTTATTCTGAGACAACGATAAAACAAAGCGCCCTTGCATTGGTCCTTGTGACTTGCTGCGTTAGCAAATTAATTCAAATCAGACTTATTGGAGTCTATTCTTAGCTTGGCGTTCGCGAAAAAAGAAATTTTCAAAAAATCTGAACCTAGACATTCGTGAAACCTTTGGAATTTGCCTCATATTCTTAAAGTTCACGGCCATTTGATTTATTTTGCCTTATTGTTTGTGCGTATTGAAGGGGAACTTCAAAATTACGCCACTTATCGCCGTCCAGAATGATAGACGAACACGGAGTTTATAAATGTATAAACATGGGGCGATTGCAAACTCTCTTACGAGCATGAACGCATGTCATTCATATATACGCATGCCTTCATAAGTGATTGCGGATGCCCATCTAAAAGCTGAGTCATAAATAAAATGACCCTCGTCCAATTTACGATTTTCATATCGGCAAATCCCCAATTGTTGTCGGATCCTCATGCACATCGAACAGTACATACGAACTTATATTACGCTTATAACAAGCTTTGCTGCTCAATCTTATCGAGCTCCTAAGAACCTTCATTTGTACAGATGTCATATATGAATGACAGATTGTTGTCTGCACAGACAGGCACTGATGCCGTTAACACATCCCAACTTAACTTCTTGAACAGACACGAGTCGGTCTCACTTTTAAATCTGAAAATTATTCTTTCAAATATTGACCATTAAGTCCCCATAAATGTTGCAAAAAAGAAGTCCTTTTGCCATATAGAAGCATACGAGGGTTGCCTTTTATATTTCGGGACTAGAGAACAAAAACAAATATTAATGATCAGAAATAGCTTTGTTGCTTTTCAAATATTCCCCATTAAGATCTATACACTTTCGCATGCGTTTGAACCAATTGTCTAAGCCCTTTTGCCACTCTGATTGAGGTTTCTCCAAAACATGCATTCTGAACTCATTAACCGCTTCTTCAGGTGTCGAAAAACGTTGATCTCTCATTTTTGTTTTACGTACGTAAATAAAACGAAGTCATTCGGTGCCCAGTCAGGACTTTATGACGGATGACTCATCAAATCGTTGTTTTGAGTGCTCAAAAATGCAGTTGTTTGAGTCGATGTGTGAGAGTTCGAATTGTCGTGGTGAAGAGTGATCCCTCTTCGGCGGTTGGTTTTCCTGATTTCTTGGAAGACAACTGCCAACCAAATGGTTGTGTACCACTCAGAATTGACTTTTCTGCTTTGTTCTAGTGGTACGGTTGCGACATGTCCAGCTTTTCCGAAAGAACATTCCACCAGTTGCTTGTAAGAGCTTCGTGCGCGAGCACCTTTTGTTGGATTTGACTCAATTTGAAACACTCATACAGTTGACTGCTGTTTACTTTCGGGCTCATACGCGTAAATCCACGATACATCATCTGTCACGATGTCATAGACGTGTTTCGACGTACTGCAATCGTTTTTTTTGGAGCATTTCTTTCGACCAATCGACACTAGCCTTTTTTTGAGTGATTAACAAATTGTGTGGGAACCAACGCGAGCAAATTTTTTTGACGGTGAAATATTCATGCAATATTGAATGTGTGCTGGTCCCACTAATGCCTAAGGGTGTCTCAGTTTCACGATAGGTCACGTGATGATCTTGCAATATCATATAGCGCACAGCATCATGGTTTCCTGAACAACAACTGATTTTGGACGACCTTCACGAAAATCATCTTGGTGCGAACTACGACCTCGGGTGAATTCACCATACCATCGATAAACACTGGTCCTTGATGGAGCTTCATCGACAAAAATTGAATTTAGTTCATCGATGCACAGTTGTTGAATTAATCCACGTCGAAAGTTGTAAAAAATAATCGTACGAAAATTTTCACGATTTAATTCCATTTTTTGGTCGAGATGAATCTTTTAATTTACTGTAAACAACACAAATAGCTCTCGTATGTCAAAACGTTCCCAAAAAATCCCAAAAATATCAAACATTCCAATAGAGCTGGTAGTTGCCAGATTGCAACAGTAGGGTTGTCCAATCCCGAAATATAAAAGGCAACCTTCATATGACATAACAAGCATCCCAAGTTTTTCTATGCGGCAAGTTAAACAAAGGACAGGATTGCTGCTTTTCTTGACTCATTTCGTTTGACTTCATAGGTCTGTCAATCACTGCGATGGGTAAAGTAAAAGCTTTGACAAAGTTTGGCCATATTGACTTTTTATTGGGGCTGAAGGACTTTTGCCGATAGTCAAGCATCTTTCGCTCTCTTCGAAGTCATCTTCTAGAATTGACTAGAAATCTGTGAAATTGAACATTTCGACGTATTTTTCTGTGATTTACCGGTGGTTCTATAGATCCCTCAGAACGGAAAGAGATATGTAGAACATAAACTAAAACACTTTAAGTTTCTTTAAGTTTTAACCATGCTACCCAAAGACCGTAACTCAAAATTGTTAATTGACATATCGTTCGATGCATAAATCGAACCACAGATTGCAAAAGGTATCATGATCAGACTTTCGCAGTGCACACACTCAAGAATTTTTTTTTTGCATTTTTAATGTATTTTTGTTTGAAATTCATTGCAGACTTACGTACTAGACCAAAAATGGTTAAAACTAGTTGGACGTACTTTGTTTTCTTTTTCCTACAATCTAACTTACTGGCCCTCGACTGGCACTCTAAGCCAAACGCACTCAAGCAAGATAATTGAATTGTCCATAATTTCATTTCTGCAGGAGCTGGCGAGAGTTTGACAAACGTAAGCAAACACTCCCGGTAATAGTTTTGTCTGTTTGAGCAGCAATTTAATTGTCAGTGCTCATGTATTCGAAATCCAAGTTTCAAGGTCCACTGTTCTTTTAAGCCCAATCGAATTATCTTCGTAGCGAATTTGCCTGTAACCGGGCGTATTGCTTGTCTTTAAGACAGTGTTTGCCTAGAATCCGTTACCACTTTGATGCTGAAATAATTTCTATTCATAGATGCACTTCACGACGTATTGATGAGGACAATCGTCGATGAATCCTTGCCAGTTACATTCTCTAACCAACGGAACTTAGCATATCATGAAACTGGAGGAACAATTCAGCATTCAAATCAAGGGACACACGTGGCTTTAATAGTACAAAATACATAAACTGTTAAATTTTGGTGAATCCCTCATATCCCCCAAACAAACGTAATAATAATAATAATGACATAGCGCGACAGTCCACAGGGGACCAGGCCCTACCTTGCTCATCAACTGCTCGTGTTGTGCGCACCAATTTTCTCTCAGGAGTATAATGGCCTGAGAGTTTATTAGATTAAGAGTTTAATGGCCTGACAGTTTATTTCCGACTCCAAATGGCTAAGTTTGAGAAGCTTTTTGTTAGACAGTATTACTCTTTAAGTGTTGTCAGCTGCTCGAAAGAGGTGGTGCTGTGAAAAAATACGAGGTGTTCAGCCGGGTATCAAATCTGGACCTTCGGCGTGTGAGTATCGCACTCTACCGACTACGCCACGGCTACCACCCACCCAAACAAACTTAGTCCCTTGCAGGACTTTACGGCCAAAGTTTGTTCAACTGGAGTCACGAAACTTTTGGCAGAATATGCATGACGATAACCATGAATATTCAATTCAAATTCAGAGGGAGTTTCCATATGAGATAATGTAACCACCGAGACCGTAAGGGCGTACACACATACAGAAATTTCATTCATAATTGTGGGGCTGAAGTTGATGATGATGATTAATTTAAAGAGCTTGCCAACGAAAAGGTTCTCAAATATCGCCCGTCGATGTCGCCCATATGATGTAGGTTCCCTCTATTGTGCAGGATACATTCCTCGTAGCTCGAAAGTTCCCTGATCTATTGACGATCGTTGGTCTGAAAAGCTTCCAGTAATACTTTGAAAAAGTTTCTCGACAGCACTCATAAATTTAAATCTAATGCAGATCCCTTTGCCATCAATTCTGTTTAAGTTCACGAAACGATCGTTGACCAAAAGAGTTCAATGCGACGGACACTGGTCTTAGTGAACTTACAGCCATTCAAAGTTTCAGTAGACACAGATTTCTCCCTGCGTTGCGGAGCTCTCAAAATGTAAAATAAACGGAAACGAAGTTCGATGAAACCTCATACACAGACATGCTCTAAATTTTGGACTCAATTCTGCAATGTTTTGAGGCTCTGATCGGGCTCGGAAAAGAGCAAGTTCCCCAGAACCTGAAATTCTAGATTTAAAAAATGCTTTTTTTGTTTATTTCAGGATTGGCATTCACGCTCAACAGAGGATGAGTCATTTGCCACTGCATCGGAGGGTAATTTCACACCGCACTCGCATTCGTCGTCATTCCAAACCGCATCCGAGGGTCATACACCCTCATTTTTGAGTTTTGGCAAGACCTCATTCGACTCGAGTGACATCGAAGACACCACCTCACAGATACTACCGCTTGACATGCTCTCGCCGAGCAACACCTCCTTCGACGGGTCTTCAGAGCCCAGCTACATTTCGGCCCAGCAATCGCTCACCACTTCACCGCAATCGATTCCACCTGACTCTGGCATCGACAGCACATCCGAGTTCAAGTCAATTGCCGAGGAGAAAAACAATCGCAAACATACCGGCGATGATGACGACGACGAAGACTCACACAGCCGAAGTGCAACACCGACACCGGGAAAGCGCAGTGTGAGCAAGGGGCCCGCACCAACAAATGACAGCATTGCACTTCCAGAGCCAAACATCGTTCGCGACAACCCCGACCAACCCGCGGCGACCAGCAACCCGACTAATGAAGACGAGGTGAGCGCGAGTGTGTGTTCAGCTAAGTCCATAGACTCCTGGCGGACCACGTACTATGGCCACGTGACAAAGCAAACAATTAAAGGCTGCTTGTGAAGAGTGTTTGCTGCTTTTCCTAACACCCCTGCAGAGTTGTGTATTTGCTTTTGAAATTATTAACAAATCAAGCCAAGAAACTGACTGCTGAGGCGGCGTACATTTTGTGCAAAGTGTAAGCCCCTGACATTGCCCAGTGCGGCGATGGTCTCACCGAATGACACTATTTCCTATTCCCATCAGCGCGTAGGTGTCCGCTTTCAAGAAAAACAAAACAAATGTATTTTAGTGGCTTTCCATTATTCTCCTGCGCGCCGACTCGCGCTCTAGTATGAGTTCAAAACTATTTTTGGAAGCGCCTGCCGCTAGATGTATGTATCTCCTCCCGCCTGTCAGAGTGGCATCGGCTTGTGAAATTGCTGAGCACTCTGTGTCATCGTGGCATCGGCCATCGGGGAGGCAATTCCTTTATTTCTTATGAATTAGGCGTAAATCGGAACATATTTCAAGCGGCAGATGCTCGCAATACCCATGGCACCAGAGGTTATAGCAAATTAAACGTGCCAGCTATTTTTATTGATAAAGAATAGAAAACCTTGTGTAAATATACATATGTTCCATTCAGAAAATCCCCTTGAATTATTTTTATTTTTTATTTCTTATGATCTTAGATGTAATAAAAAATAATACTTAAATGATTTATGTTGCGGGACTAGTTTTAATTTAATCGTTAAGTGATTTAGTTAAATTTCAAATAGTTTATGCCAAAATGTCTGCTGATTGAATATAGTTTTGCGTTTGACTTCTATCCAGATAGCCTAACATTCCAAATAAAAATGATTAGCTAACAATCTTCAAAATATTATTTATATTTATTTATATTTGATGTCTTTTTTTTGTCACTTAAAAATAGAGAAGCCGAATCAGAATGACGTGTGTCTTGTTTTTATTCTCTTTTATATAATAAGTGAATTTTCTGTATTTATTTGTAAACAAGATAAGATCAGAAAAAAATAAAGATGAAACACAATAAAATTATCCATTATCGATGAAGAATGTGTGCGTAAGTAATATTCATGAGGTGTCGTTGAGAAGAAAACACCACTTTATTAAATACTTTAAGGATCGTTAAAGAGCCTGGTTTATTAGCAGACAACTTGTTAAAAATATTAAAAAAGCATCGAAAAATGGTGTGACCTTATTGCTGATTGCCCTAAATACTGGACAATAAAACTCTCAAGAAAACTAGATAAAAAAAAACACTCAACAGAAGCATTTCCTGTGTTCTGTAAATAAACTAACCAAATGTTGCTTTTTTTAATTAATCAACATCAATAGAAAATCATGTAAATGAAAAATAAATGACAGAGGACATACATATAAAAAACCATACGCGCGAACATCAATAAATTAAAAAGGGAATGCCTTCTGCAACATATAAATAAGATACGAGGGTTGCCTTTTATATTTCGGGATTAGAGAACAAAACCAAATATTAATCATTGAAAATAGCTTTATTGCTTTTCAAACTATTCCCCATTAAGATCTATACGCTTTTGCATGCGTTTAAATCAATTGTCGAAGCACTTTTGCCACTCTGATTGAAGTATCCCTAAAATATGCATTCTGAACGCATCAACCGCTTCGTCAGGTGTCGAAAAACTTTGACCTCTCATTTTAATTTGTGCATACGGGAATAAAAAGAAGTCAGGACTATACGGTGGATTACTCATTAAATCGATGTTTTGAGTGCTCAAAAATGCAATTGTTTGAGCAGATGTGTGAGAGCTCGCATTGTCGTGGTCAAGAGTGATCCGCCTTCGGCGGTTGGTTTTCCTGATTTCTTGGAAGACAACTGGCAAACAAATGGTTGTGTATCACTCAGAATTGACTGTTCTACGTTGTCCTGGTGGTACGGTTGCTACATGTCCAGTTTTTTTCGAAAAAGCAGGCGACCATTTGTGTGGAAGTGCTTCGTTCGCGAGTAACTTTTGTTGGATTTGACTCAATTTTAAATACCCATAAAGTCGACTACTGTTAACTTTCGGACTCATACGCGTAAATCCACGATTCATCACCTGTCACGACGTCATAGACGTGTTTCGAAGCACCGCGATCGTATTTTTGGAGCATTTCTTTCGACCAATCGATACGAGCCTTGTTTTGAGCGATTGACAAATTGTGTGAGATCCAGCGCTAACAAATTTTTTTGACGGTCAAAATGGTCCCACTAATGCCTAATTTTGTGTCAATCTCACGATAGGTCACATGTCGATTTTGTAATATCAGTTCGCGCAGAGCGCACAGCATCAATGGTTTCCGTACCAACAACTGATTTTGGACGACGAAATTCGTATTGGAGTGATGTACGACCTCGGTTGAACTGAACATACTATCGATAAACACTGTTCCTTGATGGAGCCTTATCGCCAAAAATTGAATTTAGTTCATCGAAACACTATTGTTGAGTTAATCCACGTCGAAAGTTGTAAAAAATAACCGCACTAAAATTTTCACGATTTAATTCCATCTTTTGGGCGAGATGAATCTTTTAAGTTACTGTAAACAACACAAATAGCTCTCGTATGTCAAACCGTTCTGAGTACGTATAACCCCAAAAATGTCAAAACTTTACGATACATCTGGCAGTTGCCAGATTGTAACATTGAGGTTGCTCAATCCCGAAATATGAAAGGCAACCTTCCTACAAATTCTTTGGCCTCAAGCCGACTGCATGTTTTGAGTACTTGCGAACATTGACTAAAATCAGCCTTAAGTTTGAAGATTTTGATTGGTTATTAATTACGCGAAAGGAACAAACCCCGTCCGGTATAGAATCAATTACTTTCTGTGAAGTTTTCAAACATGTTGAAGTCCGTTGTGCTATTTTCGAGGTTATGTCACCTATATGCAATTTTCCTTAAATTAAATTTTTATTTCATTTTCGTTTGGATTCAATTTAAATTAATTTAAAAACACTTAATAGTTCTAACTGCACTGAATTTTTTCACACCTCAGCAGCACTATTGGGACAGCTTTTGAAGTGTAAAATAGACGAAACAATCTGCAAGCCAGAAATTGTGTTTTGGTGATTACGTTTATCACAAGACTGATGTTTGAAACTGTTTGCCTTTGAAATTTTTTGCTTCAATTTTCTTGTTTTAAGCAAAACGAAAGAGTTTGTTGATTGTATAGCTACCAAGTTCTGCCAGCATAGCTTTTGAAAGAAGCACATATTAGTCCAGCAGCAGTAAATGCACATCAAACATTCAGTTTTTTTTATATTTAACGGTGTCTCAACAAATATTTGAAAACGAGCATCACTCCAAAGAAGGCAGTTTTATTTTTTGACGTTTCGATTCAGTCAAAAGAGATCTCCATCCTAAAATCAAGTTCAGTAGTGAAACTTGTGATCAATGGCAATCTTGTTGAGGTCCCATTTACCAAAAGGACGACTTGCTAGTTGATCATGTGACTTTAATTCTTGCAATGCTTAAAACTTAAAACATGTCACCTAACAGGCAACAAAATGTCCACTAGTTCAGTGTTGCCAATTTGAAGTTCTAAGACTCTTAAGAACCACCCTTAAATTTTTCACTGTCATATTTCTTTTCATTAGAACGAACATTGTAAACATTTATTCAATAGTAGTTTGTCTCGCTGTTAATTGTTTTGTAAACTTTACTACGAAAAGTATTGATAGATTGGTTAATTGTTGATGTTGAAAAGTAAATTTGTAAACAAACCACACAGTGATCACATTGATGATTGACAACCATTCTAGGCCTAAAAAGTGCAAAAGTTTTTCATTAAACATATTCATATTTGTTTCTTTTTAATTGAATTGAATCGATTAACTTTAGGAAGGCTTCTGCTGAAAAAAAATTAAAAGGTGTTCGAAAATCAAAAATTTGTCTTGAATATTGAATATGAGGAATGAATTGAATATGAGGTAATGAATGAAATATATGTTTTTTTTCTCAAAAATCCTGGAAAGTGCCCTTATTTGCCAGTGTTGGTACAATTCTGAAACCATTGTTTTTGACACTTTATTTAAATTTTATAAAATATTTTTTTACACTACCTAAGTTTCTCTCGTGAATGATGAACTAATTTAGGTGTTTGTCCCGACATGCAGATTCAGTTAATATCAGGTATTCGGAGAAAACATACAAAGTGCTCCCCTGGAGCAATTCCCAAACCTAAAGTCTCCGAATTTAAGAAAAATTCTGAAAAATTCCCATTCAAAAGGTGAAAGATTTTTCGCATGACTAAAGCCTATCCGATTTCTGCCTTTGGAGAAACAGGTTAGTAGAATGCCCCCATCCAAAATGACTGTACTTACATAAAATCTCAGAGCAAAGACGCAAAATTTGAGATTTAATCCTGTTTTCCAACTCGTTTACTCATCCATTCACAACTACCAATCCCCACGTGCCTTGTCTGTTGCTCTTTCTAGCAGTCTAAAAAAAACTTTATAAAGGAAAACTGTATTAAAATCAAAAAATGAAATAGAGAACACAATGTTTCCAACTTTCATCCAATGGGACCTAATAACTTTTGACTACACGATTGTGTGTCTTAAACATCAATGCCTAAAAATTTCACACAGATGTCGGTGACAGCGGGGTTAAATTAAAGGTAAATTTGTTGCAACTGGAAGAAGCGAAAAATCGAAAGCATGTTAGAATGGATTAAGAGCGGCTATCAAATATTAGCTATCAGCATTTTTTGGTAGACGTGAGGAACATGAGTGGCCGCCGTGGCGTAGTGGGTAGAGTGCGACGCTCACTCGCCGAAGGGTGTAGGTTCGATTCTCAGCTCAAAACCAATTTTTCGAATTTTTCACGGAACCACCTCTTTGGAGCTGCTGACAACACTTAAAGTGTAAAAAATGTCTAAGAAAGCTTCTCAAATTTTACCGTTCGGAGTCGGCAAAAAACTGTAGTTCCCTTCTACTCGTGAGAGAACAGTAGCGCGTACAACATGAGCAGTTGATGAGCAAGCTAGACCCTGGTCCCCCTTTGGACTGTAGCCCTAACAACCTAGTGAGGAACATAAGCAGCAACATTACGCCATAGATCAATCAAAAATAGAGTTTATCTAACGCGGAGTTTCGTTGTGACATGTTTAGAGTGTCGTTTCCGCAAAACACGACGTCTTAACGGGGTCTTCTTGGAATCACTTTCACAAAAACTCTTAAACTGCGAATAATGAAAACTAGCTTTCAGAGTTTTTCCGTCGAGAAGTCCACGATTTTCTTCATTTTTTCATGCCTCTGGTCTAAAGAGGTGGATTGAAAGAATGAAGATGATATACAAAGCTTTGAATTTCAGGACAAAAATCAACTTCGCAGTTGCATTTAATTTTGGTGAGCATGTGCGCAAATGGACGACGGCCGTAACTCGCTTAAAACTTCTGTTGCTCGCTGTCCTAAGTTCCGATATTTTACGCTGTTGGAAATTCAATCAATTATAAAATTAATAATTGTTGGCTCGACAGTCCACAGGGGGACCAGGGCCTAGCTTGCTCATTAACTGCTCGTGCTGTGCGCGCTACTGTTCTCTCACGAGTAGAAGGGACCTAAAGTTTTTTGCCGACTCAGAACGGCGAAGTTTGGGAAGATTTTTCTTAGACTGTTATTCATTTTTGAGTGTTGTCAGCAGTTCGAAAGATGTGGTGCCGTGGAAAATTCGAAAAATTTGAAAAATTGGTGTTGAGCTGGGAATCGAACCTAGACCCTTAGGCGTGTGGGCGACGCACTCTACCCACTACGCCACGGCGGCCACAAGAATTCAATCAATTGCCAGTGTAAAAAAACAGAAATTAAAAAAATAGAATATAGAGTAAATTTGCAGTTTTTCCATGTAACCACACCTCCATCTAATTTATTTCCATTTGAAATTGTTTTTTATTGTGTTGTTTGAAATGACAATCATTTCTGTCGCTTTTGAATCAATTTCGTGTTTATCACATCATTTACAGAGAGAACAATAAAACAGACGCTTCCGCGTAGAATACAACTTTTAGCCTTTCAAAATTATATTTATTTGCCTCTTAATTAAATGCCCAAATTCCAAGCAAGAGGACATCACTTAAAATAACCCACACACAGGCATATGCAGGCGAAAAGCTTCGAGTAGCAATAAAGAAAATCTGGTGCCATGATAATTAAAAGTTCCTCATTTTATGTTCCCACTGTACACAGCAACATGTAAGTTTGCCATGGTGAATAGTTTTTCCCTCACAGAGAATCTCTGACTGACTCTGACTCTTTCGGGTTTCTCTCTTTATACTGGCTTTCGACGCAGAGCTAGGCAAATGTTTACCTCATCTCCGGTGGCTAAGAAAAACATTGTTCTGAGCATAAGTAGAGATCATATTTATCTGCTTTGAGGTTCAGCAAAGCTGTGCAGGCCTGCTGTTTACTTGCTTTATTTGCGAAGCTGATATTTTTTGAATGTCTATGTTTTCTCTTTGCGTGCAATTTAAGATTTCTTTTTGTTCACTTATGACGAAATGAAATTGTAATCTGTTTGCCACATTAGATACTAGGCCGTGGAGGTAATACAACTTGAACTAAATTTAAAAGTTTTGCCTTCAACTTAGTTGATGGCCTTATAGTTTGAAGAAAATTTATTTTGCAAGTATAGCTTCTTGTAATTTTAGGACAAAACATTTCCGTGATTTGGTGGATAACTTGGTTGGCGGACAAACCCTGACTAGCCTTTTGTGAAGCAGACAGAAGCAGGCAGACATTTAAGAAAGTACTCTGTTCAAATTTGCTAGCAATTGAACTGACTTCTGGAAGATCGTGCGCCTGGAGTTGACTTGTGAGTTACGCTAAATTTTCTCGAGAATGATGTTAAAGAAGTCACATGACAGTGCCTCGCCTTGTCTGAAACCTTTTTTTGAAATTGAAGGTCTCGGTGAGTTCGTTACAACCTTGACGAAGCAGCGAGAGTTCTCCATCGTTATCCTACACAATCTGACGGGTTTGTTAGGAATGCCAAAACTAGACATGGCACTGTATAGCTCGTCTCTATCCACACTGTCATATGCAGCCTTGAAATCGAGGAATAGGTGGTAGGAGTCAATTTGCATTTCTTGGGTCTTTTCCAGGATCTGCCGTAAAGTGAAGATCTGGTCTATTGTGGACTTCCCTGGCCTAAAACCACACTGATAGGGACCTATCAGGTCATGGACAAACGGTTTCAGACGCTCACATAATACGGCAGAGAGGATCTTGTATGCGATGTTCAGGAGAAATATCCCTCGGTAGTTGGCGCAGTCAAAGGGGTCTCCTTTCTTGTGAACTGGGCAAACGACACTGAGATTCCACTCATCGATCATATCTTACAGATGAGCTGGTGCATGAGCCCAACCAACTTATCTCCAACGGCCTTAAATAGTTCTGCGGACAGTCCGTCCGCTCCAGCAGCTTTGTTCGACTTCAGGTTCAATATTGCTATCTTCACCTTTTCTAAGTAGGACGGAATCCTTGTCTATCATCTTCCAAATTGAGTGGAACATTCTGCCTAACAGCGGAATTTGGGCCGTCATCGCCGTTAAGGAGTCTGAAGAAACCCCGTGTGGATAAACATCTTTTTTCTGTCCTCCCAGAGTGTTGCAGGTATAGGTCGTTATCCTTCTAAAAGTTTGAAAGACGGACAGTTTCCTAGACATGGCTTCTTTCTTACCTCATATCTGTAAGTACTGAACAAATTCCTGCCAATAATGTTTAGCATTCTTTCATAGTCAAACAGCGTCCTCTTTCCACAAATGCGTTACATTTTTTTATTTTGTTAAGATCTGTTGTTAGTTTTGAAAAATCCTTTAAAATGTTTCCTGTTAGCAGCCCATTCCATCCTGATTAATTGCAAGTAACCCGTCCCACTTTCTTATTCGTTATTCAGCTGCCAAACTGTCCTGGATGTCCTTACTCCAACATAACAGAGGGCAAAAACGTATCTACCTCCTCAAGTCCAGCCCAACTTTTCCCCTCATTACAATCCACAGGCATTTAAAACCAATGTGCAACGGTGGTGTTGAAGACGCAGATTTTGCATTGTTGGCATTGCGATTTTTTGCACGAAATGCATGGACGAAGGGCGTAGGGCGGCAGTTGATTGACTCACAGAGCTTAACAAAAACATTAGTAATGTTTTCTTCGGAAAGAACAGGCACACCAGCAAGTACAGCATCACAAGCATTTTCCTTTTGTTCAATGACTCTCAGTTTTTGAGTCAGAGTGTTGACCTCCTCTCTGAGCGTCTGAGCGATTGAAGTGGTGTTTTCTTCAAGTTTGTTTACTCGCGTGTCCAAGTTCAAAACTGCGGCGTTGATTTTGTCAAACTGTTTAGCCAAATTTGTCTTGATATCGTCGATTTTGTTGAGGAATTCATCTCGTAACTTTTTGATTTCCTCAATAAAACTGCATTGAAGTGATGATGTAAACTTCATGCTCTTCAAGAATTGGGTGGCGTGAAAGTTCACAGGGAAACCAGAGAATGGTTTGTTCATCAACTACTCGTGTTGTGCACCCTACTGTTCTCTCACGAATTGAAGAGACCTACAGTTTATTGCCGACTCCGAACGGCGAAGTTTGAGAAGCGTTTTCCCAGACAGCTATTTTTCTTTGAGAGTTGTCACCAACTCGAAAGAGGTGGCGCCGTAAAAAATTTGATTTGTTAAGCCGGGAATCGAACTCGGAACTTCGGCGTGTGAGCGTTGCACTCTACCCGCTACGCCACGGTGGCCACTATATTTGACTTGTTTAATGGCATTTCAAGCGCGTTCATGACCACTTGACAGTCTACGTACAACTTAACTTTTCCAGGCAATGGGCCATCGAAACCTGACCATATTGCGTATTTTTCAGCAGACTACGATGCTGTACTTATAATTCTGAACTGGAAAAAAAGCTGTCGGACAAAGTCTTAAATTGATGCACTTTCAAAATGATCAAGTGAAGTATTACCACATTCATATAATTTAAGAAGAAGTGTTTTACACATTTTAGGCCATCTGATACCTTCACCCAGTGGAAAAATATGATTAAGCTTGCCCTCACTTTGAACCAACTCCAAAACGTCTTTTAAATAAGGCATTTCGTGTTCCTCTTCTTCTTTGTGTAGCACAGTCCGTGGTCGACTTAGTCCTCAACTCAAACGCCTCTATTGCCAGCATGTCCACTCGCTAACTGCCTTCAGTTGTGCACTCAATGTTGTTCGACGACCTTTCTTAGTTGAGTGCACCGTCTCAGTCTAGACCGTCATTTGGTGCGTTGTCCCAATGGCTCGGATTCGAAAATTTTCCGGGCAAGAGTAGTGACGTTCATATTCTGCGAGGGCTAGCCTAAAAATGCCATTTCTCCACCTGAAATGTGATAATCAAAGGACCCCTATGCCATTTGGCAAATGTGCAGTTCTCAAACGACACCTATTTGGAAATACGGTAACAAAAAATCGATCCTAGCAAATCGTCTGCTTATTCAGCGTGGTCAAAACCACCGTGGTTAAGACCAGTGTGGTTAGAAATGGTGTTTTTCTTGGTTCCTTCAAAGTTAACATTTTGCGTCCGGAGTACAATACTGCCTGAACGAAAGTAGCATAAAGAAGAAAAATGATCGCGACTGTCTTGAGACATGGCTTAAGTTGACGAGCCAGACATACATAAAGTACATGAGTCTGGACACAACGGACGAATACTCTTGTTTTTGCATGTTTTCCAAACTCAAGAAACCCATCTTCACTAATCCATATTCGCCTCTAGGAGTTCAAGCAGCATCCTCCAACTTTTGAAGCTATGCCTTGGTCACACTCAGGCCCCACTTCGATCGACGACGAATTAAAGAAATTTTGGCCATAAACGCGTGCATTTTTCAGCCTTTCGCTTAGACTGAGCGCTTAAGTGGCTCTGAAAGGAAATCTTTAACATTTGATCCTGATTTAGATAACTTTTCAGCGCTTGAAACTAATATATAACCGCATCACTTGCAACCAGTTGCCAAAGTTAACCTAAGCTCGTCAGACAGTCATTTGTCCTAAACTAAGAGGGTCGCCTTTTATATTTATAATAATAATAATAATTGTTGGTGCTACAGTCTAAAGGGGCACCAGGATCTAGCTTCCTAATCAACTGCTCGTGTTGGGCTAATGTTCTCTCACGAGTAGAAGGGACATACAGTTTTTTGACTCAGAACGGCGAAATTTGAGAAGATTTCATAGACAGTTCTTACTCTTTGAGTGTCGTCAGCAGCTCGAAAGTGGTGGTACCGTGAAAAATTCGAAAAATTGATGTTGAGCTGGAAATCGAACCTATATCCTTCGGCGTGTGAGCGTCGCACTCTACGCACTACGCCACGGCGACCACATATTTCGTGACTGAAGAACAAAAGCAAATATTAATCATCGAAAATAGCTTTATTGTTTTTCAAAATATTCCCCATTAAGATCTATACACTTTTGCATGCGTTTGAACCAATCGTCGAAGCACTTTTGCCACTCTGATTGAGGTATCTCCAAAACATGCATTCTGAACACATCAACCACTTCTTCAGGTGTCGAAAAACGTTGACCTCTCATTTTATTTTTTACGTACGGGAATAAAAAGAAGTCTTTCGGTGCCCAGTCAGGACTATACAGCAGATGACTCATCAACTGGTTGTTTTCAGTGCTCTAAAATGCATTTGCTTGGGCCGATGTGTGAGAGCTCGCATTGTCGTGGTGAAGAGTGACCCGTCTTCGGCGGTTGGTTTTCCTGATTTCTTGGAAAACAACTGCCAACCAAATGGTTGTGTACCACTCAGAATTGACTGTTCTGCGTTGTTCTGGTGGTACGGTTGCTACATGTCCATTTTTTTTCTACAAAGAAGGCGACCATTTGCTTCGAAGTGCTTCGTGCGCGAGCAACTTTTGTTGGATTTGGTTCAATTTAAAAAACTCATACAGTCGACTGCTGTTTACTTTCGGGCTCATACGCATAAATCCACGATGCATCATCTGTCACAATGTCATAGACGTGTTTCGAAGCACCGCGATCGTATTTTTGGAGCATTTCTTTCGACCAATCGACACGAGCCGGTTTTCGAGCGATTGATAAATTATGTGGGATCCAACGCGAACAAATTTTTTGTACGGCCAAATGTTCATGCAATATTGAATGTATGCTGGTCCCACTAATGCCTAAGGTTGTCTTAATCTCACGATAGGTCACATGACGATCTTGCAATATCAGCTGGCGCACAGCATCAATGGTTTCCGGAACTACAACTGATTTTGGACGACCTTTAGGAAATTCGTATTGGAGTGAACTACGACCTCGGTTGAATTCACCATTCCATCGATTAACACTGGTCCTTGATGGAGCTTCATCGCCAAGAATAGTATTAAGTTCATCGATGCACTGTTGTTGAGTTAATCCACGTCGAAAGTTGTAAAAACTAATCGCACAAAAATGTTCACGATATATTTCCATATGTGGGGGGTTTCGACAAAAAAAATACACTGACAGCTCCAACTCGAGGTGAAATATCATAAGAGAGCTTATTGAGGTAAGCAACTTGCTTTTATAGACGTTCTTAAGCATAACGTTAGTGGAGAGTTTTCGGTATCATCAACCCATCATATGGCACGTTGTGATAGCAGTTTGCTTCCACTAACCCATACAATAGCCAATAACATAGAATGCATTTACAGTGGTGCATAGTTTAGAAAAGTGAATTTGAAATTAAATTTGCCCACACATATTTTGGGCGAGATGAAACTTTTAAGTTACTGTATGCCAAAACGTTCTGAGTACGTATAACCTCAAAAATGTTAAATTTTACGATAGAGCTGGCAGTTGCCAGATTGCAACACTAGGGTTGCCCAATCCCGAAATATAAAAAGCAACCTTCGTATAATAAAAAACTCCAGCTTCATGAATTCAGAAAACGAAAAAATAACGAGGCAAAACATTTTGCAGAGGGTATGCTCCTGCGGAAACTACCGTGCCTCTTACATTGTAACAAACTTACTGAACTTGAGATGCGTTGTATTCGCACTTGGAACACTTTGCCGTCGGAAAGGAAAGTAAGGCAGTGAATTAAGAACTCTAACCAAGAATCTCCAACAACCCACAATCAATTGGGACTTATAATTTCAAAGGATTGGGTCTCTTATGAAAGACAGTTGAAGACAGCCAGATAGTGTGCTTTTTCATTTAGTTTTAATCCCTCACTTTCCTTCTTTAAAATTTAAAATCACATGCCATTCGAAACGTCTGACATCATGCGCTTAGTGGGCTTTTCTAAGATCATGACTTCATCTTTGCAATTGTCCCTTTGCTGCCGATATCATACGGAGTACTGCTGCACGATTCCCAAGGGATCTACTTCGTTCTTATCGTTTTTAAACAACGCACGATCCAGGCGCGCACATGACGAAGACTACGCAGACTTCTTATCTTCAGCAGTGACCGCATGCAAAACTTCCACTTTGAGTCACAACCAATACTTCTCTTATTCGCAAAGTTTCACATTCTGGAGACTCTACTGTATGACGGTGAGTTTGCCGACCTACCACACCAATCCGCTCTCTTACCGAGTGCACTTGTCCAAAAGTATTGCGAATTTCTCTTAGATCTGCCATTCCCTCTCTCGCATGAGAGATGCCACAAGCAAAGCCCCACCGCCACAGTATGCGGCACGCTTGAGTACTCGCATTATCTGCAAATTAGATGCTTTCTTGGTCAGCCAGTCTTGGCCATATCGCCAGACACCTACACACACACACACACACACTCACGCGCGTTTGCTGGCGATCGTATGCCGGGTACCACTCAGCCAAGCACTGCCAACCGACCAAACCGAGCAGCGAGTCAGTCTCGTCAGTGAATCGCGCGTGTGATGATCGTGCGCTTCAATTCAAAGTAACAAGTTTCCCCTCGAAAGCACCACACACTCTCACCACTAGCCCCACTAACAACAAGGACAACAACAACGCCAACAAGAAAAATAACAAAATAAAATATTAATTAGCAACATTATGGTAAACTCTGGACGTTCGGATTCAATGTCACTGTGCCGCTCTCGTCGTGTGGAATCGGCGATTTGTTGTTAAATACTTGTGTATCTGTGTATCTCTAAGTTCGAAGTTTTTGATTGGATGTGCCTCTGCGGTTTGGGAATTTGCGACGAGGATTGCTACCGCGAGAGCGTGTCCGGATATTTGTGAATGGAAAGTGTTTTGCGCCTCCCGATCACCAGTGACTGTGGCGCGAGTTGTTTTGAAATTTTCGAGAAAACAAAATCCACAAGCTCGTGGGGAAGCATCTCTCCGAAAGTGAAGCACTTACGGTTTTATTGCGAATCGAATAAAAATAGATAAAGCACACCTCTCCGCCGAATAAAGTCATTTCCGACGTGTACCACCTAAGACGCGTCGTCAAGTCGGTTTGTGTGGAATTTCAAACGAAAAAATCGTGTCTTTGAGGGCGGTTTGCCTTGTGTGCAGTGTGGAAGTTCGATTTTTTCTGTCCCGCTTTTTGGATACATCGTAAATTAAAGTGGACACAGTGAGAAAAAAAGAAAGAAAGGAAAAAAACAACGGAAGGGAGAATACCTGACTGAGCAACGTACCGTCTAACATTTCACGGCCATGGACTCTTCGATGTCTTCACTGTATTCACGGGAGAACGAGTACGACGGTGGAACAGGACCCCGGGCCACGACCATCGGGACCGTTGTGGTGCGCAGTGGACCAATTCAAATGGTGATCGCTCTGTTGCAAGTAAGTATTTGCGTTCCCCTCAGAGGCACGTTGCTACAATCTCAGGTCTGAACGTATCCCAAGGTCATTCTCGTTGAGAGTCTGTGTACGTTGGTGCTCGCGCTGATCGAATTCGAATAACTTAACGTGCGTGACGTGTTGCCGACAATAGATGTTTGGCGGGTTGTAGATTGATTGGTTTTTGTATTCATTTCCAAATTTGATTGAGTTTAGTGCTCTGTTTGTTGTGAAAAACGACGGGGACCTTGAATGAGGGCAGTTTGGATTGTGTTCAGTAAATCGAGGAGGAAATTGTTTGGAAGTTGATGGAGGTAGGAAATAATGGCCCGAGGCTGGGTAGCTACTCACGCAATGTTACAATAAAATATTTTTCAGCAGGGACTCGTGATCGTTGCGAATATTGGTGCGATTGTCAAACATGTGTTGATAGGAGTAAGTTCAGGCACAACGTCGATTGAGTTTCTGTTAAGGTTTTGCTTGCTCAGCGCGAGGGAACTGAATTCTGCTCTGCACGATAAACTCTGTCAAGGGCTAAAGGACAGTTTGAATTCCCGATAATTTTTTGTCAACCACGTTGACTTCGGCTGAAAGTCTTTCCTTTAATTCATTTCATCATCTTGACGTAGAAACAGCACTCCCTGCGGTTTCACTTACTATCATTCTACTGTCATGTCCTGCTTGGATACTTGTACTTAGACTTCTAAGGAAAGTCGATCACAAATGATAAGTGAAAGTCAAGCCTTAAGAACAACGAGGTGGCTCATCGGCTCAAGACTGGTGTACCCAACAGAATATGGGGTCTTTAGTCTTTTTTCACTCGATTCTTTACCTTTTTCAGTTTTTCTTAAGGAATTGGTGTCACTCATTTCCCATTTTCATAAATTTTGACTGGCTAGAGTCACCTGCTTTGTGGAGAGATGCAATATATGGAGATATCTGTTCAAACGGGAGGCTAATTCAACCTCCTGTAAGAAGTTGAATTGCCTTTAAGTACCTAAAGCTCCGCCTTCAGTGCTTTCAGCCATGCGACAGTAGTCCCAAGCGTGCGAGGCTTAAGAAAAGATCTTGTCATCTCGCAGTTGTTTTGAATCGGGGAACGATTTGGTAAACAACCAACAAGACCTCCAATTGGTACGATAATTTGGTTGAGTCCTTCTCCACGTGCGTCTCAAGGGAGCCGGTGGCGACCTCTATTGCGTTGCCCCACTCGTTCGAAGATGAAAACTCTTTAAACTGGACCAGTGCTGCCCATGCGCTCCGCAGGGTCTAGTCTTCTTAATCTATGAATCCCCCTTATCAGTCTCTAGTTATCGTACAACCTGTAAAATGATCGTTGAATGTATTTCTTCAGAACCATTAACGGAAGCAGAGTCGCAAATTGAGTGTAGTCTTGGAACGACTAAGAGCGTCTTCACCTGCTATTGAGTGGACATTGTTTAGACTTTCGTATCATAAAGCAGGACAGGAGTAATCACATTTAGCTTTGTCCCCCCAGAGGTCACTCTATCCCTCATCTGCTTCATAAGTCCAAAAAGCAGAAATTAGCAAAAATTATAAATGAATTAAAAATAACTATGTGTGGCTCACCGATCACTATTGCTCCTCAGTCGTTTCAGATCTCGAAATAGTCGTGAACACGGAAGATCATCATCTGGTAATTACAGTACATAAAAGCACAGTTGGCCATAATAATTAATTAAGTGAAAGGCAAGAAGCCATGGTGCTTGTGTTTTATTAGCAATGACCAGCCCCTCTGATTCCCACTTAACATGGGTCAAAACTGCGATGACTGAGGACTTAAAATCGTCGATTGTCTAACATGTGAGCATGTTGTATTTGAATTTTAATGGTTATGACAGAGAGTTTTCAGGAATGTGCAGATACTTATGAATTTCGTGATATGGTTGTGACAATTCTATATTTTTCTATATTTGATGACATCCTCTCGGTAGATCAAAATATGCAAAAAAAAATATTTTTTTTTGTTGGAGGTTGGGATAAACTACACTGGAGCGCTCAGACTCAAATACTGGTTTATTGTACTACCGGGCAGTAACCGTCATTTAATGTAATTTGTTGGTTCTCCCAAGAAAAACCAAGATGCGCTTCTGTGATATAGAACTTAGATTTTCTGTTCCCGCCACATCAGCGCCAAATAACCGCCACATGATACGATCGAAAGAAGGACACTGACAGCGAAAGTGCTCTGAAGTGTCTTCACCTTCTCCACAGGCGTCGCAGAGTTTGACATTACAAAGTCCAAGCCGACTCAGGTGCATAGCGAAGGTAAAGTGTCCCGTTAGTACGCCGACAAGTCGTCCGCACTCGTTTCTCTCTAGAGATAGCAGTAAAGACGCGGATTTCCTGCAGACGTTTGGGAGCATACTCTTGGTCACCCTGAATCCTGGAGAGTCGCGCCATCTCTGGTTGTGCTGTAGGGAGACCCAACCCAAATCGACGGAGGCCCTGACCAGGGACGCGGGTAGTCCCAAGGTGGATTCGGGCTTTACGAATGTCTCTGCTAAACCTAGCCTAGGTAGTTCATCGGCAGTTTCGTTTCACAGGATCCCGTAATGACCCAGGTCCCAGACAGGTCTTAGCGAATTCAGCCTGCCGACCAAATTAAGGGAAGGCTTGCATTCTTGAACTATCTTGGAAGTGATTAAAGGGTTGAGTAAGACCTTGAACACAGCTTGACTGTCACTGCAGACGCAGATACTTCTTCCCTTCCACCTATTCTTCACAATATAGTTGGTGGCCATTAGGATTGCGAATTCTTCCGCCTGGAAGACCGGCGAGAAATTACCTAAGGAGGCGTGAAGTCTGATGTTGTCGTTTTCCAGGAAGGCCCCAGCTCCAGAACCCTCTTTTGTCTTGGAGCCGTCCGTGAAAATCCGACTACATTGCTTTCGCGGTTCAGTTTCCGGCCACAGCCAGTCCAGGACACGGGGAAAGTCGACTTTGTACAAGAGTTACAACTTTATTATTGGCGACCTCGCATCAGGCGACATGTCCATGAGAGTAATATCATAGGAGATGCGGTGTGTGAGGTCATCAAAGCTCCAGTGCGAGTGGAACCAAAGACCATTCCTTTTTAATCGAGAGATTTCCTTGAGTGTACATCCCATGATGATGACATGACATCCCATGTGATCCCATGGTGATCAAGGGGGGAGATTAATCAGAGCATCAAGAACAGATGCTGCGGAAATCCACTGTGCAGCCGAGACAAACTGTTCTTTGAAGCTTGGTGAAGGCGACAGTCACGTATTTCTATTTTTTATTGAGTACATTGAGTATCGCAGTGTGTCTTACATGATCTTAAATAGAGTGGGGTAACCAGGAGAACTTCGCGAGCTGCAAAAGCGTCAGATCCCAATTAACTTAAAAACACAGTGCATGAAGAGGTGTGCATAAATTAAAAATAGGCGTATAGCAAGTAGCACATTCTGTAAATCACAATGGAGAAAATTCAGCTCTGGAGAGATTCCGGCATTCAAAAGTAAAAGCCAGTCGCCCTGTATATGTGGAACAACACTTTCTAAGGACAGTCTTCCTTCTCCGGACCGTAACACTAGGAGGAGTGAAAGTTTCCCCCAAAGGTCATATCATCTCACAAAAAGGTCATGGGCCATTATGGTCCCCGGACATACTTTTACACGCATATCGAATTTACTTTGATAAGACCTTAATCTCAGTAAACAGTCTGTTTGCCCAAATATAGCAAACTAGCAGCCCGAGCTACTAGTATGCCCGATTCGCAAACTGTGATACTTGATTTCGGTACAATTTAAACAAAACACTGCACTATTCATCGTATTCCACGGGGTTGGTTAAAAACGTACGATCTGATTTGAAGGGAAGCCCTTACTCCGTCAGCTTTAAGGGCTTTTAGCTTTTACGACGAATTGAATTTTAGTTCTCTCTACAGATCTCATCATTAACTCGTTCTATTTAATGAAGGTTTTTAGTGGCTTTTCCTTCGAAACATAATACAAATATTTAACATGTAAACACTTAATAAATTGTACCATTTTGTAGTAAAATGTAAAATCAAATCTCTGTAGCCAAATCTTGTCGTCGCAGTCGACACTTGGCGGGTTTACAATGCGCCAAACCTGCGCAAAGCGTATACATTAAAACCTGCGCCCTCTTCGTCCATCTCAGAGTTTGGACATTTTCGGAACAGCAACGAGATGTCGTGCGCAAAATTTGTGAATACATTTTCTGTAGCCACCACGTAGAGACAGGAACTGCAAGAGTGGATAACTACCAGGTCTCCATGACGGGAATGAACATATGCTTCCCCCTTTTTAAGAGGCGTCTCATCTGGCTTGCCGCATTGTCTCGGATGTTGCTCGTTCTTCTCCTTTTATAGGTTTGGCTTGGAGCCAATCAGGGGTTGTTCGTAGGTAGATCCTCGGCAAGAGTTTCTATATGCAACTCAAATTAATAACTCACGGTTGACCTAAAAAAAAAAAATATTTTTGTTTTATCAAACTTATTTCTTACCGCATTTAACAACACTCTCTCACTAACTGAACTATCCAGCTCATTGATTTAACCTATATCCCAAGTTCAGTACTCACCTCATTTCGAGAAATGCAATCTTAGCACTTTTTCCGCTGCGTTTATGTCTCAGTCGACAAATTTACCTGTGCGCCTGTACGGAGTACGGATCAGGTGACGAAAAGATATTGCACTTCTGTGAACGGTATGAAAACTTCTGTGAGGGGTATGTAACCTGCATTTATGACAGCAGAACCAAAAATCGTCTTCATCCGTTTCAAACGTGTGTCTAAACAAAACTCGTTTCTACTGCATTTGTGGGTGGTTGTGAGTGCATTTTTACTTTCCACCCTCCTTTACTTCCTTCATCTTCTTCGTTCGGGAACTATTTTCTGACCTGCAGTTAGGATTCCTAAAAAGTTCAATGCACTGGTCCGACAGCATTATCTCTGTACAACGTAAGGGCGAAAAGTCAAAATGCTTCGTGTGGCCAGGTAGTCATTAAAATTCTGCAGTCCTTTAATATATAATTTATATATATTAATTGTAATTTAGTCAAGGACTGTTTATTCAATAAAAGGAATTCTTAGTCCGGCCTTGTTCTGACAGTGCCCGGCGGATATTGACCCTAAAACGTTCCTACAGTCAAGCTTTTTTTCCAAAGCCTTTCAACTTTGCAGTTTAAATTAGTTTATTAATGCTTGCGCAAGTCCTTAATTGAGTTTACGTGCCCGAATCTCTGTTCTTCTTTGTCAATGTCCGATTCCTCTTCCAATTTCTGCCGAAGTTTGTGTCCGAATTCAAGTCTTAAATATAGTCATACCCAAACTTTTTCGTTTCATAAGATCCAAATCGCACCGTGGCAGAAAAATTTTCAAATTAAAAACTGACTAAGGTGGCCGCCGTGGTTTACTGGGTAGAGTGCGACGCACACACGCCGAAAGTCTAGGTCCGATTTCCGGCTGAACACCTCGAATTTTTCAAGGCACCACCTCTTTCGAGCTGCTGACAACACTCAAAGAATAATACTCTCTAAGAAAAACCTTCTCAAATTTCGCCGTTCGGAGTCGGCAAAACATTGTAGGTCCCTTCTACTCGTGGGAGAGCAGTAGCGCGCACAACACGAGAATATGATGAGGAAGCTAGGCCCTGGTCCCTTTGTGGACTGTCGCGCCATCCAATTATTATTATTAAGGCGGGGACACAAACACTACAAGACGTTTAAATTTTAGAATTCTGTCACTGACCTTTGATACTCCCCGAGAGTTGTCAGCAATCAGTGAAAGACCGAGAAAAAATACCAGATGAGCAAACAGGTATTCAGTAACTTTACACAAAGAGAAGAGAAAGCGAAGGAGCCGATGCACGTTCGCCTCGTTTGACGTTAAATGAATTATTTTAGGAAATTTTCTAAAATACCCTATCATGCCATTTAGGCTAATGAAAGTTATAAACTAACTCTGTGCCTTCTCATTAAATCGGTGGCGATTCAGTCCATAAGGACAGGACTGCACTCTTACAAAAAACGGTGACCTGCAGTTTAATGCCAACTTCGTAGGTCAAAATTTTAAGAGACTTTTAGCCTGCTTCTGTGACAGAGTTAAACATTCAGTCAAATTTAGGGGATCGGAAATTTGAATCAACGCGACAACACACACACCAGGACGGCGCTTCCGCAAATGCTTATGGAACTTTTTTTTTTTTTGTAATAGAAAAAGTGAGGAGGGACGCGCAACTGTCAGAATTGAGCCATGAACCTCTAGTGTCCGAATCCAATCACATTCCTGGGCGGCGAGGACAATAGTAAGTTTAAATGACAGAAGTATTTGTGGCATTGGCCATCTTGTTAAAGAGACTTTGAGATTTTTTAGATATTCCAGGAATGCTGTCAAACTCGACTCACCGGTAATATCCTCTGTTATGCCTGTGAAAAGGACTTAGACATTGCTGCGGATTTCTTCCTTCCCGCCTTCACAGATGAGGTGTCAAATTTTTGACACAACCGTCACAAGAGTTGTAAACTTTAGCCTTGCAGCACAATAGTCATGCTTTTCAGTCTGTGTGATCAGCGTCACTATTCCCATAAATAGTGAAAATGAATACGTCCCTAGCAGGAAGGGTGTCAAACTTCAAGACACTAAAATTTTCAAAAATAACAGACAACTCTACGATTCGAAACAGAGGAGAACCAAACGCTCGTGGTCGCCGTGGCGTAGTGGGTAGAGTGCGATGCTCACACGCCGAAGGGTCTATGTTCGACTCCCAGCTCAACATCAATTTATCGAATTTTTTACGGCACCACCTCTTTCAAGCGGCTGACAAACCTCAAAAAAGCTTCTACAGTCGTCAAAAAACTGTAGGTCCCTTCTTCTCGTGAGAGGACAGTGGCGCGCACAACACGAGTAGTTGATGAGCAAGCTAGGCCCTGGTCCCCCTTTGAACTGTAGCGCCAACAATTATTATTAAACGCTCTGAACAGGACCTCGAACAATGATCTATTAAACAGACACTCCTTCTAATCAAATTTATTCCCTTAACCCAGCCGATGCGCCATGAAATTGTTTCCTGCTCACTTCACCCTTCAAATTACAACGAACTCTGGGTTAACCACCACTTAGTCACCATGTCGTCATTTAGCTGTTTTCAGAAGTAACTCCTGCCAAGCGCGTAACAAACTTCGTAAAGCATCTTGCCAACGTGGCGACAATTTCAACAATAACTCCAATTACGCGCGATACGCCCGCGACAGCAATCAACTCGCATCCAGCACAGGCCATTAGCGAACCAACTTTACAATGTTTAACCAACTGAATCTTATCTCCTCCGAAAATCTGTCATAAAAGCAGTCTGGATGCCGACTTTGATGGAGTCTCCACGTCAGATACGAAGTTGTGTCTTCACATCATCACACAGTGAGCGCGGGAGCGTTATCTAGTCCCTCTCCCCTTCGCACAGAGTCCACAAGCTTACCTTATCACCGTTGCATTCAAATGGCTCTTCACGTCTAGACACCCGTCCACTAAGTGAGTAGGCATCCCCTGTGTACGTTTTATGCAAATCCCCATCTCACATGCGAACATGCACGCGTAATAAATCTCGCAGATTGATTTGACATCTTAGCCGCTCAGGCTTTGCACACAAATCGCAGCAGTGGGTGCCGTCTGAATGATGTATGAGCACTCACACTGTTCATTGCGGGCGCTCGCTGAGCAGATAAATGCGTTCTGCATTTGTAAGCGCCACCACTGTGGCTCTGAATGCGTTATCAATGGCGAGTGCATGTCCAAGTGCACCATCTAGCCAGTGCACTCAATGCTGAGTGCACGCACTCGGCTGAGCCTCTCCAGCGCGCACAGAAAATCAGAGCAAGACGAATGGCTGCTTCGATCTAATGCTCTCGAACTGGGTCACTGCACACATACTCGCATCGGGAATCCGTAAATCAGTTCCAATCCAAAAGAGATACAGCTTGTAATTGCTCGCCGCATCTTTGCGCAGATCACTGCGCCCCGAACTTTCCCAGCGCCTTTCGATCCGCTGATGAATCATGGGCCACAGCTCACCGAAACGAGTGCTAAATTTAGAAAGAACCATCGATCTCTGCGCGATTACGGGCGCAAATCGTGTACCAAATTGGTGTATCTAGCTACGAAATCGGCTCCAAAACCATGCCGAATTAATGGCACACTACCCAGCATTCTGGAGCACTTTGCTGACTGGCGCTGCGGGGGAGCCCCGGAGGGCGATGATGTCCGCAACGAGCATCGCATAGATGATGATGTAATTGCCAAATGATTGCGGTGTCGAAAATTCGCTTCGTGTACGAGCCTCGGATTCGAATTTAATTGGGGAGTGGAGGCGTTCGTTCTTATTGCTCGTTACGCGCAATGCCCGTCCCCGTTCCAGAGCGCCCGCACTTTGGATCGAAAGTGAGGATTGATCACTCGGATCTGTGTATACTTTCAACTTTTCAGTTGAGCACACACATTTTTTCTGTGGGTGAAACTTTTCGTAATCAAATGCGCCGATATGTGAAGAACATGAAAAGTTTGGCTGCTGGCTTTTCTTTGCGTCTTGCTGACCATGTGGAAGTCATTTCGGTTAGGCAATTGTTTCTTTTCTGTTGCGGTATGTTTCGGGCGTTTAACTTCAACGAGTCGATGGGAAAGCGGACAAGTTTATGTTAATGCACAGAGTCAAGCGATCGTTTGGCGTCTTTACTCTGATTCCTCTGAATAGACAAATAAACCGATCTCTGGTCTTGCACAAGACGTGCGCGCAATGTGTCGCGGAAAGCCAAGCGAACGGGTGGCTACTTGGCAGCATTCTAGCCTTCTGTGGAATTCTGTTCCCTTCGGCACCGTTTCTAGAAGCTTCTTCCAATAAAGATATTTTTAAAAATTCAAGTCAAACGAATCAGGCGACAGACATCCAAAAACCCGCAATGTGAGTAAGTAGGTAATGTGCACTCAAATTTGATGGCATCAAATCAACATTACGTTTCTCTTTCACTTCAACGGACCTACATGCAAATGTGCGCGTCGTTTGGCCCCGTGCCAACATCAATTGGCCTTTCGCAATTCAAACAATTCGGATCGTGCCCATTTACACTTGGGCAAATTCTTCTTAATTGCAAAAACTGCTGCAAAATGTGGGAGTTTACGGCACTCACGAATTTATTCAATTTCGCTGAGCATCGAACTTTGAGGAACGTCGTTGGTGGGGCTGATTCATAAATCTTGGAGCTCGCTTCGCTATTGGGATAAATCAGAAAATAATTCGAACAATTTCTAGCATACGCCGGTAAGGCTAATATGGTCGAACATAGCGAGACGTTTAAGAATAGTTTGCTAGAATGGAAGAGAAAACGTCTAAAAGAGGTTAAAAGAAGAACGAGGCCAAAACGAAGTAATCCCTGCCACTGCGGAAAAGCGTATACCATCGATGAATTAACCAAAGTATCATCACCGTCAGCTTTATCTTCTGTGTAGTGAAGGACTTACTATAACTCGGTTCTTCCGAAAGCAGTACGAACGACAGAAGTGTCAAGGCCGTACAAAGAATAATTCTCCAGAATCGTTGTCTTTAAGGCTAATGAGGCAGTTGAGAAGAAGAGCCCCTTCTGGACCAAGCTTGCATTACATAACGCCGTAATCTGTCGTGCTATATGGCCCAAAAGCCTATAAAAATGCAGCTTAAGAGCAGGTGAAGAAGTCTTTTTATTAGAAAAGTTCGGTTTTAGAACGTTGGTTTTTCTTGCTTTGATGGTTTCTGGAGAGGGAGATTAAAACACAAACTACACTGTGTAGTGCAGTGATGCTTGGGCCATACAGAGCTAGTAAATAATACTGCTTCAGCCCGAAGGGTCCTCATATCCTAACCAGAGGAATAACCAAAAAGCCTTCCGTACCGATGTCGCACACAAGTTGAAAAGTTTTCCAAGCAACTTGGCGTGCCACACTTAAGGCAGGTGGGTAAATATCATATCAACCTGTTTAGGGTGCATCGAACTGTATAGCCACATGTAGAAGAAGGAGGAGGAGAAGGACAAGGATAGGAAAAAAGAAAAGGAAAAGGAAAAGGAAAAGGAAAAGGAAAAAGAAAAGGAAAATAAAAAGCAGATGGATAAGAAAACGGAGAAGGAAAGGGAACAGTTAAAAAGAAAAAGAGAAATAAAAGAAAAAACATGAAGTTGGTTAGAGATCTTACACTTTGTATTATTTGCCTACTTACGTCTCCCACACCCGATTTTCCACAACTAATCTAATCTAATGGACAGATGGGAGTTTAAGGTTACGTTTGTATGCACTTTTGGGATTCCTATGCGTGCGAAGTTTACTCGCGGCTATATAAAAACTGTTTATCACATTCCTATATAAAAACTGGTCGCCGTGGCGTAGTGGGTAGAGTGCGACGCTCACACGCCGAAGGGTCTAGGTTCGACTCCCAGTTCAACACAAAATTTTCTAATATTTCACGGCAACACCTCTTTCGAGCTGCTGACAACACTCAAAGAGTAATAACTGTCTAAGAAAGCTTCTCAAATTTCGCCGTTCGGAGTCGGCAAAAAACTGTAGGTCCCTTCTACTCGTGAGAGAACAATAGTGCGCACGAGAGAACAATAGTGATGAGCAAGCTAGGCCCTGGTCCTCCTTTGGACTGTAGCGCCAACAATTATTATTATTATTATATAAAAACTTCTATTGCACTCCTGAAGCAGCGCAGATCATGGTACTATATCGAATCATAAGTTGAAGGATGAGGCTCACAATCATTCGACTAGCTCTGGAGTCCCGTAGCTGTCGGTGATGCATTTGAAAAATGTGTGCCTTTCAAAACACTGCGATTTTCGAATTGAACTTTTCCCGGTAAATTCTTAAACTGCACTTTTGGCACTCATGCGCCTTAACTACTCGTATCCAGAACAATTCTTCTTCTCATTATTATTATGGGGTTACAGTCCGGGATGGCGTTGGGCCTCAGCCAATGCCTCTCCAGCCAGCACTATCTTTCACCAGCTGCCTCCAAATGCGCACTCCAAGTTGGTTGATATCCTTCTGCACTTGTGTGCGCCATTTTAGCCTAGGCCGTCCTCTGTTGCATTGTCCCAATGGGTCTGATTCGAAGACTTTTCTGGCCAGAGCAGTGATGTCCATACGCTCTACATGCCACACCCATCTTCAACGTTGTATCCGAAGACGCTTGTTCAGGCGCATTTCGCTCTACAGCCCATAGACCTCGTCATTATATCCTATCCTCTTGATGCCATCAACGCAAACAGGACCAAAAATCCCAAAAATAGTTCTGAAACGCCAAAATGCCCCGGATCCAGAACAATTCAGTCATTTGGAATTTCCAACATCATTTGTCGTTCATTTAAGTCTATTCAAACAAATATGGCAAAAAGCTGTAGGTCCCTTCTAGAGAACAGTAGCGCGCACAACAAGAGTAGTTGATGAGCAAGCTAGACCCTGGCCCTCCTGTGGACTGTCGCGTCAACAATTATTATTATTATGTTGTGAGCCTTGGATCGAAATAACATTTATTCCCAAATTTGTTGTTTTTCTTCATTCCTTCATTTTTATTACTTCTTCGCTGACAGGCTCTCGGACTTTTATAATCGTTGTTTGGCACACGTTTTCCTCTTCAAGCGTAAACTTTGCACTGATGTGGGAATTGGTTTTACGTGACCTCCTGCATTTACGGGTCATATCGTGGGTCCATTTCCACAAGGGTCGTAGATAACGCAAGATTAAACGCCTCAGATACCCAATTACCAATTTGAGATCATGCTTGAGGGACAATCACCCCACCTTGATTTGATTCGAGGTCTTACTAAAACCTCTGCCGCTATGTGGGTCACAGCGCCCGGTTGAGAATGCAACTCCACACTGAGTCGGGAAAGAACCCTAACCGCCTTGGCTAGCCCAGGGTGGGTGGTAAACCATATGATACTCCCACAAGGGGACCAACAGCTCGATCAGGCTAAAACCGAAGTCTCAGAAGCTCCTGACCTCCTGTGGCACCAGAATATAGCCACTGGTCGAGCAATCACTACCTGTCAGGCTCGCTCAAAATCAGGTTTTGTTAGATGCCATCTCTCCACAAGATGGTCTTTTCTCCATCAGTGTTTCCGTCGAAACTATACCTACATAGTATTACGGATATGATTCATAAAATTCAGTCACATCACCTGGCGTAAACTCTGAACAACTAAGCTTATAAACTGCATACATTTTCGACATTGGGGTTGCATTTAATGAATTCAAAACCGAACGCTGGCTACTGCCATTCAAGCTGAGACGAAGCCAGAATAAGTGGCCATCATTTAATGACACTACCGTCGTTAAAGCTGAATCACTTTTTATCTTCCTTTCAGCTTCCCATGTCAACTCCACAATCGGCTAGAACAGTTGCATATTTTAGGTCACTGTATTTCATGAAAAATATAAGGTTGCCAAATATCTCCCTTTCGTTTTTTTGCTCTTCATTCAATGCTTCATAAAAAGTGTTACAGTGATCGGATTTGGTTCAAATATGCACCGTTTTGTTCGATAATCTGTTTCCATCTAGACGGCAACTTCATAATACCCCCTCGTAGTAGCCCCCCTCCTTATTTGCGAAGAACAGCTCGGACAGCCACTTTTCACAAGCCTCTCTTGAGTTCAACTTCACACCACCAAGGACGTTCGCCATGAACAGGAACAGTTGGTAATCACTTGGCGCTATGTCCGGGCTATATGGTGGATGCGATAAAACCTCCCATCTGAGCTCCCGTAGCTTCTGACGAGTCATCAACGAAGTGTGTGGTCTGGCGTTGTCCTGGTGGAATACTACACCCTTCCTGTTGGCCAATTCTGGACGCTTCTGGTCGACCGCCTGCTGCAAGCGATCCAGTTGTTCGCAGTAGATAGTAGAATTAAGCGTCTGGCCATATGGGAGCAGCTCATAGTCGATGATTCCCTCCTAATCCCACCAAACAGACAGCAAAACCTTCCTGGCCGTGACTGGTTTGGTGACTAACTCCCATCTCCTGGGCGATTTCACCAGATGCCACATGCCGGTCTAACTCGATGATTTTCATGATTCGATCGGTATTCGTCGTCACAAGTCTTCTGCCGGCTGGCTTATCCATGGTGTCGTTCTTACCGGCTATGAATCCTCGAAACCATTCCTCCGCGGTTCGAAGTCATAGAGTACCATCCCCAAAAACACCTTTAATCTCACGGAACGTTTCTGTAGCGGAATTGTCTTTAACAAAGGGAATCTTTGAAATAGTGCGAATTTCGGCGTTAGTAAACTCCATGCTTACACGTCTATAACTGTTGAACCCAATTTGCAAACTAATCATGCATATGGTTTTGTAGGTTATGTTAAGACCTTTTAAAGATGTATAGTGTTGCCATAAACGAGCTCTGTAGCGCCTTGTACAAAGCCGAAAAATTCAAAAGACAAAAAGGCGGAATGGAGATATTTGACAACCTTCTACACCCTAGCTGGTTAAGAGTCCCACTCCTCTCTGTAAAACTGTACAAGCTTCAAAAGTGCTCGATAATATTCATTGGAGACAATTTCAATGCTGACACACTCAAAAAACACATATAAAAGGTCTCGCCTTTGTACTGTGTTTTTTCCTCTGTTTAAGCTTAGGATGACAATTACACTCTTCCCTCTTAAGAACTTACCTTCCATTCAAGCTTCCCTCTGAACGCGAATCCGTTCACCTCTTAAGTCAGTTTTGAACGAACAGTTGTGATGGAATGCTCTCCATTACAAATCAGATGTATATCTAAGACCAATGTGAGTTAGTGTCTCCTCTCAGTTGATTTGGATCATCTCCCAGTGCTGGCATTCCCTTCAGCATTTGCGAATTTTAGAAAGCAACGAATTAAGAAGACGTGGGAAGAATGTTTGTTAACCCTTCATGAATTGAGTCCCCAAACTTAGTCGAAGATAGGCTCAAAATTTGTCACGTCACAGTTGTGGGCACAATTTTGTAACCGGAAAAATACAGTAAACTTTCTGTGAGTTGAGTTATAATACAACTCTTCTTGAAGTTTGCAACTTGTAGCCTTCATATCCATCAAGATCTGTCAATATCTTGCTTGAATGCTTCCTCCTCTCCGAGGTTCTCTTCAGTTTCTGTGCGACGATGACTCAAAACACTCCCAGGCAAATGTAGATTTTCAGTGACTCCAACAAGAGATGACGTCGATCTCTTGACAGGCATTTGTCAGGTATTTTCGGTAAGCCGCACTTACTCTTCAGAGCCCTAGACAATGTTTCATCTATCACGTACAGCCGCTTTATCAATTTTAATTTGCCGTTGGTTGCCACCATCGAGAAACCAACTACTCAAGCCATCACCGATCACATCGCTTGCGCCATCCACTAAAACTGACATTTACATCGATTCCTTCATTGCTACACATGTTGTGCAAGAGCGCATTTGATGAATGCCACTGCATGACCGCATTCTGCAAAGTTAATCTTCTGGCTGTCCCAACAGACGGGGGACACACTTAATCACACTCCTACAAGTGCAGACACTTGCATGCGGCTCATTGATCAAAGCCCCTACCAATCGATTCAGAATTGACAGCACAAACGACAGCCAGCCGTGTACTTCGGTGCGACAATGTATGAGGCACCCGCAAAGAATTGTGCAGTGAGTCCCAAGCGCAATCGTGGCGCATGCTACGTCAGAATTTAGAAGGTCAAAGAATCACTGGTCTAGCCTAGTTTGCGCACCCTTCAATCAATTGGATGGTTGAAAAAGGTCGTGACCGCGCTAACGAGCGTCAGCTCTCTAAATCGACATCGCAGAAGGCCATTTAACGCAATCATCTGTTTTAGCGGGCTGCCAATTTCGTTTTCAAGTCTCTGCACGTCCTCCTGTTCCCCTCGTTAAAAGCTTACAATGCCCGCTTGTAAGACACGTCAACACACTCTAATCTCGGGGCAATCTCGTGTTCAACTACCACTCGGAGTTTCATTGAAGTCCATCTTGACGAATTCCTCCGCGATGAGGGCACGAGCAAGCCAGCCTCACCTTATCGAGCCGGTTCCGCGAGTCTATGCGGGAAATGGCAAAACCATTTCACACACGAATCGAATTCAAATTTTCGCCAACCGTTTGTACGATCGGTTATTTATGGCCGACGGGACGAGAGCCGACGCGCACGCTGTCATATCTTGTCAGCCTAATCGGCGATATCTGCTTGAGATTCATGACCATTTCTCTGCCGTCACTCTTACTTTTCAGTAATTTATAAAAATCCATCGGCGGCTATGGCTAAGTTTGAATGGCGCTTCACACCGATTATGTGACGGACACGTTCTCCGCATACTTAATTGACAGCAACACGGCAGCGGAATCAATTAAACCCCCTCGCGGCAATTAAGATGAAATATCTCTCCCGGCAGCACTTTCTACCCCCGCAGGGTGGGGTAACACTCACCGCCGTCGAGTGCGGCTGAAGGGGGATTAATTAGAGATATTAGGGCACGGCTAGTGAATGAAACTAATTGGCATGTTCCACTTTTTGGCACGACTATAAATACGTGAGAGGACCTACACCCGAATTTCTTCGCGATTTGCGGCCCAAGTGACATCGATTTTGTTGCGGGGAACCTCGCAACGTCCCACGAAGCAAGAGACAATTTTCGCGTTTCATAACAGATAGACAGATTCGCACAGCGATGATGTGCTGTTATATTTTTACAGGCTGCGGGCAAAGGCTGCCAAGAACCAGCCCAACCAGATTCTCACGACATAGTTTCGGTGGGTTTTTATAGCCCCGCGACCATGAATAAATAAAATCGGTTCTTGTCCGCGCACACCTGAGAGCAGAGAACAGACGGACTGAGGCGAGTGATGTCATCGGGAATTTTTTTGATTTCTCACTCTGAACAGACGCCTGGTGCAGCTTGCTGCGTGAAGACACCCGAATTCCTTGTTCAATTAAGATGCTTTCGTTAATTAAATCGCATTTAGGTATGCTGCGGCTGCTGATGGCTGTGTGGAGAGCTTTAATCGGTCGACGATCGGCGGTGGGTCGACTTTCCCTTTGCGCGAACAACACGACTCGCGACTTGGCGCGGAGTGGCTTGTAGAAGATTTGTCCAGCGGTGACGATAAAATAAAATTAATGACTCTGCTGGCTCGTAAATTGGACACACACACCGGACAAGTGATGCATTGGCTCGGTGAAGTGGCACTAGGAATGCAGGGGAGGGGGGCAAAACAAATTGTTGCAGATTGGTTGCAGGACGTCTGGCGATGAAATTAGTCTTGGGCTTAATAGGATGCACGTGCAAACTGGTTTCTATGGCGCACACTCAGTGGCATCTAGGATGCGATGACGGGTGAATGACAAAAATTTTAAATCCATCTGGTGGATTGAGCTGCAGTCGAGTGTATCGTGCTTGAAATGGATGCAGCTCGACTGTGGAGTTGTGGATTTGCTGGTAGCTTCCGACGGGGAGCGGTATTTATGTTGAGAAAGTCCAATGGAAATCTAATCAGTTTCAGCTTCTTGCAAAAGACATCCGATTAGCTATGAGCGTCTGTTTCGTTTTCTTTTCTCCAATTTTAATTGGAACTTTCATTCAGTTTCTAGTCAGGAGAAATGTTTTCTTAGACGAGCTCCACATTCTCCTTAAGACGGATTGAAGTCGGGGCCTATACCAACTACTACCACTTTTACACAACAGACAGCTGCATTATGAAAATAAAGCACTCTGTTCAATAAAACGAAGTCTGATCAAAAAGTAAGGTGAACTACAAATTTCGCGGGATACGTCCATTCACATCCAATTTTGTGAAAAAAAAATGGAATTAAGTACTCAAATCACTTGAAACGTTAACAGTAGCATACGGTGAGCGTACTCTGAGTCAAAAAATGTTCGCAAGTAGTTGGGAGCAAATGGTGGGAAAAATGTTGAATGACGACGATCGCCCTTAGCGCCCAAGCACATCAACACCAGATGGAAACGTTGAGAAAGTGAAGAAAATTTCAAAAGAGAGAACTTAGTGAAGATGTCGGTGTATTGGTTGGCAATTTTTACGGAAATTTTGAGCATGAAGCGTGTGGTAGGGAAGTTCTTTCAAAACTGCTTAATTTTGACCAACAAAAATGTCGCATGAGCATCGCTCAGAAATTCTTAAATGACGCCAATGGTGATCCAAGTTTTCTTTAAAGGGTCATAACTGCTGACGATTTATAAGTTATGATATGGTAATGGCATCGAAACGAAAGTCCACTCGTCCCAATGGAAGAGTCCAGAAGAGTCAAGGCCAAATCGCTGCACATGCAAAATATGCTTTAAACCTGAAACAGTAAATATACTTATATCTAAAACGAATGTACATAACAAAATAACAAAACCGATAATCGAATGTAGGTAGCCTGTGAACATTTTAAAATTCACCTTATTTGTTGAACAAGCCTCGTAAGGTGTCCCAGTTTTACAGTCTTTTTCTAAAAAGTACATAATTTTAATTTATGTGTCCCAAATGTGGTCTGTGACTTCTCCATTTTGTGTGGCAAGAGATGAAAGTTGTTTGGGAAAACATTAGTTGGATTTGTCGCCTCCTCAAATCGATCCAATGTTTTCCTTCATTCGAATAAAAAAGTTACTGATCAACTAGGATTTAGAACATATGTGGCACATGAGACTGCTGTGTTTTAGATCTTTCCACTGATCATTTTCGGCCGTTCCTCCATCAATGACGGACTCAAATCAGTTGTCGTCAAAAGACCTGGCTGTCAAATGATCATCAAATGATTCAGTTGCTGCAGCCCAAGGTTATCCAACCTTAAACACAATATAACCTTCTGGTCGTGAATACGCATTGGACAATGTAAACATTTCACTACTAGGTACAAGATCAGAGACACAGTCTAAATTATTGTGAAGCCCTTGGAGGAGC
The DNA here is from genome assembly GCA_955652365.1 of Eristalinus aeneus. Classification (NCBI taxonomy): domain Eukaryota; kingdom Metazoa; phylum Arthropoda; class Insecta; order Diptera; family Syrphidae; genus Eristalinus; species Eristalinus aeneus. The sequence goes on along the minus strand of OY019134.1, from coordinate 62,679,358 downwards.
TTCTTCTTCGACAACAGAAAAAGCGGTAAAAATGCATTCAGTAGCGGAAAAAAGTTGTTGATTTGGTAGAATGACCCTAGCGTTTCAATCTGGCAACTGCTAACTCTATCGTAAAGTTTGACATTTTTGAGGTTATACGTACTCAGAACGTTTTGACATACAGTAACTTAAAAGTTTCATCTCGCCCAAAATATGTGTAGGCAAATTTAATTTCAAATTCACTTTTCTAAACTATGCACCACTGTAAATGCATTCTATGTTATTGGCTATTGTATGGGTTAGTGGAAGCAAACTGCTAACACAACGTGCCATATGATGGATTGATGATACCGAAACCTCTCCACTTACGTTATGCTTAAGAACGTCTATAAAAGTTGTTTACCTCAATAAGCTCTCTTATGATATTTCACCTCGAGTTGGAGCTGTCAGTGTATTTTTTTTGTCGAAACCCCCCACATATGGAAATATATCGTGAACATTTTTGTGCGATTAGTTTTTACAACTTTCTACGTGGATTAACTCAACAACAGCGCATCGATGAACTTAATTCAATTTTTGACGATGAAGCAACATCAAGGACCAGTGTTTATCGTTTGTATGGTGAATTCAACCGAGGTCGTAGTTCATTCCAAGACGAATTTCGTGAAGGTCGTCCAATATCAGTTGTTGTTCCGGAAACCATTGACGCTGTGCGCCAGCTGATATTGCAAGATCGTCATGTGATCTACCGTGAGATCGAGACAACCTTAGGCATTACTGGGAACAGCATACATTCAATATTGCATGAACATTTGACAGTCTAAAATTTTTGTTCGCGTTGCATCCCACACAATTTGTCAATCGCTCAAAAATAGGATCATGTCGATTGGTCGAAAGAAATGCTCCAAAAATATGATCGCGGTGCTTCGAAACACGTCTATGACATCATGGCAGGTGATGAATCGTTGATTTACGCGTATGAGCCCGAAAGTAAACAGCCGTTGACTGTATGAGTGTTTCAAATTGAGCCAAGTCCAACAAAAGTTGCTCGCGCACGAAGCATTTCCAAGCAAATGGTCGACTGTATTTCGAAAAAAGTGGACATGTCGCAACCGTACCACTAGAACAACGCAGAACAGTCAATTCTGAGTTGTACACAATCATTTGTTGGCCAGTTGTCTTCCAAGAATTCAGGAAAACCAACCGCCGAAGAGGGATCATTCTTCACCACGACAATGTGAGCTCTCACACATCGGGTCAAGCAACTGCATTTTTGAGCACTCAAAACATCGATTTGGTGAGTCATCCGCCGTATAGTTCTGACTTGGCACCGAATGAATTCTTTTTATTCCCGCACGTAAAAAATAAAATGAGAGGTCAACGTTTTTCGACACCTGAAGAAGCGGTTGATGCGTTCAGAATGCATGTTTTGGAGATACCCCAATCAGAGTGGCAAAAGTGATTCGACAATTGGTTCAAATGCATGCGAAAGTGTAATTTCTATACACTTGTGGAATATTTTGAAAAACAATGAAGCTATTTTCGATGATTAATATTGGCTTTTTTTCTCTAATCCCGAAATATAAAAGACAACCTTCGTACTTTACGAGAATTGTCAGTAATTTCTGGATATTGTTGCTTGATTTGAACTCTAGACGAATGATCAGTTCTGGCCTCAAGCCTTCAACTCATGACGTGTGAGTTGCCCACTAATCTAAGACTTTGATGATCTTATACATGGTTTCCCCTCTGCTTGTCCATGTTGAAAATGAGCATTCATTTGCCTCGGTACACATTTTCCAAAATTTTCCGCGTTTCTAGCGACCTCCTTTCTTAACCTTATTACTCATCTTAAGAACATGATTTTCAGAGATCTCTAAATAGGAGCGCCTATGCAGTCATCCTTCAGTTAATATTTCTGCTCACGACAGACTTCCTTAAGCAAAGAAGGAAGAAGGAGAAGAGAGAAAAGGTTAAGGACTCAATCTGGAGAAGTTTTTAGTTCCGTAGTCATGCTTTGTTTAACTACAGTCAAACACGGATAATATCTCATCATGTCGGCAACAAAATAATGTGGCACTAGCGGGTTGTGACATTATCCGTTCAGTCATCTGTCTGGGAAAAATCAACTTGCTGGATAAAACTATGCCTTAAGTAAATTCTTGCAAGTAAGCGATGTGAATCTATCTGGTTTCGACCGTAATTGCATGTCTCGGAGGTGTGAGCCGATACGCATCCATGGTTCAAAAGAACTTTGTTAGAATATTCCGCAATTCGGCATCCAATCTGCATAGTAGAGGTTTGTGACTCTGTGCAAATCATCTACAGGTAGTCACTGTAGTTCTATACCTTCTAAGTCCTAGAAAACTGTTGTTTTCACTATTCTGAGCGATCAGACAGTCTTTGAATTCCTTCTTCTGAACACGTTTTTCTGAGAAGTCCACTGTTTTTGGACTGGTTTCATGTGCGCCAGTAGCCCCGTGTCTCATCGTCGGTTGGGAAACTCCTGCAATTTGTCATTGAACAGGGTCAAAAGCACATTTAAAGTGGTCTAACGAATTATCTTATTGTTCTGAGTGCGAGCTTTCCTATGCCAATACAGGAACTGTTCCATGCGGCTATTACCTGAGCCATTCACCAACATAAGACCTGAATTTTATCACCTTAGCGTCTGCGATATGAACACAAATACATTGGATGGCACGAGAGTTCTTAATGGACTCAGGTTCCTAATTAGTTGCTCTCTCATGAGTGGAAAGACATACAGTTTTGTTCCGACTCCGAACGGCAAAACTAAAGAAGCTTACTCTTGGAGTATTGTCAGAAGCTCGAAAGAGGTGGTGCCGGTATTCGGTCCGGGAATCGAATCTGAAACTTTCGGCTGAATTCTACCCACTACGCACTCGAAACAAGAAAATATTTAACAAGTCGTGTAATGATGTAAAATGTGGAACCTGTCAGAAACTGCGATCCAAATGTATGGATTTCGAACTTTGTGAAACAGTTTAAACCCAATTCATGGCAGATGCCTTTTAGATGAGCTTGAAGATCTATTGTCATGTATATTCATCTCAAACTTCAAGGCTTCCAGCTTCTCCTTCATGTAATCTACTGACAGATGATTTTCATTTTAAATGGTTCATGGGAAAAGATTTTCGAGTCTTTATAAAGCATTCCAAAGTTTGCTTGATGCATAGATACGGAACTGACTTGTGCAACACAACAAAGCACTATTATCCAATCATTCGACGGAATTCCACTCATTCAAAGTCTGTCAGGATGTTTGAGGATCCTATCGCCCATCTGTCTCTTGCCCCAGCATTGATAAATGTTGTCTTAAAACTGCGAGCTATTCACGTCAAAAATCAAGATTAAGCTGCTCGTCGGCACGTTTGCACAACGTACGTCAGAGTAAATAGAGAAAATTCTATCTGACTCACACATCCCGCCTCCTAGTTCGCATCCAAGCCCCCCACAACAGCCTGCTGCGGTGCTAACTCACAGCAAATGCTTTGGACACTATCAATGTCAGTGCCGTAAAATTTATTTGTTTGCCAGCGTTCAAAGCAAGACTGTCTGTGTTGAAGTATTTGCATGAGCGAATAAAGATTTGAAAGTCTGCCCCATACACACCGCCAGTAGAAGAAAATAAAAATTCCTTGGAAATCGTTTTCTAAGCCATTCAACATGAAAGCTAGACCGAGAAGATTGCGGCAATTAATTGCCGCAAACGACATCTTTCCCCAGAGATTCGCTGTGGCCCACTTAGGCCCCACCGCTCGACTGCACCAGCTGCAAAGAACACACAAAAAGCGAATCAAGTTGAATAAAGTGCACAAATCTCGGCAATGTCACGCGGCTTATTGTTTCTTCAGCTTGCGTTCAATCACCGCCAAACACAGACGACACGACAGCGGCGACGGCGACGGCAGAGACGACGTACGGCACGAATTTAAATACCTGTAGCGTGGCTTCGACTTCTCACATTCGAAAGAGCCGAAAGCCAATCGAACGGATAGCCGGACGCAGACAATAGGTTAATGCACCTCACGTACAAACAATGCGTTCACTTTTGCCTTTTTCCCTGGCTGTAGATTCGTTCTTTTGAAATTCAAATGAATGACCTAATTCATCGCCAGGCTGAGAGGAAAAAATTAACATTTCCCATTACACACGATCGGATGGAGATGTTGTTTGCCGGTGAATGATTGATTGACCTTCGAGGCACTGACGAGTTTCGGGTGCTACCTGGCTGATTCTGTATTGTCTTTCCGCGGATTATCTGTGGGCTTGATGCGAACATGTAAATTTCGCATTGAGGAGTGGTTATAATGCTCGCCGTGTCGCCATTGTCACTGAGTCACGATCTTGTCACTGAGCTGCTCGTGGAGGTACTGTGTAAACATGGAATTAAATCCAACGGATAAGGCGATTAACTGTGCGGCGTATTAAGTGGCACGGTGTACCGTAAATCGCCATTGAATTCAAGTGCAAATGCGAGACGGTCTTTGTAATGCTGTAAGCAGCGAGTTGGCCCAGAACATGGTTGACATGTCCAATCGATTGCGAAACCTTTCGGGAATATTTACGGCGGTTGCTGAATTGTGTGTCTGACTGTATGTCTGTGGAAAAGATCACAGTCGCGTGTAGCGAATTAACACATTTACCGATATTCGAGAGCACTTTCGGTATCGGTACTGCCCATTCAGGAATGGTTTCGGGAGGCAATCACCTTTTTTTTCTGTTCCCTGGATGGACGTGGGTTGATTTAGAAAAATGCAAAAATGACGTCCAGAATGAATTCTTAAAAGTGAAAAACTTGAAATCAAGCAAGCGAATGAAATCGTCATAACTGACAGAGTGTTGCTTGTCACTTCTTTCCAACACTGCTTGCCTTCAGAAAAACACAACAAATAAGAGAGCGCGGGGATTAGTTGAAAGGGCCATTTCCATGATCATCTGACTATTCCAGACTTAAACTAAGTTTTCGGTGCTGGGTCAAGAATTAAATCAATGAAGTAAGTCCTGTGTTTAGAAGCAGAAGCGACGGTAGATAAGAGAGCATCTCCCAATCATGCCCATTGACCGGACGAAGTCATCCGAAATGATGAAAAGTGATTCTTGATTGAAGCTCGAGGGGCATTCATGGTAATAGCTCTACTTCAGGCTTTCGTGATCGTATTTTTAAGCGCCCAAAAGTCAAGCAAGCCACTGGCTTGGAGCGAAAACCCTTTGCACTCGCTTTCATATTTAACAGACCCCTGCCACTTTAAAACAAAAAGGCAGACCTTACATCCACGATGGTGTCAGGTACCCATTTTCAGGAGGAAGGAACTGAGTTGAAATTTGGGTTCGTCTTCCACTATAAGCTAAAGGCTGGTGCATCCAAGAATGGTCCGTTTAATCTGCAAAAGGCAACACTTTGAAAAAGTGGTCAGTGATTTCTCAACACAGCATTTGGCACAGCCAACAACACCAACTTCCTTAACCCCAACCTTCCTTAAGCTCACTGAAAAACACGAATCCTTCAGATTTTCAAAGTGAGGCTTCGTGGTATAGGTAAAACCCGTTGAACTTTTATATTCGTCCTCCAACTGGCTTCTTCAAGTTAGGAAAACGAAACCGTGTATAAATGGTGTTTTTTTCAATACATCTAGAACTTTAAAATAAACCAAATTAAAGACAATTTTCATAAATTCGAGTAATGATTACGGTTTTTGAAAGACAATCTTTCGGCATTATGTCGCACCTTAAATGTGAATTTTGGCTATATCTAAGGTCAAATCTGAAAGCGACTTCGATGACTTCTTAACATTCCTGTCAAATATGGGCTACATCTGTTTGCAAGGGTTCAATTGTGTCGAGCTTCGCGGCTTATCCTAACGAATTAACTTATTATCGGCGGCGTATCCTAATGAATTATTATTATCCCTACAAAAACTAGAAACGGGTCCGTAAAGTTGAACCATTCGGCTACCAAACGTTCCCTTCTATGACACTTTTCTCATGGACTGTGCCGTCTAATGTTTTCTTTTTTGTATGGCACGACATTAAACAGGGGGACCAAGGCCTAGCTTCCTCATCAACTACCCGTACTGTGAGTGCTACTGTTCTCTTACGAGTTTTGGGTACCTACAGTTTGTTGCCGACTTCGGCGAACTTTGAGAAGCTTTGTAAGACAGTTGTTACTCTATGAAAAAATTCGAGGTGTTGAACCGGGAATGTGTGAGCGTCGCACTCTAGCCACTACGCCTCGGCGGCCGTCTGGTGCTGGGTCACCAATAATCCAGTTGCGTCGTTCTTACAAAATCGACTTTTCCCCTGGCACCGGCCAGAATCTAAGCCGGGAAGGGACTGTAATCAGATGTTTTGCGAACGGCTCCACGACGACGGAAGGATCTGTAGTAGAGGACTTCGTGGAAAATGGCATCATCCGACTTCAAACCTCTCTTGGCATTTTTGCATCGGTCTTTAAAGGCGGAATCGTATGCGATCCTAAGGCCCACTAACACTCAGTAAGGCCTGGGACAGATAGGGGGCGCCACTTACAACAAAAAATTTGTTGTTATTAACAGATGAATAATAGTTGGAAGTGGCGAAGTATCTGTGTAACTAACGACAGCCGAGCTGTGCTTAAGGCCTTACTCCACTTTAAATACTTCGAAGATAGTCCGGGAATGCACATCTTTCTCTAATTTGGTCGGTAGACTAAATTCGCTTAGAATTGTGCAGGGACATCAGGAGATCCTGGGAAATGAGATTACCGATGAACTTGCTAAGCAAGTTTCAAAAGAGGCATTCGTAGAGCCCGAACATACCTTGGGACCACTATCATTCTTGATTAGGACTTTCATCGACGGTTGGATCTCCCAACACCACAGCCAGAGATAGCATAAATTTTTCTGGCTGGCTGCAGGCTGACTAAGTGCATGCTTCCGAACGTCAGCAAGATATAAGGGCCTTTTCTGTAATCTCTAGACAAAAAAAAAAGTGCAGACGACTTATCGGTGCACAAACGGGACACTTCACCTTCGCTAAGCACCAAAGTCTGCTTGGGCCTTGTAATGGCACCCTCTGCGACGCCTGTGGATTAGGTGAAGGCACTTCAGACCACTTTCTCTCTCAATGTGCGCCTTTGCTCTTATCAGGTGGCGGTTGTTTGGGCCTGATGTGTTGGGAGCCGGTAACCTAGGCCTTTTATCGCAGAAGCGTTTGCTGGTTTACAAGACCAAGAAATTATATTAAGTGTAGGTTACTGCCTGTTAGTACTGTGGACCAGTTTCTGAGTCTGAGCGCTCCAGTGCAGTTTGTCCCAACCTCTTACAAAAATAAAACGTTTCCTTCAAATAACCAATTGTGACACGAGCTGTGTGACACGTTAATAATAATAATTGTTGGCGCTATAGTCCAAAGGGGGACCAGGGCCTAGCTTGATCATCAACTACTCGTATTGTGCGCGCTCTCACGATAAGAAAGGACCTACAGCTTTTGCCGACTCCGAACGGCGAAATTTGAGAAGCTTTCTTAGACAGTTATTTCTCTTTGAGTGTTGTCAGCAGCTCGAAAAAGGCGTGTGACACGTTGTGTGATCTTATTATAAACCAGGCTCCTGCACATAATGATTGTCTAATTGATTAAAGAAAAAGCCAGTATTCATGGATGTATAGTGGTCACTATGGACTGTTACGGTTTAGCCCACATAGTTTTAAATGAAAGTACAGAGCAACTTGTCCATCAATACTCAATGCACACCACATAGACAGTTTTCCTAGATGTAGCTGCGTCTTTGCATACATTTCAGGATTATCATCATTCCAAATAAATCAGTTCTGTTCACTAACGTTCCATCCAACAAAAAAATTTTCTTCATAAAATGAAGTTCTCGGCAATCTTGCTTTTGGCCCATTCGTTAAATCTACGACATTAGTATTCGTGTTTAAATGCCAAACTAAATAAAAACCAAATCATTTGGCGGCAGACAGTTAGAACAGTGTTCCCAACCTCTTGAAAACGTTCGTCTTCATCGGAGAAATCCACTGTTTCGACTGATCTGTGGACTCTGAAATGCACCAGGGAATCAAAGTTCCATTTACTGTTGGTTTTTTCTTAAAGAGTGTCAGATGGAGATCTGAAGATGTTTCACGATTGCCCTTGATGTTCGGAATAAGAGCTTTCGCACGCTAATGCAGGACATTCTCCATGCGGCTATTTGACACCCTTGCAAAAGTCGGTCTACCAACAGGAGCCATGGACTTCGTCGCGTTGCCATCTTTTATATTCTTCTTCACAAAAATATTTAGTCAACTTTTGTGCTCTCATCAGTTTCTTAGCAAAGTAGCTAGGAGACATTTAAGTCAAAAACACCGCTCATCAGTCAGTCTGAAAAGATCAGGACCAACGTTTTTTTAAATCAGACATAAATCTTGCTTCTTGTCACCAAGGCGTTGCGTTCCGCTGTTAAATCATGACCTCGCCTTGTCGCTTCACTCCAAATTCCACAGAATAGCTACTCTCTTGTCAAATCAGAAATTCCCAAAACATTACGTCCCCGAAAACTTCCCACACAATGCACAGGGCGTCATCTGTGAAGCAGCCTTCTACAATGCTTCTCCGAGCTCAGATTGTCATCCCCTTCACGAAATCGTTCCCTCTGCAGATGTTGATTCATTCCATCTGCGAAGTTTATTTCCATCTTCATTAGCGTTTACGTCATGCGTCGATCTGACAGTGCTGCTTACTCACTGCCGAGGCAATTGTCGACTCTTAACTCGCGACATTATAAATCAGTCAGCGTCGAAAGACACATGCAGCATTTTCTGTGTTTGTTTTTTTTTGTTATACGCCCCGATTTGGTCTTACTGTCTGATTTGCTGGGTCCATCACCCCTGAGATGTTGACTTGGCTAATAGCGGAGCAATCGAACAATTTTGTAAAATAAATATTTCTATTATTTTTATTCCGTTTACGGGGAACGGCTGAGCCCGCCGCACTGTCGGACAGAACACAGGTTTTATGGAGGCAACAAATTATTTTGAGTCTATGAATGCTATGCGGCCATATAAGCCTCAAGGTTTATGGGCTTGTAATGGATTTATGGCCAGACTCATTTGCATATTGTAAGCACGGTGGATGGGAAAGTGATAATTGCTTTAATTGTTCCGTTTTCAATTAACTGAATGCGAAAAACGCTCGAGGAGTGCTGTTTGGACGCTGATCATGTTCGTAAGCCACGTCAGTTGCCATTCAAGACGTTGACAGCCTTTGGAGATGTGGCGCATCACTCTGGTTTTGAATGTCTTAAACTTTGTTGAATGCAGCTTCAGTTCTTTCTCGTCCTGCATCTGTCCCAGGCTTCAAAAGGCCAGGGTATCCTGACACAAGTTTGATTTTATTTCCGTTTTGAATTGATTTGGGCGTAAAGGTCAGGAGGTTGAAATAAAAAACACAATCTCCCCGAATGGCACTCCCATGATGTTGGCTTTGTCTTGTCGAAAAACGCGTGTCGTCGTTGCGCGAACATTACGCAGGCAATACGAGATCTGTGGCGGCAAATTTGATCGTGTCTACACCGCGAGAATATTCCCTTGGTAGGCACTTGGATCATAAGATTGGAGATTGTTTTGGAACCCACGCCAAGGTTGGAACATTTTATCGTCACATATGCAAGAGACCTATACCTTTGATCTCCTAATCGGTAATGTTTGGACGCCCACAGAAATTTGCGTTGACATTGAACGTTCGTTGAATAAAATGACGCAGACACGTTTCACGAAGGAAATCAAGCTTTTGATCATTGATACTAAGTTCAAAGATAATAAGCAATCTATAAAACGCCAATTAAAACGGGAAGGCATTTCACTTCTCAAGACCTGAGCCAGCTGGGCATGAACCATTAAGGTACTATTGGAAAATCCACAAAAAGAACTGACGTGTCATCGCTCAATTGATGATACAATTGTGATCGGTAAATATTGTTGTCTTAGTGCTACGAAGAATCACTTTTGCTTTGGGCTGTTTCTTTGGGCTTAAGAGGCTGTTTCTTTGGGCTTAAAAGGAAATTAAGCAATGAAGCCGTCTCTCGAAGGACTAAGCTTGCTTTATAAACTCGTTGTTGGATTCTATCTAGCAGGGGCAGTGACGTATTAAGGGCACCAGACCACATGGAACCGTCTTACTCAAGCTTTGGGCGGATGTACGCTTTATCTACTGTTGCCAGGTCAAAACGGGGTGACAATGACCAGGACCTAGCTTGCTCATCAACAACACGTGTTGTGCACGTTACTGTCCTTTCACAAGTAGAAGGGACCTACAGTTTTTTGCCAACTCCGAACTGCGAAGTTTAAGAAGCTGTCTTAGACAGTAATTACTCTTGTATATAACAGCTTAATCATCTACTTAATGGCGTGTAAACCTGGACGTTACTAAAACCGGATGAGAAAGCCCTTAGTCTTTTCGAGAGAAAAGTATTGCGTACGATTTTTGGTCCAGTTTGCGTTGATGGCATTTGGAGGAGAAGATTTTACGACGAACTCAACGGGCTGTAGAGCGACATGTGTCTGATCAAGCGTCTTGGGATACAACGGTTAAGGTGGTTAGGCCATGTAGAGCGTATGGATAACACTGCTCCGGCTCAAAAAGTCTTCGTATCAGAGCCATTGGGAAAAAGCAATAGAGAATAGCCTAGGCCTAGTGGCGCACGCAAATGGAGAAGGACTTCAACCAACTTGGAGAGCGCAACTGAAGGCAGATAGCGAAAAATCGTGCTGGTTGGAGAGGCATGTTGCATTTGTGTCATTGGGACAGCCTGAGTTGCGATGGCGCACACAAGTGAAGCAGGACCTCAGCCAACTTGAGTTCGAAAACAGAGGCAGGTGGGGACGGATGTTGATCGAGGCCAGCGTCCAATTTCCTCTTTTAAGGCTTGAGTCGTCGTCGGCTTATTCTCATAAACTATCGATTTCAAAAAATCCCAAAGAAAAAAGTCCAATAGTATTAAATAGCACGATCTAGGCGGCCAATTCTGCTCTCGAAAACGCGAAATAACACGACCGAGAAATGACTGCTGCAGCAATTGAATTGCTTGTCTGGTTGTATGAGGTGTGGCGCCGTTTTGTTTTTACCACATCCCCTCCATATTCATTTCTTCAATTGTAGGCACAAAAAAATTGGTTAACATTTCATGATACCGATCACCATTGACTGTTTGCGCTTGACCTGACTCATTTTCATTCAAAAAACAGGTCCAATGATTCCCCCAGCCCAAGATCCACACCACACAGTGACACGTTGAGGATGCATTTGCTTGTGAATCACTCGAGGATTTTCCTCGCTCCAAATGTAACAATTCTGCCTACTGACGAAGCCACCAAGATGGAAATGGGCCTCGTCGCAATTTGCGAACTGTAGCCGCAAAACTTTCACCATTTTGGTAAAACAATTTCACAATGAAAATGCGTTGTTCATTCGTGTAGCGCTCCATTTTTATTAACATATTACCTTCTACTAACAAACAATAATAATTGTTCAAATGTCAAACAATGGCAATGCGAATGGCGCCAAATTTATATCTTGCGTTGCAAATCCGAACATTTTGACAGGCCCGGAAACACTCTTCATATCCCTAAAATGATCGCACCCTTCCAATGAAGGCACTAATCGCTTCCAACATCATTCACAACTTGCAAGTGGCGCCATCATTTGAACACCCAATACATTAACCGTATTTGTGTAAGATTTTACAAAGGGAATTCAAATCGAAATTCTGTCTATCGGGAATTACTCCTGCATGAGCCACCCGAGGAATCATGGATTCCTGCCTTAAAGTCGAATTCAGCATTGAACATTTATTAGGAACATCTTAAGTTCTAATAAATCTTTTAAATTGGTCTTAAACGCGGAAAGAGATCCCCCTGCCAAGTCGCCAGTTTCAAAGTTCAATAGAAAAGGGCGCAACTTTATTCACAAGTTAATGATCTCAGCTGAAACCCAACTTCCACGCACCCCGACGTCCATGCCTCGCAACCGTTTCAGATAAGAAACATGGGTTGACTCTCGCCATGAATGTAGTTTCATTTACACACAAATCGCAGTGGAACGACGCAATGATTTAATCTAAGTAGACAACAATTGAGTGTGAAACCACCCGACCTTCTGATCGCTCAGATAGTGTTTCACTTAACCGTTCAACAATTTCACATCCCAACGACGACGCGGTGACCACATTCAGCCGTCCGTACATGGGGCCGGGGATGACTTCATCCCCATCCACTGGAAGTTATGAACTGTTGTTTACTTCAGCAGCTCGCCGCTGAGCACTCGCGAAGCGAGTAAATTCCCAACGTGCCGTAGCGGTGGGGTGTAACACCAGCCAGCCGGCCTTGCCAAGCTTACAGACATTCTGTGCTGTGCTCTTGCAGACTCAGGCGAATCCGCACTGTTCGGCATACACACACAACACATGAAACAGATAAATTAGAAGTCTAAATTTAAATGTTTACGTGTTTCGTTTATGGCTCTGTTCTGTTCTAAATTTCTAAATTCGTCGGCGGCGGCGACCGGTGTGAGTGTGTTCCGCGAGAGCTCCCTGCTCTTTGCTCATCTTCTGGTCAATCGCTGTGACTTGTGCCAATTTGCGTGCATCACCGCATGCTCACTGCATCATCGATGTCGTGGCGCGGTGATGCAATGCAATGTGAGTGCTGTTTTTCACATTAGACCAATTTGCCAGCCGTTTGCTGAAACCAACGCCATGCCAATCCGCTTGTCGTCTGGAGCCGGCGTTGGGGGGAAACATAATACCTCCCAGCGGGCAGCTGATTGACAGGCCTCGGTCCTGCTTCATCGATGCTAATGCAGATTTAATTAGTCCGAGTCGTCAATGTCCAAGCGAGCGACAGGAAATTTCGTCGAACATTTTCGGAGGCCCATTACATAAGCGCCAATTTCTTTGGATCATGTTCTGTTCTGCGCGCTGAGCAAATTGATTGGCGCCATATGTGGCGGGTTGCGTTTAATCTGTCTCAGTCGGCTGGTTGTTGGTGGGCGGATGAACGGGCAGTGTGTCTTGTGCAAGAGTACATGCGGTAATAAAATGGGCGTTGGTCTCCCCAGTTCCCAATAATTCGGATAATGTTGGGGTCCAGTGCGCTTGGGGGCAGCCGCTCTAATCGAGTGTGTAGAACCTGTCAAACGGAGGGAGGCCTTCTTGCCGAATGGCGTTGTGCTTTTGATGTCGAACTCATAAATTGAAGTCAATATGTCGGGAAGGTCACTGGTGCTTTGTGTTGGGTTGGGGCTAGATGAACGTCACCCGTGCTCAACAGCAACGATTGAACATGGGGCGTGCGAGTCTTATAAAACAGAGGAAATTTCACCGATCCATAGGACAACAGACGCTGATGAACTCTTGACATGCACTGCGTCGTCCCTTCTCTTCTCTTCCTGTCTCATTCAAACATTTGCAACAACCGTCAAACCGTCCTCAGACCCAAAGGTCAAAGCCATCGAGCAAGAGTCACGGCTTCAGAACGGGATTCCATCGCAGGCAGAGAAGAAAACTGGATCGAAAGTTGTGCCGAATTATGTCACATCGAGTATAGCTCCACTCAGGCATCACGCTTAATCTCCCGCTGACCCACTTATCCACCGTCATCTCCGCTCTCGCGAGAGATGAGAACGAACATAATCTCAACTTCGCAGCAGGCCGTTGGTTTTCTTTTCGCCGTTAATCGCACCACATTACCGTCAATTAAGTCGCTGCATCTCCGACAAAATTAACTTCGCCGATATTGCACTGAATGGACCACACGCTCGACGCACCCATTATGGCTTCGAGTAATTAACATAATTGCGCATTAATCCAACAATCGTGTGCACGGTTGGCAGAGTAAGTCGGTGGCGGCGGCGTTGGCGGCGCCCGCAGTAACCTTTCGCCGTGATTTCCGATTTCTGATTTTGCCTGTTCCCCGTGTTGTGTGGCATCTTTCACTCTTGAATCGTGCGCTTCCACATCGGCTGAGGTACACGGTGCCACGTTAATTGCCTCCACAGTCGGGCGCGCTACACGCTTTCTGACTACCGGTACCAAATTAAAATGTACAATTAGCTCGAGCCGCCCCCTAACTTGGCGTCTGCTCCAAATGTCTGAACCCCACAACTCGAGGAGCAGCCTGGCGTGGGACTGTAAGTGTCTATTATCATTTCCGCGGAATTCTACTTGCGCTTCTTGTGCCGTGTTTCTTGGCGGTGGAGTGGATGTGCCGCAGGCGCTTTCAATTCCATTCTCAAGTGCACCGCAATTAAGCGGCGAAATGCGGACGCGCAAAAGACATCTAACATTTTTATCTCCCGATTCACTTACCTTCTCTAATCGTTGCGAGCCGCAAATGCGAATTTGCATGTCGGAAAACTATTCGTTTCGGCACAAATTTCCTCGGGACAAGCGTGTAAGCGGCGCATTCAGCAGTGCGTTCGCCCCGGAGACCAGTTTTCAGGGAAGCATCACTTGAGATGTTCATGTGGCTAAGAGGGACTGAACCACAAACTGCGGCTCTATTCTGTCGGCCGATGACGCGATGTTTATGGCGCTGGAATGCGCCTTGGTCTTGTGTCTACACCGGGACTGTTTGCTCTTGCTCTTCGGCATGCATGCAGACGACGCGTCGTGAGATAATGTAAATCCCGGAGACGCGGATGTACTCGTAAATTTGAAATTTTATTTAGTAGCACTTGAGTGTCTGACACGTTGTCTTCGTGGTGAGCGTGCTGTAAGCCACCGCCAGAGGAATTCTCGATTAAATTGCATCCTAAGGACGAGCTGACATGATTGACCGAACGACGGAAGTGCCGTGCCTCTTGCAGAATTTCCCCTTAAACATGGAGAATTCATGTGTCAGCTTGATAAATGCAAGTCCTTGTCGTCATGTCACATTGTTGATTCATTGACGAGCTGAAACTCGAAAAATATGTGTCACATGCTCAAATGGCATACCAATTGCTATTCCAGATACATCTTGAAGTGGTCTGTAGAGTGGCGCTAACTAAACGAATGGAACGTTGGCATGCAGAGCACACATCTGAATAAAATTTGGGAACCATTCGTCTTTTCTCTGATTTTGCGTTGCAAGCAAACAGGCCATGAGACAGCTGTAATTCATGTGTGTTTAACATGTGCCGTGAGAGTCGGGTTTTTGGTTGGATTTGTTATTCACGCAATAACGAAAACAAGCAACTATAGCATAAAATGGCGGGAAGGTAGCTGTGCGTTAACCGAAAGAAAGTCATTCAAGTCATGGGCTATGTTTTGTTTTGGAGTGGACAGTTCAGTAACGATTTCAGGAAGGAGGCAAGAGCTTTCGACATAACATTAACCATCTGATGTCCCTTCTTAACCGTCTGTAATTTATGCAAGCTTAGTGACCTCAAATTTACTGAAGAAAGCTTCATTCAATTCGAAGCAAATGTTTTTTAGGAATGGTCTTGCCAAATATGAAGGGTACCCATTTGAAAATTTGACCCTAATTATTAGAGTATTCCCGGTTCATGTTTCATAAAAAAGGAATAACATGGTATACTTCCAAGCTGTTTGTTAAGAAAAACGAAATAAATGTCAAAATTAGTCTAGGCAACACCACAAATGAACAAGATGGAGCTCAGCAACAAAACGCGTTGTGCGTACTTTTGTTCTCTCACGATTGAAGTGGACCCGTGGTTTGTTGCCTAAGCCGATTAGCGAATGTTGACTGTTATCAGTCTCAAGAATATGACACATTTCACAAGCAATATTATAAAAGTAAGTGGCTGTGTTGGGTTTGACAATCCAATAAATGCAAATTTTGTAAAGGCTTCGTCAACAGGGATGCCCAAACTTTCTTTTGGACGGGTAGTGTGAAGCTAGTGTTTTTGTAAGCTGCGTTTTAATTTTTAAATCATATTTCGATGGCAGGTTATCCGATCCCAAAAGATGGCGCCACCTGCAAATCGGGCGATGTTGGAAGCAATTCCCTTCTTCATTGGAAAGGCGTTAATGAGAAATTATTAGAGTAAATCAGCGTCTGTTTTAGACAGTGCTTTTTGCCTCATCGAAAATGTACAAATGTGTATTAAATAAGCAAGCTTTGGGGGAACTCTTGATTTTCTTGTAATTGAAAGATAAATGTCTCTAAAGCACATCGAATGTTTGTAGAAGCTTATGTCGTCTCTGCTCCCATGTTTAAATAATTTGCACAGTTCTCGCGACGGTTTAAAATGGTGATTTGAGCGCCGAAAACAAAGAAAATCTTAGTCAGCCAGTAAAGTTTGAAGGTGAGGAATTGGGGGTTTTACTGGTTCAAGATCTGAAGTGATTTAGCAGAAAATTTTCTTTGGATATGTTCAAAAGCAAGTGCCGTACGAGTTGAATTCGAGAGATTTCGAAAAGCGTCAACGGGAAGTTTTTTTCAACAGGATCGTGACTGGAGATGAAATATAACTAATACGGTGCATTGCTATTAACGACTGAAAAGGACTTGCCTCGGTCCCGGGTCATCTCGGGATCCTGGGAAACGAAACTGCCGATAAACTAGCTAGGCTAAGTTCAGCAGAGGCATTAGTAAGGCCCAAACTCACCTTGGGATTACCCGCGTTCCTGGTCAGGGCCTCCGTCGATGTTTGGGTCACTGTACAGCACAGCCAGAGATGGCATGACTTTTCAGGATGCAGGGTGATTAAGAGTATGCTCCCAAACGTCAGTCTTTCCTGCTATCTCTAGCCAGAAACAAGTACAGATGAATTGTCGGCGTACTAACGGGACACTTTACCTTCGCTATGCACCTGCGTCGGTTTGGGCCTAGTGATGTCACACTCTGCGACACCTGTGGAGAAGGTGACACTTCAGAGCACTTAATCTGTCAGTAACCTGCTTTCGCTCGTATCAGGTGGCGATTATTTGGTGCTGATGTGGTGGGAACTGAAAACCTAAGTTCTATATCATAAAAGCGCAACTTGGTTTTTCTTCGAAAAACCAAGAAATTACATTAAATGAAGGTTACTGCCTGGTAGTACAATAGACCAGTATTTGAGTCTGAGCGCTCCAGTGTAGTTTATCCCAACTTCCAAAAAAAAGCGATTGAAAAGCATGGCTAGAAGACAACACATTGAGTGTTGCAATTTTCACATTATTAAAATAAAAATAAAAAACAGCAAGAAATATGAATAATGCTGCAAACACGAAAACTTCTGCAACTTCTTTATCTTTTTCTTTTGGAGCTACAGTCTGTGGTGGACCTAGGCCTCAACTAGCATGCCTCCCCAGCCAACACGATCTCCCACCAGCTGCAACCAGTGACGCGCTTTATGTTAGTTGAGGTCCTTCTTAACTTGTGAGGGCTCACTCAGGCTTAGCCCTTCTAAGTCGTGCTGTCTCAATGGTTCGGATTCTAAGACCATTCAGGCTGGAGCAGTGGTCTTCCTACGCTCTACACTTCCCAATCATCTTAAGCGATGGCATGCACCGAAGACTTGGCGCATGTCACCGTACAGCCCATAAAGTTCATCATTGAATCTTCTACTCCAAATGCCATCAACACAAACTGGACCAAAAAATGCCAGTCGAATTTTTCTCTCAAAAAGATAAAGAGCTGCCTCATCTTACTTTAGTAACCATCTAGGTTTCCGCGCCATAAAGTAGAACTGGAATGATCAAATTGTTCTATAAAAAAAAGCTTAGTCCTTTGAGAGAGTACTTTTTAACTCAGTTGCCTCTTGAGCTCAAAAAACAGTGACTGACAAGAGCGATTCTGCGTTTGATTTCGGTACTGATGTCGTTGTTGCCATTTACCACAGAACCGAAGTCCTCTACTACCTCGTAGTCTCTTCTGCCTAGTGTGACGCTCTGTCCGAGACGCCGATGTCGTGCCTTGACGACAACATGTACATACTTCGTCTAGCTCTCATTAACCGCTAGACCCATTTTACCCGCTTACGCATCAATGCAAGCAAACGACTCATTGACGACTCGCTGTCTTCGTTCAATCACGTCAACGTTGTCCGCGTAAACTAGTTGTGCGGAGCTGCGGACTTTTGAGAGATCGTGTTGACTTGTGAGTTACGCACGATAATTTCAGGAACGATGTTAAAGAAGTCACATGTCGCTTGTAAGTTATTCCAAAATTCACGTTCTGCCGTTGCAGTCTAAAGAGTATTGAGATAATTTTCTAACACATCATCTATTCAACGTCAAGTAAAAACAACTTTGAAGATCCCAAGTTTTCCCTAGACAATGCTCCAATGTTTGCCAAATTAGAAAATCCATGCAATGAAAGAAATTTGGCTGCCGCTATTGCTTCCTCTTAATTAACAGAGACAGAAGAGAAGAAGAAAGAAGGACAGAGAGCGCTGATGCAACTATTGCTAATACGAAGGGGGAGCATTGGTGAAAACTTCTTTTCTTCAAAAATCCCCCTTCAAGTATAAGGTTGTCAAATATCTCCCTTCCGCTTTTTTGCTCTTCATTCAATGCTTCATAAAAAATGTTACAGTGATCGAATTCAGTTCGAATATGCGCCGTTTTGTTCGATAATCTATTGCCATCTAGACGGCAACTGCATAATACCCGCTTCGTAGAAGCTCGTCTCCTTATTTGCGAAGAACTCCGACAGCCACTTTTTTGAAGCCTCTTCTGCGTTCAACTTCACACCCTCAAGGGCGTTCGCCATGGACAGGAACAGGTGGTAATCACTTGGCGCAATGTCCGGGCTATATGGTGGATGCGATTAAATCTTCCATCCGTCTCCCCATCTAAATGGTAGAATTAAAAGTCTGGCCATATGGGTGCAGCTCATAGTGGATGATTCCCTAGCGGATTGGCCTTTAACAAAGGAAAACTTTATAATAGTGCGAATTTCGGCCTTAGTGAACTCCATGTTAACACGTCTACCACTGTTGAACGCAATATCCAAACTAATCATGCATAACATTTATTGTCGCTTTGTAGGTTATATCAAGACCTTTTAAATCATGTAGTTTATTGCCAGACACGAGATCTGTAGCGCTTTGTACATAGCCGGAAAATTCAAAAGATAAAAAGGCGAAGGGAAAATATTTGAGCCTTATATATCCTACTTCCCTTCTTCTTCTTCTTGTGACGCTACAGTCCGGGGTAGACCTGGGCCTCAATCAACATACGTCTCTCGCCAGCACGATAACTCGCTAGCTGCCTCCAGTTGCGCACTCGAAGTTTGTTGAGGTCCCTCACCATTGTCTGTCCCCTGTTGAGTTGTCTCAATGGCTCAGATTCGAAGACTTTTCGAGCCGGAGTAGTGATGGCCATATGCTCTGTCTTGCAGTGATGGCCTAGCTGTCTTTAGCGTTTTATCAAAAGCCGCCTGGCCAGGCGCATGCCGCTGTACAGCCCATAGACTTCGTCGTTGAATGTTCTCCTACAGATGCCATCAACGCAAACATAACTAAAAATTTCACACAAGACTTTTCTCTCGAAAAGGCTAGGGGCTTCCTCAGCACCCAGGTTTCCGCTGGTACGACTAGGGTGGACAAGTAAGAGAGAGTTTATACTCAAATGCCTCTTGAGCTCAAAGAACCAGCGATTGGCAAGCGTGAGTTCTGCCTTCGATTTCAGTACTGAAGTTGTTGTCTTATCTTACTACTTGTCTTCCTTTTTCTTGGTCCCTGCCATTCTTCAGCACTTTCCCCTGCACCGAATCTATTAAATTATTGGGCCTGCAAGCCGAATTCAATTTCATTTGGCATTTTCCATGGACAACAAATTACTGCTCTCAACCAACGAGGTCAACAGAAAACGACACACCCTGATTCTACTCACGAATGCCTTGATAATTGTAATATTTGTTGGAGCGACAGTCCCAACAGGAACCAGGGCCTAGCTTGCTCATCAACTACTCACGAATGACTTAGCTTCGGTAAATTTGACCGAATCTTAACTGCAGACAGTCATTGTGTAGGACTAATCGGGAGATAGTATAGTGACCCACGAGTGCAAAACACTTTCAACAACAATTGAAGGCGTCCCAACTTTGAAAGCTTGTGCAACTCCACAGCTTGTCAATTTGCCTTACTTTTGTTTAGGAGCCAAGGAGGTTTTGCTTAGTCACATCTGACCTCCCGAAGTGAAGCCTTGAATGCTTTACAACAGTAATGTGCAAGCCCTTGACCCTTAATTTACTCTAGTTACGTGCAGATAATAACAAACATCTCTTTTTTCCGGCGGCCAAAGACGACCCATCATCATCAAACAGCTTGATTGGAATACACAGTGGCCAGGGAGACATTCCACGAAACAGGATCTGTCCGCAGTTCGTTCATGCGAGCTCCGATCGAGAAAATTTCACTTTTCGCATGAATTATCGCTCTTTGTCGCCGACTGACTGCCACTTAATCAAACCCACAGATGTGCGGACCAAAATAACTTGCACCGTCCGCAGACCTCAATCACACTCACGGTTCACGGCCTCCCGTCCTCCCTAGTCAGAATCAATTTCGCACATCGAGCGGATGGCGGAGGGCTTATAAAATTATTAATTCCACGCCGAGATACCCATGAAATCGAACGCATGCGAGTACCGAGAATATCCTCAGACCCGTCATTATCGACGGGCTCCTGATACAAATTAAGGTCACTACTCCACCAGGCACATGAGTCGTCTCTGGTCCGCCCAGTTTTATCGTGTCTGACAAGTCCGCGCTCGGAGCTACTTCATGAAAATTCATTCAGTCGATGCGTGAATACAGCCGATCGCTGGGTCCTTTGACGCATGGCTTTTGCGCTCTGCGATATCGCCTTTGCAAATTATAGCGCTGCCGTAATTGCAGTCAACTTTCCCCAAACCGCCCAAAAGCGATTACATCTCCCCGTCGGTCCTTACTCACCTCGGCCCCCATTCGCCTCGTGGTAAATAATTGTTTAACCTTTCAACTCACGTTCCGCCATCCATCTCTGGCGGGGTATCTGACGGATAATCTCGGCGACTGGGCAGAAGCACTGGGGCAGGAGAAACGCTGCGCCGCGGTGCTGTGGTATGGTGGTACGGTGGTGCTGGTCTTGCGGTGGGCGCTGTGCAAGTTTGTAAGAACGCCTAGGAGTTGTTGCTGCCTTAAGGCCGAAGGGGTAATTCGATGCGGCGTAGTGTCTTTCAGACGGGCGCAGCGGCAGAGGGTGACTTCCTCGAGATTTGCTTTTGTTTACCCGCATTCCTGTGGTCAGACAGACGAAGTGGCTGGTGCATCGCAGCTTCGATGTGCGCAGCGGAGTCGGGTTTTCAAGAAAACTCAGACATCGGCAGAGGGCTCTAGCTCCATTGGCACAGTTAATGAAATGGAAAATCGTGAATATGCCCTTTCTCAATGGATCAATCGCAAATGCGGGGGTATTGTGTCATGATTGTGTGCGCAGTGGGAGTGGGTTGTCTAGGTTTGCGGTGTGGACATGGTCACGTGGGAAGGGGAGATTCTTTGTGTCACTGGCTCAAAGGTGGGTGCCCAGACCTGCAAACTCTTTCATCTCATCCTCGCGGGTTCAAATGGCAGCTGAAGTGGAAGCTTACTAAATTACTGCTGAGATCAGGTCAACGATTCACCGATGCGCCCACAGTGACTGCCGGAAAATTAATACGTTTCACGGCACTTAATGGTCTCGCTTCGCCCACAGGGACATCAATCGTCCCCATAAATGGATCGAAAGGCAATAAAAAATCAACCATCAGCTGTCTTGCTTGCCTGTACAGCACGAGCCATCTCCACGCGGTGAGTCACAAATCGAGAATTCGTTGACCCGAAATTCGCCCGCCTATTAGTCGATTGTCTGGCATCGTCAAAGGCTGCTGTCACCACAGCCTACGTCCCCGGATCGCATCTTTCGACCGCAACCGCCCTGACTGCGTGCAGTAGCATTCAATTGATCGAGACGCCAGTGCATCGCACAAGTAGCGGATGTAATCCGATCGGCCGCATGTCGATCAACGCTAAGTGACTCAACCAATCGCCGACTGTATCTAGTCCACACGACCAACGCCGGCGACGACGGCTATGAACGAAATCAGGTCCCGGCGCGAGGAGTGGCCGCCGAGTCAGCACAAACGACTTCCCAGAGTGTGTCTGCCTGCACATTTCACAGACTCAGCGACTGCATAACTTGACCCCTGGGGGTTAGGCCTGCACTTCTGGTTTTCCCGTCTGGGGGTGATCCTGCGATTGGCGAGCGCTGTCATGCCGCAGCATGTTTCTCAGTTGATTCATCGCGGGAAGTGTGTTAGCAACATGTTGCCGCGCAGCTATTGATGTTCTCGGCGACACGGCTTCTTGAGCAAGCAACCGTACCCCGCGTGGCCTCCTATGGAAATCAAGTTTCACCGCACTGCCGCATTGCGCGCCGCACGGTGAGCAGATCGACATCTGGAACGATGAATGGATGCGGTGAGGCTGGGGCTTGTTGTTGCACTCAGCCGGTCGGTGTTTGTCGAACAAGCGACAAGCGATCAGAGCGCGGACGAACACTGGCAATGAAGGTCGGATTGTGCCTTTTATGGAGTATATCCGTTAGATACACGCTGCGCGATAATCTGCCAGCTTGGTGCGATGTCGGGCGGCCTAAGGCGATGTCTTGTTGCGATGCGTGTTCGGTGTACAGTTGGACGATTGTATCTGGGTGCGAGGAATCTTTTGTGGGGAATATTCAAATCGTTTCCCTTTGATAAGATATTTGGGTTGAGCAATAAATCAGTTTTATGGTCGAGCTATGGAGAGTGTGGTTTTGTGCGAATGCACTCTCACCAATAAATCTAGAAGCGGAATGAGAATGAGTGCTATACTCCACTTACGCAGACTGGATCCGGTTCGGAAGCGGTAACAACTGTAAAGATGAACCCTTAGCGCATCTTCGTTTCAAAGAAGTTGCACTTTGGACCACAAGCACTGGATGTCTCCTCTGTGATATGACACAAGTGTTGTCTCTCCATCGATTTTGCCGGCTTTCAGGACTTGGCTTAAACCTAAGCCAGAAAAAGAATATTGTCGAATTGGCTCATGGCAATTTGGATTTCCTTGTGCTACCGCCCTGGTTGAGGCTACAACATAAGAATGGACATAGCATAACGTAAATTCGCGTACCGTTATTTCACGCAAAAACTGGTAGACTAAGCTTAGCTGCGCTGAGAACCCTAACCTGATGTTCTTGAAAAGTTCAGGAACATATTCCTTTGAATTTCGTCGGCACTCAAAATTCATTTGAACACGTTTAGTGCCCTCATCACCGCGATAGTTATGGAGAGGACGATGAATTTGGAAAAAATTTCTTCAGACCAAGTGTCATGTTTTTTGTACAGAAGACACAAGAGCGGCTGTCTTAGTTTGGGTGTTGTTCTGGTAAACAATCAGACATCTGGCAATACATTGCACCAGCTTCTGAGCCTAAGGACTTTAGTTCAGGGTTCAGAAACCTCTGGCAAAGGATATTTGATTTTTTTTTGACATTTTGACATTTTTTATTTGTTTCTGAAAAAATGTTTGACAATTGTTAATAATTTCTGCGAAGCCTTAGAAGCTTTTCTGCAGAAGATTGAATTTCAAAATTCATGCGAAAATAGTGTAAGTAAACTTAGTCCATTAACTTATATAATTCACTACTTTAAAAATTCAAGAAAGAAAAATTACTATGATACACAAAGAGGAATAAAATTTGTTTAAGATCATTAGCTGTTAGAAATATTGTTTAAGAAATAATTCTTAATATATTTTTTCCTTGTTTTAATGTCTGCAATGTTTTTTAACTCTTGTGGAAGTTTATTTAATATTTCCGGTACACTGGACCTCAGCTGTCTTCTACCGTAGTTGTTGTGAAATCGGGGTTCTTGAAACATGCCCTGCTCCCGTCTTTTCGTGTTGATATCGTGTTGAAGTGCTGAGATAAACCGGTTGACATCGTAGTATTCGAGTGTGAGCGTCCTCTTAAAGATTTCATCTACTGAGAGAGCTTTAAACCTTCCTTGTTCGGGATAGTTACGCTGGTGACT
The DNA here is from genome assembly GCA_955652365.1 of Eristalinus aeneus. Classification (NCBI taxonomy): domain Eukaryota; kingdom Metazoa; phylum Arthropoda; class Insecta; order Diptera; family Syrphidae; genus Eristalinus; species Eristalinus aeneus. Next base: position 62,655,362 of record OY019134.1, on the reverse strand, counting down.
TGTATTTATCCTTTTTAGGGCAGAATTTTGTAACTTCAGAATATTATTCATGTGCGTGGCAGATGCATTGCCCCATGCAAGTATACCGTTCCTCAGTTTCGACTCTACTAAAGCATAGTACACTTGACTTAATACGGAAGTTGTGGCATGGTACTTTAAATGAGTAACTGCGTATAGAGCCTTTTTAAGGCTCACTCGTTACTTATCAATATGAGCATTCCACAGAAAATAGCTGTCAATGGTGATGCCAAGATATTTGTAGGTCTCCACTACCTCGATGGATGCATTGGAAAAGGATGCATTTCTGAAAAGGATTTGTTTATGTGTGGCTTTGAGCTGCGGACTTCGTATGTGCATCACTTTTGTTTTCGATGCGTTGATTAATAAGCCGTGATCATGACACCATTTGACTACATTATCAAACTCATCCTGCATTGCTTGCGTTGCCGTGTCCACGAACCAATGGCGTATCACTATCGCCGTGTCGTCCGCGCATGCGAATGATATGGCTTGCTTGAACACTCTTTGGAGCTCGTTTGTGTATATGGCTTAATTTATGTATTTGACGACTTCGTCTTCATGTGTTTTTAAACGGAAAGCCGAGAAAACCTTTTAGACATTTGCCGTCTAAAGATTTTAGAAAAAAGAATAGCGATGAAAGCTTGACCTTGATAATAATTAATAATTGGATGGCGCTACAATCCACAAAAGGATCGGGGTCCAGCTTACTACTCGCGTTGTGTGCTCAACTGTTCTCTCACGAGTAGAAAGGACCTACAGTTCTTTTGCCAACTCCGAACGTCGAAGCTTGAGAGACTTTTTCTTAGAATTTATTGCTCCTTCAGTGTTGCCAGCAAGTCAAGAGAGGTGGTGCAGTGAAAAATTATCGAATTGTTCACTGCACCACCTCTCTTGCTTTGCTGGAAACACTGAAAGAGTAATAAATTCTAAGAAAAATCTTCTCAAGTGTTCTGACGGAAGTCGAACCTGGACCTTCTGCGTGTGAGTTTCTCACCATACCAACTACACTGCCACTGCTAACTTTGATGGAGACCATAAAATAGTTTCACAAAATCTTAAGCTAGGCCTCTTTACGAGCATATTCCTTGTTAAATAGGGTTTCAGAGACCGCTTTATGGATAGTAAATGAGACCCCAATTCATTAGTTCACTTGCGACACAAATTTTAACTCTTTCTTTCGCTTTATTTCAACCAACAAAAAATTGGTTTTACATCCGTCTCCTCGACTCTTTTAGCGACTATTGTGACAGGTAGTGGACGTCTATTCAAATACATTGGGCAGTGGATGAACAAGTCGTTTTTGAACGCTTGTCTTTCATGCGTGATAAACGATTTAGGTTTCCCCACATATTTTGCAAATAAGCCTTACAAAGCTATTAATTTCCTATACGTTGTACAAAAATATATACTCATCAAATCTTTCTAAAAATCAAAAGTAAGGTACAAATTTTTTACAAAGATAAACATGATATTTAAAAGTTGTACTAACGCATACATGGTTTCGTTTCACTATTTTTTTACAATCAGCGCTGGGTTATGTGCATCCGGGTGCGAAACTCTAGAGTTGAAGCTTCCATTAATGTAAGCAACTCTTATATTAAAGATTAAAGATTTCGCCATTGATATATCGTATGTGGGCTCAGATTTGCAATTTTTTTTCACGTGGCGTAGACGTCCAGTATTTATTGTTGTCAAAGTCACAAACGGAGAGTATAATCATTTCTTTTTAAAAATTATGGTTTGGGGAGGTATACACCTTAAAGTTGGTTGGTTAGTACTTTTAAAACTTGTGGATATTTTGTCAACTACCAATAGAATTATTTGAAGCTTGGTTTGGCATTTTAACATGACTACGAAGGTTGCCTTTTATAATTCGGGATTAGAGAACAAAAACAAATAATAATCATTGAAAATAGCTTTATTGTTTTTCAAAATATTCCCGGTTAAGATCTATACGTGGCCGCCGTGGCGTAGTGAGTAAAGTACGATGCTCATACGCCGAGGGGTCTAGGCTCGATTCCCAGCTGAACACCTCGAATTTTTCACGGCACCACCTCTTTCGAGCTGCTGAAAACACTCAAAGAGTAATAACTGTCTAAGAAAGCTTCTCAAATTTCGCCATTCGGGGTCGGCAACAAACTGTAGGTCCCTTCTACTCGTGCGAGAATAGTAGCGCGTACAACACGAGCAGTTGATGAGCAAGCTAGGCCCTGGTCCCCCTTTGGACTGTAGCGCCAGCATTATTATTATTTAGAAGCTGGAAAAAAGTTGTAACAGACATTAGACAAGTCAATTTGTAAACACAAGAGTTCCACTGGAATCAATTCATCTTCCATGAATTAAGCCAAAAGTGTGGGAACAAAATTTACTAAACCTCCATCAAGTATTTCAATTCCCTAATCCGATCTCAAACATTCTGACGTTCAAATTTGATGAAAAATTCTGCAATCCGCCCATGTGCCAATTACAACAAGGTTTCCCTTCGACCAAACTTGGCAACAGCAGACCAGCCCAACAAGGAAGACTCCCGAAGTTTTCCCAGTTCCTCACCCCGAAACCACATAAATAAACATTCGGACGCACAAACTGCGCGCACGCCGCAAACGGTTACAATCTGGCAATGGGTCAAAACACGAATCCAAACCAACCCGAAAGTCAATCTAAATAGCGAATCTGTAAACAACGTATCGCATCGACTGCATCTGGCTAAAAATAGAGCCCTGTCCGCACTGGAAAACTATCCTTCAGTCAAGCCTTCTGCTCGGTTCTATTTTTAATTTATGTGACTTTGTGTCGCGCAACTCTTCTCATTTACAATGATTTGGCATCCAGCGACAAACGAGTGCACAGAAAACCATCGACAACAATGAATGCCGCGGCGTGCGGTGCTGTGTAGGTATGTGCCGACACACGCGCTCGGTTGATCTCGAGAAGAAAGCATCCCGTCACTGAGATTGCAGCAACGTGTTACGTAAGATTCGCCCAGGCGGACGGCGTGTCACAGAAAATCAGAGAGTCGTGAATACAAATGCATTTCCATGTTCTTTCCAGGGCCCAGAGAGGATTTTCATAAAAGTTGTGGAACTCGAACCGCGGCTAACAACGCTTGGCGAGAACATCGACGAAGCTGTCAGCCTCCAGCGGCAACACGATGAGACTCTCAGAAAAGTACAAGTAAGTTGTCGTTCCCTTGTTTGGTGCCCCACAGTGTGTTGTACAAGAAGAGTGACTACTTTTTGTTCAACACAACGCATTCATTTCGAATCGCTGCTGACAATTGTTTTTATTTTCCTCAGAATCTGCCAACACCACTGGATGAGTTCGCGCGCAAAGCGGACAAGCTGCTCACCAGCAAGCGTATTAGTCCAGATCTCATCACAGCCATGGCCGACACACTACACATCGTCTGGGATGACGTGGTGAAGCTGCTGCACGACCGCAAGCACTTGCTAGACCTCTGTGCGAATTTCCACGAGAAGATGGGCAGCTGTCGGGGGAAAATGGCATCTCTGGAAGTTGCCTGCAAGGACACAATGATTCCCATCGAGGTCGCGGCCGTGCAAGAGTTCCTAAACAAGTTCAAACAGTTGCGCATCGATGTCCTCACCACAGTGATGGCGACTCTTAAAGACGGCAACGAACTGCTGACACAGCTGCAGCAACTGACGAAGCAGCAGACTCTTGACACGCGACCAGATCATATCAAACGCGATGCACAGCGAGCTGTTAACCAAGTTCAGCAATGGCTGGAGGCACTGCATGATCGCCGAAATGCGCTCGACCAAGCATGGCAGACGAGAAAGACTCAGTTGGAACAGTGTCTGGCCTTGGCTATTCTAGCCAAGGACTTGGACGACGTGGAGAGCACCCTCATGACGCGACGCAACGAGCTTTCTGGGGTCTTCAGCCTGGGTGAGTGCGAACACACCTCCGGCGTCACCCTGCAGCAGTATCACGAACTGAAACAAAACGCGCTCCTACTCCGAGACCGAGCCCTAAAGATAACCTGCGCTGAAGAGAAACTCGTGTCGTCCGGTTGCTTTGCCAGCGACGAGGCTCGTTCTAGAGCCTACACCGTCCTCAGCGGATGTACGGAGTACTTGGACGTCGTTGATCAGCGCGAACACTGGCTTATGCAGGCCAAGGACTTCTTCGGCAAGGCCGAGAAGACCCTGTCCGTCCTGGAGAAGCTCGAAATCGAACTGTCGACTGTGAAGCTGCCCACAAATACACCCGAGAGCTTCGCTATGTTCTCGAAAATTCTCAGGGATGTGCGCAGCTTCACCGAAGAGCCGCTCCGGCTGGGCTATAGTATTTTGGACGAAGTTGGACGAACGAAGCCCGAGACTCAAGGCGTGAAACGAGTTCTAGACGAAATCGAAAATCGAAAAATCTACATCGAAGGCATTTGCTCGACGAGCACCGAGGAGCAGGTGCGTGTGGAGCAGGCACTGAACGACTTCCTCGAGCAGTACAACCAGCTGCTGGCCTGGCTGGTGTCCAGCGATCAGAACTTTCTGCAGAAGTCTGTGTCGCTTGGAAGGAATCTACAGGAGAGTAGACGCTTCCTACTGCACCACCACGAGCTCATGCAGCACTTGGAGGTAATTGGCGGTGAATACTCGATTTTTTCAGCTCTCTGAATGGTTATCCTTCATTTTCAGGACAAAGGCGAGCACATCAACAATCTTCTGGAGACGATCAAATCTCACCTGGAGTCGCTGAGCCCACAGCAGAGATATGATGTCGACAGCAAGGCCGAATCACTGCACAAGCACTGGATCGAACTCAAGGACATTGTGCTGAAGCGCGTCGATGTGGTCTCCCTCCTAATCGAGTTCTACGAAAAAGCTGACAAGCTCGACAACGAATACTTCAACCTGGAGCGGGGCCTCGAGCAGGTGTCGGACGAAAAGAAACTGCGATTCATGCAGGACTCGTGGGCGGAGATCAAGCAGTCATTTGCCGAACTCAAGGACTTGGGAGCGCAGCTGCTGAATTTGAAAGTGTGTACCGACGCTAAGTCAGGGAATGGGTTGGGCTCACTCAAAATTTAGGTCACTCTTAGGAACAAGCCTCAGTCGAGGGTCGATGCTTAAGAGATTAAACCGAAAAATTTAAAAGAAAACTTTGAAAAGCTAGGTCTTCTTGCGACAAATGAGGTTTGCGGAAAAATGGTTTATGTTAAGCTAGGATAGAGTGGTAAGGGCTTGGTTAGGGTGCCACTTAACGCTTTTGACGACGTGCGGGTCCTTTAAATAAAATTGGGGGATATGTCTGAAGCTGTTAAGGCATCGTTAGCTAATGTGATTGAGGTCATCTAGATCGCCAAAAAATTATTTGCCTCTTTGACAGAAATGTTGAGAAATGGGTTCTCCTCTTCTCCTCTTTGCCTCTAAAGCTTTCGTAGAAGCCATTGTGAGGGATACCTAACTTGAAGGCGTATGAAAAAAAAGACGCAGTGGCCTGTAAAGATGCCAGTTATGGCCCGTAGATGGAAAAAATTTTACCTCGGTTGAAACATCATTTGATGAGTTGAAAGTTTTCGACTGGCACCTCTGTTTCAGAACGCAAAACGTGTTACGTGAATTTATTGGCCACTTTCTCACATCATTTTTGATGGAAAAATATATGAGTAGTTATATATTAGTCCTTGAGAACAAAGTAAAAGTAATGAAACAGTTCTGTTAACGACTTATCAGTAAAAAACAATTTATTCAAAGTAACTATACACTGCTCTTCTTGCGACTTACTCTCTCTACACTTGCAAATAGACTGTGTAGATCCTGTGCCAAAGTATGTACACATCTTTTCTGTACACACACATGTGTACTGCGTGATCCTTCACACATATTCAGATTAACATTGTGCGTTTCTTATTCAACAATTTTCCAGGCAACTTCCCTGTCTAAAATTACACTACGTACAAAAGTGCGCATCACGGCAAGAATTTGTACAAATAGACTAATCTGTGTACTGAGGACTAAATTTACTTTTGGCAAAGAAACTGGTTGAAGTCAGAAGGCAAGTCGTGATCGTGATGCAATGGGTACAATTTGAGGCCAATAGAATCTTCACAGTCTTTCAGTAACGGCCGTGTTTCTCACACGCATTTGTGCCGAATGGTTAGTAATCCACTCCACGTCTGAGCCTTCATTCACTTCTGTCTCCGATAAGGTTCTCTTGCGAAGTCATTTCTGACACTTAAATTTGAACAAAAAAAAAAAGAAAAAAACAAGCAGACGTTCAAATCTAAGACCAGATTCTGACATCATGAATGAAAGAATCTTTGTAAGGAGCCATAGTTCATGCTGGTCGACACAGCATGAGTTGCATCTAATCAATAGTATATTGCATCAGAAATTTTTGGCAGACTTCTCGTCATCTCCGTCTCTGTGGCAGTCTTCTTCGTCATTCTTTTGAGGAGTATGGAATTTATTATGTTGACAAGTAGAAAGAGGATTCGAACAATGTGTGACTAGTGGCTCCAAGGCTCGAATGCAACATGCTTCCGAACTTAGTTGAAACTGATTGCGGCCGAGCACGATGTCTAGTTGATGGTCGCAGGTGGTATTGACGAAGTCATGCAGCAGTCATCTTCTTAAGTTTTTACTTTTATTAGAGGATATAGATAGAGAGAGATATAGATAGAGAAAGACTTTTAGAACTTTTATAAGAGGCTATTTGGTGCCCCTTTGTTTGCGCACTTTCTGCAGGAGTCATTCAATAGAAAGAACTTTTCGTTCAGACACTTTCTTTTTGTTGCTCACACTATCCGATCTTTTGAATTAAAGCAGATATACAGAGCGGTTGGTTGATCAAACGCGCTTTTCTTTTGGAATACGACAGGGACTAGGATTACACAATTCACGGTCATTAAAATATATATTAAGCTTCTTTGTATTTGCAGCTATACTGCCATCACAAAGAAATATTGATGATGCGTGGTAGTCAAAGACGGTTTTGATTTTTGATGTGGTAGATTCTAAGGGTCTTACTATCCGTGGGGATGGAGATGCCATCTAGGGATGGAATTCATTCCTTTTGCCTGTACAGAGTTATGTGAAAAACCATAACGTTAGATTGGGACATAGCTTAGTTATTAAGAAGGTTGTCGTGGGATAAAAAAGCTCCATCCAGTGAATTTAAGAGACTCATTGCGTCTGAAATCTTGTAACAAGTACCCTTTTTAGTCTCGCCTTAGATGGAAAAATTCTTTAAAAAAACCCTTTTCCATGTATATTACACAATGCCTTAAATTGCGAAGTTTCACGGCAAAGCTTCTTTTTGTATGCAGTGCTTGCAAATTGTTTGACTAACCCCAAAGCGGTTTGTGTTTTTATTTGGTTGTTTTTGTGTGTATTGACTTTATGTTTGATAAAATAATAATTATTATTATTGGCGCTACAGTCCACAGGGGGACCAGGGCCTAGCTTGCTCATCAACTACTCGTGTTGTGCGCGCTACTGTTCTCTCACGAGTTCAAGAAACCCACAGTTTTTTGCCGACTCCGAACGGCTAAATTTGAGAATCTTTCATGGACAGTTATTATTCTTTGAGTGTTGGCAGCAGCTCGAAAGAGGTGGTGCCGTGAAAAATTCGATAAATTATGTTGAGCAGGGAATCGAACCTTGATCCTTCGGCGTGTGAGCGTGGCACTCCACCCACTACGCCACAGCGATATACATTAGTTTGATTTAAATTCGAAAACACATTTAAATATAATGTTAACCGATATCCATGCAGGTCACATACATTGCTTGTCAAGAAGGAACGTCTCTTAAGCTTACGTGAGGAAGACGGCAAATCAAGTTTACCTACCGAACTTCAATTATTTTTTTTTTTTTTTCAAAAAATGAAAAAAAATAGTACACGGCTAATAAAAGAAAGCGACACATTCCGGATTCAAATGTTCCGGATTCAAATGGAAAGAATCGAGTATACAGATTTGACCCTTGAATGTTCACTCGTTAATTTCTTTTTTTATTAAAGTATTCCACTTCTCTCTTAAACACTTAAACTTAAAACTGACTGTTTTTGTTTGCTTTACGCTAGCATAACGTGATGTGAAAATGTTAGTTTTTGAACTTGACTTTCTGATAAAACAGAATCTGCTGGTCTTAATTATTCACTATTGAGCAACAAGTTGTTTATTTCAGTTTTGCATGAAAAAGAAGACGCAGTACTTCAAAAATGTTATGCTAGAATACCAAGGTAGCGAATATGTTTCATAAAGTAGATATACTTACAGCTAAAAATTTTCACCAAATATATAAAAAATCGAATTTTCTTTGAAGTGTAATTGTCCAGTATGCAATTGCCATATCCAGATCCATCCCCTTTTGTCCCTGATCGTAGTTGAACGTAAACTGATAGAAGTCTTGAAATTTAGCCGTTTCACTTAGTTCACCCTCAAGCAATGGTAATTTGGATTTTGGTCTATCTATACCATCCACGTTCGATTCCTAGCTCAACACCAATTTTTCGAATTTTTCACGGAACCACCTTCCACCATCCACACCAAGATCACTCATAATAGTAATTTTTGGAGCGACAGTCCCCAGGGGGACCAGGGCCTAGCTTCCTCAGCAACTTCTCGTGTTGTGCGCGTTACTGTTCTCTCACGAGTGGAAGGGACCTACAGTTTTTTTGCCGACTCCAAACAGCTAAGTTTGAGAAGCTTTCTTAGACAGTTATTACTCTTTGAGTGTTATCATCAGCCCGAAAGAGGTGGTGCCGTGAAAAATTCGAGGTGTTCAGCCGGGAATCGAACCCAGATCCTTCGGCGTGTGAGCGTCGCACTCTGCTCACTACGCCACGACGACCCCTATACCATTACAAAATTCCGTATGAGTAAATTCACATTGAGTTTCTGCACGAAATTTCCATGCAATTATGAGTACCAATTTTGAGTCTGGACTAAGTTCCAAATCATCTAGGAAACGTTTTACACCACACGAGGTTATTTTCTGTGGATCACAGGGATCCCTGTATCGATGGAATAACGCCTCGAAACACTTGCGATCTAGCTCACGAATGTATAGCTCTGGATTTTGAAAATAATTATCACTGGTCTGATCCAACTTCCAATTATTGTATGTTAGGCAATAGATTGCGGTTTGTTCTCCTGTTTGCGTTAGCGATATAAATTTATCTAAAGTAGGTTCTCAACATAGAAACTTTCAGATTGCATATCCTTACTAATTGCAGGTACAGAGCATAACAGTTGTTGAGAAATTCAAAAAAGTTTGTAGCTCGAAGCCAATTCTAAGTATATTGGCACGAAAAGAATATCATTCGGCTGACTGTTTCAAAAGATCGATAAGCTCGCAAGTCAGCTGAAATTTATTTTCTGATATAAGACTGTTCTTCCATTAAGGATCATCATACCACGTCCAGGCCATTGATTTTATTCTTGACTCTATAGTCTTCTGTTGCGTGGTCATCTTAAACATTTCGAATACAAAAATCCGGAGTCATGCAGCACCATCAACCGATATGCATCGCACTTGCGTTGATCTGCATTCCTTCATGTGGATTAGTTTAAGTCTATTTTACCGAAGGGTTTGATATAAATTTCTTATCTACCCAGCACTACACTCAAACTCTCCTAAGACTCCAGTCCGGTGAATGATGGTAAAGAATAACTGTGATAAACAAAAACAAAAAACTGAGGAAGAGCTTGACAAAAGGGTGTTCAATACGTATTATTGCCATATATACAATAATGGCGTCAGTGTGGTTGCCAGCAGCTCAATCGCAAATCCTTTCACTGACTTATGATTATTCCGGCATTTTTGGCATCCAACGACAGCTGAGGATATTCTCATAGACGTCACCGATGCCGCGTGCTATTCGGCTTTACTATAGACCGGTGCAAAGAACTGCTGTGTGACATCAGTGTACCAAACATAATTCACAGCAGCTAACCTTTATACAGTTCACCCTCACAATATACCAACTCCACAGTTGCAGAACTTCGGCAGCTCTGCGTGGTCCATCTGGACAAAAATAAAAAATCTCAATTCAGAATATGGTGTAGTTTGATTGGACTCCAATTAATGCAACTTTGGAAGGATAAAGCTGCTTGGTTTTAGTGATGAACAAGGCAACACAGGCTTGAACCCACATATCGGTTAACATTTTTTTCATCTGCTGTGCGAAATAAGTTGGTTTCTGTTTGAGTAGAGGAGCGACAGGAGAAGTGAGACTGTAATCGCTTCTGGGAACTGTGACTGTTGTAAAAGATCGACTAGTCCCCAAACCAGCTACTTCGAAACTTGCATTTCTTTTCGATACAAGTGTAGTAGAAAAAATAATAATTTAAATAAATGTTTGGCTAGTTTTGAGAAGCCTTCTTAGACAGTTATTACTCTTTGAGTGTTGTCAGCAGCTCGAAAGAGGTGGTGCCCTGAAAAATTCGAAAAAATTGATGTTTAGCGGGCAGTCGAACCTGGATCCTTAGGCGTGTGAGCGTCGCACTCTACCCATTACGCCACGGCGACCACGTTGTAGCGATATAATAATAATATAATAATTATAATTGTTGGTGCGACGATCCACAGAGGGACCACGGCCTAGCTTGCTCATCAACTACGCATGTTGTGCGCGCTTCAGTTCTCACACGAGTAGAGGGGACCTACAGTTTTTTGCCGACTCCAAACAGTTAAGTTTGAGAAGCTGTTTTAGACAGTTATTAATCTTTGAGTGTTGTCAGCAGCTCGAAAGAGGTGGTGCAGTGAAAAATTTGAGGTGTTCAAAAATTCGAGGGAATCGAACCTAGACCCTTCGGCGTGTGAGCGTCGCACTCTATCCACTACGCCACGGCGGCCAACCTGTTGCGATAATGTATTTATTCTCTCTATGCCCTACAACATATGGTTTATGGCCATCTGTTCGTATGATTCACCCGAATTGTCTCCAAAGATTTTAATAACACCCATTGAACTGTAATGAGCACATCTAACGCAAGTATAAATGTCTCAGCGGACATGCACTTGGTCTATTTGGTCTTCTGTTAAAAAACGACACCCAAGCAGAGAGTTGTTTGTCTTTGTTTTCATCTTTTCCGCCCACTTGTCCGGTTCGGCTATTACACAAGAATGTTTGTGCAAGATCTTTGTACCATCGGCAGGCCCTTGACTTTATTTTTTGACTTGATTCTCTTCTGACTCTGAGTGTCATTTGATTTTGACTATTAATAGCTCCACTATCTCAGGACGCCGCCAATGCTCCAGGAATACTATTTCTATAAATCAGCTTTTCGAACTTTAGTCGGAAACAATGAAAGCCCGAACAGCACATTTGGATGCGGAAAAATCAAGGCCCTCTCACATTTATATGCGCTGCAATGACAGTCTTTATCAATTCTCTCCTCGCTTAGAATTGACGTACAGTTAAATTTAGAGATTCGTTCATTAGCCGCACCACACGAAAATCGAATGCTTTTTCCAGTTCAACTTTTCCCTCTCGTTACAATTCACAGCCACTTCTTCTATACTTTCGGCTCGTTTTGTAACTTAATCCTGGTTGTTGAGCTCGCGCAAATTATTAAAAAAAACTCCTTTAAAGCAAGATGTATACAGTGGTTTCACCCATGACTTAAAGATTAATTTTATGTTACATCCATCTAGTAATAAAATTAAATAGAGCACTGCTGCAGATCGATCGGGAAAATCTGAAACACACTTCTCATACCAAATATTCTGTTCTCAAAATTTCGGTCAGACGACAGCATCACTTAATATCTGTATTTGCCCTGGCAGGCATGAAAATTAATCATTTCTCTTTTTGAGAGCATTTCACGTCTGTTCCTGGCAATCCCTCAAAAGCGTCGCCCTCTGCCGATGAATCAAACCATACATCATGTCATTGCTTCATATCGTTTATTTTTGGTTAACATCTTTGTACACAGTGCCCGCCGTGGGGTAGTGGGTAGAGTGCGACGCTCACACGCAGCAGGTCTAGGTTCGATTCCAGGCCCATTATGAATTTTTCGAATTTTTCACGGCATCACCTCTTTCCAGCTGGTGACAACACTCAAAGATTAATAACTGTCTACGAAAGCGTCTTAAACTTCGCCGTTTGGAGTTGGCAAAAACAGTAGGTTCCCATCTACTCGTGTGAGAACAGGAGCGCGCACAACACGAGTAGTTGATGAGTAAGCTAGACCCTGGTCCCCCTGTGGACTTTCGCCCCAACAATTCTTATTATTATCTTTGTACACAGGCCATGTTCGCCTGCTCGTGCTTATGTGCTTCGAAAAAATAGCCCGATGACCTTTCAATAATAATGCTCTCTGGGTTCGGATCCCAACTATAGTTCGGACCCTGCGACATTCGAATTATTTTCCACTCAATGCAACACAGCATGGCTGACCAACACTTCTCAGAAATTGGACGAATGCATTGTTATTTTTCAAAACGCGGGGCTCGTTCTAGGTTGGAAGAGAAAACAGGACATGTGCAATATTTTTGAAATGATATGAATTTTATTTTTTTATAAAACATCGATTTTTGACGTTACGCATAAGTCAAATGTTCGGTCCTTCGAAAAATTCCACGTAGCCCCCAGATTGATAACAAGTGGAGAGCAAACAAACCTTCAAATTGCAAGACCTAGTAGACTACTCAAAGTCTCTCCACTTAGACTGGCTTACTGCCAAATTCCGCGCCTGACAGCGCCTGAATTTATGCAACACTCTTTTACTCCTTTTTGTTTTCCGTCAGTAAGTGAATACTGGGCTGTCTACACGTTTTCGAATGAAACACCAATTTTCAGTGAATGACATGCCATAGAAAGGCAATCATTTTACTGCCGCCTCCATTGTTATTGAGTCTGTAGTCTGCTAATGAATAGGAATAGGAATATGAACACAAAGAGGCCATGGTCCATGGTCGCAGGCATGCCATGAGTCCTTCACGCTTCTCAAAGGCATCTGACCAAAATACTTTCTTTTTCCACAAATCCTCCTCTTATGAACGTCCATGTCAATGACCGCTAGTTGCGTCTGCGAGAGCTGAAATAAGTTAAGTATACATTTTGTTCAGAAAGGCAACCACATCTCACCTGTTCGCAAACTGCTTTGATGTTCCCCGTGTCTTCCGGGCCACACAGGTTGCTTCTTTGGTCATTTCGAATGAAAACGTATGTCCACTATATACATACCGCCAGTAGAAGGCAAGCCAAAACGTCCACTTGTAAGGAGGAAATAATTATCTGCCAGCAGAGTCTAGCAGAGTTACAACGAAACCCATTACCGGCTCTAAACGCTTTCAATTAGAATACTGAACATCAGCCAAAATTGTTTAGTCTTCGGCATACGCCAGAGCGTTCCCGAATAGATGCAGCCATCGACTAATTGCTATCTGTCTGCAAGCAGCATCGACGGACCAGTGACTTTTATGGTCACCTCGTGTTGGATGCCCACAAATGCTTTCGAACGCTCGAAGTGCACACGCGTTTGCTGGTTAATGCCTCAGCACAGCAATCTTTCGAGCTCCGTGATTTATGGGGAAAAGCGAAAAAGTACTTGGAACTGTTACATCATTGGCAACGATGTGCCAAGAAACAGACGCACTCCCTAGCGCTGCTGTGCACTTCACGACTCGTGCGTGGCACACGCTTCAACTCGGCGCACGAACAGGAAAAAACACAAAAAACACAAATCTCTGCTGCTGGTGTGTATTTTCTGAGAAAGAACAACGCCGATACAAAATAGATTCTGTAGCGTGTAGCGAGAGCTATTCTCGCAGCGAGCGGTCGACGAGCCGTTTATTTATTTTCCTCCAGAGTAAGTGTGCTTTCACTAATCCTAACAAAAAAAAAGCGAAGCGATCAAGAAGTATCTTCAGCGCTGGCAATGAGAGCAAATAACAAGAATCTCTAGCATCCTTGCCCTCTGCTTCCTCGAATCTCACGCACGCGTTTAGATATGTTCCGTGGAGAGCGGTCCGCTGGTTCTCCATTTTTAAGCACACACACACACATGCGAGCACTTATTTTTTGTTAAACTCAAACCATCTATTTATGTCACACGCAGATCGTGGATCCGTATCTTGAGACGAAATCTCTGAGATCCGACGTCGAAGATACACTCAACAGTTTCAGTAGCCGTCAGATCGATGTAACAACAAGTTTGGAGAACTTGACAACACAAATCGCCGAGAAGCGTGAAGTTGAGATCATTCTAGAGAAAATCATGAACGACAACCAAGAGGTAAGTTCAGCGTCCGACGCAGGCCGCATTTATCTAGATTGCATTTTTTTTTTTAAATTCTTTCTCACCCTTAGACTGCTAACCGGACAACAAAAGTGGACACCCAGCTGTACCCGATCTTCAGTAGCCCGTCAGTGGACGCGGAGTACCTGCTTCGCGAAACCAAACAAAAACTCACCGCGGTGGTGAGCGACATTGACCAGGCGCAAGACGAGATCGAGGAGCGCATCCAGACCACGCTGGGCATTCAAACAAAGGATGTGGAGTCCCTGCAGAAGATCGACCAGGTGATCAGTAACCTGCGCACTCTCAAGGGCAAGCTGGACGGCATTAAATACGACTACAAGGCCCTGGTCGAGAGTGTGTTGAACTTCGTGGAGAACGTCATCCAGCTGCGGCAGCAGATCGATGATTACTTTGTCGAGCAAAAGTCCAAATTCCCCGATAATAGCTGCGAAAAGATCGATCGCGTTATTGCCGATCACGAGCGGTTCCGCGAAAATTGCATGGATAAATTTAGATCGCTTATAACGCAGAGCGAGCTGCTGATTGATCGTGTGCGTGCACTGGAGCCGATGGGCGCTCGCGAAGTCGACACGGACCGCATACTGAAGCTGCTGGAGAACCTGCGAATTCATTTCGAGTCGGCGAACGGTGCAAGAATGTCGGATCTGGACCGCCTGGAGAAGCTGGAGAGCTTCCGCAGCGATCTGTATGAAATCAACCGCAGCCTGGACAGCGTCAGTCAGCAGCTGAACGACATCAATGGCCAGAACATCGACAGTTTGGCGTCAGCCAAGACGACTTCCCTTGCCTTTGAGTACTTCGAGCGGACAATTGAGGTGAGTTTTGCACGCGCAGTGATTGAAATTTGACAGTGAACGCAAGTGTTTCGACGCAACCCAAAACGCCTGTCCCCAGAGACAAGCAACAGTGGTGCGGGGGCGTTTCAAAGGTGACAGAAGTAATTTATTCTCAAATAGAATGGGACACGTCGACACAGCTGGCAAAATGGAAAAGTGTTGTTCAAGTGATGATTTTCGATGATGGGCCGCCGCGCTCGAACTTGTGGTGATTTTTGTGGGTGGGCTTTTGTGAAAAACAGAAATGTCTGGCCCGTTGGCGGTTGTGTTGGGGTTGCCAAGAAATTCCAGCAGCGACTGTTGTTCCTGCCCACGCCCATAAAGGAGACGGATTTTTGTGTTTGTTTCGTTTGGAGCGTCAGTGCGTTGCAGTTTGTGTTAGGTTTACACTTCCTCGAACTCGGCTGTGCATGTGGCATAATAAACAAACTCGTTCTTGTTGAGATTGGGAATTCATCTGGGAGCTGCAGCCTTAGAGCGGCAGATGGATGCAGCAAGTGTGGGAGTAATTCGGGAAATTGATCAATGTTCTTGTACGACGTCGCCAGCATCGAGTCGAATGGGTTGTAAGCCACGAGTGTGTACGACAGCATTGGGGGGTTGACATCAAATAGGCTTGGTGTTCAAATAGGCTTGTTTGTTTGTCATATTAAGAAAGTAATACCTCGACAAGACTACTAAAACTGATTTTTAAAATTATTTGGTTTGTTTTATGGCCCCTAACTATACAACCGGTAACGTCCAATAAAAAGGCACGATAATGGTAAATAAACACAGTTTTTAGTTTTTTTTTATTGTGGATGAAGGACCTACGAGGGGCGTTCAATATATTCTTGGTATCGATATGAAGAAATATGCGAATTCAATTCACATTGTTTTTATTTTTTTGAAAATACAACACTAACTATTAATGTGAAAGTAAAAACATTTTATTCAAAGTATTGGTCATTGTTTTCTACACATTTTGACCACCTTTCTGCCAATTTGTGAATACCACGTCAATAAAATTGTTCGTCTTTTAAAGCAAACCAATCAGACACCCAATTTTCGACCTCCTCGTAGGAATCAAAGTGCTGCTCAGCCAATGCGTGTCCCATCGATGAAAACAAATGGTAGTCGGAAGGAGCCAAGTCTGGTGAAAACGGCGGGTGGGGTAGCTGCTCCCAGCCAAGTGTTTTGATTGTATCCTGAGCCGGTTTTGCTTTGTGTGCAGCTGCATTGTCATGGAGCAAAATTACCTTGCCGTGTCTTCTGGCCCATTCTGGTCGTTTCTCGATCAATGCATGGTTCAAATTGATCATTTGTTGTCGGTAGCGATCAGTATTAACGATTTCACCAGGTTTTAGGAGCTCGTGGTACAGCACACCTTTCTGGTCCCACCAAACACACAGCTTTGTCTTCTTGCCGAATCGATCTGGTTTTGCAGTCGATGTTGATGATTGTCCCAGATTAACCCATGATTTTTTCTGTTTAGGATTCTTCAAACAACTCCATTCTTCATCGCCAGTAACAATCCGATGCAAAACCGATTTTCTTTCGTGTCTTTGAAGCAAAATTTCACAAGTGTTTTTTTCGGTTTTCCATCCGCACTTTTCCGCACTTTTGGATCTTTCCCATGGCTTTTAAACGGTCAGAAATTGTTTGTTGTGCAACATTTAACATTGCTGCCATTTGCTTCTGACTCAAAGTGTCATCTCCATCCAATATCGTTTGCAATTCGGCGTCTTCAAAATTTTTTGGTGGTCTTCCACGTTCTTCATTTCTCACATCAAAACCATTATTTCTGAACCGTTGAAACCATCTTTTGCATGTTGCTTCTAATAGAGCATGATCACCATATGCCTCAACAAGATTCGTTGCGACTCTGCAGCACTTTTCTTCAAATGAAAACAAAAATTAACGCTTTCCGCAAATCATCACTTTATGGTACACAATTCGACATTTTTAATGACAAAATATGATGTTGTCTGTTCAATGACTTGATGTATACTAGATACTTTTCACAGATGTCATAGCAAACAAACAAAAAATGATATGCGCTCGTTCACAGCAAATGTTCCCTATCGAGACATTTGTTTCTTGACGCTCACTTCATACGGTATACCCGTATTCATTATTTTTTCATATATAATCTCCCTTAACATCAATGCATTTGTTTCATGTTGAGATAACCGTTTTCAAGTATTTAAAAAAAATAAATTTTCTCATTCTCTGCAAAATACTCATTTATTGCGGACTTGAGTTCTTCATCATTTGAAAATCTGTTTTCACGAAGACATTTTTTAAAATCCGTAAACAGAAAATAATCACTTGGGGCAAGGTCTGGACTATAGATTGGGTGTTGGATTTCTTCGAAACACAACAACTCGCGCCGTGTGAACAGGAGCGTTGTCATGAACAAACAACACACACGCTGCGAGTTCATCCCGTCTTTTCTTTTCAATTTCCTCCCGCAAATTATGCAAAGTGGAAGCGTAGGATGTAGCGTTGATGGTACTAACTTTTTGTTTGTGCTCAATGAGCGAGATTCGTTTTGAGTCCCAAAAAACTGTGGTCATGAGCTTTCCGGCAGACAGAGTGACTCTGGGGGGTCTGTTCCTTTTTTATGCCACTGCATGGACTTTTGTTTGCTTTCAGGGTCATAGCGGTGAACCTATGTTACATCCCAACTAACAATTCGATCCATAACACCGTCCGCGTTCTCACTACACATCTCCAAAAGCTCTATACAGCATGCGATTCTCACTTTTTTCTGAGGCGTTGTGAGCATTCGTGGCACCCACCTTGCACTGACCTTTGAAAGGTTAAGGTGGTCATAAAGAATGGTGTGAATGGTACCAGTTGAAAGGTTGGTGATCTCTGCCATTATTTTCACCTTTATTCTGGCATCCTCAAGAACAAGTTTTCGATTTCTTTGATGCTTTCTCCCGTACAAGCAGTAGCAGGGGCGGCAGCTATCACGATGTGAGATAACACCACCATTGAATTTGTAGCGCAAAAGAGCCTTTCTGTTGGAAGCACATATCATCAACATTCAAATCCTGTATTTCTTGCCACAAGAAGTGCTTTACAAGTTAACTCCTTGACTGCATGCTTTTTTCAAAGAAGTACGGTCCGCTGATAACGCCAACCCACCCCAATCAAGCATTCAACGAAACAGTCACCCTTTGTGAATGCATCGTCTTTTCTACAATTACAGCATTTTAATTTTGTTAAAGGCTACCATTCTGATTCTTGTAAAATCCACAGACCAGCTTTCAGTACATAATGGTGGCGAAAAAGAATAACGAAATGCATTTTGATTGTAACGCCCATTTTTCAAAACAGATTTCAACAGTCTTATCGCACTGCTGCAATGTGCACTTTTCCATTTTTTAATTTGCCAAACACTGAAACAAAGAAATGTTAAGTTAAAGTTGGTCGAAAGGTTTGACCTTAAGGTGTGACTCACAATTCACATAGGGCCGTATGATGCGTCGTTTGAGGTTATGGAAAAAAGTCTGGGTTTAGTTATCCCAGACAAAACACACCCCAAAATGTCTCTTTAAGATAGCTTGCTGGATAAAAGAGACGACTAACGTACAATACGGACAGAAAAGCATATCACAATTTCGTTTGTAAGAACGAAACCATTAAAATGTGAAAGATTGAGTTAAACTTGAAACATTACAGATCTGGATAGCAAATTTCAATTTTAAACTCAAATGCATTTGAGGAAATATTAGGTCTTCTTCTTCTTCTTCTTGTCGCGCTACAGTCCGGGGTAGACCTGGGCCTCAATCAACATGCCTCTCCAGCCAGCGCGATCTTTCGCCAGCTGTCTCCAGTTGTGCACTCCAAGTTGGTTGAGGTCCTTCTCCACTTGTGTGCGCCACTTAAGTCTAGGTCGTCCTCTGTTGCGTTGTCCCAATGGCACGGATTCAAAGACTTTTCTGGCCGGAGCAGTGGTGTCCATACGCTCTACATAGCCTAGCCATCTTAAGCGTTATATCCGTAGACGCTTGACTAGGCTCATGCCACAGCATGGGCTGTACACAGTTCGTGGTTGAATCTTCTCCTCCAGATGCCATCGATGCAAACAGGACCAAAAATCGCACGCAAACTAAAGGCTTCCTCATCCGCCTTTGCCAACGTCCAAGATTCCGCGCCATAGAGCTGAACGGGGATGATCAAGCTGTTATATAAAGCGAGCTTCGTCTTTCGAGAGAGGGCTTTATTACTCAATTGCCTCTTGAGCCCAAAGAAACAGCGATTGGCAAGAGTGATTCTGCGTTTGACTTCGATACTGGTGTTGTTGTCCCTATTTACCGCGGAACCGAGATAGACGAAGTCCTTGACTACCTCGAAGTTTCTGCTGCCTAGTGTGACGCTCCGTCCGAGACGTCGATGTTGTGTGTCCTTCCTTGATGACAGCATGTACTTAGTTTTGCCCTCATTTACCGCCAGACCCATTTTAGCCGCTTCCGCATCAATGCCAGCAAACGCCTCATTAACGGCTCGCTGTGTTCGCCCAATCACGTCAATGTCATCAGCGTATGCTAGCAATTGACTTCTGGAAGGTCGTGCCTCTGGTGTTGACTTGTGAGTTACGCACGATCTTCTCGATGATGATGTTAAAAAAATATTAGGTCTACCCCCAAGAAATTGACGAATATTCCTGATCTTTATTTTACCAAGATTTTGTTTAGCTCAGCCCTCATATCAAATACGTGCTCAATTTCTTACGATGTGGTCCTAGTAAGTGATGAACAATTCTAGGTCTCATCGCATAACTTTTAAGACGATCATCGTCGAAACGATTGTATTAAACGAGGTGGTCAAAATTTTGCTTCGTGTAACACTACAATCGCATCGTTTCATATAGTGAAGATGTAAAGTAAAGTCCTTCATTTTTCAAATAGAAAAGAAGTTAGAAACAGTTTGAGAGCTAAGGTGCAATCGAAGTGCTCGGCACAAAGGCAGAAGATAAAAACTATGAAGCAGATAAGCTTGAGACGAAAGAAAAGCACGAAAACTTAACAGAAAGCAAAGAGAAATTCCAAAGTCGTTTCCATTCCACCACCATAACAACTTCTACCTAGGAGCAGTAAAGTGGCACCTAGTCTTAAAATTGGAGGAATAAATTTTGATCACTAACCGCAACTTGGATTGGCGGTTTCCAGGGTTAGTACAAACGCGTCTTTTGATAAGCAAAAGCGTTGAATACAACGTTTACCTTTTCGTGGGAAGTGAAAGACAACCCTATTCATCTCCAAGCATCTTTCGCACTTGTAATAGTCCGACAGAACTTTCACTTTCTTCGTCATCGAAAAACAATACATTGTGTTGCCAACGCATTTTTTACGATTCTTATAAACGATTTCAAAGATAAAACTAAACAACAATCAACCACGAGTAGGAAACGATTGTGAAACAGCAATCATTTAATCACAATCGCTCAGTCGTCAGTATTTGACAGTTCAATGAGTTATACGAAGCATTTGTGAATCGTCTGAAACAACGTTCTGCAGTTTCAAATATTTTAGTGTTACACGAAGCAATACAATCGTCGAAACGACGTCGTCTTACGCGATGAGAGCCCTATAAAAAGATCGGGGTAACGAAAATTGTTCCTCTTCCATAGACTGCTTCTTCATTATGCATTAGAAGAGTTTGATTTCATACCATTCGCAACAGTGGCAGCGCCAAAAGAATGTTCTGTACATTTGGTTTGAATTTTCATCATCTTTTAAAACGTCTGCAACAAAATTGGCATTTGACTGGTCAGGGTTAACTTAAAGAATAAATCTCTTGGATAAAGAGAGGCTGTTGATTATTGTTTCTAAATGCACTTGAATGCTTTTCGAACTTCACACTCGCTTTAAGTATTTCGAAATTCTCAAAACTACTTTATTTCAACCTAAATATTATATTTCCTCTTCATAAAGTGCAGAGTTGCGTAGGAAGACAAAATTTGGCTTGAGAAGGAAACCCTGTACTTGGGTACAACTTTTATAGGTTCGATATACAGAGTCAAAGATTG
This sequence comes from Eristalinus aeneus, assembly GCA_955652365.1. NCBI lineage: Eukaryota > Metazoa > Arthropoda > Insecta > Diptera > Syrphidae > Eristalinus > Eristalinus aeneus. Next base: position 62,634,238 of record OY019134.1, on the reverse strand, counting down.
CAGTGGCTGTCATTTCGCAAAATTTTCAAAAATCTATAATTTTAAATTAAAATACTTTAATTTACATTTAAAATTACTTATTTCCAACTTAAAGCAATGAGAATCATAAACTGGAAGGAAAAAGTTGTTAGTACACTTTAGAACTTTTCTAAATTTGACACCACATGACAGAAAATTGGATGTGCCGTCAGGGTGCAGGGAAAATCAAGTTGGACTGAGAACACATCCTTATAGCCTCTACGCCACAGCAGCCTGGTTGCCAAATATCTACCTTCCACTTCTTTGCTCTTCATTCAATGCTTCATAAAAAGTGTTACAGTGATCAAATTTAGTTCAAATATGCGCCATTTTGTTCGATAATCTGTTTCCATCTGGACGGCAACTTCATAATGCCCCCCTCGTAGAAGCCCACTACTTATTTGCGATGAACTCGGACAGCCACCTTTCACAAGCCTCTCTTGAGCTCAACTTCACACCACCAAGGGCGTTCGCCATGGACAGGAACAGGTTCTAATCACTTGGCGCTATGTCCGGGCTATATGGTGGATGCGATAAAACCTCCCATCTGAGCTCCCGTAGCTTCTGACGAGTCATCAACGAAGTGTGTGGTCTGGCGTTGTCCTGGTGGAACACTACACCCTTCCTGTTGGCCAATTCTGGACGCTTCTGGTCAATCGCCTGCTGCAAGCGATCCAGTTGTTCGCAGTAGATAGTAGAATTAAGCGTCTGGCCATATGGGAGCAGCTCATACTAGTTGATTCCCTTCCAATCCCGCCAAACAGACAGCAAAATTAGATAGTAGATAGTAGAATTAAGCGTCTGGCCATATGGGAGCAGCTCATACTAGTTGATTCCCTTCCAATCCCACCAAACAGACAGCAAAATTTTCCAGACCGTCAAGTCACCAACCGGCTTGGCCAGTGTTTGGGACGAGTCACCGGCTTTCAACAACGACCGTTTTCGCTTGATATTGTCCTATGTGATCCATTTTTCGTCGCTAGTCACCATCCGTTTCAAAAATGGGTCGAGTTCGTTCCGTTTCAGCAGCATATCGCAGGCGTTGATTCGGTCCAGAAGGTGTTTTTGCGTCAAATCATGCGACACCCAAGCATTAAGCTTTTTTTTTATCCAGCCTTCTGCAGATGGTTTAGTATGGTTTGGTGACTAACTCCCATCTCCTGGGCGATTTCACCAGATGCCACGTGCCGCCGGTCTAGCTCGATGATTTCCATGATTCGATCGGTATTCGTCATCACAAGTCTTCCGCCGGCTGGCTTATCCATGGTGTCGTTTTCACCGGCTCTGAATCGTCGAAACCATTCCTGCGCGGTTCAAAGTGATAGGTACCATACCTCAAAACACCATTAATCTCACGGAACGTTTCTCTGGCGGATTTGCCTTAAACGAAGGAAAATTTTAAAACAGCGCAAATTTCGGCGTTGGTGAACTCCATGCTTATACGTCTATAACTGTTGTATGCAATATCCAAACTAATCACGCATAGCGTCGTTTTGTCGGTTATGTCAAGACCTTTCAAATTATGTATAGTACTGCCAGATACGAGCTCTATAGCGCTTTGCAGATAGCCGGAGAATTCATAAGACGAAAAGGCGGAAGGGCGATATTTGGCAACTTTACGAGGAGGAATAATTTCCCATTAGAATTTTATCAAATTTGCTTGGCAATTAAATGCGTTTCCAATTCCAATCTTGAGGCAACAAATACAGAAGGGGAACACTGGTTGTAACAGAAAAAGCCACATTTCCAAAGAGCTGTAATGACCTTCAGTTCGTTTATTTAAACAAAAAAATATTTGTTTATCGTCGAAATTGATAAGAATTGCAGTTACCGACCTCCAGACTATTATTGTCTACTTACCACAGTTCTATTTGGACATGTATGTATTCCAGCACAGCCCGCTCTAACGTATCACTGCTATTCAGTTAGATTTGAGATTTCCTTCTGTAAGTTTTCCTTCTGTACCAGGAATTTAGATAAGAGGAAATCGTAAGAGTCTAAGTAAGACACTTCCCCCCCGGCCATTTTAAAAGTTCTTGAATAAAATTTAGTTTAATGAATTAACAACATCGGCGATACAGCAAAGATCCGGTTTTGGCTTGATCTCCATTCCTCCCGGTCACGTGTTGACTTCATCCAGCAGCGCACGGCAAGACTTTGGTGGTCCTGCTCTTTAGCATCTCTCCAGCGTAGGTATGACCTTCCAAGCTGCTATCTGTTATAAAAAGAGTTAAATAGTAGTTCCGGGACCGGTTCCTCTTCACACTTGCTCATTTTTTGATCACAGTGAATGACACGGTGGACACATAAAAACATGTAAAATATCTCCCTTCCGCCTTTTTGTCTTTTGAATTTTGCGGCTATGTACAAAGCGCTACGGAGCTCGTATCTGGCAGTACTATACATCATTTGAAAGGTCTTGACATAACCGACAAAACGACGCTATGCGTGATTAGTTTGGATATTGCGTTCAACAGTTATAGACGTGTAAACATGGAGTTCACTAACGCCGAAATTCAAGCTTTTACAGCTTTCTTTCGTTGAATGCAAATCCGCTTGAAAAACGTTCCGTGAGATTAATGGTGTTTTGGAGAGCCGGTGGAAACGACACCATGGATAAGCCAGCAGGCTGAAGACCTGTGACGAATACCGATCGAATTATGGAAATCCTTGAGTCAGACCGGCATGTGGCATCTCGTGTTGATGTCAGCTATGGGAGTTAGTCACCAAACCATTCTAAACCATCTGCAGAAGGCTGGATACAAAAAAAAGCTTAATGCTTGGGTGTCGCATGATTTGACGCAAAAACACCTTCTGGACCGAATCAACGCCTGCGTTATGCTGCTGAAACGGAACGAATTCGACCCAGTTTTGCAACGGATGGTGATTGGCGATGAAAAATGGATCACATACGACTTCGTTAAACTTTTCCATGATTATTTAGGTTCCCCACGGCCAACACTCTCAAAAAAGGTTCATCCACACAAATTGCCTTCCTCCATAACGATAAGACCAACAAAGTTCAGTACCACTTGCCTTTTACGAGTGAAGGCGTTAAGTGGACTGGAAGCCGCCATTTCATTGTCTCAGAGAACACGCATCAATTACGCTTTTCAGCCACTTCGCTGTGTTCTGCACACATTCGCCTTTAAAAAAAAAACAAATCTATAAAAACATAACGAATCCTAGGAGAGAAGGAAAAATTCATGTATCATATGGCTCATGGCGAGCAAATAACTTTTATGGTCGTCGGCTGCGCAAAAATTAATTTGAGCGGAAAATTTGCTCAGAATACTTTTTGCGCCGATGACGACCATAACAGCAGAATCTTAATCTATTCTCAAGGGTGCTCGTTATTTTTTCGTCCATCCCCCATTTCAACACGGACGTCTTGGAGTGCCTTGCGTCAAACACGTAATGTCAACTTAACACGATTTAATGGTTTGGCAATCTGCCGACTGTCCTAAATTCTCCCGCATTTGAACTGACGGAAGTGATTTTCTCCGTTGATCAAGACCACATTCGATTGCACGGATCGTTAGTTCAAAATTTGCGAAGCTTTGTGTGCATCAAATGAGCACTGGAACTCTATGTATGTTGACTAGTTCAATCGATTTCGTTTATTCGACCCCAAAAACAACAAACACTGCAACACTCGGCCGACATTTTCGATCGAACCCGAAATTCCCCGCGAATTCGGCCCGAATTGTGTGCCCATTGGAGCTGTTTGACTTCCCCCGACACGTTCAGGATAAACATAAGATTCCGTGTGCTCACGGCGCGATCGAATGTTTACGAAATAAATTACTCGATCGTGGCCGAAAGTTTTATCGTGTAGTAAAACGAATTTTAGTTCTGTGCCAATTTCAATTACCGCCAGCCAGCGGAGGGGTCAGCTGTCTGACTGTCTTATCACCCGAGCGGAATCGGGTGCTTGTTGTCGACAAATTATTTTGAATAAATCACTTTGTTGGTATCCTGACCCAAAAATAACGAACAGATTTCCCCAGTGACATCATGGCCACTGACGGTGGTGCAGAAGCCGATGGGAAAACCCGATTCCGGCAGAAAGGGGATGACAGCGGCGCTGGTAATGGAGGGTGGTCTGTTCTCTGCCGGCTGTTGAGCATGAATTTTTGTTCGCCAACTCCGACGCTGGGATGTCTAAACAGTGTCAGTGAGAATGAGTTTTATGGACGGGAAGGGTGGTGCACGAAATAAACTCTACCGGCTGTTTATGTGGGAGCAATGGGGTTATACGTTTGACGGCTGCTCATGAGGCGTCTAGCAGATGACTGCCTCTGATGCACAGAGTTTGCTTTCGCCTGGATACGCATTCGGGCGCCTAATTATGGGGTCGCGTCGGCCAGACGGATGAATTATTGAAAGCTTTTGGTAGGTGACATTAAAATTTGACGATCGCGAGGGATCACTAATTGGCTGGAATTTTTGAATATTAACATTTCTGAGACGATTTCGAAAGGCGGAATGTGTTTGTTCGAAATTAAGCAATTTTACCACAAACACTGAGAAGTGAAGTAGTCTGTTGGTATTCTTGGCCAAACCAATGACTGGCGAGAGTGGAGGTTTTGTACGTGGATTTTGACTTTTTTGGAGGATTTCAAACAGCTCTGTATGAAGATCGACGAATGATGGGGTTGTAATGAATTTCTGATAAAAAGTTTGTTTATAGAACCAAGAAAGTCATGCAAGAATTGGCTTTTGCACAAAATGTTTCGATGGTGATCTTTAAATAATTCAACGAGATGCACCTTTAGAGATATCATGAAATCAAGCGAGCAGTGCTTAAAAGTAGCTTATGTCCGCCATACCTCTAACTGTGTCGGTATGGAGCAAATGTCTGATAAGTTTATAGTTCTTGCTGTTGATTTTTATTTGTCTTCAACGCAACTCCAAATTTCTGAATTCGATATCGTTCCCTGGATCAGTGGTGACTCTTAATGGTGTTGAAGGATTATGTGGTTTAGCTTTTAAAAAACGTCAAGCCATTTTTGTGACCCTTATCTTTGTAATATGTTTGACGATGGCAGTTCACTGACACCTTCTCAATGTTAGTTAGTTAGTTTATTGACTTCGTATTAATTTACAAATTGCATATTAGAATTACAGCAATTAATGTTAAGTCTTTGTATGGTGTAACCGAAGGCCGTCTACCAGAACGACATTTTAATTTAATTTATAAAGATAACAAAAAGGAACGAAAAAATTTTAAAAGCGAAAAAAAGAAAAGCTGATAAACATTGATTCTTTTCTTAAAAAATATGAGGCTTAAAAAGTTTCTTGAATAATTTACTTTCTGTACCGAAGAGCATTTAAAGTATATCCTGCTACAAGCTCCCAACCTCGTTCACCATTCAGAATAGCCATGGCTTCTTCTAAATTAAGGGTGTCCGCGGGAAAGAAACACCTCCGAATTTCCTTGAGGATTGGACAAATTCCCAATAAGTGATAAATATCCTCGCACTCCTTCAAATTGCATAAGTTGCACAGTATTGGTAGATCAGCTCAGTGGGGTATATAATTCAGCTCTGCTACTTCACCCCTCCTCAATGCTTTCACTCTTCTTTGTTTTCTGAATGCCTTGAATGACTTTCATTTGAAACAAGGAAGTGCGTCACTCTGTTAAATACCCCTGATTCTGCCACATGACTTTCCCCAATCTGTGAACTGTTTTGGCCCTGTGAGCATCGATAGATAGCAAAAAATTATCTTTTTCTTCTTCTTCTTGTGTCGCTACAGTTCGGGGGCGTCCAGGGCCTCAACCAAAATGCCTCTCCAGCCAGCACGATTTTTCGCCAGCTGCTTCCAGTTCCGCACTCCAAATTGGTTGAGCTCCTTCTCCACTTGTGTGCGCCACCCTAGCCTAGGCCCTCCTCTGTTGCGTTGTCCCAATGGGTCAGACCGAGAGCCAATGTGGTCAAATCTAGCATTGCCTCCCAGAATGATGAATTTTTTATGATTTATAATCCGCCCATACACTATGTTTGGAAGGATGCATTGTATCCCCTTCGCCTTCGAAGCGTAAAAACCAATTTAACACAAGTACTGAAGTGACCGCCGCGGCATAGTGGGTAGAGTGCGACACTCAGACGCCCTTGCTCGATTCCCGCCTGAACACTTCGAATTTTTCACGTCACCACCTCTTTCGAGCTGCTGACAACACTCAAAGAGTCAGAACTGTCTAAGAAAGCTTCGCCGTTCGGAGTCGGCAAGAAACTGTAGATCCCTTCTACACGCACAACACGAGTAGTTGATGAGCAAGCTAGGCCCGCTTTGGACCTTGGCGCTATAATAATAATTGTTGGCGCTACAGTCCAAAGGGGGACCAGGGCCTAGATTGCTCATCAACTACTCGTGTTGTGCGCGCTACTGTTCTCTCACGAGTAGAAGGGACCTTCAGTTTTTTGCCGACTCCGAACGGCGAAATTTGAGAAGCTTTCTTAGACAGTTATTACTCCTTGAGTGTTGTCAGCAGCTCGAAAGAGGTGGTGCCGTGAACAATTCGAAAAATTGGTGTTGAACTGGGAGTCGAACCTAGACCCTTCGGCGTGTGAGCTTCGCACTCTACCCACTACGCCACGGAGACCACACTGGACCTTGGCGCTATCCAATTATTATTATTTTTTCTAGAGCTTAATGACTTTATTGATACACACTCTCCGTTTAACGAATTGCGACTCCCTGCACAGTGGCTGGCGCTGGCTTTTATACGCTGCGATTATAATGTTACAGTCAAGCCATCCCAACACCGGTCTCGTCCGCGAGATCAGAGCGGTCATCCTTAGTATTGTAACCAGCAAAACCTTATTCTTAGAGTCCACACCAGGGCTTCGTCTTGATGCGAGGATGGATGTCAGCTTTCGTTTGTTGCATATGTGACGTGTCCTCTACCAACTACCCGTCTCTCGGCAATACCTTGATATACATAAAAGCCCTGCAGCAGCCTCCTTCACTCACCGGTCGCTGTAGGATTGTTCTCTCTGAGGATGAGGTCTTTCACTTAATATGACGTCGGTCGTTGGCGTTTTGAGTCATACCTCACTTTCTAATGCCTCTGGGTTCCTTCAATGTTAATTTAGGCGGCATGCTGTCGCTTCTATATCTTTCTTTCAACTCCAGAAGCAGCTTATCCCCTGATATGATTTTTGGCTTATAAGTAACCAAGAACTTGTTCAGTGACGCCTTTGTCGTGCAGTTTCAGGCTCCATTGGACTGCTTGGAGATGAATTGCTCAGTGGAGTCCCCCTCCTCCTGACTGCATAAACTCGAGAGACGAGAGTATAGTGCGGTTGCATCTTTCAACATTCCCGTTTCCTGGTAGTATCCTAATTGCGGCCTTCATGTTCTGCACCTCGTTTTCCGTGCAGAGCCTTTCGTGGCAGCCGAAACTACGTTAAAACGTTAGAACGCCTTTGTTGTTCGTGATCATTCCTGCTCGTAAGATTGCGTTCCTGGTGAAGCACCAAAACGTAACTGGCTTCCCTTAACTTTTGTGAACGGCCCGAGTTGATCCAGGTGCACGGTGTCGAAAGGAAGTGGAACGCGTTCTTAGGTTTCTATGTACCCTTTGAACTTACGATGGGCGTTTAATGTATTCTCGACTTGAGTTCTTCATCATCCGAAAATCTTTATCCACGAAAACATTTTTTCAAATCCGGAAACAGAAAATAATCACTTGGGGCAAAGTCTGGACTATAGTGTGAATGTTGGATTTCTTCGACACCACAATCTCGCGCCGTGTGAACAGGACCGTTGTCATGAAGAACCAACACAAACGCTGTGAGTTTACCCCGTCTTTTCTTTTTAATTTACTCCCGCAAATTATGCTATGTGGAAGCGTAGGATGTGGCGGTGATGGTTTCACCTTATCTTTTGTACTCAATGAGCAAGGCTTCACCCCTATACCGGGAATATATTGACCGCCCCTCGCACATTCTCTCTTTCGTACTCCATGATTTAATGTAGCTCCTCGTAAAGTTTTTACCGTCGAATTCCAAAAATCGTATTTGGGTTGTGCGGAAAGAGCCAGGGCGCTCAATAGAGTGGGCCGTAAGTAATGAAGTTATAATGGGCGCCACGCAGTTGTTGAATTTTCGGCAACACGCTTCCTACCTCGAAATCTGCGTCAAAAAGGAGAAATCCAAATTCTCCCTCAAAACCGCGACGAACAGACAAAACGAAACAAAAAACGGCACACAACAACAACAAACAAAGTAATGTACGAACGATTGTCCTAATCTCTAGACTCTAGACAGTATTTGACCGAGTCCGACGTTCTACCAGCTGCACTATTGAGACCCCACATCATCTCCGGGAAATTTGATGACGTCATGATCAATGTCTCCATACGCCCACCTCCCATACTGCATCTGCAGAATGTTTTCAGCAAAAACCTTTCAAAGTGGAAACCCAAAATAAAGCCACTCATCTCATTGAACCAAAACCCAGTCCAGGGATTTTTTCACGGCGTAAAGACCCGCGTTCTCGTGGCACAGCTTGAGGATCCTCCTCCTTTGGGAGTAGCCACCTCTCTTCTCCTCTTTCCTTGTGAAATAAGCGCATACCCCGAACAACGAAGTCTTTCTCCAGATGCCCTTTAGCCGACGAGCTCTCCTTAGCTATCAACCTATTGCGTCGCTTTGCAGCTTTAGGTCTGCGTTGTTGTGACCAAGACTTCGTTTGAGATGTGCACATTCAGAGCCTTCGCAGATTCCTCTTCTGCCTCTCGTGCGTCGTGTCTCGTTTAAAGTGTTCACTGGCGGCCTTTCGTTAAACGAAAACTAGGTTCTCGTCCTTGATACTTTGACGAGGAAGTCTGCGTTTTTACTGACTAAAACCAACGTAAACTACAACTAATTAACATCCACCAGCAAACCTTCCAAAGAATTGCAAACTGCTTCCACTCCCTGTTGTGCACTTACACTCACACCGAAAATGAGAAAAGTAATTTCTCCCTCAATGCACAACTGCTCCAATGTACGCAATAGAAATATGTTCCACTTTAGTGGCCTACTGCCCACGCGCCGAGATTAGACAAATTAATATTTCCACCAGAAATTTCGACTATAAGCTGCCGAACGCATGGCGCATCGCCCGCGACGCCACCACGGTCCATGGGCCGTGATGAGATAATAAATCTCACGAACTAATGATGTGAATTTTATTTTGGGACTCGGTTTATGAATATCCGAAATAGAGACGCAAAGCAGATTCCTTTTCAATATCACGCCACTGACAGACAAATGTGTTTTTCTTTCACTTTCGCAGCTGCTGGAGAAGCGCATCACCAGCTTCACGGAGACGTCACAGTCGCTGTACAGCAGCAACCCGGAGAGCGAACAGTTTGTGCGGGATGAGCTGAAGAAGTTAGAGGAGAAGTGGCGCAATTTCAAGGAGCAAGTGAAGGCGAAGCGCAGCTCCCTGAACTCAGCAACGGACTTTTTCGACATTGTTGAGAAGGTAAGTCATAGCCTGGCTCAGAGCCTTGTTCGATGGCCTAACAGGATTTTTTGTTCGGTTTCAGATTGAGGCTGAGTATAGGGAGATAAGCTACTTCCACACCAGCGTGACGAACAAGGTGAACTTCCTGAGGGACCCGGTGGAGGCGTCAAACTTAGTTAACGACATCGAGACATATGTAGGTGCTCGAGAGGGCCGGCTGCGCGACAGTCTGGAAAAGGCGCAACAGTCTGGCCACGACGGCAGGAAGGTGATCGAACTGCAGACAGACGTCCTGCAGCTCTTCCAGTCGTTCATGAAGCTGAAGACCGACATCAGCCTCGTGCAGGAACGCATGAAGATGGAAGAACGTCTGAGAGAACAGCAAGAGCAGGCGGCGAAGGAACAGGCTGAACGGGAGAGACTCGCCAAGGAGCAGGCAGAACGTGAACGCTTGGCACGGGAACAAGCCGAGAAGGAACGCATTGCCTGGGAAAAGGCGGAAATGGAGAGGCTTTCAAGGGAGCTAGCCGAACGAGAGAGGTTGGCCAATGAATTGGCCGAAAGGGAACGACTGGCACGTGAACAAGCGGAGCGGGAACGTATTGCTTGGGAGCAGAACGAACGAGAGCGACTGACAAAAGAGTTCGCCGAGAGGGAACGCATCGCACGGGAGCAGGCCGAGAAAGAAAGGATAGCTTGGGAACAGGAACGTGAAAGGGCAAGGGAACAGGCTGAAAAGGAGTTCGCTGAGAGAGAACGTCTGGCAAGAGAGCAAGCACAGCGAGAATACGCAGACAGGGAACGTCAAGCTTGGGAGCAAGCCGAGAAAGAACGTCTGGCCAGAGAGCAGGCACTACGAGAAATCGCCGAGCGAGAGCGACTGGCAAGGGAACAAGCCGAAAAGGAACGTCAAGTCAGAGAACAAGCTTTGCGAGAAATTGCAGAGAGGGAGCGTCTGGCAAGGGAAGAGGCAGAACGGGAACGACTTGCCCGAGAACAAGCTCTGAAAGACAGTTCTGAACGCGAGCGCCTCGCCAGGGAACAGGCCGAAAAAGAACGTATTGCTAGGGAACAAATCGAAAAGGAGTACGCTGAAAGAGAAAGAATCCTAAAGGAACGAGCAGAAATCGAGAGAATCGCCCGAGAAAAGGAGGAAAAAGAACGCATCATCAGGGAGCAAACAGAAACCATTACAATCATCAAGGACCACTCCAACAACGATCAAGTAGCCCAACCCGCACACATCGAGGATATCCGCAAGGAACAGAAGATAGACGAAATGTTCTCGGAGATCAAGTACGCGCCACCGCGTTTCACTGTGCCACTAAAGGACGCTGTGACAAAGGAGGGAGACAAGTTCACCTTCAAATGCGAGGTCACCGGAAATCCTCCACCCACCGTGGAGTGGTACAAGGACGGAATCCTGATTCACAACAACCCAGACTACAAGACCTCATTGACCAACGATGGCATTTGCACTCTGCTCATTGAGGAAACCTTCGTTGCGGACTCGGCCAGGTTCAGTTGCCGTGCGTCCAACCTCGTCGGCGTCTCAGACACCACTGCCACGCTCTCAGTCAAGGAGAACCCAGCCGAGGCTCAAATGACGCCACCACGCATTGTGCAGTTCCTCCAGAGCGGCAAGGCCACCGAGGGCAGTTCCTTTGAGTTCGTCTGCGTCGTCACTGGAAACCCCCTGCCCACCGTGCAGTGGTACAAGAACGACAAGTGCATCGACGACAGCCCCGACTACATCATCAGCTACAACAACGGCGAAGCGAAGCTTCGGTTCGAAGAGGTCTTCCTCGAGGATGACGCCATTTACACATGCAGCGCCTCAAATCCAGTCGGACTTCAGCACTGCTCTGCCAGTCTGATTGTGGAACGTAAGTTTAACCGAGTTTCACAGTCTGGACAGGAACCCTAACAATTTGTATTTTGCAGCTCTTGAGCCCACCGAAATGCCGCACTTCAAGATACCGCTGACAAACGTTATGGGTCGCGTCGGCCAGAAGATCAAGCTGGAGGCTCTAGTGGGCGGCATACCCCGGCCGGATATTTACTGGACGCACAACGGAAAGCCGTACGTAGGTCGTGACGTCAGGGTAAGTGCCAAAAAAGTGTCCATTTTCCTCAACCCTCACTCACCTGTTCCTCGCTTTGCTCGTCGATCACAAAGTGTTACGTGGCAATTTGCCATTATGAACAGAGCCGTGCTATTGGGGCCGCCCGAAAAGAGCACTGCCGTAATTTCTTCTTCTGTCAGTTGTCAGTTATGGTTTTTTCTTGGCAGACACCCGACAGAGGAAAGGTCTGCTTTCCAACCAGACACTGATGAAATCTCTGTGTGATGCCAAGTTTGATGGGACTTGCCTTTACTAAGAATTCAGTGCCGTTTGAAATTGATGTGAGTGACAGCGTTAAATGATTTCGGACTTAGTGCCTCTGTTCGGCGATTAGCTTGTTAATCATTTCCGGGGGGCGAGTTGCATTTGCGGTCGTGCCTGGCTGACCTTGTCACACTAAACTTGACGTTGGGCGCCAGATTGGAATGAAGGGATTGATTTTTTAAGAGGGCCTTTGACACGAAGTGTAATTTCGAATTAAGGGAACTGCGTGGCGCAAGAAATCTAATGAGAATCAATTTCTCGAACGATTTACAACGTACTTGGTGTAATAAATTCGCGTTTTAACTTCAAAAGCATTCGCCTGTCGTTAGGAAGCCAACGCGCTCGTAAATTTGTCTTGCATTCAACGGGTTATGACGGCTTATTTAAACTTTCAAAAATAGTGGGAAGCATCTGAGTTTTATTGGTGCTCATAAACAGCCCATAATGTAGTTCTGAGTTGGTAGGATGACTGCGTGAGCTTCATACTGACATACAGCGCACAGCCATTCGCTTTTGATTTTTTTTTTTCATGAGTATAACACGAAGCGCAATTCCACGTCATTGGGCAACACCTTGTTTAGGAAATCAGAGCGACTGCCTTGGCGGTGGAAGGGAAGGATTCAATGATGAATACGAAATGTCTTCAGATTATGTCAATCGTGAATTTTTGAATGCCACTTGCCGGGCTTGAAACGTTAATAAACGGATAAAGGAACAGAAACTGGCTTGCCTAAGACTTAGGCTTATAGAAAATAGACATGAACAGAACTATTACACACCATGGTACGTTTCTGATTAGAGAATATATTTAGAAAGCGTCTGGTATCATTTGAAGGGTCATTAAAATTGTGTTCTTCTTCTTCTACTTTTTGTGGCGCTATAGTCCGGGGTGGACCTGGGCCTCAACCAACATGCCTCTTCAGCCAGCACGATTTTTCGCCAGCTGTCTCCAGTTGCGCACTCCAAGTTGGTTGAGGTCCTTCTCCACTTGTGTGCGCCACTTAAGTCCAGGTCGTCCTCTGTTGCGTTGTCCCAATGGCACGGATTCAAAGACTCAAAAATTGTGTAACCCAATCAAAATGTGTTCAAAGCCAAGTGCCTAGCTCTTCAATCAATACAAATTTCTTTTGAAAGCGCAATTCAATATGGTATAAGTTTTGTCATACTTAAATGGCGCCATCCACGCTTCAAGGAAAACAAATCGCATTTGCCCACAATGGTGCTCTTGACAAGGCGAAGGCAATGGGCTCCAAGGCGTTCGAGTAATGGAGTCTTCTTTCGAAAGACTAAGCTGGATCTGTAAAAGAGCATTATCATCTTAGTCAATTTAATAATAATAATTTGTTGGTGCTACAGTCCATAGGCGGACCAGGGCCAAGCTTGCCCATCAACTGCTCGTGTTGTGCGCGCTACTGTTCTTACACCATTAAAAGGGACCTACAGTTTTTTAACGACTCCGAACGGCGAAGTTTGAGAAGCTTTCCTATACAGTTATTACTCTTTGAGTGTTGTCAGCACCTCGAAAGAGGTTGTACCGTGAAAAATTCGAAAAATTGGTATTGAGTTGGGAATCGAACCTAGACCCTTTGACGCGTGAGCGTCGCACTCTACCCACTACGCCAGGGCGACCATCTTAATCAATTTGCAAGTAGTAAAAACTTGAACGTTACTTAAAACTGATGAGGCAGCCCTAAGCCTTTTCGAAATAAAAGTTCTGCGAGCCATTGTTAGTCCTGTTTGCGTTATTGGCATTTGGTAAGGAAGGTTGAAGGACGGACTTTACGAGCTGTACGGTGGCGTGCGCCGTCTTAAACGTCTTCGAAATTAACACTTAGGAGCGCTATACCTTGTTGACCGAATGAATGCAACTGGTTTAGCGCGACAAATCTTCGAATCCGAATTAATGAGACAATGCAACAGAGTAAAACTAGACTAAGATGGTGGCTAGGCCATGTAGAGCGTATGGACACCACTGCTCCGGCCCGAAAAGTCTTTGAATCCGAGCCATTGGGACAACGCAACAGAGGACGACCTAGACTGAAGCGGCGCACACAAGTGGAGAATGACCTCAACCAACTTGGAGTGCGCAACTGGAGACAGCTGGCGAAAGATCGTGCTGGCTGGAGAGGTATGTTGGTTGAGGCCCAGGCCCACCCCGGACTGTAGCGCCACAAGAAGAAGAAGAAGAAGATGATGCACACAAGTGGAGAAGGACCTTTACCAGCTTGGTGTGCACAATTAGAGGTAGCGGGCGAGACGTTGGCTGAAGAGGCATGTTTAAGGAGACCCAGGATCACTCTGTTTTGCTGTGTCCCACAAAGAAAAAAACAAAGGAATGAGAGGCTCGTAGACCCTCCTAAAATAAAATAACTCTGCTTACTTAAATTTAATAAGGAAGTCCAAACCCCTGGTGAAAAGAAACGTGTTTATCCTTTCATTTTGTTTGAAAACATTTTCGCTAGAAGATATCATCGTTTGAAAACTAAGGAAAATCTGTAACAATATCGTCACACGGTGCTTCTTCATTATACAATGGCTTGAAGGAATAAACTTAAATTTGTACTTGACGTATAAGACAACTCCTCTAGTTTCATCCTTTGATGTCGACTCTAAACTGTAAGTGCTTTCGGATTGTTACAAAATAATGTAATAAGCAAAATTGATTTTTAAACGTTTGCTTCTAGTCACGTGTCAACTTAGAATATAGTGTTGTTAAATTAATTCGTCTTAGTGCTCTACCTTGTTTTTAAACATGTATGTGAGAGATGATAGAGGTGACGTATTTTTAAAAGCGGTTTAAAGATTCGTCTAGAGGACTAGATACCTAGCATATACCGCCTCCTTGGCTCTGCTTGTAGCATTCAACGGGCTCGAATTGTTTGTTAACACGTGCTCAAGTTCCTCTCTTACGAGTCAGAAATAAGCGCTATTTCCCCACTACAACGCACAACACGATCACTTTTAGAACAAACCTATGTCCTGATGGAATGTGGTCCGGACCAATTGATTGCGTCTTTATACACAAAATACGTAAAAAATTTAACACGTTAATCGTTGTCTGTCGGGTATAGTACTTTTTTCTATTTCTCTGGTGATTTCCCAAAATTATCTCTACAAAATTAGTCTTCTCTGAAATCGAACTTATCATTGAGCTGTTCTTCGATTAATTCAAAAGACCCAAACCGTAGACACCTCAAATCGTTATGCATCCACCCAGAAGTCAGTTGTCAGGAGAAGCAAGGTCTGGAGAGTACGACAGGTGGGGTAAGAGCTCCGATTTCAGTGGTTTTGACCACAACAGCTACGTGGGGTCGAGCGTTATCGTGTTGCAATTTTCGTTTTTTTATGCAATATACAGCTTAAACGCATTAGTTATAGTCGATGTAGTTACCCATCAATGGTTTCGCTTGGTTTAAGCAGCTCATAGTGCACTAAATCCGTCTAATCCCACTGTATGCAGAATATGACTTTTCGACAATATGGACAATGAAAGGATTCACCAGAGGTCTAATCACGGATGACGACTATCGTGAGACAATATCATTCAAACGAGAGTTTTGCATCTCGTAAACAAAAAAAACAACAATATGGACAAAATGATATAATTTTGGTTGCTTCATGTACTCTCAAAACTGCCTATCTCTATCGTCCTGACGACCTGCTTTTGACGATATCTATTTCAGCATCGTTTTGCATTGGGCTGGCATGAAAGTGGTGAAAATTTGAAGAAAAATGTAAGAATAAAAATGTAATCAGTAATTATAAAATGTTTTGGATATAATCCTCAGCTTAAGGAAGTATGAATGTACATTCAAAATTATTTAAAAAAATATTTCCTGAAATCAAACTTCATACATTTTATGAGCTCCTCTCGTACAGCCGTTCGCTCATTCGTAGTGTGTACACACCCAACAAAACAATGAAAACCAGCAGGTAGTCGTTATTCATTGTTTTGTTGTGTGTGTACAGTTAGAGATAGTTACGGTCAGTAGCCCTCAAACTGTGTATAAAATCGGCCGTAGACGAGACGATAGTGGGTGGGTTATGTGAAGCAAATTATCGACGATATCGTTTTGGTGTCACCTCTTTCGAGCTGCTGACAACACTCAAAGAGTAATAACTGTCTAAGAAAGCTTCTCAAATTTCGCCGTTCGGAGTCGTCAAAAAACTGTAGGTCTCTTCTACTCGTGAGAGAACAGTAGCGCGCACAACACGAGTAGTTGATGAGCAAGATAGGCCCTGGTCCCCCTTTGGACTGTATCGCCAACAATTATTATTATCGTTTTGGTGTATCGTCAGGGCGATAGTCGTTTGAAAAGTTACATGATTGCAGCCCAGGCTTTACATGGTTACTGTAGTATATTCTTTTTCACCTTCAGGCACCAGCCGGTGCAAATATCTCTTCCTTTGATGTCTTTCAAAAAACAGTTCCGAGAGGAAAACTTGCCGGTTTCTACTTGCACGACAGCTAACATAGTAATAGCTTTGCTTTTGAACAAATCCACATTTCTCAAATTTTGTTTTCTGGACTATTGTTTTCTGAGTCAATTTCACCGATACTGTGAGCTCACTTTGCATTTGGCACAGATCTTGCACCAATGAAGCCTCTAATTCCTAATCTTCAAACTAGCTGATCGAACGTCTTGATCAGATCAACCGTCAACGCTAAAATCTGAATTTTCAAAGCGTGGATACCATTCTCTGCATGATCTTAAATTAGATCGGCGCAGGTTCGTCAAAAACGTCCACAACCATTTGTTTTCAGCCAAATGTTATAGTTAAGGAAGAGTTACAGTTAAGAAGAAGAATCAAAAGTTCAAGCAAATGGTGTTTATTCTCATAAAACAAATCCGGACATTTTCAAAGAGCCGCAAAAACACTGTTTCTGTCTCTAACAGATGATGTCTCACACTAACTATTGCTGACAAATGCCAAACCTTTCCAATGAATTATTTAATCACTTCCAAGATCAGCTTAAAACTTGCAGGTGACGCCATCTCTTTACCAAATTTATTTGTGCTCCTCTAAGCGGGACACAGAAAACGAATAAGGAAACGTCTCGTGCATTCCCTGAAGGCGCACGTCTTTTCTCTTGCACTTCATTTCGTCTTTCTGCTAGACCTTACCAACAAAACCCTTACGGAATAAAATAACGACCGGAATGATCATATCGTGTCTGGGTCTTCATGATGCAGTGGATGCGTCGGGAAAACGTGCGGGATTGTTCGGATTTGGCAGAGAGATGTCGTCCATCTGCGTTGCGGCAGGCAAGCTATTCAGCTGACTGCTACATTCTTCGTTTTGCATGTAGCCTTATTGCTGCTCCTCATTGCTACGCAGTTCTATAAACTATACACAATGTTCGACGATGTACCGCCCCACATCATTATTATCGTATCGTTCGATTGCATGATGGACAGCATAACATACGGAATTGTGTTCATTTTCGGTAGTGGCCTGCTCTTCTGCTCGCATCTCATCCGCATCCTGAACACAAACTTAACGCAAGTGTTGGCGAACATCGACGATCTTCCCCCAACTCCGACATCACAACGCAGGCTGTTGGAACTGGAGAAGGAGTTGACGGACTTTGCACGCACCCACTCACATCTGCGACGTTGGGTGCTTCCGTTCAAGGACGCGTATCAAGTCGACACGTTCCTCATCATGTTGATGTACTTCATGATGAACGTCATGCTGCTGTTTTTGATGACGTTCGAATTGTATACTAGGAAGTACTTGGACATATATATCATACTGCACATAGTTTCGTACGGCTTGCCGGCTTTTCTCGTCATTCTGGAGTTCTTCCTGCTATCCACACAGTCAGTAAGTTTTCAGTCACAGAAAACGAAGATCGTCGCACATGTAGATGTTCGTTTTCTGTGACTGAAAACTTACTGACTGTATTTTCTCACATGTCAACCTGAATGTTTATGCCATAATGTTACGCGAAATGTTGGCACGGCGATCAGGCTGTGCTCTGCAGCCTGTCTTCTTGGCTTCGAATTTGAGATTTGAAAGAGATCGAAATTCATTCGCTCACCTGCTCTTAAATACATTAGATGCCACTTTGATCAATAAGCGTCCAGAGCCCACCTTTTAACGGGTCTCTCGTGTTGTGTGTTACATTTTTTTCCCCGAAAGAGAAGGACTTATTGTGTCCCCTTAAAGCGAAAGCTAAATTTTTAGAAGCTTTATCACAAGCAGTTAATTAGCTTAAACTATAGCCAGAAACGTGAGCGAGATGCAGACCTTAAAAGAATTGCAGGTATTCAATACTGACATGAAACCTGGGACCTTCGGAATGTGTTTTCGTCGCAAATGCCCACGTCGCCATAACCTGCCATTAAGGGCTGATGGATGTTGTAATTATTCCAACAAAAGTGGGTGACGCAGGAGTAAACGCCTTAGCTACAAAAGTACCAAACTGAGTAAATGCTTGTGGGACCATTACTCTAACGAACCCTTTCGAACATCTCTATAGGTCACAGCAGCCGATTGTCAACTGACACAATCGGAAAAGTATCCACCATCAGGGGTCACTGCAGTGAACAGAGCTGCTTCTGAGCCGTGTACAAACTCCAGCTTTGCTCGCAAAATCAATCATCAGAGTCGTATTCTTAGAATAAATTAAAACAGAAAGCCTTTGTCCTAGCACTCGGTTTTATTTATGAAAGATAATCAAGGCAAAGTTTTAAAAGCCACGGCATCTCATGTGACCACGCCAGGAATCACCCGATCTGATATCCTATCACAAAATTCTCAAGGACTTGAGCCACAAACACCGAATTCCCAAATTTTGAGTAATCTTCCGAAATTAGCGTGCAGAGCGTCAAGTTGGCATTGTAACTTTATTTCCAGTAGAGAGAGAACTGCCATCAGTTCTGCATCGGTCGCTTTCTTTGTTACAGCTTCATGCGCTTGTGCAACGTGCCTCCCACATTTTTAACCAATTTGTGCAACCATCTGTTGGCAACCAATCTCAAATTATCACTAGATCTTTCAATCCCCTGAAACAAGAGCCCTTAACTTTTTACAGCCTCTTGTCCGACTGCGATCAGGGACTATTGCACTACCGATGACAGGACTCTTCTTTTTAATACTCTCACATCAACTGTTAACCCACCCTGTACACTCAGTACATGCATTGCTTCACAATTCTCCAATAATAGACCAGAAACTGATTCATTTGACCAAATACACACATTTTCGTCTCCTGTGCCACTTGCGTCAGACTTATTTTCTGTGCTGTATGCGAATTTCGAATTTTCACTCGACTTTCAGCATTTTTTTTCGTTGATTAAAAAATTGTTCACACAGCCATTCCAAATGGCACTTGACGAGTTATTAAGTGTCATTTGCCGAACTGGAAAACAATTTCCACTCTCAGCCTCCCCAAGGACGGCCCATTCAAACTCGATGGAGACATTCCAGGCAATCCGCATCTCCCCAGTGGCCCAAATTGACTTCCGTTGCAACGTCTTCTGGTGGTAAAGAACTTATAAATCAGATGAGAATATTGTCCGGATTCCGCGTAATAAATCCGCGGCGCCCACTTCGGATAATCCTTTCTGCGCGTTGATCGTCGCCTCGAGTGCATTCATTTTCAGGCCACTGAGCTGCCATAATTTGTTTGCAGACGACAATTTGCCGGACACCACCAACTCCCAGTGGCCCGACGAATTAATAAATGCAAAATGATCAAATGACAAGCAAGAGCTTGGTGCCAGTATTGACAGTCGCTTCACGTAGGCGTCGAATATCCCCGTCGGCCGTGCGGGGTTCGATGAAGTAGGATACGTACGTTTCCTCTTGCACAGCGCATCTCCACCGCCCACCGGTGAGCGTGTAAAGGCGTAAAAATAGACCGAGATCTCATTATTACAATTCGTGCTCGACCGTAGCCTCCTCCGCGGCAGAATTCCCACACAAACACTGGCACACACACAGCCACCAACGATCCCACCCCATGAGTTCGAAAATAAACAAAACTTTTTATTGCAATTTCAAACATCGAAAACCTCGTTCCTCCGCTCTGTCGGCGGCTGTGTCCGAAAGGAAACCGAACACGCACACACCGACCGCGGTGCGACCAACACCCTGACACGAATCTGCACCCGACTGCGAAGCTTTCACTGATTTTGCCCCGAATTTTGATTTTTCTTTGGATCTTCTTTCAGTATGAATATGGACGTGTCACGCTGATGATACCAGAGGCTTATCCCAACGACTCCGGTGTGTACGTGTTAACTGCGAAGAATCTAGCTGGCGAGGCGTACAGTTCGTGCAACGTGATGGTGAAGGGACGTCTGCCCAACGAGACGTCAGACTCTGAGATGGCGAGCGACATGGAGCCGATCAAGCCGTCGGTGCAGCTGCCCCTGAAGGACGTGTCAATTTTCGAGGGTAAGTCCGTGCGCTTGGATTGCGTCATTGTGGGACAGCCCGAGCCAGAGGTTATTTGGTATCACGACGAGCGCCCTGTTAAGGAGTCCGCGGACGTGCAGTTGCTGTTCCAGGGAGATCGGTGTTCTTTGCTGATCCAAGAGGTGTACCAGGAGGACGCTGGCCACTACAAGGTAGTCGCCATCAATTCGGCAGGCGAGGCCTCAAGCAGCTGCGAGTTGAAGGTCACCCCACTTAACATCGCCGAACCCGCGACGAGGATGCAGAGCGAAAGCGTTACTGTGTCAGTGGATCGTCAGCCAAAATTCGAGAAGTTCCTGAGTGACGTCCTCGTCGCCGAGGGTGAGCCAGTCGAAATGGAGTGCATAGCAGTGGGTGACCAGCCCCTGCAAGCGAAGTGGTATCTGAGTAACAAGGAGTTGGAAGCGTCCGACAGAATCGACATTGTCTCTGAACCGGAGAAGGGCGTCTTCAAGCTGATTTTCAAGAGCGTGTCCGTGGACGACAAAGGCGTGTACACCGTGAAAGTGTCAAACAAGTCCGGCGACGCGAAGTGTTTCTCGCACTTGATCGTGAAGAGCGTTAACGCGCCCGACAACCAACGCGTGCAGCAAGTTGAAATCGAGGAAAAGCTCATCTGCCCGACATTCAAGGAGCTCTTCACCGACAAGGTCGCCCACCCAGGGGAGGTCATCAAGTTTGAGTGCATCGTGAAAGGAAAACCCACTCCCAAGGTTCGTTGGTTCTTCAACGATCAGCCTGTGCATGGCAAGAATTTCCTCATCTCAACCAGTGGGGACCGCCAAGTGCTGACCATACCCGAGGCGAGTCCGGAAACCGTTGGCAAAATATGCTGCGTGGCCGAAAACGAAACTGGAAAGGCGACCTGCATCGCGCACTTGCATCTCATCGGCACCGGCGTGCAGCCCTCATCAATCGCAGACATGCAACAGAGCACACAGGAGCACAACACTGAGACCTCGCGTGTCACTATCAAGAAGCAGACCTACACCACGACGTCCACGTCGCAAGTAAACAGCTACGAGGGCAACATCCCTCAGATGGAGGTGCACACGTCTAGTGCCCATATCGACCAGAGCCTCAAGCAGCTGGGCAACCAGCATCCCGAGATAATCGAGAGCCACCACTACCAAGAGTTCCACAAGACCAACGATCTTCCACCTTTGACCCAGGAGAAGTCGATCTCCATCGTGCAGGCAGCCAGCGAAGCGTCCCCCAAGAGCAACCGCAAGCAGATCGCCCCCAGATTTACCACTCCCCTCACCGGCAAGATAGTCGACCAAGGCACGGATGTGTTCCTCGAGGCCATCTACGATGGCTTCCCGTCGCCCGAAATCAAGATCCACAAGAACGGAGCCGAACTCTTCGAGAGTGACAAAACCAAGATCACCAACAAGTTCAACCGCGTGACCATCGACCTGAAGCAAGTCAGTGTCCCCGACGCCGGCCGATACTCCGTGACGGCCTCCAACTCAATGGGACAGTCCACCAGCACCGCCGACCTGGTCGTCAAAAGTGAGTACATACCTGCGTTCACACCTCGTAATCCCCCAAGACTAATGCCCACACAGACTTCCTGCTCGTGAGCCCCACAGGCGTGCGATGATGTATTGCCGTGACATTTGTTTGATATTTTCGTTTGTCTCGGACGAACGGGCCGCATAGGCTCCCAATTAATATTCCCTCTGCAGTGCGGTTCGTCAGATGTTCTCTTGACTTTTAATTGCGCATAAATTCAAGATGACTAAAGGCGTTGGCAGGACTGGCGGCTATTTTTGGAGCGGTCCGCTGCCAAACGTCATCCCATCGATTTATGTCAAACAAATGTTTATTTTGTCGTGTGGCGTGGAGCAATTTTCGTTTTCCCATTTTGTTTAGATGCCTGGCAGGAGGCTTTCGAAAATTTTCTAAAATCGAGTGTAGTGTGCGGTTGTTTAGGGGCTGCAGTATCACCTTGACATTATTGGGCAGATCTGCGGGACTTTGATGAATGACGTACGCTGTGAATGGAGTCCGATTTTGTGTCACTTGATAGGGAACTCGAAAGTTCTGTCATTTCCTGTGCTACTCTCTCAAGGCAACAAACCGGACAACTAGAGTCCGCTGCTCTCACTCACGTCTGTTGTAGCAGGGTCGTAGAAATTTAATCTTCGCAATATTTTGGCAACGCTGCGCACAGAGACAGCTAATTTGACTGAGTCACATTGGGAATCGGGAATTGATATTGTGTTTGATTGTTTTACGGTTTGACGAAAAAATATCAAACGTGAACAAAAGTAAGAAAAGCATTAGCAGTAGCACCAGTGTGGGGTATGTGAATAAAGTAGACTGAACGTAATTCAAAACTGTTCTACAAAAACTACAATAAATCCCCCTCCCCCCGACTTTTTTATAATTTCGTTTTCACAATCGAATGTAATGCTTTGGTGTAACCATTTGTCTCTCCCGCCGTTTGTTCTTAAAGAAAACTTTGTTTAAAATCTCTAAATCTCTAAATAGATGCCAAAATAGCACCAGTGTGAGGTATCTGACTAAAGTAGACTGAACGTCGTCCAAAACTGTTCTACAAAAGCTCTGATAAATCCTTTCCCGACTTTTTTATGGTTTCGTTTTCAGAATCAAATGTACTGCTTCGGTGTAACCATTCGCTCGCTGTTTGTTCTTAAAGAAAACTCTGTTTAAAATCTTTTCGTTCTTAAAATAGTTTGAATTTAATTTTCTGAATAGATGCTAAAATAGTGTACTTAGCTCGAAAATTTTAAATGGGGAAATATTCGAAAAGGACTCTCGTTTGCAGTGGAGGTGCGAAACTTGTGGGTTTCTGTGGGTCTCTCGTACGCAATGCCGATCAACTGGTCTTGTGAAGGGAACTTGAGGTTTCATTTAAAGTCTTTTCATATTGGATTTTCTATAGGAGCCATCTAGCCGGTTGTTTCTTCTATTCCGATTTGCAAAATATTAAAAAAAGACCTTTAGGAACGTTCTTTTTTGTAAACTGTAACAGCGATGGCCAATGTTTTCTTGAATTATGCGTCATCCATCTGGAGAATTCTTTGTTTAAACATTTCATCATGTAGTTGGCGTAAAATCTACGCAAACTATGGCCATCGCTTTTGTGGTTAAATGGAAGGGCGCTTTCTATGCAAAAACGTTTATCGAATAAAGTCCACACTTTTTTGTCATTAATTTTGTTGACAGTCACAAAACGAGACAAAAACTTCTCTAGAAAGCGATTACAAATCAAGCATTGACCTGAATCTATATCTGATTAAGCAACAGAAGCAGGCTGGTTGCCTATGTCTCAAATTACACTCAAGATGTACCTCAAGTGGTAGATTTCTATTCCTACCATCTCGTGCACCTTTGTTTGTTACTCCTTGCTTCCTTGTATAAGCTTTCGGTCATTTAAAGATGGCCGATGATGTGTATTCACTTTAAAACCCTTTAAACGACCAGTTGCCATCGTACGTCGCCTCGTATTTTCCGTTCCAAGAACAAAACCAAAAGATCAGCCATTGTCTCACCTTCTTCGATGTTTTTAATATCTGGCGACGTGTTGGTACCACAAGCGGTGAGTAGGTTAAGGTGGCTGATGAATACATGTCCCATACAGGACCATTGTACTACAACCGGTGAGTAAAAACCATAAAATTCATTTGACCGACGCCTCGACAACTGCAGTCGTCAAGAATACAATTTTAGCACTGCACTGTAGTGTGCCTCTTAATTATTGCCACTTTCTCAATCAATTTTATTTATGCTGAAATCTGTATAGCATATATCGACAACGAAGCCATCTACGAGCAACTGTAACGTACACTTAATAATAATTATAATTGGATGGCGCAGCAGTCCCCAAAGGTCCAGGGCCAGCTTGTTCATCAACTACTCGTTTTGTGCGCGCTACTGCTCTCCCACGACTAAAAGGGGTTTATAGGTGTTTGCCGACTCCGAACAGCGCAGTTTTAGAAGCTTTCCAAGACACTTTTTACTTTTTGAGTTATGTCATCAGTTCAAAAGAGGTGGTACCGTGAAAAAATCGAGATGTTCAGCCGGAATTCAAAATTAGACAGCGAAAAAATTAAAAAAAATTAAATTAGAAATAGAAATTAGTAAGCGTCGCACTGTATCCACTACGCCACAGCGGCCACATGTAACGTACACTTGTGAATTGCAATTTAAGATTTTCTTATGCTCTGCGACACACCGTTTGTACAGAAAACGAAGCCATCGATGAGTGAGTGTAACTTGCATTTGCCATTTCCATTCTTAAGGGCTCCCAGCGTACAGGAAGACACCGTTTTTTCACATATTCACATAATGTACGCGTTAACGCCACTACTTAGTCATTTACATATGGTCTTAACATTTCACCGGGACAAGATTGCTTCCCTTTGCATTTGAAAACCACCAGCCAACCAGCTCTTTGATTAGAAATTTTGGTGAGTAAGTGAACATTTTGTGACCACTTCTCCCGCTAGCTCACTCCAAATTAGGTGCCTTCGAAGTACTTGCACCAAAATCCAACAAGCCCTATTTTGAAACCGTCCGGTCTTGAGTAGACATCTGTTTATTTCAAAATTTAAAAATACTGCCATGACATATAAATCTGCAAAAAAAGAAACAACCTCCCCCGTCTCCGTCAAGCTAAAAAAAATGCCTCTTCTAATCATAAATGTTTCATTGAAATATGTCTTAAATTCAGACATCTGAAAGCGCAGCCAGCGGACTCAAACAAATGTCCGCTCGCAGCAACCCCTTAATTTGCACAGTAAGAATCCGAGCGATGCCTGGCAGGTGGCCAGGCCGCGTCGAAATTCAGTCCGTATTAACGAATTTGTAGAATAAGATGATTAATGATGCCAAATGAGAGATACGGCAATTAATCACGTTTCTTTCGCAGAGACCATCTTCCCACCGGTGTTCGGACATCGCCTGCAGGCGCAGGTTGCGAAACGAGGTGAGCGCATCATCATGGAGGTGGAGGTGACCGGCACCCCAGACCCCACTGTGACATGGCTGAGAGACGAAAAGCCGCTGAAGGATGTCGGCCTGTCGGAATACCGAGTCAAGTCGGTCGGAAACACACACACTCTGATAATCGAGAAAGGTACGTGATGGCATTAGACTGCGGAGGAGTTCCGTGACAAGCATCAACCTCTTTTCCAGCTCAAATATCCGATTCTGGCAAGTTTATGGTGAAGGCGACAAACGCCGGAGGGGAGGCGAGGAGCATTGCCGATTGTGTAATTGTGGAACCAACCCCGGAGCGCATGGTCGAGGTAGTCAAGACCTTAATCTACGATGACTCCAAGGATCTGCAAGCCGAGGTAGGTAGCTAGTAAGATCGACGATCTTAAGTGCCCCTTTGGGTCACCTTCTCTATTCATTTCATATATCTCTTATCCTTCTCTCACTGCTCATTCAAAAACTGTAAATTCTTAGCCCATTAAGCAAGAACCACCAGGTTTCCAAACAAATGAGACATCAATGACAACCGAGAGCGACTTGCACGGTACATCCGAGTCAAAGATAATCACTGAGCATCGTTGCACTACGGCGGCAACCATGCGTCTAGAGCATAAGACCGGTTTCCTGGATGTACCAAGTCTTCAGGGTCCACGAGCCCCAACAGTTTCGACCGGAACTGACGCTCTAAAACCAGACCTCACGACCACGTCAATAAACACACAGACAAGTCAAACACAAACCGACTCCACTCAGACTCCGCCGCAAATTCCCCCTAAACCGCTTCCAACACCTCCCACCGAGGAGAGCCAAACGGAGACCACCTCCGTGAGCAAGAAGTCCTCCCTGGAATACTTCAAGAAGATCGAAATCCAGCACCAACAGCAGCAACAGCAGTTCCAAGTGCCCAAGCCTCCAAGCAGCGAGAAGTACACCAAATTTGAGGAGACAACAAAATCGATGACACCGCAACTGTCGATCCCGCCATCGCTTGAGATGGACTTGAAGAACTTGAATCTGGTCCCAGGGTCACCGCCAGAGATCTGCTACGTGCCAAAGGTCGACTACCAAAAGCCGCAGATTGCCGAGAAGATCAAGAGGATCGAGCAATCGCAACAGGTCGTGAAGGAAGCCCCGATGGGAGGCATTCCGATTCTGCCGCAAATGTCGCCTATCCTGGAGGAGTCGTCGCGCAGCTCCTCGTATGTGCGAGAAACCAAAGTCGAGTACGGTCAGCCAATCATTCGGCCGGCAGCCACACTTCCAACTCCAAACAGGTCCCTAAACCGCTCGCCATCACCCAAGCCGTCTGCGGAGGGCCTACGCATGGAAAAACTCTGGACACCGACGCCTTCGCAGAACGGTGGCTACGAAAGCTTCCAAAGTGACCTTGAGCAAGGCTACAAGACCGAGTCAGACTCTGAAGTGCCCAAGACCCTTAGCCAGACGAAGCAGATCTTTGAGGAGAAAATCAAAGAATACACAAAGGAGCTTTCAGCCCCTTCCCTGGTCAAGCAAGTCGCCTCAAAGCCTGTCCCGGTAGCCATACCGAAGCAGGACCCTCTTCCAGACATCCAGCTTGTACCGGACTCCCCTCCAGAGATCTGTTTCGCCCCGCAGCCTCAGCAACAGCAACCAGAGCCAAGACGCCCATCGCTAGTGGAAGCCATGGAAAAGTCTCTGGAGCAAGACCTGCTGCGAGGTCCATCCAAAGTTCTCCCGCACTCGGTACCAACGATCATCCCACCACCACAGGTTCAGACTAAGCCAGCCCCACCGATCGCTCCACCAAAACCGACACAAATCGAAGTCCAGAGAGTCGTGAAACCACCGCCGCCCGTGGTGCCCCCAAAGTTGGCGCGCAGTGAGTTCTCCGAGAGCGAGTATGAGAGCGATCGCTGGAAGTACAGTGGCAGCGAGTCAGATGAGTCCTGCTTTAAGCCGGTGAAGGCACCCCAGGTGGTTGGTGCGCGTCCCAAGTCCATGGAAATGCAGCCACCGCCACTCAAGGTCAGCGGGTACACGGCGGATACCGAGGAACTCAGCTCTCGTAAGTTTGAGTCTGTCTACGAGAGCCGGCAGTTCTTCGAGAGCAAGCACCACAGCAGCACCCAGCAGTACCAGAACGGCTTCGCCGCATCGCCCATCCGGGAGCAAAAGGTTCGACCCGCCTAACAACCACTAAGCCCACCGTTTGCCGTGTGTCGTACTCATGTGCTTTCTGTGCTTCCTAACGTGTGTCTTAGTCTTAATCTAGAGCAGTAGTTGTAACTTGCATGATCCCTAGTTTAGGCTTTTGTTTTTAAGGCTGTGGCCGAATTTTCGGCCGATGATTTGGTGTGAAACATTCCTCTCGTTGCTTCCAGGTCCACACTCACTCTCATGTATTCTTCTCCACAGGACTTCCAAAAATCGTCGATCGTCAGCGACGTCTCGTACACAACGCCCCCGAAGTCCAAGGTTCCCCCAGTGGCTAGCCCGTCAAAGTTCACTAAGGGCGACGTCAGCGACTACAGTAGCGAGGTGGACGAGAGGTTCCGCTCGGTGTCCCGCACCTACGAGTCTGACTCCGAGATCAAGGGCTATCGGGTCGTGCATCCCCCAACGCCCACTCAGTCAGGCAGGCGGTCAAACATCTCCAACGGACACAAGTCCCCACTGCCACCGATGGAATTCGAACATCCACAGCCCATGCAGGGACCCTCAAGGCCAAAGTTTGAGCCCATCAAGCAGGAGCAACACTTCCAGAAGACGCAGTCTCAAACCCAAACACAGTCGCAGACGCACACGCAGAAGCAAAAGCTTTTCAAGCCAAAGCCGGTTGCTGCAAAATTCATCGAAGCCACTCAGGCCTCCACCCCGCCTAAGACGACCATGTACTACACCGCTGTCAGTGGCGCCCCCATGCACCTGGCAAAGGTCGCCACGGAGACCAAGAACACAATGCAGATGAAGGAGTCCACTGAGACGTGTCAGCGCATAGTCAACATGCAGCAGACCAAGCGGGTGATCCACTTCGACAGCAGCGAACAGAAGCAGCGCAGCGAGACACCTCTGGAGCCCTTCCCCTACACAGTCACAAGCCCCAGCCGCTTGACTCCAGCCCGCCAAAGCGTACCGCCACCTGGAACTCCGACCAAATTCATCCCCGGCGAGTTCCGCGAGTCGGACTACGAGAGCGAAGTGGAGGGTGCCCGAATCCGCCCACTCTGGACTCCCAAGCCCCTAGATGGAGAACCGAGGTATCGCCACGTGGAACCTCCTCAAGTCGCCGGCCGGTGCACAAGCTTGCCGCGTACGTACGAGAGAGTCCTCTCTCCCATGGAATTCGACCGCGGCCCAGAGATGCCATCAAAAATTCACATCGACACGCAGAACCGCCACCACCAGACGCAGACCTTGGACCGCTTCTCATCCTCCTCGTCGAAAAAGACCTACCAGCGGCACGTGAACCAAACCACACGTGACGACATGAATCTCCAAGTTGGCTCGCCTCCCAAATACGGATACATCCAAAACCAGGCCAACTCTCAGGCAAAGGACATGGGAACCACGTTCCTGCAGAAGCACCACAAGTTCGTCAACGACATCACGTCCGACCTGCGATCCGCCCCCGCAACAGGCATCAGACCCGGCTTCAAGCGGGCACCCAGCGAGGGTAACAACAAGCCCGAAGCCTACCGCAACGAATCCAGAGTCTCGCAATACGGTAAGTCCCTTGCATGCTACCCCCTGCCCAACAGTTCTTCTGATTTTATATTTTTTCAACCCGAATGGTTTGCGACTCGACTAATTGCCTGAGAAATGAAATTAAATGACTCACTGATCCTTCTCTCCGTTCCGCACCGCAGGCACTAAGTGCGTCGATCCCAACACAGGTTTGATTTATTTCAAGTACGACTTCGGCTACGAGTTCGGCATTCTGTTCCCCGGCGAGGGCCGCAAGTTCGTTGGCGGTAAGTCCAGCGTCAGCTCGAGCTCGAACAGTCTGCCGACGTTGCCGTCGAGGAAGCCGGCCACGTATCCCTTGCAGAACATGACCGGCGAGATCGTCATACCGATCCAGCATGAGCGCACAACAACGCCCACCTTTCAGTATCCGCACAAGTACGCGCCGCAGAAGCGTCGCAGTCTGCCGACCATCGAGATCAACATCGATCGGCTGCACGCGAACGACTCCGTTGTGCCCAATCTGCGAACAGGTAAAGAGCACCGACCAAAACTCATCGGGCTGTTGTAGAAATTTAATTTGATGTTGTAAAGCTTTGGCGAGCCTCCTGTACATATGGCTTCCTCCCAAGACGGGTGCACTTCAGTGACAGAGCTGAAGTCTGATCCTTGCAAATCGTCATCATCAATCACTTGTCATTGTTCATTCGTTTATGTGTTCATGTGTCATCTGTGTGTTAACCAAAATGGGAATTTATTGTAAGGATGTTGAGGTGTGGGCTGGGTCTCCTAAACTAGATGAAAATTCTGAACATAGGGCACTACATTGTCGTAACTCCGGGTCTGACGCTGAAAGCATCAGACCTCAGGCAAAATCCTCTATCTGTACTATTGATCAAAGTCGGGCGTAGCGTCGTTTAAGGTTAGAGATTGAGGCATCCATAGTTTGATGGTCTAAAAACATGAGGAATCAGTAAAAAGTTTCACTCTTTGTGTAACTCAAAGATTGAATTATGTCTAGCATTTCAAGGTGCTATGGGTACAATGATGAAAGCCAATTATACATCCTGCCGCTGTAAGTGTGGAGCTGCACCTATCTTCAGTCACCGACATCGCAGTTCAATACAGAGATGTAACGAGAGAGATGATACATTTCGCACACGATCTTCCGTTTCACAAAACTATTTACTTTAAGTCACAGATATTATCCTTGTGGCCCCAAAAGGCGACTATTGCTCCACTTTCTTGATTCGTTTCGGTAAACTTTCACAACAATGCCCACATCGTAGGTACCATGGCCGCAATAACAAAGCAGGCAGTCATCTTCTCCCATGGTAGCCTGACCTGAGTCCCACACGGCTTAGTGTTCTTATTCATTGGACCATCCCTTACGAGTTGACTTAAAGAAAACGGATCATGACCCACAACTTCCAAACCGAGTCTCCACATTCAAACTCGATCAAATATGCATTGTAGTAGCTGTCCCTATAATTTTCAAGTCCAAACAAATCAAAACTTCTGCAGCTCGACAATATGAAATAAGAATTGAAAAATTCGTTCTAACTCCGGCCCTACATCACTCAACAGTAAGGAGCAGCTTGTCCCCCATTCCTTGAGCTTTTGTCCTAAAACTTATTTTCCAAGCCTACAACTCACTTCGGAAGTCTTTGAGTGTTTTAAAATTTGTTTCCCAAGGCGATTCAAACTTTGAAGCCGAATGTCGAGTGTCCCCTTTAAAAGTCTGTCTACATGAATTGAAAGTCGGGATGTCGCTTTTAAAATTTGTCTGCCATATCCGCCTCCATGCGGAAGCTCAGACATTACGTTCAGTCCTTGTTGTAAACTACATAAATTTTAAACTCTAGGTTAAGTTAGTCCCCAACTTAACACCTTTTGCCAACAGTCGTCCCTGCTTTAAAGCTCTGTTGCCCTCAAGTCAAAACCAAAGGCAAGTTAAATAAAACCCAGCTAAATGATGCTTTATCCCTCTACTCCCTAACCAGGCTGGATTTCTAGCCACCGCTAACCGTGTGCCCGCCTTAATACGTTTGAAACCGTTACTTACTCTCGCTTGCATGCGTTTTGATTTGAATTGTAAAACTATTTCGTTTGAGTTGTCGTGTGAGTTTAACGGTATTGTGAAACTGAGTGAAACCAAATAATGCTTATAATCAATGTGCAAAAACCAACCGTACCACCATTCGAAATTCACCACAAAACAAACTGTTCCACCATAGTTTCCGATCTGCCCTCGGATGTACCAGTGAATTCGCATTTAATTCGCGATGATCAGTCGAAGAAGCCCCCGATCTTCATCACGGTAATTCATTTGACTGCGATGAACTGTCAGTGCGTGAATGATTTGTTTTCTTTTGCAGCCCTTGAAGGATATCGCTGCTGTCGTTGGAAAGACAGCACGTTTTGAGTGCATCGTCCAGAGTGATCCGAATACGAGCATTGTGTGGATGAAGAACGGATACGAGATTCAGTGCAGCAACCAGTACGTTATCGAGTACAGGAATGGAGTGTGTCGCTTGACAATACCACAAGCGTATCCAGGTGAGTAAATAAGTTTTTTTTTTTTGAGAATGGAAATTGTATCATTTCGCTCTTGTGGTGCAGTGGTCAAGTGCGAGAGACGCAGTTGTTTTACAAATGAAAACCCAGTGGCATCACTATTTGCGAGTTACTGACAATACCCAATGAATGCAATCTTTTCCAAATAAGCTTCATATCGGCTCCAGTTTTCATCCGGATAAAGTGCAGGCCACATCTTCTCGTAAGGAAACTATACACCCCGCAGCAAGGGTAGTTATCGAAGTAGCCAGGTTCCGATTTTTTGTGGACTCTATTTGGGTAGTTAAAGAATTTGGACAACTTTGGAATATTTACACCGAATTTTGTCTCTACGACAGATCACTCAATAAGTCCCGAGACATACAGGGGGCGCCACTAACTAAAATTATTAATTTAATACTACTTTTTTTATTTTTTATTTTTTTGCTAGTGTCGCCCCCTATATGTCCAGCGACTTACTAAGTGACGTGTTATATGCTTCGTTGTCTGCAACATTTAGTTTTTTGAAACACTTCTCTTCAATTACAAAAATTGACATAAATTTGCAAGGAACACGTCATTTAGGCAAATTTTTTTGGCAAGCTTGTACCGAAACCGAGAAGTCCCAGAGGAGGAGATTGCTGTCTTTTTCTTTAAAATGGTTCCTCATTAAGGGCGTAGGCTTAAGACAACCAAAAATATGTATAATATGTTCACGAGCATTCAGTGGCTCTTAGAAATTCCTTATTCATGACGACCATAGCCATGTTTGCAGACATCCAGTTGCTGAGTTCAATTTTCGACCACTTTGTTGCATAAATTGACTGAAATCTCAGCTATTTTGCATTCAATATTGGTTCTGAGCTCAACTATCCCTGCTCTCTTTTTGGTATAAAGCAGTGACTTCTTCCAGTACCAAACGAATTAGTCTTTAGGCGTTAAATCAAATGAATTTGGCGGCCAACCGAATGGCTCATGCGTTCGCTAAGCTAACTCTCTGGTTAATCGATTGTAACATCGGCTATGTGGCTTGTAGCACCGTCCTGTTAAAGGCACAAATTGGCTAAGCTTACACTTGATACTAAAACTATTCGGTCGTCATGGAACGTATATGATTTCCGGAAACTGTAACCTTGCGATTTAGTTATAATGCCACCTCCGGCATGAACTCAACACAAAATGTCGATCTTCCGAAGTTTCGATTTTTAGAGGTAAAATGGTGTCTTGTAAAGCCCAAGTGAGGATGTTGCCTGGCCGATTACGCAGATTTGTGACAAAACCATTCACTTAGAGGTGAAGCTCATCGCTGAAGCTGATTTTTCAATGAAGATCAGCATTAAATTCAATCTATTTGACAGCCCAATCTACGAATTGGCGAAGCAATAAATGGACAAATGATTTAAGTTCTATTGTCAACTAGATTTTGTTCGGATGAAGGTCAAGTTCATTTCTGGTGACACAGAGATGCTTAAACATTGAGAACCTCGTGTCAATGACTTATTTGGATTCTCTGGAACGGAAGTACTAGCGGCGGCTAAATTTCTTTACTCCGCACTTTTGTGTCCCTCAGATATTGGAGCAATATGTAGAGAAAATTTGTATCAAACCATGTGACAGGCAAGCGTCGATAAAATTGTCGTAAGGTTACAGTGGCTGAACCCAAATTTCTGAATTTCTGAACGTTTCCCAACTTGAAATTAGATTTTTCTCTCTTTATTCGTGTAGCGCTATAGTCCGGAGTGGACCTGGGACTTATTCAACATACGTCTCCCGCCAACCGATTTCGCTACCTACCTTCAGTTGCACAGTCGAAGTTGTTTGGGGTCCTCACTTGTGTGCGCCACCCCAGCCGATATTTTTAACAAATGTTGTAAAAGAGGCGAAAAACAACACATGACATTTGTGCGTTTTTGTCTCTCCAGTCAGTATGATCTCTCGCCAACTGCCTCCATTTGCGCACATCAAGTTGGTTGAGCTCCTTCTCCATTTGCGTCCACCACTTCAGTTTCTCATGAACTTCTTAAGAAATTTTCTGATTTCTTCACTATCTTTTCAAGTTCACTACTGATCCGACCTTCTTCATCTTCTTCTTCTTCTTGTGGGACTACAGTACGGGGTGGACCTGCGCCTCAATTAACATGCCTCTCCAGCCAGCACGATCTTTCGTCAGCTGCCTCCAGTTCCGCACTCCAAGTTGGTTCAGGTCCTTCTGCACTTGTTTGCGCCACCTTCGCCTAGGCCGCCCTCTGTTACGTTGTACCAATGGTTCGGATTCAAGGACTTTTTGGGCCGGTGTAGTGGTGTCCATACGCTCTACATGGCCTAGCTATCTTAAGCGTTTTATCCGAAGACGCTTGACCAGGTTATGGAAACGAACTCAGGCTGTTGGACTTCGCCTCGTGGCGGAACCTCTCTGTGGCTAGCACCCGGTTTCCACATTTAGACATTCACAAAGGGACTTGGCGATATCCTGAGCAATCAACCGTCAACCAGATTGATCACCTTGCGATCGACGTCAGACACCAGTATTCTCGATGTCCGAACCCTCCGAGGTGCAAACATCGACTCGGATCATCACCTTGTTGTAGCCAAGGTAAGAACCCAGATATTGAGAGAGCAACGGAGTCGATATAGACCAAAACGGTTTGACGTCGGAAAGCTACAATCCCAACCGATCGCTGGGAACTTTACCGACCGAGCCTCCCTGAAACTCGCTCAGAGTTCGACGCTACCTGCACAAAACATAAAAGAAGACTGGATACGTTGTCTAGAAACCATCAAAGAAGCTGCCACTGATGTCCGGGGTTTCACGTCACCACCCAGAAGAAACTCATGGTTTGACGACGGGTGCAGGCAAGCGCATGCAGCTAAACAAGACGCCTATAAGGCGACGCTGCATCGAACAACGATGGCTGTGCGCGAGCTCTATGAGCACCGACTTCTCAGAAGGAAAAAGAAGGAGCATGAGAAGCGCGCGATCGAGGAAATGGAAACGTGCTATGGCAGGAATGAAGTCCGAAAGGCCTGCCGGGACCAAAATGGACAACTCGTAGTAGAGTCGCAGTCTGTGCTGAGAATCTGGAAGGATCATTTCTGCAGACTCCTTAACGGCGATGACGGTCCAAATCCCACTGTTAGGCAGAATGTTCTACTCAATTCAGACGACGATGGACAAGAATTCCGTCCCACCAACTTAGATGAGGTGAAGATAGCAATATCCAAGCTGAAGTCGAACAAAGCTGCTGGAACAGACGGACTGTCCGCAGAACTATTCAAAGCAGAGCGCGCATGCACCAACTTATCTGTACAATATGGTCGGAGGAAAGCATGCCCAGTGAGTGAAATCTCAGCGTCGTTTGCTCAGTCCACAAGAAAGGAGACCCCTTTGACTGCGGCAATTATCGAGGGATAAGTCTCCTGAACATCGCATACAAGATCCTCGCTGCCGTATTGTGTGAGCGTCTGAACCGTTTGTCCACAACCTGATAGGTCCCTATTAGTGTGGTTTCAGACCAGGGAAGTCCACTATAGACCAAATCTTCACATTACGGCAGATCCTGGAAAAGACCCAAGAAGGGCTAATCGACACTCACCATCATTTCGTCGAATTTAAGGTCGCATATGACAGTGTGCATAGAGACGAGCTATACAGTGCCATATCTAGTTTCGGCATTCCTACCAAACTCGTCAGCAAGCTCTATGGGCTGTACAGCGACATGCGTCTGGTCAAGCGTCTACAGATACTACGCTTAAGAGGGCAAGGCAAGAGTGTTTGGACACCACTGCTCCGGCCGGAAAAGTCTTTGAATTCGAGCCATTGGGGCAACGCAACAGAGGACGACCTAGACTAAGGTGGCGAACACAAGTGGAGAACGACCTCAACCAACTTGGAGTGCGCAACTGGACATAGCTGGCGAAAGATCAGGCTGGCTGGAGAGGCATGTTGTTTGAGGCCCTGGTCCACCCCGGACTGTAGCGCCACAACAAGAAGAAGAAGAAGCTTGACCGGCTTATGCCATTGTACAGTGCATGACGTTCATCGTTGAATCTTCTACTCCAAATGCCATCAACGCAAACACTATCAAAAATTGCACGCAGAATTTTTCTCTCAAAAAGATAACGGGCTGCCGCATCCTTCCTTGGTAACGTCTATGTTTCAGCGCCAAAATAAATCTAGAATGTTCAAGTTGTTGTGTAAAGGAAGCTTAGACCTTTGAGAACATGCTTTTTAACTCAATTGCCTCTTGAGCCCAAAGAAACAGCGAAACAGGGAATGGTGATTCTGCGTTTGATTTCTGTAGTGATGTTGTTGTTTCTATTTACCGCGGAGCCAATGTAGACGATGTCCTTTACTTCCTCGAAGTTTCTGCGACCTTCTGTGATGCTCTGTCAGAGACGTCGATGTTATGCGTCCTTCCATTCCGTCCTGCATTGACTTCGGTTTGTCCTCATTAACCAACAGACCCATTTCAGTCCGTTTACCTTCAGTGCCACCAAACACCTCATTGATGGCTCACTATATCCCCCACACAGTGTTCCCAGAACAAGCTAACAGTTGAGCTAACTTTTCGAAGATCGCGCCCCTGTTGCTGACTTGTAAGTTATGCACGATCTTCTATGAGAATAGATTTATAAAGAGGACCACCATTTTTATCGAAGGAAAACTTGAACGCTTTTATTGACAAACAATTTGTTTACATTCCAGTTCGAGGAGACAGTCTATTTGCTTTTAAATCACAGGTGTCTTGACATCGAAACAAACGATTGACCGAATTTCCTTTGAACTTCCAGAAAACAAATTTTGTGTACATTTTCCTCGAGAAACAAATTTTTGCATTTCAGTGCTGTTTTTCTATTCAACTTTCGACTAACTGAATTTTTTGTTATTTCTGCTTTCTATTTTTAGACGACTCCGGCATTTACGCCTGCAGTGCAACAAATCCACTGGGAACAGCGATCACACAGGCACAGCTCTCGGTGCCGGGCAACAATCGTGGCAGTCGCTTTTGATTGGGCCGTGAAGGAATTTTAATTTTTGTTTAAATTAAATTAAACTTAAACCTACGTGAGAAATGATTCAGTTGTCTTTTGAACTATTGGTGTGAATTTTATTTAAACTTATATAGAAAGAAGAACGTGTTTATTCGGGCAGTCAGTGCTTTGCTTCACCTGTCCATAGTATTACGGTTATGAATAAAGTCTTATTTATCTAGCATGCTTACACACTATACACTTACATAAGAATACATTTACTCGAACGCCATTGGAAGTTTGTGCAATACGAAATATGAAAAAAATAAAGTTCAATGTGTTTACTGACTGGTGGTTTTATTGACAAGGTTCACATCCGTTGGCTGAACTCGTCGTCTGTGGTGCGCTTGAGCCTCAGCCAACATGCATGATTGAGGTTCCTCACTCTCTCCATTTTTCGGCACTAACTCAGATGCTGTTCCGTAAGCCCAATAGCGCGAATCTGATGAACCTTTGACTTCTGAAATTGTTTGTTTATATGCCTTCATGATATCTGTCCTAATTATGAATACGTGGACTAGACTTCAAACCATTTTGAAAGCTGTATGCATAGAATAAACTTTGAATGCCGCCATAAAGCCTTTGAATTTCATTGTTGAGCATTCAGGTGCAGCATCCACCGAGGCAAACAGGAGCAAAGATTATCAGCAGAAATTTCTTTCCTTAAAAGACTAAAGACTGCATCATTCGTTCAAAGTAACCTTCAGGTTTCTGGACATAAAGCAGCGCAGGCATCATCAAGGTGTTGAACAATATGAGCTTGGTATTTCGAATTAAGCACAAAGTTCGTGATTTTGTTAAAGTTTTTGCTAATTCATTTGAAATCATTCCGGAGGCGTAAATGACGTGCTCCCCTTGTTTCGCCGGGCTTACAGTTAAACACATCTTGGCCACCTGTCTTCCAATCCAAGCAAATTCAGCGTCAGATTTTGGTGTCCTTCCGACCGCGTAGGTTTTGCGCTTATTGAAGTTTTAGAATCATTCCCAGTTCTTCTCAGGGAAAGTGCCAGTTCTTCATAAGAGAAACTTGTCTTAAGACGTTCTTTATAATAGAAGATTCCGTTTTGTTGTTACCGGTATTTACGGGGCCGTGAGGATTCGCTTGTGTCATTGTGTGTGAACGTCTAAAGCCGTTCTTCAACGTACTAATCGGCACGTTCCAGTGCGGCCCGACAAATCGACTATAGATCACATGACCACAGGCCAAAGCGTTACAACCAACAGCTACAATTTCGAGGTAGTAAAGAAGTTTGTATACCTCGGGGTACACGTAAACTCCACGAATGACATCGTAGTTGAGATCCGACGTAGAATCGCCCTTGACAACCGATGCTACTTCGGTCTGTCAAAATAAACTGTGCTCGAAACTCTGGACTCGAAGGACGAAAGTTATGCTCTACAAAGCCCTTATTCTGCCAGCCCTGCTTTATGGAGCCGAAAGTTAGACATTAAGTTAGGCTGCAGAGCTGATTCTTGGTGCCATCGAAAGAAAAATTCTGCGTCGGATATATAGTCCCGTCTGCGAGGAAGGCGAATGGAGGAGAAGACCCAACCGCGAACTCTACGAGCTGTACAAGAATGTGGATGTAGTCCGGAAGGCAAAAATCCATCGACTACACTGGCTCAGCCACATCGAGCGAATGGACAATAACGCTCAGGGAAGGGGGTCTTCGAATTCGATCCTCCTGATTCGAGAAGGAGAGGAAGACCGAGCCTCCGGTACAGAGACTAAGTCATCGCGGATGTAGGACTACTTGGCCTTGATGACTGGAGGCAACGTGCCCAGGACCGTCGCCGATGGGAGGCAGCAATTGCTCAGGATCAGACCCTTCATGGTTCGCCTGCCAGTAAGACATTGCATCGTATACTGATTTAGGTGCCCTTTCATGTGTGCCAAAAAGTTGTGGGCGTCTATTTTAAAGGGAATTTTGAATTTAATTATTTCGCATATTCTTTCACCAACAATCAAACTGTCGCTGTCAATTTATTGAATAAACTCCATATTTCGCGGTCAATGCCTAAAAATTATCCAAATTTTATTAAAACCAAAAAGTTGTCAAACTATTGGAAAACGTTTTTCATTATTTAGTGGTTTTTCTGAAACCGTGGGTAAAAATTTAATTATAGAAGGCATCAATAGCTCGAAACCGCACTGACTCAATCAGTTCGTTCGAGAATGATTTCAGGTCTTTGCCCCTTACGATAGCTGGCACATTGCAGACGGAAAATCCTCTAAATAATAATGTTTATGCAGTTTCTAATCTGTGATATCAAGCTCTCATTTAATCAAGTTTTCTCTTCTTATTCTGTGCTCGTTACTCGATCTGTTATTTATTCAGAGTCTCAGAACTGACAAATTTGATGAATCATAAGCTCATCCATTTATGTTCACAATGCAGGAGCTTTTTGTAAAAATTTTCCTTTTATATTAATCCTTTTTTTAACCCTTTAGCGCGTCTCTTTTAATGATTTTTGAAGGATCCAGATCAGCTTTATTTCACAGTAATTAAGCTCAAGGTGGCCGCCGTGGCGTAGTAGGTAGAATGCGACTCTCACGATCGATCCAATCCAATCCAAGACAAAATTCCTTGGACCAATTTCCAATTTTCATTACTTCTGGACTTGTACTTTTGTTCTGTCAATGCAATTTAGCTTTAGACTGGGTTTGCCTACCCAATGCAATTTTGTAATATCTCAGGTTGTTCAGTTGAAAGGCCCAAACTTAGAGTCAGACTAGACGTTACACAGATTTAAATCCTACTAACACACCCTCTTATCATTGTCTAGCAAGCGATTCAGAGATTCTGTTCCTAGTAATCTCGTGTTTTTACAATTCACAGATCTCCAGCGTTTTTGGCTGTCATTTAACATTCAAATACTCCGCATTTAATCAGTTTTTAGCAATATAGTGCGTGAACACTAGGTACGTGTTGGTTCCCGATTAAAAATTTAGCCAAAATAGGCTTGCGAAATATGCAATGGGCTTAGAAATAACCGCAACTGACCCTTTGTGTGGCTCTGAGTTAGCAATTGACTTAAATTTCTTCATTTCACCCCTCCTTAATACCTTTTTTCCTTCTTTCCTTCCTTCTTTCCTTCTTTCTTTCCTTCCTTCTTTCCTTCCTCCTTTCCTTCCTTCTTTCCTTCCTCCTTTCCTTCCTTCTTTCCTTTCTTCTTTCCTTCCTTCTTTCCTTCTTTCTTCCCTCCATCTTTCTTTCCTTCTTTCCTTCCTCCTATCCTTCCTTCTTTACTTCCTTCTTTCCTTTGTTCTTTCCTTCCTTCTATCCTTCCTTCTTTCCTTCCTTCTTTTTTTCTTTTCTTTCTTCCTTCTTTCATTCCTTCTTTCCTTCCTTCTTCCCTTCTTTTTTCCCTCCACCATTCCTTCCTTCTTTCCTTCCATCTTTTCTTGCACCTTTCCTTCCTTCTTTCCTTCCTTCTATCCTTCCATCTTACCTTCCTTCTTTCTTTCCTTCTTTCCTTCCTCCTTTCCTTCCTTCTTTCTTTCCTTCTTTCCTTCCTTCTTTCCCTTTATCTTTCCTCCCTTCTTCACCTCCTTCTTTCCTTTCTTCTTTCCTTCTTTCTTCCCTCCATCTTTCTTTCCTTCTTTCCTTCCTTCTGTCCCTCTATGTTTCCTTCCTTCTTCACCTCCTTCTTTCCTTTTTTCTTTCCTTCTTTCTTCCCTCCATCTTTCTTTCCTCCTTTCCTTCCTCCTTTCCTTCCTTCTTTACTTCCTTCTTTCCTTCCTTCTTTCCTTCCTTCTTTCCTTCCTTTTTTCCTTCCTTCTTCCCTTCTTTTTTCCCTCCATCTTTCCTTCCTTCTTTCCTTCCATCTTTTCTTGCTTCTTTCCTTCCTTCTTTCCTTCCATCTTTCCTTCCTTCTTTCCTTCCTCCTTTCCTTTCTTATTTTATTCCTTCTTTTCATTCATTCTTCCATCTTTTCCAGTATAAACTAAGCACTGGTCAACCAGTTTTTTTTTATTTGAAAATTTCCCACATTTAGTGGGCAACTTTTTTATGGAAATGTCAAAGTGCATCAGGAGTAAACTCAGGAACACAAATATAGCCGGTCCTTGGAGTTTAATGCAGGCTACAGTTCCGCATGGAAAGGAGAGTTGAGCTTTTATCGTAGCTGTATGTGTAATCTTCTCATTTTCTTTGTTATTGACATACAAATCATCAATTTTGCTGTATTTCTAGTTCCAGCATTTATCTGTTTTAAAAACGCAAACATTTCGCCATTTCATTGAACAACGTTTCATCTTTTTCCTTGTGTGGAGTGCACCTGTGTCTTAAGCAACATGCCTCTCCAACCAGCCCGATCTCTCCCCTGCTGCTCTAATACGCACTCCAAGTTGGTTAAGGTCCTTCTCCACTTTTATACGCCTTCTTAGCCGAGTTGGCGTACACAAAAACAGTTTATTTACATTTTCAACACATTTTGTAAAAGAGGCGAAAAACAACACATGACATTTGTGCATTTTTAAGTCTATGATATCTTTGCAATGCAATTGCGCAGATTTTTAACGCTTTCGAGAATACTAGAATAATGAGACGTTCTCAATGAAAACAAGAAATTCAAAAACCTTATTCTTCCATTTCAAAAATGATCTCCTATCCACCTTTCATTCCCTTTTAGAAATAAGCTCTGCAGCGAAATGTTCTAATTCGTCTAAAATTTCTTAATCCTCGATCATTGGATGCGGAGACATTCCCATTTTTAATCCGTTATTGGTTAACATAACCAAAAAGTATCTGTTTCAGCACTGAATGATTTCAATGTTTGACGTGAAACTTGACAGTTTTGGAATACTTCAAAAATGAAATGGAAATGGGCTAGTTGCTTCTAACAGAAAAAAACAGATTCAGGTGATTCCATTGTTGAGGATTCTTTCCACGCCTGCCGTGAGACCATCCCTGTCGACTGTCACTTCTTCCAAGTTCATCCCTAAATGCCCTCTGTCTGCTATCCAACACACTTAAAGGAAGCTGCAGATTGCCAAGAGATGTCTCTCGCATGCCGCCTCCGAACATCTGTTCAAAATGTGTTCACAGCACTCCCACTTGTTTTCTTTCTCTCTCATTCTACGCCAATCCACCTACTTTTCCTTCCTTTTCGATTTCTGATCGGAAATGCTGCTGTTTACCCACATTCCCCCACAAATTTTGCGATGTTTTCAAAATAAAAACATCAAAAGTCAACCAACACATCAAAACATTTACTTTCTACTCTGATGTCCATCCGCACGCGTGTATTTGTTTAATTTGGCACGCGAACAAAACGTCTCTTGTTTCTCTGACATTTTGAATTTTTTGGCAAACATTTCACCCTCTCCGGTCGTACACCGGTCACCGTCGCCTCCGCCAACGGTCCCAGCCCACGTCGCATGTCTTCCACTTAAACAGCACGCACCCGAGCAGCTCTGTTGATTTGATCTCGTTTTTCAAGATACAATTTTACGCGAAAAAATCAAGGAAGTCCGTCCGTGTAGTGTTCGAGGCTTTGTTGTGCTGGCGTTTGCCAAGAGCACGCAATGAGAATGTGTGCCCTCACTCACAGGTGGGAGCCAGCAATACAGGGACTTGAGAAGGCTGCCACCTAAACCCTGACATTGGGCGCCACGATCACTCAGCGGCATGGCAATGAGCGTGACTCGAATGGAATTGCGCTCAGAGCAGGAAGAAGGGAATTGAGTGTGTTTCCCTTTTGACGGTGGTCCACTTGAGCTCACCTCATCTGCGCATTCCCACTGCACATGTACAGTGTTGCCAGATTTTGAGTGGGGGGCGAAGGACCAAAATAGAATGCGCAGGTTGCCGGATTTACTCACCGGCTATGTGGCGAGAAATATTTGAGATTGTTATTCAGATTTATAATTAGACGCATTTATGTGTCAGCCATTCAATGAGATTTGAACGATTCCTTTGGGCAGCCTTGTCAGCCGCAGGCAGTGCTCCGTTAATGGGACGTGATTAATTTTAATTGAAAGGTACAGCGTTGATGGGGTGGATCTCCTTGTAGAGACTTGGGGACGCCCCCAGTGGAAGGCGAAACTGCTTGCGCTAGGAAAACCGATTCGAGGATGAATTGGTGGATCTTTCGAGAAACGTGGGCCCGTTGTGGTTCCTCCACTGTTTTCATGTCGTCCTCAGGGAGTATCTCTCTAGTCTCGAGGGGCTAATTGTGCCGTATGCCAGAGGAAAACAGTTTAAGTTTATATGATGGGATTGACAAAGTTTTCCAATCTACTTGACAACATTGTTGCCCACTTGTATGTGCCAGGAGATGGCGTGTAAATTTCAACTAGAGCATCCGAACTGAAAACAAATGACACACTATTTAATTTCAAAGTGTACGCAAGTCGAATAAAATATCTCTTACAAGTCATCTTGAGAAATGACTCAACCAATTGAGCATTTGTCGCCATCACAAGGTCTATTTTCAGCGAAGTTGCAGAGCCAACACCTGTGTTGGATGAGCACAAATTACTCACCTGCATTGTGTCATATTCGTGTTCTCTGTCCACTTGCTCATTTGTATGTGACTCGCGATGCACCATGCATGTTATTTTTAAGCATCCACCAAGCTCCTGGGCGCTGGTCCAACCGCCCATGAAATTCATCAATTAAAAATCTCAATGATGCAGGATGTCTCTGGGCGGGGTGCAACCTCACCCGTTCGGCTTAATCGACTCGCTTGTTGTCAAGAAAGTCAAATTTGCAAGTAACCAATTCAGTATGCGAGGCTGTGGAAAGTGAAACAAAGAGCATTGCAGCAGGCATGAGTCATCGCGGGCAGAGGATGGTATTTGTCGGCCCGCTGTGTCGATGAGATGTTTCAATTCTTGGATGATTAAGTTGAGACGATGTGGATTTTTTGATGGTTTCCACATGGATGTGCTAAAATTTATAATTTTCTTAAAAGAAATGAGGAGCGAATGGATAAAATCCCGGGTAATTCGATACGTTCGTGTCTATAAAAGGATCAGCGATTATCTGCGGGTTATCCACGCGTGTCTAATTTTAAGCTGACGACTTCGGGGAGCACTGATCGTCCTTGAATAGAAGCAAAGTGTCGAACAAGATAACTTCAAATGTGAGTTTGTTGGGAAAGACAAACAGATTTGGAAAGTTGAAACGCCTCAAAAAGTGATCTGCCCAAGCAGTTTGAGCAGTACACCTAAAGCGAAGACACAAGGGAATGCTCCACAAGTCACTTTTCCGATCTGTACTGCTTAACCGGGCCAAGTGCTAGAAAATAAGCACAATGACAGAGCAGATTTTCGATTACTTTGAAATGTTCCACGTCGAATGCATGGTCCTGTTTGCGAAGAAGTCCAATGGAGGAGAAGCCACAACCGCTAACTTTACATGCTGTACCAAGAGGTAGATGTAGTCGGGAGGAAAACAACTGACTGACTACAATTCCTCGGCCACATCGAGCGAATGCACAACAAGGATACAGATAAGAGTGATTTCGAATTCTAGCCTGCTGGTTCGAAAAGAAGAGGGAGACCAAATTTTTGACATAGAGACAAAGTAATCGCTGGCGCTAGTAGGATTTGTCTTGACAACCGAAAGCAGCGTACCCGCCACAGTCAGAAAAAAGTTCAGGCTCAAATCCCTCCTGACTCGCTGGCCTAGTAAGTTAATATGTTCTGAAACAGTGGCAGCTCGGCGGAAAAGAATGCAAAGAGGTGATTTAAACAGGAATTCTTTCTTCTTCCTGGGGAACATGGCCTGGAAACACAAAATCAGTTTTCTTTTCCCGAATAGAGTTTTTTTTTGCCTCATGGAAAGTTCGGAGCGCGTGTCATTCCGAATCCTTGTTCAAATTGCGGTTCAAATTATTTCAAATTTAAATCTAATTTATTTCAAATTATTTATGTCTTTATTCAAGTCTACTCAAAATTTCAATCTTGACATTCGACAAGCCCTTACTCTTTCCCTATTACTCGTTGGATTTATTGTGCATATCATTGTCTTAGTTAATGTGCAAGTTGTCAAAGTTCTTTCGTTTTCTTTCTTGCCAAGGTATTTCCAATTTTGCTGAGTTCCTTTTCCACACAGAAATTGTTGTAAAAGATATAATAATAATAATAATTGTTGGCGCTACAGTCCAAAGGGGGACCAGGGCCTAGCGTGCTCATCAACTACTCGTGTTGTGCGCGCTACTATTCTCTCACGAGTAGAAGGGACCTACAGTTTTTGCCGACTCCGAACGGCGAAATTTGAGAAGCTTTCTTAGACAGTTATTACTCTTTGAGTGTTGTCAGCAGCTCGAAAGAGGTGGTGCCGTGAAATATTAGAAAAATTGGTGTTGAACTTGGAGTCGAACCTAGACCCTTCGGCGTGTGAGCGTCGCACTCTACCCACTACGCCACGGCGACCACACCACGATATACATTGCTTTTTTTTTGTGTAAATGTCATGTATATA
The DNA here is from genome assembly GCA_955652365.1 of Eristalinus aeneus. Classification (NCBI taxonomy): domain Eukaryota; kingdom Metazoa; phylum Arthropoda; class Insecta; order Diptera; family Syrphidae; genus Eristalinus; species Eristalinus aeneus. The sequence continues at coordinate 62,589,279 of OY019134.1, read as the reverse complement.
CCGAAACACTAATCAAACAAAAACCCGCATCACATCTACAAACCAGAAATGTACCCATTTTCGTTTCATAAAATCCAAATCTCCGTACCAGAAGAGGCTTCAGTTGAAAAATTAATTTCATTTTATGCTTGAAAGCATGGTTTTGGCAGTCAAATTTAAAAGTCGAAAACTACATCCTTCTTGTTGATTCTCGTAATTCTGTGTGCCTATTGTGAGTTTAAATCAGAATCTTGACATTTTGTGGTCAATCTTAGACTCGTTTTGCGTTGTGGCAATAAAGGACTCAGGCTGTTTGGCAGCAGGCATCGTGTACGGATACAGATGTGGGATTTAGTTTTACGTGACCACATGCCTTAACGGCTTATATCACGGGGAACCATTTTCCCAAGAGTCGTAAGTAACGCAAGACTAGTACCAAGTACTTGCTTGAGGGGCAATCACCCCACCTTGATTTGATGCGAAACCTTTCTAAAACCTCTTCCGCTCTCTGGGTCGCAGCGCCCGGTTAAAAATGCAACTCCACACTGAGAAGGGATAGTCCCCTAACCGTCTTGCCTAGTTGTGCTTTAATAATGAACTAGACAAGTCAGCACAGTACACTATCCTTGACTCTACCCGCGATATTAGGTGTTAAACCACAGCCACCACGAAACTCCCACAAGGGGGCCTACCGCACGGTCAGGATGGAACCGAAGTTCCAGGGGCCCCTGACCTCCCGTGGCATCAGAATATAGCCTCTGGTCAAGTTGTCACTCCCAGTCAGGTTCCCTCAAAGCCTAGGTCTGTTAGCCACCATCCGTAGATGGTTTTTTCTCCATCAGTGATTCCGTTGACATTAAAAATAGTAATACGGATGTAATTTTGAATCATGTGATTCATAAATCCAGTCACATCATCTGGAGGTGTACGGATACAGTAGGTCGTGTAGAGCGTAAGGACAATACAATTCCAGCCCAAAGAGTCTCCGATTTCGAAACAGCTGAACAGCCAAATAGAATATACCGTCCAAGGAATCATGAACCTTCAGAAGAAGGAATATTAATTGTGCTGATTCGCTTATATGAAAGTTTTACCTTTTGTGCATGAAACTCCAATTGTTTTTACAGACTCTGTGCGCTGATGCCTTAAACTGTTGCTTATAAAACACTTTGAAGTGCTACAAAAAAACCAATGGAATAATGCATGAATTGAAGTTTATCCATAAATTCGATGGGTTCCCCTTACTCACGACCGCTTGAACATAAGTATACCGTCAGTGCTTCATTTTCCTTTTAATTCCGAGAACTGAGAGAATTTTATTCTGCTTTAGTGCTTGTAGGGGAAAAAGCATACTAAGTAGTGTAATTTGCCCGCAAGAAAGGGTTTCCTCGTACTGTGTAAATCACAGAGAAATTAGTATTTCTGCGCAAACAGCAGTCGTTGCTCTATTTTCAGTCACATCGACATCAATGTTTTTTTCAGAACACAGAAGTCAACGTTGAATTTCATCACATCAGCTCCTGAAGAAAGATTCATTTGGAGCTCATTCATATAAGCTTTCCGCCATTTTCATTAAACTTATTCAAGTGGGGAACACTCACAATTTTATAAAGTCAGTCTCAATCCTAGTGTCGTTACTAGTGCCGAGCCTCTTGCTGATCCTATTCCCGATCCTATTCCCGATCCCCTGACATTGCCAAAACCAAATTGATTGAACTAAACTATAACTGAAGCTCCGTCATCCGCATTTCCCAGGGGGCGCCACTAACAAAAAACCCATATTGTTTTAAGGAAGTACAAACATTCAAATGATACCTGTCCAGTTTTCACAAGAATCTAATTATTAGGTGACAAGTTACAGGGCTTCAAGTGACGCTACTTTTAAAGCAATGGAAAACACAGAATTTCGTGTATTGATTAAACTCTGCTTTCTGATGCGAAAAAATACCGTGCAAGCTCAGCAATGGCTTGAAAAGTGTTACAAGGACTCTGCTCCATCAAAAACAACTATTTGTCGGTGGCATGCTGACTTCAAACCTGACCGTACAGACTCCAACTATGGTGAATGCTCTGGGAGGCCAATTGAGGTGGTGACACCTGAAAACGTCAAAAATGTACACAAAGTTGTCTTAGAAAGCTGGGAAGTGAAATTGCGTGGCATAATTTACACCTTAAAGACATCAGGAGGCAATGTGTATTTTGCATTTGTCCATGAGAAAGCTGTTTTCGAAGTGGGTGTCGCGCTAGCTCACAGTTGACTAAAAACAACAACGTATCGATGATTCTGAGAGCAGTTTGGAGCTGTTTCCCGAGAATAAACGAGACTTTTTGCATCGGTATGTCACAAAGGATGAAACATGGATCCACCATTGCATTCCAGAGTCAAATCGGCAGTAAGCGGAGTGAACAACAGCCGGTTAACCACGCCCAAAGCGTCCAAAAATACAAAGGGCTGCTGGCAGGGTTATGGCATCCGTATTTTGGGATGCGCACAGAATTTTATTCATCCACTATCTTGAGGAAGACAAAAGGATCGACAGCGAATACTTCATAGCAATATTGGAGCATTTGAAAGAAGAAATTGCAAAAAGCGGTCCCATATGAAGAAGAAAAAAATTGTCTACCATGTCCCGATTCTATTTCCGATCCCATTCCCGATCCTATTCCCGATCCTATTTCTGATCCTATTCCCGATCCTATTCCAGATCCTATTGCCGAACCCACAGACAATCATCAAAGCTTACAAGGGCATCCGACAGGAGGAGACACTGGCGCGTAAATTTTGTTCATCAACTTCCTCAAGAAATTCATGTAAAAAATGCATATCAACACATGACTCACGCTGATCCATGTGTTCTGTCTTTTCTGTCAGTTCGCCTATATGTACGATATAGATATCGGCAAGCAGAAGAAAGAACAATTGTACAGCAGCACCTTTGTCTGTATTCCCTCAATCCCACACCCGGGTGTTCAAGAAACAGCTGGACCTTGCATAAGTTATCCATCACTTTTCAGCGTACAAATCTTAGTCTCCATCCAGCGCAAGGTGGAAGAAATCCAAATACAACTTGGAGAAAATATCAAAACAGACGCAATGATGATGTTATTAGTTTTCCGTTCGAAAGTTTTATACAGTTCGCCTGCGATACGACTTTCAAGAATTCATGAAATTCCCGCTCGACTTGTGTAGAACTTGAGAGTTTCTCAGTTTATTGAGGCCATTGCTTTAAAAATAGCCCCATCGAAATAACAGGTTGAACCATTAAAACTTAAAATAATTTGTCGATGAAATTTTAATCGCTCCCAATTTGCAGCAAGTGAGACGGATCATGACACAGCCTGCCGATTGCAACATTTGATGTAAAAACCGCCCGAAACATTCTTGTAACCCCTTAAAAGTCTTACCCTCCGCAGTGACACTCATTCAAATAAAAGTTGTGTATGCACATAATGTGCCGGAGTTTGTAGGTATTTTAAAAGCGAAATTTATTTGAACGGTCTTATTTTTTGGGAAAAGTATTTTACGACTTTGTGAATCACACATCCTTTCCACACCTACGACGAACTTTGTGAAAATCAAGAGGCGCACAAATATTGGATTTCGGCCAACCGCACGGGAGCAAACTCACATTGCAGATAGACTCTCTCGGCGATCGGAAAGTCACACATAATTAAGAAACACGAAAAACAGCTCGGGCCCACAGACAAAGCGTGTTTGAGCCAATGACTCTGTTGATTTAAATTTAATTCAATTTAGTAAATAAATAAATTAGACGAGTGTTTTGCATGCGGCCTTGAACCTTCAGAGCGCGCAGTGTTCTGTGGGAAGCGACTTTTCCGCGAAGAGATGTGGCGAGTAGGCTTTTGCAATTTTCGAAAACTATTTCGAGAGCTCTCCATTAGCGGGTGTCACTTAGGTACCGCGTCTCTGTCACAGTCGCGACTGTCAAAAAGCAACTGAGAGGCGTAGGATAAGACAATGCGTTTCAGCTCGAAGCGGGAGATTTATGAAGTGTCATATGCTAACGAGACCTGTAGGGGCCCACCTGCTGTTGTCACTTGAACTGAAATTATTGCCTTCGCTAATGGCATACGTGTAGTTTTCGCGAAGTGAAAGAAGCCTGTTCTCAACGTATCCGAAATGTCGGCTAAGAAGAACCGCAGGTGCTTGTCGTTTTGTCGGGTCTCATTTGTATTTGCTGAAGAGAGTTATGAAATAAAGTTGAATTGAGTATGCTGACAGTTTTTAAAATGTGCTCATGTACACCCCGGACACTAAAGTTGACAGCTTTTATGAGATTTGTTGACGTCATCTATTAACTGATCCCACGTATTGCTCGTCTGCTGAGTGCCCCAGGAAATATCGTCGTAATCACAGCGAATTAAATATTTAGGTCAAATTGTGTTGTGAACTTGAAGGGTAATCATTTTCAGGGCCACTTGGATTTATTGTGTCGTAAACACGAACATTTTGTGTGTTGTTCTCGGTTTTTTGTTGCTGTTGCTTTTGTGGCAGCTGTGTTGTACTCTTATAAGACTGACATTTGCAAAAAAAAAACTCCTTAACTGTCCCAAAAAAAATGTGGCCGCCGTGGCGTAGTGTGTAGAGTGCGATGCTCACACGCCGATGAGTCTAGGTTCGATTCCCAGCTCAACACCAATTTTTCGAATATTTCACGGCACCACCTCTTTCGAGCTGCTGACGACACTCAAAGAGTAATAACTGTCTAAAGAAAGCTTCTCAAATTTCGCCGTTCGGAGTCGGCAAAAAACTATAGGTCCCTTCTACTCGTGAGAGAACAGTAGCGCGCACAACACGAGTAGTTGATGAGCAAGCTAGACCCTGGTCCCCCTCTGGACTGAAGCACCAACAATTATTTATTATTATAACTGTCCTAAATACGAAAGCTCTCATAATAAGAAACTCGTCTTAGCTTTTTTTTGTAAGTTTTCGATTGCACTTTGTTATTGTCTCTGAGGGTTGTGAAGTAACGTGCGCTTCAAAAATCGATTGAAATTGACATATGCTGTGTAGTCGCTGACTCCGTCCTAGTGAAGCCTAAATCTATACTGTGCACTCACTCATTATGGAGCTACAACATTTCTTGTTTTTTTTTGTTTTGGCAAATTTTATTAAATATCTAATGTTATCTTATTTTAATTCTAGAAAAATACTTAAAACGAGCTGACATTTATCTCAACAGTAGTTCTTAAATCTAACCTACTGACCATAAGCAGGTGCTCTAAGCTATTCTTGATGTAATTTCAAAATTACCTTTGGGCATAGTTTGTTAATAAAATGTTGTTTATAAAAATATATTTTTTGTTTTTGTTTGGACTGAGCCTGAGCCTAAGCCTAACTTAACCTATCTTAAATTTAAACTTATTAAAAACCTAATTAAACTATGTCCATATCAAAATACGGGCGCGTGTACCATGGCGAATGTAGAATTTATATGCTTGACATATACAGCTCTGTGCAACAAAATAGCACCACGTTGAGGTCTGCACTTTGGATGCTAATTACTTTTCTCCATGCTCATGTAAAGACACGATATTTATTGTAGGACATCTATTGGGTATCAGTAATAAAATGCATGAAACAAGATAAGCGAAGATGCATTTTAAGACAAGAAAATTCCCGTTATACGAAATGAAACCGAAATTTTGGTGTGCAAAATAATAGCACCACAAGTTTTACTTGTAGTAAATAAAATACAAAATTTAGTGGAATAGTACGGTTTTTATTTTTTTTTATTTATACTACTGTTCTAGTACTTCGTCTTATAATCTTTATTTTTGAGCACAGCGGCATAACGTCATAGCAACGTCATGGCATAGAGTCGATTAGTGCCTGACATCGCCGAATTAGAATATCCTTCCACGCAGCCTGCACAGCTTCCCATAGCTGTAGTGTATTTTTTGGTTTTGCTTTAAAAACAGCTTTCTTAACACCTGTCCAGAGATTTTCAATGAGGTATAGGTCTAGAGATTGCTGCGGCCATTCCATAACTTGAACCCTATTCCTCGCAAAAAATTCCTTTTCCAATCTGCTCGTATGTTTCGGGTCATTGTCTTGCTGCAGGACCCATCTGAGAGGCATATTCCACTCGGCGTAGGGCAACATGGTTTCCCTCATTATGCCAACATAAATTTCGGCGGTCATCATTGGTTTTATCCAAAATATAGGACCAGTACCGTTGTAGGAGAAGCATCCCCATATGTTAATTTTCGCGTCACCGTGCTTAATGGTTTTTAAAGTACACTCTTGTTTTTTTTGCCTGCGAACAAATATCCTGGTCCCAGGAGTTCCACATAAAACAATTTTAGACTCATCTGTCCATAATATATTACGCCATTTGGTTACTTCCCAGTTCAAATGTTCTTACGCAAATTGGTTTCTTTTATGAAGATGGACCTTTGTCAACAAGGGTACTTTTCTGGGACTTCTGGCAGGTAGTTCCTTCTCTATCAACTTCCTTCTTATGGTTGATGTTGATACGGGCAGATTTAGTTCCTCTTTTATTTTGTTTGATGTGATGAATGGGTTTTGTTTCACTAATCTTATCATTCTTCGCTCGTCGGTAGAGGTTAATTTCGATTTTCTAGCTCTTGTTTCTTCTTTTTCGACGTGTTTTTTGCATTAATAATCATTTTCTTCGAACAACCAATGATTTCCCGAATAAATTTGTACGTTTTTTTTTATAAGTTGACGTTTCTTAGAAGTACAATGCACACCGCGACCCATTTTAATTGTATATAACGTTGTATTTTAAAAATACTAGCTTCAAAATATTTAAATATTTTTACTTAAATCTTTTGACGCACAAAAAAAACTAAACACCACCAAACACTTCGAAAACACTTTTTAGAATGACATGGTGCTATTATTTTGCACACCAACATTTGGGTTTCATTTCGTATAACATGAGCATGTGGCCGCAGTAGCGTAGTGGGTAGAGTGCGACGCTCACACGCTGAAGGGTCTAGGTTCGATTCCCAGCTCAACACCAATTTTTCGAATATTTCACGGCACCACCTCTTTCGAGCTGCTGACAACACTCAAAGAGTAATAACTGTCTAAAAAAGCTTCTCAAATTTCGCCGTTCGGAGTCGGCAAAAAACTGTAGGTCCCTTCTACTCGTGAGAGAACAGTAGCGCGCACAACACGAGTAGTTGATGAGCAAGCTAGGCCCTGGTCCCCCTCTGGACTGTAGCGCCAACAATTATCATTATTATAACATTAGCATGGAGAAAAGTAATTAGCATCCAAAGTACAGACCTCAACATGGTGCTATTTTTTTTCACAGAGATGTATAGTGCACTTTTTTTTCTTTCTTTTTTTTGGTATACTATTGTATTACCTTACGCACTAACAAAAAAATAATGTCGGCCACGAGGACAACTTTAAAATTGATATAGTCTATTTTCGTGCGTTGGTGGGAGCTGGTTTTGGTGCAACCACCAGTAGAAGTGTCGTTCTCTGGCTGACTGTGCCCTATCTCGGGCGGAGATCGCCTTACTGAACCGAAGAAGTTTCTCGTGGCTACGAACGACATCCGGCTACAACACTTCTGTTCACAATAACGTGCCGAAAAAGCATCCTCAACAAAATATGCGTTAGAATATCATCTTCGACATGTTATCCCCAAAATATGGGATTGTCAAATCTCCGCCTTTTTGTCTTTTGAATTTTCCGGCTATGTACTTAACTCCCAGAGCTCGTAGCAGTACTGGCAATGCTATACATTATTTGTAAGCTCTTGACATAACATACAAAACGACGCTATGCACTATTAGTTTGGATATTACTTTCAATAGTTATAGACGTGTAAACATGAAGTTCACTAACGCGGACATTGACTTAGTCAATTTTATTGGTCGTATAATGGTACCTCGTCAAGTTCGTGTGGATTGCTACCTGGCAAAACCAGCATATTTTGCTTGTGGAATTCAGCTAAACTTGAGCCCCAATGCACAAGTTAATTTTTCTATGAAACGCAGCATCAAACTTAAAGTGCTCGTCAGACCATTCTACGACTTGGCGGAGCTTTAAATGGACAAATGACTTTATTCCTGTTTCGATTTGATCCTGTTCGGATGTAGGCGAAGATTGTTTCACGAAATATGACAACAGAGATGCCAGATTGTTGAAAACAGTCTCTCAGTGAATGTGAGTGCATGCATTTTGCCAAAATTTTGTGAGTGATTTATTTGCGTCCTCTCAAACGACGGCTTTAAGCGCTAGCGATGGCAATATATCCGTCACTCCGATCGCTTTGTTGTCTCAATGGTATTGATTCAATATGAAGCACAAATTTCGATGCAAATTTGTGTGGAAGACGTGGAATAGTTGATCTGACAGACATATGCTGGCGTCGAGCAAGTGCTTTCAAAGTAACTGAACGCAATTTCGGAAGTCAACTTAAATACCTTTCAAACAATGCTCAAGTGTGTACTGCTTTATAATGCTTTGCAAACTTAATAGGCGTAAAAACAAAAATGTGTGTTCAAAACTGAAAAAAAAAATGCATCGAAAAATACTTTGAATGTTTCTATTGAAAAGTAATTTAGCAGTGCCTTCGAAAATATGGTCCTCAAATATCTCCCTTCCGCTTTTTTGCTCTTCATTCAATGCTTCATAAAAAAGTGTTGCAGTGATCGGATTTAGTTCAAATATGCGGTGATTTATTCAATAATTTGTTTCCATCTAGACGGCAACTTCATAATACCCCCCCTCGCAGAAGCCCCCGTCGTTATTTGAGAAGAACTCAGACAGCCACTTTTCACAAGCATCGGATTGTTACTGGCGATGAAAAACGGATTAGTTTTAAGAATCCTAAACGGAAAAAAATCAGGGGTTAATCGGGGACAACCATCAACATCGACTGCAAAACCGGATCGATTCGGCAAGAAGACAATGCTGTATTTTTGATGGAACCAGAAAAGTGTGCTGTACCACGAGCACCTAAGACCTGGTGAAAACGTTATTACTGATCGCTACCGAAAACAAATGATAAATTTAAACCATGGTCAATTTGAACCATTGATCGAGAAACGACCATAATGGGCATGGCAAGGTAATTTTGCTCAATGACAATGCACCTGCACACAAAGCAAAACCGGTTGAGGATACAATCAAAACACTTGGCTGGGATCAGCTACCCCTCCCGCCGTATTCACCAGACTTGGCTCCTTCCGACTACCATTTGTTTTCATCGATGGGACACGCATTGGCTAAGCAGCACTTTGATTCCTATGAGAAGGTCGAAAATTGGGTGTCTGATTGGTTTGCTTTAAAAGACGAACAATTTTATTGGCGTGGTATTCACAAGTTGCCAGAAAGGTGGTCAAAATATGTAAAAAACAATGGCCAATACTTTGAATAAAATGTGTTTACTTTCCCATTAATAACGCTCGTTTCAGTAAAGACGCATTTCATACCGGTATACCTGGTAAAGGACAAGCATGAAGCGATGGCTTTACCTCGTAGTTTCCTTTGATTTTGCTTCCAAATGCAGACATGTTCAATGTTCGTAATAGGAAATGGAAGGAAGTGGAAGGAAGTCACCGCATGTGAGTGTCTGGTTCAGCACCTGTACACGTCCACTGTAAATTTATGAATCCCCGTCTCAATCAATAGAAAAATTACTTTGGAACGTTTTCGGTTTTTCGAACTTTTTTCAACAAAGTATAAACTAATTTTGAATACTGTAAAGATCGACGGGTATCCACATGATATGTAAGTGCCAAATTGAACCCCTATGCCCCCAAGAAGAGTAAAAAAAAGATAAAAACAGCGGAAAATAAAAAATTCTCTTAAACGTAATGAGCGCCTGTCCGCTAAAGAGAACCTTTAGTGAAAAGAGAATTAAAAATGTAGCTGGTGACGGAAAGTTCAAATTTTCCCATCCCACCCCATGCCCATTTTTTCAGAATTTCACTCAGTTACTTCAGGAGCTTGCCATCGAAGGTCGTTTTTGTTGGGATATCCAAACCAAAAGAATTTTAAAAATAATGCCTAGCAAGAGAGCTGCGGCATGATGCTGAAATTGACTGAAATCTTAACTTTGACAAAAAAGACAGTCTGTTCGTAAAATCATAAAATTTCTAATATACTCGAATGCGCGTCCGTGTAAACAAGTCTGCAAACATTTCCCCACAAGTCGTTGTTGAGTTAGTTTTAGCGGAACTGCGTCTGCTTACCATCATTGTAGAGATCTCGTGCGTCATCTGCTTAACATGATTGATTTTCAAAACCAAACGTTCTTCGACTCCCAACACAAACATCGCGATTTCGTAAAAATTCATATTTCCCCACCTCTTCCGCATCTTTGAAAACAATCGTTGTCCGACCGACCTTTCAGCACGAAAATTATTTACCTTTCCGCGAGTTCCAATAAACAAAACCACACAAACCTGTAGGCACTAGCATGCCGTCCATTCAAATGCTCTGTGCTCTGTTCGATTGGGCCATAAATGAGAGATCGCTTCAAAATGCGCTGCAAAGTGCGTAAGCAAATTCCAAGCACCCAGTCGAATTGTTCCTCATACACCTGGCCCCAATAAAACCTCGTCGACACTCCAAAAACAAAAAATACCCACCACCGCAGCGAAAACAACACAAAATGCAGAAATTAGAAATCGTCAAAGCGCACAGCGACGAGAATCCTTTTCAATTAACCAGCCGCTACTTCGACTGTCATTCGACGCAAATTAGACAGACGACATTGTCGTAACAGCTGCTGCATTTTGGCGAAGTCTTGGTCCCGCCACCCACCGAGAACCCGATCCACGGAAAATCCACCGAAAAACAGGGGAAAAATAAAATAATCGTTTTTATGGTGTGTTCACATGTTGGATTTAATGTTTGCGGACTTGACACAATGTGCGGCTAATGATGCAGATCGTAAAGCGAAATTTTGTTTTTCTTCCCCTGTGACATTGGAAGGTGCGGGCGGTTTCCTATAACGCCGCCGTGACTTGCTGCCACGCCGACAGCCCCAAAGGAAATCAGAAATTCGTGCGACTGTGGGTGAAATGAGTTAATTGGGTATTTTTAGCGAGCGTGTTTCAATTGTTCGCCTTGTCACTGGCGCGAGAGGCTTTCACCGTGGTGACGGCATTCCCTCCGACATCGCTTCTAGATCTTTTCATTGATATATTCGCGCGTTTAAATGATGTGCAGACGAAACTATGGGAAAATATGAATTATGTCCGACGTGGCTTTGAGATAAACAAACAAATTCTGGCTGGGCGGACGTCTGGAGCGACGCGCTGGGCGGACGCCTGGAGCGACGCGCTGGGCGGACGTATGGAGCGACGCGCTGGGCGTATTCGCTTCAGGCAGCAAAATGGATTGTCTTTCTGGGGGCTGTGCCAAGGCCCTTAGAAAACAATCGAAAAGGGCATTCATTTCACCATTTGTTGAAATTTTTCGGAAATTTCATGAAAATCGCTCTCCCTCAAGGCGACAGATTTGAGTTTTCAATCAACACGTCTCTCACACACGCACAAAATTAGCTGATGTTTTCCTGCATTTGCGCACGTCACCCAGAATTGTGTTCGATCTTCTCTCGCTGCTTCTGCTGGGCATGCCGCACTGGGGTACGTGAAATTTTGCTCAAGAGGAAGACTCTGCTCTTGTACTGATTGCCAATCAAATTGGAGATCCATTTATCCTGACAGGGAAGCAATTGCTTTAAAGTGCTTGTAAACACGAGTGGATTTTTAGCACATTCTACGATGTACACAGAGAAGTGTGTAAAGACCACGGATGCCAACCAAATTATGATGGGGGTGTTAAATGGTGATCAAAAGGCGGCTGCTGGTGGAATGGGATAATTGGATGTGCGGTGAGCAATCAGGAAGTTGCAAGGGGACAAGGAAATAGTTGTCCTCATCCTAGTTCCATGTTTGTCCACGACTGAGCTAAAGCAAAGAGCCAGACAGTAGCAAGGCTTCAAACTCTGTAATGAAATAAGACCTCTTCGAAATTCCACATGAAGGCAATATAATGGGCAAGCAGATGTTGGTCATTTGTAACCAAAGCTTAAGCCACATGAGCACCTAGTTGGTGACAATACTTTAAGCGCAATTTGTTTGGCAATAAAGTTCACATTTGGTTAAGTGGAAAGAAACCAAAACGGCCATTTTTGCAGTGACGATAATCCTCATTTTTTGTTACTAAACCCTATCATCCAGCAAAATAGACTCTTTGATTTGCCTGACCGTGTCGTCATATTAATTCATCCGTAGTTCTTTGAAAACGATGCTGGCCAGAACGTCACAGTCAAGGGTGGTCGCCATAAAGCCTTTTGACTTTTTCTTTAACAATTTGAACAACCCTGACGTGCAAGAGCTGGGGCTTCAACAAAATGACACAACAAGTTACACAGGAGCTGTCATAATTGATTTTTTGAAGGTAACGTGTGAAAGCCACATGGTTTCATGTTACCAACCCGTGAATCAGTATTGGGCAAATTTTAGTCGAATAATGACTAATGACTAAATTACTCATTAGTTGCCGGATTCAAGCGACTAATGACTAATTCATTCATTATTCATGAAAATAATGATTGACGAGTAAATTATTCATTATTCGCAGAAATTACTGATGACTAAATCAATAATTATTGTTGGCGCTACAGTTCAAAGGGGGGACCAGGGTCTAGCTTGCTCATCAGCTACTCGTGTTGTGCGCAGTACTGTAGAAGGGACCTACAGTTTTTGCCGACTCTGAACGGTGTGTGATTTAGAGATTTTCAGCAATTCGAAAGTTTGCTTATGCGGGTTCTACTTATCTTCCAATCCAAACATCTCCATGGCATGAGTGATACAAACACATTTATTAGTGAGCACCTTGCAGTGCAAGTGCGACAGGAATTTTCGAAATGGCGATAGTTTGAAAAACTTATTTTTCAAGGGTCTGTAAACGTCCTGAAGAAGTCAAAGTTTAAATTCGACATCAACGCCATATACTTGACAAGCCAATGAATGAGAAAGTTGAATGTATGAACTGTTGCCATCAGACTACAAAATCTTGTTTCTTTGTCGTTTTCATAAAATTCTGGGGCAGTCAATAATGTGGTATACTCACACGCAGAAGTTTCCTGCGGCTCCATTAGAGCACGTTAAAATCTAAACACCGTCTATGAAAAAGTTTCTAAAAATTCACCGTTCGAAGCTGAAAAAAAGTGTAGGTTCATTCTATTCGAAGATGTTATGCCGAAGTCCGCTTCTGAACAGTTGCTTCTTTCCATAAATAAATACAGCCTTGACGACAGTCAGTTGTGTCTTTGTCAAGTCTCAACGGCTGTTCAACTGGCTGTTCTTCTTCTTCTTGTTGTGGCGCTACAGTCCGGGGTGGACCTGGGCCTCAACCAACATGCCTCTCCAGCCAGCACGATCTTTCGCCAGCTGTCGCCAGTTGCGCACTCCAAGTTGGTTGAGGTCCTTCTCCACTTGTGTGCGCCACTTCAGTCTAGGCCGTCCTCTGTTGCGTTGTCCCAATGGCTCGGATTCAAAGACTTTTCGGGCCGGAGCAGTGGTGTCCATACGCTCTACATGGCCTAGCCATCTTAAGCGCTGTATCCGTAGACGCTTAACCAGGCGCATGTCGCCGTACAGCCTATAGAGTTCGTCATTAAATCTTCTCCTCCAGATGCCATCAACGCAAACAGGACCAAAAATCGCACGCAAAACTTTTCTCTCAAAAAGACTAAGGGCTTCCTCATCCGCCTTTGCTAACGTCCAAGATTCTGCGCCGTATAGTAGGACGGGGATGATCAAGCTGTTATATAAAGCCAGCTTAGTCCTTCGAGAGAGGGCTTTATTACTCAATTGCCTCTTGAGCCCAAAGAAACAGCGGTTGGCAAGAGTGATTCTGCGTTTGATTTCGGTACTGATGTTGTTGTCCCTGTTTACCGCGGAGCCGAGGTAGACGAAGTCCTTAACTACCTCAAAGTTTCTGCTGCCTAGTGTGACGCTCCGTCCGAGACGTCGATGTTGTGTGTCCTTTCTTGATGACAGCATGTACTTCGTTTTGCCCTCATTTACCGCAAGACCCATTTTGGCCGCTTCCGCTTCAATGCCAGCAAACGCCTCATTGACGGCTCGCTGTGTTCGTCCAATCACGTCAATGTCATCAGCGTAAGCTAACAATTGAACTGACTTCTGGAAGATCGTGCCTCTGGTGTTGACTTGTGAGTTACGCACGATCTTCTCGAGGATGATGTTAAAGAAGTCACATGACAGTGCGTCGCCTTGTCTAAAACCTTTTTTGACATTGAAGGTCTCGGTGAGTTCGGTACCGACCTTGACGGAGCAGCGAGAGTTCTCCATCGTCATCCTACACAATCTGACGAGTTTGGTAGGAATGCCAAAACTAGACATGGCACTGTATAGCTCGTCTCTATGCACACTGTCATATGCAGCCTTGAAATCGACGAATAGGTGGTGGGTGTCAATTTGCATTTCTTGGGTCTTTTCCAGGATCTGCCGTAATGTGAAGATCTGGTCTATTGTGGACTTCCCTGGTCTGAAACCACACTGATAGGGACCTATCAGGTCATGGACAAATGGTTTCAGACGCTCACACAATACGGCAGAGAGGATCTTGTATGCGATGTTCAGGAGACTAATCCCTCTGTAGTTGGCGCAGTCAAAGGGGTCTCCTTTTTTGTGGACCGGGCAAACGACGCTGAGATTCCACTCATCTGGCTGTTCTATATGTCTATTATTATACCATCCATTCCAGCTATTGTCGAATACGTGGTCACAGAATGTCGGAGAGCTGTATATGGCTGCATCCAATCATATTCTACATCTATCATAGAAATTTTCAAACACCAACCTAAAAATACGAAAGTCCCGGCTGGCATAACCTCTAAATAAATCTCAGAAAATCCCAAAAAAGAATAGAGTCCACTGGACTTGGCCTGGTTGGAGAATGTTTCCGCTATATCAAGTTTTTCGTTCTCTATGATTTTATATATTAGTGTTACAAAGACTTTTGTTGTCTTAAGTCCCGGCCTTTCTCATTACCACTCACTACAACGCCGATGAAAGAAACTTCAGCCTCCAGTCAGATACGATACATGTAATAAGAAATTGTGTGTCAGCTGGAATGGCAATTTTTGGATGTCTAACAAGTCGCACCAGGGGAGATGAGCACTCAGATCCACGACAAAATGTTCTCGAGGGTCTCATGTCTGATTTTCTACTTTTATTTTAAACATAATTGATTCATTTTGTTCATTCTATCCTCACAGGTCAATCTTTAAAGTTCCAGTTGCGTTTAGATTCTTCTTAAATTTCTGCACCAACTACTATACCAGTGAGCTGATGCTTAGTTTTCCGTTGATCTTCTTATTGCTCTTTTGCTTGATCTGATCCTTGTCGATTTTAAGCCCAGTGCAGATTCTTGTTGTGTTTCTCAAGAATTGAATCATTTTGAAGTTATGATTGAACTTCAAGCAGTCGTTAAAGTTAACTTCAAGGCCTGTGACGTGTTGCTTATACAGCGACGTTGGGCAGCGCTACTTATGCATTATTCAGTATTTCGATAGCCTCGTCATGCAGGTCGCCGCAGGCACGTGTTCAAGTTCAGTCGGATGCCCCACTAGTAGAAATGGGGCACCTCTTTTTGTTGTTAAAGAAAAATATCCTACTCGTTGATTCTCATCTTTTAAAATAACCCACTGTCAACTTGGTTTGCGGCAAAGCTGTTAAAGTTTTCTTCATTTCTTTGAATCAAGGGTAAACACATTTAACCGCATGCTCCAAAACTCAATAATCTTGCATGAAATCATAACTGAATGTGTTTTCCTGTATGGAGTTCGACACTTATTCATATTTGTGGAACATTTTTTTACAAAGCCCTCTACCTCCGTAACTAACCAAAAGATTCTTCGCCATTACTGATAACTTAATTTTCTTAAAATTTTTATATTTTTTAGATATCGACACACCACCATCAACCCCAAAAGTCCAAACACCTCAAAATGGAAGCGCTAAAATCGAAGACAAACTCAACAAGACAACGTCATCTCCCGGATCGCGTACCACACTCAAAAGCGACGTAATCAACACCTTTCAGAAATGGCACACAACAGTCGAGTCGGTACGTTATGTGACAACAAAGACCTTCACTGTGCCCGGTTATACCATAACAAACAAGGCGAAATCACCCGCTCCGGAGTCAGAAGCACCACCACCCAACAACAATCAAGGTACAAACATTCACACAAATTCTAGTCATCATATCTCATTTCTAATAGTTCCTCCATAAAACGCATACGCCTGTCATGATTCCTACCATGCTGGGCTTCATTACATTTTGGTTTAGCTTAAGAGCCTGCTTCTTTGGGAAACGCAGCAGAGCAACAGGGAAAATATGGAAAAAAAGAAAACAAACAAAAACACTCTACTGCCACTGCATTCTCACATCTTTCTATTTCTCTTTCACTTAACACATTTGTGTCCCTTCCTTTTTTTCATCTGGCATCTGGTAAAAATAAATCTGTTTCTGCATTTTAACCACACGCACAAGAGCTACTCTCCCAAGTACGGGGGGTAATTTGAGCCCCCACTCGAATATCCAAAACCAAGACGGAGGAGAGCGCACACACGGCCACAGTGCCGCGGTTCATTGCATCTGGCACGATCCGTCGTCTACTCCTGCGGTGGCAGCTCGGCAGCTCGGCAGAAAAGGGAAATTGGTTTCGCTACAAAATGTCACTTCATCCATGTCATTAGGCACACACACAGACACACACACAAACACTGTCTCTCGCTCTGCGTGTTTTCGTGTGGATAGAGGCACATTCATTGATGGCTGATGATGGATCTCTGCGTGATCGAGACGCATTTGCGGTGTAACCGATGAAACTGAATGCCGCTCAGTTTGTTTTTCACGTAGAGTGCGTGTATCTGCAACATTTCCCATTTTTTTTTATTTCGTTTGACTCACATGCATGGACTAACCCATCTCTAGCCGAATGAGAAAACCATTTAACACAAGAAAATAAAAGCATGTAAGGGCGCTACTCATAGAATGCATCCCCTGCAACCGGCCTGCACGCACTTGACTCCTCCCCTCCTCCGCCCGCATATCGTTCCAATCCTCCAACCGGCTGCACAATCATAAACAATTCAGCATCGCATGCATCACCGTTCAGACGGGAGGAGGTCATTTGAGAATCGCTTGTCATCTCCGACTCTGGATTTTGTTCTCATTTTCTCCTTCTCTTTTTTTGTTTTTTCTTTCTCAACATGATTACAGAATGACCCCCAAGAGAGCGAAAGACGTGACCTCAGCCGGCGGTTCTCGCTACTAAATCACCAACTTAGTCTCAGTAGACTAACCACTTGCGAATGAATTTAACAACCCTAGTCTATAAGCCAACTAATAAAAATCAATTGTTATTTGCTTCTCCTTAAACCAACACTGCGTACTCACTTACAATCTAATAAAGTATCAAACCCGCACCCGGTATTTGTGAGTTTTGCAACTGCAACGGCCGGCAGCGGGGTCGGAAGATCTGTGTGTCAACGTTGGGAGGAGAATATATATATTTTTTTTTGTATGGGAAACGCGAGGGTCTGACAATTATGGTATGATTTGAACAGAACTCGTTATGGCACCCGTTCGCAGAATGTCAGCACAGATGCACTTTCGAATTACGTCAACGGTTGCTGCGGGAATTTCCTAAATTAGAGCGTGCATTACGGTCCGAACATGCACTATGCACAAGGAAGTTGGCTTCTCTGCTAATTCTGTTTAGTTTTGTTAATTCAATTAGTTTTGCAATTTGTCGAAATGAAATCGTAAAAATCGCTTTTGAAAGGCATCTTCCTCATCTCCAATGGAATGGAATGCAACTGCTTGTGCTGTTTCGAGGAAAAACTGAAATGAGGACTATTTCTGGAACAAAGAGATTAGATTTATGTGCCTGCAACGAACAGTGACATCGACATGCATCCAAAGCTCTCGAATAACACTCAAAACACGTGGAAGAATGGAATATAGAATCATCTATGTGGAAGGGAAACAAAAAGGAAAAATCCGATTAAATAAATTTACGATATGTGGTAGAGAAAAAATTAGCGAGTGAGATTCGCGGCTGTTTTTGAATTAACCCAGAAGAATGCACATGCGAAGCATCAACACCGAAGATCTCCCAATCAACTGATTGAAAAGTTTTCAATTACAAAATGTTTTTTCTAGAGATATGGAAGTTTGAAGTAGAATTAAACTAAAATGAGTTTTTTCATTGGCATAGAACTTGATTTATCTGAAAGACAATCTCCTGGCATTATAAATGTAAGATCAAATAAAATTACACCATTCATACAATAACCACATCTTACTCAAACGTAGTCTTATTAGGATGTCCAATTTTCGGTGACTTTTTTAAACATACTGTGAGTGTCAAAAGTGAGTAAACACAGAATATAACTTTTCTAAAAATATTCCGAATCGGTAAAAAACAACAAAAATTAAATTCCTTCGATTCAAAATAAGAGTTTTATTTAGTATGAAGAAAAGAAATAGAAAATAAGTATGATTAAAATAAATACAAAAAAGAATTAATGAAAACTAACAATACTTCATATATTACGCGTCAAAAGTAAGTAAACAATGTGAATTTTTCTAAATAAATGCGTTTGTTTAATATTTAAAAATAAAATTCAGTATTTAGTTGGACAACCCTTAGATTTGATAACTTGCTTAAGTCTACGTGGCATAGACATAACGAGTTTCGAGGTAACGTCGCTGGAAATGTTTGACCATTCCTCTATTATGACCTATTTCAGATCTGCCTTGCTCGTTATAGAACGTTGGTGAATTCTCCTGTCCAAATGATCCCATAAATGTTCTATAGGGTTAAGGTCAGTGATTGTGGAGGATGATCGAGCTGTTTTGGGCATCTATAAAGCACCCATTCTTTGACGAGGCGTGATGTATGCTTAGGATCATTGTCTTGCTTGAAGATCCAATGCCTAGCTAAACCTAATTTGTCAACGCTCGGTGGCATGTTGTTCTTGAGAATGTTTAGATAATCTTGCTTATTCATTGTACTATCAATGAAGACAAGATTACCAACACCAGATGCTGCCATGCACCCCCACACCATCAATGAACCTCCCCCATGTTTTACGGTCGCCCTTATATTTGGTCGCCGTGGCGTAGTGGGTAGAGTGCGACGCTCACACGCCGAAGGGTCTAGGTTCGACTCCCAGTTCAACACCAATTTTTCTAATATTTCACGGCACCACCTCTTTCGAGCTGCTGACAACACTCAAAGAGTAGTAACTGTCTAAGAAAGCTTCTCAAATTTCGCCGTTTGGAGTCCGCAAAAAACTGTAGGTCCCTTCTACTCGTGAGAGAACAGTAGCGCGCACAACACGAGTAGTTGATGAGCAAGCTAGGCCCTGGTCCCCCTTTGGACTGTAGCGCCAACAATTATTATTATATTTTGCTCACTGAATTCTCTACTTTTTTTCTGGCTCTTAAAACTCGAATTTACTTTCATCACTAAAAAGTATTGTATCCAAAAAGGAAATGTCATTGTTTATGTATTTTTTTGCGAAATTTAAACGTTTCTTTTTATTAATTTTAGATATCATTGGTTTTTCTCTCGCACTTCTGCCATGTAAGCCTGCTTTATGCAATGCTCGTCGCACAGTACTCGCACTAATAGACTTTTCTGATATTACTGAAATATTTTGAGAAATTTTAACGGCACTCGAACTTGGATTTTGTCGAACTTAATTGACAATTTGTTAGGTTTCCCTTTCAGTTAATTTCTTCGGTCTCCCTTTTCGTGGAAAGTCTTCTAAAGCTTTAAATTTTTCGAATTTATCAACAATTTTTTCACTAGATACATGGTTTCTATTTACAATTTTTTTCAATTTCCCGAAACGTTTTTCCCTTCTTCCTTAAGTCCACAATAATTTTTCTCGTCTCCAAAGAAATTTTACTTCGCATTTTGGAAAATATCAATTACACTACTTTTAAACATCTACACGCAACCAGCACACTTTGTAGAGTAATGTAAGAACAAAGGCTTGTCATCACAAGAATATTTATCAAAAATATTTGCGGTAAAAGTAACGGGTTCGTATCAAAGGTGGGACTTTACTTTACTACTATTGTTTACTTACTTTTGACGCGTAATAAATGAAGTATTGTTAGTTTTCATTAATCCTTTTTTTATTTTAATCATACTTTTTTTTCTTCTTCTTCTTTTCTTCATATTGAATAAAACTCTTATTTTGAATCGAAGGAATTTAATTTTTGTTGTTTTTTTCCAATTTGGAATATTTCTAGAAAAGTTATATGCTATGTTCACTTACTTTTGACACTCACTGTATGTTAAATTGACGAGGCGAATGTCGCCCTCCAAGAAGTCAATAAATTCGGGTTATCGGCTTAGACTTTACATATATTCGCAGAAAATAGTTCATTCGTTAAGATTACATAACCTTGGAGACTAATGCATAACCCGGTGATGTGAAGCTCTACGACCACCAAACGTTTCTTTCAATAAATCAATTCTGGCACAAACTGTGTGACATGTTGCACCTTCTTCTTGAGTCTCACTATTGTTTAAACGAAAACTTAGTAATATTGGCTCCATAGCGTTCACCATTGACTTAAACTTTCTAGCCAGAAGTGCGAACCACTAATTCCAGCAATTTATAAAGCAGATAAACAGTCCATTCTTCGGTGTCTCAACATATACTTGTGGATTATCTTTACTTCAAATACAACACGTCTCATCAATTCAGCCAAATGTGCGCCTCACTAAATTCACATATTGCGCGAAACATTATTTTCAACATAAATTTGTACAATCCGTCAGTTTTTTTACTTTTAAATGCCAAACAACTCATTTGACAGCTGACAAAATGGCCGCCACTTAAGATAGTGTAGCCAACTAAATGTTTCACTCCTCTTATAAAACAGCCTTCACAACAAACAAACTTAAAAAAAACAAACACTTCAAATGAAGATGTACATTTGTTGCCGTACAATGAATCAATACGAACTGCAGACAAGCCAGATCAAACAATTTGCAACCTTAACCCTGCTCGATCATAATTTGTAACGTTTGGTTGGAACTTATGTCAAACTACCGAACATTCAAATCTTTTGTTTTTGGTATCGGAAATCCAACTTCAGGCAAATGTGTGTTAAACACGGACACACCGAAATCATCTCCATTCGTGTACTGCTCGAGATTGTTGGAAGAGTGAAGTCAATTGTATAAATGTGACGAACTTTGGTGTTTTGTTCGTAGAATAGAAAATTAAATTAAATACAAATAAATGGGTATTCTTTTGTTGTTGTTCTTTTATTAATCATTAAAACTGACATTACGACCAATAATATTATTAATTGGATGGAGCGACAGTCCACAGGGGGGCCAAGTTACTCGTGTTGTGCGCTCTACTGTTTTCTCATGAGTAGAAGGGACCTACAGTTTTTTGTCGCCTTCGAAAGCCGAAATTTAGAATATTTTTCTTAGACATTTATTACTCTCTGAGTGTTGTCAGCAGCTCGAAAGAGGTATTGAGGAGGAAAAGTTGGACTGGAAAGAGAAAGGTCTCTGTTGACCACCTTGACTCTTAATCCCGGACAACATTCCTTCACGAGAGTCTTATTTTGTTCATTTCTGATTTGCAGGCTGACTCATTTTTGCCTCCCACGATTCAAAAAAAAAAACAAATTGAAAATCGACGATCAGATGAAGGATGTCGATTTTAATATCTTGCTGATATTGACATCTGATATTGATTACGAGGGTTGCCTTTTATATTTCGGAATTAGAGAACAAAAATCATCGAAACAACAATAAAGCTATTATTGTTTTTGAAAATATTCCCCATTAAGATCTATACACTTTTGTGTGCGTTTGAACCAATTGGCGAAGCACTTTTGCCACTCTGATTGGGGTATGTCCAAAACATGCATTTTGAACGCATCAACCGCTTCTTCAGGTGTCGAAAAACGTTGATCTCTCATTTTATTTTTACGTACGGAAATAAAAAGAAGTCATTCGGTGCCAAGTCAGGACTATACGGCGGATGACTCATCAACTCGTTGTTTTGAGTGCTCAAAAATGCAGTTGCTTGAGCCGATGTGTGAGAGCTCGCATTGTCGTGGTGAAGAGTGATCCGTCTTCGACGGTTGGTTTTCCTGATTTTTTGGAAGACAACTGGCAAACACCTGCTTGCGTACCACTCACAATTGACCTTTCTGCGTTGTTCTAGTGGTACGGTTGCGACATGTCTAGTTTTTCCGAAAACTCGGCGACCATTTGCTTGGAAGTGCTTCGTGCGCGAGCAACTTTTGTTGGATTTGGCTCAATTTGAAACACCCATACAGTCGACTGCTGTTTACTTCCGGGCTCATACGCGTAAATCCATCCATTGCAACATACCGCACAAGAAGTACGAAGGTTGCCTTATATATATCGGGAATAGGTAACCTCAGTATTGAAATCTTGCAACTGCCAGCTCTATCGTAAAGTTTGACATTTTTGAGGTTGTACGTACTCAGAACGTTTTGACATACGAGCGCTATTTGTGTTGGTTACATCAACTTAAAAGATTCATCTACCTCAAAGAATGGAATTAAATCGTGAAAATTTTGGTGCGATTATTTTTTACAACTTTCGACGTGGATTAACTCAAGAACAGTGCATCGATGAACTTAATTAAATTATTGGCGATGAAGCTCTATCAAGGACCAGTGTTTATCGATAGTATGGTTGAGTTCAACCGAGGTCGTAGTGAATTTCGTGAAGGTCGTCCAAAATCAGTTGTTGTTCCCGAAACCATTCATGCTGTGCGTCAACTGATATTGCAAGATCGTCACGCGACCTATTGTGAGATTGAGACAATCTTAGGAAATAGTGGGACCAGCATACATTCAATATTGCATGAACATTTGACCGTCAAAAAATTTTGTTCGCGTTAGATCAAACACAATTTGTCAATCGCGCAAAAAAAGGCTCGTGTCGATTGGTCAAAAGAAATGCTCAAAAAATACGATCGCGGTGCGTCGAAACACGTCTATGACGTCGTGACAGGTGATGAATCGTGGATTTATGCGTATGAGCGCGAAAGTAAACAGCAATCGACTGTATGGGTATTTCAAATTGATCCAAATCCAACAAAAAATTTTCGCGCACGAAGCACTTCCAAGCAAATGGTCGCAAAAACTGGACATGGCACAACTGCCTTTTCTTTCTCGTACACCCGTACCACTAGAACAACGCAGAACAGTCAATTCTGAGTGTTACAAAACCATTTGATTGCCAGTTGTCTTCCAAGAAATGAGGAAAACCAACCGTCGAAGACGGATCACTCTTCACCACAACAATGCGAGCTCTCACACATCGGCTCAAACAACTTGATTTTCGAGCACTCAAAACAACGAGTTGATGAGTCATCCGCCGTATAGTTCTGACTTGGCACCGACTTCTTTTTATTTCCGTACGTAAAAAATAAAATGAGAGGTTAACGTTTCTCGACACCTGAAGAAGCGGTTGATGCGTTCAAAATGCATGTTTTGGAGAAACCTCAATCAGAGTGACAAAAGTGATTCGACAATTGGTTCAAACGTATGCAAAAGTGTATAGATATAAAACTATTTTCGATGATTAATATTTGTTTTTGTGCTCTAAACTCGAAATATAAAAGGCAATGCTCGTGCATCCATGTCATAACCATCGTTCAAGTTTTTTTTTTAATTGTAGCAAACGAGTTCAAAGACTTTATTTTTGACACCAGGCACCAATAAGGGTCGGAGATCCACAGTTTTCTCGTCTCTCGCCCTTGGATTACATTTATGGTTCTTTCAACGTAAATTAGCGTCGAGTTTGTGGATAGCCTGGGCAAATCAGCTATGAAACTGTGCATCTTACTCCTTATTCCGTGTTGGTGCAGATGTTAAATAGTAAAAAGGGTGATTCAAAGTGAGGTGGGATTTCCCACTTTTTCTGACAGGTCGCGTGTGACTCCCATCAAACTGCTGCACCATTTCTATTCCGTATCGCTTGACAAGCTATCACGGAAAGACTGACGCAACATCAAATGGCTGTTCATCAGTAAAACCAAAAACCAGGTGTCTATGAAAAGTGCGATTTCAGGAACCTACAGTGGCCTGAAACCACTGATTCCATTACCATTTACACACTGTACATAAGTAAAGGTTTGTTGATCGGCAAGATGGTGTGTAACACTTATCAAAGAGGCTTTTGTACCTGTAGCTGAATGTATACGCGAAGACCGAATAGATTATAATCGTCACCGGCATCGCATCGTGTGAAGGAACTACGTGCCTACGGCAATTATGCTTTCAAGAAGAGGTGCTGCGATCCATACACGACGTTGAACAATATAGTTGTTGTAAAACCTACGTTTCGATACAGTGATGAAGCGCCTGGATGAAGCGATATTATACCTTTTGACTAGGATTAGTTCTTAAAGAATAAACCAACTTTAACAGAGTCTTTAGAAGCTTACAGCTCGTGTTACACTAGACGCCATATTTAGTCGAAAAAAAAATGGATCTTCCAAATGGAGCACCTCAGACACTGTCATGATCAAAGCCTAAATGATATTTTTTCAGGTTTAAGTATATACCATAAAATGTTCTTCTAACAGATAATAAAAATGTTAATTTCTCTTTTAATGTTTCGTGTTTATTTTATGTACGAAATTAAATCTTACATTGAATTGCTTTTTACATTAAATTTATTCTGTATAAATTTTGCAGAATAGATTATAATTTTTTTTTTTAAACTGGATATTTAATTTGATTAATGTGTCGTCCAAAAAGGTATAACAAAAATTATTTGGCGCCACAGAGGGCCAGAGCCTAGCTTACTCATGAGCTACTCGTGTTGTGTGCGCTACTTTTCTCTCACGAGTAGAAGGGACCTACAGTTTTTTGCCGACTCCGAACGTCGAAATTTGAGAAGCTCTTTTTTAGACAATATTACGCTTTAAGAGTGGTTGGCAGTTCGGAAGGGGTGGCTCCGTGAAAAATTTGAGGTGTTCGGTTGGGTATCGAGCCTGGACTTTCGGCGTGTGAGCTTCACACACTACCCACAACGCCACGGCGACCGCACGTAGTCGCAAGTGTGTCTGAATGATGGTGGCAAATTTATTTAAAGTTACTCACAAAATTAATAGCGCTTCTTCTTTAAAAATGCATTATGACCTTCAGAGGGATGAAGTTGAATGCGTTTAAACATTATGTTATGATTTAGTAACACTCGAAGTTCCTTGTAACGATTCATGACGATTGTTATCTATTCCCACTCAAACAAACGATTTTTTTGGACTAATGCATTTGCAGTGGTATCGTGATCAATTTTGTGAGTTTGAAACAGAAGTACCAAGTATACCTATACGAAGTGAGCGTCAAGATACAAATGTCTCGATAGGGAACATTTGTTGCGAACGAGCCCTTATTTTTTTTTTTTTTGTTTGTTTGCTATGACATCTGTGAAAAATATTTAATATACATTGAACAGACAACATCATATTTTTTCATCGTGTTAAAAATGTCGAATTTTGTACCAGAAAGTGATGATTTGCAAAAAGCATTAATTTTTTATTTTCATTTGAAGAAAAGTGCTGCAGAGTCGCATCGAATGCTTGTCGAGGCATATGGTGATCATGATCTATCAGAAGCAACATGCAAAAGATGGTTTCAACGGTTCAGAAATAATGATTTTGATGTGAGAAATGAAGAACGTGGAAGACCACCAAAAAAGTTTGAAGACGCCGAATTGCAAACGATATTGGATGGAGATGACACTTTGAGTCAAAAGCAAATGGCAGCAATGTTAAATGTTGCACAACAAACACTTTCTGACCGTTTAAAGGCTATGGGAAAGATCCAAAAGTGTGCGTGCCACATAAATTGAACGAAAGGCAGATGGAAAGCCAAAAAAAACTTGTGAAATTTTGCTTCAAAGACACGAAAGAAAATCGGTTTTGCATCGGATTGTTACTGGCGATGAAAAATGGATTTATTTTTAGAATCCTAAACGGAAAAAATTATGGGTGGTCGCCGTGACCGAGTGGGTAGAGTGCGATGCTCACACGCCGAAGGGTCTAGGTTCGACTCCCAGCTCAACACCAATTTTTCGAATTTAACGGCACCACCTCTTTCGAGCTGCTGACAACACTCAAAGAGTAATAACTGTCTAAGAAAGCTTCTCAAATCTCGCCGTTCGAAGTCGGCAAAAAACTCTAGGTCCCTTCTACTCGTGAGAGAACAGTAGCGCGCACAACACGAGTAGTTGATGAGCAAGCTAGGCCCTGGTCCCCCTTTGGACTGTAGCGCCAACAATTATTATTTTTAATCTGGGACAACCATCAACATCGACTGCAAAACCAGATCGATACGGCAAGAAGACAATGCTGTGTGCTTGGTGGGACAAGAAAGGTGTGCTATACCACGAGCTCCTAAAACCTGGTAAAACCGTTAATACTGATCGCTACCGAAAACAAATGATCAATTTGAACCATGCATTGATCGAGAAACAACCAGAATGGGCCAGAAGACACGGCAAGGTAATTTTGCTCAATTACAATGCACTTGCACACAAAGCAAAACCGGTTCAGGATACAATCAAAACACTTGGCTCGGAGCAGCTACCCCACCCGTCGTACTCATCAGACTTGGCTCCTTCCGACTACCATTTGTTTTCAGCGATGGGACACGCATTGGCTGAGCAGCACCTTGATTACTACGAGGAGGTCGAGAATTGTGTGTCTGATTGGTTTGCTTTAAAAGATGAATAATTTTATTGGCGTGGTATTCACAAATTGCCAGAAAGGTGGTCAAAATGTGTAGAAAACAATGGCCAATACTTTGAATAAAATGTTTTTACATATCCATTAATACTTAGTATTTTATTTTCAAAAAAAAAACTCATTTCATACCGGTATAACTGGTAAAAGAAAAACAATATTTGTATAACAAATAAAAGAAAAGTGCAAGGTAAACTGATTTGCGACATTCCCTGCTCTGTTGTCTAGTTTAGTGAAATATAAACATTTTGTTAGTTTTAATCAAAGTTTTGAAAAATTGGTCCGAATAAGAAACCTCTGAAAACAGCAGAAAAGGACCAAATTGAGGGCCTTTTAAGGAAAGGTATGACCCATCGAAAAATTTCGGAGATCACGGGAATATTCATTGGTGCCATAAGCAAATTTCGTCAAACTCTCAAAAATTTTCCTTGTACAAACCGTGCCGGACGCAAAAAGATCTTGTCTGACATTGAAGATCGCAAGATTGTACGTGACTTGAGGATGCAAAAATTTGAAAATGCGGTTCAAATCAAGCAAGCACTAGAAGTCGAGCAGAATATTACCGGAAACCATTCGCAGGACTATAAGGGCAGCTTGTTTAAGAGGAAGAGCCAAAGTAAAAAAGCCCTTGTTAACAATACGTAATAGAGACTTTGGGCTGAAATTCGAAACACTCAATTTGGTTGTCTGAAGATTGGGCGAAAGTCATCTGGTCAGATGAAAGCAAATTTAATCGTTTAGGCTCAGATGGGCGAGAGTGGGTTTGGAAAACACCTGTAGAAAAATTACAACCCAGCAAGTTAAACCCACTTTGAAGTTTGGAGGAGGTTCCATTATGATTTGGGGTTGCATGATGTCACAAGGAGTTGGAAACATTCACGGGATCCAAGGACGTATGACGTCATCATCTTATATAGAGATTTTGAATAGTCATTTAATGGAATCACTAGCCAAATGCGGTGTTGAAGCTTCAGACATTGTCTTCCAGCAAGACAATGACCCGAAGCACACAGCTGAAATAACTCAAAAATGGTTAAAAGACAACAATTATCTATTATCAATTAATACAGTGATGTCATGGCCACCGCAGTCTCCGGATCTAAACCCCATTGAACACCTATGGGGAGTTTAAAGAAGATCCATTGCAGGTGAAATCGGCAATTTAGACCAAGTCTGGTCCAAAGTGAGGACTGCATGGGAAAACATTACGCCTGAGACGTGTAAAAATTTATTCGATAGCATGCCCAATCGAATACAAGCGGTTAATAATGCCCATGGTGGATACACCAAGAATTAAGTACTATAGAACTTTGTTTTTGCTTAAAGCCACAATATTGATCAAGCACGATGAATATTGTTTTTGATTTTTTATTTTTTTACAACGACGCCAAATGTTTTTTACTTTTATATTATAAATTAAAATTGTCGAAATAAATATTAAAGCAAAACAAAAAAAAAACAAGTATTTTGAGCCTAATTTTTTTAAGCCGAAAATGTTGATGTTTCAGTACAAGGCGTGATCAACTTTGTGAGTAACTGTATATCTCAGTTATAATAATAATTGTTGGTGCGACAGTCAACAGGGGTACCAGGCCCTAGTTTACTCATCAAATACTTGTGTTGTGCGCGCTACTGTTCTCTCACGAGTATAAGGGACCTACAGTTTTTTTGCCGACTCCGAACGGTGAAGTTTGAGAAGCTTTCTGAGACAGTTATTATTCTTTGAGTGTTGTCAGCAGCTCGAAGGAGGTGGTGCCGTGCAAAATTCGAGGTGTTCAGCCGGGAATCGAACCTAGACCTTTCGGCGTGTGAGCATCGCACTCTACCCACTACGCCACGGCGACCAGTCAGTTACATATATCAGTTACATCAGTTTTAATTTGAACTAGGAGAAACAGTTGTGAACACGAAACCTTTTATGCGCAAATCTTACTCACACTTTCTCAGTTAATGTATAAGTTGACATTGTTATGACCTTCAAAACGATAGAGTTTTTCAACGATAAATGATTGCCTTCACCAAACTCTTGGTCCTTTCGTAGATGGGGCATGTGACTGCAAATAATTTAAATGGAGAGTGAGACACACAGTAAATAATGTCTTCCTCTCCAACATCCTGTTACGTACTTTGCGGAAGCACCCCACTACCAGAGTGAGCGGTACGGCGAGGTAAATAAAGGAATCAGATACAGTAGAAATTCGCCGATTAACATATCTCACATCAATCACGTCAAGCCATCAATCACCCAGACAAACCACAACATGCGAATGTACCACCTTAAGATATGTATTTTCCTTAGATTTCCCGTCAATTTGCAATGTCTCGTTTGATAACACATTGCAGTTACCGCATTGCAGACGACTGGGTCCACAGGAAACTGAAGGCAGACATAAAAAGTGTTAGACCTCAGACGCGTATCTTATTCTTAAATATTCAATTACACGTGGATTTGACGAGTTGACAGAAGTAAGACGTCTTCGAGGGTGTGTTGCAATCGTATATCATCCGAGTGACTCGCAGTGCAATGCTTGATCAAGAAACCTGGTGACGCATCTGATGATTGGACGCCCATCGGCACTTACCGCCCCCATCAGCAAACAATCGTGATGGATCTCAGTCAACTGTGCTAGAAGCTGGATAGAATTTCTTTATCGTCCTTGAACCCACCGCCACCGCTTGCTGTGTTGAAGCACTGAGCACTCTTGGCGAACTTTCATCGCAGCACAAATCATGACATGGTGACCCTTTGATCACCCCCTTTAGCAAGCAATTGTGGTTTATCCAAGTCAGCTGTATAGTCCATAGCTCGCTTGGCATTCCTGACGAACTTTCACACACAGACATCAGACCCCACCGAGCATCTGTCCCTAGTGACGTGAGCGTGCTAAGCACTTGCTAGTTTGCAACTAAAAATGTCCCTGATCTCAGACATTCCGCGTCCGAAGCAACAAATTCGGTCAGATGGCTTATTTCCTGCAGACTCTCCGGCCTTGCCGTGCGATTTGTGTATCACGCAGCGCTGCTTCACAAGATTGGAATTCGCATCCAGTTTGTGTGCGCCTTTGATGTGAAATGTCAGTTGTTTACATAGCTTCAGATAGCGACCGTATTTAGCGAATATTTCTCCTCTGGCTCGCCTTAGCGTGAGAAGAAGAGTGTACCTAGCGTCACCTGGCCTTCAGTTAGCCGCCACAAAGATAAGCTCTATTCTCATTTGACGGCACTGCAAGCATTCCATTCTGGAACTGTTCTCAGATAAGATTAGCTTTTATTTTGCCTGCCTTCCGCGAGCAATTATTTCGCTAAAGAAAGAAGATGAAGCACAGCGCGGGGAGAGAGCAAGGAAATGCTGTAAACATCTGTGCAATCGGATACCTGATGAAACTACGTTGCGTACTTCACACACACACACACATACATACACACAGACACACACCCCGAGACTCAGCATCTGAGAAATGTGCATGGTAATCGCTTGGAATTAAATTAAAGCAGCTTCCAACCGAGAAAGTCCGCAGCAATGCCTAGCAGAACGCAACTTTTGCACAACCGCACACGCTCGATGGGGGGAAGGGGTTGGCATCACCACCTGGAAGATGTACATAGATGGACAGATATACCATAAGCCAACAATTATTTTTACGGCAGCACTATCTCGGAGAGAAGATCAAAACAAAAACTGTGATGAATCCTAGCTGCAAATAAATTCATCACTTAGTCACATTTGAGTCGTCGAGGCTGTCAGCTGGCCGTTCTGCCCAACTCCAGTAATCTTTCGCGTAAGTTCACGGATGCGTGCAAAAGCTAAAGAATCAAGCCACTCGAACACTGAGCCCTCCGCCGGACGACCGGTTGCGTAACACACGGTTACACTGATCTCGATTGTACAATACGGTGAAGCGACTGTGATGTGAATTTGTTGCGGGATTCTGTGCGTTATGCAATCTGTGTGTTTCATGGAAAATGAAATATGATTTTGACGGAACGCGAGGGAGTCTCTGTGAATGAGCAGGGCTGTCAAGTGATGTTTCAGTGAACAGACTTGTTGATTCTGTGTAGCAGTGTGGACTGAATGTCAGTTTTTGGCCAGGAATCAATCTGGCCGTGGTCCAAAGTTGACAAATTCCGTTGCAAAATGTGTCTTCCGTCAATGTTTGTAGGCACATGTCCAGGCACGGCCTTGGATGTGAGTAATGATAATCAGACAAAATTTGACAAGAATTCAATTAAAGTGTTCATTTGCGCGATTTGAGAATGTGACTCGTTTTAAATCTTTACAATGTGATGTTAATGATAAAAATAAATAGTTTGTGTTCCGATGCAGTAAAGAAGCAGCCGGAAGAGAGCTTCAGATGGAATTGTGCGTGCAATTATTTCCTTACGGGTTGAGAGGACATACAATTTGTCGGCGATTTGGAGTGGTGTAATGTAGGATGCTCTTCAGAGGCGATTTGTACTCTTTGAGCCTAGTCGACAATTCAAGAAAGTGAATCTGGGACAAAGGAGTGTCGAGGCACTTACTAATTATGCATTGGGGGCTTTTCCAACACAATATCGAGCATTTGTATTTTTCTATGACCATCTCTAAAAACGGTCCTAATCGTAAAGGGGCGTACGAAAATTGCGCGTCTCCTTTTTATAGCTTTTTCTTTAAATTCTGTCTCCTTGTTTCCGCTTCCTCTCCTACTTTCCGCTTCCTCTCCTCCTTTCCGATTCCTCTCCTCCTTTCCGATTCCTCCCTTCCTTTAAACTTTCTCTCCTTGTTTCTGCATTCTTTCTACTTTCGGCTTCCTCTCCTACTTTCTGCTTCCTGTCCTATTTCCCGATTCCTCTCATCCTTTCCGATTCCTCTCCTTCTTTCCGATCCCTCTCCTTCTTTAAATTTTCTCTCCTTGTTTCCGCTTCCTTTTTTACTTTACGCCTTCTCTCCTTCTTTCCGCTTCCTCTCCTTCTTTCCGCCTTCTCTCCATCCTTCGGCTTCCTCTCCTACTTTCCGCTTCCTCTCCCATTTCCCTATTCCTCTCCTCCTTTCCGATTCCTCCCTTTCTTTAAACTTTGTCTCCTTGTTTCTACATTCTTCCTACTTTCGGCTTCCTCTCCTTCTTTCCACATAACTGCTCTCAAATCGAAACAATATAATCTATCGTCGAAACCGGAAGGAAAGTGAACTAGCAGCCTATTGCAACTGAATTCCAATTCAGACTTCGGTTTTGTTAAGTTTTTTCCCTCCTGGCTTTGAAAGGACAGAAAGTGTTTACACCGACAACCGCAGTCTAATCGAACTAAAGCTCTTTTTGACAGTACAGATGTGCTGGCAAAGTTCTCTATCAAGCCGGTCCCTCCACAGCTGCCGCAAGTTGCTCAGGTCTAAGATCACTTACGTGCGCCTTCTTAGAAGTGGCATCTTCAGTTGCCTTCTTCCAATCAGCTGTATGATCAGTGTGTTTGATGTTGCAATGCGTTGTATCCGCTTGACTAGGCGCATTCCTTAAGCCTGTAGAGCTTGTCCCTATTTGTACTTCAGATGCCGTCAACAATAAAATACGGAGAGTCGGAGGGCTTCCTCATACGACAAGATATACACTTTGCGGACACGAGATAACCGAGAGCGTCAACGTTTGGACCGCTCAACTTTTCTGACTATAACGACCGATTCAGATCGATTTCATATCATTCTTCGCTCGCACCTCGAAAACGACTGACGTCTTGGTTTCAGTCTCGGCGTTTATGACTTGAAATTAATTCTTTTTTAAATTTATATAAGTAAAGTACATGGAGTTAAATAATAGGACAAGGTTCATTCCCTAAGCCTATAGACTTTGCTTCAGATGCCGCCAACCCAAACAGGAACAATCGAAAGGCTTCCCCGCCCCACTTAATAAGATCCAAATCCTTGTTTCTGCCAAAGGACTGACGGGTAGGTTTGTGTTTTACAAGGCTGGTTTGAGTCTGAGCTAAGAGATACTTTTCTTTTGAACCAATCATATACGCGATGGAAAGGAATAATTTAACGCTTTAGTCCGTTGACAATATTATTGTGTCTATTTGCTTCGGAGCGGGGTAACGAAATCCTCGACTCAGAGCGGGGGCAACAAAGTCCTCCTCCCTACTGCTAGGTTTAGCCTTCTTTGTCTCATTGTTATATACATTAACCAAAATCCAGAGACTCACTTATTTTTAATTTCCTGTGGCACATGTGTTCTATTGTGTGAGGTTTTCAATCTAAATTTTAAAGGATAGAGCCGCTTGTGGTAATCGAGGATCAGCATAAAAGAGAAAAGACAGCGGGAAAGAGGATCATTATTCTTACTTACATGCCTCTTGCTTAACAAAATAGAATTTGAGCTATTTCATTTTTTCTTTCTCTGTGTTTCAAAGGGGACATTTTTAAATCTTACAATACATCTTGGGGTTTGTCGTTTTGTTGAAAGTCTTTTAATATTATTTTGATTGGTGCTTCATTGCTGTCAAGATAAACAATAATTGAAATCCCCAACTCACAGTGATGAGTCATATACAAATTCGTAGCCTATCAAAATTAAATACAGTCCTGCGTAGTCCTTTCCGCCATTAAGATGACATCCTAAATAAAGAAATCTATGTAGAATCCGTTGATTAGTTTCTTCTCAGAAAAAATTAAGAAAATCATTTCACTTATCGTAAAAAGTTGATTTCGAGGCGATGTCTAAAAAAGAATTTCTTCAGAAATTTTGCACAGAAATGCTTGCCATTTTCTTGTGACCCCCAGAGACAAGTGGAAAATACATGCTGATGCTTTTGCAGAGGAGCACAAGAATTTTATGTTCTTAAAATTAAAACTTTATAACTCGCTTTAGAAGTGTTTTATTAATAGGGTCCTAAAATTAAATTAAAATATTTCGAATTTACGTGAAAGCAACATAAGTGCGCACGGAGTGACGGAAATAAGCACTAATGACTTCTATTGAAGGTCACTTGGCTACCAAAAGTGAATTTAACATTTTACAGATATTTGAAAACTTGCAGAGTTTGAAGCACTGGAAAGAAATAAATTATGCAATGGAAGGTCGAATTACTTAAGCCCTGTATAAGATTCAAAGACGTCTAAGGCTTAGTCTTTTCGAGAGAGAAAAGTTTTGCGTGTCATTTTTGTTCCTGTTTGCGTTGATGGTATGGAGGAGAAGATTTCACGGCCAACTCTATGGGCTGTACAGCGACTTGTGCCTTTCCAAGCGCCTTCGGGTACACCGCTTAAGGTGGCTAGGTCATGTAGAGGGTATGGACACCACTGCCACGCAACAGAGGATGACCTAGGCTAAGGTGGCGAACACATGTTCACTGAGGCCCATGTCCACCTCGGACTGTAGCACCATAAGAAGGAGAAGAAGAATTATATTCAATAACAAGTACTTATTTATGCCCATGCCCATGCCCATGTCCAGATCCAAGGGCAAGTCTAAATCTACGTCTAAGTCCAAGTCCAAGTCCAAGTCCAAGTCCAAGTCCAAGTCCAAGTCCAAGTCCAAGTCCAAGTCCAAGTCCAAGTCCAAGTCCAAGTCCAAGTCCAAGTCCAAGTCCAAGTCCAAGTCCAAGTCCAAGTCCAAGTCCAAGTCCAAGTCCAAGTCCAAGTCCAAGTCCAAGTCCAAGTCCAAGTCCAAGTCCAAGTCCAAGTCCAAGTCCAAGTCCAAGTCCAAGTCCAAGTCCAAGTCCAAGTCCAAGTCCAAGTCCAAGTCCAAGTCCAAGTCCAAGTCCAAGTCCAAGTCCAAGTCCAAGTCCAAGTCCAAGTCCAAGTCCAAGTCCAAGTCCAAATCCAAGTCCAAGTCCAAGTCCAAGTCCAAGTCCAAGTCCAAGTCCAAGTCCAAGTCCAAGTCCAAGTCCAAGTCCAAGTCCAAGTCCAAGTCCAAGTCCAAGTCCAAGTCCAAGTCCAAGTCCAAGTCCAAGTCCAAGTCCAAGTCCAAGTCCAAGTCCAAGTCCAAGTCCAAGTCCAAGTCCAATTCCAAGTCCAGGTCCAAGTCCAAGTCCAAGTCCAAGTCCAAGTCCAAGTCCAAGTTCAAGTCCAAGTCCAAGTCCAAGTCCAAGTCCAAGTCCATGTCCAAGTCCATGTCCAGGTCCAAGTCCAAGTCCAAGTCCAAGTCCAAGTCCAAGTCCAAGTCCAAGTCCAAGTCCAAGTCCAAGTCAAAGTCCACATCCTATTCCATGTGTAGGTTGAGACCTGTATTAGGAACTTATGATGAATAATTGGAATTCTTTTCTACTTGATTTTTAAAAATAAAACTTTTAAAAGGGCAACCCGCTGGCCGCCGTGGGGTAGACACTCACACGCAGAAGGTCTGGGTTCGATTCCCGGCCCAACACTTTAAATTTTTCACCGCACCACCTCTTTCGAGCTGCTGACAACACTCAAAGAGTAATAACTGTCTAAGTAAGCTTCTCAAACTTCTCTGTTCTAAGTCGGCAAAAATCTGTAGGTTTCTCGTGAGAGAAAAGTTGCGCGCACAACTCGAGTAGTTGATGAGCAAGCTAGGCTCTGGTCCTCCTGTGGGCTGTCATACAGAAAAGGCAAACCTCAAGTGCAGTTTGGTCCACAAAAGAAAAGAAATGCCAAATGTCAAAATTCATTTCCACGTCCTTCAGCTAAATACCAATCATGTCACTAGCCAGTTTTCATTCACCCTACCCATCAACAAGTTGCAACAGAAATGAGAAATTATTGCCAATTCCTCCCCAAGTATCTCTTAGCCTGGCAAACAAAACGCTAAAAATATGAATTATGTGCTTCTTGAATCACCAGTTCATAGAGAAGCAATTTAACCTTGCCCACGAGCATACGCATGCGATAAGTCACGCGTACTTGTTATTGTAACGCGTCAAACGTTTTTCCCCGCGTCACTCGATGGATAATGGTTCCTTTTTAATATACCATACATAAAGTCTGCACGTCACCTCGTCTGGCCTGCGGTTGTCGCGTTGCTTTCTTTCGCTCCCCAAGTTTTTGTTTTTAGCGAACAAGAATTTTATGACTTCTCATATGCTACATACTATTACCAACACATTAATATAATATGTCACGTTGACAAGTTACTGTCACATAGGCCCCGACACTGTGTCATTCTCCCTAAACCAAACGAGGGACACATGCGTCTGATGTAATCGCGAAACGTTTAATCAATCCAATCGTCATGCTCAATAAAACAATGACAATGCTAGTGAATACAATTATCCACAAATCCGCCGAACACTGCACCCGAACGAAATTCCCATCCGCCGTGCGATCTCTAAATTCATTGCGAAGCCTCTGGCGGTGTACCCCAGAGATGTGCTCGAGTGTCGTGTGTCCGATTCCTTCACAAAAGCAACACAACAATTTGGCAACGAACCCATTTGTCAATATCCCCAATTGTTGCATTGTCCCACTAAAGTCACAGACAGACACTCGTCCGCACATAAGCACACGCATTGAAAAGCATCTAATTAATGAGCCAATCCGAGTCGTCGTCGCTGCAAATGAAGCACCAAGATAAAAATATTCACATCAAAACCCCACCGAAAACCATGAACCAGTGCGATCGCAACCACAAAAAAATTTGAAACAAAAAGGAGACCAAATCACTTTCGTACAATAAAAACGCGAATTGAGAAAAAAACATTCTTCAAGAAATGGAAAATTTGTCCCAAAAATAAATCCCTTGTCTATAAATAGTCGGCGAGAGTCAGAGAGCTAGACTCACCGACACACACGCAGGAGGAGAGAAGTCATTGCTTTCGATCGTTGCTTTGCATCGGATCCTTACAAACGATCAGCGATCATCCCCTGCCGTCGACAAGGCAAATGTGTACGGTGAGGCGCAAAAATACGCATCGACTGTACCGCACATCGCCAAGAGATACACTTTGCGCACACGAGAGAACCGAGAGAGTCAACGTTCGGATCGCTCAACTTTTCTGGCTATAACGACCGAGTCAGATCGATTTTATATCATTCTTCGCTCGCACCTCAAAAACGATCGACGTCTTGGTTTCAGTCTCGGGGATTATGACTTGAAACTAATTCTTTTTTTAAATTTATATAAGTAAAGTACATAGAGTTAAATAAAGTTAAAGTAGTTAAAAAAGAGAGATTTCTTGTCGGTAAGGATACAGCGCGAACCGAAACGGGTCAAGGATTCTAATTATTTTCAGTGTGAAAAGTGTATTTCGTAACGAATTTCTAAATTTTTCAAAGTACATATAGAATTTTTTTTTTGTCGAAAAATCGAATTTTTTTCTTCTTTTACTTCGTAACGACTTGGCGCTGAGCTGGTTTTCTAAAAATAACCACCACCACAACCCCTGCGAAAGGATAGTCGCACTTTTCCACTGCGAATTTTGGATTAACTCTTCGCCAGGATCAAAAGGATTTTATTTTAATAAATTTTTTTTCTCCCCCACTTTTTTTAGTGATTAAAAAAATCTTCAAAGAAGAAAAGAAATTCAAATTCAATTCGAAAGAAAAGTGATTTAAAAATAGAAAAGCAGAGAAAATTGTGTGAGAAAATTCAAGTGCTAGTTCTAAAACGAAATTTCCAACAGAAAGAGAAGGAAAATAGTGAATTTTGAAGTGACACCAGAAAAGAAAGAAAAAGAAAAATTCAAAAAGAAAGGAAATAATTTACAAATCGGGAATACGCCCTGATGGTGTATAGTGTTACATAATGCAACGACAAAATTCAAATCCGTACCAACAGGGTACGTTGCAACAGCAACAGCAGCAGCAACAACAAATTCAAATGCAACAGCAATTTTCTCAGCAACAAGTATCTTCACAGCAGCAAAGCTTCAGCCGTACCGAACATCATGTTCAAAGGAGTCAAATTACAACTCAGCAGAGAGGTTAGTTTTTCATTTTCTTATTTCGGTTCAGCTGTGTCGTGTGCCTGTCTGTTTCGTGGCGTCGCTTTGAACGAATTTCCATTCGATCTCCAGGGGGGTTGATGGACACTGACTCCAAAAAAAAATGCACGTTTCCCTGTCAACATCCTTTGTCGATATGGAATACTTTCGAAAATTCTTTTTCAAACACCCCAAATTTTCAAATGGGCGAGAGCGAGACGGTCAGCAAATGTTTAATGCAAAATTAACGAGTGGACTACAGGGAGAGATTTTCTTGAAATCTAGTTTATTTTTCACTGGTTTGTTGGATCGCATCCAAGTATTCCTCATTCCTATGTATTGTAGGTGTAGACTGTGGTGAGTCTTCTTCGAATTGTTGCCACCTACACGACATACATACACACAAGTTTTCCTTTCTTCTTAATTTTGTCTTCTGAGAACTAAGAGCCAAACCGAACACTCTTCAAAATGCACTGCTGAAAGTACTGCTCAATTTAAATTCAAAATATTTACAATCCGAGAAAAAGGAGACTGCGACGCATTTTGCAAGAAAAACAGATTTAATTAAAATATATGCAGAGTTTATCTGAGCCAGCAAAACACCCTCTGTCTCCATAAAAGTATATTTAGCCGGATATCCGAAGTGCATGTGTGAATTGTGAACAGGACGTTATGGCCTATAAACGATGTGAGCGTTTAGCAAAGTGAATCACATCGAATGCCTCAATAAAATATAACGAACGCACGTAGGTGTTTATTATTATAATTCGCTGCTTCTGCTTAATTTTATTTCACTCTGAAAAGTGAACAAAGTAATCAGCTGTCGACAATAAAATATGCACAAGCACATATTTTATTGGTGTTTCTCTTTCGGATCGGTTTTAATTGTCTATCACAAGACTGCCATTTTTACTGTGTCCTTGAGAGGAAGTTTTTTCTGTTTTGCGGGTTTTATTTGATTTTAACATTTTTTATTCCGAATTTCGGGCGGAAGGAAAATGAATTGGAATCAACTGAACGATTTGTCAAGTCGCAAGGACACAGGACAACCCCTGAAAATTTTAAACAGTTTTTTCAATTCTAGTCCCTTTTTAGAATCATTTAGAAAAGTTTATATTATTTTGTTAGGTATTCAAAAAATTATTTTTCTGTACAAAAGTAGGCTGAATTTACAAAACACCTTGAAATACGCATGGACTTTAGAAACTCTTTTGGTAGAAGAACAATTATTTCAAATGCCATAGTAGAAAAAGATTCCTACCCAAACGCCGATAGTTGGCTTAAAAATCAAAAGTAATTCCAAATTTTTCAACAATTCAAAAGCTCAAATAAATCTTGTCTTCATCCTTCTAATCGTTGGCCCTCAAATTTATTATATGTTGGCTTGTCTCAGTATTTTATTGCTTGTCTCAGAAAACATTTGAAAAACACCAAACCCATCATAAATCGAAACAATCGCATCCCCCCTATAAATTGTAGGAAAACAGCAGAAAAGTATCAAATATCGCCTACAAAAATAAATAACGAAACCGAAAAAAAGCAAATATCAAAAGGCAACAAAAAAAAATCATTTCTTCAAAAATTTAAACTCATATCTCAAAAATGTACAATTTGTGTATCTTCTCTGACACATCATAATTCAAAAAAAAAAATGAGGAAAATATATTGAGAGTGATTCATTAGCACAATTTTTGTGTATAGAATGCCAGAGTGGATAAGGATAAATTTAGAAACTGAAAGTGCAAATGTTGGAAACGACTCTGTTTTTCTCTTCGTCTTGCGAGTGAAATTTTTAAATATATTTTGAGAGATTTTTCACTCAAATTTGAGTGCGGGATATTTTGTTTGAGTTTATCGAAAAATTTCCCCTTTTTAGGAGAAGGGGACATTTGTTTTTTGAGTTCGATCTGAAGGGGCCTTTACTTGTCGGCTAGTCTTCTGTGAAAAACTTTGGAAGAGGTGACTTAATGGAAGATTTTGCGACATACCTAAATAAACATAAAGTGCGAGTTGCGTTTCTTCCCCATAAGTCCAATGCTCTATCAATCCTGTTCTTGGAATTTATATTCTTTAAACGAAAACAGAGCATTGTGCAGCATATACATCTATTTCCTAGATTTGTTAATAATTCCAGTAAGAAAATTTTTGGTAGCGCATTATGAACGTTTAAGCAAAATTGGAAGCTTTTCTATTGCAATCCAATCCAGAGACACCATCAGCTCATTTGAGATATCGAACTTAGAGTTATCCAAATACTCAACTGATACTGCAAATCGAAGTCGAATCGACGTCAGATCAGAGTCGGCGTTACATCGGAGTCGAATCGGCGTAAAATTGAAGTCGAATCGACCTCAAATCGGTCGAATTGGCCTCAAATTGGAGCCAAATCGGGATCGAGTCGAAACGGAATCGAAGTCAAATCCGATTCGAATCGGCGCCGAATAGGAGTCGAATCGGCGTCGAGTTGAGGTCGTACCGAACTCGAATCGGCATCGAATCAGAGGCGAATCGACACCGAATTGGAGTCAAATCGACATCGAATCGAAGTCGAATCTGCATCGAATCGGAGTCGATTCGGCGTCGAATCCGAGTCAATTCGGCATCGAATCGGAGTTGAATCGGAGTCGAATAGGAGTCGAATCGGCGTCGAATTGAGGTCGAATCGAACTCGAATCGACGTCACATCGGCATCGAATCAGAGTCGAATTGACACCGAATTGTAGTCAAATCGACATC
The DNA here is from genome assembly GCA_955652365.1 of Eristalinus aeneus. Taxonomy (NCBI): domain Eukaryota; kingdom Metazoa; phylum Arthropoda; class Insecta; order Diptera; family Syrphidae; genus Eristalinus; species Eristalinus aeneus. The sequence goes on along the minus strand of OY019134.1, from coordinate 62,548,872 downwards.
GAATCGAAGTCGAATCGGCATCGAATCGGAGTCGATTCGGCATCGAATCGGAGTCGATTCGGCGTCGAATCAGATTCGATACTGCATCGAATCGGAGTCGATTCTGCATCGAATCGGAGTCGATTCTTCATCGAATCGGAGTCGATTCAGCGTCGGATCCGAGTCGAATCGGCATCGAATCGGAGTTGAATCGGAGTCGAATCGGAGTCGAATCGACATCGAATCGGAGTCGATTCGGAGTCGAATCAGATTCGATTCTACATCGAATCGGTGTCGATTCAGCGTCGTATCGGAGTCGAATCAACATCGAATCGGAGTCCATTCGGCTCCAACTCGGAGTCGTTTCGACATCGAATCGGAGTTGAATGGGCGTCGAATCAGGGTCGAATCAGCATCGATTTGTAGTCGCATAGACATTGAATCGGCCTTAGATGTGAGCCGAATCTGCGTCGAATCGGCGTGGAATTTGAGTCAAGTGGGCGTCGAATCGATATCACGTCCGGGTCAATCCGGCGTCGAATTAGAGTCGAAAGGCAGTCGAATCGACTTCTAATTGGCATCAGTTCGAAGTCGCTACAACGTGGTTAAGTTAAGATCTTGAAAAGATCACAGCAAACGAAGTAGCATTAGGGGGCCTTGAATATAAATCTGAATTTTCCTCATCATACGAAAAAGGCTCTGAGCAAGTCGCCTGCACCAAAGAGACTCGTTTCGTATCTGTTTATGATTTTCTTATTTGATAACCGAATCCGAAGATTTGACAAAGTTGTCTTTGATTAATACTATTTAATACTATTACGGGTTTGTCATCAGCAAGGCAAAAATGACTGGATCAGGTGTCCTTCAGTCAAACCGTTGAACTTGGGCATGTAAGCTAACACACTTACCCACAAAACCTTTTTCTTCTTCACATTAAATTGGCGATAAAGTTCGGCGTGGACTTAGGCAGCAATCAAGATGGATCTTTATGCAGCACAAGCATAATTACTCGCCAGCTTCTGCCAATTACGCATTCTAAGATGGTTGCGCAACTTCTGCACTTGTGTGTGCCATCTCAGCCTAGGCCGTCTTCTATTCCGTTGTCCTAACGAGACAAAGCGCCATGATGGTCACAATACCCTATGATTCCTTCATTCCTTTTAGCTGGAATTCCCCCGGTCTGCTTCATGTTTCATTCTAGTCCGTGGAATCCTTTCGATTTGCCTTGGGCGGGCTTAGCCAGGCCTACAAAAAATGTCGATCATAACATTTCTCTATAGTAGAGAAATGTCGATCATGACATTTCTCTATAGTAGAGAAATGTCGATCATGTCGATCATGACATTTCTCTGTAGTAATTTCTACTAAAGTAACCAGAGCCGGGCTCTAAAATATCTCTACCATATTTAAATCCTGTACAAAGCCCCCATCATTCTACACGTCGTTTAAAAATTTAAAAGAAAAAGATGTTTAAAAGAAAATTTTACTCATAAAACAGGACGAATTACTTTTAACTATTCCACCTTGATGCAATAGTTATTTAGAACCTTCTGCATATTTTTTAATTATTTTTCTACGCACAATGTGTCGAGTTTTTGATACCAGGCAAGTAATTTTCGGTGGCATGCGGCATGTTCCCTTATTTATTCTTATTCGGGAACGTTTTGCCATCAACTTACAACAACAATACGGTGAAGCGTGATCGTCTTTCCCTAAAATCTTGAACATGCATTCTTTACAAATATGCACTGCACTTAATTTCGACCGCGACACTTATTAATTCCATTTGCCCAGAATTATTCATTGAATTCTGAATAATTCTTAAAGATTCTGAACAATTCTGAGCAATTCTAAACAATTCTAAGCAATTCTGAATAGTTCTCAAAAAGCAACGTTATGAATGATTCCACCAAATAAAGACACTAATTTTCTTAGAATTAGTTTATTTGTAATTCGGATAAATTTGGCGGTGCAAAATTTTTATTGAACAATAAAGACCGGTCCTACAAGTGTGAGAGAAGTTCAATTCAGAAGAACTTCCACTAGTTGAGCATTGTTTTTTTTATTTCATTTTAAACCTTTAAGCATCTTACAGCACGAAAACAGAAAATATTGTCTGCATCTGCAATACATCCACTAAACCCCTCAATCCCTCCTTTCACTCAAACACTATTCAACTTCAACTGACACTAATTCAACATGACACAACACACTCATTGACAAACCAAAATCCATCAACCACTTTCAACACATTGGAAGTAAAGACAAATCGCCGCTCACTACCAAAAGCGTTGAAAAGCTTCCTCCCGTAAAAGGAAGAATTTCATTATTTCTCGGCACAGACGTCAATAATTGCAAAACACACTCCATCGCAGCTACAGCCACAGCATGTATACAAGAGCCACAATTTTGGATAGGACTAGTTCGCCTATTGGGCGATTGGTAGTCTCCATTGCTTGTATACTGCAGTGCACTTTCGTTTTGATACAAGAAAACTGTAAAGTTCGGCATTCACGAGCTCAGGGAATCAGAGAATGTTTCCACAGAGTGTAGCAGGAATGATCGCATTACATTCAGTTTGAATCATCTTCCAAAAATAACCGAACCAAGTGTTCTTTGCCCCATGCGGACTTGGAATGTGCATTCGTGGCAGAACTGTGAACTGGAATTCTTGCATGTTCTGCTTAACATGTTTACTTCTCAACTTTACTGCGATTTAAGCGATTTTCCAGCTACTAGTTGGACATTCGATTGATGTGTGTTTGAAAGAACAGTGCTCCTTGAAGCATTCTGTTCAAACAAATCAAAGAAATGTTTGAAAATGGCGGTAGCCACCTCCAATTTTTGGCCCCAAAATCTATCCAAATACATAAAAATCGTCTGTTTCCAGTACAGCCCAGACGTGCAAGTTCTAAGTGAAGTCCACACACCCAGTAAATGCCACATCCACGAAATCCTTGACAATGCAAGATTGGTCAAATTGAACTCAGCGACACACAAGAATGCCCATTGCACCAATCGAAAGTAATTACCCTTGATACAGAATCGTGGCACCAACTCACGCTGGACGTGACAATGGGCGACTCAGCCCCCTCCCCAGCACCAGACGGACTACTCCTCCATCAAGTCCCATTGTGATGCGTGATTCAATTCGCACACATCATCTAGGTCACACATTCAGAAGATGCTCAGCAAGCAGTTGAGGGCCTTTGCAGGGTCCAGTCTCATTAGTGCCAGGCCCGGCCTGGCAGCCGCATTGTGTTGACACTTATGATGTCTCGCTTATGAATTGCATTTGCGAAATGCAGCCCCAATTAAACTGCACTTCAGTAAATTATCGTGTGCCGAGGACTTAATTTGAAAATCCAATTATGACCGCTTGCAATTAAAATATTTTCTCGGGAGGCATTGCCAATGTTTCACAATTTGTCGTCTAATGAAGCACTTTTTTCTGGTATTTGCAGTTCAACAACGAGGCGGCACCACCATCATTCAACAGCAGCAGATGATGCCGTCGCTGACACATGTGTACGCCCAAGGTGACATCTCGCCGCCCATCTTCGAACAGATCTTTAAGAACGCCCGTTTCGCTCAGGGCGGCAACGCTCTGTTCGAGGGTCGATTGCGGGGCAACCCGAAGCCATTCGTTACTTGGACCAGGAAGGGCGCACCACTTCTGGAGTCACAAAAGTACCGCATGAGCTACAACGAAGTCACCGGTGAGGTATCGCTTCTGATCAACCAGATCGGACCCGGCGACGAGGGCGAGTACACCTGCAGCGCCCGCAACCAGTACGGCGAAGCAATTTGCTCCGTTTTCATCCAGCCAGAAGGCTTGCCCATGCCAGTCCTGCAGCCGATTCAGAGTTACGACAAGTCGATGTACACCAACGGATATTCGTTCACATCCGTCGAAGAGGAGTTCCGTGTCGACACCTTCGAGTATAGACTGCTGCGCGAGGTGTCGTTCCGAGAGTCGATCACCAGACGATCGCAATACGAGTCTGACTTCCAGCTGACAACCGAGGTTGACCGTGCCCTTGGACCTGCTTTCGCACCGCAGATCGGCACGAAGCCTCGCAACTCAAAGCTGGTTGAGGGCTCGGACGCCGTGTTCACAGCCAAGGTCGGAGCGAACCCAAGACCAAGATTGACATGGTTCCGCAACGGACAGCGCATTGTTCCGTCCAGCAAGTACGAGATCTCGTACTCGAGCGGCTTGGCTACGTTGCGCGTCAAGAATGCCAACCTGCAAGACGCCGGCCACTACACCCTGTTGGTGGAGAACACGCAAGGTTGCGTGGTTTCATCCGCAGTGCTAGCAGTCGAACCAGCCGCCGAATCGTCGCACGAGCCCAAGCCCGTCGATGTTATGGCCGAGAAGTTGGAAGCTGGCAAGGCCTTGCCGCCGCAGTTCGTGCGTGCCTACACCGACCGCGAAGCCACCGAAGGCCGGATGACCAGATTCGACTGTCGTGTCACTGGAAACCCATATCCCGAGGTGTACTGGTTCATCAACGGCCAGATGGTGCACGACGATGCCACCCACAAGATCCTGGTCAACGAATCTGGCAGCCACTCGCTTATGATTACCAACGTCAGCCGGTACGATGCCGGGGCCGTTCAGTGCCTGGCACGCAATAAGGCCGGCGAGGTGGCCATCGAGGCTCAGCTCAACGTGCTAGAGAAGGAGCAGGTCGTGGCACCGCAGTTTGTGCAGCGCTTCCAAACCCTAACTGTGCGTGAGGGAGAGCCCATCACCCTCAGCGCTAACGCCATTGGCACGCCGGTGCCCAGGATCACCTGGCAGAAGGATGGAATGCAGATAAGCTCGACCGAAGAACGCTTTATTGGCATTGACGGCGGAGCGACGTGCTTGGAAATACCACGCGCCAAGCCCTCCGATGCCGGCTGGTACCAGTGTACCGCGCAAAACATCGCCGGATCGACAGCGAACCGAGCAAGACTCTATGTATTAGAAACTCCCAGGGAGCAGCCCCAAGAGCAGAGTCGCTTGCGACTCCCACGACCCACGAAAGTCATTGAACCAGAGTAAGCTACCGACAGGCCAGCGCAGTAGAGCCACGTGTGACTTTTGCGTTTCTTTTCAGACCAGTTCCTGGGCCGGAAATCATTTACTTGCGTCACGTGGAGCGTGCCAAACCCCACCTACGTCCCGGCGAAGAGGACCGCGTCTATCCACCGCCGCAATTCATCATCCCACTGCAGAACGTCCAACAAACCGAGGGCGGCCGCGTCCACATGGAGGCTCGCATCGAACCAGTCGGCGATCCATCCATGGTTGTGGAGTGGTTCCTCAACGGAAGACCACTCGCCGCAAGTAAGTCACGCGCAATGCACCTCCAGCCAGTGTTTAGCACTTTCCTTTATTCACAGGTTCACGCGCCACGTCCGTCTTCAAGTTCGGCTTCATCGCCCTGGACCTGATCAGCATTATCGCCCAAGATAGCGGAGAGTACATGTGCCGCGTGACGAACGCCATGGGAATGGCGGAGTCGCGGGCCATCCTCACCGTGGTACAGCGCCCCTCTATTGAGCAGACGTCGCAGCACCCGACCAGTTTGCAGTACATCAGTCAACTGGAGGATTACTCCAAGTACACGCGCCAAGAGAGCACGGAGGAGCTCATGAACCAGAAACCGGCCTTCATCAAGCCGCTGCATGACCTCGGTGAGTTCGAAGAGGGCAAGAACATCCACTTCGAGGCCCAGCTCACCCCTGTCAACGACCCGACCATGCGCGTCGAGTGGTACAAGGATGGTCGCCCGATCACGGCCAGCTCGCGAATCACTGCAATCTTCAACTTCGGATATGTCTCCCTTAACATCATGCACCTACGGGCTGAAGATGCTGGTTCGTACACCGTTCGCGCCGTGAATCGTGTCGGCGAAGCCATCAGTACCTCGACTGTGCGCGTCATCTCGAGAAGCCAAGTGACCTCGGATCTGGGCATTCCCGAGCAGCAGCGGTACATCGAGAAGGTCGAAGAGCTAGAGCAGTACCAGAAGTCCCAGCACAAGAAGTACGTGCAGGAAGTCCAGGAACCATCCGGACCACCTGTCTTTAAAACCCCAATCAAGGACCAGCTGGACATGCGGGAGGGCGCCTACGCCCACTTTGAGGCCCGCTTGGAGCCGATTGGCGACTCCACCATGCGTGTGGAGTGGCTGAAGGACGGCCGCCCTCTGGAGGCCAGCTCTAGAAGCACCACCTTCTTCAACTTCGGCTACGTAGCCCTCACCATCAAGCAGCTGACAATCTACGATGCCGGCAACTACACCTGCCGCGCCTACAATGCCCTCGGCCAGGCAACAACCTCCGCCAACCTTACAGTACTCTCCAAGAAGGCGATTGTGTCCGATTCCCAGCACCCAGGAGGCCTTCAGAAGATCCAGCACCTTGAGGACTCATCAAGGTACGCACGCAGCGTCGAGGAGGAGTCAAAGATCACCCAGATGCCGCGCTTCTTAGGTCCCATGAAGGGCACAAACAAGATCCTGGAAGGTCAGCGCGCCCATTTCGAGGCGCGCGTCGAGCCGCAGTCCGACCTGTCCATGCAGATTGAGTGGTACCACAATGGACAGCCCATTATGCCTGCAAATCGCATCCAGACCTACTACGACTTCGGTTACGTCGCCCTAGACATCTCAGCCGTCCGCGCTGACGACGCCGGCGTTTACACCGTGGTAGCCAGAAACAAGCTAGGTGAAGCTCAGTTGTCGGCAACGATGGTAGTTGAAAGTAAGTGACTCAAACCGAACCCTCATGAAGTCCACATCTCAAATTTTATCTTTCTTTGCAGCTCGTTCCAGCATTGACACATCTAGCATGCATCGCGGACTCGTCGAAAAGACACGCCAGCTGGAGGGACCCAAGTTCGTTGAGCCCCAGTACGACATCGAGGAGATCTCCAAGTCAAAGCCAATTTTTGTGCAGCCACTGTCCGACCCGAAGCCCATGCACGAAGGCAAGAACATCCACTTGGAGTGCCGCCTGGAGCCCATGGGCGACCCGACCATGAGAGTGGAGTGGTTCCAGAATGGCCGCCCCATAACCGTGGGCTCCAGGTTCAGGACCTACTACGACTTCGGGTTCGTGGCCCTGGACATTGTCCAGACTATAGCCGCTGACTCCGGTGAGTACACCTGCCGCGCCACCAACCATCTTGGCTCTGCCCACACCTCAGCCTGTGTTCGCATCATCGACCGCTCTGACGTAGTCACTGAGACGCAAAACGAAATGTCTCTGGAGCAGATCCAGATGCTCGAAGACGCCTCGCGTCGTCGCCACCAGGTGACAGAGGACATCACCATTATGCAGGCGCCGCAGTTCACACGGCCCCTACACAACATCGAGACCATGGAGGGCACCAACGTCCACCTTGAGTGCCGCCTGCAGCCGGTCGGTGATCCGACCATGCACGTCGAGTGGTTCGTGAACGGGCAGCCCGTGAAAACTGGCCACCGTTTCCGACCAGCCTACGAGTTCGATTACGTGGCCTTGGATCTGCTAGGAGTCTACGCTGTGGACTCCGGCGTGTACACCTGCCAAGCGCGCAACCAGCTGGGCGAGGCCGTAACGTCCTGTTCAGTGCGCATCATCGCTAAGAAGGATCTAATCCTTGAGACCCAAAACGAGTCCGGGCTGCAGAAGATCCAGTACCTGGAAGACGCCTCCCGGTACAAGCGATCCGAGTACGTCGACGAGATCGTGAACATTCGTCCGCGCTTCCTGTCGCACCCGAAGAACTTGTCGAACATGCGCGAAGGCGCCCACGCCCACTTCGAGTGCAAGATTGAGCCCGTCACAGACCCCAACCTGAAGGTGGAGTGGTTCAAGAACGGCAGGCCAATCACCATCGGCCACCGCTTCAGACCCATTCACGACTTCGGCTACGTGGCCCTGGATATCGTCGATCTGATCGCCGAAGACTCAGGAGTGTACACCTGCCGTGCCCAGAATTTAGTGGGCAGCGACGAGACCCGCTGTGAGCTGGTCTGCCGCAGCAGCGAGCAGATAGTAACCCTGACTCAGAACGAGGCCGGCCTCGAGCAGATCCACTACCTGGAGGATAAGTCAAAGTACCGCCGCCACGAGGAGATCGACGAAACAACCAAGCAGGCGCCAGTGTTCACCACCTCCCTCAAGAACATCGAGATCAAGGAAAATCAACGCGCTCACTTCGAGTGCCGTCTCATCCCAGTCTCTGACCCAACCATGAAAGTCGAGTGGTACCACAACAACGCGCCCCTCAAGTCGGGATCGCGCTTCACCGAGACCAACAACTTCGGCTTCGTGGCCCTCGACATCATGTCCTGCCTGCCAGAGGACGCCGGCACATACACCTGCCGCGCTTACAACGCCATTGGCGAGGCAGTCACCTCCGCCATTGCCGTCGTGCACACCAAAAAGTCCATCTACATGGAATCGCAACACGAGGGCGCCCTGCACCGCCTGCAGTACCTCGAGGAGACCAACAAGCGCCAGAGGATGAGCGTGCAGGAGGAAGTCATTACCCAGGCACCAGTCTTCACCCTCCCAGTGCGCGACGTGAGGGTTGCAGAAAACCAGGCGGTGCACTTCGAAGCGCGCCTTATCCCAGTCGGCGACCCCAACCTGAAAGTCGAGTGGCTGCGCAACGGCCAGCCAATAGAGGCATCAAACCGCGTCACCACCATGCACGACTTCGGCTACGTGGCCCTAAACATGAAGTACGTCAACCCAGAGGACTCCGGCACCTACACCTGCCGCGCTGTCAACGAGTTAGGCCAAGCCGTCACCTCGGCTACGCTCATCGTGCAGTCCAAGGCCGCACTCCAGATGGAGACCCAGAACGAGGCGGCCATGCACAAGATCCACCAGCTGGAAGACCACACCAGGTACACCCGCAAGGAGGAGGAGGAGTACGAGGTCACCCAAGCCCCAAGATTCATCACGCGCCTGATTGGCCCCACCAACCTTGTCGAGGGCCAGAGCGCCCACTACGAGTGTCGCATAGAGCCGTATCCCGACCCGAACCTGAAGGTGGAATGGTTCCACAACGGAAAGCCCCTGTCGACTGGACACCGATTCCGCAACACCTACGACTTTGGCTTCGCCGCCCTGGACATTCTCACCGTCTATGCGGAAGACAGCGGCGAGTACACCTGCCGTGTGACAAACAACCTCGGCACCGCTGTCTCCTCGATCAACTTAAACGTCCAGACCAGGTCATCCATCATCCAGGAGACCCAGCACGAAGGCGCCCTCGAGAAGATCCAGTATCTGGAGGACGACTCGCGCTTCCAGCGCAAGCCCGACGACGATCAGTACATGGCCGAGCGCCCACAGTTTGGACGGCCACTACGCAACGCCAACGTGGCTGAGGGCCGCCCAGTCCATCTGGAGGCCACCCTAACGCCCGTCAACGACCCCACCATGAAGGTCGAGTGGTACTGCAACGGCATACCTATCCAGACAGGACACCGATTCAAGACAACCTACGACTTTGGATTCGTAGCGCTCGACATCCTGTACGCCCACGCCGAAGACACCGGCACCTACATGTGCAAGGCCAAGAACGCAGTCGGAGAGGCAGTCACGACCAGTGCTGTAAACGTAACAGGTGAGTGGAACGAGCTGCGAGCGTTTTTGCAGTTCACGGCTAACCCGCCCCTCTTTCGCTTTTTCTTTCAGCAAACGCCACGCTAGAGCTCGACACCATGGACGAGCAGCGCCTGGAGAAGATTCGCCAGCTGGAGAGCTACGCTCCACCAAAGGCCCCAGTTGTCGAGGAGAGAGGCCAGAAGCCGGTCTTCTTGACACCGCTCATCAGCCAGGAGCACCTCAAGGAGGGCGAGCACGCCCATCTGGAATGCCGCGTCGAGCCGATCAACGATCCCGACCTCAAGATCGAGTGGTTCTGCAACGGAAAGGCCATCCAGATCGGACACCGCTTCAGGACCACCCATGACTTCGGCTACGTTGCGCTTGATATCCTGTACGTGTATGGCGAGGACACCGGCACCTACATGTGCAAGGCCACTAACCGCTTGGGCGAGGCCATGAACACGTGCAACGTGCGCGTGCTCAACCGCCGCAGCATGATCCTAGACACTCAACATCCCGACGCCTTGGAGAAAATTCAGAAACTTGAAGCCAAGGCCGCTCCCAGTCGCCCCGACATCGAGGATCTGCCCATCAGCCCACCGCACTTCACTGTTGAGCTCCGCGGAAACACCGAGATCTACGAGGGCCAGACTGCCCACTTTGAAGCTCAAGTGCAGCCAGTCCACGACCCCAACCTTCGCATCGAGTTCTACCACAACGGCAAGCCACTGCCATCAGCCTCGCGCTTCCACATTACCTTCGACTTCGGATACGTCGCTCTGGACATATCACACGCAGTCGCCGAGGACGCCGGCGAGTACACTGTGCGCGCCGTCAACGCCCTGGGACAATGCACATCGTCCACCAGTCTGCGTGTGATTCCGTTCGGCAGCATCATCTCCGATACCCAACATCCTGAGGGCTTAGAAAAGATCCGTCAGCTTGAGTCCACCGCACCGTTCCACCGCCCAGAGGTGGAGGGACCGGCCACACGCCAGCGCCCAGTGTTCACTCAGCCACTGCAGAACATTGACCGCATCAACGAATCCCAGACGGCGCACTTTGAGGCACGCCTCATCCCCGTGGGTGACCCCAACCTCAAGGTCGAGTGGTACCGCAACGAGAAGCTCATCGAGGACAGCTCGCGTATCACCAAGCAGCACGACTTCGGATTTGTGTCCCTGGACATCTCGCACATCCGCAAGGAGGACGAGGGTGTCTACATGTGCCGCGCCGTCAACCCACTCGGAGAAGCCGTCACCACCGCCTCGATGCGCGTCATCACAGAAGCCAGCATTCAGATGGACACCCAACACCCGGAGAGCATCGGTCGCATTCACCAACTGGAGATGCCCACCGCGCCCAAGCCAGAAGAGCCGGAACGCATGTTCGAGAAGCCAATCTTCACCCAGCTTCTCACCGGACCATCTGAGCTGTGGGAGGGACAGCACGCCCACTTCGAGGCGCGCGTAGTTCCCGTCGGAGACCCAACCTTGCGCTTTGAATGGTACATCAACGGAGTGGAGTTGCAAATGGGCTCGCGCCTTAGGACCACGCACGACTTCGGATTTGTCACTCTCGACATCAATTCGGTGGTCAAGGAGGACTCTGGCGTGTACATGTGCAGGGCTTACAACGCCTCCGGAGAAGCTGTTTCGTCCACCGCCATGAAGGTCAAGACGAAGGCGTCCATTGCCGGCGAGCCCCTCATCCCAGAGTCCTGGGAGGCCATCCGTCTTAAGGAGGCAGCCATGAACCGCGTCCCAGAGATGTTCGTCGACACATCTCCCCAACAGGCCCCGGTCTTCACCACCCATCTGCAGAGCTACGATAAGCTGTCCGAAGGACAACACGTGCACCTGGAGGCCCAAGTTGAGCCCAGAGCCGATCCGAACCTCAGGATCGAGTGGTTCAAGAACGGAATTTCCCTAACCACCGGCGCCCGCATCCGCAGCACCTTCGACTTCGGCCTAGTCACTCTCTCCATCAACGGCCTACGTGCCGACGACTCCGGTATTTACACTTGCAAGGCGACAAACCTCATTGGCGAAGCGGTGTCCACATCCTCGCTCAAGATCGAGGACCGCCACTGGCTGATGGCCGACACTCTTCACCCAGAGTCTCTGCCCCGCATCGACGCACTCGAAGCGCCGAAGGAGGGCCGTCCAGCAGCCCCAGAGCCAGTCTACGAGTCGCCGGTCTTTATCACTCACCTCAACAACATCGAGTGCAAGGAGAACGACAGCGTCCGCTTCGAGTGCAACGTCGAACCGGCCCGCGATCCAACCATGAGCATCGAATGGTTCTACAACGGAACCCCTCTCCCAGCAGCAGCCAAGTTCAAGAGCATCTACGACTTTGGATACTGCGCCCTGGATCTTACCAACTGCTATGCCGAGAACACCGGCATCTACACCTGCAAGGCCACCAACAGCAAGGGCTCCGCAACCACCTCCGGCACCCTCAAGTGCACCAGCGAAAAGACCATGTTCTTCGAGACACAGCACCCACAAGGCCCCGCCGGTCTACAGGCCGTCCAGGAGGCAGAGGAGGCACTGGCCAACAGAAGCAAGCCAAAGGACGCCAAGCCGGACACAGTCTACCCACCACCAGTCTGGACTGTCCCAGTACAGCCTGAGTTCCGTCTGTCGGAGGGCCAGCCACTCCACTTGGAGGGTCAAGTCGAGCCAAAGGAGGATCCGAACCTGTTCATCGAATGGTACTTCAACGGCAAGCAGTTGCAGCACGGATCCCGGTTCAAGATGACCAGCGAGTTCGGCTTCGTCACCCTGGACCTCATCGAGGTCTACGAGCGCGACCAGGGCATGTACACCTGCAAGGCGTACAACAGGTCTGGCGAGGCCTTCACCCAGACCACCATCTTCTGCAGCAGCAAGGAGAGCGTCATCGAGAAGACACAGCATCCCAAGGGCGCCGAAGGTCTGGAGCAAATCCAGGACCTGGAGGAATCCCTGCGCAAGGACGGCTCCAAGCCCGAGCAACCCGAAGCCGGCCAAGCTCCACGCTTCACCACCGAGTTCGTTCCCATCTCCGACATCGGCGAAGGAGAGATCGCCCACTTCGAGGCCAACCTGGTGCCCACCGGCGACCAGACCATGGTCATCGAGTGGTTCTTCAACGGAAAGACCCTCGAGGCTGGACACCGCGTCCGCACAATCTACGCGTTCGGAATGGTTGCCCTCGAGATTCTCGGCACCAAGGTCGAAGACACCGGCAGATACACCTGCCGCGCCACCAACAAGTGGGGATCGGCCGAGATCCACGTCGACTTGGGCTGCGTCGAGAAGCCACGCGGCCAAAAGCCGAAGTTCACAACCCACATCCAGAGCCTGGAGGGTCTCAAGGACGGACAGTCAGCCCACTTCGAGTGCACGCTTATCCCGGTCAACGACCCCGATCTCAAGGTCGAGTGGTACCACAACGGAAAGCTTATGCGTCACTCGAATCGCATCAAGCCAGTCTCGGACTTCGGCTACGTCCTCCTGGACATCGCCTACCTACAGGACCACGACAGCGGCGAATACGTGTGCCGCGCCTGGAACAAGTACGGAGAGGACTTCACCCGTGCCACCCTCAACTGCCGCGGCCGCGGTGGTGTCTTCTACGACAGTCTCCAACCCGACTCTCTGCAAAGAATTCGCGAACTGGAGTGCCCACAAATGGGCGACCAACGAGGCCCATCCACGCCCACCGGAGAGCCCCCCAAGTTCATTACCCAGATCACAGATGTCACCAAACTCGTCGAGGGACAGAGCGCCCACTTCGAGGCCCGCCTCACCCCAGTCACAGACCCCGAACTGGTTGTCGAGTGGTACTTCAACGGCAAGAAGCTGCCGCACGGACACAGGTACAGGACGTTCCACGACTTTGGAATTGTTATTCTGGACATACTCTACTGCTACGAAGAGAACTCCGGAGTATACGAGTGCCGCGCTTACAACAAGTACGGCGAGGACGTCACCAAGGCCACGCTCAAGTGTTCATCGAAGGCCAGCCTAATTCTGGACTCGCAACTGCCGCGAGTAAGTATTCCCATCCGCTCACCCCTTCTCCTTGTTTGCCTCTGGGTAACCCACCTCTGACGCGTCATTTTCCTTCTTTCAGGGCATGGAGGGAGGCTTGGAAAAGATCCAAAACTTGGAATACTCCATGGTCCGATCCCGCGATGACACTGTCGAGGAAACTCGAGGCAAGGCGCCTGTGTTCACAGTGCCGCTGTCCAACATCGACAACCTGCGCGAAGGCGAGAACGCGCACTTCGAGGCGCGTCTCACGCCAACCAACGATCCAAAGCTGAAGGTCGAGTGGTACTGGAATGGCAAGCCGCTGCGAGCTGGCTCTCGCTTCCGAACATTCTGCGACTTCGGCTTCGTCATTCTGGAGATTTCCCCCGTCTACCCAGAGGACTCGGGCGAGTTCTCATGCCGCGCCATCAACGAGTACGGTGAGGCCGTCACCACAGCCACCATGAAGATCCAGGGCAAGCGCAGCATCATTATGGAGTCCCAACTGCCGAAGGGCATGGAAGGCACCATCGACCGCATCGCCGAACTGGAGGGTCTTGGCGCAGTCCGCAGCGAGTTTGTTCAAGAAGATGACACCGGCAAGCCGCCAGAGTTCGTCACCACACCGTTCGACATGGTCGTGGGCGAGAACTCGCTGGCCCACTTCGAGTGCCGCCTGCAGCCGATAAACGACCAGAGCATGCGCGTGGAATGGTTCCATAACGGCAAAGCCCTCTGGGCCGGTTCCCGCATCAAGACCATCAACGACTTCGGCTTCGTGATCCTGGAGATCGCCGGATGCTACCAGCGCGATTCCGGTTTGTACACCTGCAAGGCTACCAACAAGCACGGCGAGGCCTCGGTCTCGTGTAAGCTACAAGTGCGCGGCCGCCAGGGCATCATCATGGAGCCACAACTGCCTTCGAACTTCCGCAGCGGCACCGAGAGCTTGCAGAAGCTCGAGGAGAGTCTGCACAAGCGCGAAGAGATCTTCATCGACGAGGAGCAGCCGAACCCGCCCAAATTCATCGAGGAGATCAAGGACAACCTAGACGTTCCCGAAGGCGGACCAATTCATTTCGACTGTCGCGTCGAGCCAGTTGGAGACCCGACGATGCGCATCGACTGGTTCTTCAACGGCCGCTCTCTGGCAACCGGCTCAAGGGTGCACATGCTGAACGACTTTGGATTCATCGCATTGGACATCGACTACATCTACACCCGCGATGCTGGCGAGTACGTCTGCCGCGCCACCAACAGGTGGGGCACAGCGCAGACCGTCGCCAAGGTCACCTGCAAGGGCAAGAGTAACATTGTCTACGACTCGCAGTTGCCCGACAGTATGACCGCCGAGAAGCTAAAGGAACTCGAGCGCGGACGCGTTCCAGAGGCGCCAAAGAAGGAAGATGTAACATTTGGACCGCCAAAGTTCATAACCGAAATTGCGTCCGTCGTCGTCGAGGAGGCCGAGTCCATCCGCTTCGAGTGTCAGGTGGAGCCAAAGGAGGATCCAAAGCTGCGCATCGAGTGGTATCGCAATGGCAAGCTGATCCCTGCGGGCCATCGCTTCAGGACCATCTACGACATGGGTTACGTGTCCCTGGATATTCTGTATGTGTACGCAGAGGACTCTGGCGAGTACGTCTGCCGTGCGGTCAACGACTACGGAGAGGACAGGACCAAGGCAACTATTTCGTGCAAACGTAAGGAAGAGTCCTTCCTCTCTTTGAGCTTACTTAACCATCTTTCTCCCACAGAGCAACCGTCGATCATCCTGCAGAACCAAGTGCCAAAGGGTATGAAGCGCACAGAGACCCTTACCCAGATGGAGGCTGCAATCAAGAAGTACACCTCCGAGGTGCACTTGACCGAGGATGACCTCTTCGATCCCGACCGCAAGCAACCGCCACGCTTCGTCACCCAAATCAAGGACCAGACCACCTTGGTCGAGATGCAGTCCACCAAGTTTGAGTGCCAACTGGCTCCAGTTGGCGATCCCAACATGAAGGTGGAGTGGTTCTTCAACGGCAAGCCACTGCTGCATAGTAAGTGTCTCTCGAATCGGTGCTCACTCCAGAGAACTAATCACTCTCTTCACAGAGAACCGCTTCCTGCCGATCTACGATTTCGGCTACGTGGCCATGAACTTCGGATGGGTGTATCCCGAGGACAGCGGTGAGTATGTCTGCCGCGCCACCAATTTGTACGGCATGGACGAGACCAGGGCAATTATCAAGACAACCGGCAAGCCAGGAATTGTATACGACTCCCAACTGCCGAGCTACATGAACAGCATCGAACGTATTCGCGAGATGGAGGCATCTTGGCAAGTGTGAGTATCAAAGAGACGAAACAGCGCGCATAGCAAACTTACGCAGACGTTCCCTTCTCCCGACAGTGTCCCCGAACAGCCAGATGAGGATGCCAAGCCCAGGGTTGCACCGACATTTGTCAGCAAACTGGAACCGCAAACCGTTGAAGAGGGCGAATGTGCGAGGTTCTGTGTACGTGTTACCGGACATCCACGTCCAAGGGTAATGTGGCTGATCAATGGACACACTGTTGTACATGTAAGTCCTCTGGGAAATTCCAAAATCGACATCAAATGACTGTTTGCCTTCGCAGGGATCTCGCTACAAGTTAACCAACGATGGAATGTTCCACCTGGACATTCCAAAGACACGACAATACGACACAGGAAAAGTCGAGGTGATCGCTCGCAACTCTGTTGGCGAAGCGCTCGCTACAACCGAACTAAAGGTCATCGCACGCACCGACGACTACCGTAACGTACTTAAGAACTCCCCAAGACGTAAGTCCACACTCGTGAACGCCATCACAAGTATTTTCAGCAGCTTATTCCACACGACAAACAAACTAAACCCCACTCTCAATCAAACCGCAAGACTAAACCTATGAATACTTGTAGTCGTAAGCATTAAATCTAGATCGTAAGCTTCTCTCAAAGGCTACACTAACACCTGTAAAAATCAGCTGAGCAAACTCACACCACCACACATTTAACACAAACATCAGCACTTACTCTGCCCCAGAGGGCCTCTTACATCCCCGATCCCTGTCCCAAAACCGAACTCCCATCCACCACGCTTGCCGACGGTTACCGAGGAAACCAGCCGCAGCTCCAGAATCCGCATTCCGAAGCAGCGCTAATGTACATAGCAAACATACGCTTAGTTGTGGATCAACACAGCATCTGGGTAGTATGGTGTAGTAAAGGTTTTCATGTGTGTTCATTGTTGTGTGTACGTGTACTTTGTTTTCCAGGCGATCTTTGCTTCTATCTATGAATCTGTGTTTTCTTCTCTTCTCTCCGCCATTTTTGTTTCTGTAGTTCGTTAAAATTTGAATTTTGACTGAACGAAGTGCTTAGACTTTGCTCCTTCTATCTGTTTGAAGTCATATGAAAGTTCTAAGTTTGAACCGAATCCAAGAAAGACAGTACCAAATTTCATATACCCGTGTGCCAAATGTTAGTCGTTTTTGGGGCACAATTCACAATTCCATCCAAAACATTCGACTCAAAAAATCGTAGCAAGTATTTTTATAAACACATTTTACATACTCACAATTCTGATGTCTAAAGTTCTGTCCATGCTTTGTGTCAATTTAGTGAATTCAACCATCTTGAATTTCAGAACTTCAAGGTGCGTCGTATTTCATTTTTCCCTATCAGACTTCCGTTTTAGCTCAATGGTCTAAATTTGGAATAAAATCACTTGTTCAGTTGTTGTTCTATAGAATTTAAAAGAAAATTGAAAGTCTATCCATATTCCTAAACTGTGAATGAGTTGCCCTTGAACTAAACATTCAATTTCGATCATTAATGAATGTTCCAAATTTTAAACAAGGTCACTTTTCGAGAACTTAAGAACATATTTCTATAAAACGCCCATCAGAAAATGTTTCAAATTTAAAAGTGTGCGGATTTCCATGCAATTTCCAACAAATCCGCACACTAATAAGGCCCTTCTGTGTGACACATTCTGAATCATAAAAAAAGTCAAAATTTAGGCATGTCAAAATTATTCTTTAGCAAAGATCAGAAATCATGCTGAAATAAGTGATAAATCGATTATTCAATCACAAGGTCAACGAGCTTGAACTTAAATCTGCCTGGTCGAAAACTTGTACCAAATTTTGTTAAACTTTGGACATGCCAAAAATATCGTTTGCAGCGGTCATGCTGAAATAAGTGAGAACTCGATTAGCCTATCGCCAGGGCAACGAATTTTGAGCTAGGACTAAAATCTTCTTGGTCGAAAAATTGTACCAAATTTTATTAAAATTTGTGCATTCGATATCAACGATCCCAAATCATTCTGAAATAAGTGAGAATTCTATTAGTCAATCGCCAGGGCAATGAATTTCGAACTAAGGTTACAAAGTGCCTGGTCAAAAACTTGTACCAAATTTTGTTAAACCTTGGACATGCCAAAAATATCGTCAGCAACGGTCACATATCATGCTGAAATAAGTGAGAACTCGATTAGCCAATCGCCAGGGCAATGAATTCTGAACTAGGGCTAAAGTCTGACTGGTCTTAAACTTGTTCCAAATTTTGTTAAACCTTGGACATGCCAAAAATATCGTTAGCAGCGGCCATGCTGAAATAAGTGAGAACTCGATTAGCCAATCGCCAGGGCAACGAATTTTGAGCTGGGACTAAAATCTTCTTGGTCAAAAAATTGTACCAAATTTTATTAAAATTTGTGCATTCGATATCAACGATCCCAAATCATTCTTAAATAAGTGAGAATTCTATTAGCCAATTGCCAGGGCAACGAATTTTGAGCCAAATCTGCCCGGTCAAAAACTTGTACCAAATTTCGTTAAAATTTGTGCATTCGATATCAACGATCCCAAATCATGCTAAAATAAGTGAGAATTCGATTAGTCAATCGCCAGGGAAATGAATTTCGAACTAAGGTTACAATGTGCCTGGTCAAAAACTTGCACCAAATTTTGTTAAACTTTGGATATGCCGAAAATATCGTTAGCAACGGTCTCAAATCATGCTGAAATTAGTGAGAATTCGATTTGCCAATCGCAAGGGCAACGAATTCTGAACTAGGGCTAAAGTCTGACTGGTCAAAAACTTGTACCAAATTTTGTTAAACTTTGGACATGCCAAAAATATTGTTACCAACGGTCACAAATCATGCTGAAATAAGTGAGAATTCGATTAGCCAATCGCCAGAGCAACAACTTTGAACTAGGGCTATAATCTGCCTGGTCAATCCTTGTGCCAAATGTTATTAAAATTTGGATAAGAACGCTCGTATACGAGCCTGTCACAAAAGCAACGCATTTTGAAGTAGGGAAAGCTTGTACCAAATTGTAGACCTTTCGAGACAAAAAGTTAAGACTTAGATATCTAAAACAAAGCAGTCACAAAACATGCTGAATTTCTCAAGAATTCAATCACAAAAGTAACAAATTTTGAAGTAGGCCCAAAATCGGCCTGATCAAAAATTTTTTCAAAATACTGTCTCTTCCGTCTTTTGAATGACTCCCTTTTGATTGT
Source organism: Eristalinus aeneus (assembly GCA_955652365.1). NCBI lineage: Eukaryota > Metazoa > Arthropoda > Insecta > Diptera > Syrphidae > Eristalinus > Eristalinus aeneus. The sequence goes on along the minus strand of OY019134.1, from coordinate 62,529,714 downwards.
TGAAAAATTTTGTTAGCCCTTTACGACATCTGATGTCTATCAAGACACCTTTCTCTCTCTCGCTCTTGTTCTCTTCTCTGCATCCTACTCAATATTTCCTATTTTTTGATAGTAACTAATTTTTTTTCATATTCATTTTTAAATTTTTCATTACTAACAATTGTTTGAATGTTTTGTAAATTTACGAAAAAGAAGAAAAATTTTGCAAATGCATAAAGGCGCTTCTCGAACGCGAGTCAAGACACCCAACCTCACTGATTCAATTTCAATCCCTTTAGCGTGGTATGACCAAGATCTAGCTATTTACCAAAAGGAACGCCAGGAGAATGAGTTAGAGAAAGTGTTCGACGAACGCAAGCAATACCTTGCCGATCAGACAGGCTCCGCCCTGAAGGGTGTCGAGCATCTCAAGCCGAAGGTCATCAAGTCTGAGGTGCCCGAATGGCAGCAGACTGTGAAGTCGAAGAAGAACGAGGACTACTACAGCAAGCTGTCGGAACTTGAAACTGAGCAGCTGCTGAAGGAGACCAAATTGCGTGAGGACCATCACCAGTACGCGATTCCCGGACAAAAGGTTGTGTCTTCTTCGGCTGCCAAGGGAATGGCAAAGACCTACGAAGAGAGCCTGTAAGTACCACATCTCACTCATTGCACACTGAATGTATTTTCATAAAAGAAGCTTTCTTGATCGCAGGGAGAAATCCGATTCTCTGGACACGCAGAAGTCAACCACCACGCAGAAGGTTCATAAGAAGGGCATAGCCGAGCCATCGGAATCCTCGGTCCACGGACGCGAAGTACACACCTCCAAGCAGAAGCAAGTTCAAAAGGAGGTCGTTGGAGATTTGGAAATCACTCGCAAGATTACTGCCACCGAGACCACCGAAATGGAGCACAAGGGCACGATCCAGGAACGCGTGGTTGAGGGCCCAGTTCAACCGGCCAAACCACCGTTCTTCACCAAGAAGATTCAACCATGCCGCGCCTTCGAGAACGAACAGGCCAAGTTCGAGGTCGAATTCGATGGCGAGCCACTGCCAACAGTCAAGTGGTACCGCGAGAACTTCCCGATCCAAAACTCGAAGGACTTCCAAATCCACACGTTCAGCACCAAATCGATTCTGATCATCCGTCAAGTGTTCGTTGAAGACTCAGCTGTGTTCTCATGCGTCGCCTCAAACCGCGGTGGCACCGCCAAGTGCAGCGCCAACCTAGTTGTCGAGGAGAGACGTCGTGCCGGCAAGGGAGGCATTTCCCCGCCGAGCTTCGTCCAGACCATCCAAAGCACCAACGTCGCCACAGGCCAACTGGCGCGCTTCGACGCTAAGGTCACCGGCACCAAGCCCTTCGACGTTTACTGGCTGAAGAACAGTGTCAAGATCCAGCCGACCATCAAGTACAAGATGCTTGAAGAGGACAACGTCTACACCCTGCTGGTTATTGAACCTACCCCAGAGGATTCTGGCCGCTACGAGTGTGTGGCTGTCAATGCAGCTGGCGAAGCGCGCTGCGACGCGGACTGCTTCGTTCAATCGCCCACCAAGCCTGACAAGCCAACCACCCCAGGCACAGAGAAGGCTCCAGTTTTGGTAGAGCCCCTGAAGAACCAGTCTGTCGAGGAGACAAGCAAGGTGATCTTCAAGTGTCGCGTCGTCGGCAAGCCAACACCAACAGCCAGATGGTACCGCGGAGAGAACATGGTGAAGCCATCACGCTACTTCCAAATGACGCGCCAAGGCGAATACTACCAGCTGGTTGTTTCGGAGGCCTTCCCCGAGGATGAGGGCGTGTACAAGTGCGTTTTGGACAACAAACTGGGCAGTGTGCAGACAAGCGCCACTTTGAAAGTGCGCCCACTCGAGAACCTGGATGCCCCACCAACAATCACCGCTCTTAAGGACGTAACAGTCACCGAGGGACTTCCGGCGCAGTTTAAGACAACCATTACCGGCAAGGTGAAAGCCACCGGTGTGCAGTGGTTGCGCGAAGGACAGCTGATCCCAGAAACACCAGATTTCCAGGTGAGTTTTAAAAATCCGATTTACTTCGCTTTAGGTTTCAGCTTCAGTGTAGAGCGGTCACATTCTAATTTCTTTAAGATGGATGTTTAGATTTGATCTGTCTTAACTTTACTTTGATTCTTCTTTGGTATGACTTGAAATATTTTAAGTCACAAAAGTGCTGCCAAGTTATCATTTTCACAATATTGGGCCTGCATTGGGGTTTGACAATTATCGGTGATTTTTCGACAAATCTCCAGAAAATATTTTAAACTCAAAGGACTTTAATGCAAGATCCTGATATGGGTGAATAAGATTCTGCAGTTGTCTGTTTTAAAATTAAGATCTGATGAGTTCAGGCTCAGACGCAAGTCGTAAACATTTGCCACTACTCCTTCGACAACTTGCGGTAAGCGAAGTTTTTTGCATTTACGCTCAAGAGCGTGTGTACGAGTATGTGTATTCTGCGTCAAGTTTCACAGTTTCTTCATTTTCAAGGAAAGAAAAAATAAACTTCCTTCAAAGACAGTCAGCATGAAGAGAATACACCAGAACGCATTGGACAAGTATTTAAAATGAAATGGAACATAAATCTGCTTGTTTTCGAGTTTGTTGAAAGAATCGGCCGCTGAACATTAGGATCAATAACTGTTAAACGTTCCTTAATTTTTATGTTGGACGTAAAATCTTGGTTTCTTTGGCAATTCAACTTTATCAGTTCGAAAGTTGAAAAAAGAACCAATTCAGTATCTGCCTAATTTTCCAAAACAGACATCCAGTCAAACGCCTTAATGTGGTCGTTCATTTCAGCAAAGGAAAGAATGTCGACCTCATGAATGAAATAGGCGATATTTTTCCTATTAAGAGAATAGTTGTGGTCGCCGTGGGTAGAGTGCGACGGTCACACGCCGAAGGATCTAGTTTCGAATCCCGGCTGAACACCTCGAATTTTTCACTGCACCACCTCTTTTGAGCTGCGGACAACACTCAAAGAGTAACAACTGTCTAAGAAAGCTTCTCAAACTTCACCGTTCGGAGTCGGCAAAAAACTTTAGGTCCCTTCTACTCGGGAGAGAACAGTAGCGCGCACAACACGAGTAGTTGATGAACAAGCTAGGCCCTGGTCCCCCTGTGGACTGTCGCGAAAACAATTATTATTAAGAGAATACTTCCAGAGACCTACCGTTTTCAGTTCATATTTGTTCTTATGATTATCTGAGAATGCTTAGGAAGCAAAAGGAGACTGCATGACAACACCACATTTATCTTTATCTTTTAGTCCACTATTTTGGAATATTAACACATTTGAATGAGTTGAAACTTTCTTACTGTTTTTTTGTTGGCCTCTTAATTAAGTAATTTATATGTAACACATCTCTTAATAAATCCCGGGACATTGTATAGGGGGCGCCACTAACAAAAAAAAATATTAAATTAATTTAATTAATTAATATTAAATTAATTGTTTTTGTTAGTGGCGCCCCCTATTTGTCCCGGATCTGTTTTATTGTACAGTCCACACGGGGGCAAAGGCCTAGCTTCTTCTTCAACTTCTCGTGTGGGGCACGCTACTCTTCTCTGCCGAGTAGAACTTTTCTCTCAAAAAGACTCAAGACATCATTATCAGCTTTTAGTCCAAGTTTCCACGCCAAAAATAGGACTGATCCAGCTGTTTACAAAGCTTCCTTGGAGAAGGAGCTGTATAACTCAATTGCAGCTTGTGGCCCAAGAAAGCAGCGATTGGCAAGAGTAATTCTTCATTTAATTCGGTAATGAAGTCGTTGTCTCTATTTACCGCGCCATCAAGGAATGTGAAATCCTTGACTACGTAAAATTTTCTGCTGCCTAGCATGATGCTCTCTCCAGGATGTCGATGTTGTGTGTCCTTGACGACAGTCTTTGAACCCGTTTTATCCTGCTTTAATGGCAGGAAACGCCTCATTAACGGCTCGCTAAGTTTTTTCAATCACGTCCATGTCGTCAACGTAAACAGTTAAGCAAACTTTTGAAAGACCGAGCCTACAACCAAACTTATAAAAGATCACTCAATAAGTCCCGGGACATATAGAAGCGCCACTAACAAAAATGATTAATTTGATGTTAATTTGTTGTTTTTTTTTTTTTTTGCCGTTAATATGTCCCGGGACTTATTGAACGATATGTTAAGATTCAAACGATCTCCTCAAGGATGTTGATAAATGCACATGAAAGCGCGCCTCCCTGCTGACGTTTAATAATAATAATAATAATTGTTGGCGCTACAGTCCAAAGGGGAACCAGGGCCTAGCTTGCTCTTCAACTACACGTGTTGTGCGCGCTACTGTTCTCTCACGAGTAGAAGTGATCTACAGTTTTTTGCCGACTCCGAACGGCGAAATTTGAGAAGCTTTCTTAGACAGTTCTGACTCTTTGAGTGTTGTCAGCAGCTCGAAAGATGTGGTGCCGTGAACAATTCGAAAAATTGGTGTTGAACTGGGAGTCGAACATAGACCCTTCGGCGTGTAAGCGTCGCACTCCACCCACTACCCCACGGCGACCACGCTGACGTTTAATAGATAATAAAAATGGAGAAACTGACAAATGTCCAGCCCACTCCGAACGACAAAAAAATCTTTTGAGTGCCGTCAACGTCTCGAAAGAGGTGAAAAATTGTAGATTTTCAGTCTAAAAATCAAAACTGAATGTTGCACTCTACTCTCTATTGCATAATTTTTTTATATTTGGCGTGGATGTAAACTTACATTTGCCTGTAATTTCTACTCTAAGTCCAAACTCCATCCATCTTGTTTTCGCTTTTTATATTTCGGAACATTCTACTTCATTGACATTTTGAAAGAAATTAATGCTTAGTAGACTAAAATATCATAACAATGGTTGCCCCAAAAGATTTTATTGAAAAATCTCTTATCCATCTTATTCTTGTCCAACCAATGAGCCTTTCCAGCTGGCAAGATCTTAACCCAACTCTCTTTAAGCCGTACGATGAATTGTGTGGGGACATTTTCCTCTATTTGTGTGCGTCATAGAGTCCGTGTGCCATAGAGTCCGTGTGCCATAGAGTCCGTGTGCCATAGAGTCCGTGTGCCATTGAGTCCGTGTGCCATTGAGTCCGAGTGCCATAGAGTCCGTGTGCCATAGAGTCCGTGTGCCATAGAGTCCATGTGCCATGGAGTCCGTGTGCCATTGAGTCCGTGTGCCATAGAGTCCGTGTGCCATAGAGTCCGTGTGCCATAGAGTCCGTGTGCCATAGAGTCCGTGTGCCATAGAGTCCGTGTGCCATAGAGTCCGTGTGCCATGGAGTCCGTGTGCCATAGAGTCCGTGTGCCATAGAGTCCGCGTGCCATAGCGTCCGTGTGCCATAGAGTCCGTGTGCCATAGAGTCCGTGTGCCATAGCGTCCGTGTGCCATAGAGTCCGTGTGCCATAGACTCCGTGTGCCATAGAGTCCGTGCGCCATAGAGTCCGTGTGCCATAGAGTCCTTATTAGACCCATCAAATTAGCAGAAGCTAGTTTTGAATGAATGAGAGCCATGTTGGATGCGGCCCAAGTCCACCCCGGACTGTAGCACCACCTCTTTCGAGCTGCTGACAACACACGAATGAACTTTTTATTTCCAAATACATTCAGGTCTTGTGGCCAGGGTGGAGTGCGACACTGTCACACCAAAGATCCCGGGCGTAGTGGGTAGAGTGCGACACTTACACCCTGAAGGCCTCGGGTTCGATTTCCGGACTGTAGCGCCACAAAAAGAAGAAGAAGAAGTTTTAAATGCCTTGCTGCGCTCATTCATTCTCGAACTTGGTGCAATCTCTGACAGAGTCCATGGGCGTTCGTTATTGTGTTTTGCCACTGTTTGGCGTTTGAAAACTCCACGAGCTTAAGCAGTGTTGTCCAAGGAGGCTGTTCATATTTAACGTCTCAGACTTTACTTTCACAGCCTTATTTTTCGGATTCGGACATGTTCCACTTTATAAGAGGCGTGTTTTCCTTTTTTATTTAAGCGTATACACGCTTAAATTATAGATGTAACAAAAACGATTGCAATCATAAATTATTAGCGTTTAGTAATTCATCACAAGAACTTGGCAGCACAATGACATCTTTAACTTTGGAGCAATCTACTGTTGAAAAACTGGAAAACAAAATTAAATTGGTCTAGAAATAACTCTCCGTGATTTTCTTTTACTTAATGAACCCAATGGTTTTAATTCAATTCCTTACTTTTGTTAGTCACCATTAATCCCTGTCTGCTATTTTCTCAATACCTCTTTAGTTTTGAATTTTTCAATGTGTCAGATTAATGAATTAAACGAAGAATGAAGATCGTATTAAACTTTTTTTTACTGTAAGATAAAAAACGTTTCTAAATTTAAGTTTGAGAAGCTCTTTCATAAACAATTGTATTCAGTCCGGAAATCGAACCCGGGATCCTGGAACCAGGATAAATTTAAGGAAGAATGGAGATGAGATGAAGATTCAACATTCGTTTTAATTGTAAGATAAAAAAGTATTTTTGAATTGCGGTGGTCTTGGTTGATTTTTTCTCATGAATTTGACGACTATTTTGTGTTTGGGGGAGCTTGCTTTAAATAAGCCCTAAAACGAATCACTGCTATTTTTGAGTTTGCAGTATCGTCTCCGGAAATTCTAACATTTTTTTCAGCAGTCTGTTGTGTTCACTTGAATGCACTACACGAAATATAAGATTTATCCTAAAATTCTCCAAAGTGCCACTAGAGTCTCGCCAATATTTCTGATCCGTATCTATTTATTGTCTTTAAACAAAATGAGCCTGGACCGTTCCATCCTCTACTTACCCACCGTAGTCTTATGTTTTAAATTTCGCCTTTGACACCGTCAGATAACTTAAGACAAAAATATTTTTAAGGTATTCCTCCGGAACCGGAATAACTTTATTTTATTCTCACTTCTTACGTTGCGCGGCTTCTATCTCTACTCTAATCGGTCGTTGATCATCATCCTGAACATTACAATTTACGTATTCTAAATAAGTCTGCTGTAGCCGCCGTGGCGTAGTGGGTAGACAGCGACGCTCATGCGCAGCAGGTCTAGGTTCGATTCCCAGCTCAACACGAATTTTTCACGGCACAACCTCGTTCGAGCTGCTGACAACACTTAAAGAGGAATAACCGTCTAAGAAAAAGTTTAATAATAAAAATTGTTGGCCCGACAGTCCACAGGGGGACCAGGGCCTAGCTTGCTCATCAACTGCTCGCGTTGTGCGCGCTACTGTTCTCTCACGAGTGGAAGGGGCTTTTTTTTACCGACTCCGAACGGCGAAATTTAAGAAGGTTTTTCTTAGACAGTTGTTACCCTTTGAATGTTGTCAGCAGCTCGAAAGAAGAAAAAGCTTCTCATCAGCAAAAGAAACTGTAGGTCCCTTCTCTTCGTGAGACAACAGTAGCGGACACGGCACGAGTAGTTGATGAGCAAGCTAGGCCCTGGTCCCCCTGTGGACTGTCGCTCCAACAATTACTTTTATTAAATAAGTCTGCTGAGTTTTCCTTCTGTTTACCAATTTTGTAACAAAAGGAATTGGTGGATGTGCAAACTTAGTTTACGATAAGCTCTGTCTTCTGGCAAATCGTTAAGAAAATTTGAATTGCAAACTAAAACCTATTTCATACAAAAATTGTATTTTAGGAGAGTATATCACAAAAGCAGGTTGCCCGTTCCGAAACTTCCTTCGAGAAAAGCTTACAATACTCACGAATGGACCTTTTATTTCCAAATACATTCATGTCTTGTGGCCGGGGTGGAGTATGACACTGTCACACCGAAGGTCCCGAGCTCGTGGCGTAGTGGGTAGAGTGCGACATTGTCACGCCGAAAGTCCCGGGCTTGTGGCATAGTGGGTAGAGTGCGACACTTACACGCCGAAGGCCTCGTGTTCGATTTCCGGACTGACCACCTCGCATTTTTCCTGGCACCACCTCTTTCGAAGTGCTCACAACCCTCATAAAGTATCAACTGTTTATAAAAGAGCTTCTTAAACTTCGCCGTTCTGAGTTGCCAAAAAACTGTAGGCTCCTTCTAAACTTTAGGGAACAATAACTCGTCCAAACAATCAATTAACGAGGAAGCTAAGTCCAGGTCTCCTTGTGGATAGTCCCGCATCTTACTAACGCTAGACAAGATTTAGCCGCCCTATGACTTCGTTTGAAAATCGCTTTTAATTTCAATCTGCACACACTTAGCTACATTTTCAGTTACTGTCAGAACTACCACCAACATAAGCCTCCTTCCTTAGGTCATGAGTACAATCAAACTAACACCAATCTTTACTTTCATTTTCATTTCCGTTTCAGATGATTTTCGATGGAAACAGTGCCGTCCTTCTCATTGGTACGACCTACGAAGAGGATTCGGGCATCTTCACCGCCCGTGTCACCTCATCGACTGGACAGGTTGAGTCGTCAGCTAAACTGACCGTTAAAAGTAAGAATTAATCAAAAACAAAAAAAAACACACAATTCTTACACAGACAAGTGTAAATGTTTATTTTTTTGAAAATTAAATTCACTGCTCAAGCATATTCTCCAACAACAAAAACATGCAAACAAATAGCTAAGCAATTTGTTGTCCAGACCTCTTCAATAAATCAGCTAGTCGTAAAAGATTGAAAATGCAAAAAAAAAATACGAGAAAACTCAAAAAAAAACAATTTGAAAGATTTATATTAATCATTTAATTTATTTTATATAACTCTATGTCATAACAATACATATCTTCGTCTTTACTTTTTTTTCTCTCAAATATACCAAATAATAAAATGAAATTATGTATGTATCTTGTATCTCTTTAGTTTAATTACGTTTTATTGCATAATGAAGGAGATCTCGGAACGGTTTCGATTCTGCTCAAAGCTCGTCGGTTTTGAAAATAATTGAACATTAAAGTCCAGGTACATGATTCATGGGGAGCAGAAGGCAAAACGAAAACGACTATAAACACACATTTCGCCTTAAATCTTTGATTTTTTTTTCTTCATCTAAATATATACCACCCTCAGACTGAGATGAAATGAAGAGCTGCTGTAGCCATTAAACATTTCGCTGTGGTTCCGTGTGCACACGCATAAATATGATGTAGAAGCTCGTTGTTATTTTTGTGTATTTTCGTTTTTGTCGGACTCGGACTCGGAAACTCGAATATTCCGGGGATTGAATTCAATTACTTGTGTATTCGCGTGTTCTAACTCCATCCACCTGGCGATCTCAATTCATAGCTCTCGAGACATGATAGCTTTTAAATGGCCACTCGGATGGGATGCTTTAATTTGTTTCTGTTCCATCCGCAACTGGATGGGTGTAGATACACAAATTTTTGTGTATATTTGAGATGCGATTGCCGTTGTTTTCGGCGCTTTTCAAAGACGGCCAGCAGCGGCAGTATGCTCTAAAATTAAAACAAATGCTTTCCATCGTCTAATCTATGAAATCTAAGATTTTTCGCTCGTGGAGAATTTCTAGAATCCTAGGAAAAAAAAATCTATTTTCGTGTCGAAGAGAAGAGGAATATATTGTTTCAACAAGAAAACGACATGGGCCACGGCTGCAAAATAAAACACAAACAACAGGCATTTTGTATTTTTCAAAGGGAATACGTTCCGTTTTATTTCGAAAACTTAATTATAGGCGAAGCTAAAAAAAGAAACACACAATGTTTGAAATATTAAATTCGACAAAACAACACTGTCAATCTTCATTTGGATGCTTGTCAACCGCGGAGGGTGGTTGACAAAACAAAATAAATTAAATAACCACCGAGGGGGACATTATTCAAATATCACAGCACTTCAAAACTATTTCATACTCAATATCACAATCTTGGCACTTGCCGAACCGTGCAACACCCGTGAATCATCACCGCGCCAAGTCAAGTGTTAAGGCAAAATATTCTCGGTATTCATGATTAATTTACGGTCTACGGTTTGAAGACATTCGTCACGGACAATGAATCACTTCGGCATTTCTCGCTTGCCGAGCCAACTATCCTTGTAGCCTCTGATACTCCTTCGAATCGGTTATTAGTCCGCCGCACATGCCTTCTCCTCTCCTCGGTCGCCTCTGAAAATAGAAATCACGAATCACAAATGAGAAACCCTTTGTTATGCAAAAAATTAACGTAATTAAGTGTAATTCCTTCAATCTTTTACAAAAGACGAAACGAAACGAAAGAAAATAAAATCCCATTAAATGCGCATTTAAATTCTATGCAACTATGTGTACTTAATTAGATGCAATCATTTCACTGAATTCCGATTGCTGAAAACGTTTAGTCTTAGGTTCACATCCTCTCATAAATGTTAGAATTCTTGTCTGTTTTTTTTTTCTTCAATTTTTATTTTATTTTTGTTTAAGTTTAATTTTTATTTTATTGAATTTGTATTGAAATGTTGCATGAGATTTGTTTTATTTCTTTTAATTATCGCTTTTTTACTACTAATAATTTATTTTATTTGAGTTGTGTTTTCTTTGTTTCGTTCACTTCACTTAATGTTTTGCCAACAGCAACAAATATAAAAAAAACATCGAAAGAACAAAAAAGCAAATGTTTTAGAAGCCAAAGAAAATCAAGGTTCACACATATCTTGCCTAATTTATTTTTACAATTGATTGCTTTCTGTTTTTCTAACGATAATGGAAAGTTTGAAAGAAATTCAAATTCCAGCCGAAGCTTGCTTTTTACGCGCCAAAATAATTAAATTGTATTTTTAAATCACAAACAATTAGTAAAAGTGCTTAATTAAAAAAATAAAATACTCATGCGACTAGGCGATTAAGTTTTTTCTAATGTTTTCCTTATTAAATCGCAAGTAAAACGATTTTACTGTGTTTTTCTCATTATGTTTAAGAATTTGAAATGTTGTTTGTATAATTTTTTTCTCTTTAACTTTATATATATTGACATGTATGTTTAATGTTTTCTTTGTTAAGTGTTTACATTTTTGAGCTGAATTAATGAATTAATTGTATTTCTTGTTGTTTTATTTTTTATTTTAATATTTATACAATTTACGGATGCAGAAAAAGAAATAAACAAAAACAAGCAAACTTTTATCGAAATATTGATTCAATTCAATTTTTATTTTCACTCGCACTTAACTTTTGTTATTCCTTCTCTTGGATATCAAAAACACTGTTAAATACCGCAAAACGAACTCTGTAGAAAAAACCGAACCGAACCGTTCGAGAACAGGTAAAAAACTGAAGCCACTCACTGCGGGTACACCTTCCGCAGCGAGTCAGTGGGGCCACCACCAACTGAGTTTATGTGTTATGTGTGGATGAGGGCAGCCTGCTTGAGACAGATACCAGGTGACGTAGAAGAGTCATGATCTATTTTCGGCTCCATGATATCGACTAGTATGTATCCGCGGCCTATCATTGGTTCTCTTTCTCACCCCAAACTGATGCTCACCGAATTGTAGTTAGTCAACTTGCAGAAAGTATTTGCTTTGTTACTTGTTCCTCCGTCCTCGCTCGCTCACTAAACACAGTACCCATGCATCTGTATGCCCAAATTGTATTTTGTTTTGTCGTCTTTTACCAAAAATATCCCACTGACTTATGGACATGAGTGGATGCGATGCGATGAGTTGCCTGCTGCACAAATATAGGTGACTACAGATCACTACTGGTGGCGGTGGTGGTGGTGATGTAGAATGAACGGGCCATATGCCAGCTAGGATGTGACCTCATTTGGAGGCTTATTATACCATTCGTAGTTTAGAGTAGACTGTCATGGATTTATAAACATTAAGTGGGAATGTGCAGCCGCTGCCTGTGTGGGATTTCGAAACAAGAAAGAGGTTCATGCCCTCGTACTGGGATACGTGATAGCCCAAGGGAGTACAGCACAATTGTGCGATGAAGCATTTAAAGGGAATTATTTTACGACTATGGGTGGTAATTGTGTGTTAGGAACACTTTCTTTTTGGATGAGGTTTCGAGTTTCAGGGAATTCACTGCAGCGATTGGTATTCTTTTGGCATCTCCTGGAAACAAACATTTTTGAGATTCTAGTTTTGAAAACGTGCACTCTTCTGTATTGAATTGAAAAGTGATTGATTTCTTTTGCCATTGATTACAAAATTATTGATGGGATGCCATCGTCATTGACTGAGCCTTTCAAACACCGTTTCGATGTACGCGGACATGCATTGAGAGCACTTACACGATATATCGATTCAATTATTTTCAGTTTTGTGGGCGTTTGCTTTTTATGATTCATGTCTAAATTTAGACAGTCAATAATGACTCATTGATTGAAATTAGTCACGCCCACGAGAGCTATCGAAGTGTGAATGTAAATTCAAGATCTCTTTTCTGCAGATCGTCAAACATTAATTTTTCATCTTTAGAATTGGTTATTAAGTCGAAATGTTCCACGGAGCAAAACTTGTGTTTCGAACCACATCCGGATTTAAATCAGTTTTTAGTGTTATTGGACGAACTTTGGAAACTGCGATGGGCAGCCCAATCGGCTGCTCCAAATGCAGATTCCCTCAGTTGTCGATCTCAGACTTAGACTCCTATTTCGTCTTCTTTTTCCAATTTTCTTGAGTTTGAAAAACGCAGAACCGTGGAAAATGCAAGAATTATGGTCTCCGCATTGAATATATGATCTTCGGTTAATGATTGCTGCACTTTTCCATTACCTCACTGCGAATCACGGGTTTTACCAAGTTGATACATGTATTTAATGAGCTATGTTTGAATTCGCCAAATATATCAAACATATCTTGTGCTGAATTAAAGAATAAGTAATTCCGAGTAATTGAAACCAGCAGCTGATCTTATTGACTTTTTCGCAACCAACTTCGCATTTTCCCGCTTAACCGTTACATATTTCAACAGCTAATTTTGTTCAATTTTTTGGAGGGTTGCCTTTTATATTTCGGGATTATAATAATAACAATTGTTGGCGCTTCAGTCCAAAGGGGGACCAGGACTTAGCTTGCTCATCAATTGTTCGTGTTGTGCGCGTTACTGTTCTCTCACGAGTGGAAGGGACCTACAGTTTTTTGCCGACTCCGAACGGCGAAATTTCTTAGACAGTTATTACTCTTTGAGTGTTGTCAGAAGCTCGAAAGAGGTGGTGCCGTGAAAAATTCGAAAAATTGGTGTTGAGCTGGGAATCGAACCTATACCCTTCGGCGTGTGAGCGTCGCACTCTAACCACTACGCCACGGCGACCACATATTTCGGGATTAGAGAACAAAAATAAATATTAACCATCGAAAATAGCTCTATTGTTTTTCAAAATATTCTTCATTAAAATCTATACACTTTTGCATGCGTTTGAACCAATTGTCGAAGCACTTTTGCCACTCTGATTGAGGTTTCTCCAAAACATGCATTCTGAACGCATCAACCACTTCTTCAGGTGTCGAAAAAAGTTGACCTCTCATTTTAGTTTTTACGTACGGGAATAAAAAGAAGTCATTCGGTGTCCATTCAGGACTATACGGCGGATGACTCATCAACTCGTTGTTTTGAGTGCTCAAAAATGCAATTGTTTGAGCCGATGTGTGAGAGCTCGCATTGTCGTGGTGAAGAGTGATCCGTCTTCGGCGGTTGGTTTTCCTGATTTCTCAGAAGGCAACTGGCAAACAACTCTCAGAATTGACTGTTCTGCGTTGTTCTAGTGGTACGGTTGCGACATGTCTAGTTTTTCCGAAATCTAGGCGACCATTTGCTTGGAATTGCTTCGTGCGCGATCAACTTTTGTTGGATTTGGCTCAATTTTAAACACCCATAGAGTCGACTGCCGTTTACTTTCAGGCTCATACGCGTAAATCCACGATTCATCACCTGTCACGATGTCATAGACGTGGCGAAGCACCGCGATTGTATTTTTGGAGCATTTCTTTCGACCAACCGATACGATTTGAGCGATTTACAAATTGTGTGGGATCCAACGCGAACAAATTTTTTTGACTGTCAAATGTTCATGCAATATTGAACGTATGTTAATCATACTAATGCCTAAGGTTGTCTCAATCTCACGGCAGATCATATGACGATCTTGCAATATTAGTTAGCGCACAGCATCAATGGTTTTCGGAACAACAACTGATTTTGGACGACCATCACAAACTTCGTCTTTGAGTGAACGAGCTCGGCTGAATTTACCATACCATCGATAAACACTGGCGTTCCACTGGATGGAGCTTCATCGAATTAAGTTCATCGATGCACAGTTGTTGATATAATCCACGTCGAAAATTGTAAAAAATAATCGCACGAAAATTTTCACGATTTATTTCCATTTTTTGGGCGAGATGAATCTTTTAATGAATCTTCAAATAGCGCTCGTATGTCAAAACGTTCTGAGTACATATAACGTAAAAAAGATAAGGTAAACCTTACGATAGAGCTGGCAGTTGCCAGATTGCAGCACTATGGCTGCCCAATCCCGAAATATATCGTACATTGTATTCACGTTTGATGCAGTCGATATTTAGAAGCAAACTCTCGAATTCTGGACTAAATCCTAAGTATCCAATATTTCTTAATGGTCCAAAATACAAATCTCGAGAAAATTCGTATTCATGACACATGTTGTCCCGAAAACAAACGTGCAAAAATATATTTTGGAGGTTGCTTTATTAATTTGAGTCGTTTTAGCAGACTATTGGACAGTCGAGCATAATAGTTTGCTGTGATTTTCTTCTATTGCTCTTGCACTCTTTCCCATAATACAGTTAAGGAAGATGGTAGAATGTAGCAGTCCTTGGCAAGACCAGTTTTTTGTTCTTCCATTGCTGTTACGCTCTTAGCATAGCATAGTTAAGTATGATGGTAGCATATTGTACCCCTTGGCAAGACCAGTTTTAAAATAGTCTGAAAAATTTTTAATTGGGCTATAAGTTGGACTTTGAACTGATCAATCAAGCGCATCAAACGATTGCCTTTGAAGCCATTCCTGGGCTTTTTTCGATATTTGTTCGAATCCCTTCTTCTTGTGGCGCTACAGTCCAGGGTGGACCTGGGCCTCAACCATAATAACTGTTGGTGCGACAATCCACAGGGGGACCAGGGCATAGCTTGCTTGCTACTGTTCTCTCACGAGTTGAAGGGACCTACAGTTTTTTGCCGACTCCGAACGCTAAGCTTGAGGAGCTTTTTCTTAGACTCTTATTACTCTTTGAGTGTTGTCAGCAGCTCGAAGGAGGTGGTGCCGTGAAAAATTCGAGATGTTCAGCCGGGGATCGAACCTAGACCCTTCGGCGTGTGAGCGTCGCACTCTAACCACTACGCCACGGCGGCAGCTGTTCGGATCCCTATTATGTTAAAAAACAATTTCACAAGGAGGAGCATGTTATTCACTGCTGGTATGAGGTTTGACCTTAGAATGATCAGATAGATGTGTTGTTCATGTTCTTACCTTTATGTGGTGCAAATTTTCAACACAAAAATAACTCATCCACTCCCACACTATTATCGGACGACTTTGATGCAAACATTGGGTTTTGGGTCTTCAACGTACAAATGCCTATGCAATTCACGAAAAACTGCCAAAAGCTAATTTTTGTTTTTTTTGCTAATTTTTTCATAGAATGAGAGCTCATGATAGAGTGAAATATTTCCCCTTCCCGTGAATTTTCTGCCGAAGAAAAATCAATGGGCAGCAGATGGCTGTCGAATTGTAAATAAATATACCTCTGACATTTCAAATATCAGATAACCATTTATCAGGGATGAATAATGGTGCCTGTTGTTTAAATTAAATTCTGCGAATTTCTACGAAAAGTCGTTTCACAACTTTCGGCAGAGCTACTCTCTCCAAGAGAGATTTTTACCCAATCTACTCAGCTACGAATTTCTGTTCACAAATGATTTAGAACAGACCTAATGTAACCTTACTCCAATCATCTTCAGACTCATTCTCTAATTTTTTGCGGAACTTCGTCTTGCTCTGCTTATGATCTTCTCTGTAAGAACTGGCTTCTCTTTTTATTTCGATAGATATCACATTGTACTAGCGCAGTATCCTCTTGGCCGTGAACCGACTTATTTCCTTTCCGGTTTCTGCCTGTAATAATTTTTCTGCTTCAGAACTTGTTAATGTCCTTCCCTAGAGCATAAGCCTTACAAAACTTGAGTCTTGAGTCTTTCTTGTGAACTTCTTGTGTCAATCTTGGACTTTTTCCTTAGCCTAATAACAGCTGACTGTGAAGCATGGACTTTTCTGCCAATTGGCGGGTTGTATTTCTCTCTTGGAATTATTAACTGATTTCACGTTTGCTAATATTTTCCGAGTTCATAATATTGTTAAAAATTTACAAAATTTCCTATTTCTTCTTCTTGTGGCGCTACAGTCCGGGGTGGACTTGGGGCTAATAAAATCGCATTTACCCTTATTTAATTCCTCTTTTAGAAAATTAAAACTCAAAATATTCGTATTTTAAACTGTTTCGTTTCCAATATGGGAATCCCACACTACAATCAGACAATACTGGTGCAAAAGGGAGTTGTAGGTTAAAAAGCTGCACAACGTACACAAAAAGAGTTCCGTTGGATAGCCCATCTGTCATCAAACAGAATCCTTGTAGGTATTGTAACAGATTATTCAATAAATCCCGGGACATATAGGGGGCGCCACTAACAGAAATTATTAATTTAATATTAAGTTTCTGTTAGTGGCGCCCCCTATATAACCTGGGACTTATTGAGTGATGTGTTACATTGACACATTCAAGGATAGGGATTGAAGAAAAAGTAACTTCAAACTTATTTCCACTTCTCACTTTCTTACACAGGTGTCAATGTTTGTCAAAAAAATGTCTCAATGCAGATTCAGCTGTGTAAGGGATAAGTTCTTCCCCTCTATTTATTCCCCTCGTGCATTGCTTTCATACAATTTCTACTACGTCTGCGTGAAACTGGCAAACCGAAGAGCTACCTGTAAATGCAATACTTCCAGAAGCTGCCACATTAATCCGCCATATCCAGCGCTTGTTCTAAATTAAGTGCAACATTTGTGTTCATTAATATCGCAAGCAGCCGACAGAGAACCGACGTCAACTTTATTTCGCTTCAAATCGCGATAAAATCGTTTTCCTCGGAATTTAATTCAGATTCAGAGAAATTCTTAAAAATCCATTCAATTCAAAATGGATCCGCATTGACCTCACAGCTGTCACAATGTGAAGAATTACTTTCCCCAGCAATCGAGTTCCACCTGAGCCTTGCAATGAGTTTAATAATATCGCGCCGATTGTCAGCTGACAAATGAGCGAGGGCAAGGCGAACCGCTCCGCCTCTCTGAGATCAATCTCAAACCAAAACAAATGATTAACGGATTTATTTCCATCTCATGGCGACTCTCAGACTCACTCAGGGTGCCTAAAAATACCGAGGAAAGTGAAAAAACTGCAAACCATCATCAATATGGCTCATCGTGCGTGCACGTACGTCAATCAAGGATAGATCGCTGCTCGGGATACATCTCTTTTTTGTAATTAAAATATCTTCCATCTTCGCGTTGCGATCGCGCTGCTGGCGACTGGCACCAGGTGCTAAAAATATCCTTGGAAGTGGTTATTTTTCATCTGGCCACTCAGCTGTATCCATGAGCAGCGAGCACCTGCATTCGCGTCGCACCTTGAGCGGATCCCAGTTCTCGCTTGTCTCACATCTAATTCAACATCTTCTGAAACATAACGACACCCTGTGACCTTAACATATGCTTGCCACACTCGTCAACGGGCGGCGAACATGAGACACGGCGAATGGCGACACAAATTATGTGTATGAAAATAAAGTCAAGAGATAAACGTCTTCGGCGGCGAGACAGTTGGCCAAAGTATGCGAGGCTTCGCGTGCTGCTAATGCTACAAATTAAACAAAACGACAATCACACCCCCTCGGAACGAAAATAGATCAATTGAATATGGGGTCCACACATGGGGACGTTAACTGCACATGGGTGCAGAGCGTCGCTCGGCACACAGAGAGTGGCGTGGGGTCCGAAAATAAAGCACTCATAAACGAAATGGACAGAAGTGGAGATTTCGCTCCACCGCCGCCACTGTGGGATGATTAATGAATTCGCAGTGAAAGCCTTAATTAAGTATCCACAAGCTATTAGTCAGGCGACAATAAATCTTTCCTGAAACTCGAGCATCACTCGAGACGGGCAGGGACCTGTGGAGCATGGGTGTGGACAGACGGTCGTTTGGAAAACAATTATTTATTTAAATAAATTCCCAGCGACAGGCGCTTAAAATATTAATTTATTCAGCCACAGGAAGAAGGCCCGGTTAATGCCCGAGGCGAAGTCATAAACATTCTTTGTTGCCTGGGATTTACAGTTGGTGGGTTATTTGAGGCGTGAACCTGAATCTACCTACGAATCAGCTTCAATGATCAAGTTTTTAAAGGCTACATAAGTCTGTCGAGCTTGACAGTTTCGATTGCCTTCACGCGTCAAAGTGACATTGAATGTCATCCGTGACATTGAAATCCGCCCACAAACAACACTTGACAGCGTCCCTCCAATTTGTCAAATTATTTAGCTCTGAAATGCTTGGTGTCCGCTTGAGAATGCCACCTGACAGACAATAAGCTGTCATGTAGGTGATAATTGTCTTCAGCCTGCCAAAGAGCGGTCTCCGTGCGTTTATTCTTCAAGGGGCTTCATTAATCGCGTTAAATTGACAGACTGAGGAAGACCTGTTAGGGCTATTTGCTATTTTTTAACGTTGCGGAGATTTTGAAAAATTACTTCGACGTCCTTAAAGGTTGTGTCCAGGCGGTTGACTTTCCCTCTGTTTCTGTTGCCAGTTCTGTAAGACTTCTTGGAGGTGTTTAATGAACAAGTTGGAGAAAAGGTTTTTGTCCAATTTCAATGTATTGCAACTCTCATGAGTAGTGTTGCCACACTTTCACAATTGTAACGTATGTTTTGCTTGTTAGATTACATTTTTTTCTTTCATTTTTTTTTCGAAATATCCCAATCATGGTGCATTTTACTTGTGTTATCGGGCATTTTGATTTAAGTTCGGAGTCAGAGATTTATGTTTGACTACAAATATGTCTTTTCGCTGAAACTCACCATAGACAGTCAACTGAAGGTTTCCTGTTCCAGCAAAAGAATACCGGTGATTGCTACAAAATTAAGGCTTTGCTTTATTGCGGTACTTGTGCAATACTTGTGTCATTTTCAGTTTTAGTATTTCTAAGCTTTTGTCGAGAAAGGAAGAATAAGTTGCATTGCAACTGTCATATTCTGAATGTATTCACCTTTTGTAGGGCACATTTTCATTTCACAGAAACTGCTCAAATATACCAGTTTATTGATAACTCAACAAATTTTCTTCCTTCATTGCAGTCTAAGTGTTCTTTATAACTGTTTACTGTTGCCACATGCTGTGGCCCTAACGCCAAGTAGAAAAGCTTGACCTGACTTAATTGTGCATTTCATTTAATCTAACCTAAAGTTTTCTATTCGTGTTTATTCAAATATCTTACTAATTTGAAAATGTTGCCATAGACATTCGCAGAGAATTAAAAATGTACCGAAGGATGAAATGACTTTTATCTAAGGTCGAGTATGGTTCCATTTTATATACTAAGCCAATAAATTCACTGCTTCATAATCACATTTGTCTTCGTAAGTCCTACAATAGAGATTTTGATTGATTGAACTAATCTGCTCCAATTTCCCATTTAAACTCGATATTCGGCCATCAGTTTTAAACGACACACTTTTTACAAACATTCTCCTTCATAATATGACTTTTATCATGATTTCGGTCCTTACTGTCAAGAAAGTAACATACATAATTTCCCCACTTACTGTCTTCAAATGTATTCCAAAAGTATGTGCCCGCACCACCTTTAAACCTGTGTTTAAACCAACTCCACAAAACCGGTGCATGCCTATGCTAAACATATTGCCATCCGTACAGTTCGCACAGATTTTATTCCATTCCGAGTTCAGCCGAGCTGAACTGAGCCCCCTATGCATTTTATTGCCTCTTCAGCTGCTTGCCAATAAAATTACGTAAATCCATTTACTGTTGCCGTTTACGACGTCCACAGATGAGCACTTAAAATTGCAACGGGCCCAATAAAATCATTTTATTTTGCCCACTCGCGCGGGATACATTCCCAATATTTGGCATTGTCAGGTCGACCATGTAATCAGCCGCCTCGCGCAGTGAAACGCAAGACAAATGAAGCTCATTTAATTAATCGCATCTTTGCGATGAATTTCAACACGTTTGTCACGTTTTCTGCGTGTGTAAATCAAATTCGAAAATACCTTCCGTCTGAGAAAAACGAAAATATTCCCAGCGTCTCGCGGCATACCGCTATTTGTCTGACTGGGAGCCGAGCGACATGGGGCAACGCGTGTGACGGCGTCTACGCTTTTTCTGCGTCAATTGTCGTGCTTTGTTCGCACTTTCTTGTGTTCTTCATGCTTGAGCAGGTTAGGTATCATTTTTTGAAGTTATTTTGGCTCTCGTTCAAAATTCCACAGGCATACACGAGTCTCGAGGGAGCGTATGTTGTGAAGTGACTTTCCGGCACACGACTGACCTATTTTTTTCCTTCCATTCGCAGAACGCCGCATCTCGGCCTATCAATTGCAGACCGTCGACTCTGTGGAGGACGAGTCCTCCTCTGGCAAGGAGGACAGCTCGCCCGAGTCGCCACAATATCAGCAGTACCCGCAAGGACCTCAGTTTTCACAGTATCTGCAAGTGAACGGCCATCATGGGCCTTCAGCTCACAAGCCGCGGTCCAAGAAGCCACGCAGCAAGAGCTTGCAGCCACAGTCAAACCTCGTGCCGTGGCGCAAGAGTACAAGACCGCGACAGGGCAGATCGCTCGACAAGCAACCATTCCTGCCAGGCTTCAAGCCGGAGCCCATCAAGTCGTGGACAGAAGAGCCGATCAAACTGAAGCCTGCAACGATTGAGAAGAAGGTCATTCCGAAGCTGGAAGTTGCGAAGGTCTTCCTGCGGTCAATTAAGGATGAGCGCGATCGTGGACTGCTCAGCATTGGCTACCAGCTGGAGAAGATCATCGAAGGCAAGACCGAAAAGGAGGCGGTGCCATGGGTGACGATGCGCGAGAAACTCCGTGCGGTCGAGAAAATTCAGAAGCAGCTAGAGAGCTTCGACTTGGAGGACGTCTACCTGGCCCCACACCAGCACGCCCACGACACAATCACACCCCAGCAGCCGCAACAGGCGCAAGAAGAGATCCTGCGGGAACGCGAAATCGAGAGACTGAAGAGCTTCGAGGACAATGCCATCATGGACTTCACCGAGCAGGTGGATAAGCTCATCGCAACCCAGCCCACGTCAGACACGATCCCATGGAAGGAGATGCGCAAACAGCTTAAGTCCGTGCAGAAGGTCCACAAGCAGATCGAGAAGTTCAAGATAGAGGAAGTCGAACTGAAGCCCGTGCCGCTACAGACTGCCACTCAGGAACTCGTAACGATGACCGTTGACGAGTCGTCGAAGGCATCCATCCAGAAGGTGATGCGTCGCGAAGACATCGAGCGATACGAGCAGACCAGCGAGATGCAGAAGCAACAATACGTCACCACAGAGGACATCAATTTCCTGACTGTGGAGGAGCGCGAGAGGCTCGAGGCACAACGCATCATCGAGCAGCAGCAAGCGGTTAACTGGAGGAAGACGCGCACTGACATGCAACAGCAACAGCAGACGAATGCTGTCTTCCAGGATACTGAATCCACTATGCGCGTCCAGCAACAGGACAAGAGAGTTGTCCAGCAGTCCACGGAGGAGATGGCGGTCTACCGCCGCAAGAGCAAGACTGAAATGACTCAAGAGGTACATCATCAGGAGTTCACAAGCATTGAGGATACCAAGATCATGCGACTCCAACGAAGCGAGGTGGAGGACAGCGGCCTGGAAGTGCCAGTCCACTGGCGTCGCGAACGGACTACACAGGAACAACAGCAACAGCAGCAGACCAGCCAGCATCTGGAACACGTTGAGGACTCAACATTCCTGCACCTTGCCGAGCATGAGACGCAGGTGCGAAGAGAAGAAACCGCTCAACTGCAACCGACATTCTGGCGCCGTGGTCAGCGAACAGAGTTCCAGCAGCTCGAGGACTCAACGATGCTGGACGTCAAGCCAGAGGAAGTTGAAGAAGTCAGACAGCCCGAGCAGCCAGTTATGTGGGAGCGTGGCAAAAAGAAACCCGAGGAGGTTCCCGTGATGTGGGAGAGAGGCAAAAAGAAGCCACAAGAGCCGTTGGCTCAAGAGGAACTTCCCCAGGAGTTGCCTCAAGAACCCGCAGTTCAGGAACAGCCTGTCATGTGGGCTCGAGGCCTAAAGAAGAAGCAAGAAGAACCCGTCGCCTTTGAAGAGCAGCCACTGCAGCCAGAGGAGACCGTGCCAGAAGAGATAGTCCAACCCAAGCCAAGGCCCGTTCGCCCCATTGCTCCACAGCAGCCAGAGCAGGTGGAGAAGGTAGTTCTCAAACCCATTCCAAGGCAAAAGCCGAAACCACAAGAAACTCAGGAGGAAGTCAGTCTGCGACCAGTGCAGCCGGAACATGCTCCACAGGAACCAGCCCCAACTACAGCCCAAGTCACCGAGGAGGTGGAGGAATTAATCCAACCCGAGAAACAGCCCGAGCAACCACAGGTCCAGGAAACGACTGTGCCGTGGCTGCGCGGAAAGAAAGACATCCGCAAGCCGGAGCCCGAGATCCTAGAACAAGTACAACTCAAGCCAACGCCAAGGCCGCAGCCAAAGCCACAGGAGGCTCCCACAGAAGACGTTCAACTGAAGCCAGTGCCAAGACCGAAGCCGGAAGAAGTTCCCCAGCCAACGCCTCCGGAGCACATCGTCTCCGAAGATGTCGTGGATAAGGTCACAATGCAGGAGTCCGCCGAGTACATCCAAGTAGAGGAGCAGCCAGTGCAGACGAAACCGCAAGAAGCCGCTGTGCCGTGGGTGCGCGGAAAGAAGGCCGAACTTCGTCAAGCGGAAGTCGAAAAAGTCGAGCAAGTGCAACTAAAGCCGACGCCAAGACAGAAGCCAAGGCCTCAGGAGGCTGTCGCGGAAGAAGTTCAATTGAAGCCAGTGCCTCGTGCGAAACCAGAGGAAGTCCAGGAGGCAGTCCCGCAGGTACAACAGATGCCGGAGGAAGTCGTGGAAAAGGTGAAGCCTACCCTGGAAGAAACCGAGGAGTACATCCAACCCGAAGAGCAACCCGAGCAGCCACTCCAGCAAGAAACCACCGTTCCATGGAAGAGGGGCAAGAAAACCGAGATTCGTCCTCAAGAGCCCGAACAAGTGGAGCAGGTAACGCTCAAGCCCACGCCTAGGCGACAGATTCCACAGAAGGAACTCGAAAAGCCGGAGGAAGTGACTCTGAAGCCGTTCCGCAAGGAACAGCCAGCCGAGATCCCACAGGAACCAGTCCAGCTCCAACCCATTCCACAGCCAGAGAAGCCTAAGGTCGAGGAGCAAGAGCAGCCACAGCCGCAAGAGGGAGTTCCATGGCAGCGCGGTAAGAAGCAGAAACCGCAGGAGGAGGAGGTGGAAGAAAAAACATGGCCGACAGGAAAGAGGAAGCCTCTGGAGACAGAAACCCAAGAGCCAGTCTCACTCAAGCCTATTCCACGTCCCGCCCCACAGGAAGAGCCGATGGAGGAGGTAACCCTTAAGCCAGTAAAGCGCCCCGTTCCCAAGCCAAAGGAAGAGCCCATGGAAGAGGTCGTGCTTAAGCCCATTCCCAGGCAGAAACCAAAGCCGGAGCCCCAAGAAGAGGAACAAGTTGTCTTGGCGCCTGTTCAGAAGCCCGAAGTGCTGGAGGAAGAACAGCCCGAGAAGACTCTCGTGACTCCAGCACCAAAACCAAAGGAAGTGCCGCAGCCCGAAGAGGCGAAACTTTGGCCCAGAGGCAAACGGCGCCCGATAGAACCCGAGCCACAGGAAGAAGTTCACCTGAAACCGATTCCCAGGAAGCCAGTGCCAGAGGAACCCAAGGAGGCCGAGAGGCCTGAGATAACACCCAAGCCACAGGAGCCTCTTCCAGAAATTCCAGATCAAGAGCCAGTGGAATTAGAAAAGGTTCAGCCAAGCAAACCCGAGGTTGTCGAGAAGGTTCCCGAGGAAGTGAAGCTTCCATGGCGCCGTGGGGAGAAGAAGCAGCCCGAGGAGCAGCCAATCGAGGAGAAGAAATGGCCAAAGGGCAAGATTCGCCCACTGGAGCCAGAGCCACGAGAGGAAGTCCACCTCAAGCCGATACCAAGAAAACCCGTGGAGGAGGTCCCCGAAGAGAAAGAAAAGCCAAAGAACGTGCAGAAGCCCAAGCACGAGGAACTGCCAGAGATTCCAGACGTAGAGCCCGTTCAACTGGAAAAGGTTGAACCGTTTG
Organism: Eristalinus aeneus; assembly: GCA_955652365.1. NCBI lineage: Eukaryota > Metazoa > Arthropoda > Insecta > Diptera > Syrphidae > Eristalinus > Eristalinus aeneus. The sequence goes on along the minus strand of OY019134.1, from coordinate 62,505,299 downwards.
AAGTTGAAAAGGTTCCCGAAATCGTAGAGGAACAGCCGAAGGTTCCATGGAAGCGTGGCGAGAAGAAGAAACCCGTCGAGGAACCGGTTGAGGAGAAGCAATGGCCCACTGGAAAGATAAAGCCCAAGGCCGAAGAAGCTCCAGAAGAAGTTCAACTGAAGCCAATTCCCAAAAAGACACCCGAAGTCGTACAGCCAGCCGAGGCTCAGGTGCCCGCTCCTGAACTCAAGCCTGAGGAGCCCACTCCAGAGCCAGAAGAAGAAGAGGAAGAGATCGTTCCAGAACAACCGACAGACGAGCCGCGCAAGGAGAAGCCCAAGAAGAAGAAGAAGCCGAAGCTGCACAAGGCAACGCCATCTGTGGACGAAGTAAGCGAAGAGCACGCCCAGCCATTCTCGGAGCCCATAGCCGAAGAAGATCAAGTCGAAGCCTTGCCCGTGGACGCGACAGGCGAGATCGCTGTGACCGAAGAAGTCCTGCCGCACACAGCTGAAGAACTGCTCACAGAGGAGATCATCAAGCAGCGAGCACACAAAAAGCGAACCAAGCGTCTGAAGGAGGTCTCCTTCGACGAACAGCCGCAACTTCTCGAAGCCGTCGAGGTTGAAGCCGAAGAAGTCATCGAGGAGCAACAAGACCAGGAAATCTCACAGAAAACAGTCATGCTGCAGAAGAAGAAGGAGGAGCCCAGGCCACAGTACATCACCACCGAGCAGCTGATTGAAGTCGATGTGGACGAGGTCCACCGCGAGATCGACATGAAGCTCACGTCGAACATCGTCAAGAAGGAGCGCAGACGCGTCCACATCGACGACAGCCAGCCGCTCCCCGAGCTTGAACTAATAACACAGAAACGAATCCAGGAAGGCCTCGACAAGCTCGCCGACGAGGAGCTCATCGAAGACCAAGTCATCCAGCAGACCTCCGAGCACGCGGTGTCCGAGGTCACGGAGCGCGAGCGCAAGATCGTCCGCAAGAAGAAGCGCGAGGTTCGTCCACCGAGAATCACGGAGAAACTGAAACCCCGTCAGTGCGTACCCGACGAGCCCGCCGTCCTCCAGTGCAAGGTCGAGGGCGTGCCATTCCCCGAGATCAACTGGTACTTCAACGACACCCTTCTCTTTGCCTCTGAGAAGTACGAGATCACAGTCGTGGAGCAGGTAGCTCAGCTCAAGATCGCGAAGGTAACCCCGAAGGACGTCGGCGTCTACACATGCGAAGCCAAGAACGAGGGCGGCGTCGCCACCTCAAGAGCAAACATTGTTCTAGGTAAGTCACCCCCACCAACTCTTTTCTATCTCCCTTCCCCCTCAGTGTGTTCGACAACCCCCCCTCCGATAGATGAAAAAAAACAAACCCAATCCACTCTCGACAATCCACTCAAAAAACACGCATACACACACTCTCATCCTCTCTTTATGTCTCTCTCTCTTCCACTCTCTGTCGCACTCTCGCGTGATGCAGAAAAAGAAAAGGGAATCGCGCCTCAGTTTGTCAGGCCCCTAAAGATCGAGTTCACTGAACAGGCGCCGGACAGATGCGTCGTGACAGTCACCTGTCAGGTCGAGGGCACCCCCAAGCCCAAGGTGAAGTGGTACCGCGGCACAGAGGAGCTGCTGCCAAGCGAAACTGTCCAAGCCATCTACGACGAAGAGACGGGTGAGGTCGCCCTCGAGGTCCTCAACCCGCCGGCCAACGAGCCGGTTATGTACTCAGTCCAGGCGGAGAACACCTTCGGCCGGGCAGTCGGAAACGCAAACATCCTTCGCGAATCAGTCCCAGCGGAGGAGGTTAAGGAAATCCTCAAAGCGCCGACCGTGACGCCGCTGACAGTGCAGGTTGTGCCGAATGGCGGCACACTCACCTTCGAGTCGGTCTTCGATGGTCTGCCCAGGCCCGATGTAAGATGGATGCGCAACGGACGCGAAATCCAGATCAACGAGGACGTCACCATCACCACAACAGAAACAACGACCACTCTGACCATCATAAACATGACCCGCAAGCGAACTGGCAAATATGAGATCTGGGCCAAGAATCGCGTGGGCGAAGCAAAGTCCTCGGGCTCCGTGATGGTGTCCGACCAGCCGCAGGACAAGGAGATCCAGCCACCGCGATTCATTAAACCCCTGACGCCGCAGTTCTTCGCCGAAAACGAAGTGGCCATCCTGGAGGCTGTCGTCGAATCCGAGCCAGTCTCCTCCTTCCAGTGGTTCGTGCACACTGAGCCCATTAAGAGCTCCACCGAGTGCCGCATCATGACGCAAGGCAACAAATCCGTTCTCCTCATTGAGACGTTCAAAAAGAAGTTCACCGGCCCATATACCTGCCGTGCCGAGAACGTCGGTGGCTCAGTCACATCGACAGCCACCGTCGATCTCCTCGAGGAGACTCCTTTCGAGCAGGTAACCGAAATGACGTCACCCCGATTCGTCGAGCCACTACAGCCCATCCAGGTGATGGATGGCGAGAAGCTGCATTTAGTGTGCGAGGTGCACGGTCAACCGATTCCCCGAGTCGAGTGGTTCCACAACGACGAGAAGATTGTCGAAACCAAGGACACCGTTATCACGCAAGATACCCGCGGTAACTGCACGCTGTCCATTGCCGAGGTTTTCCCCGAGGACCAAGGCGTGTACACGTGCGTGGCCACAAACAAAGTCGGAGAGGCCATTACAAAAGCAAATGTCGCCGTTCAAGGTACACCCATACAACCTTACAAATATACAAATTTATTCACCACCACAATCTATTCACCTCCCGATGTATATACACCTCAACTCTGTCCTGTCATATCTTCTTTACGGTGTTTGCTCCTCTCGCTCTCTCGCTCTCCGTCTTCTTTTTCCTGTTTTGAGTGTTTCTTGTGTTCTGCTGTCCCGTATACTGTGCTCCTCTTCCCACATTCCTAAATCTTAAGCGTTCAAAGGAGACTGAATGTGAGTTCCCTTCGTTCGACCAAGATTATGCGATTTGATGTGACTCTCGTAAATAGATCGCTTTTGGTCGGGCACGAACGGAACTTGTTGTTGTATCTAACAGTGTAGTTTTAGTGAATGTTTCCTTCTAACCGTAAATTGTTGTACTTTTATTCTTTGATCATCCTTCCACCTTGTCAACATGTCCCGCAGAGAGTGTGCGTCAATTTTTCTTCTTTTCTCTTCTTCTATTTCCTACTCCTATAACTGTAAACAAGTGACTTTATTGCCTTTACTTATTGACTGTAGTAGTTGTAAAAATATATGAAATAATTTGGCATGCAATGTGAGGCTTTTAAATTTACATTTTACACTACTTTGTATTTTTTAAGCTTTAAGAAGCTTTTGTGATTTTCAGTTCCAACATTTTTGACATTTGCGCTGTACACTTTAAGTTAATGTCAAAACGGGAATAATACATTATTCACACTTCAGTCGCATTATCAAACACCTTAACAGACTCTTTTCGAAACCGTCTAAATTCGAATAGACTGTCCAAGGAAGGATTTTAAGGTGGCTCGAAATGTCCTTTTTTCCAGGAATAAGGTGTCCAATGTTAACCTCGATTCCTTAGAGAATAATTAAAACTAAATGGAAATAGAGTTGGGCATCATAACCAAGACCGACACTTGGGTGAGCCTAATTTTTGCTGCATAAACGTGAGCGCAGCGTCTATTCCATGGCGTGTGCCACCTTGTTGCCGAACTCTAACCACAAATATTTAACGTTCGTTTATTGGTGATCTTTCCTTGGCACGTTTGAAATAATAAGTACCAATGATGCCAAATCACCACTCTTTCTTCTGGGTGCGCCTAATTTTTCTTGTATAAGCTTGAACGTAGCGTCCATTCCATGGCGTGTGCCACCTTGTTGCCGAAATCTAATCACAGATATATTTGGTGATCTTTCCTTGGCACGTTTGAAATAATAAGTACCAATGATGCCAAATCACCACTCTTTCTTCTGGGTGCGCCTAATTTTTCTTGTATAAGCTTGAGCGTAGCGTGTATTCCATGGCGTGTGCCACCTTGTTGCCGAACTCTAATCACAGATATATTTGGTGATCTTTCCTTGGCAGGTTTGAAATAATAAGTACCAATGATGCCAAATCACCACTCTTTCTTCTAGGTGGGCCTAATTTTTCTTGTATAAGCTTGAGCGTAACGTCTATTCCATGGCGTGTGCAACCTTGTTGCCGAACTTTAACCACAAAAATTTAACGTTCGTTTATTGGCGTTCATTCCTGGCACGTTTGGAATAAAAAGTACCAATGATGCCAAATCACCACTCTTTCTTCATCTTCAACTTCTTCTTGACTTAAATTTTTTGCTGCGGCGAAAATGTTTTCGGGCTTATAAGATGATTTTATTTGTCGAAATACGCCTGGGTTATACTCGGCGCTTTTCTAAGTATAATGTGGACTTATGAACCTCCGATGATTATGGATCTAAAGGAACTCAACGTTCAAACAACAACCGTTCAAACAACAACCACTTATTTGCTAAATGTGGCAGATTTATATGCGGCCATGATTTCGGCATCGTAAAGCCTTTTGACCACTTTGCCCTTGACGCTAAGCACCAGATCATATCCTCAAATCCCAAAAATCTGAACTTTCCATTTCCTTTACATAAAAAAGAGAGTCTCAGTCTTCAACATAGTTTCGAGCATTCTTTAGTCTCCTTTGGTTTTGTCGAAGGTCTTTAAACGACGCAAGACGTATTTTGAATTGGGCCTGTGCAGCGTCTCATATACATAAATTGTATTCCATAAGGAGACCAGGGCCAAGCCTGCTCATCAACTACTCGTATTGTGCGCGCTACTGAACCTATAATTTTTTGACGACTCCGAAGGGCGAAGTTTAAGAAGCCATTTCGTAGACAGTTATTACTCTTGAAAGAGCTAGAGCCGTTGCAAATAATACCAATAGATGTTCAGTTCAGAAATCCGACCTGGTTCCTCTGGGAAGTGAGATTCGCTGTCTACCCACGGTGGCACAGCGTCCACATAGAGTTACATAATTTATTTTACAGTTACCATTACTGTCTGGTGCGAGCGCCGTAGCGTAGGGGGTAGAGTGCGACGCTCACACGCCGAAGGGTCTAGGTTCGATTCCCAGCTCAACACCAATTTTTCGAATTTTTCACGGCACCACCTCTTTTGAGCTGCTGACAACACTCAAAGAGTAATAACTGTCTAAGAAAGCTTCTGAAATTTCGCCGTTTGGAGTCCGCAAAAAACTGTAGGTCCCTTCTACTCGTGAGAGAATAGTAGCGCGCACAACACGAGCAGTTGATGAACAAGCTAGGCCCTGGTCCCCCTTTGGACTGTAGCGCCAACAATTATTATTATTATTATTATTGCTGTCTGGTGAATGTACCACTCTGGTATGTTTTAATATTTTTTAGTCACCTTCAGTCAATATGAAATCTTCGATTCCTGTCCCGCTATTCTATCTGATATAAGCTTTAGTAGCATTTAGATGTCACAGTTCAAAACTCAATGTTTGAAGGTCCCCATTTCAGATGCACACAGCATTCATACAGTCTTTCCAAAACCCAAAAACTTAAATGCAACGACTGGTAAATTTTACATTTTGTTCAATTTTTCCTAAATGAGAGGAGTTACGAAACAAAATTGCGACAGAAACTGAATGGCATTAACTGTCTGTGAAAATATGCTGCGATCGTGGCTCCATCTTGTGGTGAAACTGAACATTATTCAGGGGGTTGTTCAATTAAACCGTTGATCTCACTCCAGTTGAAGTATATGAATTCGATAAAGTGCGATAAAAGAGTGATACATATGGTTTTCTACTCATTTCACTCAAGTCACTACCTGGCTGGTCCTTCCAGAGACCTCTACGCATGAGCAGAATAGACTGGAGACCCTTTCTTACTCTTCACCTCTGCAACTACGAAAAACTCGTTGTGAAAAGTACCATTGATAACATCGGCAAGTTCACTTTTTGTTAAATTAGATTAGCCTAGCTACAGACAAGTCAAATGTCGTGTCACGGTTAAAGAAATATCTGTACGCAGCATTTTTTACAACTGAGCTTAGCCCAGGGTAAAAAGATTGATGTGCGGCACTGTGCCATTTTAAGAAGCACAAGTTTGAGTCCAGCCTCCATCATACCTATTTTTAGGCCAGTTAAAAAGAAACTTCAGGACTCGAAGAAGTTGACTGAATCGTTCTATGTCATTTTTGCATTGGCATTTAGACACTTCAAAATGGTAGTTAAATTCTTCATTTTTTGCTACTGCAACACAGTCGGCTAAGTTCTTAAAAGCAATGAAAAAATGCACGTTTGCTGTCACTTGCCTGAATGCCTGACGTTGACAATCTGATCTGACATCTGATTGATGGTTTTGATCAACCCAATAAAAATTTTGTGTCAGTCTCATTTTAAATGTATGCCAAAAACGTTTCGTGTCAAACTGTAACAAATTTCAAACTGCATGCCACCACCTGCATGATTGATGTACATTCAATTGACGTACATATGCCAAGTGTCACAAAACAATCAAATCTGAAATTCAAAATGATGAGACAATATTCATTGCTTCTCTTTCCAGCATTTGAATATATCCCCGATTCTGAAATCACTGGACAAACGGCCTCCGAAGAAGATCTTCTCGACAAGGTAAGGACTCGCCAAATCAATTACATTCCAACCAACTAATTGTCAAAACTTTCACATAAAGACGCTTTCGATCGACGAAACAGCACCGAAAATAATAAAGAAACTTCCCGAGAAAGTTCATCCGAAGGAGGGTGAACTGGCGAAACTTGAAGTTAAGGTTATTGGCAAGCCAAAACCAAAAGTGAAATGGTTACGCGACGACGAAGAGATATTCGCATCAGAGGAATATCAAATTGAGAACTTCGAAGATGGCACATCTGTGCTCGTCATCAATCATGTCTACCCCGATGATTTTGGCACAATCAGCTTTGAGGCCTACAATCCATTGGGTGTTGCAGTAACAACTGCTGAGTTTGCCGTTGAAGGTACTTTACACGCGGGTTATTTTTATTTTCTAGCGATATTTGGTTTAACGAAAGAATTTTATTTAAATAACTTTAATCAAGCTTTTATTTGCAGAGATATGCCCAATAAAGTCCCCATATTCCCATATTCTCTCCCCTCTATTTATCCTTTATTTATATTTTAAACACACACACACGACATTACATTTAATGATTTTGTATACGATTCATTAGGTTTCTAGGAATCTTCAATGTCTGCAAAAGCAAACAAAAACATGCAAAGCAAAATAAATGTTAACGAAATGTTCTCTTTTAAATTCCGCATTTTAGGCATCGTAGGCACGAAGGACTACAGGAAGCCAGAATGGGTCACACACATGGAAGAAATGCAAAAGGCCCTTAAAGGTAGGTTCACACAAGTCAATCACATTTAGAAAACTCTATGAATAAATCGAATATTGTTGTCTGGATATGATATGTCCTTATTTATATACAAATGTTTCCTATGTGTCAATATGTGTTTTAATGTGTCCTTAAACAAATGTCTACAATATGTATAACTCTGTATATTCAAACACCGTCTATAATGTTTCGTCTGTACTGTCTAGTAGGTAACCCTGTCTGTACACAAAGCTCGCCTCCCTCCCCTTCAAAAAAAAAATAAAATAAGAAAAAAAACGAGCTTCTTAAGACCCAAAACAAAAAGTATACGCCATTATCCCTTAAGATTTTTTTTTATTTCTTAAAATTATTTTCGTTGTAAGGTGAAAAATTGGTCTTCATTTCAATATTGTATCTAATCACAAATTTTTTATTTTATTTCAGTGAATAATCAAAATTCAAAATTTATGTATAATTTTTCATTTCTTTCAAATTTTATTATATATTAACCAAAATCTCGCCGCTTTTTAACAAAAACTTTATTCATTTGGCAACTCTTGATAACATTTTGACACGAATTGAGTTGATTTCTCGACTCTTCTGTCAAATTTCTTAAAATGTCACTTTAACACGCTTTTGGTGAATTCGTTTCGATGTGTCACTAACAGGGATGTTATAAATGAAATGTGAATGTATCTGTGAACTCCTAAACAAATGATAATCACTTGTCCTACATTCTACACAAACTCAATGTCAAATGTAAGTAAAGTCTTCTTTAAAAATACGTATACCCATAACACACAGATGTAGATGTTACTTGTTCGCTGAACGCACTAAGTAGACGCGTCTAACAACTCTAATGCGCTTTTTGATATTTATAATTTGCAGCAATTAAATGCACGCCAACTTTTGTATCGGAAATGAGAGATTGTCGCGCTGCCATTGGCGAAACGGCTAAATTTGAAGTGCAGTTTTCAGGAAATCCACTGCCAGGTAAGGTTGATGACGTTCAACGTCATCAGTCGACTTCGACATTTCTGTTCCCCAGTCTGACAAGAGTTCTCCATCCGCTGTCACACACATTCTCTCTCTTGTTGTACATTGTCAATTTCTTCTTCTCTACACTGTTGACAAGTGCCGATTACACTTCTTCAATGCCCCAAAAACATCCATCTGTCATGTGATCTTGTCTTCCTTTGGCATTTTCTCACACAAGAACAACAAAGACATCTGTGTCCACTTTAAATCACACAAAGTTCAATGGATTTGCACTTGTTTCTAGATGTTCAATGGTACTTCAATTCGGTACAGCTGCGCGAATCGAACAAATACCGGATTGTAATCGAAGAAAGCTACTCGTTCCTAGAGATATTGTCTGTGACAGAGGAAGACAAAGGTTTTTACATGTGCAAAATTCTAAATGAAATTGGAATGAATGTGACGCGAGCCAAATTCGATATTGCCAGTGTCTCGCAAAAGATCGTTAAAGAAGAGGAGAAGACCAAAACAAAGTTCGTCACAAAGAAGAAAATGGTGAAGAAGGCCAAGAAGTTCGTCCGAGAACCAACAGTCTCGTCAACAGTATCGACTTCACCCGAACCAGAGGTTACGGCCCAAGTCATAAGAGTCCAGCAACCAGTTTCGATACTTGTCGAAAAGTCTGATGTGTCTGATGTGCAAGTAGTCAAAGATCGCAAGGAGGCCGACGCCGAAGATGCCGAGCTTAAGGTCGAAATTAAGGTTGACAGTGGTGAAAGTACAAAGACTACAACAACCACCACCACAACCACAACCACAGTCACAACCAAAATAGAGACTATCGAAATTACCGAAACCATCAACATTATACGGGAAAAGATCTCCCAAAAATCTATTACAATTGATGACGTTATGGTGCTGAAGAAGCACGAGGAGGTGGACAGCATTTTGAAGTCGATAGAAGCCGAAACATTTGGGGCCGGAGAAGCGGCACTCCGCGACTTGGCTACGATTGGTCTTCTCTTGCGATATGGCTGCACAATAACCGAAGTGACGTACATGTATGAGGAAAATATTTTCATATCCCTCAAGACGCCCGAATCACAGTCGGCTCTGGTGACCCTGGTCGAACGGGAGGGTCACGAGAATTTGATAACCCTCATCTTGAGCGAGAGCTCCACCGAGGACGAGACTGTTCTGGCAGCCACAGTTGGCTTTAAGGCGTTCATACGAATGATTGAAACTTGTGAAATCACCATCGAGGAGGTTATTCGCAAGTTTGTACGGGAAGATTTCATTGTACAAGACTGGAAAATAACTGCTAAAGAGGTTTGGATATTGAATTGAAATTTTGACCTTCTGAGGTGGTGTGGTGGCTTTAAAAATTTATTGTCATGCGGCTAAAGTGGACAGTTTTTCTAGTCGTAGAACTTTATTGTGAACAGCAGTCAATTTCTTTGCAAAATGTCTTAACAATAATTGAGAGGGGCGACGGGGCGACAGTCCACAGGCAGGGCTAAGCTTGCTCATCAACTACTCGTGTTGTGCGCGCTGCTGTTTTCTCACGAGTAGAAGGCACCTACAATTTTTTGCCGACTCTGAACGGCGAAGTATGCAAAGCTTTTTCTTCGACAGTTATTACTCTTTGAGTGTTGTCAGCTCGAAAGATGCGGTGTCGTGAAAACTTCGAAATGTTCAGCTGGGAATCGAACCTGGGCCTTTGGCGCGAGAGCGTTGTCGTTTACCCACTACGCCACGGCGACCACTGCAAAGTGTCTTAATTGTCTTTAAAAGCAGACAAATTGTGTTGCTCCTGAGCAATTTACTTTGGACTTTGAATAAATTGTAAGCTTGCCCTTAAATGAATTCCCTCCTGTGTGATAGGTCTTGCTGAACCCGCAGGTTTTATGTGTTCATTGTCCATGTTGGCTATAGTACAAATATTGTCGTGAACCATCCTAGTGTATCATAAGGTCAGGAATGTCTTAAGAATGAAAAAGATCTTGCGATTTCGCAATTTTGAGTCTGCATACATTTTAGGGCCGCTAACATCTTAAAGCAAGGAAAACACATCATGCAGACTGCAGCGTCCAAATTGTATGATCGAACCAAACCTTCTGCTAAATTAAACGAATGGGGTTCCGGAAACAAAATCCGAAGACAAACCAACCAAGTACTACCTTGAATTGTTCACGTCCACGTAATCGGCTGCGAAAAGGTTTATTGAAAAAAAGACGTGCTTATATGAGGACGTGATAATCGCCTTCAAAGGCCAAGAATGTAAAGATTTTCTGAAAATTTGCAATTTTGAGTCTGCATACATTTTAGGGCAGTGAAAACATATTGTGCAAATAAAAAAGCTTTGGACTGAAGCTTCCAAATTTTATGATCAAACCAAACCTCCTGCTCAATGAAACGGTTGAGGCTTCGGAAACAAGATCTGAAGGTAAGCCGTCCCGGAGGTGTTCATGCTCACGGAATCGGCTACAAAGACCTCTATCCAAAAGGCGTACTTATTGGTGGAAGTGACGACCGTCTTCAAAGGCCAAGAATGTTAAGATTTACTGCAATTTTGCAATTTTGAGTCTGCATACATTATTTTTATTTTTTTGGACTGAAGCTCCCAAATTTAATGATGACCCCAGAGTTGAATTCTCAAGTTTTTGAAAATTTTTGTGCCGATACTACGAGTCCTTAAAGTTTAACTCCTGGAAATGATGATTTACTTTAACACAAAAGACACATTATTCTCAAGATATTCAATTTCAAATATTTTTCTTGTTGCGTCCGATTTGACTTGGGAGCCACTTTAATTAAAATTACAAAGAATGGCTCTTAGAAAAATATTGCCCACAAGCTTACCTTTATTTCCATTTCCTTGGATTCATCTCACCGTTACACAAAATGGATGCAAATGCAAATCCGCTGTGGACTTGAATCAGTATTTTGTTTCCTTATGTCAGTCTGACATTAAATTCTGAGGTTTATCTTCAACGACAAACGGTTTCCTGCAAAGAAATACAAGCAAATTTAATCTTTAAAAGCCAATCCAACCACTTCAGAATCAAATATAGCCAATAACAGAAAGAACAACTGAAATAAGAAATAATTCACATTTTTCGTGAACAGAGGGTGGTCGAAACGTCTCAAGTGATTGACACTCATGAAGCCGTAACCCACATCAAAATCGGTATGTATCAAAACTCTGCGCACATGCTTTGTAATTTATATTTCGCTTCCATGTTTTTTATTTATCGATATTATTTTTCTTTTTTTATGCTTTCTTAAATGCTTTTTGATCAAACAAAACTGAAAAAATTCCTCTTCCGTATTCGCTTGAACAGCGGAAACGTACGTTGAGGAACGGACAATTGTTGCTGTCGAAGGTGTGAGCACAGAACAATCTGAATAATCCCATCAAACAAATCCACAACCAAAAATAAAAACCAAAAAAAAAACAACAAAATCAATACAATTTGTTTTCTCTCCAAATCCAAGTCATGCTGTCAAATCAACGCTTCTCGCCACAGTGTTCTGTTGTCATATAAGCTTTTAAAAAACAACAAAAAAACCAACGATATTTTATAAGCAATTTTTAACTCCCTACCCAATCCAGATTAAAAAAAATAAATAACAAAACCCAATACACGCAAAAAAAAAATATTCAGTCCTTTAATCGAACCGTCCCCTCAGCCGCAACACTGCAAAATGTAGATAGAAAAAAAAATGAATGCTTTAGGTGTGCGAAAAATTAGATACATATAGGTGCATAAGATATAGCCGCTGGATTCAGGTAAGAAATGCAAATTAAATTTTTCTTCAAACTGTTTCTTCACTGCGTGTCACATTCGTTATTTCAATTCTGTTTGTTTTGTTTATCGTTAAGTTTATTGTGTGTTTTTGTTTTCATTTGTCTTAAGGAAAAAAAATTACATTTCCCAAAAAACAAAACACTGATAAAAAATCATTATCAACAATGTGTTGTTGTCCACAAAACAAATTAAATCAATTGTGCCGTGTAAAAAGCATATACCACAAGAAATTAATAAATGCTACTACCTTTTTTCTTTCTGAGAAATTCTAACACGCTACTACATTATGATATATACTTATACATTACATTCGCAGAAACAACAAGAACAACATCATCAAAAACAACAATTGTTGAAGAACATGCACAACAACAACAAGTACTAGAACAGCAACAAAAGGATATCATAGTCACTAAAAAGGAAAAAACAAGGAAAACCAAATTAATTCAACAACAACAACAAGAACAAGAACTCGTTATCGAACAACAAATAATTCAATCAGACATAAAACAAATACAATCAATACAACAACAGTCAACAGAACATAAACAACAACAAGAAATAATTCAAATTCTGAAAGCAGAAGATGAATCCACTGCGCATCCCATTGCCGACGCAGAACAGCTCAAACCAATTCAAACGCTGCCAAGCACAATACCCATTGACACCCCATTGGTCGATGAGCAAATGCAACTCACTCAATTGTCCACGGACGTTCCACAGCCGGTCAAAGCTGATGCGGGCATTGTTCCACAGAAGCAATTGACCGTTCAAGAGGAACTAGTTCCCACCGAACGCGAAGAGCAGCGGGTTCGGGTGGCACGGGAGCGTGTTCAGAAGGTTCTCGCGAAGACCATCTCCAAAGAGGAGCTTCAAGCGGTGGAAGTGACAGAAGTGCTTCTCAAAGACGCGTACCGCGAAGAGGTGCAGGAGAAATCGGTTTCTGAGAAAACTGCAATTCCTCGCCGCGACTCGAAGCACTCTGTAGTGATTGAAAAGCCATTGGTGGAGGACTCTGTTCAGGAGTTGCGCCCCGACGCCTTGACGCAGCAAAAGGCCAGTGTCGACATAGTGCCTCTGCAGCCGCAGACAGTGGTTGAGGTCACCGAGGGACAGTCCGAAGATACATTCGAGGGAAAACCAAAACCGCGGCAAGTAGTCCAGGCGAGCGAGGTGTTCTCCACGCTTCAAAGCATTGAAGTGACGGAAGTAGGGCAGACTGAGTCTACAGGTAAGCCTATCACGAAGCCAACTGATATCAGCCAGAAGCTCGAACCAAACCTCCTGCTCAACGAAACGGTTGAGGTTTCGGAAACAAGAGCTGAGGACAAACCATCCAAGTACTACCCGGAGGTGTTCGTGCCCACGGAATCAGCTACGAAGACCTTCGTTGAAGAGAAGGCGTACTTATCGGAAGAGGTGACGACCGCCTACAAAGAGTCTGTGCTGCCGGAGGATAAGAAACCTCTGCAGACCACCGCTAAGGTGGATATCACGGAAAGCATTCCCCTGGAAATATCCGAGACCACCCTCAGAGAAATGGAGGATGTCCTTCCAGAGAAGAAGCCCACTCAGGCATTCCAGGCAAAAGATACAATTGTCCTCCAGGAGAGTGTACTCACGGCAGAGCAGCCTGAGACGCAAAGTCCCACCGACGAAAGAATCGTTACCCTCGACAAAGAAAAGGAGGCGTCACTTGTGCTCGTAGAGCAAAATCATTTAGAGTCCAAAGAGATCTTCACCCATGAAACGTTTGGTGATGTGACAACGACAGACGCTCAACTACCCACCCAAATCGCATCCGAGCAGATCAGCGGTCTACCAACAAGCCAGGTCCTCGAACACATGACTGTAGAGATGCCGGAATCCTTTGAATCGCCAATCACAAGTCTGGCGAATGCCAAACAGACCATACTGCCGAATGAGGCCTTCCTAATGTCCGAAGACGCTCCCATCGATTCGATTGCTGAGGTTGAGCCCAAACAACCGAAGATGGAAAAGGGAAGGCCAGACGTGGTATCTCGAGATGCGCCCGAGGTGACCGAATTCACCTTGCATGAAAAAGAGAGCGACTGGAAGCAACCATCAGCTCCCCTTAGAGAGATGGCAACTTCACAATTCGAGATTCAGCAGTCACTCGACGTCAAGCACATTCAGACAGGTGACTCGGAAAAGATTCTTCCGAGTCTGGAGAAACCCGAGGCACACACTGCCAGACAATCGACGACGCTCGCAAGCCTTAGTGCGCCAATGACAGAGGAAGTGCAGCCGAATCAAAAAACAGATGAACTGTCAAAGGATAAGCCTGCGCAAGCCGAAGCCAGTAGTCTGTACGAAGACACGGCAGTGACTGACACCTACCAGCACACCGTCTTCGAAGGCACCACAAAACTGGCAGCCGACGAAAAGCCAGAGCTGAAGCAGTCTCAACCTCTACTAGACACAAGCACCTCACTTGAGGTCACCGAAGTGACCTACAACGAGACGGAGCGAGAAATCCAAGCTCTGGAGAAACCGGCGGAGCAAAAGCTGACCCCGACCGTAGCCGACAGCAACCGTCAGTTGCAAGTTTCCTTCGTCGACGCGTACCAAACTGTGGGTCCAGATGATGTGCAGCAACCAATGCCGAATCTCACGACAGCGCAAGTGACACTGCCAGTGCTAGTCGGACCAAACGTGTCCCAGCAGACAGCCCTGGAGCAGTTTGAAGATCTCCCGATTGAGACTCACCCCGCGTCGCGTACTGCCGAGGACCACATCGACGCCTTGCAAAGCGTTGAAATTAAATCGGATGTCTTGCATGAAAAGGAGGGAGATCTGCCACAGGGGTTGGCTCCCGAGCACAGGAAAGCCAAACTAATTTCCGAAGCCGGCCTTCCAGTGGCAAGTACAGCTATCGATGAATCGAAGGAATTTTCTGGCATCCTTGAAGACCAACCTTTGGTCCTGAAAACTGCTCAAGTGTCTGTGGATTCTGCCCTGGCGGCTATACAGTCACAACCGTCAACCTTTGACGGCACACAAGAATATCAACCAAAGCCGGCGGCCCCCACCTCAATTTCAACCATGAAAATCGTGCCGAATAAATCGCAGCTGGAAGTCCAGACTGCTGAGGCGTCAGACAAGGAAAAAGAATTCACCACTCCTGCCGAACTGGCACCTGACACGGCTCAAGTTGCCCTGTCCGAGGCAAAGAAGTCCGCCATGGTCAGCGAAACTAGCCCCATCGAGAGCACGCGTGACTTCGACGAAGTCAAATCGCTGGAAACCTCAGGCAAGCCTCTAACTACCAGCTACGACGAAGTGAATGTCGGTCAGCCGGAAGTATACGAAAAAGAGGTCACGCTTCAACCCTTCGAGAAACCGAAGGAGCACACCGCCGACACCGTTATCGATTCAGTCAACGCCGTTATAGTCTCCTCTGATGACGGGTACGATCTTCAAACCAACCTCGAGCTTACACCGACGCCTTCCAACCAAGCTCGCGTAGTAGACTCCGACAACCTCAAGGCTGCCATCACAGAGCAGGTAGAGACAAGTCAAACTGTGGGCGAGGTCGAAGACAAGCGCCCAACAGAAGCAAAGGTAAGTGAAATATTCAACATTGCCACCGAGACGAGCGTCCAGGAGACCATAGCCTACGAAAAGCCAGTCTGGGATGAATTAAAAACCCCCAAGCAAGAAACCACATCCACGCCCACAGTTGCTGCAGATCAGATTGCGGCAGTAGAGACCAAGGTGCAAGTCGTCGAACAGAGTCAGCCCTTCGACAAAATGCCAGAGTTCAATTTCAAGTCCGCCCAGGTAGGTTTAACGGACGGGAAACTTCTCCCCATGGTTTCGCAGCCGAATCTAGCGGATACTGCCTCAGCAATGGCAACCGAAATTTCCGACAAGGGAATGGCGGTTCAGTCTTTGACAGAAATGCTAACCAAAAACGTCGTCGAAGAGTCAGTGCCTTTCGACAGCGTTCACCCCGAAGAGGAAATGTCGAGGCCGCTGCAGCAGAAGGCTGTCGTCGACCATGAACTAAAGCGCACATACACTCAGCAGCAAGAGACGCCCAATGACCTGGAGCAAACCTTCGAGAGTCCAAAGGACTTAACAGTGCAAGCAATGCCGTCCACCACCGACACAATGCCAACCGCCACAGTGACAGAAAACGAAGTGGTAGAGGTCGTCAGCGAACTCGAGGAATTCGTTGGTGCAGAGCACCAAGCTATACCAACACTCGACACCGCCAACCGTGGTGCAATCACCACGGAAGTAGAAACATTCGATTCCCCAGCTGCACTCAGAAAGCCTGAAGATATGCCAAGCAGACAGGCAACCGTCGTCACCACAGAAAAACTCTCAGCGGAAGTGAGCAGTGATATCGCTCTCTACAAGGAATCCGAGGTGGAGGCCCCAAAACTGATCTCCCAGCAAGCACAGCCATCAGTGCAAGGCGAACTGAAGCCACTGATGACTGAGGAGGTGACGTTGGTGAGTGAAATTACAGAGAAGTACGATCTTATCGATCGTCCGCAGGCAAGAGCCAGCATAACAGAGATCCCACACGAGGCCAAGGAAACCGAACAGCCCACCGTCCTTGAAGACACAGCACAGATCCCGCAGCAAAATTTGACACTCGTCGACGCCAGCAGCACTCGTGAAGAGCTGAAGCCAGTTGACACATACTCAATCGACATCCTGGAGACTGTCGGCACTCTGAAAGCACCCGCTCCCACGCAGGACTCAGTCGCATCGTCCCTAGTCACATCTGAGCTCAAGGCTACAACGATCGAAAAGATCTTCCCCGTGCCAGGCCTTGCCGAAATTCCCGCATTTGCCCCGACCGACCAAACTGCATTGCGCAAGGAGTCCGGCCAGAAAGAGGGACTAGAGGTCGATGAGCCGCTCACACTCGAAAATACAGCCGGCCTAAAAGACGTGCCACAATCAAAGGAACAAATAGCGAAGCTTACGTTGGAAGAAACCAAAGAAGCCACAGTTGTCCAAGAAGTGCAGGCGGAAAACCGAGAGGAAGAACTCCCAACGACCGTGGCAAAACCAACGCAGCCCGATACAGCCTTCACCACACACAGTACGTACATCAACGAACAAGTCATTCTAACGGATACCATAGACACACTTCAGCCATACCAAACCAAGCCCTCAGAAAAAGCCGATCAAATAGACATTGATAACACCTCCATCCTCACCACAGACCAAGCAACGGTTCTGGAAAATGTCTCACCCCACGACACTGAACCCCAAATCACACAAACTACGCAACACAAGATCCAAGGAGTCGAACTCCTGGTACCCGTCACCACACAAGAAATATCAACTGAACACGCTCCAAGCCTGGAACACAAGCAGCCACTCGGCCCGCAACTAGCCACAGAGCAACTACCCACCCTTGACACGCTCGAACAAACTGTCATCTACGGCAGCGAGTCAGCAAAACCATTCACAACAACAACACCCAAAGAACAGCAGCCAAAAAGCACACAGGAAACCCCAAAGCCGATTGCCTTAACCGAGAGCATCCAGACGCTCGAGGTCGAGGCAACGGCTCCGTCCCAAAACACACAACTCAAGCAGCAGACCACCCCCTCACTCGAACCACAATTCACCCAAACCGAACAGGTCTTAATAACAATCCCTAGTGTCCTAGAAGACACCCCCAAGAGTAAGTATGTGCAGGTTAGATGTTTAAGATTAACAAAATGGCGTCATACTTTTAAAAACGAGCCCCCACCCCTAGTACACGACAAAAAACACATATTACAGTTTCGAAACAGAACCACCCAATACTCGTACATGTCTAACTGTAAGCCTTTGTCTCATCTGTACATACATTTCTTTACACAGATACACCACATACAACAACTCACACACCAGAACACACCACACAAGAACAAGATACACCCGAGCAGTTAATCGAAGAAACCCCCGAAGAAATTTCAGAGCAGACAACAGTTACAGAGACGGGAGAGAGCAAGGTAGTGACGACCCGCAAGCGCGTCATCAAAAAGAAGAAGGGCCCCAAAGAGCAAATAACCGAAATAAAAGTGATCGAAGAAGAGGGCAAAGCGCCCGTAACGACAGTCGAGGTGAAGGAGTACACAACGCCCGAAGAGAGCCAACCCGCAGAAAAGATCGAAGAGCTGCCAGAAGAAGTGCGGGTTATTGAAACGGTCACCGAAGAAGGCAAGCCCAAGAAGAAGAAGATCCGCACTCGCGTCATCAAGAAGGTCAAGGGCGACAAGCAAGAAGTCACCAAGATCGAGACGGTCGAGGAGGATGACAAGCAGCCTGAGACCACAGTGACAGTCGAAGAGACTCCTCTGGAAGAGAAGCCAGAAGAAGTCCAAGAGATGCCAGAGGAAATCCGCGTTATCGAAACGGTCACCGAAGAAGGCAAACCCAAGAAGAAGAAGATCCGCACTCGCGTCATCAAGAAGGTCAAGGGCGACAAGCAAGAAGTCACCAAGATCGAGACGGTCGAGGAGGATGACAAGCAGCCTGAGACCACAGTGACAGTCGAAGAGACTCCTCTCGAAGAGAAACCAGAGGAGATCAAGGAAATGCCAGAGGAAGTCCGTGTTATCGAAACGGTCACCGAAGAAGGCAAACCCAAGAAGAAGAAGATCCGCACTCGCGTCATCAAGAAGGTCAAGGGCGACAAGCAAGAAGTCACCAAGATCGAGACGGTCGAGGAGGATGACAAGCAGCCTGAGACCACAGTGACAGTCGAAGAAACTCCTCTCGAAGAGAAACCAGAGGAGATCAAGGAAATGCCAGAGGAAGTCCGTGTTATCGAAATGGTCACCGAAGAAGGCAAACCCAAGAAGAAGAAGATCCGCACTCGCGTCATCAAGAAGGTTAAGGGCGACAAGCAAGAAGTCACCAAGATCGAGACGGTCGAGGAGGATGACAAGCAGCCTGAGACCACAGTGACAGTCGAAGAGACTCCTCTGGAAGAGAAGCCAGAAGAAGTCCAAGAAATGCCAGAGGAAGTCCGCGTTATCGAAACGGTCACCGAAGAAGGCAAACCCAAGAAGAAGAAGATCCGCACTCGCGTCATCAAGAAGGTCAAGGGCGACAAGCAGGAAGTCACCAAGATCGAGACGGTCGAGGAGGATGACAAGCAGCCTGAAACAACAGTGACAGTCGAAGAGACTCCTCTGGAAGAGAAACCAGAGGAGATCAAGGAAATGCCAGAGGAAGTCCGTGTTATCGAAAGCGTTACCGAAGAAGGCAAGTCCAAGAAGAAGAAGATCCGCACTCGCGTCATCAAGAAGGTCAAGGGCGACAAGCAAGAAGTCACCAAGATCGAGACGGTCGAGGAGGATGACAAGCAGCCTGAGACCACAGTGACAGTCGAAGAGACTCCTCTGGAAGAGAAGCCAGAAGAAGTCCAAGAAATGCCAGAGGAAGTCCGCGTTATCGAAACGGTCACCGAAGACGGCAAACCCAAGAAGAAGAAGATCCGCACTCGCGTCATCAAGAAGGTCAAGGGCGACAAGCAGGAAGTCACCAAGATCGAGACGGTCGAGGAGGATGACAAGCAGCCTGAGACCACAGTGACAGTCGAAGAGACTCCTCTCGAAGAGAAACCAGAGGAGATCAAGGAAATGCCAGAGGAAGTCCGTGTTATCGAAAGCGTTACCGAAGAAGGCAAGCCCAAGAAGAAGAAGATCCGCACTCGCGTCATCAAGAAGGTCAAGGGCGACAAGCAAGAAGTCACCAAGATCGAGACCGTCGAGGAGGATGACAAGCAGCCTGAGACCACAGTGACAGTCGAAGAGACTCCTCTCGAAGAGAAACCAGAGGAGATCAAGGAAATGCCAGAGGAAGTCCGTGTTATCGAAAGCGTTACCGAAGAAGGCAAGCCCAAGAAGAAGAAGATCCGCACTCGCGTCATCAAGAAGGTCAAGGGCGACAAGCAAGAAGTCACCAAGATCGAGACGGTCGAGGAGGATGACAAGCAGCCTGAGACCACAGTGACAGTCGAAGAGACTCCTCTGGAAGAGAAGCCAGAAGAAGTCCAAGAAATGCCAGAGGAAGTCCGCGTTATCGAAACGGTCACCGAAGAAGGCAAACCCAAGAAGAAGAAGATCCGCACTCGCGTCATCAAGAAGGTCAAGGGCGACAAGCAAGAAGTCACCAAGATCGAGACGGTCGAGGAGGATGACAAGCAGCCTGAGACCACAGTGACAGTCGAAGAGACTCCTCTCGAAGAGAAACCAGAGGAGATCAAGGAAATGCCAGAGGAAGTCCGTGTTATCGAAACGGTCACCGAAGAAGGCAAACCCAAGAAGAAGAAGATCCGCACTCGCGTCATCAAGAAGGTCAAGGGCAACAAGCAAGAAGTCACCAAGATCGAGACGGTCGAGGAGGATGACAAGCAGCCTGAGACCACAGTGACAGTCGAAGAGACTCCTCTCGAAGAGAAACCAGAGGAGATCAAGGAAATGCCAGAGGAAGTCCGTGTTATCGAAAGCGTTACCGAAGAAGGCAAGCCCAAGAAGAAGAAGATCCGCACTCGCGTCATCAAGAAGGTCAAGGGCGACAAGCAAGAAGTCACCAAGATCGAGACGGTCGAGGAGGATGACAAGCAGCCTGAGACCACAGTGACAGTCGAAGAGACTCCTCTGGAAGAGAAGCCAGAAGAAGTCCAAGAAATGCCAGAGGAAGTCCGCGTTATCGAAACAGTCACCGAAGAAGGCAAACCCAAGAAGAAGAAGATCCGCACTCGCGTCATTAAGAAGGTCAAGGGCGACAAGCAAGAAGTCACCAAGATCGAGACGGTCGAGGAGGATGACAAGCAGCCTGAGACCACAGTGACAGTCGAAGAGACTCCTCTCGAAGAGAAACCAGAGGAGATCAAGGAAATGCCAGAGGAAGTCCGTGTTATCGAAAGCGTTACCGAAGAAGGCAAGCCCAAGAAGAAGAAGATCCGCACTCGCGTCATCAAGAAGGTCAAGGGCGACAAGCAAGAAGTCACCAAGATCGAGACGGTCGAGGAGGATGACAAGCAGCCTGAGACCACAGTGACAGTCGAAGAGACTCCTCTCGAAGAGAAACCAGAGGAGATCAAGGAAATGCCAGAGGAAGTCCGTGTTATCGAAACGGTCACCGAAGAAGGCAAACCCAAGAAGAAGAAGATCCGCACTCGCGTCATCAAGAAGGTCAAGGGCAACAAGCAAGAAGTCACCAAGATCGAGACGGTCGAGGAGGATGACAAGCAGCCTGAGACCACAGTGACAGTCGAAGAGACTCCTCTCGAAGAGAAACCAGAGGAGATCAAGGAAATGCCAGAGGAAGTCCGTGTTATCGAAAGCGTTACCGAAGAAGGCAAGCCCAAGAAGAAGAAGATCCGCACTCGCGTCATCAAGAAGGTCAAGGGCGACAAGCAAGAAGTCACCAAGATCGAGACGGTCGAGGAGGATGACAAGCAGCCTGAGACCACAGTGACAGTCGAAGAGACTCCTCTGGAAGAGAAGCCAGAAGAAGTCCAAGAAATGCCAGAGGAAGTCCGCGTTATCGAAACGGTCACCGAAGAAGGCAAACCCAAGAAGAAGAAGATCCGCACTCGCGTCATTAAGAAGGTCAAGGGCGACAAGCAAGAAGTCACCAAGATCGAGACGGTCGAGGAGGATGACAAGCAGCCTGAGACCACAGTGACAGTCGAAGAGACTCCTCTCGAAGAGAAACCAGAGGAGATCAAGGAAATGCCAGAGGAAGTCCGTGTTATCGAAAGCGTTACCGAAGAAGGCAAGCCCAAGAAGAAGAAGATCCGCACTCGCGTCATCAAGAAGGTCAAGGGCGACAAGCAAGAAGTCACCAAGATCGAGACGGTCGAGGAGGATGACAAGCAGCCTGAGACCACAGTGACAGTCGAAGAGACTCCTCTGGAAGAGAAACCAGAAGAAGTCCAAGAAATGCCAGAGGAAGTCCGCGTTATCGAAACGGTCACCGAAGAAGGCAAACCCAAGAAGAAGAAGATCCGCACTCGCGTCATCAAGAAGGTCAAGGGCGACAAGCAAGAAGTCACCAAGATCGAGACGGTCGAGGAGGACGACAAGCAGCCTGAGACCACAGTGACAGTCGAAGAGACTCCTCTGGAAGAGAAACCAGAAGAAGTCCAAGAAATGCCAGAGGAAGTCCGCGTTATCGAAACGGTCACCGAAGAAGGCAAACCCAAGAAGAAGAAGATCCGCACTCGCGTCATCAAGAAGGTCAAGGGCGACAAGCAAGAAGTCACCAAGATCGAGACGGTCGAGGAGGATGACAAGCAGCCTGAGACCACAGTGACAGTCGAAGAGACTCCTCTCGAAGAGAAACCAGAGGAGATCAAGGAAATGCCAGAGGAAGTCCGTGTTATCGAAACGGTCACCGAAGAAGGCAAACCCAAGAAGAAGAAGATCCGCACTCGCGTCATCAAGAAGGTCAAGGGCAACAAGCAAGAAGTCACCAAGATCGAGACGGTCGAGGAGGATGACAAGCAGCCTGAGACCACAGTGACAGTCGAAGAGACTCCTCTCGAAGAGAAACCAGAGGAGATCAAGGAAATGCCAGAGGAAGTCCGTGTTATCGAAAGCGTTACCGAAGAAGGCAAGCCCAAGAAGAAGAAGATCCGCACTCGCGTCATCAAGAAGGTCAAGGGCGACAAGCAAGAAGTCACCAAGATCGAGACGGTCGAGGAGGATGACAAGCAGCCTGAGACCACAGTGACAGTCGAAGAGACTCCTCTGGAAGAGAAGCCAGAAGAAGTCCAAGAAATGCCAGAGGAAGTCCGCGTTATCGAAACGGTCACCAAAGAAGGCAAACCCAAGAAGAAGAAGATCCGCACTCGCGTCATTAAGAAGGTCAAGGGCGACAAGCAAGAAGTCACCAAGATCGAGACGGTCGAGGAGGATGACAAGCAGCCTGAGACCACAGTGACAGTCGAAGAGACTCCTCTCGAAGAGAAACCAGAGGAGATCAAGGAAATGCCAGAGGAAGTCCGTGTTATCGAAAGCGTTACCGAAGAAGGCAAGCCCAAGAAGAAGAAGATCCGCACTCGCGTCATCAAGAAGGTCAAGGGCGACAAGCAAGAAGTCACCAAGATCGAGACGGTCGAGGAGGATGACAAGCAGCCTGAGACCACAGTGACAGTCGAAGAGACTCCTCTGGAAGAGAAACCAGAAGAAGTCCAAGAAATGCCAGAGGAAGTCCGCGTTATCGAAACGGTCACCGAAGAAGGCAAACCCAAGAAGAAGAAGATCCGCACTCGCGTCATCAAGAAGGTCAAGGGCGACAAGCAAGAAGTCACCAAGATCGAGACGGTCGAGGAGGATGACAAGCAGCCTGAGACCACAGTGACAGTCGAAGAGACTCCTCTCGAAGAGAAACCAGAGGAGATCAAGGAAATGCCAGAGGAAGTCCGTGTTATCGAAACGGTCACCGAAGAAGGCAAACCCAAGAAGAAGAAGATCCGCACTCGCGTCATCAAGAAGGTCAAGGGCGACAAGCAAGAAGTCACCAAGATCGAGACGGTCGAGGAGGATGACAAGCAGCCTGAGACCACAGTGACAGTCGAAGAGACTCCTCTGGAAGAGAAGCCAGAAGAAGTCCAAGAAATGCCAGAGGAAGTCCGCGTTATCGAAACGGTCACCGAAGAAGGCAAACCCAAGAAGAAGAAGATCCGCACT
Organism: Eristalinus aeneus; assembly: GCA_955652365.1. Taxonomy (NCBI): domain Eukaryota; kingdom Metazoa; phylum Arthropoda; class Insecta; order Diptera; family Syrphidae; genus Eristalinus; species Eristalinus aeneus. The sequence goes on along the minus strand of OY019134.1, from coordinate 62,481,473 downwards.
CGCGTCATCAAGAAGGTCAAGGGCGACAAGCAAGAAGTCACCAAGATCGAGACGGTCGAGGAGGATGACAAGCAGCCTGAGACCACAGTGACAGTCGAAGAGACTCCTCTGGAAGAGAAGCCAGAAGAAGTCCAAGAAATGCCAGAGGAAGTCCGTGTTATCGAAACGGTCACAGACGAAGGCAAACCCAAGAAGAAGAAGATCCGCACTCGCGTCATCAAGAAGGTCAAGGGCGACAAGCAAGAAGTCACCAAGATCGAGACGGTCGAGGAGGATGACAAGCAGCCTGAGACCACAGTGACAGTCGAAGAGACTCCTCTCGAAGAGAAACCAGAGGAGATCAAGGAAATGCCAGAGAAAGTCCGTGTTATCGAAAGCGTTACCGAAGAAGGCAAGCCCAAGAAGAAGAAGATCCGCACTCGCGTCATCAAGAAGGTCAAGGGCGACAAGCAAGAAGTCACCAAGATCGAGACGGTCGAGGAGGATGACAAGCAGCCTGAGACCACAGTGACAGTCGAAGAGACTCCTCTGGAAGAGAAGCCAGAAGAAGTCCAAGAAATGCCAGAGGAAGTCCGCGTTATCGAAACGGTCACCGAAGAAGGCAAACCCAAGAAGAAGAAGATCCGCACCCGCGTCATCAAGAAGGTCAAGGGCGACAAGCAAGAAGTCACCAAGATCGAGACGGTCGAGGAGGATGACAAGCAGCCTGAGACCACAGTGACAGTCGAAGAGACTCCTCTCGAAGAGAAACCAGAGGAGATCAAGGAAATGCCAGAGGAAGTCCGTGTTATCGAAACGGTCACCGAAGAAGGCAAACCCAAGAAGAAGAAGATCCGCACTCGCGTCATCAAGAAGGTCAAGGGCGACAAGCAAGAAGTCACCAAGATCGAGACGGTCGAGGAGGATGACAAGCAGCCTGAGACCACAGTGACAGTCGAAGAGACTCCTCTGGAAGAGAAGCCAGAAGAAGTCCAAGAAATGCCAGAGGAAGTCCGCGTTATCGAAACGGTCACCGAAGAAGGCAAACCCAAGAAGAAGAAGATCCGCACTCGCGTCATCAAGAAGGTCAAGGGCGACAAGCAAGAAGTCACCAAGATCGAGACGGTCGAGGAGGATGACAAGCAGCCTGAGACCACAGTGACAGTCGAAGAGACTCCTCTGGAAGAGAAGCCAGAAGAAGTCCAAGAAATGCCAGAGGAAGTCCGTGTTATCGAAACGGTCACAGACGAAGGCAAACCCAAGAAGAAGAAGATCCGCACTCGCGTCATCAAGAAGGTCAAGGGCGACAAGCAAGAAGTCACCAAGATCGAGACGGTCGAGGAGGATGACAAGCAGCCTGAGACCACAGTGACAGTCGAAGAGACTCCTCTCGAAGAGAAACCAGAGGAGATCAAGGAAATGCCAGAGGAAGTCCGTGTTATCGAAAGCGTTACCGAAGAAGGCAAGCCCAAGAAGAAGAAGATCCGCACTCGCGTCATCAAGAAGGTCAAGGGCGACAAGCAAGAAGTCACCAAGATCGAGACGGTCGAGGAGGATGACAAGCAGCCTGAGACCACAGTGACAGTCGAAGAGACTCCTCTGGAAGAGAAGCCAGAAGAAGTCCAAGAAATGCCAGAGGAAGTCCGCGTTATCGAAACGGTCACCGAAGAAGGCAAACCCAAGAAGAAAAAGATCCGCACTCGCGTCATCAAGAAGGTCAAGGGCGACAATCAAGAAGTCACCAAGATCGAGACTGTCGAGGAGGATGACAAGCAGCCTGAGACCACAGTGACAGTCGAAGAGACTCCTCTCGAAGAGAAACCAGAGGAGATCAAGGAAATGCCAGAGGAAGTCCGTGTTATCGAAACGGTCACCGAAGAAGGCAAACCCAAGAAGAAGAAGATCCGCACTCGCGTCATCAAGAAGGTCAAGGGCGACAAGCAAGAAGTCACCAAGATCGAGACGGTCGAGGAGGATGACAAGCAGTCTGAGACCACAGTGACAGTCGAAGAGACTCCTCTGGAAGAGAAGCCAGAAGAAGTCCAAGAAATGCCAGAGGAAGTCCGCGTTATCGAAACGGTCACCGAAGAAGGCAAACCCAAGAAGAAGAAGATCCGCACTCGCGTCATCAAGAAGGTCAAGGGCGACAAGCAAGAAGTCACCAAGATCGAGACGGTCGAGGAGGATGACAAGCAGCCTGAGACCACAGTGACAGTCGAAGAGACTCCTCTGGAAGAGAAGCCAGAAGAAGTCCAAGAAATGCCAGAGGAAGTCCGCGTTATTGAAACGGTCACCGAAGAAGGCAAACCCAAGAAGAAGAAGATCCGCACTCGCGTCATCAAGAAGGTCAAGGGCGACAAGCAAGAAGTCACCAAGATCGAGACGGTCGAGGAGGATGACAAGCAGCCTGAGACCACAGTGACAGTCGAAGAGACTCCTCTCGAAGAGAAACCAGAGGAGATCAAGGAAATGCCAGAGGAAGTTCTTGTTATCGAAATGGACACCGAAGAAGGCAAACCCAAGAAGAAGAAGATCCGCACTCGCGTCATCAAGAAGGTTAAGGGCGACAAGCAAGAAGTCACCAAGATCGAGACGGTCGAGGAGGATGACAAGCAGCCTGAGACCACAGTGACAGTCGAAGAGACTCCTCTGGAAGAGAAGCCAGAAGAAGTCAAAGAAATGCCAGAGGAAGTCCGCGTTATCGAAACGGTCACCGAAGAAGGCAAACCCAAGAAGAAAAAGATCCGCACTCGCGTCATCAAGAAGGTCAAGGGCGACAAGCAAGAAGTCACCAAGATCGAGACGGTCGAGGAGGATGACAAGCAGCCTGAGACCACAGTGACAGTCGAAGAGACTCCTCTGGAAGAGAAGCCAGAAGAAGTCCAAGAAATGCCAGAGGAAGTCCGCGTTATCGAAACAGTCACCGAAGAAGGCAAACCCAAGAAGAAAAAGATCCGCACTCGCGTCATCAAGAAGGTCAAGGGCGACAAACAAGAGGTCACCAAGATCGAGACGGTAGAGGAGGATGACAAGCAGCCTGAGACAACAGTGACGGTCGAAGAGACTCCTCTGGAAGAGAAACCAGAAGAGATCAAGGAAATGCCAGAAGAAGTCCGTGTTGTTGAGACGATAACTGAAGAAGGCAAGCCTACGAAGAAGAAGATCCGCACTCGCGTCATCAAGAAGGTCAAGGGCGACAAGCAAGAAGTCACCAAGATCGAGACGGTCGAGGAGGACGACAAGCAGCCTGAGACCACTGTCACAGTGGAAGAGTCTCCTCTAGACGAGAAGCCAGAGGAGATCAAGGAAATGCCAGAGGAAGTCCGCGTTGTCGAGACGGTTACTGAAGAAGGCAAGCCTACGAAGAAGAAGATCCGCACTCGCGTGATCAAGAAGGTCAAGGGCGACAAGCAAGAAGTCACCAAGATCGAGACGGTCGAGGATTACGACAAGCAGCCTGAGACCACTGTCACAGTGGAAGAGTCTCCTCTAGACGAGAAGCCAGAGGAGATCAAGGAAATGCCAGAGGAAGTCCGCGTTGTCGAGACGGTTACTGAAGAAGGCAAGCCTACGAAGAAGAAGATCCACACTCGCGTCATCAAGAAGGTCAAGGGCGACAAGCAAGAAGTCACCAAAATCGAGACGGTCGAGGAGGACGACAAGCAGCCCGAGACCACTGTCACAGTGGAAGAGTCTCCTCTAGACGAGAAGCCAGAGGAGATCAAGGAAATGCCAGAGGAAGTCCGCGTTGTCGAGACGGTTACTGAAGAAGGCAAGCCTACGAAGAAGAAGATCCGCACTCGCGTCATCAAGAAGGTCAAGGGCGACAAACAAGAAGTCACCAAGATCGAGACGGTCGAGGAGGACGACAAGCAGCCCGAGACCACTGTCACAGTGGAAGAGTCTCCTCTAGACGAGAAGCCAGAAGAGATCAAGGAAATGCCAGAGGAAGTCCGCGTTGTCGAGACGGTTACTGAAGAAGGCAAGCCTACGAAGAAGAAGATCCGCACTCGCGTGATCAAGAAGGTCAAGGGCGACAAGCAAGAAGTCACCAAGATCGAGACGGTTGAGGAGGACGACAAGCAGCCTGAGACTACTGTCACAGTCGAAGAGACTCCTCTCGAAGAGAAACCAGAGGAGATCAAGGAAATGCCAGAGGAAGTCCGCGTTGTCGAGACGGTTACTGAAGAAGGCAAGCCTACGAAGAAGAAGATCCGCACTCGCGTCATCAAGAAGGTCAAGGGCGACAAACAGGAAGTCACCAAGATCGAGACGGTCGAGGAGGACGACAAGCAGCCCGAGACCACTGTCACAGTAGAAGAGACTCCTCTCGATGAGAAGCCAGAAGAGATCAAGGAAATGCCAGAGGAAGTCCGCGTTGTCGAGACGGTTACTGAAGAAGGCAAGCCTACGAAGAAGAAGATCCGCACTCGCGTCATCAAGAAGGTCAAGGGCGACAAACAGGAAGTCACCAAGATCGAGACGGTCGAGGAGGACGACAAGCAGCCCGAGACCACTGTCACAGTAGAAGAGACTCCTCTCGATGAGAAGCCAGAAGAGATCAAGGAAATGCCAGAGGAAGTCCGCGTTGTCGAGACGGTTACTGAAGAAGGCAAGCCTACGAAGAAGAAGATCCGCACTCGCGTCATCAAGAAGGTCAAGGGCGACAAACAGGAAGTCACCAAGATCGAGACGGTCGAGGAGGACGACAAGCAGCCCGAGACCACTGTCACAGTCGAAGAGACTCCCCTCGAAGAGAAGCCAGAAGAGATCAAGGAAATGCCAGAGGAAGTCCGCGTTGTCGAGACGGTTACTGAAGAAGGCAAGCCTACGAAGAAGAACATCCGCACTCGCGTCATTAAGAAGGTCAAGGGCGACAAGCAAGAGGTCACCAAGATCGAGACGGTCCAGGAGGACGACAAGCAGCCAGAGACCACTGTCACAGTCGAAGAGACTCCCCTCGAAGAGAAGCCAGAAGAGATCAAGGAAATGCCAGAGGAAGTCCGCGTTGTCGAGACGGTTACTGAAGAAGGCAAGCCTACGAAGAAGAAGATCCGCACTCGCGTCATCAAGAAGGTCAAGGGCGACAAACAGGAAGTCACCAAGATCGAGACGGTCGAGGAGGACGACAAGCAGCCCGAGACCACTGTCACAGTGGAAGAGTCTCCTCTAGACGAGAAGCCAGAGGAGATCAAGGAAATGCCAGAGGAAGTCCGCGTTGTCGAGACGCTTACTGAAGAAGGCAAGCCTACGAAGAAGAAGATCCGCACTCGCGTCATCAAGAAGGTCAAGGGCGACAAACAGGAAGTCACCAAGATCGAGACGGTCGAGGAGGACGACAAGCAGCCCGAGACCACTGTCACAGTGGAAGAGTCTCCCCTAGACGAGAAGCCAGAGGAGATCAAGGAAATGCCAGAGGAAGTCCGCGTTGTCGAGACGGTTACTGAAGAAGGCAAGCCTACGAAGAAGAAGATCCGCACTCGCGTCATCAAGAAGGTCAAGGGCGACAAACAGGAAGTCACCAAGATCGAGACGGTCGAGGAGGACGACAAGCAGCCCGAGACCACTGTCACAGTGGAAGAGTCTCCTCTAGACGAGAAGCCAGAAGAGATCAAGGAAATGCCAGAGGAAGTCCGCGTTGTCGAGACGGTTACTGAAGAAGGCAAGCCTACGAAGAAGAAGATCCGCACTCGCGTCATCAAGAAGGTCAAGGGCGACAAGCAAGAAGTCACCAAGATCGAGACGGTCGAGGAGGACGACAAGCAGCCAGAGACCACTGTCACAGTGGAAGAGTCTCCTCTAGACGAGAAGCCAGAAGAGATCAAGGAAATGCCAGAGGAAGTCCGCGTTGTCGAGACGGTTACTGAAGAAGGCAAGCCTACGAAGAAGAAGATCCGCACTCGCGTCATCAAGAAGGTCAAGGGCGACAAGCAAGAAGTCACCAAGATTGAGACGGTCGAGGAGGACGACAAGCAGCCTGAAACCACTGTCACAGTGGAAGAGTCTCCTCTAGACGAGAAGCCAGAAGAAGTCCAAGAAATGCCAGAGGAAGTCCGCGTTGTCGAGACGGTTACTGAAGAAGGCAAGCCTACAAAGAAGAAGATCCGCACTCGCGTCATCAAGAAGGTCAAGGGCGACAAACAGGAAGTCACCAAGATCGAGACGGTCGAGGAGGACGACAAGCAGCCCGAGACCACTGTCACAGTGGAAGAGTCTCCTCTAGACGAGAAGCCAGAAGAGATCAAGGAAATGCCAGAGGAAGTCCGCGTTGTCGAGACGGTTACTGAAGAAGGCAAGCCTACGAAGAAGAAGATCCGCACTCGCGTCATCAAGAAGGTCAAGGGCGACAAGCAGGAAGTCACCAAGATCGAGACGGTCGAGGAGAACGACAAGCAGCCTGAAACCACTGTCACAGTCGAAGAGTCTCCTCTAGACGAGAAGCCAGAAGAAGTCCAAGAAATGCCAGAGGAAGTCCGCGTTGTCGAGACGGTTACTGAAGAAGGCAAGCCTACGAAGAAGAAGATCCGCACTCGCGTCATCAAGAAGGTCAAGGGCGACAAGCAAGAAGTCACCAAGATTGAGACGGTCGAGGAGGACGACAAGCAGCCTGAAACCACTGTCACAGTGGAAGAGTCTCCTCTAGACGAGAAGCCAGAAGAAGTCCAAGAAATGCCAGAGGAAGTCCGCGTTGTCGAGACGGTTACTGAAGAAGGCAAGCCTACAAAGAAGAAGATCCGCATTCGCGTCATCAAGAAGGTCAAGGGCGACAAACAGGAAGTCACCAAGATCGAGACGGTCGAGGAGGACGACAAGCAGCCCGAGACCACTGTCACAGTGGAAGAGTCTCCTCTAGACGAGAAGCCAGAAGAGATCAAGGAAATGCCAGAGGAAGTCCGCGTTGTCGAGACGGTTACTGAAGAAGGCAAGCCTACGAAGAAGAAGATCCGCACTCGCGTCATCAAGAAGGTCAAGGGCGACAAGCAGGAAGTCACCAAGATCGAGACGGTCGAGGAGAACGACAAGCAGCCTGAAACCACTGTCACAGTCGAAGAGTCTCCTCTAGACGAGAAGCCAGAAGAAGTCCAAGAAATGCCAGAGGAAGTCCGCGTTGTCGAGACGGTTACTGAAGAAGGCAAGCCTACGAAGAAGAAGATCCGCACTCGCGTCATCAAGAAGGTCAAGGGCGACAAGCAAGAAGTCACCAAGATCGAGACGGTCGAGGAGGACGACAAACAGCCTGAAACCACTGTCACAGTGGAAGAGTCTCCTCTAGACGAGAAGCCAGAAGAGATCAAGGAAATGCCAGAGGAAGTCCGCGTTGTCGAGACGGTTACTGAAGAAGGCAAGCCTACGAAGAAGAAGATCCGCACTCGCGTGATCAAGAAGGTCAAGGGCGACAAGCAAGAAGTCACCAAGATCGAGACGGTCGAGGAGGACGATAAGCAGCCCGAGACCACTGTCACAGTGGAAGAGTCTCCTCTAGACGAGAAGCCAGAGGAGATCAAGGAAATGCCAGAGGAAGTCCGCGTTGTCGAGACGGTTACTGAAGAAGGCAAGCCTACGAAGAAGAAGATCCGCACTCGCGTGATCAAGAAGGTCAAGGGCGACAAGCAAGAAGTCACCAAGATCGAGACGGTCGAGGAGGACGACAAGCAGCCCGAGACCACTGTCACAGTGGAAGAGTCTCCTCTAGAGAAGCCAGAAGAGGTCAAGGAAATGCAAGAGGAAGTCCGCGTTGTCGAGACGGTTACTGAAGAAGGCAAGCCTACGAAGAAGAAGATCCGCACTCGCGTCATCAAGAAGGTCAAGGGCGACAAACAGGAAGTCACCAAGATCGAGACGGTCGAGGAGGACGACAAGCAGCCCGAGACCACTGTCACAGTGGAAGAGTCTCCTCTAGACGAGAAGCCAGAAGAGATCAAGGAAATGCCAGAGGAAGTCCGCGTTGTCGAGACGGTTACTGAAGAAGGCAAGCCTACGAAGAAGAAGATCCGCACTCGCGTCATCAAGAAGGTCAAGGGCGACAAACAGGAAGTCACCAAGATCGAGACGGTCGAGGAGGACGACAAGCAGCCCGAGACCACTGTCACAGTGGAAGAGTCTCCTCTAGACGAGAAGCCAGAGGAGATCAAGGAAATGCCAGAGGAAGTCCGCGTTGTCGAGACGGTTACTGAAGAAGGCAAGCCTACGAAGAAGAAGATCCGCACTCGCGTGATCAAGAAGGTCAAGGGCGACAAGCAAGAAGTCACCAAGATCGAGACGGTCGAGGAGGACGACAAGCAGCCCGAGACCACTGTCACAGTGGAAGAGTCTCCTCTAGAGAAGCCAGAAGAGGTCAAGGAAATGCAAGAGGAAGTCCGCGTTGTCGAGACGGTTACTGAAGAAGGCAAGCCTACGAAGAAGAAGATCCGCACTCGCGTCATCAAGAAGGTCAAGGGCGACAAACAGGAAGTCACCAAGATCGAGACGGTCGAGGAGGACGACAAGCAGCCCGAGACCACTGTCACAGTGGAAGAGTCTCCTCTAGACGAGAAGCCAGAAGAGATCAAGGAAATGCCAGAGGAAGTCCGCGTTGTCGAGACGGTTACTGAGGAAGGCAAGCCTACGAAGAAGAAGATCCGCACTCGCGTCATCAAGAAGGTCAAGGGCGACAAACAGGAAGTCACCAAGATCGAGACGGTCGAGGAGGACGACAAGCAGCCCGAGACTACTGTCACAGTGGAAGAGTCTCCTCTAGACGAGGAGCCAGAAGAGATCAAGGAAATGCCAGAGGAAGTCCGCGTTGTCGAGACGGTTACTGAAGAAGGCAAGCCTACGAAGAAGAAGATCCGCACTCGCGTCATCAAGAAGGTCAAGGGCGACAAACAGGAAGTCACCAAGATCGAGACGGTCGAGGAGGACGACAAGCAGCCCGAGACCACTGTCACAGTGGAAGAGTCTCCCCTAGACGAGAAGCCAGAAGAAGTCCAAGAAATGCCAGAGGAAGTCCGCGTTGTCGAGACGGTTACTGAAGAAGGCAAGCCTACGAAGAAGAAGATCCGCACTCGCGTCATCAAGAAGGTCAAGGGCGACAAACAAGAAGTCACCAAGATCGAGACCGTCGAGGAGGACGACAAGCAACCTGAGACCACTGTCACAGTAGAAGAGACTCCTCTCGATGAGAAGCCAGAAGAGATCAAGGAAATGCCAGAGGAAGTCCGCGTTGTCGAGACAGTTACTGAAGAAGGCAAGCCTACGAAGAAGAAGATCCGCACTCGCGTGATCAAGAAGGTCAAGGGCGACAAACAAGAAGTCACCAAGATCGAGACCGTCGAGGAGGACGACAAGCAACCTGAGACCACTGTCACAGTAGAAGAGACTCCTCTCGATGAGAAGCCAGAAGAGATCAAGGAAATGCCAGAGGAAGTCCGCGTTGTCGAGACGGTTACTGAAGAAGGCAAGCCTACGAAGAAGAAGATCCGCACTCGCGTCATCAAGAAGGTGAAGGGCGACAAACAGGAAGTCACCAAGATCGAGACGGTCGAGGAGGACGACAAGCAGCCCGAGACCACTGTCACAGTGGAAGAGTCTCCCCTAGACGAGAAGCCAGAAGAAGTCCAAGAAATGCCAGAGGAAGTCCGCGTTGTCGAGACAGTTACTGAAGAAGGCAAGCCTACGAAGAAGAAGATCCGCACTCGCGTCATCAAGAAGGTCAAGGGCGACAAACAAGAAGTCACCAAGATCGAGACCGTCGAGGAGGACGACAAGCAACCTGAGACCACTGTCACAGTAGAAGAGACTCCTCTCGATGAGAAGCCAGAAGAGATCAAGGAAATGCCAGAGGAAGTCCGCGTTGTCGAGACAGTTACTGAAGAAGGCAAGCCTACGAAGAAGAAGATCCGCACTCGCGTGATCAAGAAGGTCAAGGGCGACAAACAAGAAGTCACCAAGATCGAGACCGTCGAGGAGGACGACAAGCAACCTGAGACCACTGTCACAGTAGAAGAGACTCCTCTCGATGAGAAGCCAGAAGAGATCAAGGAAATGCCAGAGGAAGTCCGCGTTGTCGAGACAGTTACTGAAGAAGGCAAGCCTACGAAGAAGAAGATCCGCACTCGCGTGATCAAGAAGGTCAAGGGCGACAAACAAGAAGTCACCAAGATCGAGACCGTCGAGGAGGACGACAAGCAACCTGAGACCACTGTCACAGTAGAAGAGACTCCTCTCGATGAGAAGCCAGAAGAGATCAAGGAAATGCCAGAGGAAGTCCGCGTTGTCGAGACGGTTACTGAAGAAGGCAAGCCTACGAAGAAGAAGATCCGCACTCGCGTCATCAAGAAGGTGAAGGGCGACAAACAGGAAGTCACCAAGATCGAGACGGTCGAGGAGGACGACAAGCAGCCCGAGACCACTGTCACAGTGGAAGAGTCTCCCCTAGACGAGAAGCCAGAAGAAGTCCAAGAAATGCCAGAGGAAGTCCGCGTTGTCGAGACAGTTACTGAAGAAGGCAAGCCTACGAAGAAGAAGATCCGCACTCGCGTCATCAAGAAGGTCAAGGGCGACAAACAAGAAGTCACCAAGATCGAGACCGTCGAGGAGGACGACAAGCAACCTGAGACCACTGTCACAGTAGAAGAGACTCCTCTCGATGAGAAGCCAGAAGAGATCAAGGAAATGCCAGAGGAAGTCCGCGTTGTCGAGACAGTTACTGAAGAAGGCAAGCCTACGAAGAAAAAGATCCGCACTCGCGTGATCAAGAAGGTCAAGGGCGACAAACAAGAAGTCACCAAGATCGAGACCGTCGAGGAGGACGACAAGCAACCTGAGACCACTGTCACAGTAGAAGAGACTCCTCTCGATGAGAAGCCAGAAGAGATCAAGGAAATGCCAGAGGAAGTCCGCGTTGTCGAGACGGTTACTGAAGAAGGCAAGCCTACGAAGAAGAAGATCCGCACTCGCGTCATCAAGAAGGTGAAGGGCGACAAACAGGAAGTCACCAAGATCGAGACGGTCGAGGAGGACGACAAGCAGCCCGAGACCACTGTCACAGTGGAAGAGTCTCCCCTAGACGAGAAGCCAGAAGAAGTCCAAGAAATGCCAGAGGAAGTCCGCGTTGTCGAGACAGTTACTGAAGAAGGCAAGCCTACGAAGAAGAAGATCCGCACTCGCGTCATCAAGAAGGTCAAGGGCGACAAGCAAGAAGTCACCAAGATCGAGACGGTCGAGGAGGACGACAAGCAACCTGAGACCACTGTCACAGTAGAAGAGACTCCTCTCGATGAGAAGCCAGAAGAGATCAAGGAAATGCCAGAGGAAGTTCGCGTTGTCGAGACGGTTACTGAAGAAGGCAAGCCTACGAAGAAGAAGATCCGCACTCGCATCATCAGGAAGGTCAAGGGCGACAAACAGGAAGTCACCAAGATCGAGACGGTCGAGGAGGACGACAAGCAGCCTGAGACCACTGTCACAGTAGAAGAGACTCCTCTCGATGAGAAGCCAGAAGAGATCAAGGAAATGCCAGAGGAAGTCCGCGTTGTCGAGACGGTTACTGAAGAAGGCAAGCCTACGAAGAAGAAGATCCGCACTCGCGTCATCAAGAAGGTCAAGGGCGACAAGCAAGAAGTCACCAAGATCGAGACGGTCGAGGAGGACGACAAGCAACCTGAGACCACTGTCACAGTAGAAGAGACTCCTCTCGATGAGAAGCCAGAAGAGATCAAGGAAATGCCAGAGGAAGTTCGCGTTGTCGAGACGGTTACTGAAGAAGGCAAGCCTACGAAGAAGAAGATCCGCACTCGCGTCATCAAGAAGGTCAAGGGCGACAAGCAAGAAGTCACCAAGATCGAGACGGTCGAGGAGGACGACAAGCAGCCTGAGACCACTGTCACAGTGGAAGAGTCTCCTCTAGACGAGAAGCCAGAAGAGATCAAGGAAATGCCAGAGGAAGTCCGCGTTGTCGAGACGGTTACTGAAGAAGGCAAGCCTACGAAGAAGAAGATCCGCACTCGCGTTATCAAGAAGGTCAAGGGCGACAAACAGGAAGTCACCAAGATCGAGACGGTCGAGGAGGACGACAAGCAACCCGAGACCACTGTCACAGTGGAAGAGTCTCCCCTAGACGAGAAGCCAGAAGAAGTCCAAGAAATGCCAGAGGAAGTCCGCGTTGTCGAGACAGTTACTGAAGAAGGCAAGCCTACGAAGAAGAAGATCCGCACTCGCGTCATCAAGAAGGTCAAGGGCGACAAGCAAGAAGTCACCAAGATCGAGACGGTCGAGGAGGACGACAAGCAACCTGAGACCACTGTCACAGTAGAAGAGACTCCTCTCGATGAGAAGCCAGAAGAGATCAAGGAAATGCCAGAGGAAGTCCGCGTTGTCGAGACGGTTACTGAAGAAGGCAAGCCTACGAAGAAGAAGATCCGCACTCGCGTGATCAAGAAGGTCAAGGGCGACAAACAAGAAGTCACCAAGATCGAGACCGTCGAGGAGGACGACAAGCAACCTGAGACCACTGTCACAGTAGAAGAGTTTTCAGTTGATGAAAAACCTGTTGTCGTAGAAGAATTGCCGGAAGAAGTGAATATTGTGGAAAGCATAACGGTGGATGGAAAACCTACGAAGAAGAAGATTCGCACTAGAGTCATAAAAAAGACTATAGGCGATAAACAAGAGGTCACGAAAATTGAAACTGTCGAGGAGGATGGAATGGCACCCAAGACAACTGCGACTATTGAGGAAGTTCCAGTTGATAAGGAAGTTTCTCCGGATGAAAAGGAAACTAAGCCGCAAGAAAAAATTACTCAGGAACGGTTGAAAAAGAGGATACGCTTACAAAAACCGGCAAAGGAAATCCTTGTTGAGGAACTGCCCGAACGCAAATCCTTCATTTTTGCAAAAACTGAAGACGGCACACCAACCAAGACCGTTATAAAGACCAAGGTTATTAAGAAGACGATTGGCGATAAACAGGAAATAACGAAGATTCAAGTCGTTGAGGAATTTGAAAAGATACCGGTCACAACTGTGACCGTTGAAGAATTTGAGAAGCCATTCCCTGAAATTCCTGATAAAACTGAGGTTCCAATTGTTGAGCTTCCTGAACAAGAGTCCACATCCATTGTTGTCGACGAAGCCACCGGCCTTCCAAAGAAGGTTACGACTAAGAAGCGAATTCTAAAGAAACCAAAGGGCGACCAAGTCGAGAAAATCGAAATCAAGACTGTTGAAGGCGAGGGTCTCGAGCCCGAATATTCTGTCACTGTTACCGAAGAGCCGAAGAACGAAGAAGACACTTCCATCCCTGATGTTATTGAGTCCGTTGAACTGCCTGAAGAAATTACAGTTATCGAGGGTACAACCGCCGAGGGTAAGCCAAAGAAGACAAAGATCAAGACGCGTTCGATTAAAAAACGGGTTGGCGACAAAGACGAAATCACCAAAATTCACACCGTTGAAGATGATGAAACCGACAAACCGTACACTTCAGTAAATATCGAAGAAATAACGTCCGAAGATGACATGCCAGTCATCATTGAGGAACTGCCTGAAGAGATCACCATTTCGGAAATTACATCCGGGGACAATAAGAAACCAAAGAAAAAGGTCGTCAAGACCAGAACCTTCAAGAAAGATCAGGCTCCAGACCTACCTGAAGTCTACCAAATTCAAACTATCGAGGAAGAGGGCAAGGAGCCCGTCGCTCTTGTTCGCATTGTCAGCGATGACTCTATCGCCGATATCATCGATATCCGGTCGCTGGACGACGACAAAACACAAAAACCCAAAACACCAAAACACAAAAAACACAAGACACAACCTAAGGAGGGTAAGACAATCCAAACGCTAAGCACACACACTAACCCACTTGCCAACCACGCCATACTAACACAATTAAAAAAAAACACATTTCACATCGATAGTCATACACATTCTACAATGCCATTTTGTATTCTATGACCCATTAAACAGAGGACACCAGAAAACCTGAGGGCACTGAAAAGCCTGTCTACATTACCACATTTAAGTCTGTGCAGGGTGAGGATGGCGAGGTGACTATTCAAACGGAGAACAAAAAGGTCACCAAGGATGAGGGTATCGTCGTTGAGGAGGTCCTCAGCGACACCGAACCTGTGCCAGAGCCACAAAAAACCGACGTTGAAATAGTCGAGGTCAACGATGTTACCGGTAAGTGTTATTTTTCTGAATCTTTCCTCTCTCACGATTTCAGTTGGTTTTTATTTCGAATTTGAATTACTTATGGACTGGTTTGTGCAAGCACTTGATTTCACAGCGTTCTTTTTTTCTAGCTTGATTGTTGTATGAGGCAATGGAATTGCAGCTGATGAGCTACGTTATGTTGGCAGGTTGAATTTGACAATCCAATGAACACCGGAATCATACAATTTATTTTATGTACGTCTTGAGAAAACTTAAATCGCACACTTAGAATTGATTTTAAATTTGTTTGGCCTTCTCCACCGTTTCCGAAAAGGCTTAACGCTATTTTGAAACTCGTTCTGATTCGCTACTGGTTTCCTTACAGCTTTCACATTTACTCAGCGTACAAATTTCGTTTAAATAAGATCCGGAAGGAGTTCTAATTTTTTTTCTTTTAAGAAAAATATTCTATAAAAATAAGAACATTAATGTTATATTGTGAATTGGTCATTTCTTTTCACATCTGTCAGTGGAGTGTCGAGACAAATCAAAATGGAAGCATTCAGCTGCGTAAACCATACAGCTCATCGGCACATTTCATTCCGAGTGCAACATTTGAAAAAAAAATTTCTGCAAAAACATATTTAAGACCAATTTTGGAAAAAAAAATTCTTAAAACAAAACTCTAAAGAGGTCTTATCTGCAGAGATTTGCGATTGGAATGATTACACAGAGTTATTATTCTTTTTTTTTTTTGCATCGAAAGTTCAATAAAAACTAACACCACAAAATAATTGAACGAATTGAAACACATTAACAACGTTTGAAGGTTTTATTTCACAGTACTTGTAATTTGATGATCAACATCAAATTTTCACATTTTATCAGTGAATGCAATCCTTAGGTATTTGAAAAACAAAAAAATAAAAAGTGTATTTTGAGGAAAATCTTTGGAATTGTCTTTTCCTGTAAGTTCCCTTGAAGTGTCTCATCAATCTTTCCCATTAGGTCTTCCCATATTTCTGTCTGAGTGTTTAAATTTCAGTACCCATTAGGTGTTTGATAAAAGTGTAGGTCAAATTTCTCTGCGTACCCATGTCTAGAATGAAAAAAAAAAAAAAAAAAAAAAAACATATACAAAACAAAACGTATGTAGTACAGACAACGAAACAAAAACAAAAATTGCAAACAAAACGAAGCAAGCAAGAAGACACCGTTAAGTTAACAAGCAAATACCAACTTTTCTCTCGCACAGAAGAGGACAACAAAGAGTACACTATCACAGAACCAGATGACGTTAACGAAGACACACAACACACACCAGATACAGATAAAAAACAAAAACCCAAAAAGAAGAAACAAAAATTCGATCAAATCGACGAGACACCCGAAGAGGTGCTCATTGAATACCTTCCCGAGGAGGTAACACAAATTCAGGAGCCAACTGAAGAGGGCGAAGTGAAGACAAAAACAGTGAAAAAGCGTAAGATTAAGAAAAAGGTTGGGGATCAGGAGCAAATCATCGAAGTGGTAACGACTAAGGAAGAGGGCAAAGATGAGGAAAGTACAGTGGTTGTATTGGACGAGGGTGAGGAACCAGCTCCAGAGGAGGAGCAACCTGAAGAACAAAAGGTTGAAGTGGTTGAGGAACCGAAACAGTCGGCTGAAGAGAAGCCGAAAAAGAAAAAGAAGAAGCCCGTGAAGAAGGTGAAAAAGAGCGACTTGGACGAATACATTCAGTTCCTGATCGAGCAGGAAATTCCAAAAACCGTTCTGCAGTCCTACGAAAAAGTAGATCTGGAAGGGCCAAAGAAGGCACGACGAGATTCTAGTGTAAAGCCACTAAAGCTGCAGCCGATGAAAGTCGAGCGTATCGAATTCAAACAGGCGAAGAAAGTGGAGGTGGTCAGCATGTCTGAGCTGCCGCAAGTGTTGAAATTCAAGACTCCAAAGCAGAAACCGAAGCCAGAGAAGGTCAAGGAAGAGATTATCTTCAAAGACTTCAAATTGAAGTCCAGAATCCGACATATTCCTTTCGAGCCTTACATGTTCACACCGGTCATAAAAGACCTAGACACAAAGCGTGGTCAAGGAGAATTGTCGCGAAACATCGAAGAGGCATTGGGTGTCCTCAAGAAAAGGCGTAAGAAGTTTAAGGACATCGAAATCTCCGAGGACGATCTGGAGCGTCCAGAGCTGGAAAAGTACGAAAAGCCAGAAGCACCGTCGGACGAGGAAAAGAAACCCGACAAGAAATACAAACGCCCAGAAAAAGCAAAGAAGGACGAACAACCCGAGGAAATGAAAAAACTCAGAATTGGTAAGGGCAAAATGCCGGAAGAGCAACCAGGGCCAGAGGAGGTTCACCTGAAGCCAGTCAAAGCTGATGAGCAGCCCGAAGAAGAGGCCCCTAAGGAAGCAAAACCAAAAGAAGAAAAACCCGCAAAGAAAAAGAAGGGTAAGAAAACAGACGAAGAAGGCACCTCTATCAAGTTCGAACCGCTTGAAATTGACGACATCGAGCGAGAACCTTTGGAACCACTAGAATTCGAGGAAGAACCAGAAGAACTAGAGGAGAAACCGACGGAAAAGACGAAGTATAAGCGCAAGAAGAAGCCACTTCCGGCACCAGAAACCAATCAGTATCCGATAGTTCCCGGAAAACCGAAAGAAATGGAGGAACAACCTGAAGAAGAAGTAAAGTTCCGCATCCCGAAATCGAAAAAACCAGAGGAAGAAGTTGACGAGCACAAGCTCAAACCATTCCACAAAGTGGATATCATTGAAACTGAGCCAGAAACGGTTGAACGAGAAATCGTCGACGATGAGGGCACTGTGAAGAAGGAGATCGTTAAAAAACGAAAGATCCGCCGCAAGAAGCCCGAAGAGGAACAGGAGGACATAATCGAAATCATCGAATCGACGGTTGACGGCCAGCCAGAGTACGAGGTTACCGTAACGCTTTTCGAAGCGCCCGAGGAAACCACAGAAGAAACCCGTGCCCCAGTCAAGAAAAAGAAGGTGAAGAAGGTCAAGAAGGATGACCTGGACGCCTACGTACAGTTCCTTATTAATCAGGAAATACCAAAAACTGAACTCGAGATGTACGAAAGGGTTGACGTAGACAGGCCAGAGAAACCGAAAAAACCAGAGCCAGAGGAAGAGGTACCCAAAGAGGAGGAAGACTACGAGACATACCTAGCAAAACCATCGGAGACAGATGCTCCCAAGCAGGTGGTTAAGAAGAAAAAGAAGAAGCCCATCGTAACGGAGTATGAAGTCCGCGAAGAAGCACCCGAAGAGGTGGCCGATGAGTTTACCTTCGATGTTAAAGAATCCCAGCCAAGTGACGAAGCACCAGCTTCAGAAGAGGCGGCTGTCGAAAAGAAGCCGAGAAAGAAACTAAAAACTAAAGTAATTGAGGAACTTCCGGTGACCATCGAAGAAGTCTCCAAGGATGTCGAAGTGGTTGTCAAAGAAGACGATACTGGAAAGGTCGAAGAAAAAACGATCACGAAACGCAAGATCAAGAAGAAGAAGGGCGACAAGGAGTACACAATCGAAGTGATCGAGACTCAAGTCGAAGGACAACCGGAAGCAGAAGTTATTATTACAGAAATCGAGGAGCAGAAGCCACAGGAAGTTGCTGCGATTGAAGAAGCCCCCAAACCGAAAAAGAAAACTTCGAAGAAAGTCAAGAAGGACGAACTTGAACAGTTCATCATATCAGTAATTGAGGAGCAGCATGCTCCAATGACGTTTGAAGAGGAAGCCCCTGTGACTATTAAAGAAGTTTCCAAGGATGTCGAAGTGGTGGTCAAAGAAGACGAAACTGGAAAGGTTGAAGAAAAGACCGTCACGAAGCGCAAGATTAAGAAGAAGAAGGGCGACAAGGAGTACACGATCGAAGTGATCGAAACTCAAGTCGAAGGACAACCGGAGACAGAAGTCACGATCACGGAGGTTGAGGAACAGAAGCCAGAGGAAGTCGCTGTAGTTGAGGAAGCTCCCAAAAAGAAAAAGACTACAAAGAAGATCAAGAAGGACGAAATTGAAGAGTTCATCATTTCTGTCATTGAGGAACAGCATGCTCCGGTGACATTTGAGGAGGAAGCACCGGTAGAAGAGGTAGCTCCCAAGGAGAAGCCGAAAAAGAAACTGAAACCTAAAGTGATCGAGGAACTTCCGGTAACCATCGAAGAGGTTTCAAAGGACGTTAAAGTCGACGAAGAGAAGACAATTACGAAACGTAAGATCAAGAAGAAGAAGGGCGACAAGGAGTACACGATCGAGGTGATCGAGACCCAAGTCGAAGGACAACCGGAGACCGAAGTCACGATCACGGAGGTTGAGGAACAGAAGCCAGAGGAAGTCGCTGTAGTTGAGGAAGCTCCCAAAAAGAAAAAGACTACAAAGAAGATCAAGAAGGATGAAATTGAAGAGTTCATCATTTCTGTCATTGAGGAACAGCATGCTCCGGTGACATTTGAGGAGGAAGCACCGGTAGAAGAGGTAGCTCCCAAGGAGAAGCCGAAAAAGAAACTGAAACCTAAAGTGATCGAGGAACTTCCGGTAACCATCGAAGAGGTTTCAAAGGACGTTAAAGTCGACGAAGAGAAGACAATTACGAAACGTAAGATCAAGAAGATGAAGGGCGATAAGGAGTACACGATCGAGGTGATCGAGACCCAAGTCGAAGGACAACCGGAGACAGAAGTCACGATCACGGAGGTTGAGGAACAGAAGCCAGAGGAAGTCGCTGTAGTTGAGGAAGCTCCCAAAAAGAAAAAGACTACAAAGAAGATAAAGAAGGACGAAATTGAAGAGTTTATCATTTCTGTCATTGAGGAACAGCATGCTCCGGTGACATTTGAGGAGGAAGCACCGGTAGAAGAGGTAGCTCCCAAAGAGAAGCCGAAAAAGAAACTGAAAACTAAAGTGATCGAGGAACTTCCGGTAACCATTGAAGAAGTCTCCAAGGATGTCGAGGTAGTTGTCAAAGAAGACGAAACTGGAAAGGTCGAAGAAAAGACCGTCACGAAGCGCAAGATCAAGAAGAAGAAGGGCGACAAGGAGTACACGATCGAGGTGATCGAGACCCAAGTCGAAGGACAACCGGAGACAGAAGTCACGATCACGGAGGTTGAGGAACAGAAGCCAGAGGAAGTTGCTGTAGTTGAGGAAGCTCCCAAAAAGAAAAAGACTACAAAGAAGATCAAGAAGGACGAAATTGAAGAGTTCATCATTTCTGTCATTGAGGAACAGCATGCTCCGGTGACATTTGAGGAAGAAGCACCGGTAGAAGAGGTAGGTCCCAAAGAGAAGCCGAAAAAGAAACTGAAACCTAAAGTGATCGAGGAACTTCCGGTTACCATTGAAGAAGTCTCCAAGGATGTCGAGGTGGTTGTCAAAGAAGACGAAACTGGAAAGGTCGAAGAAAAGACCGTCACAAAGCGCAAGATCAAAAAGAAGAAGGGCGACAAGGAGTACACGATCGAAGTGATCGAGACCCAAGTCGAAGGACAACCGGAGACAGAAGTCACGATCACGGAGTTTGAGGAACAGAAGCCAGAGGAAGTCGCTGTAGTTGAGGAAGCTCCCAAAAAGAAAAAGACTACAAAGAAGATCAAGAAGGACGAAATTGAAGAGTTTATCATTTCTGTCATTGAGGAACAGCATGCTCCGGTGACATTTGAGGAGGAAGCACCGGTAGAAGAGGTAGCTCCTAAAGAGAAGCCGAAAAAGAAACTGAAACCTAAAGTGATCGAGGAACTTCCGGTAACCATTGAAGAAGTCTCCAAGGATGTCGAGGTAGTTGTCAAAGAAGACGAAACTGGAAAGGTCGAAGAAAAGACCGTCACGAAGCGCAAGATCAAGAAGAAGAAGGGCGATAAGGAGTACACGATCGAGGTGATCGAGACCCAAGTCGAAGGACAACCGGAGACAGAAGTCACGATCACGGAGGTTGAGGAACAGAAGCCAGAGGAAGTTGCTGTAGTTGAGGAAGCTCCCAAAAAGAAAAAGACTACAAAGAAGATCAAGAAGGACGAAATTGAAGAGTTCATCATTTCTGTCATTGAGGAGCAACATGCCCCTGTGACCTTCGAAGAGGCGGTGCCAGATGAAGAAAAAGCACCAATGGAGGAAGTATATAAAGTTGAGGAACTCGCTCCAGAGATCGATATTAAGCAAGTTACTGACGAAACTGGCGAAGTAAAACAAAAAACAACAAAGAAACGAAAGATAAGGAAGCAGGAAGGAGAGAAAGAGTTCCTTATTGAAATAGTTGAAACTCAGGTGGAAGGCCAACCCGAAGCCGACGTAACAATGACCACAACTGAACTCACTCCAGTGGAAAAGAAGGACGCACCGGAGGAGCCAAAGGTGATAAAAGTTGTCGAAAAGATCAAGAAGAAGAAGGTTAAGAAAGACGATCTGCACGCTTATATTCAAAAACTAATCGAGCAGGAGATTCCGAAGACCCAGCTGGAGAAATACGAGCGAACTGAAATTGATGCCAAACCTAAGAAAGCCAAGTTATCGAAACCGAAGAAAGAGAAGGTTGAGGAAGAAATTCCGGAGGCTCTTGACATCAAAGTGGTAGAGGAGGAAGCTCCCGAGAAGCCAAAGGAGAAAAAGAAAAAGAAGAAACCCACCGTGGAAGAAGTTACAGTCACGGAAGAAGCTCCGGAGGAAGAGACTGAACAGTTTACCTTCACAATGAAGGAGTCCGACCGACCCACAGAAGAGCAAATCATTGAAAAGGCTCCGAAAGAAAAACCAAAGAAACTCAAATTAAAACCAAAAGTGGCAGAGGAGCTTCCTGTTACAGTAGAGGAGATTTCCAAAGACGTCGAAGTAGTCGTCAAGGAAGACGAAGATGGAAAGGTCGAGGAGCAGGTTATCACAAAGCGCAAGATCAAGAAGAAGAAGGGCGACAAAGAGTACACAGTCGAGGTGATCGAGACTCAAGTCGAAGGACAGCCAGAATCACAAATCACCATAGTTGAAACCGAAGATGAACCCGTAGAGGAGGCCAAGGTTGTGGAGGAAGTGGCTCCAAAGAAAAAGAAGACTTCAAAGAAGGTAAAGAAAGAGGAGATCGAAAAATATATTATTTCGGTCGTTGAAGAGACCGCTCCTGAACCAGTCACGTTTGAAGAAGAGGAAGAAAGTCCAATCGAAATTATCGAGCAGATGCCCAAGCCAGTGGAACCCATCTTCGAGATCACAACGCTTGTACAGCAGGTTGACGAGATCGAGGATGAACAGAAGGCACCGATCGTGGAGGAGGAGGAGATAGTCCAGCCTACTGAAAAGAAGAAAGCTAAGAAACCCAAGAAAGTCAAGGTTATCGAATCCGAAGAGAAACTCGAGCCGGAAGCACCAGTTGAGCAGGTGACTGAGCTGGTCGAGGAAACACAGCCCGAGGATGTTCCCGAAGTTGAGGAGCACACTATAAGTGTAGTCGAAGAAGAGCGCAAGAAGCCGAAAAAGGTTAAGAAACCGAAGGAAATAGTCGAGGAGGCCCCAGTTGAAGAATACAGGATACGCGTTGAAGAGCTTGCTCCAGAAGTCGAGGTCAAAGAAGTGGTCATCGAGACCGGCGAAACAAAGCAACAAACCATCAAGAAACGCAAAATCAAGAAACAGGAGGGCGAAAAGGAGTATCTTATCGAAATCGTGGAGACACAGGAGGAGGGGCAACCAGAAGCCGATGTTACCATGACCACAACCGAGATCACCGCCGAGGACGAGGAGAAAGCACCCGAAGAGTCGGAAGTCAAGGTGGTTGAAAAGAAGGTCAAGAAGAAGAAGGTCAAAAAGGACGATTTGCATGACTACATCCAACAGCTTATTGAACAGGAGATTCCCAAGACTCAGTTGGAAAAGTACGAGAAAGTCGACATTGACGCGAAGCCGAAGAAAGCAAAGAAATCCAAGCCAAAGGTGGAAGAAGGCCCAGAAGAGGACATGCCCGATATCCTGGATGTCACCGTGAAGGAAGAGGAAGCCCCAGAAAAACCAAAAGAGAAGAAGAAAAAGAAGAAGCCTATTGTGGAGGAAGTCGTTGTTACGGAAGAGGCTCCGGAGGAGACTTCTGAGGAGTACTCATTCACAGTTAAGGAAACTCACCCTGAGATAATTAAGGAACAGATTGTCGAAGAAGTGAAGCCTGAAGACGTTCCCGAAAAGGAGCAGCCAATCGAACTAATCGAGGAGCTGCCAGTAACCGTGGAGGAAGTGTCCAAGGACGTCGAAGTTGTTGAAAAGAAGGACGACGAAGGCGAAGTGAAGAAGCAAACCATCACTACGCGAAAGATTAAGAAAAAGAAGGGCCACAAGGAGTACACCATCGAAGTCGTCGAGACACAGGTTGAAGGTCAGCCCGAATCGGAGGTGACCATTGTCGAAACCGAGGAACAGCCAGAAGAACAGCCCAAAGTTCTCGAAGAGGAGGTACCCAAGAAAAAGAAGACTTCAAAGAAAGTCAAGAAGGAACAGATTGAGCAGTACATTATCTCGGTAATTGAGGAGCAGCCTACCAAGCCTCTGACAGTCGAGGAAGAGCAACAAGTTCCAGAAGAAGAGGAGACCAAGCCAGTCCCAGAAGAGCAACCTGAATTCGAAAGCAAGGTGGTTGAAGAAATTGTGGAGGACACCGTCCCCGAAGAAGTCGCTCCTGAGGTCGTCGCCGAGGAAGAAGAAAAACCGGTGGAGAAGAAGAAGGTTAAGAAGCCTAAGAAGGTGAAGGTGATTGAGTCTGAAGCCAAGGAAGAACCAGAAGCTCCAGTCGAGGTCCAAGTTGAAGAGACCGTAGAGGAGCAGCCCGAACAGGTTCAGCCGGTTGAGGAATTCACAATACAGTTGATCGAAGAAGAACCGAAGAAACCGAAGAAGCCTAAAGCACCCAAGAAGGAAACAGAAGAAGTGGTCGATGAGCAGTATACCATCCGCTTGATTGAGCTAGAGCCCGAAGTCGAGGTAAAGGAAGTCACCGACGAGTCCGGTGAGACCACGAAGCAGACAATCAAAAAACGAAAGATCAAACGCCAGGAAGGACCGAAGGAGTACGTCATCGAAATCGTGGAAACCCAAGAGGAGGGTCAACCCGAGGCCGATGTGACAATGACAACCACTGAAATTACACCCGTGGAAGAGGAGAAAGCTCCCGAAGAGCCAATGAAGGTCAAGGTGGTGGAAAAGACCAAAAAGAAGAAAGTCAAGAAGGATGACCTACATGACTACATCCAACAGCTGATCGAACAGGAAATCCCGAAAACCGAGCTCGAAAAGTACGAGAAGGTAGAAATAGAAGAGAAACCAAAGCAGGTGAAAAAGACAAAAAAGAAGCCCATTGTCAAAGAAGAAATCGTAGACGGGCTGCCAGTCACGGTAACCGAGTTCGAAGCCGAGGCTGAAGTGCCCGAGGAAGAGACTGTGGAGGAACTCCCCATCACGGTTGTCGAGGTCATTGAAGAGCCCCAACCAGAAAAGCCAGAGGAGTACTCCTTCACCATGAAGGAGGAGCAGGTCGAACCGACCGTCTACGACGAACAGCCAGTAACCGTTATAGAGCTTGAAGAGGAGAAGCCCAAGAAGAAACAAAAGAAAGCCAAGAAGGTTGAGTCCACAGAAACGGTAGAAGAAGCTCCAGAAGCTGAGGTTAAGATTGTCGAAGAGGAAACAGTTCCAACTGTAGTCGAAGAGCTTGAAGAAGAGATCAAACCCAAGAAGAAGGCAAAGAAACCAAAGAAACCCGATCAGGCCGAAGTGACAGTAACGGAGTTCGGGGCTCCTACCGAGGAACCAGTTGCCCTCGAAGTCGAGGTTATTGAGGAGCAAACTGAAACCGTCAAAACCGAAGACGACCAGGGAGTTATCAAGGAGAAAACGATCACCAAGCGCAAGATAAAGAAAAAGCAAGGTCCGAAAGAGCAAATCTTCGAGGTGAGTCAAACCGAAGAAGAAGGCCAACCCGAGGCCGAGATCACCGTTGAACTTATGGAACCCGAAAAGCCAGCCGAAGAAGTAGAAAAGCCAAAACAGCCCACAAAGAAGACCAAGAAGGTTAAGAAGGAGAACATTCAAGAGTTCATTATGTCCGTGGTTGAGGAAGCCGCTCCCGAGATCGTCCCAGAAGTAATCGAAGAAGAAAAGCCCGCGGAGAAACCAACGAAGCAAAAGAAACACAAAGTCAAAGTCGTAGATATCCCAGCAGAAGAAAGAGAAGAGGCTCCAGAGGAGGTAGTCGTTGAAGAGGAAGCTCCCACAGAGGTGCCACAGCCCGAAGTTCCCGAAGAGACGAACTACGCCATCAAGGTAGTGTCCGGAGAGGTAATCGAAGAAAAGGAAAAGCCCAAGAAGCCAAAGAAACCGAAACAAGTCCAAACGGCCGCAGAAGAAAAGGAAGCTTCTGAAGAATACAAGATCACCGTTAAGTCCAGCGACGCGGTGACTATCGAAGAAGTTTCCGACGATAAGGAAGCGACCTCGCCTGAAGAGGACGAAGTTCCGCAAGAAGTTGAGCAATTCGAAACCTTCAAGATCAAGATCGAAGAGATCGAGGCCACGGAGGAGGTGAAGGAAGTCGTCGACGACAGGGGCGAAATCAAAAAACAAACGGTCACTAAGAAAAAGATTAAGAAACAAACCGGACCAAAGGAAGAAATTATTGAAATAACTGAAGTCCAGAACGAAGGCGCCCCAGAGGCTGAAATCACGGTCACAACGACCGAAGTACCCACCGTTGTGGAGGAGGAAGAAGTGGTCGAAACCAAGCCGAAGAAGAAGACAACAAAGAAAGTAAAAAAGGCCGACATAGATGAGTACATTCAGAAGCTGATTGAGCAAGACATCCCCAAGACAGAGCTACAGAAGTACGAGAAAGTCGAAATCGAAGAAGCTCCCAAGAAGCCGAAGAAAAAGGCTCCCAAAGAGCAGAAGGTCACCATTGAGGAGACCCAACCTGAGCAAGAAATACCCACAGAGGAAACAGTCGAGATCACCGAAGAAACACCTGAGGATGTCGAACAGCCACTAGAGCCCCTCCATCAAATCAAAGTTGTGGAAGAGATTCCCGAGGAAGTGCCCGAAGAATACGAGATCATTGTGAAGGAAATCCAAGAAGAAGTAAAAACAGAACAGGTCACCGACGAAACTGGCGAAGTTAAGGAGAAGAAGATAACCAAGAGGAAGGTCAAGCAACAGAAGGGACCAAAGGAGGTTGTCCTCGAAATTGAGGAAGTCCAAGACAAGGATACAGGCGATGCGGAAATTACAGTCATCACGACTGAAACTCCAGCAGATGAGGAAGCGAAACCCGAGGAGGAAGTCGTCAAAAAGAAGAAAACAAAGAAGGTTAAGAAAGACGACGTGGACGAATACATCAAGAAGCTTATTGAAGAGGACATTCCGAAAACGGAACTCGAGACCTATGAGAAGGTTGAAATCGAGGAAAAGCCCAAGAAACCGAAAAAGAAGCCCAAGCAGGAGGTAAAGGTTACCACCGAAGAGCCGGAGCAGCTCCCAGAAGAAATACCAGAAGAAGCTGTTGTCGAGCTGGTTGAAGAGCAACCAGTTGTGGAAGAGGAGAAACTCGATATCAAGGTGGTCGAAGAAAAGAAGCCCAAGAAACCCAAGAAGGCCCCGAAAGACAAGCACACAGTGGTCGAAGAGGAAAAGCCAGTCGAGGAAGTGCCTATTGCCGAGGTTACCGAAAAAGAAGAAGACGTTCAACAGCCACTGCCTGAGGAACAGCCCACATTCGAGGTCAAGCCGGTGGAAGAAGCAAAACCTGTTGATGAGACCTCATTCGAAATTACTGTCAAAGAAGAAAAAGTCACGCCAAAGGAAAAGAAACCCAAGAAACCAAAGGTCGTTGAGGAAATAACCCACGAAAGCTTCGAAGTGAAAGTTCACGAATCAGAGGCAGTCCCTGAGGAGGAAGCTCCAATTGACGAAACCCCTGTCGAAGTGCACGAGATCGAAACCAAGTCCGAAGTGAAGGAGGTTCAAGACGAAGATGGCAAAGTGCACACAGAAACAATCACGAAACGCAAAATCAAGCGCCAGCAAGGACCCAAAGAAGACGTCATTGAAATCATTGAAGTTCAAACCGATGACCAGCCTGAAGCAGAGGTAACCATAATAACAACGGAGCCAGAAAAGCCCGAAGAACCGGCTCCCGAAAAGCCCAAGGCTCCAAAGAAGAAAACAAAGAAAGTGAAGAAGGACGACCTCGACGACTACATTAAGCAGCTTATCGAGCAGGAAATTCCGAAAACACAGCTCGAGAAGTACGAAAAGATCGAGTTTGAAAGCACTCAAAAGCCCAAGGACGAGGAGGAGGCGCCAGTTCAGGTAAAAGAAGAAAGCCCAGTAAAGGAGGAAGAGAAACCTGCCAAGAAAAAGCCGAAACAGAAGAAAACGCCTCAGCCCGAAGAAGAACACCCAGAGCAAGAAATCAGGGTAATCGAAGAGGAACCAGTCGCTCCAGTCGTCGAAGTGATCGAGGACAAGCCGGCCGAAGTCAAGGTCATAGAGATAATCAACGAAGAGGGACAACCGAAGCAACAAGTGACCACCAAGCGTACCCTCAAGAAGAAGGTAGGCTACAAGGAGACCACCATGTTCATTGTAACCGTCCAAGAAGAAGACAAGCCCGATGCGGTTATAGAGGTCATTGAGGACACTGGTGAAGCTCCAGCGCCAGAGGAAGTGAAACAAGTAGAAGACACTCCCGTCCAACCAACACAAGAGAAGCCAAAGAAACCCAAAAAGACAACGAAAAAAGTCAAGACCAACGAGCTCGATGAGTACATACAAAAACTCATCGAACAAGAAATACCCAAGACCGAATTAGAGCAATACGAAAAAGTTGAAATGCCCGTGGAAGAAAAGCCCACCAAGGAAGAAGAGCAAACACCCACTGAAAAACCAAAGAAAAAGAAAAAGCCTGAAAAACCCCAACCAACCGAAGACGCTAAAATCAAAGAAACCATCGAAGAGCCCACCATCGACGAGAAACCAACCAAAATAACAGAAACAATTACATTACCCGAAACACAACCCGAGGAACCAATTGACACAGAACAGACAACACCAGTTCAGGAAGAATCTAAACCGGATACTCCCGAATATACAACAACCACCACCAAACAGAAACCCACCAAAAAACCAAAAGATAAAACACAATCAGAGACAAGTAAGTTTTGTGCTACAAGAGCTGGCCCCCACAAGCGCCTTCAACATCCCTGTAAAAATAACGTTGCGCACCCCTTAACCCATGTGTATCTGTCTGGTCCCCCTCATAGGCAAACAATGTTTTTCCATTTTCTTTTTTTTCTAAATTGTTTGTCTTTGTTCTTTCCATGTGCTAACATCTAAGTATCTTGTGTCTAAAGTAGTTACAACGTTTTTTATGTGGGTTTAATATCAATTAAACTCTCTGTGACGTCCAAAAATTTGCCAAAAACAAACAAAAATACCCTGAAACTTAACCACTTGTGTCTAATCCGTTTTCCAATTGCTTAAAATGCGCTTACTCTCCTACCGGTATACACTGCAGCCTTCCAGAGCTGCGAATATGATAACGAAACCCTCTTTTTGTTAACCGAACCAACACACTTTGTTTGAAATATCAGGTGAACGAACCCGCAGCCACATATATTTTCTATACAGTTTCAAAATACACTTTCCTTACACGTCAACCACCTGAACACACACCCACAACAAAGGAAATTAAACTCCGCTCAGCCCTAACTGTCAACGTTGTGATGAGGAAGCAAATAAGACGTTTACTCCACCCCTCAGCCTGCCGTACTCCCATGAGTCCTTGACGTTATTTTGAAAATCTGTTAAAATTGTATTTGTTTGGAGTGTCCTGTGAACTTTCTGATCTAACAATTAATTCTTTTCTTGGTTTCAGTAATCCTAAGCTAACTGTGTTTTGAATTGACATGTGTCACTTATTTGTTGCAGAAGTATAAAACAGAAATTTGTGTGAAGACTAGCTAATTTTGTTTTGGTTTGAAATTGAAAACACCCTCTAACACTAACATTTGAAACATTCCCAGACGAAAACTCGACACTTGCAAGACAATTTAGACTTTTTTACAGACTTTTTAAGAACAGCATTTTGGCTTGGTATACAAAAGAAGTTAGATTTAACAACTGTCCAAATACTTCTAACACAGAAATTAACTCTGATCAACTTTAACGCATTTGAGTATGTTCCCGCTTTAGTTCAAAGTGGGAACACTGTGTACAACTTTGACAGAATTCAGCGATGACTGGAAGTTGGAAATTAACTTCTGGAAGTGCGAATTATTTTGTTTAGGATCGTGCTATACAAAGCCTCAAGAGACACGAAAAAACTGCCCCAAGTTCCGCATAGTTGACCCACAGGGCCAGCAGTTAGCTGTAAAAAATGTAGTTAGATATCTTGGCTTTGGTTGGGCCAGTGTCTGGACTGCGGAAAGCATGCAGCTACAGATCTGACAAATGCTAAAAAAAGCCCTTGTTACGGCGTATTGGTTGTTTTATACCAGTCAACTTGATTCCAGGGTGAAGATAATTTGCTACACGGTCAATCAGAGTGTACAATTGTCCCGCGTAGTTCATTCTGAGTCCTTCCCAGTGTCTTAGAATCTGCCTCCGGTTGTATCTAACACCTAAGTCCGATTGCAAGAAATTCAATTCCAACGAGATCTTGTACAACGAGGCAAACCTTATCAGGATATTTAATTTCATGCTTAGCTGACTCAGACTGTTGCACGAGCAACGACTTCGTCCAACAGCCTGAGCTGTGGGGCTTATTACCCCAACATTATGTATGTATCATGAAAAGGTGCGTCTAAACGACTTTGTATCTCCTAAAGCTTGTGTCTATCTAGACTCCAGAGGAATGATGCAGGATATGGAAGGATGTCGTATCATACTCCAGTACAGTGGAAACGCAAAACGTAACTCCTAAGGCATGTATCTACCTAGACTCCAGAGGGCTGATGCAGGATACGGAAGGATGTCGTATCATACTACAGTACAGTGGAAACGCGACTCCAATACGGTTCAGATAGGCGAGCTCCGCCCGAGAAAGAACAAAATCTGCCAGAGAACATCACTTCTACTGGTGACCGCACTAAAACCAGCCCTCGTCACTGCTTTTAACTCTCAAATTTGATTTGGCCTTGATGCCAACTAACAGAGTTTTTAAGGAAAAAACAAAAATAAATTCAGAGTGACATGACTTTCTTTCACCAACTGGACTAAAGAACGCCCTCGTAGACGAGGGTGGTATTATCCTCCTTATTTGCGAAGAACTCGGACAGCCAGATTTCACAAGCCTCTTTTGAGTTCAACTTCACACCACCAGGGGCGTTCGCCATGGACAGGAACAGGTGGTAATCACTTGGCGCTATGTCCTGGCTATATGGTGGATGTGATAAAACCACCCATCCGAGCTCCCGTAGCTTCTAACGAGTCATCAACGAAGTGTGTGGTCTGGAGTTGCCCTGGTGGATCACTAGACCCTTCCTGTTAGCCAATTCTGGACGCTTCTGCATTCTTCAAGCCTGCTTTAAACGGTCCAATTGTTCGCAGTAGATGGGAGAATCAAGCGTCTGGCCATACGGGAGCAGCTCATAGTGGATGATATCCTTCCAATACCACCAAACACACAGCAAAACCTTCCTGGCCGTCAATCCCGGCTTGGCCACTATATGGGACGATTCACCGGCTTCCAACCACGACCGTTTTCGCTTGAAATTGTCGTATGTAATCCATTTTTCGTCGCCAATCTCCATCCGCTTCAAAAATGGGTCGAATTCGTTCCGTTTCAGCAGCATATCGCAAGCGTTGATTCGGTTCAGAAGGTTTTTTTGCGTCAAATCATGTGGCACCCAAACATCATGTTTTGTTTTTGTGTTCAGCCATCTGCAGATAGATAAAAATGGTTTGGTGATTAACTACCATCTTCTGGGCGATGTCACGAGATGCCACATGCCGGTCTAACTCGATGATTTCCATGATTCGATCGACATTCGTCGTCACAGGTCTTCCGCCGGCTGGCTTATCCATGGTGTCGTTTTCACCGGCTCTGAATCGTCGAAACCAATCCTCCGCAGTTCGAAGTGATGGAATGCCATTCCCCAAAACACCATTAATCTCACGGAACGTTTCTCTAGCGGGAAACGAAGGGAAACTTTAAAATAGCGCGAATTTCGGCTTTAGTGAACTCCATGCTTACACGTCTATAACTGTTGAACGCCATATCGAGACTAATCACGCATAGCGTCGTTTTGTAGGTTATGTCAAGACCGTTCAAATTATGTATGGTATTGTCAGATACGAGCTCTTTTGTAGAATAGAATTGTACATAGCCGGAAAATTCAAAAGACAAAAAGACAAAAAGGCGAAAGGAGGTATTTGATCATCTTTTAGAAGTCAATATCAAAACATTTTTTTTTTAATTTAGGACACTATTTTCTATTGCGTAGATTGGCCTCCTGAATATTCAGAATGGTTAAAGAGTCATGCTTGACTGTGTGCAAACTGTGCAATGATGTAGCTTCTAACAAAATTGTAAAAACTTCTGAGTTTACAGTTTTTGAGTGCACTTTGTTGGAAGTTAGCATTTTTATAAGTTTCTAGAACTTGTAGTTTTTCATAAGAAATAGTTTATCAAAGTAAAAACCAAGTAAACTGTCAAATTAGAAAACAACCTAGTTCAGACCAGAGAAAAATTAGAAAAGAGAAAAGCAACTGAACAACTAATTAAACAGATGGTTTTCCCTGAGCCCATGTCAAGTCTGGTAATGACTGATCGAATTTTTGTTATTTATAGGCTTATTTTTGAAGATTATGGACTCTCAGTGTCGGTTGTCCAATCCTTTTGACTGCGCCATTCATCGAGGGATCAGCCTCCTCAGCTTTCCCTACAAGATCCTCTCTGCTGTATTCTGTGATCGTCTAAAACCGTTTTTCCACAACCTGATAAGTCCATATCAGTGTGATTTTTAGGCCAGAGAAGTTCACAATAGACCAGACTTTCACTTTACGGCAGATCCTGTAAAAGCCTCAAGAAGAACAAGTCGACACTCACCACCTTTTTTGGTTTTATGGCCACATATGACAGTGTTCACACAGATGAACTAAACAGTGTCATGTCTTGTTTTGGCATTTTTACCAAACTCGTCAGATTGTGTCAGAAAATGATGGAGAACTTTCGACGCACGGTCATGGCCGATTACGACACTTAAATGTCAAAAAAAGCGCTGTCATGTGACTTCATTCTTGAGAAAATCGTGTGCAACTCACACGTCAACAGAGCACTATTTTCTAAATGTCAGGTTGCGCCGATGACAATTACGTGCTTAGACGAACACAGTGAGGACTGCC
The DNA here is from genome assembly GCA_955652365.1 of Eristalinus aeneus. Lineage (NCBI taxonomy): Eukaryota > Metazoa > Arthropoda > Insecta > Diptera > Syrphidae > Eristalinus > Eristalinus aeneus. The sequence goes on along the minus strand of OY019134.1, from coordinate 62,449,958 downwards.
TGAATAGGCATGTTAGTTGAGGTCCATGTTCACCGCGGACTGTAGGACCACAGGAAAAAAGAAGTACGAACTAAAAATCAAATTAAATGGCGGAAGACGAGTTAGTTGTCTAATTCCATCACTTATTTGCTTCTGGTTCGGACTGTTGACAGAATTTAAATTATTTGACCGCAAACTAGAAATTTGAAATTGAATTTTGGCTGACTTTGACAAAAGACCAACTTTGAACTAAAACTGAAAACATTTCCATTCCGTTTCATTCCAAATGACATCATAATTGAAGTTATTAGCTTTTACATTCCTGTACGACAATCTTGACATTCCCTTATGCAATCTATAAACCACATACTTTACACCAGCTGTCTTGTTTTCCGCTAACGGTTTTATCAAACACTCCGCTTGTCCGTCCCGTTTTAATGGCCGTATTTTTTCTAATAGAAGTGAAGGTGATTTAAGTCCTAAACAATCCCACTGCTACTCTGATGTGAATTGAATGTCTTTTATCTTGAATTTGCTTGCCGCCACCTGTTCCAGGGTTCCTGCAGCATAACGATACAACGTTTCTTCAGAATAATCTATTTGCAGGCATTTCAATACATCCTTGTATATTTTTTCAAGGTTTGATCGTGCTGCTCGCTGACTTGAATCGAACTGTTTTTATATTTCTTTTACCCGAAACTAATATTTAATTCTTTCCCCTGAAAAGGTGTTCCAGTTGAGGAGCATAGAAGCTACGAGATAAACGTAATCGAGGAGGAAGTGCCAGAGAAGATCATCGAGGAGGAGCTGCCAGAGGATGTCATCGACGTGCAAGTTATTGAGGAGGTACCAGATGAGCCAGAGTCCATTCCGATCGAAGTGATTGAGGAGACACCAGAGGAGACAAAGCCAGACACACAAGAGCCAACGAAACCGAAGAAAAAGAAGAAACCAGTGAAGAAAGCAGATGAACATGACGAGATCATCAAGGCATTGCTCGAGCAGGAAATCGAGAAGACCGTGCTCGAAAAATACGAAAAGGTCGAAATTGAGAAACCAAAGAAGGAGAAACCCTCAGCGGAGGGGCTCGTTCCAATCAAAATTGAGCGCAAGGAGCAGAAGCCAGAAAAGGTAGTCGTTGTTGAGGCCTCCGAAGCGCCGCAAACGATCAAATTGAAGACTGCCAAGCGCAAGGAGAAGCCAGTTGAGGAAGGAACAGTTGTTCTGCCTCAATTCAAGCTGAAGAGTCGAATTGTTCGCGTGGAATTCCCACCAGAGCCACTCATTCCTAAAGTCACTGAAATCAACGCAGTTCGTGCAAATGGAGAGCTTTCCAGAAATATCGAGGAGGCCGAAGAGCTGCTGAAGTTGAAGCCGAAGAAATTCAAGAAGATGAAGAAGATAAAGGATGATCGCGAGAAAGTCGAGCTGGAAAAGTACGAAAAGTACGTCAGCAGCTCAGAGGACGAGGCCGAGAAGAAGCCTTACGAGAAGCCAGAGAAGGTGAAGGCACCCGAGGAACCCGAGCAAACTGTAGAGATCAAGATCGGCAAGGGTAAGAAGAAGCCCGTCGAAGAAGAGCAGCCCGAGAGTGTCACTCTAAAGAAGACTCCAGTCAAGCCTAAAGAGGAGGAAGTTGTCGAAGAGAAAGTTCCCAAGAAGAAGGAAGAAGTTACCGTAAAGGAGGAGGAGCAGGAAGCCGATCAGCCGCAATACAAGATGGAGCCCTTCCAACCGGTGGACTTTGAGCAGCCAGAGTATCCTAAGGAAGAACTCGAACAGCCAGAGAAACCGGACGCCCCTCAAGAAAAGAAAAAGCCTGAAAAGACCAAGCACAAGCGCAAGGAAAAGGTTAAGCCGGAGCAAGAAATGAACAAAGTCGAGATTGTGCCCGGTGTACCCAAGGATGTTGAAGAAGCACCAGAAGACACAGTGAAGTTCAGAATTCCTGAAAGCGAGGCCCCAGAAGAAGAAAAAACCGAGGTCAAGTTGAAGCCCGTAAAGAAGGTAGAGGAAGAGCAGCCCGAAGTGGAAGCAACTGTAGAGGTTAAAGAAGAAGAGGTCGTGCCAAAGGAGAAGTCGGCATCACCAGAGCCGGAAATCAAGGAAGAAAAACCGAAGAAGAAGTCCAAGAAGGAGAAGGTGAAAGAAGTCAAGCCAGAAGAGGTAGAGGAAAAGACATTCGAGGTCACAGTAACTGAGGAAGAGCGCACCGAAGAAGCTCCTGTGGAAGATGAAAAGCCAAAGAAAGTTAAGGTAAAGGAACAGAAGCCTGAGGAGCAGCCACAAATGGAAGTCAAGCAAGTCGAGGAGGTGCAGGAGAAGCCCAAGGAGGAGCCCGTGTATGAGACTTACGAAATTTCAATCACTGAAACCGAGGCACCCGAGATACCTGAGGAATTCAAAGTGAAGGTAACTGAGAGCCACGAAAAGGAAGTAACGCTTGAGGAAGTCATCGAAGAAAAGGTCGTCACCCGACGCAAGAAGGTTAAGCCGGAAGAGAAGCCCGAGGAATTCCAAGTCACTCTGAAAGAACCGAAACCAGAAGAAGAAGAGGTCGAGGAAACACCACAGGAAGCCACATTCAAACTGAAGAAGCCGGTCGAAGAAGCTCCAGAGGAGGCTGAGGTAGAAGTCAAGCTGACAGCTCCACAACCCAAGGAGGAAAGCGAAGTCGAGGTTGTCGTTAAGAAGAAGAAGCCGAAGAAGAAACCAGTAGAGGAAGAGGAGGCCAAGCTTGAGGTGAAGGTCGAGGAAGTGACCGAAGCTCCAATCGAACAGATCGAGGAGGTTGTGGTCGAAGAGGAGCAAGCCCCTGAAGTGCCCCAAGAGATGTATAAAATCAAACTCACCGAAACGGAACCGGAGGTGAAACCGCAACCCGTCGTCGAAGAAGTGGAAGAAGTTGTGCAAGCCCCAGAGCCAGTAGTGGAGGAGGTCCAAGAAGACTATAAGACATACGAAGTCACCACCAAAGAGTTCATTCCCGAAGAGAAGCCTGAAGAGCCCGAGGCTGTTCCAGAGGTGAAGGTTAAAAAACCGAAAAAGGAAAAGCTTAAAGCCCAGGTCGAGGAGGTACATGAAGTCACTGTAATTGAACAGCCAACCAAGGAAGAGGTTCAGCCCGAAGAGGAGCAGCCAACCGAAGCTGTCTTCAAAGTCAAAAAGAAGGTGCCCGAAGAAGCGCCCGAAGAATTCGAAGCAGAGGTTGTGCTTACCACTCCAAAGGAAGACGAACAGCCCGTCACTGAGGCCAAGATCAAGAAGAAGACAGTAAAGAAACCAAAGGTCGTTGAAGAAGAGGCTGCCATGCTTGAGGTAAAGATTGTCGACATCGAAGCACCCGAAATTCCAGAGGAAAAAGAGGAAGTTCCAGAGGAGGTTGAGATGAAGCCAGAAGAACCATCGAAGCCAGTTGAGGAACAGATGAAAGTGAGGATAATCGAAACCGAGCCCGCTCCCAAAGAAGAGCCCGCCAAGGAAGTCGAAGTTGTTGAGGAAGAACAACCGAAGGAAGAGGTTCAAGAGTACCCGACCCTCGAGGTAAAGGTTATCGAAGAAGACGTGCGTGAGGTGAAGACAGAAGAGGTCGAAGAGGTTAAAGTGGTGAAGAAGAAGAAAAAATCCAAGCCAAAGGAGGAGGAAGCTCCTGAAGCAGTGTTCGCACTTCCAAAGAAGGAGCCCGAGCAAGTACCCGAGGAAGTAGAGGCTGAAGTTGTGTTGACTGCTCCCAAGCCGGACGAAGTTCCGGAAGTTGAAGTAGAAGTGAAGCATACCATACCTAAAGAGCCACAGGCACTGGTTGAAGAAGAGGCTATACTTCAAGTCAAAGTCATTGAATTCCAACCCGAAGTTGTTGAAGAAAAGGTGGAGGAAGTCGTTGAAAAAGTGATTGAAGAAGAAACGCCGGAAGAAGTGAAGATCGTCAAAAAGAAACCGAAGAAACCGGTTGTCGAAGAAGTCGAAGAGACACCCGAGTTCCAAGTAAAACTGGCCAAGGAGAAGGAGGAAGAGGAAGAAGAGGAGATTCCCGAGAGCCAGTTCACGATCAAGCCAAAGAAGAAGAAACCCGTCGTGGAAACCGCAGAAGATGTGGAAGCTGAGTTCAAGTTACCCGTCACAAAGAAGGTTGAAGAGGTCACAGAAGACGCCCAAATCAAGATGAAAAAACCAAAGAAGAAGGTAAAGGACGAAGCCGCAGCTGAACTTAAGATCAAAGTCACCGAGGAGCAGCCCGACGAAGGTCCGGCTGAAGAGATTATCATTCAAGAAGAAGAGGAAGAAGTTCCTGCGCCATACGTTGTCGAAGAACCTGAAGAGGAGGAAGAGATCCCAGAACACAAGGTGAAGGTGATTGAGGAGGTTCCACACGATATTGTCGAAGAAATTTTAGAACAACCCCAAGAGGAAGAGAAGCCCCAAGCTCCCGAAAAACCAAAAGAAGAGGTTCAGTTTGTCGAGCACAAAATCAAGGTTGTCGAGGAGACCCCACAAGAAGTTGTGCAAGAAATTGTGGAGGAGCAAAAGGTTAAGCTTCCCAAGAAGAAGAAACCGGTTCCTGAAGTAACCGAAGAGCCCGAGGCCGAGGTAACTCTGCCACAGAAGAAACCAGTTGAAGACGTAACCGACGAGGCCAAGATAAAGGTGAAGAAACCCAAGAAACCTGTTGTCGAGGAAGCTGCCGACGAGCTCAAGGTGAAGGTGATCGAAGAAATTCCGCAAGAACCACAGATCCAGGAGGTGATTGAAGAAGAAATCGTCTTCGAAGCGCCGAAAGAAGAGGAAAAGGTGCCAGAGGAAGTACCCAAGCAGTATGAAATCAAACTGCACGAGTTCATGCCAGAAGAGAAGGCACCTGAGGAAGAGGCACCTGAGGAGGCGCAATTCAAGGTGAAACCAAAGAAACCCCAGGAAGAGGAAATCGAAGAAGTCAAGATCAAGGTGACGGAAAAGAAGACCGAGGAAGAACAGGTCGAAGAGCAAATTGTCATCAAAAAGCCAAAGAAGCCAAAGAAGGTCGTCGAGGAGGCCGCTGAAGAAGCCACTGTCAAACTCATGAAACCTGTCGAACCCGAAGAGGAGCAAGTAGCAGACGTAATCCTCAAGCGAAGAAAGCCAAAAGAAACACAAGAAGAAGAAGTAAGCGTGGAGATGAAGCTCCCCAAACAAAAGACCGAAGACGCCCCCGAGGAAGCGCTTACACTCAAGAAGAAAAAGAAGCCAAAGCGCGTGGAAGAAGCTGCAGATGTTCTCGAAATCCAACAGGAAGTCATAATAGAACGTCCGGTTGAGGTCGAAGAGGAAGAGATCATCGAAGAGGCCGTCGTCCGCCGAAAGAAACCACAGTTTAAGCCAACCGTCGAAGACCACGACGAAGAGGAGGTCAGTCTGTCGTTGAAGAAACCGCGAAAGATCGATGAGGGAGTTGAAGGCGAAGCCACGGTCACCAAAAAACGCCCCGTCAAACCGATCCAAGAAGCGGGAGAAGAAAGCGCGGAACTGCACATCAAGAAGGAGGAAGAGTACGAGGAAACCGAAGATATCGAAGAGTTCGTCGTCTCGAAGAAACCAAAACCAAAGCCGAAACAGGTTACCGAACTTCAAGACCAGGAGTACACCGTCAAGAAACTGAAAAGACGCAAGAAGAGTGGCATAGACCTACCCGAATACACTGACGTCGAAAACGTGACCTTCCGTGCCAAGTCAACAAAGACCAAAGAAGACGTTGACCAAGAGTTCAACATTGATCTGGACTCGTACGCTGAAGAGGAAATCTCGATGTCGCACAAAGTGAAGGTTAAGCGGCCCATCCAGAAGACGTACGCCGAAGAGGCCGATGAGGCCCAAATCAAAATCATTCAAGACTACGACGATGGCGAAGAGCCGATTATCGAAGAAATCATCGACAGCAGTGACGAGGGCGAGGACAACACCATGTATGACGTCGAGGAGCCCGAAGAATACCAGGAGGAAGAACTTCCACCTGATGAGGTCGAATTTAAGCTCAAACCAAAATCGAAACCAAAGCCAAGGTACTCCGTTCACCACGAAGACGGGGAGGACATCTTGATCGCCCTAAAGCCGAAACGTCAAGACGAGTCTGTGACATACGACGAGGACTCACTCACCTTCCACAAGAAGCGCAAGATGACCCAGCAGATCTTCAACGAAGGTTCTTATCACTTTTTTGCTATGTTCTAATCGTTCTCTTCATATTTTTCTTATCTCTCATCATCGAGTTCATTTTGCTCTCTCACACCACATACGCCAACCCGTCTTTCTTACACATAAATTTAAGTTTATTCGAATTTTCTAATTCCAAATCTAGGGTTAACTTAAAATGCTTATATGATAACAGACTACTGACGCGAGGTAAAGTTATTTATGTCCATGACTAACCACCTATTTACCGCTATTTCATATTTAACCATCAATCTGTCATGCAGCGGTCACTAAAGAGTGCTGCCAAATTGATTCTTTCACAAGCAAATTTTGCATGGTTACCATTTGTGTGTCTAAGTCTGTGAACTGGGGATAACATTCTTTTTCGAAAACTCAAATTTCAGAAGGCGCTTCTTTGAACATCACCCGCGAAGCTCACGTAGAAGGTACGTAGCTAGAGCCAAGAGAAAAAAGAAACACTTCCTAACAACGTCTGTTCTTTTTCAGAAACTGACGGCGAAGAAAACGTTATGTACTCCATTTGCAACTATGTTGCCGACAACGACGAGGCCATTAATTTAGTCGAGGGTGAGAAGGTGTACGTGGTCGGACGACACAGCTCGGAATGGTGGTTCGTGCGCAAGAACCTTACGGCCGAAGAAGGATGGGTGCCCGCCCAATACCTAATGGAACCGGTTGCCTACACCCACTACGTGCAGAAGAAACTGCACGAGAAGATTGACAAGCTTCCAGTGTTTGAACGTAAGTGTATTCTAAACTGTATAAAAAGTCTTATGTCTGACGTTTCTGTGTTTCTATGTTGCGTCCGTCGTTGTGATCATTGTGATTAACCACAAAAATCTCTCCAATACACACAAACAAACACAATAAAGGACCGGGTCCCGATGAGAAACCAATGGCGCCGCGATTTATTGAAAAACTGCAGCCGATACACACACCCGACGGTTACACCGTCCAGTTTGAGTGCAAGGTGGAGGGCGCGCCACGACCGCAGATCGCGTGGTTCCGTCAAACTGCCATAATTAAGCCTTCCCAAGATTTCCAAATGTACTACGATGACGACAATGTGGCCACGCTCATAATTCGGGAAGTTTTCCCAGAGGATGCTGGAATGTTCACATGTGTTGCCAAGAACGCAGCCGGTTTTACGTCAACCACAACAGAGCTGGTCGTGGAGACTCCACTCTCCGACCATGGGTCCGACGCAACCGGCATGTCGCGCAAGAGCATGTCCAGGGAGTCATCCCTAGCGGACATCCTTGAGGGCATTCCACCGACGTTCTCACGCAAGCCACGGGCACAGTATGTCGACGAGGGCACAACTGTTATTCTAGAGTGCCGTCTGGTTGCCGTTCCGGAACCGGATATACTCTGGACATTCAATGGCGAGGAAGTGATCACGGAGAAGAACGTGAAGGTCGTCACTGAGTCCGATATGCACATGTACTGCAGCGTGGTCCACATAACGAAGGTTAAGAAGTCCCAGGAAGGTGTGTACGAGGTGATCGCCACCAACCGTGAGGGCGAGTCTCGCCTGCCGATCATACTCAAGGTAAAGACCGATCAGAAGGAGCCGCCGCAAATACTCGAGCCACTGCGCAACATGATCATTCGTGAGGGCGAAAGCGCCGTACTGACAACACAGATCGTAGGCAACCCGCCACCGAAAATCACTTGGTACAAGGACGGAAAACCGATCAAGGCGAACACCAAATCGGAGAAGGACACTCACACGTTAACCCTTCTGTCACCAAAGCTGCCGCAAAAGGGCGAGTACACGGTGAAAGCCGTCAACCCTATGGGAAGCGTCGAGACCTCGGCTTACTTGACAATCGAAGGTAGGACTTGTTTAATGTTTACAGCCAACACATACAAACTGTATCCTCTTTGTAATTAATGTTGCCTATCTTTTGCTTTACAAACCGTAACCTTTTTCTAATTCTTTCTTTTCGCAAATATTCCCAAAAAACGCAATAGAAGCTGCCAGTGGAAACGCTGAGCCGCCACTCTTTGTCGAACGCTTCCAGGAGCAATCCGTACCGCAAAAGGGCACCATTAGCCTCATGGCCAAGGTGGTGGGCAATCCTGTGCCCGAGGTGAGCTGGCTTTTCAACAACAATCCACTAGAGCCCAGTGAACGCGTACAGCTGCGTTATGACGGCGAAATAATTGAACTCGTCATCACCGATGCCAATCCAGAGACAGATTCCGGCGACTATAAATGCATCGCCAGTAATCCCGTAGGCAATACATCGCACGGAGCTCGCGTCATTGTCGAAGTGGACGAGGTGTCGTTCACAAAGAAACTCAAGAAGAACATCACCATTGAGGAGAGCCAGTCGCTTACACTGGAGTGCGAGACCTCGCACATCGTGTCCACAAAGTGGTTCTTTAACAACAAAGAGCTAAGCGGTATGGACCACAGAGTTGTTGTCGAAGACGGCAAGGTCCACAAGCTATTCATCAAAACAACCAATCTCCGCGACGCTGGCACGTATGTGTGCAAGGTTAAGAACAAGGAGACCCAGTCCACAGTTGAGGTCTTACAGCGAAAACCGGAATTCATTCGCCCGCTTGAGGACTACGAAGTTAAGGAGAAGGAGGACGCGTTCTTCGAAGTAGAGATATCGACCGATGCGGCCGAGGTTACATGGAGGAAAGACGGGGAGAAGCTGACACCTGAAAACAAGCGACTTGAGTTCATCAAGGAAGGAAAAGTCCGCAAGCTTGTCATTCGCGATGCAACTATTCACGACGAGGGCGAATACACCTGCGTCCTGGAAGACCAAGAGAGCACCGCAGAGCTTACCGTCATTGAGCTCCCACCGCAAATCATCAAGCACATGGAAGATGTCACTGTGACCAAGGGTGACACCGCAACATTCGAGATTGAGCTGACCAAGGGCGACGCCTTGGTGAAGTGGTTCAAGGGCACCACTGAACTGAAGTTCTCCGAGCACGTGCAACTTAGCATTGACGGCAAGAGACAAATGCTCAAGATCTTCGACTCAGAGCCGGACGATGCATCAGAGTACTCCTGCCAAGTTGGCGATCAGACGTCCAAGGCTAAGCTTACTGTTGAAGAGCCAATGGTCGACTTCATCGTGAAGCTACCCGATGTCACGCTGGCCACAAAATCAACAGACGCCGAGTTTGTGTGCGAACTCTCACAGCCGGACGTTGAGGTGACTTGGTACAAGAAGGGCAAGAAAGTTAAGCCAAACAAGAAGCACGATGTCTACGTGGAGGGCACAGTGCGACGGCTGGTGATACACGATGCTAGCGATGACGACGCGGGTGAAGTAAGCTGCACAGCTAGAAACGTGACCACATCCAGCAAGCTGTGCGTTGAAGGTAAGTCGGAAAGAACCCCAAAAGCGCGCACCAGATCATAACCATTTCTGTCTTTCAGAAATCAAAACCCCGCCAGTCATAATATCAGATAAGAACCAAACAGTGAAGGTTAAGGAGAACGATGATGTAACGATGACAGTCAAATTCAGCGGGTTACCTCAGCCCGAGGCTACGTGGTCGACCTCGAAAACGGTCGTCAAGAAGACTAATAGAACGATTCCAACTATCGACGAGCAGTCCGCCTCCCTCACCATCAAGAAGGTGGTTGAGGAGGACGAAGACGAGTACACAGTTAAGTTAGTCAACCCAGTTGGAGAGGCTGAAGCCAGTCTCCACCTGGTTATCATGAGTAAGTTCACATTTGCGTTCCTTTCAAATCACAACTACAAGCAAATCCTTCGGTTTCAGGACCACCAAAGGCACCCGGCTCTCCACAGCCGCTGGAGGTGATGCACGACTCCATCACCCTCTACTGGAAGGCGCCAGAAGACGACGGAAAAGCGGAAATCTTCGAGTACGTCTTGGAGTATCAAGACGTTAAGCAGCAAAAGTATGTCTCTTTGCCATCCAGCAGTTATACATTTTCTAATTTTTGTCATTCTAACTCCGAACAGATGGACCGAGATCAGGAAGATCAAGGACACAACCTTTACTCTAACAAAACTGCAAGTTGACTCCGAATATATATTCCGTGCGATCGCCGTTAACGAAGTAGGTCCCAGTCCACCATCTCCACTCTCACCAACCATTCGACTGGTGGCCGAGAAAAAGACCGAAAAGCCGACTGTGCAGCAACCACTTCAAGATACGGTCAGCGAGCTCGACAAGGAAGTGACCCTCTCCTGCGTCTTTGGCGGCATTCCAGAGCCAAAGATCACATGGAAAAAGAACGGCAAGACTATCGAATCGACACACATTCGGTATGAAAACCGTGTATCCAAGTACACAATTGAAAAGACAACCATTGAGACTGAAGCGACATACACCTGCATCGCAGAAAACGAGGTGGGCTCAGTGGAGACCTCCTGCAAACTGACAATCCGCGAGAAGCCCACCATCGAAATCGACGAGAAATACATTTCACAGAAACTGAAGACGGGCAACAATCTAACCATTCCAGCCAGAATTCGAGGCTATCCTCAACCAGAGGTCACATGGTACAAGGAAACAACCGAAATCACCACTACCACCAAACGTACCGTCATCGAAACAACAGAAACCTCGTCAACTGTTACCATTACAAAACTGACACGCGAGGATTCGGGACGTTACAAGGTGACGGCAAAGAACACAGCCGGCACTACCAGTGTCGATGTGACCGTCAAGGTGATCGACAAGCCACAGCGACCGCATTCCCTGGAAATCAAGGAACTGAAGAAGGACACGCTCAAACTGGAGTGGACACCGCCAGTTGATGACGGTGGCCTAGAAGTGACAAAATACATTCTGGAAAAATGCGATCTCCAAAACAACGTCTGGATGAAGGTGGGCGAGATGGACGCGAGCATATACTCGTATTCAGTGCAAAAGCTTGCAATGAATAGCCAGTACATGTTCCGTGTATACGCTAGTAATCCAGTCGGTGTTTCGGAGCCCATTGAAAGCGAACCGATAATCATCGCCAAAAAGACAGGTAGGCTAGTTGTAAATTCGTGCAGTTCGGTGGTTATTAACCGACCGTGTCATTTTGTAGACAAACCAACACCGCCGAGAGCACCGCTCGAGGTAAGTGGCATGACTGAGAACTCCTTCACCCTCTCCTGGGAGCCATCCGAATCGGACGGCGGAAGCAAGATCATCGAATACATTGTCGAAATGAAAGAAGTACACGAGACTGAATACCGACTGCTTGGTAGTTCAAACGGAAATGTGACGAACATTTTCGTGAGTAACGTTGTCAAAGACAAGGCCTACAACTTTAGAATATTTGCCAAAAACGAAGTTGGCATTAGCGACGCATTAGAGACTGAAGACAAAATTATCGTTGGCAGAAGAATAAGTGAGTATCAAAAAAAAAAAATAACGCATTTGCAATCCTAACGCTTTTGCATTTTCTAACGCTTACCGCTAAACGCGTCTAACCCTAGTTCGTCCATGGGAAAATGTTGGTAAGTATGCGCAATGCTTTTCGCAATGACATCTGTTTGTTTACTCGAATTACTAAATTTGCGATTTCTTGTTTAGCTCCTCCATCGGCCCCACAGAATCTTAGAGCTCCAGATGTAACAAGTAGAAGTGTGACTCTGGATTGGGAAGTTCCAGCTAGTAATGGCGGATCCGAAATCACTGGTAAGCAATGAATTCGGCTTTAATAAGTCTTCTTTTCTGGACACCGACGATGATGCTAAATAAGATCGAGAGTCTACGAATTTCGAATCTAAGTCGTTGGGTGTTTGTTTTTTCTCATTTTCTTAACAGAAGCTCTTAAATCTGCTTTACAATACGTGTTTAGAAAATGAGAAAAGATTTGTGTGGTGTATGAGAGGTACAAGAACAACCGACAAGTTTAACGACCATTAGCTGGCGGTGATCAATCAATGTCTATCGATTCTCCTAATGTGCGCACTCTTTAGTTGACTCCTCTTGCTTGTTGGATATCAGTGATGCCAAATTGCCTATTGGTGTACGTCTGGAACTGAATGGTCTTAGCCCCAGTCTTGTACGCTGACATAGTTTCTTTTATCAAATGTTCTTGTATTCTTGTTTTTGTAATTTATCAAATCTCTGGATTTTCATCAAGTTCACTTTTTTCAATCCTACCGGTACACCCACTACATCTAATTACGCTCTCTCACAGGTTACGTTGTAGAAAAACGTTCATCGACATCGACGAAATGGACAAAGGTTGTGACATTGGACGCCCATTGCTTGCAATACACCGTCGATAACTTAAAAGACAAATGCGAATATACATTCAGGGTGTTTGCCGAGAACTCTGTGGGTCTTAGTACACCGGCCACAACAAATAGCATTTCACTTAAAACACACGCAAGTATGTCATCATATTCCGTTGCCGTCGCATCGACACAACTTACTTATGCACTAATGAACTGTGATTTTTTGTGTTCTCTTTAATAGCCGTTCCATCACCACCAACTGGTCCATTAGAAGCCAGAGTGCTTGCAGCAAACGCGCATATCTTCGAATGGGGTATACCCGAGTCTGATGGAGGTGCGCCACTGCTCGGTTATAATATTGCCATTCGCGATTTGCGCAAGACAATGTGGATTGAGGTTGGACGTGTGCCGCCGGATGTACAGAAATTCCAAATTAGAGACCTGCAAGAGAATCATGAATATATGTTACGTATATACGCCAGAAATGAGATTGGACTTAGCGAGCCATTAGAGTCTGAGGAACCGTACAAGGCGATAACAGCGGGTATGTGGACATGCCACATTCAATATGTTTAATGTGCCATCACATATATTCATTCTTGGTTTTTTCTAGGTCATGAGATGTTGCCAGATGAGCCAAGAACTGACATTACTGGCATGAGTACTGAGAACACATCGTCATGGCTCCGTGAACACAACATGGACGCAGACATACAATCGTATGCCCGCGCAAAACTGCTGCGAAAAGATGAATACTTCTTCCGCATTTACCACAATGTCGGGAAACTATTCAAATAATCGCATTGAATAAAATTCAAAAACCCAAAAAAAATAAGAAAATAAAATAAAAAGCAACTAGAAACGATAAGTACACGTGAATATCCGTGTATACACCCAACATGTAGTTTAAGTTATATACATAATGTATTTATTTAAATAATTAATTTATTGCATACTGAAGAAGAATTATTTAAATTTAATCGTTTTAATTTTGAATCTTTAAAAAAATCGTTTGCTCTCTAACAGTATGACAGTTGATTGACATTTCCACCATAAAAATTTAAAACAAATTGTGCGAGCGAAGATATAATAAAATAAAACCAATAAGAAATGCCAATTTGCTGTCCTCTGCCCAAACGAAAGCAAAGGTTTTTTTTTTCCTTTTTCTTTTTTTCGTTGCTCAATTGAAAACACTAAATTCAATTTATACATTTATTTATTCTTTTTGTAAACTGTGATAGATTTTACTGAAAGAGAAATGTAAAATTTTAACACACGATGATGTAAGCGACTCCTAAGAAAAGCTGACGGGTTATTTAATTTGAAAAAAAGAACACAACGGGAGACAAAATATAGGTGCGAGCGAAAAATATATTTTAAAACAACAACTAGAAACGATCTTTTTTTTCATAATTAAATCACCCTCAGCCTTTGTAGAGAGACAATTAAATGTTAACTTACATCATCGTAACGAAACCCCATCTTGTGAATAAAAGCGTGACAAAATAAAGCAAAGTTTAATTGATAAAATATCATTTGTTTATTTTTCGTTTTACGAGTACATTGGACGACGCGACAGTCTACAGGGGACTAGGGCATTGCCTGCTCATCAACTACTCGTATTGTGCGCGCTACTGTTCCCCTCATGAGTAGAAAAGGCCTGTAGTTTTGTGACGATCCCGAAATGCAAATTTTGAAAAGACATACCCATTTCTTAATTTTTGAGTATTGTTAGCAGAGACCAATAGGGAGACAGTCAACTCCCTCGTCTCCCGCCCTTTAATTCATTTTGACAGCGTTTTTTATAACATTTCCCCTCCTGAACAGCTGACGCACAAAAAGGATTTTGTTTGTTTTCAGATGAGAATACGTGTGAACTGTCTATACGGTGGATCTCCTCACTCTTCACACTGTTAGAAGGAGAGGGCATATAAATCAAAACGTAAACATGTGTGAGTAAAGTGAGACAGTGTTCGATGATACGTAAATAACTTTCAGAATTTGAGGTTATGTCTAGTAAAACACGTAAATAACAGTCAAACGGTCGATGGACAAAGGGGAAATCAGCTGTTTGATCAGCTGTTCAGTTGACCATCGGCTTCCTTATTGGTTTCTGATTGTTAGTATCTCGAAAGGGGTGGTGATGTGAAAAATGCGAGGTGTTCAGGCTGGAAATCTAACCTAGACCGTAGGCGTATGATTGGCGTACTCCAACCACTACACCACGGTTCTGATTATTTTATATTTAGGTGTATGGTAAGGGAACGCAGTGTAAGAAAATAAGCTGAGTTCCGTAATAAGTCAATCAAATTGTGCTCTCGGTAATGGGGCAAAATTGCACAATTTAATTCTGAAAGCATATCCAATGTGTATGCATCAAAAATTAAAGTCCTACATTCACATAAGCTCGTCTATGTCTCAATAAAATATTTTATTGAAACATAGAAGATCTGTTAATATGCACGCAAAATATTAGAAGCATTTCTGTAAGAGAGTGATATGTTAAAACATCAAGAACCGAATTCGATTCAATGGGTTATACAGAACGACCATTAAATGAAGGTTACTGCCTGGTAGTACAATGGACCAGTATTTGAGTCTGAGCGCTCCAGTGTAGTTTATCTCAACCTCAAACAAAAAAAATATACAGAACGACAAACTTTTCCAGTCAAGTGAGGTTTTTGTTTGCACTTTTTCTCGTTATGTTCATTTGCCTTTAATGTTTGATGAACCTGCTTTTCAAAATCATAAACTGTTTCCAAGTAGCAAGGTATTAGGGTGCCAAATCTATATATGTAAAATGTGCAATGTGTATACTAATCTAATACTCAAAATATAGTCAATTTTATGTGCGAAACAAAGGTAAAGATAAAAACAATTTATGCACCAATTTTAGCCGCCTGTTTTCTTGCTTCATCTTACGCACTCATTTCTTAAGCGGCTACATATTCACGAACGATATTCTCTTAAAACGCTGAGAGAAAATTCTGCTTTTGACAGGTTGCTTATTTACTTTCTTATGAGATCTTTGCGTACATTCACTTAATTCTGTCCAAACCATGTGTGTTCTCCAACAGTAAGGGTTTTTATATGATGTGAGGAAAGACGGTAAGAATACATTTTCAAACCAACGAAAAAGTACTTTCAAGTACACAGTGAAAAGTACTTTTCTTTTCTTGGAACAAATCTGAATAAAACGTTTGAATTTGGTGTATCCTACACTTCAGCAATCGAAAATCGTCCCAGGAATGGGCAGGGTAGACGCTATCAAGATGGAGGAAATTGTTTTATAAATATAAAGAAAAAACTTTAATGTTGAAGACAAAAACGCAGACTGTATATGCTTTTAAAGATATTTTTTGTTTGCCCCCTGTCTAAGACGTCCAAAGATACGACGATTCTGGACTTTGGTTCGATGTCTCAGGAGGCATCTTTCGAGCTGAGGGTCACTGACTTCCGCCTCAACAAGGAATGGAGACAGATTACTATGAAACTATGGCTGACAGTTGAAATTTAGCTCCCTTCATTCCGTTTTGTTGATCTTATAAGCCTAAACACGACCAATTCTTCTTAAGCACCAACTATAGGTATATCTAATAATTCAGCCTGTTCCATTATGGCAATGATTTGCGATAAGATGAACTTATTCGATTTGAGATTGTTGATAAATCTTTGCCGCTTTTATGGATGATATAAGTCAAGATTTTTTTTAAAGTTTTAACATATTTGAAATGATTATAATGTTTACATCCGAATAAACGAATTTAATGACAATCAAGATTGAGAAAAAATCAAGGCGACTGTAAAGAGTATTATTATATAAATTCTGTATACCAATCATTTGATCACCACAGCATAATTCTTGCATATTATACAAAACTTTCATTAAGAAATTGAAGAGCTGGCACCACTGGTTGACATTTCTTTTATATCCCTCTGTATTCTCAAGCAGTCAACCAGTCGCAAAAATCTCCACCAGATGTCTCTGCTGTCATTTTGGTTTTGGAACTTTTCCATTACATAAAAATACCAAGTGAAGCCAAAATTACGGTTCAAAAGAAAATATTAACCCTTTGTCGATTCGGAAAAAAAAAATAAAACAATTTCTCTTCAAATTTCTCGATTCAATCTTATCAAAGTTATGTGTAATTTATAGCGCTAGCAATACAAGTGTTCCGAATTGAATTGCAATTAGTGACGCCATTTGTTTTCCCAGTGAAATAATCATACTACTTGGCAAAGAAAAAAAAACAATGCAACAATAGATGAACGCGCGCCATTTTGTATTTGCATGGAGCAGTCCGCGACGAATGTATTATTTGTGTCGCCCGCGGCTGTCATTTTTTTCTTTCGTCCCGAGTTCAAGGATAAAATTTTTATACAAATCTGGTCAACAGTGAAAGAAAAACAGTAAAATGTAAACGCTGTAACCAAAGACAATAAACTCAAAGTGAATCGAAAAAAATGACGCAAATTCTCAATCTGTGGATTTTCCCCTGGAATCTACAACGCACATAATCGTTCTTGTGGTTTTTCTTTCTCTTTTCCTGTGATTGGTTGAAGTCGTCATAAGTTTTTTTTGCTAATATTTTTATTATTATTTTCCTTTTGTGGTTTGCTTCTTTCTCGCGTGTGAATTATAAAGTAACATGGAAATGCATGACGTCATAGAAAGGAATTCAAGGTCTTAAAAAAGTTCCTTACTCGGTTTAAAAAAAAAAATTAACTTCCACCGTCACCGAGTGTGGGAGGATAGTGTGAACCATCAAAGAGAGAAAAAAAAGCAATCAAAGAAAAGAAAACAATAAATGGTGGATGTGTATTTGTCGTGACCAAATCCATGCACATTAAGTGCAATTAATAAACGTGATAGAATAAGAAAACAGACACTAGATGACGTCGGTTGTGTAGCGAATTCGGCGCAGGGAAAGTGTTAAAGAAAAACTTGAGCAGTACCACGCATATTTGGGAGGATCACACTCCAATTTGACGAGTGTACACAGAGACAAGCACAATAACAGTGGGAAGTGAAGATGTCCGTGCAGCAATTTTGCTTGCGGTGGAACAACCACCAACCGAATTTTATTTCGGTATGTTCCTCGCTGCTGCATAATGGGACGCTGGTGGATGTAACCCTGGCGGCTGAAGGACGTCAGCTTCAGGCGCACAAAATTGTTTTGTCCGCATGCAGTTCGTACTTTCAGGTATGACAGACGCATAGATAGATAAAATTGATTTTTTTTTTATGTTCGTAGATACATTTTTTTTTTTTTGGTTTATCTTATGTCGGTTTTCCTAACAAAATTGGATTTGGAATAACCACACGCACAAACGTATCAAGGGATAAACACTTTAATGGTGAAATTTCTGACAACGAATGTGTTTTTAAGCGATTACTTGCGCGCTTAATTGTCCATTCGTTGTGGTAGATTTAATGAGAAGTGATTTAAAGTACTGCCTGGGAGATAAGAAATATTCGAAGCCGTTAAAAGAAAATAAAAACCGTTTTTCTTATTGAAAATTCATAAAAAAAATGATTCAATATACCTCTTAAATTTCTTCACGGACTTCTAGCGCGCACTACATTAGAATTTGTCAATTCACATTGCATGCAGATGAGACTTTCAGGTGGAAGTGTTGGCGTGTGTCACTCCAATAAGAAACAAATTAGGTAGCAAATGTTGAATGCGGTCAACAAACAATAATATCCTTAATCACAGTCTTGCTTTAACTGCTAAGGCGGAAAGAATTCGTCCCTATTTAATATTATGCGGCGGAAGGGAAAATTATTTACACAGATTATATCTGAAGCGACCTGAATGTTAGTTTGTTTGCCTTTTTATATAAGATGAATGGATAAGTAGCAAATAATAAGCATAATCAGCGAGTCTCAGGCAAACTCTTTGCTGGTTAAGCATTTAGAGGTAATTGTAGTGAACTTCAAATTTAGGTTATACCTTTTTTGTGCGTTTCTCTGCAACAGGTAAATGTATAAAAAAAGCTTTCATTTCTTGTCTTTTGAGGTTTATTTCTTTGTGAAACAGGGTTTATTAAACAAATTTATTGACAAACTTCGAAGGTAATTATCTTCGGTTAAATAAAAACAAGGGAAAGGGTGAAAGAACCGCTAAGGCAATAAGCTAACTGCAAATAATAGTACTTGAAGTAATACCAACTAATAAGAATTTTTTTATTAAACATTTTCTTGTGTCTATACATATGTATGTAGGCACATAATACCGGGACATTCTATATAAAATATTTCACTCCACCCTTGACTTCACAACCTCTTAAATAAACACAAAATTTGAAACAAATGAAAAATACAGACTTGTATGGTGAGGGCAACAATATTATTTTATTAGTACACACGTTTGCCTCGTTGTTAAAGGTGCAAATCTTTAAGCTATATTCAAATATTCCAATAACTATACTGTTTAATACAAGACTTCAAACCTTTCCCGTTTCAAATTTCTTTCTTTGATAAAATATTGTAACGAATCATGTATTGTCTTTATTTTAGTATAAGTTACACTTTGTGATTGAGAATAACGTTCATTTTAACGATCTTTCGAAAAGATCTGGTAATGTAGACATTCATAATTGTTGCATTGTAAGGACCACCACGAGTTGATTGCTGATTTCATTGGCAACTTGAACAGAAACTCAGTGTGGTATATTGTAAACACATTAACATACTTTTGTTGTGGCCGCCGTGACGTATTGCTCAAGTGCGTCGACTCCTCCAGTGAGGGTCCATTGTTCAATCAACAACTTTCTTTTTCTGGCATCACCTCTTTCAGGTCAATGACATTTAAGCATTGTCTATATGCATGAAGAGAATAAGTGTCAAAGAAAAATGTCTTAAAATTCCTCATTTGAAGCAAACATAAAATTGTATGACTCTTTATCTCGCGAGAAAATTAATGAAAAATAATGGTTGCTTTAGATACCAACTACTTATTCTAGACCAATTCTTGCATGAAATTCTTCGAAAAAATTGTTTAAATTTCCTGAGAAAGCGATTACCAACTTTTCTGTCCAGTTGTTTTGTGTACGGGAAGAAATCCCAGGCATGAGAATGCATATGCAGTAATTCAGTGCTCGTAGGATCATACACATAAGTATTTATTAATTTATACAAATTTTAATGTATAATTATGTGCAGGAAAATTTGGATAACTTTAAGAGTGTCATAACAAATATTTAAGTTCATTATAGTTTTGGGTGAAAACAAAAAAAAAGTGTTTGAGAATCTCTGGTTTTCTACACCACCATAAATATTGCACAGGAAAATGGAAACGAACAGTTCTAGCTCTACAGAGTTATACTTTCAACCTTATATGATAAGGAAAAGATTTCCTTTAAGCAGATATGAACCAAAATTAAAATAATACTTTCTTTTTTGCAATTGAATGAGAAATTAAAATAAGAATTTTATTTTGCAACAGTCCACAAGAGAAACCGGTTTCGTTTCTTTAACAACCTCAAGTCTTTATTTCTTACGAATAAGAGACAAACAGCTCTTTGTTGACTTCAAACGGCGAAGAAGATACATAATTACTATTCTTTGAGTGCCATCGGAGGTGGTACATCGAAAAAGAAATTCTAAGTCCTTTAATCAAAACAGGGACCAGCATGTTCTTCAAATAAGTTAAAACAGGCACTATGGAAATGAAAAAATATATATATTTAAAGGACAAGACTATGTATACAAAAAGAACCATACCACCACATTATCGCTAATTAAAAAGCGAAAGATTTGGTATGCTTCTAGGAACAAGTGGAAAGATTATCTTCAACGAGAGATTTGGTATGCTTCTAGGAACAAGTGGAAAGATTATCTTCAACAAGCCAATCTTGAATCTTTAATAGTGCTTCCACGAATAAGCGGAAGGATTATCTCGCCTTGCCAAACATGAATTCTATAAGGATATGGACTTAAAAAGGCTTTCCAACTTGTAAAACCAGATGTAATTTAAACACTCTGTCGAGAAGATTAATTTTTGGATTTGTGTTTTTGCTTATGATTTGCAAAAAAATCGTGGAAAAAAACCCTAACGACTTTGAACAGGAAGCAGAAGTACGTACGAAAGTCAAGACAAAATATCTGTTACTTTATATTAGCATTTAAATTACGTTCCCTGGTTTTCATATTAGAAATTAAAGTTTTTGTTTAAAAAATAAACCGTTCGCCGAACGGTCATAACGCGAGCTATGTTTGCACTAAACTCCAGGCGTTAGGGAATAATAAGAAGTGAAATATACATTTTTTTCTGAAGAATATGCGCCACAGACCTCTATGAAAATTAATAGCAGGCAATTTTTTGGTGAAGGGTAACAGTTCTATCTTTCCCCCGTTCATCGCCTCTATATCTTTCCCACAAATACTTGTTTTTAAAAACGACGAAATAAAAATAACACAACTTTCCTTACACAAGTCTTCAACCGGAATCTCCAATTCAATGTCACGACTTGAAAAAGATTAATTCAGATGGCGGACCATTGGTTTGAGTGAACCAAGTTTTATGACATTTCGAATGAAATTTAAATGACGTTATATTTATTTTTGATTTCATCAATTTCATCCAACATTTAATAGCTAAGCTGAATATAATTTCATAAAGTTCATACATAAGGCAACAAGCAGCCATTATAAAAAAATATTTTAAAAGTACAATTTTCTTTATAAAGAACGAATTTCATATATTTTTCTAGACTCTCTTTACAACGAATCCATGTCAACATCCAATTGTTATACTAAAGGATGTCCAGTACGATGACCTTAAGACAATGGTCGATTTTATGTATTACGGTGAGGTGAATGTGTCGCAGGAACAACTACCGCACATTCTTAAAACGGCTGAAATGCTCAAGATCAAGGGACTAGCCGAAATGCCCACCGATGCAGCGACCTTAACGAAATCTGAAAGTAAATCTTCATCAGAACAACCTGATCAACTACAAAGTAGTGGTAGCGGAACAGATTCTTTATGGGGCAGTTCAGAGTCACAATTCCAACAGCAACAACCGCAGCAACATCATCACCATCATCATCATCAGCAAAGTCAAACACAACAGTTACATCAGTTGAGAAGAACTCCGTCGCCTCTTGGTGCTGGAACATCACCGGCTACACGAAGGAAACGTTTAAGAAAGTCTTCAAACAACGGTGGGTTATAAAAAAATATTTGCATTGAAATTTTTTCACTTATATGTAATATCTTGATTCGGATCACAGGTTCAGGTGATCGCACTTCGGAAGAGCATGGTGGAGTTGATGGAGGGCCAAATATGAATATGTCTCAAATGAATCCAATATCATTTGGTGGCAACGCAAGCGGTCTCGGACATACTTTGCACACAAAGATCATAAAAGAATCGGGAAGTGGTGATGTTGAAACACATCAACAGGACTCATCGCCTGATAGTTTGGACGATGGTCATGGTCATCCGCATACTATGCAAATTGTAAATACCGAATTAAATTCTTTTCCAGCGTAAAACTCTATACTAATACGTGTAATTTCTTTTTCCAGAAACCTGAGACAGATTTAAGTGTTCCGCAATCCCTGCCCTTGGACATTTCGGGAGGCACAACACCCTCGGAACACGATGGTCCAAATGCCAGTTGTTCACAGTCCCAGTCATCGCATTCTGGTAAGTGAATAAGTCACACACTCTCTCTCTCTCCTCTGTGTTGTGCCGTTTTGTTTAGTCATTCAAAATCGTTTTGCCATATGTGTGCGTATGCTTTATTACTGTCTCCTGCTCTTCTTAACGTATTTTCCATGTGTACATTACTACTGCCTGATCTGCATTTTCCATTTTGTTGTTGGTTTAATTTTTGTTTAAATTCTGACCATTTCACTTCACTTATTGGTTACTGTATTCATCTATGAAATTGGTGCATAAATGTTTACGGACCGCCAGTTCATTTCCTTGTTCGTAATCAAGTCGCGCTTTGAGAGCCACAACCAACAGTACTAATTAAAAGGTTCTCGAACGTTTGTTTTAGACAAAAGACTGCAATTGCATTACAGGAAATTCGCTTGCGACTAGACCACCCATGTCATATAATCAAATAATGCTCTGTAAAGAGTGAGCCATTTTGACTGTTTTGATGTGTTTTGTACATAACACACCGTTGTCTAGTTGGCACAAGTGTATAATTAATTTGTTTTAACCTGGCTCATTTTAAAGCCAACCCAAAATAATGACATTGTTATTCGATTGCCATACCACTACGATCAAACATTTTAATAATTCCTTCTAATTCTGAAAATCGGTGTAGTACTTGGAAGTTTGGACGATTCAAAAACTAAGAATGCGAATTTAGCCAAAGAAAAGTAATTCGAAATCAGCATTCTTTCAAATGAAAGTAAGTTTCCATTTTAGTCCGCCGAAAATTTGTATAAACATTTTTTTAAATAATTGAAATATCCCATATTCCAAAATTTGCCTTAGATTTTCATTTCCGTGTTTATGGTCTGCCTTTTTGTATCGATTAAATTTACGAGAGTTATTTCCACTGCAAGCACACTTAAAGCAATAAAATGAAAAGAAAATATCACCCGATTCGATCCGATCCCATGCATTCCGCCAGTCTTCAATCTCATACCTCGAAATCGTGAGGCCGTTCTTCGTGTTTTTTAAATGACGTTTTGATTGATCATTCGTGTTTATTGAATTCCACTAAATTTAAGGTCTGACCAATTTACCAAAAACCTAACTAACAATTTTTATTCACACTACCCTTTGTTATCTTAGTTCTATGCATTCAGTATACAATGAAACGTTTCCATTGCAATGCTCTGTTTAGGCTTGAGCCTTACAAGCAACAAATATGTGAAGAGTGCTATGCACATTTAAATCGTTGTTTTTCCTATTTCGCCGTTGATTATATGTATTGATTATTGTTGATTCTTTCTTTCTTTTTTTTGCGCGTTGGCCCCGAGTAGTTCCCACCTTTCCTCCTGGTTTTCATTTGGAACCGTACACCCGAGCTTATAGAACTTTTTTGTCTCATTGAGTACATTTCATTGACCGCTGTTTTTTAACGTTAACTTACATAGTTATACTTCTTAAATTGTTTGCTATACAATTGGTATGAATGAATTATTTTCCATTGCGAAGTTCATCAACAATTGTTTAGAGTTTTACAATTTCTTTGCATTTTGGCTTTTGTCCATGAGTATGTACATAAATCTGTTGATTATTTAGATATAAGTTGTTAACATGGACACTCTAATGGAGTTCGTTTGCATTAACCGAGCAATATCTCTCAAATATGCCTCCTCCACTGATCCTGTTTGATAATATATATGAATTTAAGCAATAACCACGTAAGATCAAATAAAAATAAAAAGTGTTCTTCAATCATTCACCATAAATTCATGTTGAGTAAAATCAAGAAAAAATATAATTCATTCCGATTCAGTTCATAAACTTATATTTCTCCCTAGTGACGCATCCAAAAAGCAAAAATATTTGCGAAAAACAGAACAAAAATGTCGTCTTGAATTTTTTTTATTATTTTTGTGTTTGTTTAATCGGAGTACCATTTATTTTTAGATGTTTTTTTCTTTAACTTTTTTGTTATTAAATATTGTAAATCAAAAACAACCATGACTTGCTTTCTTTCTTCTTTTAATCATCAAATAAATTTATCAATTATCTGCCGAACTATTGTCAAAGAAATGCGATATGAGGGGAATTAAGAAGTTGCTTAATCTGCTAGCAATTTTATAAGCAAATTCACGCAACCATTCTAATATGTAAAATAGAGGAATACAATCTACCAGAGTAATATAACATCCAATAAAGAAAAAATAAACATAACGGTAAAACAAATAATTTTTTTCAACAACACATTCCTTGCTATCTGGGATCAGGAGAAGAGAGCTATAGAAAATTTGTATTTTTTTTTTGTTTTCCGATGCGAGTTTTGACGTGTCCTCTGTTTTTAAAGGACAAACTGAGCCCATCGTCACCAAGTTAACTTTCTAAGATCAAAAGAAAAAAATCCTTCTACATAGTTGCTTTTAAGGATTTAATTTTTATTTTAAATTATTTTTGTCTATATATTAAATTAGAATTTCGTATTAATTTTTTTTCTTAAAAACGCCTATTACTCTTATATACTCTTTATATACTTAAACGAAAATAATTGAACTCTGAAAACAAATACGAGCAGTTCTTGGCGGAGTATCGTTTAGTGGAGGTCAAGTAATGAGAGAGATATTTTAATAATTCTAACTACACACGTAGTATACTTTCTTTTCTCTAGAAACAAAACGCAAACTTTACAAAAAAAAAATTAAATCTCTTATAGTTAATTATTTAAAAAAGCAAAAAAAAAAAAATGTAAACAAAAATAGAACTAATTATGGCTCTCCTTCCTCTCCCAGGTCTGCAATGGACGGTCGTTGATTCAAATTATTCCCGATTTTCGCTGTCGTCTTGTCAGCCCAATTTAATTGGTAATGGCAGTACCAACAACTCGAATAATCCGAATGGCAATAGCGGTTTGAGTAATCAGTCAACCAACAATCCCAGCAACAATGGAAATCAAAATCAAACAGAACATCAGCAGCAGCAGCAACAGCAGCAACAACAACAGCAGCAGCAACAACAGCAGCATCGACAGCAACAGCAGAATGCAAATAATTCAAACGGCAATTCCAGTGCAACGGGTGGAGGCAATGGCCTCGGCAATCCCCAGCAACAACAACAGCAGGGCCACATCCAAATGCACTATCAGAATTCTACGTATTCACCGCAAATAATTTCCGTGAACAGTCTTGTTAGTAGCTACTCGCAAAACCTATCAACCCCAACATCTCCGAATGAGTCGGCAATGGTGCAATCGGTGTACAGCCAAGGGCCAACACCAACGCAATCGCCAGTTCATCAAATGAACACAGTTCCATCAGGACTCACATCTGGCGGTGGATCGGGCGGTCCTGGACCAGGTAGTGGTCCAGGTAGTAGTGGCAGTGGTGGCAGCGGTGGCCCTAATAATGGTGGCAACGGCTCGTCGCTCGGAGGGAACAATGCAAGTGTAGTTAATACGGCGGGTGGTGGTGGAGCTGGCGTCGGAGGCAGTAATCAAGTTCAAGCCGGTAGTCAAACGACCCAAACAACAACTGTGAAACGCAAACGTTCAGTTAATCCGCAAGGCGATGAAAATTTCATTCGTGCTTTAGAAGCTGTGCGATCCGGAGGAATTGGCTTTTGCAAAGCAGCCCGTCTGTACGGTGTCAACAATCGTACACTGTGGCTAGAATACAAAAAGCGGGGCTACCCAATCAGTCGACCAAGTATTAAGAGTCGCGTTGTGAAGCAAGAAAATCTATCACCGTCGCCAACCCCCACCAATGAGGAGACCACTATAGAGAATTACGAGCACATCAACCAACCAGCTATTAATATGCAAGTTCCTCCAACATCGGACACGCCGACACCACTCATGTGTACCCCTCACACACACCCGATGGGCGTGATGGGCTTTCTAGATACACGACACATGGAATTTCCCGGTGGCATACACACAATGTCGCGACAACGCTACGTTGATGGCGCTGTAAATGTAAATCCTGCGGCAATGAATCTGCAAAGTATTAACTTCAATTCCATATAGGACGATAATAGTATGAATGCGTTATAGCCTGATTGTTTGGTTACGACCGAAGTATCAATCGATGAAAACCAAGAAAATACAGAAGCAGAACGAAAAACAGAGAATATATATATAATTGGTTAAATTTAAGTATAAAACAAAACACAATGTCCACACAATGTACAGTCTAATTGTTGTATGTTTTTATTTTATTAGAAATAGTTTCTATAATTTAACCACACTCTTCACTAAATAAACACAATATCGGTTTAATGTAAGAAGGCCATTGAGCGAAGGGCAGATTGCGTGTCTGCATACATATCTTATAAATGTAAGGACATCCCTCCTCTCTCCTATTGGCAGAAAATTAAATGTATGTTGGTTGAAATTTAATATATATATATATATATTTATAAATATATATATATACATAAATATATGTAGTCAATTTGTAACAGCTAGATCTTGCAGCTGGTCCTGCCAATAGCGAAGAAATAAACAAAAAATCACCAGAGCGCGCTAGAAATTCCTTAATATGGCGGGAGAGTGAACGGGTTTTATATCTTTCCTCATGGTTTATTATTGTTTCTCTTTCATAGCGCATCTAAAAGAAAACATAACTTTTCTTTTTTACAACTATTTTTTTTTTTAACATACTCAACAAATAATATTTTTTTTTTCCAAAACTTTACATTTTATGTGTATTTTATAAGAGTTTTTATTTAGAGATAGTTTTTTAAGTAAGATCAAAAAGCAAATATATATACACACATATATATATTTATAAAAATATATAGAACACCTACCATACGAAACTCTCTATATTATATATTCTGTACTTACGTTACGTAAGAAAGTGCAAAAGAAAATAAAAGTGAACCTACAAAAACCAGAAATATAAGAACACAGTTTTTTTGTTAGTTAATTTAGTTATAAAATTTTTTCAAGATTGGAAAATCAAACAAATATATATTTATATATCTATATTTCTATGTTTACATATATTTATAGGTATATACGTATATATAACAAAAAACAAAAGAATAACGAATAGGATACAAGAAAACACTACTTTTTACAATCCTAATTATAATAAAATCCTATAAAAGAAATTAAATAAATATTTAAATGTGAACAAGAAAATCTGTAATAGTAAAAACACAAAAAAAGAAGAACCCAATATTAGACTTAGAATATTCTTTTGCTAATACATATAGAGAAAGTGTCCCTTGTGTGAAATTAACAATATAACAAACAAAAGAAAATAAGTAATGCGTCAAATAAAAAACTGGGAATTAACTATATGGAACGCAAAAGAATGAAATCATGAAAACGCATAATAAATTATTGTAATTTTCAATGTTTAAAAACAAAAATAAATATATAACTTAAAAAACATAGGGAAATATTTTTTTATTTCGGTGAATTCAAAATATTAGTGCTAATATCACGTTCATAATATCACTAGTAAACGTTGTTTCACATGCCAATGTTTATGCAGAAAACAAACGGCTTATGCTCTGCTTATGCTATGCTGATTGTTCACAAGTTGTTTTTTTTACTTGAGGTGCACCAACTCAAAAATGTTTCGTATTATATTGAGTGAGGTGAACTCTTTTGTCAGTTGCAACGACTTGTATTTAATTTTCATAATTTTTCCTACCAACTTATTTTCACATATTAGGAAAATTGAGTGCCTTTGGAGTACAAAGTTTGAATGGTCAACTTGTTCGTTCATCTCTTTTCATTCATCTTAGAGGAATTTTCTTTTCTTTTTTTGTGGTGTTTTTCCAAAATGATAAAATGCCGTCAATGCATGCTGTTATTTCAAGAACATTTTATAGTTGTGTCTTATTGTAGAAGCGAAAATGATTCCCATAACCTATAAATACTTGAGTTTGAGTTAACTTCTGAAAGAATGCATTTCCTCCTTTCAACTCACTTTTGAAATCGCAGCTTTAAAACGTGTTAAACTTCCAAACAACGTTTGCGCTCTATCCGTCCTCACACTTTTTTTATTTTACATATTCTCACAGGACCACTCCAAGCATAGACAACGAAAATTGTTAGTTGCTTTAGCCTTAAGTCTAATTAATTTTTTAAAAATTATGTATACGTTTTCAAATATTTTTTTTCATCTTCATCTTTTTTTGAAAATCATTCCAATTATACATCTTCTAATCTTCTAATATTATCCTTAAAAAAGTACTCTAATTTTGTAAAAAATTTGCTTTCTCATTAGGAACCCCACCAGCTACTGGTGTCGCACCAACTGTACCTAGTGTAAATGTGATGGGCAGCAAACGCAATCGTGTTCTTGTTCGTCAACCACGTGTGAAACGAGACAGTGATACAGCTAATCAAGTATCACCAGAAACAACTCGACTTGAGTTTGATACATTTGGAGGAACTGGTGTTAGCTCAACATCAACTCATCTGCTAACCGTGCCGCCTCGTATAGAACGGCATGCATCTGAACCGGCGCCCAGCCTAACACCATCGTCTCCGCATCTACTTTCTGTGCCACAAAATACTCCATTTTTGGTCAAGCAGCATTCACATCCACTTTTACCGAGCCAACAAAGTCCAATAGCTTTGTCATTATCAACTGCAACCCCATCGCTTGGAATCGGCCTACACAGGCAGCATTCGCACCCGCTTTCATCCACAAATGTTGGACACATATCAATTTCCGATGCCATATACCCGCAGGTAACAAGCAGCGCATACGTTATAGCGGGAAATGCGGCGACACCAGTATCAGGTAACTCTTCTGGAACGCTCAATTTTTCGCACTTGGTCACGCAGCCACAGTCAACCTCCTCATCATCAATTAAACAAGAAATAGAAAACAGCTCCCATACAAAGCTTGGACATTTGGCATCTACGCATACAGCATCGGTGATCCTAATATCAGAGTCATCGAGTTCGGCTCCTACATCTGGGCCAGTTACAGCTTCACCTATGGGCAGCAGTTCTTTTGAGCACATGCCCACGCTGCGTGTTAAAAATGAAGAGCTTCAACGTTCTGTGTCATCGCCGCAGGTAAGAGTAGAACATTAAACCTACCATGTGCGCATAGTTTCTGAAAATTGTCTTATTCATCCATTACCTAGACTAACAGAGAGATTTTGAATTTGGAGAATCCCCGTTCTAGTCATTGTCCCGTTATTCGTCCAGGTCCAGCCTTAGGATGCAATTTTTGCTGGAACACCATTGATGGTCACGGGAGAATACTGCGTCGAAAAACCAAATATCACTGTCCCGAGTGTCAGACAAATTTATGTATTGTGCCCTGCTTTCAGGAGTATCACGAGCGTCTCTCCACAGACAACACATCCACAACCAGTGACAACAGCAAAAATTATTCATCTGCATCCGCGACCGGTGGTACGCCTGGCAGCAGTGTAAGACACTATTCGAAGACAGAATCCATATAAATATTTTACGAATTTAAAACAGAAATACGATAAAATGTCTTAAAATTGTATACATTTTACAAATCGACCCAAGAGGCCGAGAATATACATTTGTATGCGTTTCTTTGATGAAACTTTTTTTTTCTGAAGCGGCGTATCAGCCACGTTTAGAGCGAAAAATCTGGATACGAGACGCTCTTTTGTCTCCATCCTTGAGGGAAAAATTTTGTATACAAGTAGGAAGAAAAGAAAAAAACACAAATCAAAAAGATACAATAAAATAAATTGTAACTTTTACTCATACATTACTTTGAAATGAATTTGTGTGTTATTTATTTAAGGGAAACTAAAATCAACCTCTGGTTAGGTACGATTTAACTTTGAAAATTACAAACATCTAAGCTAAGAATATTATACACGCAAATATATATATTTTGTAATTGTTGTAAATTATTTTCCTTCTTTCTCTGTGGAAATATTAAAACAACAAAAAATGCATACCTAGAAACAATTTGATGAAACAAAAGAAAAATACAAATACAAAATATAAGTAATATCTTTATAACAGTTTTATAGGCAAATTTGTAAGCTAAAAAAGCAGATATCTTTAATCAAATTTTGTTGTTAATTGGATTCATTGGACATGAACTATATTAAATGTATTTTTATATCATGAATCTATACGTTGTTGAACATTTGTTTTTTATATTTGTACTCTCTAATGAAAGATAATGCAACAAGGAAATGAAGAAAAAATTGTGAAACTCAATCATATATTGGAAATGATTGGTTGAATTGAATCTACGTGGTTCAAAAGATGACATTTTAGGTTGGGCCTTATGCCTATCGTTTTCAAATTTGCTTCAATAAAGACTATTCCTTTTTCTTTTGATATTTCCAAAAAAAGGGCCGCTATTTACTGTTTTTCGTCGTAAAATTTACAAAGGTTTTATTTTCTTAAGTCAATTTACTTCATACATATATTATATGATTTTTATAAAGAGGTTTAAAGTCACATATGATACTATTACTTTTCTCATTCTTTAGGAACTAAATTTTCAAATAATTCCAAAAAACACCTTACACCGACTATACATCATACTCTTCCCCACCCAAGGGGAAACAACTTTTTTCGTGGGGGTCTATCATTCTTAATTTAACATGCATGACTTCTGCTAGAAACAAAATAAATTGTAATTGACCAAACGAGGGCATCATTTTGTTTATCAGCTCGAATAGGAAAAGACAAATACCAAATGTCATAGGTTTTGCTAGTGTTGTCTTCTTCATTTCAGTAACCTTTCAATATCACGAGTAACATATCCAAATAACTTATTTGCATGATTTAAATTATACTAAAGAAATTTACCTATATGACTTACGATTAAAAGGTAATAGACTCTTCTAAGAAAACAAAAATAACCAACGGAAAGGCAATTCACTTAATTGTTTGTTTTTCGTTTTTTTTAAACTTATCAAAGTATGTATGCAAAATATATTTTTCGAAAATGTTAGATCAAAATTGTGGAAGGATTGAAATGGTGACACAAAATTTCTTTCGACCAATTCTGTATGAATTCAAATTTTGTTTAGTTTATAGCTATTCGCATACTTAAACAACCAATATGTGTATATGTTTTAACTCTTTTGTATAAACTTTGAGTTGTTGGCTGGTTCTTAGTACCTGATAAAAGACAAATTATTAAGGAAAATATAACGAAAAAAAGATCATATATATAAATGTTATTGGAATTATACATATAAATAAAGAAATACATGAATACAAATGAAAAATTGTTTGTTTATCTACTTCACATTAGTGCAAAATGAGGACATACATCTGCTCCAATAACCCCCTACATAGAGTCCGAAGAACATAAAAGAAAAAACAAAGGTCTATTACATTGGAAACATTAATAAGAATAATACTTGGCAAGTGAAATGGTGAATTGAAACAAAAGTTTATCATATATCCGTTTTATTAAACGTAATTCAATCTAAAGAGCATAACATTTCACTTCTTCTCTGGTG
Organism: Eristalinus aeneus; assembly: GCA_955652365.1. Classification (NCBI taxonomy): domain Eukaryota; kingdom Metazoa; phylum Arthropoda; class Insecta; order Diptera; family Syrphidae; genus Eristalinus; species Eristalinus aeneus. Next base: position 62,418,534 of record OY019134.1, on the reverse strand, counting down.
CAGTTTCAACTTGCACAGCAGGTGGATTGACGCTACGGAAATTTGGAAACTGTTCCCAAGGAGCGGATAAATCGAACTTACGGAACTCTTGGGCCAATTCCAAAGGTTCACACACAACACGTTTCTTCTCATCATCATAACGCAACTGAAATGAAGATTTTTTTTTATAAATGTAGAAAGAGTCAATTATGCGAAAGACCAAATACCGAGATAATTCAGTTGTATGGCGGGATCTATCATAGGCAATACTCAAAAGCTATATCAATTTTTTAACTCTGAAATATGTGTTGCTTTTTTTGGATCAATATTTCAAATGAATTATCTTGGTACTGAGCGATCTTTGAATCTGAAATGAAGTATACCTCAACATATCCAGAAAGGGGAAAGTCTCGCCGCTGTGGATGACCCTCAAAACCATAATCTGTTAGAATTCTTCGTAAATCAGGATGGTTTGCAAAGAATACACCGTACATGTCCCAAATCTCACGCTCGTACCAATTTGCACCCTTGAAAACTTCACAGGCTGAATCCAATGGTGTCAATTCATCGGTATAAGTCTTCACACGTATTCTTGAGTTATATCGCAGCGATAAAAGATTGTAAATTACTTCAAAACGATGCTTTCGACTGGGCACATCCATGCCTGCAATATCTGTGATATTTGCAAACTGCGCCTGATGATGATCCTTTAAGAATTGCAAAACAGGAACCACCCCTTCTGGGCAAATGAGAACTTCGAGTTCATCACCAGCAGTTAGTTGAACTTTCTGCACATATTTCGGAAGGCATTCTGCAACGTATTTTCCGAAATCCGATAAATGAGACCTTGATGCTTCATTTGGCTGACGAATTGTTGCTAAAAATATAGTTTATAAATTCGTTTGAACATACACCGTACAGCATTTTATTTGTTACGTCGGCTCTCGGCACTGGCGAATCGCACAGCAGAAAGACGGATAATTGGGGTAAGTCCTATGAACAAAATTATAGATTAACAAAGTGTTAAACCAAGCTTAAAGCAATGTTACCATTTTTAACAACCACGCCAGTTGCCAATTTGGATCCAAGATTCCTTAGTAAGGATGCCATTTATACTTGAATTTCAAGAAAAACTTTTCAGGAATCAAGATTTTCCTAATGGCAACTTTGACAGATTTTACATAATAACATGGACATACAGCGGCTTCTTGCAGAGACGTTCACCGGAATGGTTTGAGACTATATATCCTTTCTTCTCTTTTACTTGTAATAACAATACTTGTTGGCGAAGGAATCATTTATCAAAGTTAAGTTAAATGAGTAATGAGGAAGGTAAAAATACCGTTTTACAGAATATATTCACAAAATGCACAAATCTATATTAGCAAAATGAAAATTTATGTTTCATATAAAAAAGCCGCTGTATAGAAAAAAATGTGACGAACGTTAAGCTGTCATTTCTACAATTCAACGCGTCCCCCTCAAGGTGCAAGATATCCGAACGAAACGAATCGAAAAATATTTTTGTCGTCCATTTCCCATTTTTTTTTCGATTTGTGTGTGGCCAAAGTGAAAAGTGGAAAATTCTCAGCGGAACGTCTCAAAATAACAAAACAATTCCAAACAAAACTTTAACTTCAATCTCGGAACATAGGAAATTCACAAATATTCCTGTTTACTTGATTTTGTCGGAATTGAATTCCAGCTGAGCAAATCCATAAACTTCTAAAAATAATGAACCATCTAAAGTGGATGGGCCATACGGCGACCATCCTTGATATTCAAAAGTCCCTTAAAAATGACTCTGCCACCTGTGACATTACTATCGCTTGTCGAGGGAAATCAGTTGTGGCACATCGGTTCGTACTATCATCATGTAGTGACTTGCTTCGTGACCTACTGTGTGATATACCCGTTGGACAAGAAGCCACCATAATGGTACCCGATGTCAAAGGAAGTTTATTGGACAGTGTTCTCAGTTTCATTTATATGGGGGAGACAAGTTTGTCGTCAACAAATCTCTCGGATTTCTTGGAAGCGATTAGCATCCTAGGCATTAAAAGCGCCATTAGCTTTGAATGCGCAAATAGCACTTCTTTAAATAACATTAAGAGTGTTACAGAAATGACGGAAATGGAAGAGGAACTAATGGAAGCCGAACCGGAGCAAGAAATTGTCGAAAAAGTTGAGGAGGAGGTAGGTCCTTTGGCAATTGTCCAAGACTTTGATTTAGTGAAGCTATGACAAGACGTATATAATTAACTTTTTTTCGTAGGATCAGACAGTTACTGAAAATAATGGTGTACGCCAGCTTGAATTTCTGGAGGTATATAATGAGCAGGAGAAGATTAGCTATACCATCGAAAATATAACACCAACGAATCCAAATGAGTACATATTTACGGAAAGTTCTGGCACATTCACACTGACACCAAATACAAAAATTGATTCCCATGAAGTTGAAACACTTGTGGAAAAGCCTGAGGATGAGACTGCGATGATGGAGCACTATGTCAATGATCCAATCGGCGACAGCAGTCAAGCATCCAGTACTGATATGAAAGATGTTAAATCTATTAAAAAACTAAAAGATGAGTTTAGTGAATTTCAAGCTCTTAGTCCAGTAGACACCAAAGGATATCAAACATTCAATGAAACACAATCTGCTCGCGTGGAAGCGTTAGAAAACGCCGTTCTTGCCGTCGTTGACGAAGGTATGAGCCTCCAAAAAGCTGCCATCAAATACAATATATCAAAAACAGTTCTCTGGCGTCGAGTGAAAAAGCACCCGCTTTACATGAAAACAACCCGCGAGAACCCAGTTATCACAGCGGCATGTGAACGCCTAAAGAATGGGGATTCATTAAAAAGTATTAGTCAGGCGCTTGATATACCGATGTCAACACTCCATAGGCATAAAGTCCGACTGGCGCAAGAAGGTCGGCTTCCAGAATATGTGACGTTCAAGAAACGGGGACCAATGTCAAAAGAAATGTTAAAGGAGAAACTAACAAAGGCAGTCCAAGCTTGCTTGGGTGACGGAATGTCTCAAAATCATGCCGCAAATGTATTTGACGTTCCAAAGAGCACACTGTGGCGACATTTACAAAAGAAAATGTTCCGATCGGGGAATTCAAGCAGCATCAGCATCAAAGAAGAAGTAGTCTTACCATAGTCAATGGTCTGCTGATGATATATTTGATTTGTGTAATCAATTGTGTATGATGCTGCAATGTGGGAATCCTTATAATATTTACAAAATGTTCGTTTCTTTCTTTAAATTTTTTTCACACAAAATGTATGTATTATTAAAATGAATAGTCATATTTTGTAAATAAAACAAGTGCTTGAAGCTATGATATAATTGTTTTTGTAGCTATATAACTGGTGCATATATAAATGTTTGACTTGACGTATGTTGCAACGGTTTTTTGCCATTTTATTTATACAACCTTTTTAAAGATAACAAGTGAATAGAATTTATCTATATGTAGTTTGATATAATCAGGTCACAATTCAAAGGCAAAATCTTTCTCTTTTGAAAACATGAATGTGTTTGGCTAAGTATTTCTTTTTTCAAACATACTATATGCATATTTAAATGTAAAAACATTCCTTGCCTATGAATGAATGAATTTAGAAGAATGAATTAAAAATTTTTGATTTATTAAATTCCATTAAATTCCTTGCTCGAGGGTGCACAAGTATGGGTTTTTGTTTTAGTTGATTACCTCTTTAGCCCTTTTCCCCTAGATTAAACAACTAATCTATCTAAATACCAAAAACAAACTAAGCCAAACTGATATCTTGTTTTAAGGTACAATCACTTCATGTTAGTTGAATTCGAAGCCCGTGTAACTCCTCTATATTCCATTTGTCTCGAGTGTAGTATAAATCCACAATGAGCCATAATGATTAACAAAGCCAAAAATAAGAAACGAATATACGAATATACATGACGACATGTTCGGACTGAGAGGCGCTTTTGACATTGAGAGCTTTTTAGAAATATGAAATAAGTAACCAACACAGAGATTAGTCTTGAAAAACTAGAATGAACACTAACAAACCACCAGCAAGCTCACTTGACTGATTTTTATTTTGTACTACAGTGATTTTGTTTTGTTAGTATGCGTATTATTAGTACTGTTTAATCAACTAAAAAATAGTAAAGAGTGCTTTCCAAATACCCACAAAAAAAATTAATAATCAGATAGTTTAGTAAATTAAAAATATCACATACATATAGTTTTGCAATGTACACCTAAGTCTGTTTTTACACGGTAGATTGGTTCCAGAAGAAGCCGTGCAAAAAAAAACCGTGTAAAAAAAGACAAAAGACAAAAAAGACATTGATTGATTGATTGCTCTGACCAGTAAATTTTATTGTATGCACATAAAGGGAATTCCCCTAAATTAGTGCTATTCACATTTGCTTTGACCAGTAAAAATTGCTTGTACGCGCTAAAAGGGAATTCACTTAAATCTTTAAGCTAGTGTTCGCAAACTATCGATAGCACTATCGATACTATCGATGGTTTCAGACTTTTTTCTTTCATAAATACTTTTTTGTGATATGAACATACTTCGCAAAAATTAAATTTGACAAAAAAATGGAAGTACATAAAATTTCAAATCGTGCTAAATGGAATAAAATCGTGTAAAAAAATTAAAAATATTCAATTTTCAAACCGTGTTATATCAAAACCGTGTAAAAAAAAGACCGTGTAAAAACAGACTTAGGTGTACATTGAATTAACTAGTCTTGGCTTAAGATTTGCCGTCAGAGACGTCAAATTTAAAAGCCTCGATCTGCACCTGCACAAAGTAATAGTTCTAAAATAGAGGGGAGCCGGCATTTCGTCCTCGGCATATGGCAGCATAACCTGTTATAACATTTAAACGTATCTACTCAGCACCGTCCATTATACCCTTAATAGGATATACAGTACCTCACAAAATTGAGCATACATCTATTATTACTTCATATTCGTGCTCTTTTAAGGCCGACCCCTTTTTTTTGGTATACAATCATAGCTGAATACGTATCTTAAACAAGAGTATATGCCTAATTCACAGACAGGCGACTTCCTACCGGTACTTTTCGCATGAAAAAGGAATCAACCCCTGAAATCGACACACAAAATTGAGCATACAGATGTCATGTGTGCGTTATACATAAGCTTCGCAGAATCGATACTTGCAAATTTGTTCAGGAATGAAGCAACAAATGTCCCTGATGATCATTTCTGCACACGCTTTTGAACTGAAAAGACCGATATTCTCTTGTTTGTGCAAAAATATGGAAAACATGCGAAAACAGACTACTTTGTCAACGAGAATGCTCATAATTAAGCTATTTTTCGAGGGGAAGTCGTTGCGAAAAATAGGAGAAACTGTACGGCGATCGCATGCAACGGTACAAAAAATAATAAACAATTATAGATATGAAGGGATACTTAAAAAAACAGACCTGGAAGGGGAAGAAAAAAATTGCTCTCAAAACAAAACGATCGGTATATTGTTCGGACAATCAAGTCCACTCCAAAATCTAGCGTTCCAAAGTTGACGGCTGAGGTGTCATCCGTAATTAATAAGCCTCTTTCAGTGGAAACCGTTCTCAGAGTCATGAGAAAGAATAATTTAAATGGTAGGTAGGTATAGGCCCAACCAAATTATATGAGAAACAGGCCCAAATCATTAGTTTTGCTCCTCCGTGTTTAACAGTTTTTTTAACTGTATAACGGGGACTATTTTCTTCATTCTTTGGTCTTCTTACGTATTCCCGACGACCCTTGGACCCAAATAAGACTATTTTGCTTTCATCGCTCCACAGAATATTCCTCCATCTCTCCTTATTCCAATCTTTGTGAAACTTTGCGTATGCCAATCTTTTTTGCACATGCTTTTTTGTCAAAAGCGGTACTTTTCGCGGGCTTCGAGCTGGTAGTTTAGCCTCTAGAAGACGTCTTCTAACCGTCACAGCACTCACCGGAAGTTGGAGTTCATCCCTTATCTTTCTGGAGCTTTTTGAAGGGTTCTCCTTTGCCATGTTGATCATTTTTCGGTCAGTTCGCGTAGCCGTGACTCTTTTTGGACCGCGTGTTTCGGGCCTAGCTTTCCAGTTTAGCGCATTGCTGACCATTTTCGCTGAACATCCTATGATTTCCTGAATTGAAGCATATGTTTTTCCCTCCGAACGCAATTTTTTTTATCAAATTCCGCATATCTTCGGTACAATGTTTTGATCGACCCATATTTCTAACTTTAAAGTATGTTAATAAAAGACAACATATACAAAAACATTCACTTACCAAACAAGAATACACAAATATTTTTTAAACTCTAAATGACCAAAAAAACACTGCTATTTTTATGAACAGGCTTCAATCAACAGATTTCAATAAATGAGTGAAAAAAGGAGAAAGTAGCCTTATTTTTTATTTCTGGTATGGTATCTTAGTTACCGGAAAATACAATAAAACCGGATATACATTTGAAAAAGGATCTTCTCAGAAATATGTTGCTAATTATCTAAATCGTATAACTACTGCTATTTTTCTGAACACAGCTGCACATACTTGTGCATGAAAGATACGTTTAGTGTTACGTTGTTGTTCTTGAGCATATGCAGTGTTCTGGGAGGTAATTCCCTTCCCAAATTTTCACACTGAAACTGTTTAGCATTGTTAGCAGACCATTAACTTATTCACGATCGATTGGGGAAAAAATGTCACCAATATATTTGGAAATTACTGTTTTTTTTTTTCTTACTTTTCGAAACAGTCACCGGATCATCCTAATTCGATGAAAGTGTTTTTTTATATACCCGATCCTTACACTAAAGGTAATGGTTTTCCTGATACGAAATTTTAACAGTTTCAAAATCAAGAGAATTCTCAACTGATCGTCGTTCTCCGCAACGTTAATTGTATTTCATCGTAGAATCGCAATCGGGTATATCCCCGATTTAAAATTTCATTCATTCATTTGTGATGAACGCTTTGTAAAAGCTTTTTTTGACTTTAAAGCTGTCAATGTGTTAAATATAGTTGGCAATAAATAGAAAACTTCAGTCATTTCGATTACGTTTTGGTGAATGGTTTATAGTAAGGCGCGTGCTTCACGTAGTATATATTCGAATACAATTTTGACAATAAACAGTTTCGCGATCCTAGTTTCAGTTTAATTATATTTAAAATGAGTGCGAATACTGCTTTTACTATTCACGAATCCTTTGCCAGTAATTTGGCGTTCGCTGACAACATATTATGGGATGCGTAAGTGCATGAGTAATTTATTTTGTGCATGTGTTGTGTATCGTTATATTGCGCTTTAAGATTGTGAGGTTTAGCCGAAAGATGCTAAGTACATTACATGTACAATAAATTATTTTTTTTTTAAATTTTGTACAATGTAATGAACAGAATTTTTGGATAATGCGGTGCAATATATGCTAAGTCTTCATGGTTTAATAAGTACCTGTGAAAATAAAGCTTTGATCGTGATATCATCTTGACGACAAGTGTTCATATGAACATATTCACGCATATGCACTGAACTACCATGGCGAAATGGGTAGAGTATGACACTCGCACGCTTAAGGTCCCAGGTTCGATTCCCGGGCTGAACACATCTTCTACTCGTGAAAGAAAAGTATCGCGCGCAACACGGGTAGTTGAAGTGCAGGCCAGTTGTGGCGCCTCCCAATGAATATATAAATTAAAGCAAACGTAAAGTGAACCAAATTTAAAGCAATCCAGAGTTTAGGTAGGAACGACGTGATAGTAATAATCGACATCATAATAGTTTTATATGTTCATGTTGTAGAGGCGGTTTAAAAAATGTTAACGGAGGAAAAGTGAAAAATAAATAATTTAAGGTTCCACGTGCCTAGCTGCAGAATTTTCTGAGGCGTACTCAGAAACAAAAATTAAAATTTGCGTTCGAAAATATTCTAACCATTCTCTTAATCAGAACGCCAGGAAAGTGCAAAAATGTAAAGGGCAAATTGCTAAGAAAACGTTATACACATGTCAGTTTCCTAGACTACGAATAAACAACAAGCCTTAGTTTTAGCGCTGCTCACGAATACAATGGCAATGCCATGGGAGTTAATGCAGAAAATATATTAAATGTCAAAGTGGTTTTAAGAGATAGTAAGATATTTAGAAGGATTTAGGCGAGTGCCAACTTTTACCTGAAATATATGCTTAGATTCTCATTCATTGTATAGACGCTGTCTTCCGTCAATCAAATCAAAGCAAATCAGAGCTTATTCGCACTTAGGCATCCTCAGCATTATATATAGAATGCAGAGCCACATTAAGGGAGTTCATTCGTGTGTACTGAGAAAAAGAGCAGACCAAAAGCGAAATCCTGAAGAACTACACTAAAAGTTGTGAAAAATAAGATTGCATATACTTATTCGCTTGCTCTCTCCCGGGGTGGTATAACATAATATTATAGAATGTATAAATTCAACGACATTCTGTTCATTATAACAAGCATGTTTAGCATGGGATTTTGGCAAAGAAGGTGAATAAAATGGTAGACCATTGAGATTTTCAGGACTCATAAAAAAATCGGTTTTCTCACATACTGTGGTACCGTCTTTCTGGCTATGCATTTGCTTTGCAAATGAGGCCAAAAATAATAATTGTTGGCGCTACAGTCCAAAGGGGAACCAGGGCCTAGCTTGCTCATCAACTACTCGTGTTGTGCGCGCTACTGTTCTCTCACGAGTAGAAAGGACCTACAGTTTTTTGCCGACTCCGAACGGCGAAATTTGAGAAGCTTCCTTAGACAGTTATTACTCTTTGAGTGTTGTCAGCAGCTCGAAAGAGGTGGTGCCGTGAAATATTAGAAAAATTGGTGTTGAACTGGGAGTCGTACCTAGATCCTTCGGCGTGTGAGCGTCGCACTCTACCCACTACGCCACGGCGACCACGAGACCAAAAATAATATTCATTAATAATCACCAAAAATGGGATGTAGTGTTGCCTCGAGAAACACATGTGTAGTTGCTACCTGTTCAATGGCCATATTTTGATTGTTGACGAAATTTTTGCGTACGCTACTGCCATTTGGTGCAATGGACCAGTTTTTGAGTCTGACTACTCCAATGAAGTGCTTGCATCAGAATTAAGCCTCATCACTGATGTTTGCAAATCTCGAAAGAAGTGGTGTCGTGAATACTGCACGGCATTCCATTCAGAAATCAGCCGCAGAATTCGCTTTATAAATTTCTCGAAATGAAATAAAACTTAAAATTACGGTTCTGAGCTACCTCTTTTGAGAACATTTCACTATGCTTGTTCTATTACCACTTTCAACACAAACATAAGGAGAGTGATTTTACCTTAAAACGCTATAAATTCTTCAAGATCATGATTATCGTTAATGTTACATGTTTATATTTTGTCTGATTTTGCGAAAATGATGTTACTCGTTTATGTTGTTTATTAGGTACTCCCCAGATGAATTTGATGTTTTTAAGGAAAAACTAAAGCAACTCTTTAGGGATCCGGAGGATGAAAAAGCCAAAAAAGCCATGGTAAGTTATGTTTTTTTTTATCTACTCGTTTACACACAACAGTTGTTTTTTTTTTATCTTGGACAAAATTTTAAGCAGAACTTGTATGAACCTTATTTTCACATCAAATGTATTTTCTTTTAGGAAAAGCGTCGAGAAAATATCTACGAGCATACTATAGAACAAAGTAATTTAGTTGTTTCCGTTTCTTTCCCAAGCTCATTATTACTTCTTTTTAGCAAAATATACAAACAGAAACCTTTTGACTGCTTTTATTTTGGTTACTGTTACTGAAGGGACAACTTACATGGAAGCCAGAGATGCAACTAATTTTTCGGTACATTTGATTGTACGAACACGAAAGTGTATAAGTAAGTAATAAAGTAAGTGCGACTTTAACTCTGATCTCGACTCTGATCTGATTGTTTTTTAGAGGAAGACGACAGTACAAACTGCTGTATGGTTTTTATTGACGAGTGCGGAAACGTTTATAAAAATTGGAAACATTTTGTTGAAACAAATTCCTTACCCAAAGGCGTTGCTTTAGCACCAAAGCATGGTGTTTACACATATTCGGAAGGCTCTGAAGTAAGTGAATTACTTTGTAATCCTAAATTGATCTTTAAGTAAGTTTAAAAACTTACTCTTGTATTTAGCTTCAAATGGAGTCCTGGCCAACACCACAGAGTGGATGGGAATCAAAAATTTTAACAAGCGTTGATTGTGCCGCTGGAGTTGGAGGATTTGGAGCAGCAGCAATAACTTTGGCAGCAGTTTGTACCATACCAGTTAGTGCGCCAGTTTTGGCAGGAGCAGCGGTTGTAGGAATGGGTTCTGGTCTGATCGCTTCAATTCGATCATCGATGCAATTATATAAACGATCAACTCACGAACAAAGCATATCTATTACTGACAGTGAATCCAGGGGATGTTGGTTGGGAGTTGCATCTGGAGCATTGGCATTGACATCTGCTGCTGCAACAAAATCTCTATCAAGAGCTGCTCTTGCTGGGCGAGAAGTTTCTTTGGTAAGCGTAAATTTAATTTGGTTATCGTACTTTTTATTTGCTTCTTCAACACGATTTTAGTTTCATGAAACTATTGTGAACGGAATGAATATCTCGACAATGCTTATATCTGGTACAGGTGTAGCGAACGGGATTCTTGACTTAATATTGGTAAGAATTGTATGTTTGTAGCATTTTGCAATTCTATGTTGAATTGTTTTAGAAATATTCGGATGATGAAGATATATCCTACCTAGAAGTTGCGCAACTGGCTGCTTCTTTAGTCATATTTACACATTCCGTTTACAACTTTCGCTTGGCTTCCACTATAGTCAGTCAGACGCAAGATTCTAAAGTAAACGCCTATAGAAAAGAATTAAGTAATAGACAAAGGTACGAAGCTGCACTTTCGTGAGATTGTCAAATATTAAAATGATAAATGTTTAACTTTTTTTTCAGAAAAATGTTCGACAAAATGACAAAGGAAACTCTGCGTACACGAGGTACAAAGGGTAAAGTTGATATAATTCGATTGATTAATGAAGTCCCCGATAATCAGTATCTTAATGATTTGCACAAAGTAAACAAACAGTTAAACGAAAAAAACGTTCGGTTTGCAGCAGGTAGCGACGGCAAAGTTGTCCTCAATGAGGATATATCTGTAAAACCGGCTGATCTGCGAAACGATGTTCAGGTGAATCAAGGTAAAAATATACTGCCAAGTGTCAGCAATCCCATACCAGAGTCGTACTCGTCCAACTCAAATCAAGAAACTAATAGCTTAACAAGTATCGCCTTTAAAGACGACAGCGACATGTTGTTAAAATACTGTATAGAAGCATATAATTTGGGTGAAATGGTGGTTCTAAACTCAGACACTTTTCAAGATGGTGTTTGCTTTGTTCTTCAATGTTTGGGTGAGAGAATGACCGAATATCTGTTGAGAAAAGCATCCGAATTTATTGAAATGTACAGAGAACAAATTGAGGAATGTTTAAGGACGACAATCTATATTGATAGAGTTTTGTTTGATTTGTTTAACAAAGTCAAACATCTAACTCTACAGAAACTGGAAGAAATCATACAAAACGTATTTCAAGAACTTCTTACTTTTTACCAAAATATGTCTTTTGATGATGGTCAGGCTACAGTAGTCACATGCACACAATGCAATGGTTTCTATAGGATAACTAAAATATAAAATTAGTTTTATTAATTACACATAAGTTCGTCACAAATTTACTGGATCAAATCCATCATGTGCCTTACGTTGTGGACATATTTACCAACACAGTGATTTTGTTTATGTAAGATGTAGAATAGAAATAGATTGTATAATTTAAACATGCTTTTTTTCGTTTTATTTCTGTGATTTCGACTTTATATTTCATTTTGTGAAGCATGTCTTGTAGCTTCGGAAATTTAAATTAACAAATATATTTACAATTACACTTCTATGAGAAACTTTTTATTGGATGATCTTCCCAGAAAATGCAGAAGACTTTTGCACCTCGTACTCAAGTCCCTAAATGTAAGCTTATGGTTTTTACTATATACATTTATATAGATTCCCAGGACAACAATAAGTCCGGACCACAGATATCTGAAAAAGGATCAATTGCAATTGTTGAACTATAAAAAGAATACAAAATTTTCTTAAACTTACTGGATTGTAAACGGTTTGCTAAAGAAAAGAAACGATATGGCTATTGTAACTGCCTTCCGTGCGGTTGTAACAGTTGCTGCAATCGGAGCTCCACTCGTTCGTACTAGTGCTAGAACAAATTGTATGCCCAGGTATCCTGACAAACTAAAAAGAAGGGCATATCCAAAGGTTTCCTTTGGATACTGAACAAACCGCATTAAGTTGCATTAATACAAAACAAAAACTATATAAATTTACCTGTAAAGAAAATTGTAGTCCGGGAAATAGATTTCCAGTCAAGATCATTATTACTAATAGGTAACAAAATCCCAGTCCGTATGAATAAAGAACAACTTCACTACTTGGGGCTTTGAACTCACGCATTGCCTTTTCCTGAACATTACCTATTGCCGCATCGCAAAGTAATGCCATAGAAATCATAGCAACACCAAACGTATTAAAATTCGGCGAGACCTGTGAGTCGGTTAATGTAAACAGAGTAAGGCCCACACACATTGCGATTGCTGCAAGAAAATCTAAAGGGCCGTATCGTTTTCCTTGGATTAATATACTTCCGATAAGAACAGGTATCAGTTTACAGCACTTGAAAATGACTTGGGTTGGATAATTCAGGTACCCAAGGCTGGAATTTGAAAGTCCCATCGTTCCCAGGGTAAGTGCAGCCAAAATTAAATACGTCTTCATTGGAATACATCGTTTTCCCCCATTATTCTCTAATTTACGCTCAAACAATCCGAATAAAATATAGTAAAAAAATTGAATCAGCGTTAAGAACCAACCGAAAGGCTTGAAACCTTCAAGGGTAAAAATAAGCTCTTGCATGTAGCCATAAATGATGTAAAGACTAAAGATTCCAGCACAGCAAAGCAGAAAGCGTGTTGTTTGATTGTAGTGAGTAAGTGTAAAACAGAGTATTTTTAATTTATCATTCCCGGCATTTTTACCGAGCAACGTGTAGCCTCCTTTTTCCCGGTTACTGTTTTTACTTATGACGATCGCTTCATCCTTGTTGTGGGAATTCATTTTTACCTATCTGACGTTGTTTCTCTTTAAAAATCCATTGCCGGCTTGCAACTAACTATAATTCGAAATTATCTCTTTAATTGAACTGATAAGATGTGTTCTACAATTGAATCACACAAATCTTTTCGTATTGGCAATGTAATCAGTTGCAGTTATGTATAGTTTTGTTTACGTCTTGTCATTCAAACACAACACATGTCAGTGTTGTGTCAGATATGAATTTTTAATGAAGAGTTAGATTTGCAACCTCAATATATGTTTATTCATATATATTTTTAGATATCTACTATAGTGAAATAATTTAAATGTCATTTGTTTTTAATGAAAGCAATATTGTTTCTGCTTTAAAAAAAACACTACCTTTACGAGGTAATGCTCTTTAACAAAATTCATTGAACAATGAAAATTATACTTATAAATTCAAAACTTATGCATAATAATTCATGTTTCTGAGTTCTCCATTTTTATTATAATCAAGGATATTAGGGTTAGAAATATTTTTTATAAAAGATTTATCATACATATCTGAGAAATGATTATATTGCGTGTTGTTTATTATGTCTGAAGATCCAGATCGTGTATCTATTTTAACAGTGATATATCAACACAGGATCGCACTTTTATAATTCATGTTTATACAGATGTTTAACCATCTAATGCCTTATGAACTTAAATCCTTCGGGTACATAAAATAACCTTAATACAAATGTGAAATAAATACCAAAAAACTTTGAGCGAAAAAAGTGATACGAAATTAATTATGAAGTTAAAATAATCTTTTGTTAACTTTGTATTTTAGTTTCTGATGGTAGCACTCCACAGAGTCAGATTATTTTGTGTATTAATTTATTGTCTACATGCATCATCATTGTTTTGGTGCTATTTTGATATGGTGTTTTAAATAAAAAATATTAATAATTAAGAGCAATAAAAAGAAAATGTTTGTACCCTTACTAAAATGCATTACTTAAATTAAACACAAACTGGTTTGTTTTACTATTTCAATGATCTAATCCGGACCATCTGTGCATTACCAAATACAAGTTGTAAATTTTTCCTCATATTTCCATTGCGAATGTACCTTAAGCTTTGAAAGTTTCGCACTTTACTCGCGCTCTTCCACCGGTGTGTGAGGGAAAACTACGAAAGACTGAAAAATGGCGTTCGCTTGATCTGACAAATGGAAGTTTGCGCAAAAATTTTAGAAAAATTTCTTTACAAAAGAAAATATCGTTAAATACTTCATTTTTGCTAGAGTTTTAAGAAATGGAAGGTCCACCTCCTCCAAGAGGTATAGAGTAACAAATAACGGATGAATTTTAAATTTTATTAACTTGGGACACATTGTCCTTTTTTTCCACCATTAGATGCTAGCCTTCGCAATATAATTGATAAACTGGCAGAGTTCGTAGCGAGAAATGGTCCAGAATTCGAGCAAATAACAAAACAGAAACAACAAGGAAATCCGAAATTTGATTTCTTGTATGGCGGTGAATACTGTAACTACTATGAGTGGCGTGTGGCAGCCGAACAAGCCTGTAAGATGTTTCGATTCATGATCACAGTTTAGAGTCTTTTGACTGGTTCTGGGATAGTTTAAAGTCCCAGGCATACTTTTATGAAGACTTAAGGTATAAGTGCAATATAATAATGATTAAGTTTACTTGCAGTTCTGAAACAACAAGGCTCAATATCGCAGGGTCAGTCACATCATTACCATCAAGGAGGGCAACAGCAGTCACAGCAGCAGCAGCAGCAACAACAACAGCAGCAGCAACAGCAACAGCAACATAGTTTCCATGAAAATCAAAATGTGTCGCAATCAGCACAACATCATAATTTTCATGACAACCCAAATATAAACCAGGTTGGCCAGCAGCAAATGGTTGCAACTAGTGTCGGTGTAAATGTATCAAATTCGGGTTACCAGCAGACCCAGTCGATGAATATGAACCCACAAAGCAACCAACCCAACTTATGGGGCAATGGACACAATAGTAATCAGTCCAATAACAACGGAAGCTCTATTAATATAACTGCACAAATCGAAGCTATCAACATGCAACAGAACAACTTGCGAAAGCAAATACATCAGTCGGAGTTAAACTTATCCGCCCAGCACTCGGTATGCATTTATATTATAAATTCGGGGAAATGAGAACTGTTTTCATATGGAACGCTTCTCAAGTGATTGCTCATTTAAGTTTTGTTCTTTTTTTTATTGAGTTTAGGAGAGTCTTTAATTTACCTTCAGAGTTTTATTCACGAATGATGCATATAACTTTGTTCAAGGAAAACTTTCTGGACAGCATTTAAACCTGCATAACCTCATGCAATTTATCTCTCGTTTGCATTTGATTTCTCCTTAAAGATGTTGGTTGTACTGTTAAATAATTTTATTTCATTTGAAAATACTTTCGTATTCAAATGTATCAGGAAGTAGAGAGCAACATTTCTTGTTTGGTTGGTTTGTTTTGCCTGTGAGAAGTCTTACCTGCTTATAAAACATGAAGTGAATCTTCTTAAGTGGAGAGAGTACATACATACGTAAATTCGATGCAAAAATAAATATAAATTTTCTTGTAGCGAAAGTATTTTGCATTGCTTACTGAAATTCACTAAAGATAGTATTTTCTGGTTCTCGTTTTCACCTAAATGTGTATAAGATAGTTAAGGTTTCTGTAAAATAGAACCCAAACTGTGAACTCAAAATCGGCACCAACATAATGTGGGGTTATGATAAAAAAAATATTCTACGATTCGCGTATTATGTGCAGTCTTCCTTGAAAAAAAGCAAACTATTTATAGCACTACGAAATCGAATTTGAATTTTAGTTGAATTAAGATGAATCCATATATACATTACATTACAATACATTACCCAAAAGTAAGCCAAATACTTCTTTCTTAAATGTTATTTAAATTTGGTCGTATCTTATGTATTAATCGGACTGCTGTCTAAATGGTTCGATCGTCTCCTTTTTAATCAAACGGACTAATCCTTGTTGTCCTTTTAAGTGGATTCAATCATGTTACCGTGAAAATAGTGGAGTGTGTTAAGTCTTTCTTTTCAGAAGTGATGACTATGATCCATTGCACCAAATTTCACAAGCACAAGATCTTCACAAAAAGGAAAATCTACGTTCTTAATTAAAGAAATAAATCTGGATGCTTAAGAATATTTTTATTCAATATAGAAAAGAGATGGACGGTAGTAAACTGAACAAATCAAATCCAATTTGAATTTTCAATTATTGTTATTTTTTTCAAATTAGTTATTTTTGTGTGTCGTAAGGAACATATTTTATATACACATCTAACTGTCCAATTGTGTAAATACTATCAGCAGTCGTTAAAGTTTCAACAGTTTTAAGTTTTTTTTTCCGGGACGTTTCGTTCTCTGCCGTAGCTGTTGACTAAATATATGTTTTATGTGTGATTATAAAAAGATTAGTCCGTCATTTTATGCACATTAAGAAAAAACAAAAGCTGTTTTAAAACGACATTCCCTCGTTTTATGTTAAAATTCTAACATCATCGTTCGCCATGTCATTACTCGCAGTCCCTTTTCTAAAACATGTGTTAAAGATACCATCGTCAACGTTAATCAAATGAATTCGCACAATATTACTTCATCATCTTCGCAACGTGATTGCTTTTGCAAATAAGTTTCAATATTACTTTTACATTTTCTTTCCGCGCGTTAAAATGGAAATGTCTCTTCTTGTGAGTGATGGGTTTCAATGCAATAAGTTACCTCTGGAAAAGCACAATTTTTTTGAAAATTGTTCATATCGGCTCAGCGTTTTTGAGCACATATACCAGAATAAAATGCTGTGCCATCGCATTCCCGACAGAAAACATTTTTATATCAATGTAATAATGGATTCGTTATATTGGATAGCCAATTATGGTTATTCGCTATTAAAGATGTTAATGTTTATCTAAAATGTTTTGTCTCCATCGGGTATTTGTAAGGGCCTATTTACAGCCACAGTTTTAGTAATCGAGTTGATTTTCAGCATACCATATGTAACATCCAATCGCTCTAGTTCGCCTTTAAGATTCGAGTGCTTTTCTATGTGTCTGAAATCACTGGTACATTACCGACTTGTGGAAATGCCCCAGCGGGACGTGTTTCTAAAATATTCTATTACTTTTACTATTTACATACATATATTTACAATTAATTCGCAGTTATTTGATTAATAAGTCAAAACTTTTGTATTTGGAAATTTTTTCTGTATACGATTATGGTATACAAATAACTTTGCTGTCACGAATGTGTTGTCATCCTTTCGAACTTCACTCTACTTTACTTGTCCCTCTTAGTCGTTCATATGATTGTTTTGTAAATTCATTTTATTTCTACGTATACCCTTGGATTTATTTCTCTTTCGGTTTTTTTATACATGTTTTTACCCTTAATTGTAAAAAAATACTTAGGCCTTGATGCAGCAACAACAAATACAAATTGACGAGGCGATCGAAGAAGCACAAAATCGCAGTTTGGAAACTCAAGCCGAAGAGAATGACATATCACTCTCGGAATTTGACAGTGTTTTACAACCAATCATTGATGCCTGCACAAAAGACAGTATATCAGCAGGTAAATATACAATTGTTGAAAAAATTGAAAGCATGTAGACTAAAATAACGTTAGTAAAATGATATAGGCTTTTATAACTTATGCAAATAGTTATTATGACTAATGACATATTCTAGTATATTTTATACTGTTGTCTGTTGTAAAAATTTAAGGCGGTTGTAATTTGAATAATTTCCCTAAATGTTCACACATAAACCTGTTCAATTTTAGTAATTACTCTTGGAGTCTTTTGAGAGATTCAGAGGCGATCTTCTCTTAGGAAAGGAAAAAATGCTTTAATGTGTTGATTTTGGAAGATTTTTTTTTGTCTTGTTCGATTAACTTACTTTCAAATTCCTCGTTCAGAACTAAACTAAACACAGTAATCAGAATTTTTAATATATAATATAACTCAAAAATTCTGTTTTTATAAAATAATGTCTTCCTAGATCAGTTCATTTTCATAATAATTTGTTAATAAGTTATACAAGCCTTTTTTTTGTAATTTATTCGCTTGCCAATAGTTCTGCTATTTTGCGGATACCTTCGAAATGGAATATACTATTCTGTTTCACATGGTTTTTCTTTGTTTACGGATAAATGCGATTGCTAAAATATATTTACTTTGAAAACATTTAGTTGTCCACTCCAATGAAATATTATTTATTTGAAATAATTTCACGATTGTATAAACGAATTTTCTTATAGTTATATATTAAACTTTTATGTTTATAAAATCGATTGTAAATTAAGTTAATTTTTGTAATTGCAATTTTAGGCAAAAACTGGATTTTACAGCATTCATCCGACACCGCTAAAAACAATGTCGTATTGCAATATCTTTTAAAGAAGTACGCGTCCGATAAGGGTTTACTCTTTGTATTTGAAAAAAAAACTTCATATTCCTTTTTTTTATTTAATCTACACACAATATATTACATAGAACGAACATATGCATATAAAAATTAAAAAAAAAAAAAACGTTATCTGCTGATGACTCTCCCAAGAAAAAAAAATTCAAATGAGAGTGATCAAGACAAGGAAGGAAGAGAATTTGAATATTTTGCCACTATAACATTTTGAAATTAACAATTCTTAGCTACTTTTGTTCTTAAATTATGTTTTATCTTTCAATAATATCGTCGATTTTGGTTTGCCTATGTTTTGTTGTGAATTTACGAAAATGGTCTGGGAAATTGAAAAAAAAAAAACGATATATCTGGTGTACATAGTAATGAATGTATACTTAACGAAAAACGCAAACAAAACATTTGGCTTAGTGAAGCAAAACCCAAACAAACAATTTCTTTCGTTAATTTATTTTTAGGGCATTGTTAAATGGAGCAACATTTACTCAAAAGTTACATCTAATTTACTTAGTAAATGATATATTGCATCATTGGTAAGTTTAAAATTCTTAGGTTTATACTTATTTTTTGTGGTTTAATTTTTATGTATCCAACTTATCTATATATTGTAGTTGCTCCTTCTTAAAAGTGTGCTTCTGAAAGTTTTTCTTTTATTTAAATTCAGCTACTTGTTTTAATAACTTGTCTTATTGTGTGGTCAATTTTGATAAATAAAAAAGAATCATGTACAATTTGTGACAATTTGCCATTTTTTCGGCACTGTTAAATCGATTGATTACCGTTAGATTGAGTGTAAAATTTTCCGTATTCAACAGTATATTTTCTTAAATCGGATTGGTGCATCACAGAAGTGTGGGATTTTTTATATTCACATAAGTCATGTCAATAATTTATTTATTATAACAAAAAAATCCTTATACCAGCATAAATGAAATGAGTTTTGTTGAAGAAACAACCATTTATCACATTTCTTATTTCTACTTAAGCCCAATTGAAAACAGTGAAGCAAAAGGGATACTGAAACAATATGACAAATCTAAGGAAGAAAATAAGCATAAAAAAATGTCAGAAAATGTTTTGTCAAACCTATACTCATGTTAATGCATGTGTTATCATAATAGTCAGATGAATCGTTTTTTCTGAAGCACACTCTTTAGCCGCAACCGGGTTATCATTTATTTATTATAATTTTAATGATTTCAGTGTTAGGAAAAATGCCAACGATTTGAAAAATAGCTTGGAAAACGTTGTAATACCAATGTTTTGCAGTGCTGAATTAAGTAAGTTCAAAAGCATTTATAACTTGGGAAGAATGTTTGTATTGAATCTCTTCTCTCACTCACAGTTGCGACCAATGATCAAAAGAGTAAATTGACAAAATTACTCTCATTATGGGAGTCAAAGGCTAAGTTCTTCGATGCATGTGTCATATCAAAGTTAGGCTCACCGGATTCTTCGATGCATGAGTACAAAACCAATCTTATGAACATACATCACGATATTGTAAGCAACTTTGCGCAATCGACAAAATCAACGTTAGATGGGTACAAAGATTTACATTTTTCGTATTTCCGGTAATTTTCTTGGGTTCATCTTAACCGATTTAATTTTATAGGTATCAGAAGCAGCATCAAATATTCATTCAGCATGCGACGCAACAAATCGCAGTACTTGAGCAGCAAAAGCAATCCCTTGAACAGCAGTTAATAGCGGCGGTACTGCCCAGCGCTGCAATAATACAGCAGCTGATTGACCCAAAACAATTGCAGTCATCGGCAATGGCAGCAGCAGTTTCCAGCAACATGTTGCAGCACAACGAGCATATGAATGTTCCCATTAGGAATCCATCACCGCAACCCCTTATGGCACAGAAAGTTACAATGCCCACTGACCAAAATACTTATTCGAATCCACCTCAGACGTTAGCCAATCCAGGACCTGAACATAATAATCAACCGCTGTTTGGGAACCTATATAACAATCAGCAAGTGCTCAAACAAAACCCTTTTGCTCAATTTAACAACACAAGCGGGGGGAATAGTAGCTCTTCTAGTGGCAATGTAAACAGCAGCTCAGTGGCGAGTTCTGTAGCTCCCAGTAGCGGCACGAATGTTCAGGTGCCAATGCAACACCACAATACCTTTCCATCGGTTGCACAAAATCCGTTTTCAAACATAGTTACTTCGAATGTTCCAAACGACAACAGTGAATATGGGACGACGATACCTAGTTTTTTAATACCCGACCTATCGAAACCGCCTCCTGGTTTTCTTACCCCCGGTGGAGCCTCTGTACCACAACCCCCTGTCAATGCAGTACAAACAGTGCCCGCTCCATTGGTCATTGAAGAGGAGCCTAAACCCAATGCCCCGTATTATGATTTACCAGCCGGCCTTATGGTATCTCTTATTCGCTTAGAGGACTATAGTTATAAACCATTAGACCCGGATGAAATCCGTTTGCCAGCTCCAACGCCACAGAGTGAGCGCCTAACAAACGCCTTAGCTGCATTTATAGCACCCCCAAGTCACGATCGGCCACGTGATAAGTTAGTTTAGAAAACTTTTGTTCTTACAGATGTGCTAATTGTTACTTTTCTCTTTTTGTATGCACAGCGAGGGTTGGGAGAAACTTGGATTGTATGAATATTATAAAGTTAAGAATGCTGCCAAGAAACAGAAAGAGGAGGAACTGAAAGATGGATTAAGAGAACCATCTAGATCCCCTAGTCCCATTCTTCTAGAGGTAATGAAACCGAAAAAACAAGCTAATAAACGGTGCTACAGGTAATTCACGAAAAACATAAGAAACAATTTCAAATTTGCACCATATTAATTTTTGATTGTAGATCAAAGAGTCGGAGCAGAACACCACGTTCAAAGTCAAGATCGCGATCACCTCGGCGTTCTAGATCTCGTTCCCGTTCTCCAAGTAACCATGAGAAGAGTCGCAGTCGATATGGAAATTCAAGAAATAGATCTCCGCGAAAAATCTCACCACTTAGAGAAAGGGAGAGAGATAGGGAAAGAGATCGTGATCGCGATCGTGAACGCGATAGAGATCGGGAACGGGACCGGGAAGCTCGTGATCGTGAGACCCGTGATAGAGATCAACGTGATAGAGACGGACGTGATAAAGACTCACGCGATAGAGATAGTCGTGATCGAAGTAGTACTCGTCGGGAAAGAGAACGATCCATAACCCCTCCCAGTTTCTTGTAAGTTTTTCTATCAAACTATTTTTGAGCTAAATCTGAACATATTTACTTTAATGCTAGTGGCGGGAACTATAGCAAATCAAATGAATTCATTGAAGAGTCAAACAAAGGCCATCAAATGCTGATGAAAATGGGTTGGGGCGGATCAGGTGCCGGTTTGGGACCCAAGAATCAGGGCATTGATGCGCCTATATCTGGAGGAGAAGTGCGAGATCGTAGGGATATGTATAAGGTAAGTTGACGTTTTATGAAATAAAAGAATAAATCGATTAGAATGTTTTGTTTTTCTCTTAAGGGCGTTGGCATCAACATAAATGATCCATTTGAAAATTTCCGCAAAAACAAAGGAGCTGCATTTGTACACCGCATGCGTACAAGAGATGAAAAAAGTTGAAATAGTATAAATATATATATAAATAAATAAAATGTTTTATTTCCACTTAATGTCACAGAAAACTACCATAAAATGTAATTAACTTGCAGATATCACGAATTAAGTTAGTTCGCAGAAATCTTGTTTTCAATTCGAATTCTGAAAAAATGGGCTTGCAATATTGAACATATGGGCATTCTGGAACATCCAGCGCCAATTTCATTTTGATGAACGGTCAGAATAAAATACGAAATATCTTATTTAATTTTCAGTAGCTTTATTAACTTTACATTGTGCTACGCTTCAATGTTGTAGGCAGTGTTGTGAGCTTTGGCGTTTACTTTGCTTAATATTTGAGTTAATCCTGTTCCAGGTCCACACTCAAACGTCCTCGGGAAATCCATTCCTTGCTTGCGTCCGTAAATCATGTGCAAAGATTGTTCCCATTTGACTGGCTTTACTATCTAAAATCAAATACATTGTAAATTCAAAAAAATCCGTCAAAGTTTGGTAGTGTTCCTCACCTGGGAAGGCAATTGTTTAAGTACATGATTTGCATTTCTGTAAGTGCGTCCATCTACATTTGAGTACACTTTTATAAGAGGATCACTGAGTTCTATTGAATGCAGGGCTTTTGTAAATGGTTGCACAGATGACTCCATGAGAGACGTATGAAAGGCACCACTGACAGGAAGTCTTTTCATTCTTCTTATCTTAAAATGTTTAGCATTCGTTTCCAGATATTCCAGTGCTTCTATATTTCCTGCAATAATTTTACAGTGCGGGTAGAGATAATTGCTAACACCGCATACCGGGTTTTCAAGACCCTTTTCAATGCACCACTGTTTGGCTTGGCTACATGCGTCTGATATTTCCGAGTCTGGACCAAATATAACCATACTCATGCCACTTTTTACCTTATCACATGCAGCCTGCATCGCAATAGCACGCACTTGAACCAGCTTTAAAGCTTTATCAAACGGAATGACACCAGCAAAAACTAGGGAAGTTATTTCGCCCAAACTGAACCCAGCAGTCCCAACGCAATTTTCTATCGCCCTTGGCCTTTCCTCACGCAGCTGCTCCAGTGCGGCCAATGATGTAACCATAACTGCTAGTTGAGCATATTCGGTTTTGTCGAGTTTTTCCCTAGGACCCTCGAGACACACTTTCAGCAGGTCATATTTCAGAACTTCATTGGCTAGTTGAAATATTGATCGTGCTTCAGGAAATCGCAATAACGACTTGCCCATGCCAACATATTGCGTTCCCTGTCCTGGAAACAGAACAATTGTGGCATCTTTCGGATCTAAGCGTTGCCTGTCGATGGATTCTGTATGGTTTTCACGCATGAATAACGCACAGCGTGCGCTTTGACTATCAATTTTCACTTTACACTTCAAAAAGTGAAATAATTTTCGTCTCAACATCTCTAGTCAATATAGTATTTTTAGGTAAACATGAACTTTATGCGGCAATTTGATAAAATAAATTTTAAGGCAAAAACATATGGTGACATCTGTCATTTTTTTTTTGTCTTCGCAACAAATCGAGAATGGAGTTCAATCTTTTGCACTTTTGAAGAGTTACGTCATCAAGACCGCTTACTCCTGTGTATTTGCAGTTGCAGTAGAACTTTTAGTGCTATATTAAACAAAAAAAAAAACATTATGTATATGATCGCCTCTTTGCTGAACTCAATATATACCTAGGAAAATAAAAACACACATATGGGTTTGAAAACAAAATTTATTTTCAACGTGCGCCTGACATACTTATACATGGCGCCCCCTGGTGGAGTTTTTTTTAATGTCTTTGAGTACATATTACTTTGACATTTTCAGCAGTAGTATAGAGAATTGTATGTAAACAAGATGTGTCGAAAGTTAAATTTAATTAAAATCAAAAAATTCAGTCCGAAATAAATATTCTTTGCAAAAGCAAAAGCATAGCTGGATCAATTAATATGAGTATGAATTCATTGCATACACCTGACTAATGACATTTGAATTTGCAGACGAAAGGACATAATAATAATAATTGGGTGGCGCTACAGGCCATAGGAGGACCAAGGCCTAACTTGCTCATCAACTACTTGTGTTGTACACGCTACTGTTCTCTCACGAGTTGATGGACCTACAGTTTTTTGCCGACTTCGAGCGGTGATGTTTAGAGAAGCTTTTTCTTAGACGGTTATTACTTTTTGAGTGTTGTCAGCAGCTCGAAAAATTCGAGATGTTCAGCCGGGAATCTAACCCAGACCTTCGGCGTGTGAGTGCCGTGGCACTACGCCACGGCGGCCACGAAAAGACATCTTTGCAAGAAAATTATTTAAGATGAATCCGAATAGAAGGAATATTTCTCATTGTGGAGTCCCTATCTATGGCCCAATTTCTGAATATAACAAAGACTGCAACCTCGACAAGGGCTTGTAGTCTTTGCTGTATTCAAATTTGTAATTTTACAGGTGAACCAAAGTTTAAGATTAGTAGTGAAGTGCAGACATCAATTTATGTTCTGGGGTAGATCGAACAAAACGCCTACAACTATCCTTCAACGACACCTAATGCGCCAAAAATAATTAACTGTTAATTAAAATAGAGAAGAAAATGTTGGCATAAGACAAGCTCGTACATACAATACGAGAATATAATAAAATCTGAACACACGAAATATTTCCAGAATTTATGAGCAGATATTTACTTTTTTCCCAGAGATGCTATTGGATTTAAAAACAAATTTTTTAAAATTTAATTTGTTTTTTTTTTTTTTTGTAACCAAATGTGCCAGCGAAATTTTGCAATCGGTTAAATAAGTGTAAACGATAAGAAAACTTGCTGCATCATATCGAAAGACCTGAATAAATTAAGGAATGAGGGAATGAGGGAATGAATGCACAGAGGCGAAAACAGCGGACATATTACCTCATTGTAAAGATCAAGTTAGAAAAACCTAGAAGTTGTCTTTTGTTGCTGGACTAATCATTGTGGAGTAACAAAAACATACTTTAAGAAGACAGTAAGGTTGTGATTTATTTTCCAAGAAGAATAGAACACTGCGGCGACAGATTGATTGGGCGGGACAGAAAACAGATTTGGGTCTTATGAAATCCGTTATAACGTTGCTTACTTTATTGTTTTGACTCCTTAACCATTTAATATGGAGCTTTTGTAAGAATTTACAATAACGGAAACTTTTGTAAAACAAGAAGCAATTGGTTGAATATTTGTTACGGATATGAACTGACCTTCTTTTAGGACATTCATAACTCTAAGACTTGCTATTAATCTGGGCACCATCGTGTGCACTGTTTAAGTTTACATAATGAAGTTTCGTGGATGCAAAATCTTAGCGATCATAATGAAAAATGCTCCAATTCGGTAAAAATCTTTAAAAGACGTGTAGTTTCATCTGGCCCTATTCTCGTACAGCCCTTAATAGTATAAAAAAAGAATGCAACTCCAAAAAAGACCTCAGAAAAGCAAGTTATCCCACAGAGAAAAAATAAAAAATTAAAAAATTTTGAAAAATTAAGAGCCACCGGAGCGGGCTCTCTGAGGGTATATAAGGCCGCCTAGGCGCGGGAGCGAGTTTAGTCTGTCGCGGGTCGTCGTAGGGTGCATATCGTGGGTGTTCGTCGTCTACGTATTTTTTCTCCTACTCCCGCGTACTCGTGTACTCGTGATGGTGAATGATGAATGCTGGGTGCATTGATGCTGGATGCATTGACGCTGGATGCTAGTTGCTGGATACATTGATGTTAGATACTAGTTGCTGGAAACTGGTTTCTGGTTGCTGGATACATTGATGCTAGATACTGGTTGCAGGTTGCTGGTTGCATTGATGCTGGCTATATGCAGCGGTTGTCTGTGCTGCGCTTGTCACTGATTGTTATTCGAACGCATGTCGCCGGTTACTATTGCACCCTTGGGTTTTTAATTCGTTTTTGCTTTTTTTAAATCATGGATCAATTCAATTCCCATACGTCGATAGACATGTCTGTTTATTTTTTTTTTGTATTAGGTAGACATGGTTAAGAATGGTCGACATTTCAGGACCATGCAACGGTTACTAGCATGCGGTTCGGTACATGTCTACTTTCGTGGACTTCCGTTGAAGTCATGCCCCTCCCCCATGAAGCGATTAGGCCACCATTGCCTCTTGGATTACGGACGGGTCGGTTCGGTATACATCTTTCAAGCATTTCAACAATTTGCACAGCCAGTGGGCGAGTCGCCTCCAATATTAGTATTTACTTTGTACGTGTATATTGCATAAATGTGGTCTAAGCTCGTTGGCGCCATGAGCTATTAGTGTAAAGTAACACTGAAGTTACTGAATGAAGCTGGATACAGTGTAGGACACTTCCCATCTTAGTAGTTATATGAAGCCCCTCATCAAGCTTAACGAGCCAGGGTTGTAGGCCGCTTTCTTCTTAGATGTAGATTAGACAACGAACAAATGAATGCTTCACATTGTGATTGCCAACATCCTGTTCGTTTGTAGTAATCAGAGAGACCCTCATCAAGCTGGTCAAGCCAAGGTTGAATGGTGCTTTCCTCTTAGAAGTAGATTAGGAAACGAACGGATGATATGCATCAAATTATGATAGACAACATCCTGTTCGTTTGTAGTAGTTGGAAAGCCTCTCATCAAGCTTGACTAGCCAGGGTTGCAGGGCTCTCATAGATGTAGAGTAGATTACGAACGGATGAATGCATCACATTGTACCAACATTCTGTTCGTTTGTATTAGTTGGAAAGCCTCTCATCAAGCTTGACAAGCCGGGGTTGCAGGGCGCTTTCTTTTCAGTAGAGTAGACAACGAACGGATGGTTGGTATCGCATTAAGATAAACAACATCCTGTTCGTTCGTAGTTCTGGGAAGTTCTGTCCCTCAAGTTTGTCTAGACCTTCACTTCAGTTCGGGGTTACTTTAACTGATATTGCTTATAGTTGCAAACAGGCTAAAAGTAGATAGTGGACTGGTGATATGTTCTTCGACTTAAGAAGAACGGTCATCTAGTTCGCTTTTGATTAGTAAGCGCGATGTGCTTTCTGAACTAAAGTTTATTTCAAGCGAGATCGAAAGCACTCGCTGTAATGTAGGAATGTATGTAGTTCAAAGAGGACTCACGCCTGGCTTCCGAAACTATTAATTCATTTTTGGCGGTTTGAAGACTTTTGGCGGTTTCTCTGAGATATTTGATTTCCTCTCTGTAGTTAGTTGGTAGCGACTCGCCCACGTAATTAGTTGTTGTATACTTATGTCCTAGCATAGCGACCTAGGGGGTTAGAATCACTTTCTTTTTCTTAGGTTAGGCATTGCTAAGGAATGCGCACTTAAAAGTGTTATTGTCTATTCTAATCCAGCATCCAGCATCCATCTTCCAGGTTGTAATCCTGTATCCTGTGTCAGCTGTGTCAGTGTGTGGAAGTTAGACCAGGAGGCACTTCGATGCCTCACGAAAGAAGCCAGTAAGTCTATTTTTATTAATTTTATTATTTTTTTAATCTTACATCCTCACAAAAACAAAGGTTTCAATTAATTCCGTGATCGGGCATGCATGTCCTTATATACACTAAACTTTTTGAGTAAATACTTTTTCTTATAACCTCCTCAAGGCAGCAAACAGCTGCATCTGAGGCTAGGTAGGGGACCCCTCAGGATCCGAACAGGTGTCCTGAGGCTAGGTAGGTTTCTGCTCTTTTCTTTTTAGGCTTTGTTTCTTTCTTTGCAGGGCGGGCGCGTCGCGATCTGCCTTTTGATTAATAATTAAATTAACTACTAGAATCATTTTAGGAGTCAGGTGATTCAATAACTTTTCAATTTAGTTTTAAAGAAAGAAATTCGACAGCACTTGCTACATTAGCTTTCCTTACATATTTAAAATGACTTGTAACTAACCCTTTAGCCGCAACCCTTATAAATTTTGAATTTTATTTAATTTGTATTTCTATAGGCGAGTTCGAAGTCCCTATCGAAATGGGTGTCGAAAAAACATTGCCACGCAACGCAACGCGCCGGAATATGTCCTTTTTAGGGCATTAACTGCAGCAAAAGCAGGACATTGATTTTGCAACTCAGATGTTCTGCTTATTTATCCTCATAATAAGTGGATAAAAGAATTGCAGACAAATGGTGCTTCAGTTGGCGATCAAAACTTAGCAAAATTTGAAGCTCCAAGCATTATTAAAAAATATAAGGACGTATAGGCGCGTGAGTGACTTTAGCACCCCTTCGGGCAGGGGTTAGAATATGCCCGAGGTAGGCATGCCTGTCGTAAGAGGCGACTGAAATCCAACGTCCATTCCGTTCTCCGACGACGGGTAAGTGCATTGAGGTCCTTTTTTCGAAAATCGGTAGCTCTCAACGCCGATTTTATTTTGCTGATACGCTGGCCGGTGCACTTGATGATTTTAAATATTGTACATGCACTAGCAAGCTATATGAGTTTAGGTTCTTTGCCTCCTCAGATTTACGTCAGGTGTCCTGAGGATATGCTTTTCCGAACATTTAAGTTCTCGAAGCTCGTTCAGTTATTGAGCTCTTCATGTGGGGTTATACCGAAGTTCCTAAGCCACAAAGAACAAACTGGGGTTGAATAGTTCCTCCATGTAGACGTAGGGTAGACAGCGGATGGATGGCGCAAGTAACATTGTGACGGATATCATCCTTTTCGGTCGTAGTAGTTGGAAGTCTCGTTCTCCAAGCCTGTCAGCGCCAACAGCACTTCGTTTGAAGTTGCTGAATGGAGCCAGACTAGCTGGACTCGACGGACACTTCCCCTTAGGATAAGTGTAGATGACGGACGGGTGGAATGCGTCACATTAAGATGCTGAACATCCCGTCCGTTCGTAGTCGGAAGTCCTCTCCTCCGAGCCTGTCAGCGCCAACAGCACTTCGTTTGAAGTTGCTGAATGGAGTCAGACTAGCCGGACTCGACGGGCACTTCCCTTAGGATAAGTGTAGACGACGGACGGGTGGAATGCGTCACATTAAGATGCTGAACATCCCGTCCGTTCGTAGTCGGAAGTCCTCTCCTCCGAGCCTGTCAGCGCCAACAGCACTTTGTTTGAAGTTGCTGAATGGAGTCAGACTAGCCGGACTCGACGAGCACTTCCCCTTAGGATAAGTGTAGACGACGGACGGGTGGAATGCGTCACATTAAGATGCTGAACATCCCGTCCGTTCGTAGTCGGAAGTCCTCTCCTCCGAGCCTGTCAGCGCCAACAGCACTTTGTTTGAAGTTGCTGAATGGAGTCAGACTAGCCGGACTCGACGAGCACTTCCCCTTAGGATAAGTGTAGATGACGGACTGGTGGAATGCGTCACATTAAGATGCTGAACATCCCGTCCGTTCGTAGTCGGAAGTCCTCTCCTCCGAGCCTGTCAGCGCCAACAGCACTTCGTTTGAAGTTGCTGAATGGAGTCAGACTAGCCGGACTCGACGGGCACTTCCCCTTAAAATAAGTGTAGACGATCAATGGATGATATCCGTCACAATGTTAAAGACGACATCCTGTACGCTCGTATTAGGCAGAAGGTCTTTCGTCAAGCCCGTCAAGCCAGGGTTGAAAGGTTTTCCTCGTAGAAGCGTTTTCGGTTTTTTAATAAGATGGCCCTTCATCGAGCTTACCGAGCCAGGGTTGAAAGTCTTTCCTCTTGAAGCGCTTTGTTCGCTTACAATAGTTGAAAGGTCTTTCATCAAGTTTGTAAAGCCAGGGTTGGAAGGCTTTCTTTTTAGAAGTAGTAGTTGGAAAACCTTTCATCAAGCTTGACAAGCCGGGGTTGAAAGACTTTTCTCAAAGAAGCGTATTGTTCGCTCGGAAGGTCTCTCATCAAGCACGACAAGTCAGGGTTGAAAGGCTTTTCTCTTAGAAGCGCTTTGTTCGCTTGCAGTAGCTGGAAGGTCCCTCATCAAGCTTAAAAAGCCGGGGTTGAAAGGCTTTTGTCTTTGAAGCGCATTGTTCGCTTATAATAAGTTGAAGATCTTTCATCAAGCTTGTCGAGCCAGGATTGAAGGGCCTTTCTATTTGGAGCTTCCCTGTTTCGCTCATGGTAGACGAAAAGCCTCTCATCAAGCTTGTCCAGCCGGAGTTGCAGAGACCTTTCACAATAGAGTAGGCAACGGACAGATGGTGTGTATCGCATTAAGATAGATAACATCATGTTCGTTGATTGTAGTCGGAAGGCCTCTCATCAAGTTTGACAAGCCGGGGTTGAATGGTGCTTTCCTCTTAGAAGTAGATTAGAAAGTGAACGGAAGATATGCATCACATTATGATAGACAACATCCTGTTTGCTTATAGTAGTACGAAAGCCTCTCATCAAGCTTGTCAAGCCAGGATTGCAGAGCGCCTTCTTCATGTAGTGTAGACAACGGACGGATGACATGCTTCACGTTAAGATAGACAACATCCTGTCCGTTTGTAGTAGTCGAAGGTACTTTCCCCTAGTTTGTTCGCGCTTTCGATTCTTTGGTTAAAAACTCTCGCAGAAGCTGCTCAGGCTTACACTAAAATTGTTCGGTTTATGAAAGACGAACTAGCTTGCGGGCCATGCTTTTTATGCGATGATATGTGTATGAATGGGTGAGACTGGTTGGCACTTGCATGCTGTTCGGTACATGTCTACCTTCGTGGACTTCCGTTGAAGTCATGCCCCTCCCCCACGAAGCGATTAGGCCTCCACTGGCATTTACAGAATACAAGCATTTCACCATTTCGCATAACCAGAGGGCGAGTCGCCTAAAATATTAGTATTTACTTTGTACGTGTATATTGCATAAATGTGGTCGAAGCTCGTTGGCGCCTTGAGCTATTGGTGTAAAGTAACACTGAAGTTACTGAATGAAGCTGGACACAGTGTAGGACACTTCCCATCTTAGTAGTTATATGAAGCCCCTCATCAAGCTTAACAAGCCAGGGTTGCAGGCCGCTTTCTTCTTAGATGTAGATTAGACAACGAACAAATGAATGCTTCACATTGTGATTGCCAACATCCTGTTCGTTTGTAGTAATCAGAGAGACCCTCATCAAGCTGGTCAAGCCAAGGTTGAATGGTGCTTTCCTCTTAGAAGTAGATTAGGAAACGAACGGATGATATGCATCAAATTATGATAGACAACATCCTGTTCGTTTGTAGTAGTTGGAAAGCCTCTCATCAAGCTTGACTAGCCAGGGTTGCAGGGCTCTCATAGATGTAGAGTAGATTACGAACGGATGAATGCATCACATTGTACCAACATTCTGTTCGTTTGTATTAGTTGGAAAGCCTCTCATCAAGCTTGACAAGCCGGGGTTGCAGGGCGCTTTCTTTTGAGTAGAGTAGACAACGAACGGATGGTTGGTATCGCATTAAGATAAACAACATCCTGTTTGTTCGTAGTTCTGGGAAGTTCTGTCCCTCAAGTTTGTCTAGACCTTCACTTCAGTTCGGGGTTACTTTAACTGATATTGCTTATAGTTGCAAACAGGCTAAAAGTAGATAGTGGACTGGTGATATGTTCTTCGACTTAAGAAGAACGGTCATCTAGTTCGCTTTTGATTAGTAAGCGCGATGTGCTTTCTGAACTAAAGTTTATTTCAAGCGAGATCGAAAGCACTCGCTGTAATGTAGGAATGTATGTAGTTCAAAGAGGACTCACGCCTGGCTTCCGAAACTATTAATTCATTTTTGGCGGTTTGAAGACTTTTGGCGGTTTCTCTGAGATATTTGATTTCCTCTCTGTAGTTAGTTGGTAGCGACTCGCCCACGTAATTAGTTGTTGTATACTTATGTCCTAGCATAGCGACCTAGGGGGTTAGAATCACTTTCTTTTTCTTAGGTTAGGCATTGCTAAGGAATGCGCACTTAAAAGTGTTATTGTCTATTCTAATCCAGCATCCAGCATCCATCTTCCAGGTTGTAATCCTGTATCCTGTGTCAGCTGTGTCAGTGTGTGGAAGTTAGACCAGGAGGCACTTCGATGCCTCACGAAAGAAGCCAGTAAGTCTATTTTTATTAATTTTATTATTTTTTTAATCTTACATCCTCACAAAAACAAAGGTTTCAATTAATTCCGTGATCGGGCATGCATGTCCTTATATACACTAAACTTTTTGAGTAAATACTTTTTCTTATAACCTCCTCAAGGCAGCAAACAGCTGCATCTGAGGCTAGGTAGGGGACCCCTCAGGATCCGAACAGGTGTCCTGAGGCTAGGTAGGTTTCTGCTCTTTTCTTTTTAGGCTTTGTTTCTTTCTTTGCAGGGCGGGCGCGTCGCGATCTGCCTTTTGATTAATAATTAAATTAACTACTAGAATCATTTTAGGAGTCAGGTGATTCAATAACTTTTCAATTTAGTTTTAAAGAAAGAAATTCGACAGCACTTGCTACATTAGCTTTCCTTACATATTTAAAATGACTTGTAACTAACCCTTTAGCCGCAACCCTTATAAATTTTGAATTTTATTTAATTTGTATTTCTATAGGCGAGTTCGAAGTCCCTATCGAAATGGGTGTCGAAAAAACATTGCCACGCAACGCAACGCGCCGGAATATGTCCTTTTTAGGGCATTAACTGCAGCAAAAGCAGGACATTGATTTTGCAACTCAGATGTTCTGCTTATTTATCCTCATAATAAGTGGATAAAAGAATTGCAGACAAATGGTGCTTCAGTTGGCGATCAAAACTTAGCAAAATTTGAAGCTCCAAGCATTATTAAAAAATATAAGGACGTATAGGCGCGTGAGTGACTTTAGCACCCCTTCGGGCAGGGGTTAGAATATGCCCGAGGTAGGCATGCCTGTCGTAAGAGGCGACTGAAATCCAACGTACATTCCGTTCTCCGACGACGGGTAAGTGCATTGAGGTCCTTTTTTCGAAAATCGGTAGCTCTCAACGCCGATTTTATTTTGCTGATACGCTGGCCGGTGCACTTGATGATTTTAAATATTGTACATGCACTAGCAAGCTATATGAGTTTAGGTTCTTTGCCTCCTCAGATTTACGTCAGGTGTCCTGAGGATATGCTTTTCCGAACATTTAAGTTCTCGAAGCTCGTTCAGTTATTGAGCTCTTCATGTGGGGTTATACCGAAGTTCCTAAGCCACAAAGAACAAACTGGGGTTGAATAGTTCCTCCATGTAGACGTAGGGTAGACAGCGGATGGATGGCGCAAGTAACATTGTGACGGATATCATCCTTTTCGGTCGTAGTAGTTGGAAGTCTCGTTCTCCAAGCCTGTCAGCGCCAACAGCACTTCGTTTGAAGTTGCTGAATGGAGCCAGACTAGCTGGACTCGACGGACACTTCCCCTTAGGATAAGTGTAGATGACGGACGGGTGGAATGCGTCACATTAAGATGCTGAACATCCCGTCCGTTCGTAGTCGGAAGTCCTCTCCTCCGAGCCTGTCAGCGCCAACAGCACTTCGTTTGAAGTTGCTGAATGGAGTCAGACTAGCCGGACTCGACGGGCACTTCCCTTAGGATAAGTGTAGACGACGGACGGGTGGAATGCGTCACATTAAGATGCTGAACATCCCGTCCGTTCGTAGTCGGAAGTCCTCTCCTCCGAGCCTGTCAGCGCCAACAGCACTTTGTTTGAAGTTGCTGAATGGAGTCAGACTAGCCGGACTCGACGAGCACTTCCCCTTAGGATAAGTGTAGATGACGGACGGGTGGAATGCGTCACATTAAGATGCAGAACATCCCGTCCGTTCGTAGTCGGAAGTCCTCTCCTCCGAGCCTGTCAGCGCCAACAGCACTTCGTTTGAAGTTGCTGAATGGAGTCAGACTAGCCGGACTCGACGAGCACTTCCCCTTAGGATAAGTGTAGATGACGGACTGGTGGAATGCGTCACATTAAGATGCTGAACATCCCGTCCGTTCGTAGTCGGAAGTCCTCTCCTCCGAGCCTGTCAGCGCCAACAGCACTTCGTTTGAAGTTGCTGAATGGAGTCAGACTAGCCGGACTCGACGGGCACTTCCCCTTAAAATAAGTGTAGACGATCAATGGATGATATCCGTCACAATGTTAAAGACGACATCCTGTACGCTCGTATTAGGCAGAAGGTCTTTCGTCAAGCCCGTCAAGCCAGGGTTGAAAGGTTTTCCTCGTAGAAGCGTTTTCGGTTTTTTAATAAGATGGCCCTTCATCGAGCTTACCGAGCCAGGGTTGAAAGTCTTTCCTCTTGAAGCGCTTTGTTCGCTTACAATAGTTGAAAGGTCTTTCATCAAGTTTGTAAAGCCAGGGTTGGAAGGCTTTCTTTTTAGAAGTAGTAGTTGGAAAACCTTTCATCAAGCTTGACAAGCCGGGGTTGAAAGACTTTTCTCAAAGAAGCGTATTGTTCGCTCGGAAGGTCTCTCATCAAGCACGACAAGTCAGGGTTGAAAGGCTTTTCTCTTAGAAGCGCTTTGTTCGCTTGCAGTAGCTGGAAGGTCCCTCATCAAGCTTAAAAAGCCGGGGTTGAAAGGCTTTTGTCTTTGAAGCGCATTGTTCGCTTATAATAAGTTGAAGATCTTTCATCAAGCTTGTCGAGCCAGGATTGAAGGGCCTTTCTATTTGGAGCTTCCCTGTTTCGCTCATGGTAGACGAAAAGCCTCTCATCAAGCTTGTCCAGCCGGAGTTGCAGAGACCTTTCACAATAGAGTAGGCAACGGACAGATGGTGTGTATCGCATTAAGATAGATAACATCATGTTCGTTGATTGTAGTCGGAAGGCCTCTCATCAAGTTTGACAAGCCGGGGTTGAATGGTGCTTTCCTCTTAGAAGTAGATTAGAAAGTGAACGGAAGATATGCATCACATTATGATAGACAACATCCTGTTTGCTTATAGTAGTACGAAAGCCTCTCATCAAGCTTGTCAAGCCAGGATTGCAGAGCGCCTTCTTCATGTAGTGTAGACAACGGACGGATGACATGCTTCACGTTAAGATAGACAACATCCTGTCCGTTTGTAGTAGTCGAAGGTACTTTCCCCTAGTTTGTTCGCGCTTTCGATTCTTTGGTTAAAAACTCTCGCAGAAGCTGCTCAGGCTTACACTAAAATTGTTCGGTTTATGAAAGACGAACTAGCTTGCGGGCCATGCTTTTTATGCGATGATATGTGTATGAATGGGTGAGACTGGTTGGCACTTGCATGCTGTTCGGTACATGTCTACCTTCGTGGACTTCCGTTGAAGTCATGCCCCTCCCCCACGAAGCGATTAGGCCTCCACTGGCATTTACAGAATACAAGCATTTCACCATTTCGCATAACCAGAGGGCGAGTCGCCTAAAATATTAGTATTTACTTTGTACGTGTATATTGCATAAATGTGGTCGAAGCTCGTTGGCGCCTTGAGCTATTGGTGTAAAGTAACACTGAAGTTACTGAATGAAGCTGGACACAGTGTAGGACACTTCCCATCTTAGTAGTTATATGAAGCCCCTCATCAAGCTTAACAAGCCAGGGTTGCAGGCCGCTTTCTTCTTAGATGTAGATTAGACAACGAACAAATGAATGCTTCACATTGTGATTGCCAACATCCTGTTCGTTTGTAGTAATCAGAGAGACCCTCATCAAGCTGGTCAAGCCAAGGTTGAATGGTGCTTTCCTCTTAGAAGTAGATTAGGAAACGAACGGATGATATGCATCAAATTATGATAGACAACATCCTGTTCGTTTGTAGTAGTTGGAAAGCCTCTCATCAAGCTTGACTAGCCAGGGTTGCAGGGCTCTCATAGATGTAGAGTAGATTACGAACGGATGAATGCATCACATTGTACCAACATTCTGTTCGTTTGTATTAGTTGGAAAGCCTCTCATCAAGCTTGACAAGCCGGGGTTGCAGGGCGCTTTCTTTTGAGTAGAGTAGACAACGAACGGATGGTTGGTATCGCATTAAGATAAACAACATCCTGTTTGTTCGTAGTTCTGGGAAGTTCTGTCCCTCAAGTTTGTCTAGACCTTCACTTCAGTTCGGGGTTACTTTAACTGATATTGCTTATAGTTGCAAACAGGCTAAAAGTAGATAGTGGACTGGTGATATGTTCTTCGACTTAAGAAGAACGGTCATCTAGTTCGCTTTTGATTAGTAAGCGCGATGTGCTTTCTGAACTAAAGTTTATTTCAAGCGAGATCGAAAGCACTCGCTGTAATGTAGGAATGTATGTAGTTCAAAGAGGACTCACGCCTGGCTTCCGAAACTATTAATTCATTTTTGGCGGTTTGAAGACTTTTGGCGGTTTCTCTGAGATATTTGATTTCCTCTCTGTAGTTAGTTGGTAGCGACTCGCCCACGTAATTAGTTGTTGTATACTTATGTCCTAGCATAGCGACCTAGGGGGTTAGAATCACTTTCTTTTTCTTAGGTTAGGCATTGCTAAGGAATGCGCACTTAAAAGTGTTATTGTCTATTCTAATCCAGCATCCAGCATCCATCTTCCAGGTTGTAATCCTGTATCCTGTGTCAGCTGTGTCAGTGTGTGGAAGTTAGACCAGGAGGCACTTCGATGCCTCACGAAAGAAGCCAGTAAGTCTATTTTTATTAATTTTATTATTTTTTTAATCTTACATCCTCACAAAAACAAAGGTTTCAATTAATTCCGTGATCGGGCATGCATGTCCTTATATACACTAAACTTTTTGAGTAAATACTTTTTCTTATAACCTCCTCAAGGCAGCAAACAGCTGCATCTGAGGCTAGGTAGGGGACCCCTCAGGATCCGAACAGGTGTCCTGAGGCTAGGTAGGTTTCTGCTCTTTTCTTTTTAGGCTTTGTTTCTTTCTTTGCAGGGCGGGCGCGTCGCGATCTGCCTTTTGATTAATAATTAAATTAACTACTAGAATCATTTTAGGAGTCAGGTGATTCAATAACTTTTCAATTTAGTTTTAAAGAAAGAAATTCGACAGCACTTGCTACATTAGCTTTCCTTACATATTTAAAATGACTTGTAACTAACCCTTTAGCCGCAACCCTTATAAATTTTGAATTTTATTTAATTTGTATTTCTATAGGCGAGTTCGAAGTCCCTATCGAAATGGGTGTCGAAAAAACATTGCCACGCAACGCAACGCGCCGGAATATGTCCTTTTTAGGGCATTAACTGCAGCAAAAGCAGGACATTGATTTTGCAATTCAGATGTTCTGCTTATTTATCCTCATAATAAGTGGATAAAAGAATTGCAGACAAATGGTGCTTCAGTTGGCGATCAAAACTTAGCAAAATTTGAAGCTCCAAGCATTATTAAAAAATATAAGGACGTATAGGCGCGTGAGTGACTTTAGCACCCCTTCGGGCAGGGGTTAGAATATGCCCGAGGTAGGCATGCCTGTCGTAAGAGGCGACTGAAATCCAACGTCCATTCCGTTCTCCGACGACGGGTAAGTGCATTGAGGTCCTTTTTTCGAAAATCGGTAGCTCTCAACGCCGATTTTATTTTGCTGATACGCTGGCCGGTGCACTTGATGATTTTAAATATTGTACATGCACTAGCAAGCTATATGAGTTTAGGTTCTTTGCCTCCTCAGATTTACGTCAGGTGTCCTGAGGATATGCTTTTCCGAACATTTAAGTTCTCGAAGCTCGTTCAGTTATTGAGCTCTTCATGTGGGGTTATACCGAAGTTCCTAAGCCACAAAGAACAAACTGGGGTTGAATAGTTCCTCCATGTAGACGTAGGGTAGACAGCGGATGGATGGCGCAAGTAACATTGTGACGGATATCATCCTTTTCGGTCGTAGTAGTTGGAAGTCTCGTTCTCCAAGCCTGTCAGCGCCAACAGCACTTCGTTTGAAGTTGCTGAATGGAGCCAGACTAGCTGGACTCGACGGACACTTCCCCTTAGGATAAGTGTAGATGACGGACGGGTGGAATGCGTCACATTAAGATGCTGAACATCCCGTCCGTTCGTAGTCGGAAGTCCTCTCCTCCGAGCCTGTCAGCGCCAACAGCACTTCGTTTGAAGTTGCTGAATGGAGTCAGACTAGCCGGACTCGACGGGCACTTCCCTTAGGATAAGTGTAGACGACGGACGGGTGGAATGCGTCACATTAAGATGCTGAACATCCCGTCCGTTCGTAGTCGGAAGTCCTCTCCTCCGAGCCTGTCAGCGCCAACAGCACTTTGTTTGAAGTTGCTGAATGGAGTCAGACTAGCCGGACTCGACGAGCACTTCCCCTTAGGATAAGTGTAGATGACGGACGGGTGGAATGCGTCACATTAAGATGCAGAACATCCCGTCCGTTCGTAGTCGGAAGTCCTCTCCTCCGAGACTGTCAGCGCCAACAGCACTTCGTTTGAAGTTGCTGAATGGAGTCAGACTAGCCGGACTCGACGAGCACTTCCCCTTAGGATAAGTGTAGATGACGGACTGGTGGAATGCGTCACATTAAGATGCTGAACATCCCGTCCGTTCGTAGTCGGAAGTCCTCTCCTCCGAGCCTGTCAGCGCCAACAGCACTTCGTTTGAAGTTGCTGAATGGAGTCAGACTAGCCGGACTCGACGGGCACTTCCCCTTAAAATAAGTGTAGACGATCAATGGATGATATCCGTCACAATGTTAAAGACGACATCCTGTACGCTCGTATTAGGCAGAAGGTCTTTCGTCAAGCCCGTCAAGCCAGGGTTGAAAGGTTTTCCTCGTAGAAGCGTTTTCGGTTTTTTAATAAGATGGCCCTTCATCGAGCTTACCGAGCCAGGGTTGAAAGTCTTTCCTCTTGAAGCGCTTTGTTCGCTTACAATAGTTGAAAGGTCTTTCATCAAGTTTGTAAAGCCAGGGTTGGAAGGCTTTCTTTTTAGAAGTAGTAGTTGGAAAACCTTTCATCAAGCTTGACAAGCCGGGGTTGAAAGACTTTTCTCAAAGAAGCGTATTGTTCGCTCGGAAGGTCTCTCATCAAGCACGACAAGTCAGGGTTGAAAGGCTTTTCTCTTAGAAGCGCTTTGTTCGCTTGCAGTAGCTGGAAGGTCCCTCATCAAGCTTAAAAAGCCGGGGTTGAAAGGCTTTTGTCTTTGAAGCGCATTGTTCGCTTATAATAAGTTGAAGATCTTTCATCAAGCTTGTCGAGCCAGGATTGAAGGGCCTTTCTATTTGGAGCTTCCCTGTTTCGCTCATGGTAGACGAAAAGCCTCTCATCAAGCTTGTCCAGCCGGAGTTGCAGAGACCTTTCACAATAGAGTAGGCAACGGACAGATGGTGTGTATCGCATTAAGATAGATAACATCATGTTCGTTGATTGTAGTCGGAAGGCCTCTCATCAAGTTTGACAAGCCGGGGTTGAATGGTGCTTTCCTCTTAGAAGTAGATTAGAAAGTGAACGGAAGATATGCATCACATTATGATAGACAACATCCTGTTTGCTTATAGTAGTACGAAAGCCTCTCATCAAGCTTGTCAAGCCAGGATTGCAGAGCGCCTTCTTCATGTAGTGTAGACAACGGACGGATGACATGCTTCACGTTAAGATAGACAACATCCTGTCCGTTTGTAGTAGTCGAAGGTACTTTCCCCTAGTTTGTTCGCGCTTTCGATTCTTTGGTTAAAAACTCTCGCAGAAGCTGCTCAGGCTTACACTAAAATTGTTCGGTTTATGAAAGACGAACTAGCTTGCGGGCCATGCTTTTTATGCGATGTTATGTGTATGAATGGGTGAGACTGGTTGGCACTTGCATGCTGTTCGGTACATGTCTACCTTCGTGGACTTCCGTTGAAGTCATGCCCCTCCCCCACGAAGCGATTAGGCCTCCACTGGCATTTACAGAATACAAGCATTTCACCATTTCGCATAACCAGAGGGCGAGTCGCCTAAAATATTAGTATTTACTTTGTACGTGTATATTGCATAAATGTGGTCGAAGCTCGTTGGCGCCTTGAGCTATTGGTGTAAAGTAACACTGAAGTTACTGAATGAAGCTGGACACAGTGTAGGACACTTCCCATCTTAGTAGTTATATGAAGCCCCTCATCAAGCTTAACAAGCCAGGGTTGCAGGCCGCTTTCTTCTTAGATGTAGATTAGACAACGAACAAATGAATGCTTCACATTGTGATTGCCAACATCCTGTTCGTTTGTAGTAATCAGAGAGACCCTCATCAAGCTGGTCAAGCCAAGGTTGAATGGTGCTTTCCTCTTAGAAGTAGATTAGGAAACGAACGGATGATATGCATCAAATTATGATAGACAACATCCTGTTCGTTTGTAGTAGTTGGAAAGCCTCTCATCAAGCTTGACTAGCCAGGGTTGCAGGGCTCTCATAGATGTAGAGTAGATTACGAACGGATGAATGCATCACATTGTACCAACATTCTGTTCGTTTGTATTAGTTGGAAAGCCTCTCATCAAGCTTGACAAGCCGGGGTTGCAGGGCGCTTTCTTTTGAGTAGAGTAGACAACGAACGGATGGTTGGTATCGCATTAAGATAAACAACATCCTGTTTGTTCGTAGTTCTGGGAAGTTCTGTCCCTCAAGTTTGTCTAGACCTTCACTTCAGTTCGGGGTTACTTTAACTGATATTGCTTATAGTTGCAAACAG
Organism: Eristalinus aeneus; assembly: GCA_955652365.1. Lineage (NCBI taxonomy): Eukaryota > Metazoa > Arthropoda > Insecta > Diptera > Syrphidae > Eristalinus > Eristalinus aeneus. Next base: position 62,377,773 of record OY019134.1, on the reverse strand, counting down.
GCTAAAAGTAGATAGTGGACTGGTGATATGTTCTTCGACTTAAGAAGAACGGTCATCTAGTTCGCTTTTGATTAGTAAGCGCGATGTGCTTTCTGAACTAAAGTTTATTTCAAGCGAGATCGAAAGCACTCGCTGTAATGTAGGAATGTATGTAGTTCAAAGAGGACTCACGCCTGGCTTCCGAAACTATTAATTCATTTTTGGCGGTTTGAAGACTTTTGGCGGTTTCTCTGAGATATTTGATTTCCTCTCTGTAGTTAGTTGGTAGCGACTCGCCCACGTAATTAGTTGTTGTATACTTATGTCCTAGCATAGCGACCTAGGGGGTTAGAATCACTTTCTTTTTCTTAGGTTAGGCATTGCTAAGGAATGCGCACTTAAAAGTGTTATTGTCTATTCTAATCCAGCATCCAGCATCCATCTTCCAGGTTGTAATCCTGTATCCTGTGTCAGCTGTGTCAGTGTGTGGAAGTTAGACCAGGAGGCACTTCGATGCCTCACGAAAGAAGCCAGTAAGTCTATTTTTATTAATTTTATTATTTTTTTAATCTTACATCCTCACAAAAACAAAGGTTTCAATTAATTCCGTGATCGGGCATGCATGTCCTTATATACACTAAACTTTTTGAGTAAATACTTTTTCTTATAACCTCCTCAAGGCAGCAAACAGCTGCATCTGAGGCTAGGTAGGGGACCCCTCAGGATCCGAACAGGTGTCCTGAGGCTAGGTAGGTTTCTGCTCTTTTCTTTTTAGGCTTTGTTTCTTTCTTTGCAGGGCGGGCGCGTCGCGATCTGCCTTTTGATTAATAATTAAATTAACTACTAGAATCATTTTAGGAGTCAGGTGATTCAATAACTTTTCAATTTAGTTTTAAAGAAAGAAATTCGACAGCACTTGCTACATTAGCTTTCCTTACATATTTAAAATGACTTGTAACTAACCCTTTAGCCGCAACCCTTATAAATTTTGAATTTTATTTAATTTGTATTTCTATAGGCGAGTTCGAAGTCCCTATCGAAATGGGTGTCGAAAAAACATTGCCACGCAACGCAACGCGCCGGAATATGTCCTTTTTAGGGCATTAACTGCAGCAAAAGCAGGACATTGATTTTGCAATTCAGATGTTCTGCTTATTTATCCTCATAATAAGTGGATAAAAGAATTGCAGACAAATGGTGCTTCAGTTGGCGATCAAAACTTAGCAAAATTTGAAGCTCCAAGCATTATTAAAAAATATAAGGACGTATAGGCGCGTGAGTGACTTTAGCACCCCTTCGGGCAGGGGTTAGAATATGCCCGAGGTAGGCATGCCTGTCGTAAGAGGCGACTGAAATCCAACGTCCATTCCGTTCTCCGACGACGGGTAAGTGCATTGAGGTCCTTTTTTCGAAAATCGGTAGCTCTCAACGCCGATTTTATTTTGCTGATACGCTGGCCGGTGCACTTGATGATTTTAAATATTGTACATGCACTAGCAAGCTATATGAGTTTAGGTTCTTTGCCTCCTCAGATTTACGTCAGGTGTCCTGAGGATATGCTTTTCCGAACATTTAAGTTCTCGAAGCTCGTTCAGTTATTGAGCTCTTCATGTGGGGTTATACCGAAGTTCCTAAGCCACAAAGAACAAACTGGGGTTGAATAGTTCCTCCATGTAGACGTAGGGTAGACAGCGGATGGATGGCGCAAGTAACATTGTGACGGATATCATCCTTTTCGGTCGTAGTAGTTGGAAGTCTCGTTCTCCAAGCCTGTCAGCGCCAACAGCACTTCGTTTGAAGTTGCTGAATGGAGCCAGACTAGCTGGACTCGACGGACACTTCCCCTTAGGATAAGTGTAGATGACGGACGGGTGGAATGCGTCACATTAAGATGCTGAACATCCCGTCCGTTCGTAGTCGGAAGTCCTCTCCTCCGAGCCTGTCAGCGCCAACAGCACTTTGTTTGAAGTTGCTGAATGGAGTCAGACTAGCCGGACTCGACGAGCACTTCCCCTTAGGATAAGTGTAGATGACGGACGGGTGGAATGCGTCACATTAAGATGCAGAACATCCCGTCCGTTCGTAGTCGGAAGTCCTCTCCTCCGAGCCTGTCAGCGCCAACAGCACTTCGTTTGAAGTTGCTGAATGGAGTCAGACTAGCCGGACTCGACGAGCACTTCCCCTTAGGATAAGTGTAGATGACGGACTGGTGGAATGCGTCACATTAAGATGCTGAACATCCCGTCCGTTCGTAGTCGGAAGTCCTCTCCTCCGAGCCTGTCAGCGCCAACAGCACTTCGTTTGAAGTTGCTGAATGGAGTCAGACTAGCCGGACTCGACGGGCACTTCCCCTTAAAATAAGTGTAGACGATCAATGGATGATATCCGTCACAATGTTAAAGACGACATCCTGTACGCTCGTATTAGGCAGAAGGTCTTTCGTCAAGCCCGTCAAGCCAGGGTTGAAAGGTTTTCCTCGTAGAAGCGTTTTCGGTTTTTTAATAAGATGGCCCTTCATCGAGCTTACCGAGCCAGGGTTGAAAGTCTTTCCTCTTGAAGCGCTTTGTTCGCTTACAATAGTTGAAAGGTCTTTCATCAAGTTTGTAAAGCCAGGGTTGGAAGGCTTTCTTTTTAGAAGTAGTAGTTGGAAAACCTTTCATCAAGCTTGACAAGCCGGGGTTGAAAGACTTTTCTCAAAGAAGCGTATTGTTCGCTCGGAAGGTCTCTCATCAAGCACGACAAGTCAGGGTTGAAAGGCTTTTCTCTTAGAAGCGCTTTGTTCGCTTGCAGTAGCTGGAAGGTCCCTCATCAAGCTTAAAAAGCCGGGGTTGAAAGGCTTTTGTCTTTGAAGCGCATTGTTCGCTTATAATAAGTTGAAGATCTTTCATCAAGCTTGTCGAGCCAGGATTGAAGGGCCTTTCTATTTGGAGCTTCCCTGTTTCGGTCATGGTAGACGAAAAGCCTCTCATCAAGCTTGTCCAGCCGGAGTTGCAGAGACCTTTCACAATAGAGTAGGCAACGGACAGATGGTGTGTATCGCATTAAGATAGATAACATCATGTTCGTTGATTGTAGTCGGAAGGCCTCTCATCAAGTTTGACAAGCCGGGGTTGAATGGTGCTTTCCTCTTAGAAGTAGATTAGAAAGTGAACGGAAGATATGCATCACATTATGATAGACAACATCCTGTTTGCTTATAGTAGTACGAAAGCCTCTCATCAAGCTTGTCAAGCCAGGATTGCAGAGCGCCTTCTTCATGTAGTGTAGACAACGGACGGATGACATGCTTCACGTTAAGATAGACAACATCCTGTCCGTTTGTAGTAGTCGAAGGTACTTTCCCCTAGTTTGTTCGCGCTTTCGATTCTTTGGTTAAAAACTCTCGCAGAAGCTGCTCAGGCTTACACTAAAATTGTTCGGTTTATGAAAGACGAACTAGCTTGCGGGCCATGCTTTTTATGCGATGATATGTGTATGAATGGGTGAGACTGGTTGGCACTTGCATGCTGTTCGGTACATGTCTACCTTCGTGGACTTCCGTTGAAGTCATGCCCCTCCCCCACGAAGCGATTAGGCCTCCACTGGCATTTACAGAATACAAGCATTTCACCATTTCGCATAACCAGAGGGCGAGTCGCCTAAAATATTAGTATTTACTTTGTACGTGTATATTGCATAAATGTGGTCGAAGCTCGTTGGCGCCTTGAGCTATTGGTGTAAAGTAACACTGAAGTTACTGAATGAAGCTGGACACAGTGTAGGACACTTCCCATCTTAGTAGTTATATGAAGCCCCTCATCAAGCTTAACAAGCCAGGGTTGCAGGCCGCTTTCTTCTTAGATGTAGATTAGACAACGAACAAATGAATGCTTCACATTGTGATTGCCAACATCCTGTTCGTTTGTAGTAATCAGAGAGACCCTCATCAAGCTGGTCAAGCCAAGGTTGAATGGTGCTTTCCTCTTAGAAGTAGATTAGGAAACGAACGGATGATATGCATCAAATTATGATAGACAACATCCTGTTCGTTTGTAGTAGTTGGAAAGCCTCTCATCAGGCTTGACTAGCCAGGGTTGCAGGGCTCTCATAGATGTAGAGTAGATTACGAACGGATGAATGCATCACATTGTACCAACATTCTGTTCGTTTGTATTAGTTGGAAAGCCTCTCATCAAGCTTGACAAGCCGGGGTTGCAGGGCGCTTTCTTTTGAGTAGAGTAGACAACGAACGGATGGTTGGTATCGCATTAAGATAAACAACATCCTGTTTGTTCGTAGTTCTGGGAAGTTCTGTCCCTCAAGTTTGTCTAGACCTTCACTTCAGTTCGGGGTTACTTTAACTGATATTGCTTATAGTTGCAAACAGGCTAAAAGTAGATAGTGGACTGGTGATATGTTCTTCGACTTAAGAAGAACGGTCATCTAGTTCGCTTTTGATTAGTAAGCGCGATGTGCTTTCTGAACTAAAGTTTATTTCAAGCGAGATCGAAAGCACTCGCTGTAATGTAGGAATGTATGTAGTTCAAAGAGGACTCACGCCTGGCTTCCGAAACTATTAATTCATTTTTGGCGGTTTGAAGACTTTTGGCGGTTTCTCTGAGATATTTGATTTCCTCTCTGTAGTTAGTTGGTAGCGACTCGCCCACGTAATTAGTTGTTGTATACTTATGTCCTAGCATAGCGACCTAGGGGGTTAGAATCACTTTCTTTTTCTTAGGTTAGGCATTGCTAAGGAATGCGCACTTAAAAGTGTTATTGTCTATTCTAATCCAGCATCCAGCATCCATCTTCCAGGTTGTAATCCTGTATCCTGTGTCAGCTGTGTCAGTGTGTGGAAGTTAGACCAGGAGGCACTTCGATGCCTCACGAAAGAAGCCAGTAAGTCTATTTTTATTAATTTTATTATTTTTTTAATCTTACATCCTCACAAAAACAAAGGTTTCAATTAATTCCGTGATCGGGCATGCATGTCCTTATATACACTAAACTTTTTGAGTAAATACTTTTTCTTATAACCTCCTCAAGGCAGCAAACAGCTGCATCTGAGGCTAGGTAGGGGACCCCTCAGGATCCGAACAGGTGTCCTGAGGCTAGGTAGGTTTCTGCTCTTTTCTTTTTAGGCTTTGTTTCTTTCTTTGCAGGGCGGGCGCGTCGCGATCTGCCTTTTGATTAATAATTAAATTAACTACTAGAATCATTTTAGGAGTCAGGTGATTCAATAACTTTTCAATTTAGTTTTAAAGAAAGAAATTCGACAGCACTTGCTACATTAGCTTTCCTTACATATTTAAAATGACTTGTAACTAACCCTTTAGCCGCAACCCTTATAAATTTTGAATTTTATTTAATTTGTATTTCTATAGGCGAGTTCGAAGTCCCTATCGAAATGGGTGTCGAAAAAACATTGCCACGCAACGCAACGCGCCGGAATATGTCCTTTTTAGGGCATTAACTGCAGCAAAAGCAGGACATTGATTTTGCAATTCAGATGTTCTGCTTATTTATCCTCATAATAAGTGGATAAAAGAATTGCAGACAAATGGTGCTTCAGTTGGCGATCAAAACTTAGCAAAATTTGAAGCTCCAAGCATTATTAAAAAATATAAGGACGTATAGGCGCGTGAGTGACTTTAGCACCCCTTCGGGCAGGGGTTAGAATATGCCCGAGGTAGGCATGCCTGTCGTAAGAGGCGACTGAAATCCAACGTCCATTCCGTTCTCCGACGACGGGTAAGTGCATTGAGGTCCTTTTTTCGAAAATCGGTAGCTCTCAACGCCGATTTTATTTTGCTGATACGCTGGCCGGTGCACTTGATGATTTTAAATATTGTACATGCACTAGCAAGCTATATGAGTTTAGGTTCTTTGCCTCCTCAGATTTACGTCAGGTGTCCTGAGGATATGCTTTTCCGAACATTTAAGTTCTCGAAGCTCGTTCAGTTATTGAGCTCTTCATGTGGGGTTATACCGAAGTTCCTAAGCCACAAAGAACAAACTGGGGTTGAATAGTTCCTCCATGTAGACGTAGGGTAGACAGCGGATGGATGGCGCAAGTAACATTGTGACGGATATCATCCTTTTCGGTCGTAGTAGTTGGAAGTCTCGTTCTCCAAGCCTGTCAGCGCCAACAGCACTTCGTTTGAAGTTGCTGAATGGAGCCAGACTAGCTGGACTCGACGGACACTTCCCCTTAGGATAAGTGTAGATGACGGACGGGTGGAATGCGTCACATTAAGATGCTGAACATCCCGTCCGTTCGTAGTCGGAAGTCCTCTCCTCCGAGCCTGTCAGCGCCAACAGCACTTCGTTTGAAGTTGCTGAATGGAGTCAGACTAGCCGGACTCGACGGGCACTTCCCTTAGGATAAGTGTAGACGACGGACGGGTGGAATGCGTCACATTAAGATGCTGAACATCCCGTCCGTTCGTAGTCGGAAGTCCTCTCCTCCGAGCCTGTCAGCGCCAACAGCACTTTGTTTGAAGTTGCTGAATGGAGTCAGACTAGCCGGACTCGACGAGCACTTCCCCTTAGGATAAGTGTAGATGACGGACGGGTGGAATGCGTCACATTAAGATGCAGAACATCCCGTCCGTTCGTAGTCGGAAGTCCTCTCCTCCGAGCCTGTCAGCGCCAACAGCACTTCGTTTGAAGTTGCTGAATGGAGTCAGACTAGCCGGACTCGACGAGCACTTCCCCTTAGGATAAGTGTAGATGACGGACTGGTGGAATGCGTCACATTAAGATGCTGAACATCCCGTCCGTTCGTAGTCGGAAGTCCTCTCCTCCGAGCCTGTCAGCGCCAACAGCACTTCGTTTGAAGTTGCTGAATGGAGTCAGACTAGCCGGACTCGACGGGCACTTCCCCTTAAAATAAGTGTAGACGATCAATGGATGATATCCGTCACAATGTTAAAGACGACATCCTGTACGCTCGTATTAGGCAGAAGGTCTTTCGTCAAGCCCGTCAAGCCAGGGTTGAAAGGTTTTCCTCGTAGAAGCGTTTTCGGTTTTTTAATAAGATGGCCCTTCATCGAGCTTACCGAGCCAGGGTTGAAAGTCTTTCCTCTTGAAGCGCTTTGTTCGCTTACAATAGTTGAAAGGTCTTTCATCAAGTTTGTAAAGCCAGGGTTGGAAGGCTTTCTTTTTAGAAGTAGTAGTTGGAAAACCTTTCATCAAGCTTGACAAGCCGGGGTTGAAAGACTTTTCTCAAAGAAGCGTATTGTTCGCTCGGAAGGTCTCTCATCAAGCACGACAAGTCAGGGTTGAAAGGCTTTTCTCTTAGAAGCGCTTTGTTCGCTTGCAGTAGCTGGAAGATCCCTCATCAAGCTTAACAAGCCGGGGTTGAAAGGCTTTTGTCTTTGAAGCGCATTGTTCGCTTATAATAAGTTGAAGATCTTTCAACAAGCTTGTCGAGCCAGGATTGAAGGGCCTTTCTATTTGGAGCTTCCCTGTTTCGGTCATGGTAGACGAAAAGCCTCTCATCAAGCTTGTCCAGCCGGAGTTGCAGAGACCTTTCACAATAGAGTAGGCAACGGACAGATGGTGTGTATCGCATTAAGATAGATAACATCATGTTCGTTGATTGTAGTCGGAAGGCCTCTCATCAAGTTTGACAAGCCGGGGTTGAATGGTGCTTTCCTCTTAGAAGTAGATTAGAAAGTGAACGGAAGATATGCATCACATTATGATAGACAACATCCTGTTTGCTTATAGTAGTACGAAAGCCTCTCATCAAGCTTGTCAAGCCAGGATTGCAGAGCGCCTTCTTCATGTAGTGTAGACAACGGACGGATGACATGCTTCACGTTAAGATAGACAACATCCTGTCCGTTTGTAGTAGTCGAAGGTACTTTCCCCTAGTTTGTTCGCGCTTTCGATTCTTTGGTTAAAAACTCTCGCAGAAGCTGCTCAGGCTTACACTAAAATTGTTCGGTTTATGAAAGACGAACTAGCTTGCGGGCCATGCTTTTTATGCGATGATATGTGTATGAATGGGTGAGACTGGTTGGCACTTGCATGCTGTTCGGTACATGTCTACCTTCGTGGACTTCCGTTGAAGTCATGCCCCTCCCCCACGAAGCGATTAGGCCTCCACTGGCATTTACAGAATACAAGCATTTCACCATTTCGCATAACCAGAGGGCGAGTCGCCTAAAATATTAGTATTTACTTTGTACGTGTATATTGCATAAATGTGGTCGAAGCTCGTTGGCGCCTTGAGCTATTGGTGTAAAGTAACACTGAAGTTACTGAATGAAGCTGGACACAGTGTAGGACACTTCCCATCTTAGTAGTTATATGAAGCCCCTCATCAAGCTTAACAAGCCAGGGTTGCAGGCCGCTTTCTTCTTAGATGTAGATTAGACAACGAACAAATGAATGCTTCACATTGTGATTGCCAACATCCTGTTCGTTTGTAGTAATCAGAGAGACCCTCATCAAGCTGGTCAAGCCAAGGTTGAATGGTGCTTTCCTCTTAGAAGTAGATTAGGAAACGAACGGATGATATGCATCAAATTATGATAGACAACATCCTGTTCGTTTGTAGTAGTTGGAAAGCCTCTCATCAAGCTTGACTAGCCAGGGTTGCAGGGCTCTCATAGATGTAGAGTAGATTACGAACGGATGAATGCATCACATTGTACCAACATTCTGTTCGTTTGTATTAGTTGGAAAGCCTCTCATCAAGCTTGACAAGCCGGGGTTGCAGGGCGCTTTCTTTTGAGTAGAGTAGACAACGAACGGATGGTTGGTATCGCATTAAGATAAACAACATCCTGTTTGTTCGTAGTTCTGGGAAGTTCTGTCCCTCAAGTTTGTCTAGACCTTCACTTCAGTTCGGGGTTACTTTAACTGATATTGCTTATAGTTGCAAACAGGCTAAAAGTAGATAGTGGACTGGTGATATATTCTTCGACTTAAGACTAACCCTTTAGCCGCAACCCTTATAAATTTTGAATTTTATTTAATTTGTATTTCTATAGGCGAGTTCGAAGTCCCTATCGAAATGGGTGTCGAAAAAACATTGCCACGCAACGCAACGCGCCGGAAAATGTCCTTTTAAGGGCATTAACTGCAACAGAAGCAGGACATTAAAATTGCAATTCCCAGGTTTCACTTATTTATCCTCTGAATAGGTGAAGAAAAGAATTGCAGACAAATGCTGCTTCAGGCAATAATTAAAAACTGGCAAAGTTCATACTCTATCTAGTTCTAAGCTTTAGTTTGAAGCAGCTATTTTACTGTTGTGCGTTCTTTCAAAGCATGACTTCTTTTCATTGTGCATGTCGAAGTAGAGAATATTTAAAACGTTAAGATTGGTTTGAGAAGTTGCTAAGACAAAATTTCAATGACAACACTCGAAAAAGGATCTCCGCCAAATTCGCCCAAAATGTTTTGCCATTGACGAGACTCAACATGAAAACTATCGTCTCTGGAGGATAGATTTTTAAGGTCGTTAAGAACAGCTCCGGATAATCGAGATTAAATTATAGGATTTACTTTATTCAATTACTATGTCATTATTATGCTGCTCCTAACTTTCAGCGCAAACTTTATTTGAATAAAATTAATAACTAAAAATTCATCCACTTATTTTTGATTTAAATTTTTATCCCGAAATTACATAAAATAAATGACGAAATCTTTTATTAGCACAAACGTCTATGCATGTCAACACAAACGATGTGGAACTACAATGCCAGTACTGAAACACTTGACCCAAGGAAACTCAATTAGTTCACAAAATTTGGTAAACGGATGAAAAATGTACGAACCTTACAGCCAAATGAAGATCTAAGTGATTCAGTAATGGGAGGTTGACTTTATTCCCGCATACAAAATACAAACTTTGAAAATCATTACAGGTTTTATGATATGATAATAAATAGCATCAGTTTAGTGAACATCGTTAAGACATCCCGTTTAGACCCAGCTAACCGTCTGCAACGATCGCCCAACGAAACGAAAAGTTGCGATAAATCTTGTACTGATCATTAAAAGAACAAGGAAAAAAATAAAACCTTTATTCATATTTCATTTATAACAAAATCTGAACTTATCCATTGTTTGTACGTTGTCCCCAATGGTTTGATTAAATTTTTTAAACCACTCGTATCAGTAAAATAAAGTCTCCCATGATATGACAACAATTTTAGAACATAATTACCTCTTTCCGAGAGACACTCTGATACAGATAAATTTTATTTATTCAATTTACTTTGTATTTAATTTTGAACTTTCCACACAAATTTCTGTCAAAATTGTATGTATCCTTCCAAAAAAGTCCGCCAGAAAAATTCTGCGTTCGGTCAATCTAGAACGTTAGAATCGAGTGTAGTCGCGTGTTGTTTGGACGTTTGAAGAGTTACGTCATCAATACCGTTTTTTTCTGTGTATTTGCAGGTTGCAGTAGGAATTTAAGTAATTAAATGCTAACACTATAGTCGCTTTGCTTACCTCAAAATGTTCGTAGGAAAATTAAAATAAACTTCCGGGTTTGAAAACAAAATTTATTTTTAACGTGCGCCTAGAGTAAGAAATCATACTTTTACTTGGAAGCATTGAAGTTGGTTGCTGAGCCAACAAAGTTTTCAAAAGAAGTGCTTGAGAGCGTCCTCAAGAAAACATCCTTTGTGGGCGGGTTATGCACGCCGTCCGGTGTTACCGACGACCGTATTAATTCCCGCAAACTTGCTGATAGTTTTGCCCTCTGCTTTAACTCATGGTTATGTTTTTGTTTCGTTTTCACGAACTTATCGACCTTAAGATTTTTCTGCTCTATGAGGTCCTTAAGTTGGGCTAGTTTGGATTTTTCAAACTCCTGGGTCTCCCGAAAGTTTTCCGCATGCATAAGCTCCTCAATGTAGTTATCGTACCTTAAGCGCTGCAAATAACTGTCCAAGATGTGATGTCGAATATTTTCAGCCTTTTGTAGCTGGTTATCCAATTTATGGCATATCTCTTGCCTGCGAAGTTGTTCGTCTAAAGTTTGCTCTTCCTGAGTGATTGCAACTGCTTTGCTCTTTCTTAGCTCATCGTTTTTTCTCTGAGCTTGGAGTATGCTTCTCTCTAGCTGCACCATTTCTAGTCGTCATTTTGTTTTTTCATCCTTTTCTCTTAAGCTAGCTCGAAGGCGGTGGAGTTCGTCTAAATCTCTCTGTGCAATTTCGTTAAGCCTAGCTTTGGTTTGCTGGTAATCTTGAAACTGCTTATTGCGTACAGCCTTTTTGAATTCTTCCATTTGTTCACATTTAAACAGTTTTCGTTCGTACTGTTCATTTTCCCAAAACTTTTGCGCTAACCAGGCATTCTCGTGAGCAGTTACGTTTTCTCCTCGCTTTTTGGCCATTCGATTGAGAATTTTTTTATCATTAGTAGAAATCTTCTTGAATGAATTGTAAATTGTTGGTGATAGGCACAGGTTTTGCATGGTTTCGCAAAGATTAATTGACTCCATACTTGACCACGGCGGAAATTGCTGCACTTGTTTAGTCGCTTGTGTGTCGCATTGAAATTCATTCAAGTTGATTTCTTTGAGTATTTCACAATCTCGCGTAAAGCCGGAATTGACACTTTTGGAACGTTTTGTTTTTCTTGTGATTGATTTTGCTTTGCGTTGTCCCGATTTTTTCCTGCTCCGTGGTCTCCTTGCCTGAATGGGTGTTAAAATTTCGGTTCTCTCTATTGTATTGCATGTCGGCAGCGTGCTGTGGGAACTATAACAATCGCACTGACAAATTTCACAACACGTGTCTGCAATTGTATCCAACATTTTCAAATATTCCAAGTGCTCCTTTCGTTTAGATGTTTCACTCTTCACCAATGACATGGTTGATATATTTACTGAGCCTGTTTTGATTAACTAAAACTACATCCAATCTTTGTAGGTCAAGTCAAATTAAAAAAAAAATTTTACTTGTTTAACATTCATCGATTAGGTACTTTCAAAGTTGCTATGGCAATGAGTGAAGGAATGTCCTTTAAAGACGTTTTCAGTTATGTCAAATACAAAACTCATTCAATTCCTGAGTGTCTCGTGTCAAACAAAGATTATTTGTCTCGGACGTTAAGATGTTGAACAGTGAAATGGGACAATAACAAACATATTTAAAAGGAAACAAATTCTGCTTTTTCTTACTTCGAAAAATGTTATTCAGTATAAGCAAAATTCTTTTTGGGTAAAAAAATGCTTTTTCAGAATTTTTTTTATTTTAATCATGAATTGCCGTCAATACTACTGCACCTCAAATTGCAGTACATCTCTTATCAGATCTTTTCGGTCTTTGCCAGATGCTATTGTCTGCAGCACTCGATGAACATAGGTTTTCTGGTGTCGCACAATAAACTTGTTGCATTGCATTATTGTCGCCCCAGTATACAGAGTGCGGAACTTTGCTCTGTGATCACCAATCTTTGAAAGAAAAAAACGTATGACCATTAAAAAAGTCGAATTTTGTACTTAATTATTGAACTTACCACTGTTATTAGTGGAAGAATACTAACAACAAAACGGTGTGGTCGATGCCGACAGCGTATGATTGCAACTTTTGTTTTGTCATTGCAATATTTTATGCGAAATCCCTGCTCCAGGGAGCCAACACCAAAATCGCCGTAGTATTGTTGGACATATTTAAGAAAACATTTCGTCAAAACAGTATCGTTGAATGAAACTTTGCCCTTAACCGACTCATGCGGAACTATTTGAACCACAATATATCTTTGTATAGAATATTTAATATGTTTCGACTTGGAATTAATTAATTTTTTTTACCTACCTATTTTTAACTCGGACCATTTGTTTACATGAATTTTGTAGGTTAAATTAGTTCATTCAGTGTCAAACTTATGACGTCTTTGTAAAGTAATAGATTTGCCTATGATTTCGGAGTCTTCGCTAAGTTCGTTTTGATCAATTACTTCATTTCGTTTTAGCACTAGGTCCGTTCAAATTGCTCTGAATAGCTACAAATGTCTAAGAATTAGCCCGAAAAACTACGAAATAGTGTTCCATTAGCTGATTTTTTCGTAGAAGAGAGAGCTCAGGAGAGAACAAAATTTTTTCCCTCCCTACGAATCGCTGCCGAAGAAAAATCCGTGAGCAGCAGATGGCTGTCAAAGTGAAAACAAAAAAAACCTCTGACATTTCATACATCCGATCACTGTTTACGAATTTCTACGAAAAGTCGTTTCACAAACTTCGGTAGAGTTACTCTCTATAAGATAGATTTTTACTCAACTACTCAACTACGAATTTCTGTACACAAATGGATTGGAACAGACCTACTTATGCTACATAAGATACGTTTCGTTCGTAAATTCATTAAAATAAAAAAAACCACAGGAAAATTAAAAAAAAAATTCTATATATTATTTTTTTTTCAACTTTGGAAAGGTAGTTTCGATAAAAAGAATTTATCTAACAATTAAATTTTCCATTGGCCATAAAACAGAAAACAAAAACATGTTTTTACGGCGAACGTTATGGAATCCGTCCGTCAGAAAGACAGCCAGTAGCTTGAATTAAATTGTTCTCAATGTTTATTTTTTTGTCAAAATTAATTTGCTTTGGGCTTGAAACATTTGAAGGTGATAACACGATCATTATAAATGAAGCAAATTAGTTGAATCGGTGCCTTGGAGAAAGCTGATAAGCCGTGGAGAGTTTAATCTTGCCGAATGAGCTTTAAAACACATAATTACTTCATTGTTACTTTTTACAGCTCGTTTTTCAGCTTTTAACAATGATTTCGAAATGTTAATTGTCAAGGAACAATTTTCCAACAGAACTTAAAACAACGGCACGCACAAGACAATCATTCTTCAAGAAAACTGGAAGTTGACATATGTGGACATATCTGATAAACGAAAATATAATTTGTTTAGTTTCGGATTTAACGACAATTTTGTTTCAAATTCAAATATAGTGATTAAGTTTACCGTAAATAACATCGACTTATATTTTCTTTAAATTTAAATTTATCTATTAATAAATAAATGTTTGGCATCACTTAAATTAAAGAAGTAGCTCACACAGAAAAACCTGCTCCCGATTAAGTTAAAGGCTTAGGAAATTCGTAGCACATAAGAACGTAGTGTGCGTACAAGAGAAGTCTAATACAAATGTAATCCAACTTATCATTCTTCGGAACTATTATGATTAAGCTTAAGTTTAGGGCGATCATTGCACAAGCAAACTTAGTGCGATCATTGCAAAATAAAAGCTTCCATAATCAGAAGCAGACTGATAGCTACAAATTCCTCCACTGGCAAATGAGTGCTGTGGAAAGTGATAACTTCTCATTGAACATTATCAGTTGAGTCTTAGAGTAGGTTGCATCGTGAGTTAACCAATCAACATGCCGAAAATGTATTTCGTTGGTGTTGATGTAGGTACTTCTAGTGCAAGAGCTGCACTTGTTAATCCAAATGGAAAAGTGCTTAAACAATTTGTGCGACAAATTCAAACATGGAATCCACAACAAGATCACTATGAGCAATCGTCAGATGATATTTGGAACTCAGTTTGTTATTGTGTGACGGTGAGTTGTAGTTCAAAGTACTTCAACTTTTGAGCATTTTTTATGTTTGACCTTGAAATGATAAGTATTAATTTCAACAGACCACTTTACTCCGTGTTAGAAATATGTTTTAGCTAAACATTAAAGTGTAATAGCAAAGAATTCTAATTAAACTTTGAAAGCTATTATCTAACTAAGTTCATTCATTTTATATGTTGACAGATTAAACTGATAATCTTTTAACTTATGATTTTAACTGCTTGGGGACCTTGAATTGATGCATCACTAGCTCTTTTCGGAATGCCTACGGCATACAAATGCATTTTCTACACCATCTAGTATTATATAAACAACATTTTGTATTTCTTTAAAGGAAGTTGTTAAGAACATACCAAAAGAAGAGATTGTTTCAATATCATTTGATGCAACTTGTTCGCTGGTGGTACTGGGTGAAAATGGCAAGTCACTCTCCGTTAGTTCTACAGGCGAACCCTCCCAAAATGTAATTCTTTGGATGGATCATCGTGCGCAAGAAGAAGCTGAGCACATAAACGCCACAAGACATGATTTGCTTAATTTTGTTGGTGGGCAGGTTTCGGTGGAGATGGAAATGCCGAAATTGTTGTGGTTGAAAAAGAATCGCCCGCTTTCTACATGGGCAAACATTTGGAGAGCATTCGATTTGCCTGATTACTTGACATGGCGAAGCACAGATTGCGATTCAAGATCCCTATGCTCTGTTGTTTGCAAGTGGAATTATGATGGCATGGGCAATATGTGGTCTAAGGAATTCCTAAGCAGCATTGGGTTGGACGATCTGTGTCGAAATAACTTTGAGATTATCGGAAGAAAAATATGTAATCCTGGTACACCAGTGGGTAAAGGACTAACTGAAAAAGCTGCTGTTGAGTTGAGTTTATTGCCAGGCACAATCGTTGGAACATCTTTAATTGACGCGCATGCTGGTGCCCTGGCTATGTTCGGTTGTGTCACAAAAAATATTGTTTGTTCAACTGAAGAGATAATGGCTGTGATTTGTGGCACATCTACGTGTCATATGAGTCTTACAAAGCAAATGTGCCCTGCGAAAGGTGTTTGGGGTCCATACAAAAATGCTATCTTTCCCGATTTCTATTTGAACGAAGGCGGTCAAAGTGCAACGGGTTTGCTTTTGGATCACGTCGTAAAGACACACCCTAGTTACAATCGGATTATACAAAAGCTTAATGGAAAGTACGTCACTCAAAGGTGTGGGAATATTAATGCTTACATTTATTTTTAGGAATATTTATAGCTACCTGAATGACTTACTAGAGCGAATGGCGAAGGAGCGTGGGTTTGAGGACATTTGCTTTTTGACGGAGGATTTGCACGTATGGCCCGATTTTCACGGAAATCGATCCCCTATCGCAGATGCCAGCCTTAGGGGAATGGTATTTCAAACATAAGCTTTTTTATGAATTTAATGAGAAAGAATGACATTTTTCAGATTTCTGGTTTAAATATGAAAACAGATGAAGAAGGTTTAGCTGTTCTATACCTAGCTTTTGTGCAAGCCTTAGCAGTAACTAAAACATGGTTAACATATATAGTTCATGAAATGATAATTTTTTACGATGCAGTATGGAACACGCCATATAATGGATAATCTGCTTCAACATCAAAGGCCTGCGTTTAAGAGTTTGTTGTTCTGTGGCGGTCTTTCAAAGAATCCTCTTTACACTCAATGCCATGCGGACGCGTGCGACCTTCCAGCTGTGATTCCGAATGAACAAGAAATGGTTTTGGTTGGTGCAGCTATGCTTGGTGCTTGTGCGGCTAAGGTTTATGCAAGTTTGCATGTAAGGTCTCTTTGTAAGTTTAGTGTTCGCGTACAGTTATTGTTTTTTTTTTTTATTTTCTTAAAGGAAACATCTTCAAGAATGGGCGGTTCTGGTGTAGTATACATGCCTAAACAGCGCACAATAAATTTCCACAATAAAAAATATCGCGTATTTTTAAAAATGTACAGAGATCAATGTGAATACCGTGAGATTATGAAGAATTGAATAAAACATATCACAGCTCTAGCTACTAGCAGTGGTAGCAACTGTGATTTCATTTCGAAGTTTATTGCTATAAAGTATATTCACATGCTTTTCCACCTTTGCATTGTTTCCGTATTATACCATGCTTACTTTTGATAGTTTATCACGTTTCAGGCAATGAAGGCAGCCGCTTTGTTAAGAATTTTCGACCTACAAACAGGACATGTGACTTTGATTTTGTCTGAGCAATCCTCACATATACAAACGTGACCACAGGGTAAAATTATAATCTGTAATTACAAGAAAAATGGATTTAATATCATTTGCATTATTGTTAAGCAACCATTATGTTCGTACCTCTTTAGGATTTGTAGAACACACAACGCACAATTGTTCAGCTGGTAGGTTTTGTGGTCTTATTTTGGCACGACGCAATCGTCTTTCTTTGTCTAGGGTTTCTTTAATCTTTTTCTCATCCCTCTCCTGTTTTTTCTTTAAGTATATCCTCCTTAATATTACGCTCATGAGTATAACAGTTATTGTGCTGCAAACAAATATCTTAACTCTGCAAATTATAAACACATATATGATATGTAAAGATGCAAGGAAATTAACTCGCATACGCCATAGAAGATTTTGCTTCTTCGAATTTTTTGATTAACGTTGATTTGGTGGCCGTCGTTAGAAAGAGAGGAGCCGTATGTGATGGTTGCATCCGGATAGTCTTTCCGTCCAATTCAATTTCGCCGACAGCCGTAATAAACGTACCATCACGAAGTACTTCCTCTGTTGTTTGCAAACCCTTCTGTCGTACGCCAGAGAAAAAACCGAAGACATGATCGAAAAATGACAATGACGATGGTTCATAATTGTCATAAACTACGTCCATATCCAATATTTCAGCCGATAATCCATCAACGATCTCCACACCGTAGCTGCCATTTTTTAATTGAAATGGCATTTCGTTTGACGAAACATGAATTAGCCTTCGCTGCTCCGTCCAGAATCCAGCGAATCCTCTAGCGACGCGGTGTTCACTTAAGACAGAACAAAATAAATCGCATGGCTAATTTGTATATACGCGCTCTTTATAAACAACACACCTTAGTTTGATTACTTGCAAGACACCAGTTACTGATGGTGACATAACACTTCGTATTGGCACCCCAATTGGTGTCACTGAGCCTCGAATCACGGCATACGGAATTTTGTTGTCTTTCTTCTCTTTTAAAAGTTTTGTCAAGTCTCCATCGATGGATAATTGTGGTGCGTTCTGTAAGCTAAGACGTGGATTACACAAATAGGTTGTAGTTTTGAATTACCTTCAGTGAGTTGACAGTTTTCTTGTAGCTATAGTACTCCTTAAAGCACAATCCCAATATGAGGAGATCTACACCCAAAGCTATACCTTCATGCAGGAAATCCATTGCGACTTAGCGATGATAGTGACGAACTAAAATTGTATCTTTTGCTTAAGATTGTTCATTACAAAACTGGGAGATTTCCGATTGAAAGCATATTTTCCTCTGATTTGTTATATTGTCTCGATTACATATGTCAGCTCCTACACGAGATTTGACAATGTTGCCATTTCTCAATCGCAATTATAATTTTCCAAACCGGATAACACATTAATACAATGGATTCATTTTTAGCTTATAAGATACTCATTTAGATGGACATTCAAATAAAAAAGAAACAAACCATAACCGACAGAAGTAGTCTGTGAATTGAAATTCATTTAAAAGTAATAGCGAAAATTATTTGGCATTAATGGTTTAGAGTGGCTTCACTGTTGAAAGAAAATCATGCGCATTCAGCTGTGTTTTGATACAAACACTTTTGACATTGCATTGTTATGGTTTATATACACTAAATATGTTGCAATTAGGTTGGTCTTTTGGCAGAATTTAGAGATGATAGTAAACAAATATATTTAAAGGGAATGAAAACAGAAAAGAAAATAGATGGAGCTTAAACTTTTTTTATTGTTTTGTTTTAGCAACGTCTGTTCCAATTGCTCTGAATTGCAACGAATGTCTACGAATTTTCCCGAAAAACTACGAAAAAGCGTTCCATTAGCTGATTTTTTCGTAGAAGAGAGAGCAAAATATTTCCCCTCCTTACGAATTGCTGCCGAAGAAAAATCTGTGGGCAGCAGCATGGCAGCAGATGGCTGTTAAATCGAAAATATGAAAACCTCTGACATTTCATACATCTGATAGCTGCCTACGAATTTCTACGAAAAGTCGTTTAACAATTTTCGGTAGAGCTACTCTCTGCAAGAGACATTTTTACCCAAACTACTCAACTATGAAAATCTGTACACAAATGAATTGGAACAGACCTTATGTTTTTGAAATTCTTATGTAGACAGTTGTTTACAGTGCTGCCAAATCATAATACTTTTAAGTGTGATACACAAAATCTAGCGAAGATATGGGAACGAGTACAATATATATCTAAACTAGGTTCACAATTTATTTCTACGACTTATGAGAAACATGACCGTTGACCAGATCTCAAAACAACCAGTAAGATTTTGATTTTCAGTAAAGTTGAAATATAAGAGCAAATAATTTTGTTTAAACATTCTTTAAATTTCTACTGATGCTTTGCTATATGAAGTCGAAAGCAAAGGTTCTTCTTATACTTCAGCTTAAGAAATTAGTGAAGAAGTTGTAAAGCTCCGCACCAAATATATCAGAACCATATGTTAGCGTTGTACAATTAAATCCTAATTCGGGACGCGAGGAAGCTGTGGGTTTCCTTCCTCTATGGGTAAGCGATGTGTTGTCTGTAACTTAAAAATTGTATGGTATTTTTTTCAATAGATATAAGCAGAAACGAATAATCCTTGATAACTATGGGAAAAATAAATTTAAAAGAACGGCACATCTTTGGTGCATCTCTTTCCTTTAGTGCAATATGTTTAACATTAAAGTTACTGACTTCGCTCAACTTTAAGCTTTCACACTTTTGCACTTAGTTGGAAGAATCACATTTGCGACTGAGAAAATTGTAGTATGGACTCATGTAGAGTAGAGTTTCGCAAAACAGTTCCTTTGCTGGACCGAACATGGAACGGTTCCCTTGTGGAAAAGAACTAGAACAAGGAACTAGTTCCGAGCACCTATTTAGTTCCGAGGACTTATTTAGTTCCGAGGATAAATTTAGTTCCGAGGAGATCCAAAGGTTATTATACTTCATATCCAAAAGTAATACTTCATAAGAAAATGGGCACTTTGTAAATGTTTTAAAATTAAGTCTCCATAAACTACTTCTACTACTACATAAATGTTATATTCGTGTTAACACATTTTCTTCTACCTGTTACAATTGAAACATTATGTTTTAAATTTCAAATTATGTCTAGCAACAAAATTAGTCAAAAACTTCGGAAATGTTTCATGAAATGTCAACAAAACAATGTGGGGACATGTTAGCCTAAACAACATTCAGAACTGCCGCAGTAGATATAGTTCCGGGACCGATGTAGTTCCCGGACCAATATAGTTCCAGGACCGATGTAGTTCCCGGACCTATATAGTTCCAGGACAGATGTAGTTCTCGGATCAATATAGTTCCTGGACCGATGTAGTTCCCGGACCTATATAGTTCCAGGACCGATGTAGTTCCCGGACCTATATAGCTCCAGGACCGATCTAGTTCCCAGACCTATATAGTTCCAGGACTGATATACCAGGTATACCCGTATGAAGTGAGCGTCAAGATAGGGAACATTTGCTTGGAACGAGCCCTTAATTTTTTTTTGTTTGTTTGCTATGACATCTGTGAAAAAATATTTAGTATACATCAAGTCATTGAACAGACAACATCATATTTTGTCATTAAAATGTCGAATTTTATACCAGAAAGTGATGATTTGCGGAAAGCATTCTTTTTTTGTTTTCATTTGAAGAAAAGTGCTGCAGAGTCGCATCGAATGCTTGTCGAGGCATATGGTGATCATGCTCTATCAGAAACAACATGCAAAAGATGGTTTCAACGGTTCAGAAATAATGATTTTGATGTGAGAAATGAAGAACGTGGAAGACCACCAGAAAAGTTTGAAGACGCCGAATTGCAAACGATATTGGATGGAGACGACATTTTGAGTCAAAAGCAAACGGCAGCAATGTTAAATATTGCACAACAAACAATTTCTGACCGTTTAAAAGCTATGGGAAAGATCCAAAAGTATGGAAAATGGGTGCCACATGAATTGAATGAAAGACAGATGGAAAACCGAAAAAACACTTGTGAAATTTTGCTTCAAAGACACGAAAGAAAATCGGTTTTGCATCGTATTGTTACTGGCGATGTAATTAATCGCCAATCTGGGACAACCATCAACATCGACTGCAAAACCAGATCGATTCGGCAAGAAGACAATGCTGTGTGTTTGGTGGGACCAGAAAGGTGTGTTGTACCACGAGCTCCTAAAATTTGGGGAATCCGTTAATACTGATCGCTACCGACAACAAATTATCAATTTGAAACATGCATTGATCGAGAAACGACCTGAATGGGCCAGAAGACACGGCAAGGTAATTTTGCTCCATGCCAATGCACCTGCACACAGTGAAAAACCGGTTCAGGATATGGTACAATCAAAACACTTGGCTGGGAGCAGCTACTCCGCCCGCCGTATTCACCAGACTTGGCTCCTGCCAGCTACCATTTGTTTTCATCGATGGGACACGCATTGGCTGAGCAGCACTTTGATTCCTACGAGGAGGTCGAAAATTGGGTGTTTGATTGATTTGCTTTAAAAGACGAACAATTTTATTGGCGTGGTATTCACAAATTGTCAGAAAGATGGTCAAATGTGTAGAAAACAATGGCCAACACTTTAAATAAAATGTTTTTACTTTCCCATTAATTATTAGTGTATTATTTTCAAAAAAAAAAAACTGGTAAACTTGGTAGTTTCGGAACAGTTTTCGGAACATTGCAATACACAGTGTTCGACGAAAGGTCGATAGTGAACATCATACAAAGAAGAAAAAGAAATACACAACAAACAACAAAATTTGATACATGTGTCTGAAATATATTTTTTGAGTAATGAAGGTTTTTGTGGCTTTTCCTTCAAATTAATCTGTGATATATCATTTAAGGACTTGTATTAATATTTTAGTAGTAAGGTAATATGACCGCATCTCTAAAAATGTACGATTCAAACACATAAATGTAATCTATTGCCACAATAAATAAAATCTAAATCTAAAATTTTTTGAGTTGCGTGATGTTTCAATTCACACTTTCACGATGAACTGTCATGTAAGAGCTGTCGAATATGTCGGACCTATCGGACAGGTTGAGGTGGAATATGTGGAACGATCGGAACTAGTTCCGACGGTGGAACTAGGTTCAGAAATTGTCTAGGTCCGGAATTATACAACTCTAATGCAGAGTATGTTAAGAAGCTGGCTCTTATCACTTATATTTCCCTTTAACACAACGCCTTCGCCCGGATATTAAATTTTGTGTTGAATTTGTTATGTCAGCTGAAAAAATTGATTAAATTTTTCTCTTTTGTAGTTTTTTTTTTTTCATTTTTATGATTTATGAATGAGTTCAGGAGAAAGCATGTAATCTTTGTGTTCTCGTCTTATACATTTCGGTTAGCAAATGTACTTAGAGGTATTAGAAATTCAAGGTACATTCGCAACATTTAAACTTCGATTGTTTATTTGCGTTTTATGAAAAGTCAAGCAAAGTCACATGATTGTGCAAACTATGCTAGGAACGTCACCAAGTGGGGTACAAATTGTAAGCATGTCGATGGTATCTGTTGAATGAAGCGCAACTACGATTAATAAAAAGAGAACAATTTTTGTGTCTTATCTCTATTTTTAATTCGTTTTCAAATAACATTTATCGTACGACCCAACCATACGATTAAATACTTTTGCAGATCTTTTTGGCTATAAAATGATTCGTGGCTAAAATGTTTACATTTGAAGTCTGACTGATCAACATGAAGAACTACCTCCCGTGTCTTATTTTCTTGGTCCGTTCATAAGCTCGCCGATTGGTTTCAAGAAACTTATTTCCTCTCTTTCTAGATGCTCTGTAGCGGTCTCTTGGCCGGCAATGTAGTTGAGGATTTATGTGCTGAATTGGGTGCACCTGGATGGACCTGTTTTACTGACACCGTACCAGGGTATTGCATGGTAAATGGCCCTGGATGGGCTGGAATTGTTGTGGATATCTGCAATAATGGATTTTATTGTGAAATAATTGATGGAGTAAGCAGCTGCACTAACAACACGAGCACTTGTACTAATGGTGAGATGAAGAAGCACGAAACTAATTGTCGTGCATACTATTACTGTACCTCGAACAGATGGGTTTCGGCTGAGTGTCCCTCGTATAGTATATATGATGAACGCACGGAAAGATGTGTTCTGGGAAACTGTTAAGATGCTTGTTAAATAAATAATAATAAATACAATTTATTTTGACTTAATCGGCTTTGTTACTGATAGTAGGTTATAGGATACCCCTGCTTTCCATTCGCACATGTTTGTTGATGAAAAAAAGAAGAAGAAAAGAAAATAAAACCAAAGTCATAGGCGCCACAAACCTAGAAGGCTTTATTTAATTACTCATTAACACCAAACTCATTTTAGCAATTGCCAATGGCACAGGACGCCAGGTCGGCATTGTAGTAAGTCCCTTTCGGGCATGTTGTATGCTTCAATGTGCCACGTAGTCCCGAGCAATAGTAGTATGAGTGGCAATCTTCGGGATCAGGTTGAAGGCCCAATGCGGTACATTGAACGTCTGGTGCGGCAGTCGGCGTGTAGAGCGTTGGGGCACTGCTTGGTGTTGGTTGCATTGTTGAGACTGGAAGAGTTGTCACCGGTAAATCCGAGAAACTCGTCTGCGGAATAGGGTTACTGCTGCCTTGCTTGACGCAATTTTTCCCATCGAATACTTCACCGGGTTCACACCGATACAGCGTTGGATACAAGACTCGTATCTCACCGTTGGTAGTTGCTTTGCAAATGTAGAACAGGTTTGGGTTCCCCGGCCATGCATCTGCATATCCGACACTTTCACACTTGTATTGTCTTTTATTGCAAATGGGATCAGATAGAGACAGAGTGCATTCCCCAGTTTGGACGTTGTAAGCCTTGTCGCCACCGCATTCGATGTTTGCCGACACTAATGTGGGTCCAGCCATGTGGCACATGTGATATTTCTGACAGTCGTATGGGTCGGGAAAGACTCCTTTCGATGTGCACACAAAGTTTCCTTCATAACCGAATGGATGGCAAGGTCCTGTAACGTTGGAGCAGCTTCCGGTTTCTAAATTGCAATAGAAACCATTGTCTGCGTCACAGGTTTCCACAGGTACCGTGAGCCAACCGGTAGAGAGGTTTACACAAGTCGCCAAGAGGCGACAAGTCTCGCAAATTAAACCGGGCTGCTTCCTCTCCGAGCAAGAAGTCGTCTCACGAGTCATTATGGTATCTTGGGCGATCACTGCAGCGCAGGATACCTGCAAAGATGAATAATTTGAGTATAACCCTAATACTTAGACAGAAAACGTATCCCACCAAGAGCAAAAGCTTAAAGATCCATAAATTTGTTTTTCCAGTCATCGTCACTCTGAGGCAAAGACTTTCCTCTTGTTCGTTCGAAGGCAATGCTCTTACTGAGCCATAAATACCTTCGCAGTTCGAAGTGACGGTTAAAGTTGTTTGCTAAGTGTTTTCCAATTTCTGTTTGATTTGAAGCTTAGATAGGAATATACGCCGCGGAACCTTTTACACAGAAATTCAATTAAGTCTGAGCCTTCTGTTCTTTGACATAGTTTCTGAGAACTCTAAGGTGAGACGCTGGCGTTGGTTTCATGGTAAATGGATTGTGCTGTTTACTTTTATCTTTCTCCAAGGAACTAGAGCCGCCTGTGAGCCGAAGTTTGACAATTGAGTGTGAGATTGATAGTTAAAGCGTTATCTCTCAGTGTATAGAGTAAATATTGGGAATGAGACCTACGTGCCCGCAAGAGGTCATTTACTTTCAGATACATATTGCAGAATAGTGCTACATTCAGGAACTTCTTACAGTCTGTTGTTGAAGTGCGAAGTAGAGAAATGCAAATCGTCTATTACTGTTATTTTCAATGTTTATTTTATTCAGCATTCCCCAGGTACGCACATCCCTGATACGTACTTTGCACCTTCTTTACAATTTCTTAATGTCCACTTATTATTAGAGCATGAATAGAAAAATCGGCAGTTGCTTGGGTGTGCTTTTGTTTCCCAGTCAAAGCACTCAATGTTTGGTGTTGTCAGGCAGTTGTTTCCGTTCAATCGGCAGCCGGATACGCTAGCGTCACAGCAGAGGTTGTAGGTCGCATTGCAAACTGCTACGTGAACTCCAATCCAGGAGTTTTCGAATTTTATGCAAGCTCCCAGGGTTCGCTCGTCAAAGCAGACTACGCCCTCCTTCTGCAACTGTTGGCAGTAGACATCTTTGCTCTCTGTGGAACAGTTCACTTGATATGCGGCCTAAGTAAGTGAAAACTTCTCATAAAGTGATAATCGAATGGGAGATTTTTCATGTACACTCACCAAAGTCAAGATTGCAAAAATTACTGTGAAACGGTATTGACTCATTTTCAAGAACTCGATTCGAGTGACAGCTTAATGCTTTTTAAATGTCTTAAATAGAGTTTCGGCAGATCAAGTTCAATCTCGAACCACGTAACTGAGATTAGAAAATTGTCTAACATTGTCACAAATCTGCTCTATCAATTCTTCTGGTGTTATCAGTGTGAGATAACGGAAAACAGCACAGCACATTGTTTTTTTAACAGGCTTAGAATGATAAATGTGCGGGTGTTTTTGATTTTCGATGAGTCAAGAAAAACGGAAACTTCGCAGTTGTTTATGAAGTTGCCATTCAATAGATAATACCAAATAACTTAAAATATAGCTGACATTTCCTCATATTTGGTTAATTAATAACAATAGTAATTCTGCACTAATTGATTTTTTCTGAAGGACATTCCAATTTAGCTTGAAATGAAAGTTTGTCAGCTGCTACAGAAGATAGCGAAACACCAGGATCATCAAGACGTTCGAGTTCAAGTTCTTTTTTTTTAAATAGGCAGGGTGGGGAAATATTTTACTCTCTCCAGCGCTCATTTGACGTAGAATACATTTTTTCGGTATACTGGAACAGACTTTGAGCTAGTTTGTATTGTTTTGCACTGTTTTCTGTTGTTTCTTTCGAATACGGGAACGCACCAAATAATACCATTGGCGTCACAGCTTGATCGAAACCCACGGGGAGAACCGTTAGCTGTGAAAGGCTTGTTGAGGTACTTAGGCGTTTGGTTAGACCAGTATCTATATTTTGACAGACATGTAGATGCTGCTCTGACGAAAGCCTTTGCTGTGGCATGAAGTTTGTTTTATAGCAACCAACTTGATACCAGGGTAAAGGTAATATGCAATATGACACTCATTCGGCCGATGATGGCGTAAGCCTGCCCTATGTGGTTCAAAGTGAGTCCTTCCCAGATTTAAAAGATGAGGCTGTTTAAGAGACGGTGTCTCCGGACTTGTCTTAGGTTCTTTCGAACCCCAGAATCCGAGTGCAAGGAATTCCATCCCAACGAGGTCTTGTGCAACGAGGGAAACCTGATAAAGATTGATAATTTCATAATAAAATTAATTCGAAGGTAAGTTGTACGGGCATTGAATTCTACCAACTATTTGATTTTCGGTTCTTAATAACAATAATAAAAATTGTTGGCACGACAGTCCACAGGGGGACCAGG
Source organism: Eristalinus aeneus (assembly GCA_955652365.1). Taxonomy (NCBI): domain Eukaryota; kingdom Metazoa; phylum Arthropoda; class Insecta; order Diptera; family Syrphidae; genus Eristalinus; species Eristalinus aeneus. The sequence goes on along the minus strand of OY019134.1, from coordinate 62,351,440 downwards.
GCCTAGCTTGCTCATCAACTACACGTGTTGTGCGTGCTACTGTTCTCTCACGAGTAGAAGGGATCTACAGTTTTTTGCCGACTCCGAACGGCGAAGTTTGAGAAGCTCTCTTAGACAGTTATTACTCTTTGAGTGTTGTCAGCAGCTCGAAAGAGGTGGTACCGTGAAAAATTTGAGGTGTTTAGCCGGGAATCGAACCTAAACCCTTCGGCGTGTGAGTGTCGCAGTCTACCCACTATGCCACGGCGGCGTTCGGTTCTTACTACTTTAATATTTTGAAATTTGAGTACCGCGGAATGGCTTTATTCCACCTGAGACGTTCCTATATTTAGCTATTTTGGGTCTAGTCCAGGACAGAGAGGGATGCCCTATAATTTTCCACGTCGCACGCCCAACAGTGAACCGGCGACTCATGTATTAACCGAACGTCGCTCGCAGCCTCTTTGGTTCACTAGGATCTCCGCCCGAGACAGGAGTATGCGAAAGAACGTCACCTGTAATAATGGCTGTGTTAAACTCGGCCCCTACCGCCGTTGACTTGTCTTTAAACGTTTGTGTTATGCGTGCGACTGTTAGACTGCCAGTTGGGCAGTCTGTGTCCAGCTCCTTAGTTTTTTGTTTTGTTTAAAGTTTGTGTGCAAAATCAAAAACAAAAACTTATAAAACACACGAAAAATACAAAAAAAAAACATAAGCAAAAACTACAAAAAATTAAAAATTTAAAAAAAAGGTGCACCACGGCGCTTATACTATATATGTTAGACATATAAATAACTAGTGTACTCTTGTGCACGCGAATGAATAACATTGAAACATTGAAAAAAAAAACGGATTAATCGAAGTTCAACTGGCAGCTTCTCGTTAGAGCAAAGATCAAAATCAAACAGCGAAGTGGTTGTGCCGTGTAAAGAAATTTATAAAACATGAGAATGAATCACTCATTGATGGGTTACACAAATTTTATTTGATTTTCCACATTTTCACAATTTTACCACACACATTTAAGAGATGGGTGTGAGAGGGAACTCAATTTAAAGCTGTCGATCTAACCAACAGTTGTATAACATGTGGTAATCATCGTAATCTATCTTTGTTTGCCATCAATTTTCGGTACAGTGGCTGCAGTGCCTGCAGAACTAGATCATTTTTCATGCAATATCCTGCATACTGTGCAGGGTATATCGCAATATACTTATCTTCACATATAACACATCACTCGATAAGTCCCAGGACTAACCACTAAAAACACATTTTCTAAACTCAATTCGACTTTATTCATCAATATAGTTTCCTTCAAGAGTTTTACAATCAGTCCAACGACGCTCAAACATTTCGATACCTTTTTATAGAACGATTTATTTCTGACCTCAAAATAGGCTTCAGTTTCGGCGATCAGCTTCTCATTAATTAACTGTTGCCGCAACAGTCCACAGGGGGACCAGGGCCTAGCTTGCTCATCAACTCCTCGTGTTGTGCGTGCTACTGTTCTCTCACGAGTAGAAGGGACCTACAGTTTTTTTTGCCGACTCCGAACGAAAAAGTTTGCGAAGCTTTCTTAGACAGTTATTACTCTTTGAGTGTTGTCAGCAGCTCCAAAGAGGTGGTGCCGTGAAAAATTCGAGGTGTTTAGCCGGAAATCGAACCTAGGCCCTTCGGCGTTTGAGTGTCATACTCTACCCACTACGCCACGGCGGCCCTCATTGGAGACATATTTTTTTTCAGCGAGCATCTATTTGAGTTCTGAAAAGAGGTACAAGTTACTGACGGCCAGGTCTGGAGAATAGATGGGTGGGGAAGCAATTCAAAGCCCAATTCGTCCAATTTGGACATGGTAGCCAACAACTTGTGACACGGTGCATTATCTTGGTGGAAGGGAATTTAATTCATCTTCATATGGGTCCGTTCTGTTTTACAATTTCTGCCTTCGCTGTTGATAGTTTTGTCCTTCTCAAGTCGATGAATAAAATTCCATCCCAAAATACGGATGTCATTACTTTGTCAGCCGACCTTTGTGTTTTTGCACGCTTTGGGCGTGGTTCACCGGCTGCTGTTCTCTCCGCTGACTGCCGATCTGGCTCTGGAGTGCAGTGGTGGGTTCATGCCTTATCCATTGTGACATATCGACAAACTTTAAACAGCTCTCAGAATCCTCGATAGGTTGTTGGTTTTGGTCCACATTGTGAGCAAACGCGGCACCCATTTCGAAAACAGCTTTCTCATTGACAAATGTTCATGTAAAATAGTGAACACACTGTCTTCCGATATCTTTAAGGTGTTAGCTATCTCACGTAATTTCATATTGCGGTTTTCCAAAACGATTTTGTGTACTTTTTTGACGTTTTTACGTGTAACCACCTTAATTGGAATTCCAGAGCGTTCAGCGTCGTTGGTGTCTGTACGGCCACGTTTAAAGTCAGCATAGATCCGAAAAATAATTATTTTTGATAGAGCAGAGTCCCTGTAACACTTTTCAAGGCTTCGCTGAGCTTGCACCGCATTTTTCCCGTAAAGTAAGAGCGGGTACTCAACACACGAAGTTTTTCTTTTTCCACTGTTTCAAAAATCGCTAAAGTAGCATCATAATCAGATTGTCACGGAAATTTGTCAGGCATCATTTGAACCATTCATTCCTAAAAAATATGCCTTTTCAATTCATTTCGTAGTTGAGTAGTTTGGGTAAAAATCTCTTCTGCAGAGTGTAATTATACCGATAATTGTGAAACGACTTTTTGTAGAAATTCGTAAACAGCTATCACACATATGAAATGTCAGAGGTTTTTTTATTTTCGATTTGACAGCCATCTGCTGCCGTGGTGCTGGCTACAGATTTTTCTAAGGCAGAAATTATATATTATATATATATATATATTTTTTGCTGTCTCATGAGCTCCCTCTTCTACGCAAAAACCAGCTAATGGAACGCTTTTTCGTAGTTTTTCGGAAAATATCGTAGATATTCGTAGCAATTCAGAACAAACGGACCTAATAAAGATTTTAGTGGCGTTTCCTATACGTCAGCCCCGGGAGTGGTGTGTTATATGCGAAGTTGTAGCAGCCCTCAGCCAGTTACCCATTTTAGGGAAGAAAGCAGTGTTGGGCAAATTTTAGTCGAACAATGACTAATGACTAAATTTCTCATTAGTTGCCGGATTTAAGCGACTTATGACTACTTTATTCATTATTCATGAAAATAATGATTGTCCAATAAATTATTCATTATTCGCAGAAATTACTCATGACTAAATCAATCATCAATCAATCATTCATAAGTTATTCGAATAAGTTATTCATTAGTTATTAATCACTAAATAAGAGCATTGTGGTCGCCGTGGCGTAGTGGGTAGAGTGCGACGCTCACACGCCAAAAGGTCTAGGTTCGACTCCCAGTTCAACACCAATTTTTCTAATATTTCACGGCACCACCTCTTTCGAGCTGCTGACAACACTCAAAGAGCAATACTTGTCTAAGAAAGCTTCTCAAATTTCGCCGATCGGAGTCGGCAAAAAACTGTAGGTCCCTTCTACTCGTGAGAGAACAGTAGCGCGCACAACACGAGTAGTTGATAAGCAAGCTAGGCCCTGGTCCCCCTTTGGACTGTAGCGCCAACAATTATTATTATATATATAAGAGCATTTATTCAAGCTATATCACTGTTCATAAAAAAAATAAGACAAAGTATTGATAACGAACTTTAAAATATTACTGGCGAACTTATTGTTTTTTGGTGATTTCTTACCACATAGTTTTTGCAATTGAAGTTTGTAAATATATACAGAGTAAATATATACAGCAATGTGTTAAATAATAGGACCATAACCTACTCTGTCATTATTATGCTAATTACTTTTTTCTTTGATCTGACACAAAATCTATTTCGTCAGCCATAAAACACATAAACCAGAAATTAAAAATTCATCTTATCATTAAAAAAGGTCTATCTCTCTACCGGAAATGCAAATATATGCGTAAATTCCGACATGCCCGCGATTGGTAGTTGTTCATACAGACACAGAGTTAGTGATGACTACACATAAATCATGAATAACAGTCAATCATATGTGTGAATATCGAAAATTCATGAATAAATGTTAACCAGGAATAAATAAATTATTCATGACTAACGTTTAGTCTCGGTCTCGGTCTTGGTGAGACCTTCAATGTCAAAAAAGGTTTTAGACAAGGCTACGCACTGTCATGTGACTTCTTTAACATCATCCTCGAGAAGATCGTGCGTAACTCACAAGTCAACACCAGAGGCCACGATCTTCCAGAAGTCAGTTCAATTGCTAGCTTACGCTGATGACATTGACGTGATTGAACGAACACAGCAAGCCGTCAATGAAGCGTTTGCTGGCATTGAAGCGGAAGCGGCTAAAATGGGTCTAGTGGTAAATGAGGGCAAAACGAAGTACATGCTGTCATCAAGGAAGGACACACAACATCGACGTCTCGGACGGAGCGTCACACTAGGCAGCAGAAACTTCGAGGTAGTCAAAAACTTCGTCTACCTCGGCTCCGCGGTAAACAGGGATAACAACATCAGTACCGAAATCAAACGCAGAATCACTCTTGCCAATCGCTGTTTCTTTGGGCTCAAGAGGCAATTGAGGCTCTCGAAGGACTAAGCTCGCTTTATATAACAGCTTGATCATCCCCGTTCTACTATATGGCGCACAATCTTGGACGTTAGCAAAGACGGATGAGGAAGCCCTTAGTCTTTTCGAGAGAAAAGTCTTGCGTGCGATTTTTGGTCCTGTTTGCGTTGATGGCATCTGGAGGAGAAGATTTAATGACGAACTCTATGGGCTGTACAGCGACATGCGTCTGGCCAAGCGTCTACGGATACAACGCTTAAGATGGCTGGGCCATGTAGAGCGTATGGACAGCACTGCTCCGGCCCGAAAAGTCTTTGAATCCGAGCCATTGGGACAACGCAACAGAGGACGACCTAGACTAAAGTGGTGCACACAAGTGGAGAGGGACCTTAACCAACTTGAAGTGCGCAAATGGAGACAGCTGGCGAAAGATCATGCTGGCTGGAGAGGCATGTTGGTTGAGGCCCAGATCCACCCCGGACTGTAGCGCCACAAAAAGAAGAAGAAGAAGAACGTTTAGTCACGATTCTTTAATCATCAGTCATTATGTTATTTTATGCCCAACTCTGGAAGAGAGCAGTGTGCTGAAGTTGATAGCAAAACTATTTCTTTGATTCAAACCAAATAAAAGAGACACGAAATGAAGGTTTCATGTTGATTTGCCAGACCATAACTAATATGGTTTGGTCTTGCGGTGAGGTGTATTTTATATCCGGCAAATGTGTGTCGTTTGGCCAACATATAATACTGCTGTGCAGAATACTAATTCTGAATGGTGCGACAGGTTGAAAGTAGACCAGGGCCCGCTTTCTCTTCAACTACTAGTATTGTGCGCGCTACTGTTCTTTTTCGAGTAAAGGGGTCCTACAGTCTCTTGCCGATTTCGAAAAATGAAATTTGAAAAGATTTTAAATTTTTCACAATTACTAATTTAGTAATTAGTAAGTAAGTGCTTAAGGGATGTACACAATATATTTTCAATGCGACCAGCAGCTCAAGGTCATATTGTACTTGTATTAAGAAACTTAGTCTGTATTCCCAAATTGTATTCATAGTTCCGTACAGGGCCGGGGCTCTATATTGAAGCAAATTTCACTTCTCTACGAAGTCAAAAAGAAGAAAGGCGTAATTTTTAGTGCGAAGCCAGCAGCGCTCTCTGACGTTAGCTAAGAACACTCTTAGCTTAAAGTTTTCAACATTTTATAAAATTCTGTGCTTTCTGACAGCTCAATTGTAAACTTGCTTCTGCATGTAAATAAAAGGCAGGATTCTAACGGGAGTTTTCTGCAGAATGGTATTTACGGCGCCATTATAAATCAAAGCAGACGATGCAAAAAGTTGCAATTTTCAATGTCACTTTTAGGAGGATAAAACCCATAAGGACCCAGGCCGGTTTTTGATCAGCAACCCAACGTTTGGTGCTTTTTAGCAATTCGAATTGTCACAGTCAACTACGAATGCTTATGTTGGGCTGCAGAGATAAAGTTGTCAAAACAAATCAAGGTGTAAATTAAAACGCTAACAAGGTAAGAAGGTCCCACTGATCTGAAGCTTGATTAACTCCTTATTTTAATTAAATAGTAAACATTTCAAAATCCCATAACACATCCTTGGGTTTTGTTATTGTATATTCCCAACGGGCACTCCATTCTCACCCATCGGTTTGAGCGACAAATAGAGTATGCACGTTCGTCATCGTCGTCTGTCGATGTGCATTGCACTCCCCCTTCAATTTTCTTACAATGATAATCGTGAGTGCAGGAGTACGAGGGCTCTGAGGCTTTGTTTGAAAAACAATATCCTATTTGGAGAGTGTCGAAGCAGACGTATCCAGGCAATTTATAATTTTCACATCTAGTATCATTTGCTATGCCAACACATAGCTTGTAATAGAGTAGCTAAAAACAGAACAGTGTGATTTCCAAAGAACGATCCAAAATAAAAGAAAGTACAAACTAAGCTAAGGATATACGTAAAGAAGATGTTCATGGCTATTTGTTAGATATTTAGTGAGACAATTCTGCATGGAGAAGCATTTTATATGCAACCAATATGTGTCAGATGGCTAATAAAAATTGCAAAAGTATACGGATTAAAGCAGGTGTCGAAAATTAATTTCCTGTGTGAATTAGGAGCAGAGATAAGATAAGCCAGTTTGTTGTGTTCTTTTCAAACCTATGTGACAGACAGTATCGACAAGGCCAATTTGTATTGCCAAGCCGCACGATCTAGCTAGTTCTATGGATATACAAATGCAATCTGCGAGAAGGAATTTTAATTTAAACAAAGAAAATGTGTTTTTTTTTTCGCTCGGTAGATCCTAAAAAACAGCTGCGCTTCCTTCAAACCTTTGATTTTGATTTGAATTTTCGTAAACTCGAACTGTGAAAAATAGCAAACAGTTCCGGAAACAGAATGTTATTATGAGTGAATAAACGCGGCTCCTTTATGTAGAAGGTTATATTTTTTGTAAAGTCTTATCGGATATGGACTTGACAACCATTTTCTGCTTTTGAATTTGCGTTACTTTGCGAACGTTGCTCGTTTGTCTACTTTGCTGAATAGATTGATAATATATGCTTATTAACTCCAGACGCGACAGTTCACAGTGGACCAGAGTCAAAGTTCCTTATCTTTCTCGAGTCGAACGGACCTACAATTTCTTGCCGAACTCCAACGGCAAAGTAGTAGTAAATAAGGTGTAAATATTTGTGTACATAACCTAGTGCTTTATGAATGATTCACATTCATTCGTAAGCTGATGAAGATTTCTTGGCGGGAAAATTTGCCGAAAATATATGTGGGATCAGGAGCCAAACGAACTGACTTTACCCTACAATGACATACAAATCACGCGACGAAACAACAGCTAGGATCAGGCGACCAAACTGTAAGACAGAATCATACGAACGCATACACAGAAGACGGACAAACAGACGATGAACACGGACTATCAGACGTACACACACATACCCTTGACAAACGGACACCTTGGCAAGATAAAAGGAAGAATAGTAAAAAGAGAACAGAGAGTAGTAGTTCAGAGAGTAGTAGTAGACACGTAAGACGTCACCAAACGCGAAACAATATTTTATAATTAAATAAATTCTGTAAATCAAAGTATCAAAAGTGAGTTTTATTTCCCGAATCCCACATATATACACCTGGTTTTGCAACGTACAAGGAAAAATAATATGTTGCCAACTCAGCGTTAATCTCTTCAACACCAAATAAGACTTGACAGTTGGCCACCCTAGCGTAGTGGGTAGAGTGCGACGCTCACACGCCCAAGGGTTCGATTCTAAGCTCAACACCAATTTTTTGAATTTTTCACGGCAGCACCTCTTTCGAGCTGCTGACAACGCTTAAAGAGTAATAACTGTCTAAGAAAGTTTCTCAACTTCGGCGTTCGGAGTCGACAAAAAACTGAAGGTCCCTTCTACCTCGTGAAAGAACAGCAGAGCGCACAACACGAGTAGTTGATGAGCAAACTAATAGGAGACCAGGGCCAATGGTTAGTTGGCCACTTTTAATTTGAGGCAGTTTGGTTCATATTTTGAAAACGAGATCTTAGAAGAGTTCCAACGTATAATCACTACTGGAAAACGATGCTACTTCAGTTTGTCGAAGTGGACAGAAACTTTGAAAGACCGAAATCTCTCTCTCTCTCTCCGGACAAAACTCAAAGTCTTTCATTTTTACTAAAGGACACCGAATTCTGGTCGATGAAAAACAGTAGAGCAGTGCAGATTCTTAGTCCTATTTAAAAATAAATCTGCGTGTGATATATGTACATATGTTTCTGCCTGTGTTGTGAGTGATCTGTACCAGGTTTTCGATGCAATCGCAGAGCTAATGTATCGTTCGGTTACCAAGGTTGGTCACAAAGAGTTCATAAAAACAATTTTTCCACAAAACCCAGGGTACATACTGTGAGCGTCAAAAGAAATTGCACAACACCAAATTCCATTTTTAGCATTTTATTACAATGAATAGACTTATGTATTTATATGAAATATTTATTTACATTTAATAAATAGTTAATTTATTAACATTTGACTAAAAATAAATTAACGAAAAAATTAATTACAAAATAATAATTACAAAATAAAATAAAAAATTTCATATTTAATGCGTCAAAAAAAGTGTACAGTTCAAGAAAAAGATGGAATTCCTTAAATAAATATTTTGTTTGCTTTCCTTTGGGCTTTAAAACAGCTTCTAGTCTCCTCGGTATGGAATGTATTAACTTCTTGACGAATTCTGTTGGAATTTTCCGCTATTCTTCTAGAAAAACCACCTTCAAGGAGTCCTTGCTGGTTATCGCACGTTTTCGAATCTGCGTACCTAGATATTCCCACAAGTGCTCTATCTATCGGGTTAAGGTCTGGGAATTGCGGAGGATGATCCAGTTGCTTAGGTGTGCGATAGAGTAACCATTCCTACATCATGGCCGTATGTTTGGGATCATTGTCCTGTTGGACGATCCATGATTGACTTAAGCCCAATTTCTCAACACTTGGTTGTAAATTTTCCCTCAAAATATTAAGGTAATCGTTTTTATTCACTGTGTTAATTAAAACTTGGTTTCCAACACCTTATGCGGTCATACACCGCTAGACAATAGCCGAACCCCCACCATGCTTAACCGTTTTCATTAAATTCGGTGTTTTTGACTCTCCATATTTTGAGCTGCTTTTTTAATCCAAATATTTCTCAAAGTGGAGAAGGACCTCAACCAACTTGGAGTTCGCAATTGGAGACAGCTGGCAAAAGATCGTGCTGGCTGGAGAGGCATATTAGTTGAGGCCCAGGTCCACCCCGGTCTGTAGCGCCACAAGAAGAAGAAGAAGAATTTCAAATTTGCTTTCATCTCTAAAAAGAACATTATTCCAGAATGGAAAACCTTCATTTTAATACTTTTGGCAGTAAAGCAGTCGTCGCTTTCGGTTCTTTTCTGAAATGAGAGGTTTACATTACTATGGAGCGCCTGGGGCACAGTACTTGCACTAACGGGAACTTATGAAGAAAGACATGTCGTCTGCGATTTTAACTGCACTTGTCACTGGATTTTTGCGTACTTCACTAACAATAGACCGTACTTCACTAACAATAGACCGTACTTCACCTTCAGACAATCTCTTTGGTCGGCCGGTACGAGGTCTATCTTTAACACCTCCGAACTGTTTAAATGTATCAATATTTTTTTTACTGTATTATAGTGTCTGCCAACTATTTCCGCTATCTGCCGTAATGACTTCCCTTCCTGATTAAATTTCAATACAAGTTTTCGGTTTTTAATTTCACTTTGCTTTCCCATCTTTGGATGATATTGATACTTCAAACACTAAATCAATTACTTTTCTTAAGAATAAACAAAACAATGAGATAACCTTTTGAAGTAACAATAGTCGAAGTGAAAACCGAAAGATAAAACGAATGTAACAGGTAATATCTACGTTATGAGAATCCGCTACAGTATGATCGTCTAGCTGTACATTTTATTGTGACGCGTAATATATGAATTCATTTTTGTTATTTTGCTGTTATTATTTTGTTATTAGCCTTTGTGCTATGGTTTGTTCGTAAAGTGCTTACGAATGAGCTGCTTACAAAACGTACATAAATATTTCATAAAATGATATCAACCATTCCTTGGTATAAAATATTAAAAATTCTATGTGAAGGTGACACTTTCTTTTGACGCTCACTGTATATATATATATATATATATATATATATATATATATATATATATATATATATATATATATATATATATATACAGTGGCATGTTGGTTGAGGCCCAGGTCCACCCCGGACTGTAGCGCCACAAGAAGAAGAAGAAGAATATCAAATATATTCAAATATATATATATATATATATATATATATATATATATATACAGTGGCATGTTGGTTGAGGCCCAGGTCCACCCCGGACTGTAGCGCCACAAGAAGAAGAAGAAGAATATCAAATTTGCTTTCGTCACTACAAAGAACATTATTCCTGAATGGAAAACCTTAAATTTAATACTTTTGGCAGTAAAGCAGTCGTCGCTTTCGGTTCTTTTCTGAAATTTGAATATATCAAATATATATATATATATATATATATATATATACGAGCTATATATAAGAGTTAAATATAAGAGTTCCTCCACCACCACCAATATTGGCTCCTCATTTTCTAAGTCGTGATAATAATAGGTCTGTTCCAATTCCTCTGAAGTGCTACGAATGCCCACGAATTTTTCCGAGAAACTCCCAAACGGTGTTCCATTTGCTGATTTTTTTGTAGAAGAGAGAGTTCGAGAGAGAGAAAAATATTTTCCCTCTCTACGAATTTCTGCCGAAGAAAAAACTGTGGGCAGCAGATGGCGGTCAAGATGGAAATAAACAAACCTTTGACATGTTATACGTCTGATAGCTGTTTACATTAAATTCTGAGAATTTCTACTAAACGTCGTTCTACCAGTTTCAGCAGAGTTACTTTCTCGAAGAGAGATTTTTACCCAAACTATTCAACTACGAATTTCTGTACACAAATGAATTGGAACAGACTTAGTTTTCGGACCTTTCTTTGTGTTTGACACCTACTTGTCAGCTATTTTGCGAGGCCCTATTTTCGAATTCGATGTAACTCTTAGAATTGTGCGTTTATCCCTGTCACTGATAGCCCTTGGACGCCCTGGGCTACTCTTCTTTCCTAAATTTTCAGGCTCTTTGATGAAATTTAAAATCAGTTTTCAAATTCTTTCCAGATTTTCCATACTTTACGCAATTTTGAAATTTTTTGATGAAATTCTGTGAAAACCTTTATTTCGGCACTACTTAGTTTCTTTCCTCTCCCCATTTTGTAACTTTTGACACTTTCCAAAGAAAGTGTTTTTTTTTGGAAACTATACTACTATTGCAGGCACCCAGTTTAAAATCACTTTGGTTGTATAGGGGCGTAGATAGATATAAAAAAAAAGAAGGAAGAAGGTCAGCATATGAAAATAATATGTAATTACATGTTGTGCTATATTTTTTCCGCGGACAGTATGTCTGTGGCACAACAAATGTGGTTGGTGTCTAATATACTTGTTTTACGTTTGTCTTATTGGTTCGTGTCTTCTCCTCAACAGCAATACAGTTCGAACAAAAGTGATTAAATATTTTTAGGGCACATTCACAATTTTTAGCAAATGTGCTGTAAATTTATTGCGTGATATGAACAGGGAAATATTCATGCCTGCAGGGTGTAAGTGTTTGTTAATTATACTATAAATCATACTAGTGCTTTAGACTAAAGTCTTATTGACGATTGTGTGGATTGTTTTAAGGTACTCGCTTACGTACTTGAAGCTTAGGAACTTATGGTTAAGTCTGCATCAAACGGCGAATGCACATCCAAAGAAGTGCTGCCATTCTCTCTTTTAGCAGTCTTCGTAGAAGTGGTCGCAGTCTCTTACTGTTATTCTTATTCTGGTTAATATCCAAGCGGCGTCATGTGTCAATTTTACTTATGCATAAGTAGATCTCGCGATGTTATTCAACTAGGCTCATGTTCCCCAGTCCGGGCACATCAGCGAAACATGTGGAGCATGTACAAAATATTTTACCTTTCAATTAAATCCATCCATAATGTGGACTCCATATTTGCGCACCTCAAGATTTGTAAGAAATATGTGAGAAGGACACAAATACTTCTTCTTCTTCTTCTTCTTCTTGTGGTGCTACAGTCCGAAATGGACCTGGGCCTCAACCAACATGCCTCTCTCTCTTTCGCCAGCTGTCTCCAATTGCGCACTCCAAGTTGGTTGAGGTCCTTCTCCACTTATGTGCGCCACTTTAGTCTAGGTCGTCCTCTGTTGCGTTGTCCCAATGGCTCGGATTCAAAGACTTTTCGGGCCGGAGCAGTGGTGTCCATACGCTCTATATGGCCTAGCCATCTTAAGCGTTGTATCCGTAGACGCTTGACCAGGCGCATGTCGCTGTACAGCCCATAGAGTTCGTCATTAAATCTTCTCCTCCAGATTCCATTAACGCAAACAGGACCAAAAATCGCACGCAAAACTTTTCTCTCGAAAAGACTAAGGGCTTCCTCATCCATCTTTGGTAACGTCCAGGTTTCCCCACCATAAATTAAGTCTGGGATAATCAAGCTGTTATATAAAGCGAGCTTAGTTTTTACAGAGAGGGCTTTATTACTCAATTGCCTCTTGAGCCCAAAGAAACAGCGATTGGCAAGAGTGATTCTGCGTTTGATTTCGGTACTGATGTTGTTGTCCCTGTTTACCGCGGAGCCGAGGTAGACGAAGTCCTTAGCTACCTCGAAGTTTCTGCTGCTTAGTGTGACGCTCCGTCCGAGACGTCGATGTTGTGTGTCCTTCCTTGATGACAGCATGTACTTCGTTTTGCCCTCATTTACCACTAGACCCATTTTAGCCGCTTCCGCTTCAATGCCAGCAAACACCCCATTGACGGCTCGCTGTGTTCGTCCAATCACGTCAATGTCATCAGCGTAAGCTAGCAATAGAACTGACTTCTGGAAGATCGTGCCTCTGGTGTTGACTTGTGAGTTACGCACGATCTTCTCGAGGATGATGTTAAAGAAGTCACATGACAGTGCGTCGCCTTGTCTAAAACCTTTTTTGATATTGAATGTCTCGGTGAGTTCGGTACCGACCTTGACGGAGCAGCGAGAGTTCTCCATCGTCATCCTACACAATCTGACGAGTTTGGTAGGAATGCCATAACTAGACATGGCACTGTATAGCTCGTCTCTATGCACACTGTCATATGCAGCATTGAAATCGATGAATAGGTGGTGAGTGCCAATTTGCATTTCTTGGGTCTTTTCCAGGATTTGCCTCAATGTGAAGATTTTTTCTATTGTGGACTTTCCTGGTCTGAAACCACACTGATAGGGACCTATCAGGTCATAGACAGACGGTTTCAGACGCTCACACAATACGGCAGAGAGGATCTTGTATGCGATGTTCAGGAGACTAATCTCTCTGTAGTTGGCGCAGTCAAAGGGGTCTCCTTTCTTGTGAACCGGGCAAACGACGCTGAGTTTCCACTCATCGGGCATGCTTTCCTTCGACCATATCTTACAGATGAGCTGGTGCATGCGCCCAACCAGGTCATCTCCAGCTGGCTTTAATAGTTCTGCGGACAGTCCGTCCGCTCCAGCAGCTTTGTTCCACTTCAGCTTGGGTATTGCTATCTTCATCTTGTCTAAGTCGGAGGGACGGAAAGCTTGTCTATCATCGTCCAAATTGAGTGGAACATTCTGTTTAACAGCGGGATTTGGGCCGTCATCGTCGTTAAGGAGTCTGCAGAAATGATACTTCCAGATTCTCAGCACAGACTGCGAATCTATTACGAGTTGTCCGTTTTGGTCCCGGCAGGCCTTGGTCCGAACCTTGTATCCTCCGGATAGCTGTTTTACCTTTCGATAAAACGTTCGGACTTCATTCCTGCCATAGCACTTCTCCATTTCCTCGACCGCGCGCTTCTCATGTTCCGTCTTCTTCCTTCTGAGAAGCCTTCTTCTCTGTTCGTTGAGTTCACTAACAGCCCGCGTTGTCCGATGCAGCGTCGCCTTATAGGCGTCTTGTTTAGCTGCGTGCGCTTGCCTGCACTCATCGTCAAACTATGGGTTCCTTCTGGGTGGTGACGTGAAACCCAGCACATCAGTGGCAGCATCTTTGATGGCTTCTTGACAACGTTTCCATTCTTCTTTTATGCTAAGTGCAGGAGGCGTCGAACTCTGAGCGAGTTTCCGGGAGACTCGGTAGACAAAGTTTCCAGCAATCAGCTGCGATTGTAGCTTTTCGACGTCAAACCGTTTTGGCCTGTCTCGACTCCGTTGCTCTCTCGATATCCGGGCTCTTGCCTTGGCTACAACAAGGTGATGATCCGAGTCAATAGGAGATCGCCAGGTCCCTTTGTGAATGTCCAGGCGTGGGAACCGCGTGCTAGCCACAGAGAGGTTCCGCTCCGAGGAGAAGTACAACAGCCTGAGTCCGTTTCCGGATGTGTTGTCGTGCAGGCTGTGTTTACCAATGACACCAGCAAAGATGTCCTCCTTTCCCAGCTGAGCGTTGAAATCTCCTAGAACGATCTTGGTGTCACAGCTGGGGCATCGATCGTATGTTCTTTCTAGGAGATCATAGAAGTCATCCTTGATGTTGTTATTCTTCCCCTCTGTCGGGGCGTGACTGCAACTTAGGCTGATGTTCCCGAATTTAGCCTTGCTGCGGATTGTCATGAGGCGTTCGCTGACGGGGTCGTAGCTCGAAAAACAAATCCGCATCCGAATAAGCGCTGCCTTCTCTCCTTATAGCAATTGCTGTAGTAGATATCGCAGTTCTTCATCGCTTTTATGCCAGGCCCATCCCATCGCACTTCCTGGATGGCGGTAATGTCTGCCTTGTAGCAGTCAAGGGCCTACGCAAGTTGTTTGGCTGCACGTGGCCTGTTAAGGGACCTCACATTCCACGTGCAAAACCGAAAATCATTGCCCTTAAAACGTTTGCTGGGGTCGTCAACAGTTGATCCGCCCTTATCCGAGGCATATCGGGTTCTCTGAACTAGCGGTCTTTTACGTGGTGAGGAAGTTACCCTCATGCACAACCCATAGACTGGTTAGCCAGGCCCATTATTTAAACCCTCGGGCAGAGGGGCTCGCTGCATACATTGGTTCACCATACAACAGGTGTTGTGATGGCTATCCAGGGGGCGCCGCGTGGAGGCTGTATGTCAACTTGACCTGTGCACTAACGAGGATAGCCTTGGCAGCTAGCCATCTTGAGCGCAATCAACGACGTTATCTCGCGTGCACAGGCACATGTCCCCCAGGACACAAATACATCAAAAGAAAATAGCTAGTCAATTTGTGTACAGCATTCAACTTAATATAATTTATGGGAACTGATGGCCATTAGAACACAAATAGAAACTACAAGGCTGCAATGCTGAGAGGGAAAAAATCGCCAAAAGTGACCATCCCTTCACTTTTATTTAAGTTTCACATGGTCCGATCACACAACCTTGACTTCTTTCGTTAAAAACACCAATTGGAGGGCATTCATACAAAACCCATTTGCTTGACCGGCATACATAGTACTTTCGACAGTCAGTTTCGTGCCTCTTCATTCGCCCATCAGTACACGCCTTGGCACATTCACTAAAGCCATATTCCGTTTCACAATTGAAGCCATCCTCACAGATGTCAACAACAACACCAATCCATTCTGTGTCGCTTTTCATACAATATCCAACTACATCCTTGGTAAAACAGATGTTTCCCAGTTGGGAACGATTCGCACATAGATTGTCAATATTAGTGGCTGCACGCAGCCTATTACAGAACATCTGAAAATGAACAAGTTTAGTTAAGTCTACAGGAAAAGAAAAGGATACGAACCAAGCAAAGGATACACAAGAGGTAGATCTTCATGTTGTTCTGTTAGATGTCTAATGTGGTGTATTTTGGAGGGAACGCATTTTATAGTCGTTCGATATCACGTGCGTTACGAGATTAAAAGTTCGTTGGGAAAAAAATGAGTTGTTTGAATTAGACACAGATAAGACCCAAGAGAATATCTGACGTATTCAATTAAGTATTTTGTTTGGTATTATTGCGAAAAAGTCGTGGTAGATCCGCAGATAGTGGTGACATTTGCAATTTGTACTAAATTGAGTGAGCAAATAGCTGAAGTGGATGAAGGCTATCTAAGACGTTTTAGAGGAAAAGAGCAGAGCAGCTACGATTGAATTTGAGGAATTTTAGTTCTAGTGGCAGCTAGAACTTCTTATAAATTTACCTACCAAAGTAATTTTTGCAATGCAGGTCCCCTGTAGAGTACCACCTTGTGACACGCATGCAAAAAAAAAGAGTCGCTGTTGAAAGAGTTTTTGAAACCGAGCCACTGGAACATTACAAAAGGCAAGGTCTGCCTCTAAGACATCGTTCAAAAGCGAAGGGAAATCTGATACTGATGGCCAAAAAGCATGTCTTACATTGATTGAGCCCTAGATCAATCCTTAACTGTTGTGACAACAAAAAAAGGAAATCTCTTGCGGCTTCAGCTTAAATTTGTTTGAAAAAAATCTGACTGGATTAAGGTTTTTGTAGCTTGATTGAGTTTGCAACTTTGACAAAAAAAAAGTAAAAAAAATATTAATTAAATGGCACTATAATGCACAAAGTAGCACGGTCAAGGCTTTTCAACTTCTCTTGTTGGGTAAACAAAGTTCTTTTGCCAGCAGAAGGTTAGCTTTCTTTATGTATTATTTTATAAGACAGTTACTGCTTTCTCGGCTTGCCCACAAATTGAAAAGAAAAGTTCCTCGAACATATTCTAAGTGTTCAGTCCTGAAATAGAAATCCAGGACGAATATGGCTACTTATCCGCGTCAAAGAAGAACCATTAAAACCATTCGAAAGCAAGGGCTCATAAGATTTTATTTGACCTTCACAATTGTAGACTAATTAACAACTCCCCATAATACATGATTGAACGGCATGACTGTATATACCCAGTCTACACCTGCCTTCTTTCCACTCTCCACTGACACAGTACATGTAAGCAGCGCAGTCGTAGTCCACTGGTTTTAAGTCTCCTGGCATACATTTCTCTGTTGGCGCTGTGGTTGGGGTTGCAGTTGTGTTCGCTGGTTTTGTTGTTGTCAGAGGCGCTGCGGTAGACGGGTTTAGAGCACAGCTGACACGACATCCCGGAAGAGATGCATCACAGCAGAGGTTATCACCGCAATCTGCTAACGGAATCGCATACCAGATGCCGTAGCGTTGAACGCATTCTATGAGATGTCTTGTGCCAGAGCACTTTGTCCCTTCTTGCATAATGCTGGCGCAGTAATCACTTAATTCATCGCTGGAACTCATAGTGCTGCAGAGAAGCTGAAATGAGGCACATATTAAAATTGACCAGCTTAAATCGACTTTGTTAAATCACACAAACCACGACGAGAAGCACCGGAAACGTGTAGATCTTGCAACGTGCCATGTTGAACAATCGTTACTGAAGGGAAGTGTCCGATTGACCGGGTATTTATACGACATTTGTGATAAAGTGAAGGAATATCGATTTAATTGATCAAAGTGAAGCGTTAAAATATGCGGGGCCAATCACAATATCTGCTTTTCATTTATCCGGCACTCGCTCGAGATACTGTGTCGAGTGTTATCTTTTTTTCCGCGTAAGATTCTGAAGAATACATGTGGCAATCGTTGAACGCGAATTTAATACGTTTTCAGACGTTCAACTCCAGGTGATGGAAGATTTCAGGTGAAGTTTATCACTCAAATTTAAAAAAAGGTTGACGACATGAACATGATTTGCTACTTTACGGACTTTGTTATTGTAACAGAAAAAAATAATACATAAATAAATAAAACTAATCACCCTGTTCTAGATTTGTTTTCGGACACCAAGTAAATGGATTACATGTGCTTCTAAAAGCTTTGCTCAATCCATCTGATCAGGTTATCGACCGGAAATACAGCTTCATTTTAAATAGGAGACAAAATAGGTTTTTTTCTGCTTTTCCGTTTATCGACCGAGCAAAAAAGATAAGGAACTGTGTGAGAGTTGCTTTTTATCCGATCGCCCATCACCCGAACTTCAACACTCCTCCTACATTATCTTCCCCTCCAGCTGACTGCATCTCGTCTGACACCTTCGAAGGACGGAGAAACTGCTTTGCTGCGAAGGTGGATCTAAGAATGACTCCTCTTTTGTAGGAAGAAGGATGAGCTAATGGAGTACAGTTGTTTACCAAAGGCATCACGGCAACGACTGTATTCCGTCTATCTGAGATAAGAACTAAGTCTCATCGTTCACTGGGCGCCACTATCACAAGAGCTACGCAATCGAGTTCTTTTATCATCGTGTAGTACAGTCACGTAGGAACTATTGTCTCAGCTAAACTGGATAATGATAGTAGATTTGAGAAAAATGGAAAAAGAGCGTTATCGGCTGGAAATTTAATTCCCTATTAAATTTAAATTAAGCTTGCACTTAATAGAAGAACACCGAGCTCCTGACTATCTTACTGAGAAACCATCACACAAAGCTCTGGTGTAATATTTTGGAGATGTTCTTGTCAGCAGCCGTAATTTCTCCAATAAGGCGAATTAATAGCAAATTATAATAGAGAGAATATATATTGGAAAATAATGGAAAGAGGGCGCTGCTGACGGCATCTATGACATCAATCAACTGGGAGCGACTCCTTTCAAAGCAAAATTAAAAGTTTTTAATTAGCGTATTGATCAGTCCTCTCATAATCGCCTCTGCTGAATTGTTTGAGCACCTGAAAGCGTTTGTCAACGGATTCTTACATTCGTACCAGATCTTCACTTTATAGCAGATTCGCAAAAAGACCCAAGAAGTACATATCGACACTCACCACCTGCACTCGTCCACTTTATGGTATAATATGGCAGTGTACATTGTACATACAGTGCCAAGTTTAGTTTCGGCATTCTTACCAAATTAGACTGGTTGTGTTGGATGGCAATGGAGAACTCTTGCTGCTCCATCAATGTCCGTAAGAAACTTACCGAAACCTTCAATGTCATATAAGGTTTTAGATAAGGCGACACATTGTCATGTGACTTCTTTAACATAATTCTTTCTTGAGAAGATTGTGTTTAACTCACAGGTCAACTTCAGCGGCACGATCTTCCAGATATCATCTCTAATGCAGGTACACGCCGGTGACATTGACGTGATTGGACGAACACAGTAAGCTGTCAATGAGACGTATGTTGGCAATGCAGCTGAAGCGACTAAAATGGATGCGGCGGTTAATAAAATCAAAAGAAAATGCTGTTTTCAAGGAAGGATACACAACATCTATGCCTCGGACAGAGCCTCAAACTTAATAATAATTGTTGGCGCTACAGGCCAAAAGGGGGCCAGGGCCTAGCTTGCTCATAAACTACTCGTGTTGTGCGTGCTACTGTTCTCTCACGAGTAGAAGGGACCATCAGTTTTTGCCGACTTCGAACGGCGGAATTTGAGAAGCTTTCTTAGACAGTTATTACTCTTTGAGTGTTGTCAGCAGCTCGAAAGAGGTGGTGCCGTGAAAAATTCGAAGAATTGGTGTTGAGCTGAGAGTCGAACTCTAGACCCTTCGGCGTGTGAGCGTCGCACTCTACCCACTACGCCACGGCAACCACTTGGATTGTAAAAATTCGAAATAGTCCAGAACTTTGTCTAACTCGGCTCCGCGGTAAAAAGGCCAACAAGATCAGCACCGAAATCAAATGCAGAACCATTCTTGCCAATCGTTGTTTCTTTAGGCTCAAGGGGTGGGTAATTGAGAAAAAAAAAAATTATCTGAAAGACTAAGCTGGCTTTGTATAACACTTTGATTACCCAATCTTGCTTTGTAGGTCCGGAACTTGGACGTTCCTCTAAACGGATGATGTTTGCGATTTTTGGTCTGGTTTGCGTTGATGAAGGAGAAGTGCGTGCATGGTAGTGTATACTCTTCTTAAAGAAATGATACAGACGTCGTTGGACCTCTTCTCTTGACTCTATATATTATACAACTTTTCTTTTCAGTCGTGTTCAACTCTACACACTGAGGTTCTTCGGACGAGTATTGCTTTCCGTATATACTGCAGAGAAAAAGAAGATGAAGTCCTTCACGTTCTGTCGATGTTGCCTCTATACTTTGTTTCCTTTCCACGGCATACTCATTTCAGGTGCAACATGGACTCTAGTTTCACGTATTCACACCTTTACCGCGACTCATCCGTCCCATTTTGACAGCGTACAATCTTAATCTGAATTAAGGCTGAATTCAACTCTCAGCCAATCGTAGCAGTATTTGTTGTTCTTTCTAGTCTATCCTTTTTTATGTCCCTTCTTTGATGCATTGCATATCAAGCAGTTGGGCCACAGATTCATAAGAGTCGAAACTTGAATCGCACTTCAAACTGTAACACACTTTTTCAAACGCGCATTATGTTCTCAAAATTCGATCAAATAGGTTTGTGCAACATCTTATCCCGGACATGAACTCTCCACACTTCCCATCAATCCACAACATAGCCCACACCTCTTGTTGAAAATTTATTCATAAAATTTAAGTCAAGCCTTACGCTAGGTACACTTTTGCGACTGTCACGTGAACGAGTAGCACATGGCAGCAGCCTGAAGGAGCCTTAATCTACGACACTACCTAATTTGATATCACAAAAATGCATTGAGGACATGCCCTGCTGCCGTGGTTGTTGCTTGTGCTTAAAATACGCCTACTTCTACTCCGATTTAATTACAATAAATTATGCCTACGATTTGGTGGACGGATGCGGAACTACCAACAGCCTTGCATAATGGACAGTTGTTGAGTGGCGCCGCAGCCCATTGTGTTCTGCATGTAGTCGGGGAAATTGCTCTGCAGGACACGCATGGTGTTGCGCTTGTAGTCGGGAATGGCGTGTGTAGCAAGCTGACATGTGGGACAGCGGTAGACTGCTTTGAAGTTGGACTCGATGAAGGGGGCCCTAGTGTCCCAGCGATAGACTTCAGATTCGCCTTCATGGCGGAAGAATATTGCCGAGCCGTTGTCTGTGCCGATGATTACCATCCGAGCTGGCTTCGGTCCAACATCTGTGGGCGAGAGGTATCCAATGAAAATCAGCTAAAGTTAGAGCGTAAGTAGCTTACCAATGATTCGTCCATCCGCGCAGCCCGTGCGGAGGTAATCCGTTTTGATGGCGAACATCTTCTTCGAGCTGAGGTAAGTGAAATAGAGGACGGTTGAGCCACAGTCCTGACGAACAAGGGCGATGTAGAGGACATCGCGCCCTCTGCAGCCTTGCGACACAGCCTTGGGCAACACGACTCGGAAGCCGCGGTCGTGTTGGATGTTATAGACTATGATTGCTCGGTTTGCGGCATCGCTGACATACACGTAGCACGCACCGTCAGCAGCGTAGTCAACAGCCAGATACTGAAGGCGGGAGTTCGCTGCAGTGAGCCCATCCAGTGGGATGTTCTTCAAGACCTTTCCGCTTGCCAGACTGATCGCCAACACCTTTGGTGGGCATCGCCTGACCGGTGTTTCCAGAGTGTTAACGATGCCGGTATCCAGAACCCAGAGAATCTCGTTTGGATCCACGAACAAGTCCACAACAGACTGAAGCGCCTTACAGCTGCCCTCTTCCTGCATGTTCCAGCACGGAAAGGGGACGAAGGTTGTCGCACATGTGCCGGGCTTGATGACAGTTTTCACAAGTGTGGCCGGAACACCGTGTCGGTAACGTGGCAGTGCCAGATACACGTTATCCTTCACAATTTGCGCTCTCGTCGCTATGATGTTCTTGCCAATAAATTTTCCCGAACTCTTAAAGAGTGACTTTGTTGACGAGCACGGAAAGTCGAACTGCCCTCCGGTCCACTGTATGCTAGGCTGTTGTGGGAACAGTCCATCTGTTGGCAGCATGCCATACGGCGTCGGACTACGTGGATGGCCGGACACTACGGCCGCCAGGAGAATGGGAACACCAAACTTCATCCACATGTTGCATGTGTTGGTGTCTTCTGGTCACGTTTCTGCTGAAGATGTGAATGATGGCTTTGCGGTAATTTGTCGTGCACTAGTCCAATGCAGCCAACACAGTCTGCTATTTATAACGCCGATAGCACCCATTTGAAAATTCATCATCAAGGCCTCTGCAAGCAACCTTCAGTGGGGTGTGAGGTTTCGTGCCGAACGCCCTGTGCTACCGAAATGATTAATTTCATTGTCTCACTTGTCGCGCAGTGCTCGTGGGCTTTTGTGCCGCAACCATGAGACCTGTTCTAGTGGCCGATGTACTTCTTGCAGTTTTTCACGTTTTCCCGTTTTCATTAATACTTTTTCGCGACCCCTTTGAGCGACATCGTTCTCTCACCAAAGCCATCTACATGCTTGTGCCCACGCACTCGGGAACAATTGTGCGTGAAAGAGCTCAGATGTATTTAAAACGGCACGTTCCGATGTTGGCGAAGTATTAATGCAATACCAACGGCCAATTGGCCAGAAAAATTATTTCTCCCCTCTCCATCATTCTGTTCAGCTGCTTGCGATTCAATGCGTCTCGGGTTTCGCAAATTCCATTGATGAACTTTTCAGTCTGAGACGCGGATCAACAGAGCAAACTTTGGAAAACTTCTTTTTTCACTTTCTTTTGATTTCATTCGCATTGTAACGTGTAAAGTCATACTTTGTAGATGCAATGGCCGTAGGGCGGGGTGGTTGCTCGAGAGAATGCATTCATTTTGCGAAGAAAAATAGCTTACAGTCACAAGATTAAATTTTTAATTGGTTTTGCAATTGATTTGGACAAAGTATGTGACCTTTGGGGACAACGGTGTACTAACTGAATTTTGATATGTTTAAGTTAGAAGGTACAGAGTTATTTTGCAGTTGATCGTATGCATCCTACTTATTTGAATCATTGTGGTTATGTTCCAGGATAAGAAAGAGCAACAAACAATGTCAGGTTTTCATATTTAATGACAATTCTCTCTTTACATACTGGTATAAATTGTGCCCAAAATATGACACCATGTGGACATTTTTTCATACACAAACCAATCGTTATGGTACCGAAGGCAAAACTGTTTTTCCAGAGAACCCAACCGCCATTTCTTTACAGTATAGCCATTTAAATGCTGATCGCTACTGCAACCCATGGGCTTTGTTCACTTTTCAATTAGAGTGTCATTCACCCTTAAGCCTATTTGCTGGTATTGTCAATCAGGAAGTGAAAACATGGCCAATTTCGAGGACAGAATAATGAAATCAATCACCCAAACATGGACCACTCTCACCCCCCACGGAGTACATACGCACCCAATTGAATTGTACACCAAAAACGACTAAACACGAAGAATATAAAAAATGGAAAGTTATCACAGTGAAGCCCAAGACAGCAATCTGCTTTAAATTAAGTTTCTTTCCGGCAATTGGGCCGCTAAGAAAGTCACAGCACACAGCAGTCAGTTGACATCAGCGATTTATTTTCATTTGATTTGTCTTTGAATTGATTGAGCGATGACTATGCCTCGCCCACTGGCGACTGCGAACCCTCATTCAGAGATAATTTGCCTGCAAGAAGTCCTGCAAAGTTTTCATTCATTGTCATCACGAGTCGTCCTTCAAGGGTAATAGGCAGTTGGTTATTTATTGGCGCTGTCTGGAAGGGAAAGGAGCGTCTGCACCGCAGGATGTGGGCATTCGTTCGATTTATACAAATTGCCCGCACTTTGGCGGCTTCCCTTCGGCACGAAAAGGCACATCGTCGTCTTTGCGAAGTATTCGTTTAATAGGACTAATTAACGATGTTTCTGAGGTTTGAACAGTGTGGGAGCAAAATATAATTACACTATCATGTGGCGATAATGCTCGCGAGAATGGGAATTTCGTGTGTCAAAAGCGGGCCAAGGGCGTGCTGAGAGATTAGCGCTATGAATGCGAATTGATCCGTAAATGCTGCGTTAGAGAGAATGTGTTAGGAAGCTTTGTTTGTTGCTAGATGGAAAGGTAATTAAACTTAATTTAGTATTCTTTATTACGTTCATATGTGGAGACTCCTTGGCGAATCCCTGAAAACAATCAATGTTTGCTCAGAGAATTGGGACATGTGTGACCTATTTGAAGGCATTATGGTGGCTGCTAGACAGTCATGAAACCAGAAAGCGATTTGGGGATTCTATGATAATTTCGTTCGCTTTTCGCTGCGACATAAATAAAAATTTACATCACCAAGCATTAGGCATGAAACGTAATCAGACATAATGCCATGTTGTTGTGGTTTAGCAAGTTGTCAATAATATAAATTTCTTACAAAGAGTTACCACTGCAAATCATACGAGGGTTGCCTTTTATGTTTCGGGATTAGAGAACAAAAACAAATATTAATCATTGAAAATAGCTTTTTTGTTTTTAAAAATATTTCCCATTAAGACCTATACACTTTTGCATACGTTTGAACCAATTGCAGAAGCCCTTTTGCCACTCTGATTGAGGTATCTCCAAGACACGCATTCTGAACGCATTAACCGCTTCTTCAGGTGTCGAAAAACGTTTACCTCTCATTTTATTTTTTACGTACGGGGATAAAAATAAGTCATTCGGTCCCGAGTCAAGAATATACGGCGTATGACTCATCAAATCGATGTTTTGAGTGCTCAAAAATGCAGTTGTTTGAGCCGATGTGTGAGAGCTTGCATTGTTGTGGTGAAGAGTGATCCGTCTTCTGCGGTTGGTTTTCCTGATTTCTTGGAAGACAACTGGCACACAAATGGTTGTGTACCACTCAGAATTGACTGTTCTGCGCTGTCCTAGTGGTACAGTTACGACATGTCCAGTTTTTCTGAAAAAAACAGGCGACCTTTTGCTTGGAAGTGCTTCATGCGCGAGCAACTTTTGTTGGATTTGGTTCATTTTGAAACACCCACACAGTCGACTGCTGTTTACTTTCGGGCTCATACGCGTAAATTCACGATTCACCACCTGCCACGATGTCATAGACGTGTTTCGAAACACCGCGAATGTATTTTTGGAGCATTTCTTTCGACCAATCGACACGAGTCTTATTTTGAGCGATTGACAAATTGTGTGGCAGCCAACGCGAACAAATTCTTTTGACGGTCAAATGTTCATGCAATGTTGAATGTATGCTGGTCCCACTAATGCCTAAGGTTGTCTCAGTCAAACGATAGTTCACATGACGATCTTACAATATCAGTTGGCGCACAGCATCAATGGTTTCCGGAACAACAACAGATTTTTGACGACCTTCACGAAATTCGTCTTGGAGTGAACTACGACCTCGGTTGAATTCACCATACCATCGATTAACACTGGTCCTTTATGGAGCTTCATTCCCAAAAATTTAATTAAGTTCATCGATGCACTGTTGTTGAGTTAATCCACGTCAAAAGTTGTAAGAAACATTCGCACGAAAATGTTCACAATTTAATTCTATTTTTTGAGCGAGATGAATCTTTTAAGTTACTGCAAACAACACAAAAAGCGTTCGTGTGCCAAAACGTTCTAAGTACGTATAACCTAAAAAATGTCAAACTTTACGATTGAGCTGGCAGTTACCAGATTGCACCGCTAGGGTTGCCCAATTCAGAGATATAAAAGGCAACCTTCGTCTGAAAAATACTACAATTGCGACTCGACTTCTTTGCTGTTATTTTTAATTGGTTCGGGAAATGGAGTTTCTTAAGTTGAGCCCTGTCGGTATAAAAAGCTACTACAACTGTCAAAGCCACATGAGCCAGTAGTATGGCGTTGGTGCGAAGTTTATAACCAAAGGAAGACAGAAGTTTCGACGTCGCGTCGTACTGAACAGTTCTTCTACTTCTAGAGCGGAGGCTATGTCAACAAGAAAATCGATGTTGATGAAGTGGAAAAAGTTAAAATTGGTGTGTCAGAAATTGTCGTTTGATTGAGGAATGAGACAATATCTTGAACTGGAACTTGTGTAAAAGATATAAAGGGTCTGGCAGCGATGGTGGCATAGTTAAGTGCACATATTCGGCATTTTATACGCACAGATGTATACAACCCAACCGATTATGAGTGCAGTCTAATACAGAATCATTTACAGTTTTAATAATAGTAAAATTTTATTTTAAAAGGCAAGGAATATCGATAAACTGCTTACTTGCAGGCGGTTTTTTCTTTCAAAATGTAATCTACACCGAAGAAAAAGGCATAACGCAGCGGGCTTAAATTAGAATTTCGCTTCTTAGACCACTGTTTGAATTACAACCAATGGTTTACATATAGCGGTATAAAGAAAATTTAAGCAACAAGTTAATATCAGAACCACTTCCATATTCAGGTCTTGATCACTTTTCGTACGAAGGGTACAGTTGTGGGAATTTTTTTAGGTATTCATAGTAGAAGAAGATTTCGGCCTCTATAATGTATAACTAAACAAACAAAGACAACGAGAATATATATTGTACGAGCTTTTCCCAATGTCGTACAATATACCAAGGGATTAAATTCAGTTTCAATTCGTATGTATTTTGAGTTCATATATAATGCTAGCCTACCACTGTGAATTTGTATAGTGTAGTGCAATTATAATATGTGCTCAAAATAATTTTAACAAAATATTAGTTTAACTTTTGTCCTTCCAAACGGCTTTCTTCAAGTTATTGGACTTACTTATCCCAAATATTTTTTTTTATACCATAATTCAAGTTCATTTCTGATTTCTTGTCCGTGTTCATGTCGAACTTCCCCTTTAATACTTTTTTCCGGTCTATGTCCAACTGTAAGTCCAAGCCTTTGATCAAGTTCTTGTCCTAGTGACAGTTTAAGTACTTGTCCATGGACTGATCTAAGTATCAATCGATGATTTTGTACATTTAAATAATATTATACCTTCTACCATTTCAATCACAAACCCTTCTGTATAAAGACTTAAGACCCAATTCGCAGTACGCGAAGAACAGAGTGAATGAATTCAATGCCAATGATTGATTTTTTTGTAGGTTGGTGGTTTATTTAACTTGGTGTAATATACGGGTATATTCTTCTTTTTTGTATGGCGCTACAGTCCGGGGTGGACCTGGGTCTTTTCAGCTAGCACGATGTCTAACCAGCACTCCTAGTTCGTTAAGGTCCTTCCCCACTTTTGTTTGCCTAGGCCGTTCTCTGTAACTGTTATTCTAATGGCTCTGATTCGAAGAGTTTTGGGCCAGAGCAGTGGTGTCACTACGTTGTACATGCCCTAGCCCTA
Source organism: Eristalinus aeneus (assembly GCA_955652365.1). Taxonomy (NCBI): domain Eukaryota; kingdom Metazoa; phylum Arthropoda; class Insecta; order Diptera; family Syrphidae; genus Eristalinus; species Eristalinus aeneus. Next base: position 62,324,052 of record OY019134.1, on the reverse strand, counting down.
CGTTATACATGCCCTAACCCTACGTTATACATGCCCTAGCATCACATGTTGCCGTACAGCTCATAAAGTTCGTCGTTTCATCTTTACCCTTAAATGCCAGCAACGCAACCAGAGCAGAAAATCACACGCAGAAAATTTTTCTTGAAAAGTCTAAGGGCTTCCTCACGTCCACGTTTCTGTACTTTAAGCAGGATAGAGGTGATCAAGCTGTTTTATGAAGCAAGCTTAGCATTTCTAAAGAAGGCACTAAGATACGCCAATTGGCAGTATTGCGCTTCTTTTCGGTACTGATGTTGTTTTATCTGTTGACTGTTGGGCCATAATACATACATACATAATACATGCAGTTTTAATTATTTTGTTATTTAAAGCCACATTGTGTGAATGGCTTTAGGTCTGTACACACTTGTATTAAGAACACTATGCATCTGGCTGCTGATCAAATAGAACTAGACTTTTTTTTATAAACCAGGAACAAATGCAGTTTGCTGAGAGATATTTAAGTTGCATATAAGAAAAGGACAATCAGATTTTCCTTTTCCTGTTTTATTTGGCTTGTTTCTTATATTTATTTCCGTGACCAGCATTAATAAGCAGAAATTATGATTTCAGCGACAAGTACTTTAAAAATGCCACACTAAATTCAATTAAAGATTCTTCCGCAGCCGGATGCAATCAAATTTGTATACAGCCTCGTACCCAATATCCCAGTAGCTTTTCCCAAATATTGGCTGTCCTCGAGAATATACGATGAGGAAGTTGGGACATGAATACACAAAACAACTATTTCCACTTTTTAATTGCATTGCTTTGATCAGCTGTGAAAATACCATCTTTCTCCTCGTTTTATGAATATCGAATGGAGACAACCCAATAAGTTAACGAAAACTACTATGAGTCTTAGCTCAGTTTACCACCCTAATCTCGGTCATTAGTTGTGACTTGTTGTCGAATTGCAAAAGTTTTCTGCTACAACGAACTTTCATGATTTTGTTTTAATTTAATTGAATTGACAGAGACTGGAGAGCTTGGCTGTGGGCTAGCGGAGTTGAACTGATTCGATATTCATTCTGTTTGTCGGTGATATTGAGAGAAGGGACTGGGTTATGGGATAAATGAAATGATGGAGTTATTTGTACTTGACCTTTTGTTGTTTGTCAACGTGATTTTTAAATAATTCATAACTATTGTGTGAAGATGAGCTCTGGGCTTAAGGTTTCCTTGGGGCTTGAATTATTGACAATGTTCTAGAAAACCAAGATATCAAAGCTTAGAATCGAGGCTTGTGATAGATGAAGAAACATCTGCACTTGCCTTAATAAGGGACAGTCCACAGGGGGACCAGGGCCTAGCTTGCCCATCAACTACTCCTGTTGTGCTCCTGTTGTGTTCTCTCACGAGTAGAAGGGACCTACAGTTTTTTGCCGACTCCGAACGGCGAAATTTGAGAAGCTTTCTTAGACAGTTCCTACTCTTTGAGTGTTGTCAGCAGCTCGAAAGAACTGGTGCGGTAAAATATTCGAGGTGTTCAGCCGGGAATCGAACCTAGACTCTTCGGCGTGTAAACTGCCAACTATGCCAGGGCGGCCACTTTAATAAGGGATAGACATAATAAAAACCGACTTAAGACAGGTTTTCAAGTATCGGTAGCTTCTTAATCATATGAACCAGTGTGTTGCCGAGTCCGAACGGCGAAGTTTGAGAAGCTTTCTTAGGCAGTTATTATTCTATGAGTGTTCTCAGCAGCTCGAAAAAAGATGGTACCATGAAAAATTCTGCCGGGAATTGAACCCAGACCTTCTGCGTGTGAGTGTCGCATTCTACCCACTACGCCACGGCGGGCACTAAAGGTGCACTGAAGTTATATTCAAAATGTCAGTTGTCGAACAAACAAACACAAATTTGGTTAAGATCAATTTTTTTTTTTATATATTGGGATTAAGGCGTGGCAAACGCATTATTTGTAGTGAACAATATTTTTCATCAATGCTTTCGCTTAGTATTAGCAGCCCATAGTACACCAAACCCGTCTTGTTCCACGGTATGCAGATCATGACCATGGATTCTTTGGCATTCACCAGGCTTTCTATATTTTCTTTTCTTCTAAGGGTTATAAGCCTAAGGTAAGCCGAACGTCACTATCCTCTGCGTCCTAAACTCTAACGAACTCACGTGATGAAAGCCACTATAATAACCACTTGTTCTAGAATTCGACTGTTGGTCTAATTGTCATTTATATCCAACAATGAGTGATTTGATTTGATTCTATTTCTGAATTAAAATTTTGAGAAAAGAAATCACAACTAGCGAGCTTCGGGCCTCAGAGTGGTAAGACAACAAGATCCCAAGACCCAATCAACCGACACACTTTAAATCTCATTAAATGTAAAACCGAACCTAGTCCTCATGAAGCAACTTCACGTTTCGAGTTCAAAAAGACGAACTTCAACTGTTTTAGTTTCGTGTGGTTTTATAAGCATTTCAGACATTTTCAAATTCAAGCACATTAGTGTGTTTTCAATTTCTGAAGATTTTGGGTTTTACACTGGGATTTTGGAATCCTTTTGGCCTTCCACTTTGTTTCTGAGAACATCTTTCCTTTCGATTCTGTAGCAACGATTAATGAAAATGAAATTAAGACAACTTGCCAAGACCAAAATTTCATTAAATCTTGTGAGAGCTTAATGAAGGCAATATCCTCTTCAGCTTATCAGTGCTGCTTGCAAAACTGATAAGTGTTCCATATCCGCTTAGCTTGGGAACAATATACAAGGCTCTAGCTCTTATGCATTGGAGGTCTACATCTTCTCATTATTTAGTTGAGATTTTCAGCAATTGTTTTGTTCAATAGATTTTGCATGTGAAACCTTGGTGCAACTTGCGTATACAGTACTCACATCGGTGAATAAAAAATCAGCGATTCTCTTTGCTTCTTTATCTACCCTTCGCGTCTTAGTACTCTTCGAATTTTGAGCCAGATCATGACATGCTTTTCCATTTCCGCAATCCCTAAATCGGCTTGAATTTCATCGATTTCAGATTTCACGGGGAACATTCGCGGCACTCTCACTCTATGGCAATTCCACCTGTTGGGTATTTCACAGCTGTCAAATCGAATATCTTTTCACTGGTAAATATGTGTTGACAGTCAGTGTCATTGAATTAAAAATTAAATTTGCATCACTTCCCCTGAAGATATTCATACCCAGAATTCACTTCTCGAATCGTTAAAATATGTGCTTTGAATTATTCCACTTATAGCGGCCTCCAAACATCCATGTGATTACTTCCTGCGTTGGCTTTTTTGGGCTTTTCATTCACAATCTGTACTTCGTGGATTTATGGAGGCGTTAATACCGAGAAATAGTTTTTTTTCATCCGGCGACGTTAATTCGCTTGAGGAAACCTCAACAAGGGAATGTCCAGACGTATTCTGTTTACTAAGGCATGAGATTCATTCACACACCGAAATGGATTTTAATTTCATTAAAATTTCTTTCGTCCATTTTGTATTTTTTCCAGTTTAATATATCACAGACTGGGCTTCCTCGCCTCCTTGAATTCACACAAAATTGTGTATAGCTCAGTTGTAAGTAAGTTTCTGATTTCTTTCAAACTGCCATGTCCGTGTCAATTAAGAATTGACACGTTTTGCAGCGTTCAATTTAAAAGTCAGGCGACGCCAAAAGAACATATAATAATGTATTGTCTGGAATGTTTTACAACAGCTTTGCTCTTTTTCTGTCATTTAAGGAATTTTTTAAAGTTCAAAGTGTGTCTTTTTTAAAATTTCACAAAAAATGGAATAAAGAAATAAAGAAAGATTGACGTAAGGGCAAATGAAAAAGGTACAAAAATTAACACGCGGGGTGTACTGAAAATGAAATAAATACAAAGACACAAGATTTATATTTTTATTTTGTTTTTTAAAATGTCTTACTTTGGTATTTTTTGTTAGTAGTGAAAAAAAGGATTCATTTCGTAATTTGAAACTGTTTTATAACAGGAATATCTAAGAGCCAAATTATGAAAGTAAGTACAGTAGACGGAACAATGTATACGATGTTTCCTTAATCAGATGAACTAAATAGAGCAAAATGTTCAAAATTATGTTCAATGTTCATGTTAATTTTTCAAAAAAAAAAGTCCACTATGACTGTAGTGGGTGGTGCAGTACAAACGCAAGTTAACACTTCGATCCAATCCTTAAATACACTGGACAAACATTACAATCGGGAGTTAATAAACATTATGGTTTATAACCCAAGCCAAGATCCCAAAATCCGTGAAACCTCTTGAATATCGGAATCATTTTCAAACATGTGCATCGGTTCACATTTCAACCGCCATCCACAACACATTTGATTAAGAATACCGAGGTGACTTACTCCGAGCAGCATCCCACAAAAAGGAATCGAGATCCAGATGTCGAACGGTCCAGTTATCGAGATCCAGTCGTCGGACGGTTCAATCCTCGGACGGCCCAGTCCTTAGACGGCCTTGTTTTGCATTTCTTTTTTTAAATACCTGAATTGTACCGTCTTTTAAATAAAGTTTTTTTATTTTTACTTGGAAACAAATAAATTAATTTGCACTTCGTGGTTCCTGTTCAATTTTCTCTACCATATTTCGCCGTGGCGTGGCGTAGTGGGTAGAGTGCGACGCTCACACGCCGAAGGGTGCCGCTTCGATTCCCAGTTCAACACCAATTTTTCGAATTTTTCACGGCACCACCTCTTTCGAGCTGCTGACAACACTCAAAGAGTAATAACTGTCTAAGAAAGCTTCTCAAATTTCGCCGTACGGAGTCGGCAAAAAACTTCTACTCGTGAGAGAACAGTAGCGCGCACAACATGAGTAGTTGAGGAGCAAGCTAGGCCCTGGTCCCTCTTTGGACTGTAGCGCCAACAATTATTATTGTTATTATATTTCATTTCATTTCGTTCCATTTCATTTGAGGTCTTTTCTTGCAATTATTCCTCAGCGTGTACCACAGACACCATCTTTCCACATCAGTAAGCAGACGCTTTTACCTAATCCTATAAGAACATTCATTTTCTTAACTTTTCTTTAATTTTAACAACACTTTGGCATATTATAACCGCCCAACGGAGTTCTTTTGCGTACTTTGAAGATGTTGGGAGTCCAAGGAGTATCAATCGAAATCAAACTCAATCATTACATTCTTGTTCTTCTTCTTCTTCTTCGTGTGGTGATACAGTCCGGAGTGGATCTGGGTCTCAACCAACATGCCTCTCCAGCCAGCACGATCTTTCGCTACCTGCCTCCAATTGCGCACTCCAAATTGGTTGAGGGCCTTCCCCACTTGTGTGCGGCACCTTAGCCTAGGTCGTCCTCTGTTGCGTTGTCCCAATGGCTCAGACTTAAAAACATTACATTCCGTAGCAGTGGTGTCAATACGCTCTATATGGCCCAGCCATCTTAAGCGTTGTATCCGAAGACCCTCGACCAGGCGCATGTCGCTAATCATTACATTCTGAAATTTCTTAAATTCTCTACTAATAATTGCAGTGGAAAAAGCTGTAACATACTAAGTAAAAAAAAAGGTTTTTCTTTGTCTCCTTATTTGTGGTTGGCATTGCATGCTACGGTATCCTGACTGAGGTCCTTTCCCACTTTTGTGTGCCACGTTACATGCGGATGTGCTGTGTTGGTCTGTCCGAACGACATGAAATCGAAGACTCTTTTGTTAGGACTTGAGCATTATGTCTGATGTGTTGCTCTGTCCGAACGACATGGATTCGAAGACTCTTTTGTTAGGACTTGTGTTGCATGCCATCTTTAGAGACTAAGCATTAGAAGCATGGAAAAATTCATTTGACAAAGTTAAATGCTTTTCTATCATCAACTGTGTACAGGTGACACGCAGTGGTCGCCGTGGCGTAGTGGGTAGAGTGCGACACTCTCACGCAGAAGAGTCTAGGTTCGACTCCCAGCTCAACACCAATTTTTCGAATTTTTCACGGCACCACCTCTTCCGTGCAGCTGATAACACTCAAAGAGTAATAACTGTCTAAGAAAGCTTCTCAAATTTCGCCGTTCGGAGTCGGCAAAAAACTGTAGGTCCCTTCTACTCGTGAGAGAACAGTAGCGCGCACAACATGAACAGTTGATGAGCAAGCTAGGCCCTGGTCCCCCTTTGGACTGTAGCGCCAACAATTATTATTAAAGTTAAATGCAATCAAATTCGGGGCACTCCACGCACATAACATCGAATGAATACATGCCAGCACAATAAGGTTTAACGAGTGCCTTATGTCTATAAATTAGCTTCTCATATTTCGCTGTTCAGATAAAACCGTCCACCACGTGTCCCATGTAGCTAAGTAGTGCTAGTCTCGTCCCTTGTGGCTCTCTGTGCAATCGAATCATACAGGTATACGTATGAAGTGAGCGTCAAGATACAAATGTGTCGATATTGAACATTTGTTTGGAACGAGCACTTAATTTTATTGTGTTTGTTTGCTATGACATCTGTGAAAAATATTTGGTATACATCAAGTCATAGAACAGACAACATCATATTTCTTCATCGTGTTAAAAATGTCGAATTTTGTAGCAGAAAGTGATGATTTGAGGAGAGAATTTATTTTTTGTTTTCATTTGATCATGCTCTATCAGAAGCAACATGCAAAAGTTGGTTTCAACGGTTCAGAAATAATGATTTTGATGTGAGAAATGAAGAACGTGGAAGACCACCAAAAAAGTTTAAAGACGCCCAATTGCAAACGAGATGACACTTTGAGTCAGAAGCAAATGGCAGCAACGACACCAAAAAGTTGCACAACAAACAATTTCTGACCGTTTAAAAGCTATGGGAAAGATCCAAAAGTGTGGAAAATGGGTGCCACATGAATTGAATGAAAGACAGATGGAAAACCGAAAATATACTTGTGAAATTTTGCTTCAAAGACACGAACGAAAATCGGTTTTGCATCGGATTGTTACTGGCGATGAAAAATGGATTTATTTTAAGAATCCTAAACCGAAAAAATCATGGGTTAATCTTTGACAACCATCAACATCGACTGCAAAACCAGATCGATTCGGCAAGAAGACAATGCTGTGTGTTTGGTGGGGATGGTGTGGAAAGATGTGCTGTACCACGAGCTCCTAAAACCTGGTGAAACCGTTAATACTGATCGCTACCGACAACAAATTATCAGTTTGAACCATGCATTGATCGAGAAACGACCAGAATGGGCCAGAAGACACGGCAAGGTAATTTTGCTCCATGCGAATGTACCTGCACACAGAGAAAAACCGGTTCAGGATATGGTACAATCAAAACACTTGCCTGGGAGCAGCTACCCCACCCGCCGTATTCACCAGACTTGGCTCCTGCCAGCTACCATTTGTTTTCATCGATGGGACACGCATTGGCTGAGCAGCACTTTGATTCCTACGAGGAGGTCGAAAATTGGGTGTCTGATTGATTTGCTTTAAAAGACGAACAATTTTATTGGCGTGGTATTCACAAATTACCAGAAAGGTGGTCAAAATGTGAAGAAAACAATGGCCAATACTTTGAATTAAATGTTTTTACTTTCCCATTAATAATTAGTGTCTTATTTAAAAAAAAAACCGTATACCTGGTAGTTGGGGCCCTTTAATTCGGACGAAACGAACTTTCAGTCGAAGTCGTGTCTTGAAACTACGTCTACGTGCTGAATGCTTTCTTTGTCTTTGCGCTCAACTACATATATATATATATATATATTTCGTCATTTGATTTCTAGAGAAAATCATTGCAATTCTAATGTTGGTCAAGGCTTTTAGTGATAAAAGAAACTTCAATCCTTCTTATCGCCAAAGATAAAGGCTATGGACAACTACTGTTGAATTGAAACAACTTCAAACAATTCACAATGCATTTAAGTAGCAATAAAATGGAACAATTAAAAAGATAAACATCAAGCAATTCAAAGAAAAACTAAGTTATTCGCTTAAAACTATCTTTTCCGACAACTAAATTCATAGTTGTTGTATTGCTGTTGTACTTATTAACTTTAATTCATGGTCGCATTCGTTCAATTTTTGTTTTATTTTTGGAAAGTTACAGAATTGCTTTGGCAACAACTACAATCTAAGGTATCACCACAAAGAAGAAAGATGCAAATATTGCATAACTCCAATCTGCTCAAATATTGTATGTGCTCATGTAGGCCGTCTTTTTTAACAACTTCTTGAGCGATAGTAAATTCTTAAATTATTTGTGACTATGGGTATTTCAATACGGAAGTCGAAAGTCGTTGTGCCTGCCTTAATGTTGGGAGCAAAACTTCTCCACTACCATCCATAAGGTCTGTTTGAATATGAAGGAATGCAGTACTCCGCAGAATTCATTCGTCATTTATCCGCAACTTTACAAAATGCAACTTTCCCACTACGGAACATAACTAAAACTTTGGCCACTCTCACAATCAACAAATCACTGTTGTCATATTTATTTCGTAAGAATAATCGAACGAAAACAAACAGCAAGTAAGCCGCTTCAATGTCGCAGGGAATTCAATGCAAAAACCCCACAATTCGATGGAAACGCACTCAACTGGGTCATGAAAGTCGGATACAAGCACACAACCTCTGTTCAACTTGATTACAGAATTGTTTTCCTTAGGAGAGGTCTCCGCAAAAGTTTCGAATGAAACAAAACACCAAACAGAAGTTATTTCCCAAGGCCGGGCAGCGGGGAAGGTGGAAAGGGCGGATGCATGCGTGCATTCCAACATACGGGCACACATCGGTTACACAATTCGACCTACAAGCTAAGTAGCACATAAGCGATATCCGCTCACCGTCAGAATATGTCCTGCTTCCATTCTGGTGCACCGTGTCGTGGGTCAACAACAGAACAACTGATGAGGTGGCTCTATCGAAATTCCATCAACCAGCAATCTTTACGAATTGGGTCAGCCACCCAGGGCGAGTACGTTTGTCGACGTAATGCGACCCATTCCAGAATGCAGAGCGCTGAGAATTGCTGAGTATGGAGAATGGAGCAAAACAGCAAATCGGCACGCCACGAGCGTCACCGGCTTATTAACACGAGACCTGACCTTCCCACATGGTCAATGCTGTAACGACTCGAGAAGTGAATATCTCAAGACATGGCACGCCGTTGTGATGATGGCCGTCATCGATGATTTTTGCAAATGAACTTATATAAGAATATCTGCACGCGCATTGTTAGATCAGTTCGGTTCTAAGAGTGCGCGTGATACAGATTCTGCGAAGAGTGTAGTGAACGACCAGCATCTGCAACCATGTTCAGCAATTGGTTATCCATTCGAGTGGTCCTCCTTGGGCTGGTGTTCCTCCTGCTTGCCGAGGCAAAGTGCTCCAATTCAATGAAGAGTGAGAAAATTAATCCCGTGGAGCTGACCTTCCAGCTCGGCGGCAACAATCTGCTATGGCCTTGTGTGTCGACGAAGAACATTTACGTGCAATCGGGACGATATGTGCCGAGAAACGTGATTATAACTCGGACGCAGATTATGCGAGACATTGCGTTCGTCGCGTTGCCTCGCTACAAGCAGGGTGTGCCATTCACGTTGGGCAGGGTGCACCTGCAGAAGGGTCAGTGCCTGCCGGCAATTGCACCGTATCCTTGTTGGACCATCCAAGAGGAAGGTAATTGTGCTGCCTTGCAGTCGGTGGTGGACATCGCTGTGGATCACAACGTAAGTGAATGGATGGGTGTGTTGAGTGTGTTAATTTGAAACGTTCACTTGTGTAACAAAAAGACTAACTTCCTACCACTTTCAAGTGTACCTTTTTTGGAATAATTTGTTTTTGAATTTAACTCGATTTGGGATAGGGAGAGGTTTGAATTGAAGAATCGTGTTGTTTCTTCGTTTATCACTTTTTCTTGTGCAAAATTTCGTCATGACTTTTCTGTAGAACGAACATGCTTTAATCATGGGAGACACCTCCGCCATTTTGAAACCATGACGTTATTCTGACAATTTTAAAAGAATAGAGGTCAAAGTAAGGATAATTGTTGATCCGAGGAATGCGAACACTACTTAAAACAAAGTGGTCTCGTTGTAATTCCCCTCAAATGTTAATTTCACGTTGGTGTTGGATCGAGAACTCTCAAACAGTTAGGACCTAACCGCCGACGGCTTTTCCAAAAGGATGGGACAGCTGAAGAATAATTTTGGTTGCATAAGATAAGGAGGAATCATTGTGAGAGTGAGCTTAAATTTGTAGCAGTGGCAGATAATAATGAACTAACGATGTTAAAATTGTGGATTGCATAAGAAACATATTTGCTTCTTGCATCAGTTATACAACAAATTACTTTAACACTACAAATTGCAGAACATTCAATCATACACTGCACAATACAATTGAACACAAAGCAATTCAAGCGAAAAAAGCATTGTACAAAATAACACATAGCATACCACAACACAAACAACACTGACACCATTTCGGTCAAGGACACAGGTTGATTTTTTCACTTCATGTTCTCAAGTAAACTTCGGGACAATGCGCTCCAACTTTTGACATTGCTATCGTTAACTGTGTAACAACTTTATGGTTTGTCTTACAGTGTGTTGAAGTTATCAAGTACGTCTTTAAGATAAATTTTAAAAACATGCTCCAAGGTTTCAGTTAAATGATACCCGCGTTAAAATCTCTAGTCAATCGATCAACGCAACATTGCGAATGTGATATTCAAGTTTTTTGTGTCATAAATCGGACAGTCCCATTTTAAGAAGAATAAAACCTTGAAATGGAGCGTCACAAAAATGATTTGTTCATATTGACAAACAATTTACTTTGTTTGGATGATAATAATAATAATCGTTGGAGCGACAGTCCACAGGGGACCAGGGCCTAGCTTGCTCATCAACTACTCGTGTTGTGCGCACTACTGTTCTCTCACGAGTAGAAGGGACCTAGAGTTTTTTGCCGACTCCGGACGGCGAAATTTGAGAAGCTTTCTTAGACAGTTATTAATCTTTGAGTGTTGTCAGCATCTCGAAAGAGGTTTTACCTTAAAAATTCGAGGTGTTCAGCCGGGAATCGGCGCGTCTTCGGCATTCTATCCACTACGCTACGGCGGTCACGAATCGTATCTGACTTACAAAAACAGCAGTATACCCAATAATGATTCGTAGATCACTGTCGAGCTATATAATGGCCCAGGGGAAATCAACTGTTGCATCATCGGTTCACTCGACCATCTCCCACATAGCAATATTTTGTCCAACATAGCACTGAGTTCCTTTCACAATAAATATTTTCCAGTACCCGAAAGAACAGCACAACACAAAACAACACAAAACAACCCAATGTCTGTTCCCTTATTTACTTATCAAAACAAACCAATGTCTGTTCCCTTACTTACTTACCATGAAGTGTCTGAGCCTCAGCAATTGCTGCCTTCCATCGGTGACAGTCCTGGGCTAGCTGCTTCCAGTCATCAAGGCCAAGTAGTTTTACAACACAAAACAAACCAATGTCTGTTCCCTTACTTACTTACCATGAAGGGTCTGAGCCTCAGCAATTGCTGCCTTCCATCGGTGACCTTCCTGGGCACGCTGCTTCCAGTCATTAAGGCCAAGTAATCTTACATCCACGATGACTTGGTCTCTGTACCGGAGGTTCGGTCTTCCTCTCCTTCTCGAACCAGGAGGCTCGGTTTCGAAGACCCTCTTTGCTGGAGTGTTGTTGTCCATTCGCTGGATGTGGCCAATGTAGTCCACGGATTTTCGCCTTCCCGACCACATCCACATTCTTGTACAGCTCGTAGAGCTCGCGGTTGTGACTTCTCCTCCTTCGCCTTCCTCGCAGACGGTACCATATATCCGACGTAAAATTTTTCTTTCGAAGGCACCAAGAATCAGCTCTGTAGCCTTACTTAATGTCCAGCTTTTGGTTCCATAAAGCAGGACTGGCAGAATAAGGGTTTTGTAGAGAATGACTTTGGTTCTTCGAATCAGCAGTTTCGAGTCCAGGTGTTTTGACAGACCGAAGTAGCATCGGTTGCCAAGGGCGATTCTATGTCGGATCTCCACTACGACGTCATTCGTGGAGTTTACGTTCGCCCCGAGGTATACAAACTCCTTTACTACCTCGAAATTGTATCTGTCGATTGCAAAGCTTTGGTCTTGGTAGTGTGTGGCGGATCGTGTTTTGCTCGACAGCATATATTTGGTTTTGTCCTCGTTGACCTTTACACCAACTCGTGTCGCCTGTTCCTCAATTGCTGTGAAAGCTTCCACTACGGCGCGTTGGGACCGTGCGATAATGTCGATATCATCAGCGTATCCCAACAGCTGGACTGACTTGTAGAAGATAGTGCTTTCTGTGTTGACTTTGTACCGCCGCACTATCTTCTCCAGTACCAAATTGAAGAACTCACACGACAGCGCATCTCCTTGCCGAAATCCGGTGCAGGTATCGGATGGTTCAGAGGTTTTTGAACCGAACTGCACGGTGCATCGCGTATGTGTTAGCGTGGTACGACACAACCGGATCAATTTTCCAGGGATGCCGAATAGGTCCTTGTGATGAATGTTGTCGCATGCGGCTATAAAATCAATGAAAAGATGGTGAGTATCGGTTTGAAACTCGCTGGTCTTCTCTAGGATCTGCCTTAGTGTGAAGATTTGTTCTATAGTCGATTTGTCGAGCCGGAAGCTGCACTGGTACGTGCCGATTAGTGCGATGCAGAGCGGCTTTAGATATTCACACCGTATGCTGGATAGGATCTGTCTATGTTCCCGTATACCGCAAAAATAGGTTTTACCACAAAAGGCCGCTCTTTCGAGAGAGTAAAATATTTCCCCACCCTACACAAGAAATATTTCTCAGTTAGTTGTTGGCTTTCTGTCAAATGAATGAATGATGAATGGTAAGCTTCTATTGACCAATTATCTCTGTGTATGTGTCTTAAATCTTGTTGTGTTTGTTTTTTGTATCGAAAATTGAATTTGATATTTCTTAATGACATACTTTACACATTTAGTTAAGATGCGTTCCCGTACTTTCCCATATTTTGAGAGAAATTTACTCCCGCTCCTTAACAGATGGCAGACTTAGTACAGAAAATACTGAAACACACCTAATTTCACTATGATTTTGCGGCAATCATTCAAAACCCTAGGCCAAAGAAAACGAATTTCCAAGAAAACCAATTTTTCGCTGGCCTACAAAAATATAAAGGGTTTCCCAACAAGAACGAAAGATTTAAATTTGACGCCATTCGAATTGTCATTGTTTGACATTTGAACAATTACTATTGGTTTTTAGTAGAAGGTAAAATTGGAGCGAATAAAGAACGTTACACGAATGAAGAACGCATTCTCATTGTGAAATTGTTTTACCAAAATGGTGAAAGTTTTGCGGCTACAGTTCGTAAATTGCGATCAATTTGGTTATTGTAACCCCAATGCATGAAATGCTCCAAAAGAGTTTACTGTAAAGCGATTAATGGAAAAATTAGCTAAAACTGGGTCTGTAACTGATGTAAAGACAACAACGCGCCTTCGACCAGGTCGATCGACCGAAAATATAGCAGCAGTACGTGAAGTTGTCACTAAAACTCCATCCACCTCAATTCGACACCGACCTCAGCAAATTCGTATTTCCAAGTCAACTATGCCAATTTTTTCGTGCCTAGAATTGAAGAAATGAATGTGGAGGGGATGTGGTTTCAACAAGAATCATCTCATACAGTCAGAGAAACAATGCAATTTCTGCATCAATCATTTCCCGGTCGTGTTATTTCGCGTTTTGGAGACCAGAATTGGCCGCCTAGATCGTGCGATTTAACACCATTGGACTTTTTTCTTTAGGGTTTTTTGAAGTCGGTAGTTTATGCGAATAAGCCGACGACGACTCACGCCTTAAAAGAGGAAATTGGGCACTGCATTAATGAAACACCGCAGCATTTACGCAAAATGGTCATTGAAAATTTCATTAAAAGATCGCGTATGTGCCAGCAAAGGCGCGGCAGCCATCTGGCTGATGTGATATTCCACATATAACCTCATCCTGTATACTTTACGATATAATAAAGGATTCACTATTTTTTTTTAAATTTCTGTGCTTTATTTAAAGTTGAAATCTTACTTTCTTGTTGGGACACCCTTTATATGTATTTGTTTCGGAAAATAAAATCAATATAAACCAGAGGAAAAGATGGAATAGAAAACTTCCATACAATAAACCCACATATGTCCGGTTAAAAGTTACACGTTTTCCGCTCAATTGAAAAATAAAAATAGAATTCACCATGTTCTCGGTATAATTGAAAACGGACGCAATTGTGTAGACCTGATTGTTCGTCAAACTTTTTCGGTAAAACACAATAACCCAGCAGAATTATGAACTGCAGGGAAAAGCAGAAGAAGGAAGTTTGAATCCTACTCTGTATTGGCAATTTGAGAGGGAAATTAAAATTGCCATATTTCCGTTTCATTTAAAAAGTTTATTGCAAAGCAAAAAAGTGAAACTTTGCAGCATTAAACCTTCTTTCGGAAAAAAATATTGGTGAATAAATTGCGACATGAAGGTGGGTAACTGCTTGGACTTATGAAACAGCAGTTGGCAAACAGTGAACTCGGTACAGTTTGTTTCTTTTTGAAGTAAAAATATTAAATTAAATTGCACCTCATGCAAATTAATCTTAAAACCCTTAATCAATGCATACGCAAAGATTGCCGGCTTTTTAAAGACCTTGATAAAAGTCTGTCAATAAAGCTTTCATGGACTGTTTGCAGTGATCGAGGTGAGAACAGCTGTCAAACTGTCCAAAAGCGGTCTAAAGCTTCATTAATAAAAAGTATAGCCCTGTCATTTATTAACATAGATAAAATGTTTAAATTGGATAGAATATTCTACAGTCTAATCGGCAACATGGCGTAACATTCCATGTATTCTCACGATTTTTGGATGTAGCCAGTAGATCCAAGGGGTCGATAATGTTATAAAACGTGAAATGTTCAGTTCAGGAGTCGAACCTGGCCCTGAGCAGGTGCACTTTTCCACTAATCTATGTTGTTAAAAATACAGCGATTCTGTTTAGGTAACCGAATCAATTTCGTACAGAAAAACACGTTCACTTCAAAGCGCAGTTTTGTAAAGTTATAGTTCATTAATCAATTTAAGGTATTTCGCACAAACAAATTTTGTTCCGCGGCGATGCTCATTTTTCAAGAGATGGCATGTGGCAGAGCCTAAAATAAACGTTGCTCATTCATCACCGTCGTTGAATATCCTTATTCCGTAGCAGGCACATGGCAACTAACTATCGCTTGTTGCAGAAGGGGCGTTCTTTTTAAAGACATCGCATGCTTGTGGTGTGAAATTGAGTCTCATCGCTCACAACTGTTTTTGGTAAGCCCTAATAATCTGCCTCATTCATTTTCAGCAGATAATCAGCGAAAGTATACAGCTGGCTGGAGGGTTTAATGCCCATACTTATTTAGCTCCTTTTCCTGACCAAGTAGGCATTCCGTGGCAAACACTTGAGGCGCGTAGAGAGTCTACTCGTCAACACAATGATTCAATGAATCCGAAATGTCTGAGCTCTGAATGCTGCTCCCTACAACTGCTGTTTTTCTATAAAAATGTGACCACGGTCACAGCATTCATATTTTGAATCGCTCAAGCAGATGCCCTCCAGGATGTGTTTAAAGTGTTCTCTAATTATTTAAAGCTCAATCTCGCATTCGTTGCCCAAAAATTCCCTCAAAGCCAATCCTATCAAAGTTCACAACTAAATCCCCTCTCATCCCAAGTGAGTAATAAAGAACATAAAAATCCCCACTCGATTTGGCACAGTTCAAGCGAAACGAGGGGCATTGCCTTCCTGCCCTGTGAGGCAAGTGTGTGCGGGACAAGCTGAAGTCTGTGTGTTTGGTTAATTTCTTCCTCAAAATTAATGGAATTCAAGTGAATTGCGGCATTCGGGCGGTCATACTGTCCGTCGGGTTTGCAATTTTGGCAGACTTTCCCAATCAAGATGATGATTCCATTGGAAATTCCAACCTTGGTACCTTCTTAGATATTTTAATTAAATCTTCTCAGTTCCATCCTACGCGTACAATAGACTTCTTCTTGGACAGGCGCCCCCGTACACACATGCATCAGAATGCGTCTTCCCAAATACATCACATCGACTGCAGTTACGTGCAGTTGACGGCGTGTTATTTCCGTCGAAATGGCGATGCTCTCAGTGTTTCATTTGTCGGCGCTATCGCCCCAATGGCATAAATTCTAATTAACGTAACCATTTGCGAAGAAATATTAATCGTTGGTGGCAATTACAGGCTCGAGTAGAGGAGCTTGTAAACATAGTCGTAAATATTACGAGCGATGGATGCATTAAGATGCAAAATGCTACTCTTGATGGGGTGGGTAATGCGCAGCAATACGAGCGTGGACTACACATGTGAATTGTTTTGAGAAAGGAAATTCTGCTGTCGGAAGATGTTTGCTTTTGACAGCCGCCGGGCGGCTTAATTAAACGAATGTTTTCACAAATTAGTGGTGGAATATTTGTTTTTCGATTGAATTTAAATTGTTTTTGTAGATCTTGGGTGGAGACGATAGAAGAAGTTATTTCCTGCGCGGGCTGAATTTTTCTGCATTTGAAAGTTAATCTTTTGAAACATTGTATTGAAATTGTTGATGTCGATGGCTGGCTTTAAGTAATTATGACGGGGGTCTCATTTTCGTTATATTTCGCCGGTTTTCTTTTTGAAAAAAAATTCAGTGTGCAATTCTTGGTCTTGTTTGGCATCTGGAGGATAACATTTAACGACGAACTTTATGGAATGTACGACTTCAGTTTCCTGGTAAAGCTTCTTCACACCCAATGCTTAAGATGGGTTGGGAATTAATAACGTATGGACACTTCATACTCTTCCTGCCCGAAAAGTCTTTGAATACTACTCATAGAGACAATATAACCGAGAACGGTCTAGGCTGAGATGGCGCACACAAGTGCAGAATTACTACCACCAACATGGAATTTGCAACTGGAGGCAGCTAACCAGAGATCGTGCTGACTGGAGAGGCACGTTGTTTGAGGCCCATGCCCACCCGGACTCCAGTGCTACACGAAGAAGAAGTTCCGATTAGAAGAACAGTACTCTTTGGGGGATTGTGGCCGCCGTGGCGTAGTGGGTAGAGTGCGACGCTCACACGCCGAAGGGAATAGGTTTGATTTCCGGCTGAACACATCGAATTTTACACGGCACCATCTCTTTCGAGCTGCTGACAACACTCAAAGAGTAATAACTGTCTAAGAAAGCGTCTCAAATCTCGCCGTTCGGAGTCGGCAAAAAACTGTAGGTCCTTTCTACTCATGAGAGAACAGTAGCGCGCTCAACACGTGTAGTTGATGAGCAAGCTAGGCCCTGGTCCCTCTGTGGATTGTCGCGCCAACAATTATTATTATTATTTAAGGAGATTGTTTTAACTTTGCGAATTCGCGTCAATCGCGGAGTACAGGGCTTTTCATAAGGCTGACTTGGACCACATTCTGTCATTTTAATTACCTACTTGGTTGACTGTTTTGAATGTTAGTTTACAAAGTGCTTGATTGATGTTGACATCCTATGCTTGAATTGATTGTTGACTGTTGCCCTAGCATCAGTCTCCCTAGGCTCCTTAAGAAGGAACCAACAAATCAAAGCTTCACTCATACGAAAGATCGTAAAATACATAGTAGTAGCGTATGGGATATTTGGCAAATTCCCCTTCTTCCAATACAAACTGATTAACTTACATTTTTCTGCACTGACCATTGTGCACCGAAACCTGTTCTCAGGCTTATTTATGCACATTTAAGCCAACATACCGCGGCGCGTGGCGTCCTTTTCTGTGAATGTATTAGCTTCTCAGCGTGAAACTTTTGAAAATTCCAAATGCGGTGATTTCGTTTGTTTACGTCGGATGAAAATACAGTTCACCAGAGAAAATGATTTTCAAATAAAGTCGCCATCCAACTGAAATTGGTCTTAGTCCCAAACTGCGGAATGATTACGAAGCGGGTAGGTACACGCCTCTTAATTGCTGAGTCAATTTAACCTCGTGGAGGATTCTCTGACGTAAGTAAGAAAAGTTAAACTGTGTAGATTGAGTTGAAATTCGTTAACATAGTCTCGCAGTCTAGGGCAGAGTCTTATTCAAATGTATTTGAGTGCTGTCCACTAGCATACCAGGCCCAAAATCTTCTCCTTCAACCTTGAATGCAGCAGCCGTTTCTTCTTCTACAGTCCTCTGGGCCTCAACCAACATATTTCTCTAGCCGGCATGATCTCTCATCAGCTGCCCCCAGTTGCGCACTCCAAATTGGTTGAAGTTTTCTCCAATTTCTTATTCATTGCTGTTGTTTAATTACGGCTAAAATGTTCTTTGCTGTTTTATGTTTCACTCTCTTGTTAATTAGCGATGTTTAAGTGACTCGATTTGCAAATGTTTAAGTGATTTCGATTTGCAAATGTTTGATACCACCTGTAAGCATTTCGGCTGAATGCAGTTAAATGAACACTCGTGTTCATCACATGTGTTTATAAAATGAGTAATTCAATTTGAATAAATATTTGCTATTTCTTTAAATTTTCGAGTGGCGTTTGCCAACCTGCAATCGCCACTTGGAAGCAGCTCAAGAGGAAGAATCATTCCCGGAAGCCGAAGAAGCACCAGAGGATACATAAGACAATTTATATATATCACCGCAGCTTCACCCCAATACCGGTAATATATTGACGCCACTCGTAAAACCGACCTCTTCATCCGAGGGTCAAAGACTGTGAAGAAGCCCAGCAGGAAGAGCAACCCGACTCAGCTGAGATGGTTGTAGATCCCAGTGAGACAGTGGGCGAGCAAGAATCGCACAGCGAGCGATAAAAAAGCACTTATATACAAGTTAATGCAGAATGTTGAATGTCACTACTTACCTCAAGACTCTGTCACAAGCCCTTCTTACTTTTCATTGCATCTTTATAGTCTTTTCATATGAAAACAAAACCAAGTTAGAACAAGAGCAGACCCAAGTCTCACCAGGCTTGCTGTTGAATAGACATTGACAACCGAATAGAGGCGATGTACGATAAAGAGTCAAATCTTACAAAATGTTCTGTTAGTTGTGAGGAGTATAATCTTAAAAAGTGGATTTTCGTAAGGGATGCCACGATATCTCTCCAAGTCGAAGATTTTAATTAGGTTTAAAAACCACTCGTGCCAAGAATTTCGTTTTTTATTCGTAAATTAAGTCCACGAGACCGACATTTCACATTCCCTTCTGATAAAAATAAACCGTCATGCGTCCTTATTTGAATATTTCTGCAGATACAAGGAGCTCAGAGATTCCCTGGCAACGCAGCACTTAGCTCACCTTTGAATTTAAAAATGTTTCCAGCGAAACGTTATTGCCTGATAATTTTTGCGGAATCAAACTGAAATTGGCCGAAATGTTTGATGATACTGACACAGGTTTTATTTTTCTGAAACATAATTGCGGAATTTTTCATAAATTGAGGATTCAAATGAATAAAAGAATTCGTCTTCCCTCAGTGTATACAAAATTTCACAATCATTCTGGATGGATGGCTGTGAAAAATACACGACATGCAAAAATACACATGGCGTAAATGGTAGGGAATGAGGTTAGGTTGGTAGAGTATGAGATAAGGTTGGGAGGCGATGTGTTTCTGTGCACGTTCGAAAGGAGAAGGGAAAAAGACCGGCGACTGTTTGTTTACATTTGAGAAAGATAAATATGAGCCACACAATGAGCTCACTGATTATATCCATTTGTCAAACCGAAGTTATAGCATTACTGACGGCACAAAATTTTAGTACCTTTTGTTTATCAGTTGTGGTACTGTTTCATTGGACTGAGGTGTGCACTGAGCCGCTCATACGATTGGGTGTTGTGATTTGTTGACATCACTGTACAGTGGTTTGAGTCTATGGATGGACGGCGAAATATTAAAAGATTTCCTTGTCAACAAAGTGCCACAAGCCCAACTATTTTGTACGGGTATAAAGTGTCCGGGATAAGGTGGGTATTTGTTGCTTCCGCTTGTGGTGTAATGTGTAAAGTGGTCGCACTTTACACTTTAGTCATACAAAGGTTCAGGTTTAACTCCCGCTCTGAACATCTCGCATTTTTTCACTGCACTTTAGAGCTGCTGGCAACACTCAAAGGGTAATAATTGTGTATGAAAAGGCTTCTCAAGCTTCGCCGTTCGGAGTCGGCAAAAAAAACTGTAGATCTCTTGAACTCGTAAGAGAACGTTAGTTAACGAGGAAGCTAGGTCTTGGGTCCCCTTGTGAACTATTTTTCATGATTATGGATGGAGAAATAGAAAAAAAAATACATTCAAATACAAGCCAAACTCGCTTGTTAAGGGTTTCGTACGTTTTTTCTTTAATATAATAAATAAAGAGAAATCAAGCTTTTCTTTGGATCTACTGCTTGCTTAATTTTTTTATTCAAAATTCAATTCGTGTCAGAAATTATTGAATTTCAAGGACTCATTAAAAAGGTGTACGGCCAGACCTGTGCACATGGAAACCTTGCCTCCCACTTAAATCAGTCCGATGGAAGAAAATATATACAATGTCAGCCTAACGCGATCAGTTGGTCATTCATTCAAAAACAAACAAACCTGCTTAAGACGTATAACTATGAAAAACTAGCGTTCATACAAATTCTTGCATTATTTTAGAAGACTCATGCACGGTTGTGTGTTGTGTCAGCGCAATGTATATGAATTTGACTTTTTGTCGCTATATCGGCACTATAACTCGCTCACTTCGCGTTATCAACAGTAGCGTGTCCTAGCCTGTGTTTGAAAAACGAGAAGGTTGCGTGTTAAGATCATGTCGGGGTCACCAATGCGGTGAAAAAGACAAAGCTCAGAAAACAGTCGTGGGTGGGTGATCTAGAAGAAGGCAGATTGGTTGAATCTGTCATTTTCTTCTTCATCCCGATATCTCGTGTTCAAGTTTCAATTCGTGAGTGTGAGTTATTATAGCTACCAAACTATTATAGCACTCGGCAATGCATTTAATGCATTTGACACTGACTGACAGTGGCTTACACAAGTCTTAAGCTTAAACTTTAGTTTATGAATGTTGCTCTAACGATGCTCGTTTGAAAAAAAATACGAGTTAAGGAGTGTATCGTTGGCTGTCAATGATGAACTCAGTAATTAAATGTGGAAAAAGTCTGCGTTTTTGAATATTGAAGGATGAAAGTTTTTTTTTCGCCCAAAAAAGTTGTGAAAGTAATATTTTAATTGAGGAACTTCATGTAATAGCCTGATTTTTCTGAAAAAGTTATGCACGACCATAAGGCAATATTTCTTGGAGGAAAGAAAATTCATGAAATCCCTTAATCATCTACGTTAGCAGATGCCTTCTAACAGAAATAGACTGAGTGGCATTACAGGCAAAATTAAACCAGGGCCAGCGTCTTCAGCAACTACTCGTGTTGGGTGCGCTATTGTTCCCTCACGACTAAATGTACAATTATTTTATTTACCGACTGTGGATGGCCAATAATGTGCTGTCAGCCATGTGACATTATGCAATTTTGCGCAATTTGCGTGTCCATCGGTATCGCATTGATAGTTTGTTAAGGTTTGTCTGCAAATACCTGATTGTCTTGACAAAAATTCAAACATTATATCAAATATTGCACATGTGCCTTGGGATAAGGACAGGATGAGTTAGCAGTGCGTATAAAGTTCTTTCGTCGAGTTGTGCTGTACTTGGAAATGCCTGATTTGTGATTTTGATTTAAAAAACTATTCGCTTATGTGCATTTATTTATAACATGCGGTTTTTGAATCCTTCTTTGCACACGTCTGTGCTAGATAGTTATTCAATAATAGTTACATTTTGTGAGGTTGAAATTCTTCCAGGCCGTAAATTCTTCTGCCTTACTAAATTTCTCGATTTCTCGAAATATACTATATTCTCGATAGATTCAATCACCCTTTCCTCACATCCAATAACAGATACCTGCTTTAATGCCGTATTTTTTTTTCCTTTGCAGGGCATCCTATGGGCATTGGACGTCGGCATTGTCAACACCCTCGAGCAGCCAGTGCGTCGTTGTCCACCAAAAATTGTTGCCATCAACACGGCCGACCACAAGGTCGTCAAAAGTATCGATCTCACATCGATAGTCACAAGCGAGTCACGACTGCAATTTATGACCGTGGACTATGCCGAAGACAATTGTCCTTTTGTGTAAGTATTCATTCACGGGTAAATTCGTGAACTTGTGTAAATAGCTTCCTTTTTTCTGGGTTAGCTACATACACATGCAGCAAACCACAGCAAACAAAAAATCAGGCGTCAAGAGGCCGAAGCAGGTGGCGATAGGGAGTTATTGAAATTCGCTTTCCGGCTGTAACCAATTTTCGGCACAGCAGATGGGACAAAATATTCAATTTCTCGCGTGCGCCTGAAAAAACGAAAGTAAACAATTGGGTGGCATGTTTCTTTTTTGTTTCGCACACGCAATTGTCGAAATTCTGAGTAAGGGAAAAAAACAGTTTAGTTTGTGCAGTTTGATTTGAAACGCTGTGAATTAATAGAATCAGTTGACGCGGAAAATGCCGAAAGGGGTTATTGATTGTTGTGGGAACTTATAGACTTGTTCGGTTTTGAATTGCAAATCTGTCCAAGAAAAAATTCACTGAAAACCGATTTTTCATAATAAAAATTGCATTGCTTTAGCTGTTGTTTGTAAATTTTTAACAATTATTAGGGCAACCTTTATTTCATTTCAATAAAAGTTTTTGACTCTTGTGACTTTTGTTGAAAGTAAATTAAAACAAACATACCTTTTTTTCGGTCGATTTTTAATGATATCCGAGTTGTTCTTTTTTATTTCGCTTCCCTAGTGTAAAGTCCTTCTGTAAACAAAGCATTTCGATTTTAAAGTTTTAAACTTTGCAAATCCCTACCCTCCCCCCAATGCATTCGATGGCAATTAGAACAGAACAAATTGGGAAGCGGTACAGTCGACAAGGCAACAGTCGTACTGTGTGTGTCTCTGTTCTCTTTCGAGTGGAGTGGGCTTATAATTTATTGTCGACTTAAGTTTTAAAGAGTTTCGCATGCACAATGAGGACTTTTCAAGTCCATTTTGCAATGCAACGAAAATGGTGAATCTTAAAAAAATTCGAGAGAAGTCTTCAATTGGTACCTTAATGTCATGGTGGTTGCGGGATGGAGGACTTGGGACAGTGAACGTTTTTAAATGAGTTCAGAAAGTAGAAAGATACACTTTTACGCCGCTTTCGACTTAAAGCTCTATATCCTAGCAAGTACAAAAACATAAAGTAATTACTCTAATTTTTTTCAAACTGTTGCATAATTTGCGTGTGTTTTGACAGTTCTCTTGCGACTCGCATAAAATTTTGCTTGCCTTACTTGCGGTTTGAGACTGTCTTTCGTAATAAAAGTAAGAAGGTAAGCTACTTGCTATTTCTCAGTCATTGAAACTACTACACAATTTGCGTGCGTTTTGACAGTTCACATGTGACTTCAATGAAATTTTGTTTACCTTGTTCTCGGTTGGAAGCTCTATTTCGTTGCAAAAACTAAAATGTGAGCTACTTAATTTTCTCTTTAATATTTATATTATAATATATATATAATATATATATAATATATATATATAATATATATAATATTTATAATATAATTTTCTCTTTTAAACCGCTGCATAATTTGCGTGCATTTTGACAGTTACCTTTCAAACTCGAATGAAATTTCCTTTGCCTTGCCTCCGGTTAAAGACTCCATTTCGTTACAAAACAAAGAACGTAAGTTACTAACTCTTTTTCTTCTACAAGAAGTAAAGTCTTTCAAACTGCTGCATAATTTGCGTGCGTTTTGATAGTTCACTTGCCACTCGAATGAAATTTTGTTTGCATGTGAGCACCATGTAAGTGTTTGTGAAAAAGAAATCCAAAAGTTTAAATGCGGACAACAGAAATATCGTTTTGACACGCGCATATTTCACATGTCATAATCAAGTATTCAGCCTAATCCGGTTGAAAGGGGTATCATTTCACTCTACTGATGCAGATTGCACACTGAAGTGATTAGATAGAGATAGATGCATTCCTCGAAATTACAATCCTAGAACTGAAGCACTTTGTTTATGTCTTTCTCAAAGAATTAAAACAATGCTTGTCAAAAGATTTGCGAGAATGTCTCAGCTTCAATCATTTTTCTCATGAGGATGCACACTCCCTTTCACTGCCAAACCTAGCTTCCTCCAGCATTAACAACCTACCTACTACCGCGGTGTTAAACTAGTGGATCGTGAATGAAAATTCAATAAAATCGTCAGTTTGAACAAACAAGATTCAAAACAAAGCACGGGGTATTCTGTCTTCCAAACTTAACATTTTTTGTTTTCTCCCCCCTTTCTTTCAAATTCAATCCCAAATGACAGGCTCCCGCCGGCAGACCACTACTGACTCCGATTATCATCGGCAGCAGGTGCAGACAAATTGACTCATAAACAATTCCCCCGATTTATCTGCTGTCTCGTAACTCAATCGTTTCGTGGGTATTTGACAAGTGTTCATCAATTCTGGTGATAAACAGAAAACAAAGCACCTCTCGATCGCCACACAGATAAAGTCATTTTCCACTTTGACCTCGTCGATGAAGTCACTTGTTGTTTCGAATATCAGTCAGACATCGGAAGATGGGAAAAACTGCACAATAACAATTCAATTGTCAGCACTATTAATCACTTCACACGCGAGGAGTGTAGCTTCCTGCGAGTCGCTAATTCTTTCAACACCTTATCGCGAAATTTTGGCAAATCACTTTTGACACATTCCCAAATGTTTGCGACAGACTTCCCCCCAGGCCTCCGGGGGTGATTAATTAACCCAACCCCATTACCTCTGTAATTTATCATCGTTGAGTGGGTTCATGCGGAGGGAGTGAGAAGTTTTCTGAATTACACACGGAAATGAAGGACACTCGCCGTGTGCCATTGGAAGGTGTTGTCTTGATAAATAGACCAAGAAGACGAAGCTGATTACAACCTTGTTTCATATATACCAGATGTCATTTCGTAATAATTTTAAATGTCAAAGAAATTCCGTATTCACTTGGAACACACCCGCTCCGGCGGCGTTGTGCTAAATCTGATTGCGCGTAGCTTGTCCTGGCCATGCTCATGGCAGTGGTGGGGTGTAATTAAATTCCGGTACGTCCACAGAGTCGCTCTCATCAAATTGCGGATGCCTTTCATTTGCTGTTTGATAAAATTATGCCTTCACAGTTCAGGGATGTGGTGGCGTAAGCCCACTCGCATTAGCTGTCTTAAAGCAGTCCCGCAAATAACGGAACATGGAAAAAATCTGTAAGACCAATATGCAAATTATTTGCTGAGTTTTGTGAATTCCGGGCAAGTGTACACAGCGCTGCGAATGCCTGACACGACCGGAAGGCAAA
Organism: Eristalinus aeneus; assembly: GCA_955652365.1. Taxonomy (NCBI): domain Eukaryota; kingdom Metazoa; phylum Arthropoda; class Insecta; order Diptera; family Syrphidae; genus Eristalinus; species Eristalinus aeneus. The sequence continues at coordinate 62,298,552 of OY019134.1, read as the reverse complement.
CAATTTAACGTCGCTAGATCACTGCCATCGGCAACAACTCGCTCCGCAAAGCCCGACCGCCACACTTCCGCCAGGGAATGAATGATGAATACTTTCTCAATATTTACATTTCGTATCATGCTATGTAGACCCTCTGTCAAATTCTAGGTATATTGCGGACGCTGGCACGCGAAGCATTCTTGTCTATGACGTCATTGGAGGGAAGTCCTACCGTGTTGTGCTGCCGAAGTCTGCAGCTCCGGTTAACGACGTGCTGTACATGGCGTTGGCCGTGAAGCCAGATGGCTCGTCAACGCTGATCTTTACATTCCTCAGCTCGCCGCGGATGTACTCGATCAAGACGCAGTATCTGCGGGTGGGCCAAGGCGCTGGATCCGTTGTTGACATTGGACCGAAGCCATACGGGAAGTCGATTGTGGTACTTGGCACCGATGGCGGAACATCGCTGTTCTTCCGATTCAAGGGGGAGAACGACATCTACATGTGGGACACTGAGAAGTGCTTGAAGGTGTCGAACATCGTAGAGGTGCAGAGTGGCGGCGACTGCCGCTTATCCACGCAGGTAAGACTTTCCGCGCACCAGTTGCCGGTGAGAAAATAAACTGAGATCGTCGTCTTACATCTTACAGGTGGTGCCGGGACACAAGAGATTCATGTGGGCTCTGGAGAGCAATTTCCACGATTTTATTGCCGACACAACAGGATGTAATGGAGCTTCTATTATCCTGCATCCCGTTGGCAAGGACTGCGACTAGGCGTCGCCAGTTTATTCTTATTTTAGTTTAATTTATTATCGTAACCGAGGCAATGATGAAGTGGATTCGTTGCCCCCACCCCCAGGAGGGTGGTTTGTGATTCATCCTGATTCGAGGAGGGGCAGAGTGTATGTGACGTGACTTGGTCGTGGGCCTGTTCTCCTCGAAGGGGGAACTTATTTAAGAAGTATGCATAAGGACTGGTATTTCAATAAACTTTGTCAACCGAATGATTGTGTATTTTATTCGCATCGGTCGTGAAATCCTATCCCCGGCGTGCTAAAACCACAGGCGACGTTGGGGTTGTTTGCAATAAATTCCGAAAATGGAGACACAATGTGATTGAATGCTACTTGAACCGCATACGTCTTGATGTCGACGTCGATGAACGATGAAGTCTCGCAGTGCTCTACAGACCGAATAAATTTGATTAAACGTACAGTTCGGCGATTTCAATGCAGAGTAAAACAATCCGCAGATTAAGGCTCGGGGGCAGCATGGTGTGGGGGCGGGGATATGTGGAATGTGTTTGTTTCCGATTATGGACGTATGGGTCTGTAATTGAATTCGCAACATTCAATCTGAGCGATCGGTTTTTTTGTTTTAGCTTGGAGAGGGTTAACGCAGAAAAAAAGAGACTGAAAAAAAAAAATAAAAAAAACTCTGTTTACGTTGTACCTAGTGACAATTGGAAAAGGATTACATTTCTTAGACAAACAAGTGCTGAGCTACTTTGTTTGTCTGAGTCAGTCGATGAGTGGGATTAATTTTGTGGCACATCTTCGGCGTCTGCAAGCTGACCTTACTTTTGGGTGGACTTATGGGCGTTACACTAGTGAAGGTCGAATTTTTTTATGTGAAAGCCGTGAACGTCCTCAAATGGAGAGAGGCGGACATTTCCAGAGAAACGAACCAAAAGAGAAAACAAAAAGGGTTGATTTAATGAACTTTAACAACCCTGGATTTCATCTGTTTGGGTTTTATTTTACCCTCGTGCGTCTGAGGCTATAGGTCGTTTCCTGTTTCCCTGCTCTCGTTCTGTAGATCTAGCCTTCCATCTAAATGATGGATTGGTTGAGTAGATCCTCACGCTTGCTCTTTCTACTGTCTTAAGCCATAACGAAGATTGCCTGTAGCTGGTTTCGACACAGGTGAAGGTTTTCTTTCCATCGGTCGTTGAGTAGCGCAGTTACGACGGCATAAAAGATGCAGTGTTTCCGCTTATCGCGCATTGGCTTGGACGTCTGCACGCTTTTAGGACTTGACAATGCACTTTTGGTATGACGGTTACTGTGCTTTGTCAACGTCAACGACTAAGTCCAAATTTTCTCATTTCGATGTTCTTGCAAGGTGGAGCACACTGTTTGCTGTCTGAAGGAGGGAAGCAAAGTTGCATTTGACGAGCAACAGGATCTTCCAGTTGCACCACAAGCATTCCTCTCCCAACTACCGTTCGGATGTGGTTAGTCTGGCATCTCTGACAAAAATATGAAAAGCTGTAAAGCAAACTTTCAGTAGACCCTGTGTGGTAGTTAGACAATTTCGATAAGAATAGCGGAAATATATTTTGATGCCTCATTTAATGGGACACTTTTTGAAAAGTTTAACAACAGCGTTACACAGTGTTGTGCTTCTCCGTTTAAAACTTACCTCCACTCGGAATACAAATTCTGTATCAGTTCAAACGCCGTAACAAAATGACAGTTTGATGATTAGTGAGAGAGTGTTGTCACAATTTAAATTAAAAATTGTCAAGTTCCTATTGGCCATCCCTTTGGAACAATTCTAGTTCCTCTTCAGTCATGTCTTACATGGACACATCCCTCATCGATCGCTGCCTTTTCAACTAACCCGCCACCAGTTGCACGAATTAAGCACCAATAACATGCAATCACTCCGAAAAATATGAGCATACGTCATGATTTACTACTCAAATGTTTGACGCAGACAATGTTTCCCCTCTCAGTGATAAGACCACTTTAATGCCTTACATTGGGCGTGCGTTCCCATGGAGAAATAATACCCCCGGACAATGTGGCAGTCAATCCGAGGAAGTTTCTGAATACGAATATTTCCTGGGAATCGGAAGGAGCTGCCAATGGATGAAGTGCTTTCAAAGCTGTTAACCTGCTTGGCACTCACCAGTCGAACGTTCGGAAGGGACAAAATTATTTACATTCCTATTTGCCATCTGACAGGAAATCCAAGGGCCATTCATTGATACGGAATGTTGACGGAAATTACGTGAAGAGGTTTACTTGGCCGGAAACATACCTCCAGGCTGGATCTGCCGTCATCCGTAACCTATGTTCTTTGTACAAGGATGAGAGGGAAAAGGGAGAGTTGGGGTTACTTAGCAAAGTTTGACGGTGGTGACAACTCACTGCCCAGAACCCACTTGTGACCAGATCAAGAAGTGGACTGGTAGACTGGTTCATGAGCCCCTGCATCAGGAATGAATGCTATGCAAGGGATCTGGTTAATTTAAATTGACCAAAGCAAATTCCAGTCACGATTGATTGTTATGTTTCGGTTTTACTTTCGGTTGCGGGTGGTTGTCGTGGCGTCTTTGACCCTTTCAAAGAGTTTATTTTTGCAATTCTTTCGGCGTGTGCGCCTGTGATAAAGAAGGGAAGTCAGTTGATGATGAATCTCATACGTCACGTCAGTTGGAAAATATGCTAGCTGTTTGTATGTTGAGTAGGAGCTGCTAGTGTAAGGGAAAATCCAGAGTTGTGTGAACTATCGCTCCCACCAACAACAGTCTCTATTCGAAATGATATTTATTTTATTGATTTCTTCTTCCCGGTATTTCCTCACTGCGTGCACATCTTTTGAACTTCGTGAACAACTTCAAACCACCCGTTGATGCCCAAAAATTGAGGATTCCTCCATGACGTCTCCAAACAGATTCCACCTCCGCCAAGCAAGCGAACATTTGCTGGAACGTAGTTTGGTGAGCTGTTCTATTGTTTAAGTTTAAGAATGAAGTCTTTGCCTCAGGCAAATCTCTGGAGAAAGGTGCGTTTCACTTGTGTTTCGTTTCTTTATCTAAGCGCGTTCCTAGGGGTTTAGGGCAATGAAACTTAATTGAAAATCAAATTAAATTATGATGTTACAGATTGATTCTCTCTCAAAATTGAAAGCGTTGGGATGAAAACTGTTTGTCGGAACGTATACTACGTCTCCTCAGAACACCGCTGTCCTCTCAAAATTGAAGGCGTTGGGATGAGAACTGTTTGTCGGGACCTATACTACGTCTCCTCAGAACACCGCTGTCCTTTCAAAATTGAAGGCTTTGGGATGAAAACTGTTTGTCGGGACCTATACTATATCTCCTCAGAACACCGCTGTCCAGAGTCTCAATGGCACGAAAATTAATTGGCGCAAGTTCGGCAAAGTTTACCTACTGAGACGGCCATTGACTGCGAGAAGTGAAGTAAGAAATTTTGGTATCTGGTTGGTCCAGTGTTATTTAATGATATCCTTAATAGTGCAGCTTTGACCGGAGCTAAAAATGCCTTCGCTATTGCAAGAGGGCTGTTTTACAGCAGTCGATTTGAGTAAAGAGTAAAGGCGATCTGCCACATGGCCCTCATCCGGCCAATCATACGAGTAAGGTTGCCCTGTGTGCTTCAACTTGAGATTAGGGTTGAGGCTTAGGTTTGAGGTTTAGGTTTGAGGTTTGAGGAGATTAGATTGAGGCTTCGTTTATATCGAACACCAGAACCATAGTACAGGAAATTTTATTCCAAAGAGGTAAATTTTTGGTTAAGCGATGATTTCAACCAACAGCCTGGTCTTTGGAGCTTACTACCCTAATGAAACGTATTACGTACGTCTTAACAGTTTTATTCATCCTGAAGCGTCCCTTTATTTGGATAATAAAGGTCTGGAGTAAGATAGAGAAGTATTCCGTGTCGCATGCCGAATAGGACAAAGGCAAATCCAGTGCGAGCCGGCGCAACCTGCCACAAAGATCTCTTTTGGATCTCTTACGGTTGAGATAGAGCAGTTCCCACAAAGGAATGATATTTCTGTTTGTGGTGAAACAAGAACCAGCTTCCGAAGCCACTAACGGCTTGAGGTGAGTCTCTAGAGTCAACTCACACAGATTAGGGTAGTCCCAAGGAAAAAATAATGTTTTCCCAATCGATTCTGCAGTGTAATGGCTTTATATCAGCAATGTTTCTGGTGTATCAAATCGTAGGCAATTTATTTAAATTTGTTATTTACACATGAGAATTAAGGCTTATCAAAGATTGAATGTTTACGTATTTATTTGAGTGATTACTGACTTGTTCTATTTTTGAAACTGCGTTTTATTTCTAAGTTCTATTTGATAACATGTTGTGATGGTTATCTGCTTCAGAAGAGAATCATTGCTTTGGTTCAGGGGGAATTTACATTCGTTTGAAATAATGTGGGATGTAAATATAGTGCTGCCTGATCCGAAGAATCGTTAGAAAATCGAAACAGAGGCGGTTGTGATGACACACACAAGTGGGGAGGAACCTCAACCGGCTTGACGAGTCGTCATTCTACACAAGATACGATAATAAGTGTAGCATGCACGTTAATGAAGTTTGTAACAGTTTATATTTAGCCTCGATGAAACTTCCTCTTACTCTCCGCGCCACGGCCAAATGTACACCCTTCATCCACTTAAAATCGGGGAAAAAGGTGGAGGGTGTCGATTTGCAGTCTTTGTAATAATAATAATAATTGTTGGCGCTACAGTCCAAAGGAGGACCAGGGCCTAGCTTGCTCATCAACTGCTCGTGTTATGCGCGCTACTGTTCTCTCACGAGTAGAAGGGACCTAAAGTCTTTTGCCGACTCCGAACGGCGAAATTTGAGAAGCTTTCTTAGACAGTTATTACTTTTTGAGTGTTGTCAGCAGCTCGAAAGAGGTGGTGCCGTGAAAATTTCGAAAAATTGGTGTTGAACTGGGAGTCGAACCCTAGACCCTTCGGCGTGTGAGCGTCGCACTCTACCCACTACGCCACGGCGACCACTTGCAGTCTTTGTGTCTTTTCTAAAAATAATTTACAATTTCAATCGGGATTACAATCTACAGCAAAGTAGGTTAAGTAACAGTACAGTTTTCACGAATGAAGCTTAACTTTTCTGAGGAATAATTTTCCAACTTATCGGTACTCACACGGTGTCGTGAGCATGTTGAAAAAATGTTTGAATTCCAAGATAAGGCATTTGTTCACTCCTAATCGGTGATGATTTGATTGTTCTCTGATGTTGCTGTCTCATTGCAACCCATGCCAATACATTTAGTTGGCTGTCTCATTGCAACCCATGCCAATACATTTAGTTGGCATCACTTCAATTTATAAGAAATAGAGTTTGTTGAATCCATAGACCCGGCACTCAAGGCTGGTACAAATAGAGTTTTCATCAAACTTCGATTTCTTTTGTAAGGTTCTGAAGCTGCTCGTCTTTTTTTTCTTAGTCTTTCAACACAATGTTTATTCGTTGAATGTTTATTCACAAGAGTTAAAAGCCCAGTTGAATTTGCTTTTTCTCGAGAGCAGTCACCATTTTCATCTAAAACATTATTTCTTTCGTAGATAGACAAGCCTTATCCACTTTTTCCGGACACATTAGTTCTACTATCTGACTTCTTTCACAAAAGTGGCTGCAAAATTGACTTCCATGGAGGAATGAAGAAAGACAATGAAATTCACTTGAAAATCATTTCAATTCATATTGGAAAGGATGACGGTGTTCGAGAGCAATGCCTTCGTGCTTGCCTTAAAATGTGTATGAACCCATGGTCTGAGGACAAGAACTTCGATGCTAATGAAAAGCAAAGGTGATTAAGCTGAACAATTTTGCAACATTGGAAGAGCAATGACCCCAGAAAACGAATTTTATTCTGAGTCTACTACCCATATGACGCATGTCATGGGGGTAACCAAACAGAAATGACTTCATTCCAATAGAAGCGTTTATATGTGTATCTAGACCTGATGAGTGTGATTCAAGATGCGGAGGGATCTCCACCGCTGCTTTACGAGATCAATGTGGAAAGCGCAAGTCCGGGTGATCTTCTAGTCGGTACATTTATTCCCATTTGCAATGGAGAAGAGAGTGAAAGAGATAGAAGCTGACTAGAACCACATTAAATGTCTCAGTTGCTTTCAGCTTAAAAAAACCAATTGTTGGTCGCGTACGGTCAACTTCCGTATAGAACAAGTTAAAATAGGTTTGTATGTAAGAAAGAAACAAATTAAAAAATAGAGAAATAAATGAATTTAAAAAAATTATATTGAAATTCAGTTATACAGTTTATAAATTTATAAAATTACAATTTACATGAAGAAGAATAAAGAGGAAGAGGTCTTTGACCGAACAAGCGATCCTTACATGAGGATTGCCTTTTATATTTCGGGATTACATTACATTACATATTACATCGGATATTAATTATCGAAAACAGATTTAATATTTTTCAAAATATTCCCCATTAAGATCTATATACTTTTGCACGAGTTTGAACCAATTGTCGAAGCCCTTTTGCGACTCTGATTGAGGTAACTCCAAAACACGCATTCTGAACGTATTAACCGCTTCCTCAGGTGTCCAAAAACATTGATCTCTCATTTTATTTTTTACGTACGGGGATAAAAAGAAGTCATTTGGCGCCAAGTCAGGACTATGCGGCGGATGACTCATCAAATCGATGTTTTGAGTGCTCAAAAATGCAGTTATTTGAGCCCATGTGTGAGAGCTTGCATTGTCGTGGTGAAGAGTGATTCGTCTTCCGCGGTTGGCTTCCTGATTTCTTGGAAGACAACTGGCACACAAATGGTTGTGTACCACTCAGAATTGACTGTTCTGCGCTGTCCTAGTGGTACGGTTACGACATGTCCAGTTTTTCCGAAAAAACAGGCGACCATTTGCTTGGAAGTGCTTCGTGCACGAGCAACTTTTGTTGGATTTGGCTCATTTTGAAGCACCCATACAGTCGACTGCTGTTTACTTTCGGGCTCATACGCGTAAATCCACGATTCACCTGTCACGATGTCATAGACCTGTTTCGAAGCACCGCGATCGTACTTTTTGAAGCAATTCTTTTGACCAATCGACACGAGCCTTTTTGTGAGTGAATGACAAATTGTGTGGGATCCAACACGAACAAATTTTGTTGACGCTCAAATGTTCATGTAATATTGAATGTATGCTGGTCCCACTAATGCCTAAGATTGTCTCAGTTTCACGATAGGTCACATGACGATCTTGCAATATCAGTTGGCGCACAGCATCAATGGTTTCCGGAGCAACAACTGATTTTGGACGACCTTCAAGAAATTCGTCTTGGAGTGAACTTCGACCTCGGTTGAATTCACCATACCATCACCATCGATTAACACTGGTCCTTAATGGAGCTTCATCGACAAAAGTTGCATTAAGTTCATCGATGCACTGTTGTTGAGTTAATCCTCGTCGAAAGTTGTTAAAAATAATCGCACGAAAATGTTCACGAATTAATTCCATTTTTTGGGCGAGATGAATCTTTTAAGTTTCTGTAAACAACACAAATAACGCTCGTATGTCAAAACATTCTGAGTACGTATAACCTCAAAAATGTCAAACTTCACGATAGACTTGGCAGTTGCCAGATTGCAGCAATAGGGTTGCCCAAGAGGAAGGGCAACCTTCGTATACCCTTTCACAACGGCGGAAAGGTATAATGATATGTGACAGTCGAAGTGATGCCAAGTCATGTCTTCTTTGCATGGTCAAGGAGATTAATTTGGTAAGAACATCAGTGTTAAGTTATATTATATATTATATTTTAAGTTCTAAGTTTGAAAACAAATTCTTTTAATCTTTAACATTAAGATTAAAGAAACACGAATAGACGCTGAAAGTTAATTAGATATAAGAATTAACTTAGAGTGACCCATGCAGCCAGTAAGATAGAGTTTTAGTTATCATCAAATGTATAACAAGTTCAAGTATTTCTATAGCTAGATGTGGCGTAGTGGGTAGAGTGCGACGCTCACACGCCGATGGGTCTAGGTTAGACTCCCAGTTCAACACCAATTTTTCTAATATTTCACGGCACCACCTCTTTCGAGCTGCTGACAACACTCAAAGAGTAATAACTGTCTAAGAAAGCTTCTCAAATTTCGCCGTTCGGAGTCGGCAAAAAACTGTAGGTCCCTTCTAATCGTGAGAGAACAGTAGCGCGCACAACACGAGTAGTTGATGAGCAAGCTAGGCCCTGGTCCCCCTTTGGACTGTAGCGCCAACAATTATTATTTTTATTCACAAATTGCCAGAAAGGTGGTCAAAATGTTTAGAAAACAATGGCCAATACTTTGAATAAAATGTTTTTACTTTCCCATTAATAATTAGCGTTTTATTTTCAAAAAAAAAAAAAAACATTCATACCGGTATACCTGGTACATAAGCTCAGATTACAAACATTTCTTCATTTCTCCCTCCCTTTTCCGTTTAGTAATTTTTCATCTCTCCCTCTCATCAAGTTCGTGCTTGCAGTTGTTTAAAAATTCATTTTTTAAATTATTTTACTGGCTAACAGATTCCAGCTCAGTCTAGCCACCCTTTATCAACAATTACGAGTTCCTGCAATCTGCAGTAGTACATTGCTGCCATGAAAGTGTTTTTCCATTCAGCGCATCGACGAACGACGTTCAAATCATTGTATTCAAATGTGCCAGGAAGGCACATCACTTTACGCCTGACACATCATTTTATTTCTACCTTTCCCTTCGCTCCCTATTTCAGATTAAGTTCGTCACTGTTTCCACGATTTGAAGAAATAGTATGTGCGTCAGAGATCAAGACAGTGCTCGATAGCATCGGATTTCGAAGTACTCGTACTTCTGGTAATTGAATCGCTTAGTGTTGAAGCATTTTCCGCAGGCAATATATTGCCGAGTCTCTGTTGTTTGCTCAAAAAATCAGTGTTTTGGGAAAACCAACAGGCAAGTGTTTATTTTGAGTTTCCATTAATTTGCAAGTGCATCGAAGGGCAAACGTGCAGCTGTTGTGCGCCGTGGGCGCACTTTGTTTTTATTAGTGTGAAAGTAAGTTATTTCTCGCTTTTGCATAATTTGTGTGGGAAAAGGTCAAAAGTGGGCCAGCTTTTTTTTTTGTTCAAGAAAATACAGTTTTTGTGTAGGTTTAGCATTAAAAAATAATTTAAAACAACGAAACCCTATAAGTATCGAATGTTGATCTATTGTCAACGCCATTGAAATGCTGATTACGCCAGCAGTAGTACATACATTTAATATCAGAAGTCCCTGACGGTCTACAGAGTCCAAGTCTTATGTTGCTGATACGTGGGACTTACAGATAAATATTTCCTTGAAGAGGAACTGCTTTTTCTTTTGTTTTTGAAAACATAACCAAAACATACCTATCGCGCTCTTAAATAGTCCTATTTGCAGTAGAAACAAAATGATCAGAAACTACGGCGTATTGGACCTGAAGGAGGTTTGCCTTATAGTTCTCAGCATATTGCTTTTACAAGGACTCAGAGCCCAGCTTTTTTAGTAGCCACCACATTGAATTCAACGTTTACTGCAGATTCCGAACGAGAAAATCTAAACAGCTTTGTTTACTTGCAGTTTTTGCAACAGAAATGAGTTGTTTTCATTCCTATTGCTACGTTGCCAGTGCCCTGAATGTAAGACTTTCATAGAAAACACGTTTACGCACTCACAGCGCAAATATTACTTATGCGCAAGCAACTCAACCACTTATCGCCTTTCTAAAGCAGTCTGTCGAATTACTTGTTACTTAAAAAAATTGAAGATTGCTGATCGAACTGATCGAGTTTTTATATGCTTACGCTTACTTTGATTACATTATGATCTCTCTTCAGGTTTTTGTTTTTCATGCTCTTTTCTTGCTTCTTCCATTTTTTGCTTTTGGAATAATCAACATAACCTATGACGCGATATTGTAACAGTGTCGACAAAGCATACACACAAATAATTCGCAAAATGAATGTACAGGGTGACACAAAAGTAACGATAAGTGAAATTAAATTGGCCTACATTTCCTTAAGGAGACTAAATTTTATGTATTATTATTTATTAAGAGCAAGTCTTAGATTGGATATCATGTGAGCAATGCAAGGAAATGAAAAATGAAAAAAAAGGAACAAATCTTTGAAGAGAATTTTGCGTTAGACGTGTCGTTTGCATTTGACGACACTTTTTATAATTTACAAACGATTAGAGGGTTATAACTCGAACACTATAAAAATGCAATTTTGGGTTCCTTCTTTGAGATTACCGTAGTCATCGTCTAACAAAAAATTAACAGTTATCCGGAATTTATTTTTGTTAAAAACCTATTTGTTTTATGTTGACCTTCAAGAGTAATACGAAGGCTGCATTTTATATTTAGGGATTGGGCAATCCTATTGTTGCAATCTGGCAACTGCCAAGTCTATCGTAAAGTTTGACATTTTTGAGGACATACGTACTGAGAACGTTTTGACATATGAGCGCTATTTGTGTTGTTTACAGAAACTTAAAAGATTCATCTCGCCCAAAAAATGTAACTAAATCGTGAAAATTTTCGTGCGATTATTTTTTACAACTTTCGACGTGGACTCAACAACAGTGCATCGATGAACTAAATGCAACTTTTGGCGATGAAGCTCCATCAAGGACCAGTGTTAATCGATGGTATGGTGAATTCAACCGAGGTCGTAGTTCACTCCAAGACGAATTTCGTGAAGGTCGTCAAAAATCTGTTGTTGCTCCGGAAACAAATTGATGCTGTTCGCCAACTGATATTGTAAGATCGTCATGTGAACTATCATGAGATTGAGACAACCTTAGGCATTAGTGGGACCAGCATACATTCAACATTGCATGAACATTTGGCAGTCAAAAGAATTTGTTCGCGTTGGTTGCCACACAATTTGTCAATCGCTCAAAAAAAGGCTCGTGTCAATTGGTCGAAAGAAATGCTCCAAAAATACAATCGCGGTGCTTCGAAACACGTCTATGACATCGTGACAGGTGGTAAATCGTCAATTTACGTGTATGAGCCTGAAAGTATAGTCGACTGTATGGATGTTTCAAAATGAACCAAATCCAACAAAAGTTGCTCGCGCATGAAGCACTTCCAAGCAAATGGTCGTCTGTTTTTTCGCAAAAACTGGACATGTCGCTACCGTACCACTAGAACAACGCAGAACAGTCAATTCTGAGTGGTACATAACCATTTGTATGCCAGTTGTCTTCCAAGAAATCAGGAAAACCAACCTGTGAAGACGGATAACTCTTCACCACAACAATGCGAGCTCTCACATATCGGCTCAAACAACTGCATTTTTGAGCACTCAAAACATCGATTTGATGAGTCATCCGCCGCATAGTCCTGACTTGGCGCCAAATGACTTCTTTTTATCCCCGTACGTAAAAACCAAAATGAGAGGTAAACGTTTTTCGACACCTGACGAAGCGGTTAATGCGTTCAGAATGCGTGTTTTGGAGATACCTCAATCAGAGTGGCAAAAGGGCTTCTACAATTGGTTCAAACGCATGCAAAAGTGTATAGATCTTAATGGGGAATATTTTGAAAAACAATAAAGCTATTTTCGATGATAAGTATTTATTTTTGTTCTCTAATCCCGAAATATAGAAAGCAACCCTCGTACATACACTTTCTTTTCATCGACTGATTTAAAACAACATTAGAAAATCAACAACATTCAATATTTTGTGAAATAATCACTCTTCAACTTTGGGGAGCTGTTTTAATTTTTTTTTTTGATATTTGAAGATTTGTATTTTTGTATTTGTATTTATTTATTAGCAACAATTTACATTTTTTTTAACAATTGAGATGAACATAGATATGGTTATTGTTAACCTTACTTATGAAAATAGAACAGTTTTGTATATGGGTATGTCCTTTGCGGGCACATAAGGTATGTATAGAATAAAATAAATGATGAAATAACTTAATACATTGATTAATAAATATAACATGTAAATATCATCAAAGAACATTACGAGATTAGAAACGAGAGGGTTATCTGATACATTACAAGAAAAGACAAATTTTGTCAGAAAGTTGAAGATAAAAAATACCAAGGTAGTTCTAGGGACGTTTTTATTCCTTATTTTGGAGAACCTGCAACTTTTTGTGGTGAAGTTGACGCAGTTACCCAAGTTACCCAAATTGGAACAGAATGGCTTAGAAGATAGATTTATAAATTATAAGCTTATTATCTTTGTTTAATTCAAACTTGCGACAAATGAATGGGATTTGACTGTAAGCCCTGTAATATTTGTGATATTCACATTTGACCTATTTTATGCATATTTTTCTGTACCTTCAAAAGGGGAGTTGACCTTTAAGTTTATATCGATTTCAACAGTCCCAATGCATTGGACATTCTATGAATTTATTTGATCCTATTTGAAAAATACATGTGGGATTCTTTTCCCACAGTTCGGGTTAGTGGAAAAATGCAAATAAAACACTTGGTTGGATTTTTAAGCAATTGAATTGGCTCGATTTTAATTAACAGAAAAAGAAACACTTCTTGAATCTTAATGTTTATGATTTAATCACAACAAAACAAGCCTGAGGAAACAAACGATCCGCGCACAATCTGAACTTACTTCTTACATGACTCCTTTGCGTTTTCTTTTGTCCTCTCTCTTTTGTCTCGTACCAGTGTGGTCGTCGCATGTACATATTTCGTCCGTTTGTCCAGTGTCGTAGTTGTGGAATCCTACATAATAATAATAATACTCGTTGGCGCTACAGTCCAAAGGGGGACCAGGGCCTGGCTTGCTCATCAACTGCTCGTGTTGTGCGCGCTACTGTTCTCTCACAAGTAGAAGGGACCTACTGTTTTTTGCCGACTCCGACTGGCGAAATTTGAGAAGCTTTCTGAGACAGTTATTACTCTTTGAGTGTTGTCAGCAGCTTGAAAGAGGTGGTGTTGTGAAAATCCCTTTCGGCGTGTGAGCGTCGCACTCTACCCACTACGCCACGGCGGCCACATATCCTACATACATAACCCAAAATATTATCTGTCACTATTTTTCCTCATCCCTCTGGCAATTTTCAAATACCGTCTCTAAAAATTGTGCTTTCTCTGACATCAATCGAATCGTAGATCAATTCTTCGATCTCTTAAAAAGACCTGAATCGGTGACCATCCATTCGTCAAAAAAAGCCAGTAATTGAAATGAGTAAGGCGTTGAGAATACAGAGGGTTGGGTAAGAACTTCCGTTTCAGGGTTTTTAAGCAGTTTCTGATGCTACAACCACTTGGAACGAACATAATTCAGTAAAGCCTCTAATTCCTCATCTTCAAACGTTTTGGACTGTCTAAGTCGTTCCTTCTCTTCGGTACTTATGGTGAATCGCAGCTTTTGAAGCATCGAAATACCTCTCTACAAGCATTCGATGAGCTTCAATTGCACTTTTTCTTTAATTTAAAAATAAAATCAAAACTTCACGCTAATGCGTTCATTTTAACATTTTCGATGTGTTAAAAATCAAAAAAATAAAACAAACTGTGAGGAATACTTATTAGTTTTGATAAATTTTACATCTTTTCAGTAGGAAATAGTTTTTCTAACTCCCTGTGGCCGCCGTGGCGTAGTGAGTAGAGTGCGACGCTCACACGACGAAGGGTGTAGGTTCGAATCCCAGCTCAACAACAATTTTTCGAATTTTTCACGGCACTACCTCTTTCGCGCTGCTGACAACACTCAAAGAGTAGTAACTGTCTAAGGAAGCTTCTCAAATTTCGCCGTTCGGAGTCGGCAAAAAACTGTAGGTCCCTTCTACTCGTGAGAGAACAGTAGCGCGCACAACACGAGCAGTTGAGCTAGGTCCTGGTCCCCCTGTGGGGGGACTAACTCCCTGGGGGCAATCAAGAAGTCGAGAGATGTACAGCACTGAAAAAATGAGCTATGAGTGAAAAGCGACTAGAAGTGGAAGCAAGTATGTCTTGCGTCATGATAGCCAATGTTTATTTTTAATGGGAATTATTCACTTTATGAATACGATTACCATTCACTCCGCACGTTGTTTAAAACAAGAATAAATAAGTAAATAAGATATTAATTGTTCTCTCTCTCTCACATGCGCTCTACAGTCTTGAGGACTCTGAATGCCTTTTTACAAAAAAGTCCATGAGGATCGTCAACAATTCGGAGAAGGTAATGCTGTGGAAAGATGCGAGATATTCATTATGGGAGTCAAACCTGGGACACATCTGTGAGTAATACGCTTACTCACTGCACCATGGTCGCCACAACATAAAAGCAAATTCTTTAGTCTTAAATTGACCCAGATGTGCTGCCTATCATCAGGTGAAGGCAGTTAACTTTTCCCAAATCCCCTAGACAATATAATCTTCTTGTAATCCTGTCTAATTGGCAGAGGCTTCATTCAATCGCCCCGGTCCACGCTCTTGCACACGTGCCCATAAGGGCTCTGTGAATTTTCCTCACACACCAGCCGCAGCCATTCATCATCGTAATGGAATCGATTGAAACGCTTCATACCTTTCCACGGAGCGATTTATTTCATCTGTCGGCAGTGGAACCGTAATTAAAGTTGAAATGAGTTATTTCACTCGGAAGGGATGTGATTAAGCTTTTTTTATTTAAATCAATGGACAGGGCAAATATGCACATCGGCCGTGTTGTTAGCATTCCGAAAGGTCTATTAAAATGAATTTCACGGATTTTGAACGGTCGGTCTGTCAAAACCTTGGGGAGGCGGGGGGGGTGAATATATAAGGTTGTCAAATATCGCCCCTATATAATTTGTAGATTCTAGAT
Source organism: Eristalinus aeneus (assembly GCA_955652365.1). NCBI lineage: Eukaryota > Metazoa > Arthropoda > Insecta > Diptera > Syrphidae > Eristalinus > Eristalinus aeneus. Next base: position 62,282,967 of record OY019134.1, on the reverse strand, counting down.
GCATGAAATTTGTATTTCCATTTCTGTGCTCCCGGGTACTTTTAGTTCACTTTATAGTTCTTAGAGGAATTCCTTGCTCCTTTGAAAACTTGCATATAAATTGAGAGGAAGCACGCAAAAATGAATTGAGGTCACAAAAATATCTTTCCAAAATTAATTACTCTGATTGCCATATATTTTTGCCTGCTCGTGCGGTTGTACACATGAGTTTTTGTACATAAGGGCGTTCGTAAGCTCTAGCAAAACACCTTAAATAATATCAAAGTTTGGACGAGTGTTTCAATGCAAAGCGAAGTAGTTGAAATTCGCTTCCCCACAGTGCGAGGATGTCCTCGAGTGTGCAGTCAGCATGCACGTGTGTATAGGAAAATCAGCGTTTGTTCTAATACATGAGGTACCTCTTATCAAACCAACGATTATTTGTATGAATTGGAAAAGAGTAAATTTTAGGGATGCACTTACGTTTGAATGTGTTAGGGACTTTACTGAAATTGTTGTAGGTGCCGCCTCTTTATTTTAAGTACTTATCATCATTTCTCGTGGCTGCCGTGGTGTAGTGGGTAGAGTGCGACGCTCACACGCCGAAGGGTGTAGGTTCGATTCCCAGCTCAACACCAATTTTTCGAATTTTTCACGGCGCCACCTCTTTCGAGCAGCTGACAACACTTAAAGAGTAACAACTGTCTAAGAAAGCTTCTCAAATTTCGCCATTCGGAGTCGGCAAAAAACTGTAGGTCCCATCTACTCGTGAGAGAACAGTAGCGCGCACAACATGAGCAGTTGATGAGTAAGCTAGGCCCTGGTCCCCCCTGTGAACTGTAGCGCCAACAATTATTATTATTATTATAATCATTTCTCAGTATTCATGGTATGCTTGCGTAATTTAAAGGGCAACAACTGACAAACTTGATTTGGATGCTATCTTATGCTAGAGACCAAGCAATTTTGTTTATTTGTTTAAACTCAATAATGTGGCCTTCGTGGCGTAGTGGGTCGAGTGCGACACTCACACGCTGAATGTCCGGGTTCGATTCCAGGGATGTGACGATCACATACTTGAGTTCGTCAAACTGCAGTGAAGTGTCTCAGAACGCTTTGTCACTCTTTTTGGTCTGGTAAAGTTAATAATAATTGTTGGCGCTACAGTCCAAAGGGGAACCAGGGCCTAGCTTGCTCATCAATTACTCGTGTTGTGCGCGCTACTGTTCTCTCATGAGTAGAAGGGACCCACAGTTTTTTGCCGACTGCGAACGGCGAAATTTGACAAGCTTCTTAGACAGTTATTACTCTTTGAGTGTTGTCAGCAGCTCGAAAGAGGTGGCTGTTGAGCTGGGAGTTGAACCTAGAACCTTCGGCGTGTGAACGTCTCACTCTACCAACTACCCCACGGCGACCACCGGTCTGGTTAAGTTAACAACGCATATATTAGCCAAAAGCTTGAATAAAACGTTACAGTCTATTCGGGTGCCCTCAAAACTTGCCTGTATCTACTGCATAGAATTTATTAGCGAGCGATAAGAGTCCTAGGAGTTGAAGTACTGCAATGTCACTTGGCTCACCCTTTTAGAGCTACTTAAATCTATAGCGCCAGCAGTACACACCTTGCAAGGAGAACTCACCAGTCGACCTTAAATTAAGTGTAGGGACACGTTCCTTAGCCACACCACACGAATTTTGAATGTTTTGCCTGCACAACTTTTTTCCCTCATGGCAATCTACAGGAGTTCATTTTAAACCAGGGTGCATCGGTACGTTTTCTCCTTCTATGTTTCCATTCCTTCAAGACACTCTGTGATTTAATTTAAAACTTATGTGCACCAGTATCTTCTCTCTCTCTTCCTCCATAACTTCGGCCGTGTTTTAACTTATATCTATTCACTTTAGTGTACAAAAATAACCGCTAAGGAGGAGCGCCAGTTATATAAAAATACAGACACTGATGTGATTAAGTATCGTTTTAAGTGAAATCATGTTTTCTTTGATGTGGATTTAAAAAGCGGTGTATTCCTAGAGTCCTTCTTTCCATTTCTAATTTTGTTGAATGTAACAAAAGTAAGACAAAGTAAGTACCGACAACCTGGCGGCCATTTTTTCAGCTGTCAAGTGGTTTACTTTTAGAATGGTGTGGCACTGAAAGAAGTCACAGAAGCACCCGGGAAAGCGTACCGAAACAAGATTGCCTTTGATCCTAATTTTTATTAGAGAAATTTATTTTGGGACGAAGCTCACACCTGGCCGTATTTGGTTGGTGGAACAACAGATCCGTGCTACTTTGATCGTATTCAAAGTAGTACGGATCAGTTGTTCCTGCTGACCACGCAATATTAGTCAACTGTGACTGCTTTAGAGCCATGTTAACAGACATTTTTGTTCATCAATTCAATGTGAATGTGTAGGAGCTGTCGACAAGACGTAGCAATATTCCACAAAGCTCGTTTCGTAACCTTATAGTTTCATGATAAAGGCAAGTGAACTTTTTCCAAAGTCGTGCAATTTGACGCCGCTCGTCTATTTTTATAGGGCTTTGTTAAGTCGCTGGCCCCTCGCTCGTCGCTGGCCCCTCGCTCGTCGCCGCCGTAGCGTGGTGGGCAGAGTGTGACACTCAAACGCCGGAGGTTCGAGTTAAATTTCTGAACTGAACATCTCGAACTACCGCTTTCCAGCTGCTAACAAAACCCGAACTTCGCCGTTCGGAGTCGGGAAAAACTGTAGGTGGCTCGTGACAGACGGAATCAACAACAAAACTGTAGATGAATCGTGAGTGTATAGTAGCGCGCACAACACGAGTAGTTGATGATTATGCTAAGCCCTGGTCCTAATTAGTGGCTAGTCAAGTCGATAATGCTGCTTATAGGACAACCCCCCGGCACGCTACGCCGATACTCGAATAGGGACACATTTCTTGAAGAAAGTCATCGATGATAAGACATCATCTGATCCAGGCGGTCATATATCAGTAATCAACCAAATTAGAATGCTAGCATATTGTCTTTTGAATGAATTAATAAAGTATATATCTGTGTCTCAATTCAATGTTTTATACATCTAAATGCACTCGCTGTTGAGCCTGTGATGTTTAAATATATCAACAGCAGGACTTGATACGGTGACCTGTGTGTTTTCAGTACATTGCTTGGTGGTTATTCTACTTACCAGAAAAACTGTAACCTTCCTAAGTTGGTCCTCTAAGTGAAGGCAGAAATAAAAAAGAAACCGTCAGTTGATTTGCTATTAAAAGTATTATCAAAGATTCACTCTGTGTCTTTACTAAGCTGAACAATGTTGTGAGCACTCGATGTGAGAGGGAATTTTTACGGTTTGTGGGTTGTGCGTTTAGCTAAGTCTCCTTCCATTTCACGGAAGGTACAGAGTTGTTTGTGAATACCTGCCGTTTCTGATACAACTGCGATCTAATCGATGGATCCCCGATTGCATTTCGTTATCGCTGTGGTTATGTTTCATATTTGTGCTTTTGACATTGCTCAGGCTGTGGATTTTAACTGTGTTGCTAGGTATCAACGCAAAAAGTTAAATTCTTCATGACAAGAACATGTTGATGAGAGTTTCATCTGCACGGTGTTTTCCATTCAAAGTTGATGTTCCCTCCAACTGCATTCAGACTCAAATAACACCATCCTTACACGAGGACCGTTCAAAGTCCACTGGCAGTCCCCGAGCACAAGGACCATCCCCAAGCAAAGAAAACTTTGTGCTCTCTTAAATTCAATAACACGCAACCAAAATAACGACCCATACAGTCTGACTTCCTCTGCAAAGTGTTCATTCATGAAAACTACAACCAGCTGAAGAAAGACTTCGCGTTGAAGTCATGGATTTCTCTAGCAGTTCCACGTGGAACTAAATTCATGTCCTCAGCATGGGAAACCGGACTCCGCACTACTCGCAAGGTAATCCTATCATTCACCAACTGAGCAACAATCTTCAAAATGCGCCTCTCTTTCCCCGACCATGAGGCATGCGCCGAGAGAGGGACACAGGCGGCTTCCGAAGAGTGCCGCAAAGAGCAAACTCAGCGAAATTTCGCCGATTCGAGGCATTTCCTTGTGTGTAGGCGAAGTGAATCTTGTATCCATGAGCCGATGCACTGCCCACATGTGCCTTTTATCAGTTGCCTCGGCACAAATTGGCGCTGAGATGCTTTTGCAAGAGAAAATTCAAAAACAAAAACCAAGAAAATCACCATCACCATCATTATCCGGGTGAAATTCGAATCGGAATGTTTCAGTTAGATTCGGAATACCGTGGCGGACGAACGCGTAGACGTTCGCACAGATCTGCTTTGTATTTTGTTGCGTGAATTGTTCCAAGGGATACGAGTATCGTTACTGAGTGAAGTTTCTGTGATTGCATATTATTGCGAAAAAAATTAATGAGAATCATTTCGCAGTGAATTAAATAAAATCAGGTTTTGGTGAGCTTTGTGGTGAAATGTAACAGTGCGGCTGCATCCCGTGAAGCTGTGTAGAGAGTGCGCAAAGTTTTAGTGTCAGCAGATATTTACACGCGACACTTGTGCCAGAAGAAACTCTTCGTCAGCTGCAAACGACTCGACGTCTACGGCAGACGTGACGCAAAGTAAGCATTTAGTTGCGTACGATCTTGAAGTTTATACTGAAATTTTGTAAACTTCCACACGAGTAGCTGTTGATTCTGAAGTGGACATTTTATCCGTTCAACTTGGGTCCCCGCGTTGGGCGCCATATGGAAAGGTGGTGACCTTGAAAGTTGCGTCTTTTTGGGTAAATATTTGAATTTTGTGAAGGATTTCAGGATCATTATTTGCTTTGGTGTTTAAATAAAATTTGACGTGTCGGCTAGTCCTCTACGGGAATACGTCATGATTTAGGTTGTGTTTGATATTTTGATTTGAAGCCCATCAGCCTCTGAGCTGGTCAAATTAACTGTGCTTATGATAGAAAACGACAAATGCTGCTGTTATTTTGGAACGGTGGTTGTATACTTTTATAGAGTGTGCGAACTTAAGTGTGAAAAAATTTGTAAGATCTCGAAGGCTCTCTTTTGGCGTCTTAAGAGTGACATCTGGCAATGTTTCCCGACGATAGATAAAAATTCTGAATAATCTAAGTTATGAGACGTATAATTTAAAAGGTGCCAAACAATTTTCAAAATGTTGTCAATACTTCTACCCAGAGTCCTAACAGTTAAAAGCTTTACCCTACGGATCCTATGCAACATCATAGAAGTAGAATAGCAGCAAGAAGCTGATTTATGCAATCTGTCATGTCACCAGTGATCTATTTTTAGTAAAATGTTCGCTTCGACCTGGACGGTGTAATGTTCTGCAAGTTTTATTTGATCTATCATTGCAATACTTGCCTTAAACAGCATGACTTGACAATATGTTTTCGGCGGATACTACAGATTTGGGTTCTGAGGGTGGCAAGTTCAAAGCTTAAGGTTCAACTCCGAGGATGTTGTGGGTCTCAACGCTTTGGAATTCTATATACGAGGTCATTTAACAAATATTTAATTATTCGTTAATTTTTATTTTATTTCCCCCTTAAAGTAGACCCCCACACACACGCTAGCACACTTGTGCCAGCATTTTTTTTTCCAATCCTCTAAGCAGTTCTGGTATTGGCTTATGGAATAAAGAACACTGTCCTTCCAGTATAAGTCACATCACGTTGGTTGTGGTCGCCGTAGCGTAGTGGGTAGAGTGCGATACTCACTCGCTGATGGTTCAGGTTCAATTATCGGTTGAACACCTCTATTTTTTCACGGTACCACATCTTCCGACCTGCGGACAACACTCAAAGAGTAATAACTGTCTAAGAAAATGCTTCTTAAACCTTGCCGTTCGGAGTGGACCATAAACTGCAATCACCTTCTACTCGTGAGGAAACAATGGCGTGCACAAAACGAGTAGTTGATGCGCAAGCTAAGGCCTGGACTGTGAACTGTCGCGCCATCCGATTATAATTATTATTATTTGTTAGTTTTGTTTGTGATAAGTGATGTAAGACTTATGCCCGTGAACAGAAAACTGATTTTCTTTTCAATGTAACCATGGACAGCATTTACTGCGGAAACTATAAATATTTTTTGAATTTGACAAGAAGTTTACTCATAAAAATCGTTCTGCAATTCCTTCAACTTCCAAAATTTAGCAGGAGCATTCTTAAACTTCATATTAATTATGTATATTATATTATCATATTCATTAAACAACTCTAAAACTGCTTTAATCAGTGGATTCGTGAAAATTCTGGTTATCGTTGAAGAACGCTTCTTAGCACAGAATCCGTTGACTGGAATTACTATTGGTTCTATTGGTATTCTACTACGAGCAAAGAATATCAGAAGTGAAGCAATGTCTGATTTTTCTCACGTATAACCTATCTCTTCCTAACTATGTCAGTTGGTTTTGTTGTACAATATAATTATTTGGATATAAATACGTGTCAATACTTTTATCTAAAAAATACTTCGAATTGAAAATTTCTTGCGTTGGCATACTGTTCGAAATGGTTTTACCCCGACAGCTGCATGGCTCATCAATAATAAAAAAACATCATCGTCAATAACCCCAAGTTGCGTTCTCAATAGGACCTGTACGCGATTATTAAGAAAACTGTTGTTGTACAAGTCTTTGAATCCGAGCCATTGGGACAACGCAACAGAGGACGACCTAGACTAAAGTGGCCCACACAAGTGGAAAAGGACCTCAACCAACTTGGAGTGCACAACTGGAGACAGATGGCGAAAGATCGTGCTGGCTGGAGAGGCATGTTGGTTGAGGTCCAGGTCCACCCCGGACTGTAGCGCCATAAGTAGAAGAAGAAGAAGTTGTTGTACAGCTCATAGGGTGCGATGTTGAATCCTTTCTTCCAGAAACAATCAACAGACATCCCTGTCTGTATGTTATAGCAGCCACGTAGTAGAACCGCCTGAGTTTCTGTCTCTTGAGCACATAAAAATAATGGTTCGGAAAAATAATTTCTTTGCTTGTTGTCCTCTGAAACGATATCTGTTTACCTATCAATGACCATTGTGTGCATTTTGTTCTACCCACGTTCTTCACCTGATGTGGACAACAGTCCAGACACAACAGCTCAGACACAACAGTCCACAAGTGATAAGAGTTTAGCTACTTCAGCTGTTATTCGTGTGGGTACGATTGTTCTTTCAGAAGCAGAAAGAATGTAAAGTATTTTTTTTGCCTAGTCCGGCGAACACATTTCAGATGCTTGTTTCTATACTTTCTTTGAGTTTTGTCACTTTTTCGGAAGAGGTAATTTTAATGGTGTTATAATGGGAATTGGCCTTTGGTCTCGGACTCAAACCTGGGACCTTCAGCCTACACACAGTCGGAAGATTAATGATCATACATGAATGAAGAGCTTGCAAATATTTATATGTGGCCTTTAAAAAAACGGGTTATAACTGAATCCAAAGAAATCTCAGGTATTTCCTATTTGAAATTCGGTTGTGCCCTTCGCTCCTTAACGAATATTGTACAGTACTGTGCAAAATAATAGCACTGTGTTCGACTTTGTCACAATTATGCTAATTACTTTTTCCTGTGGACAGGCAGGAGCCTCATATATATTGCACAACATCCTTATTATAACAGTCATAAAACCCATGTATGTACAAGACAATAAAAAATTGCATCTTGTCATTAAGAAAGTTCCCGTTACCGGAAACGCAGCCGAATTTAAATGTGCAAAATATAGCTCCACGTCATTCTGATTCGAAATGTACACCAGTCTTTTGAATTTGTTTTGGTTATAAACTAATTCGACATATATTTATGTAATTAAAAGAAAATAATATTCCAAAGGCCAACGTTGCTAGCAAAGTAAAATAGGTCGTGGTGTGCATTGTACTCCTGAGAAACGTGCCTTAATAAAAAAAATTGCTAATTTATAAGTGAAATTGTTAGGTGTTCAAGTAAAATGATCGCAAATGCCAATAAATATGGTCAACAGGAAGAAAAAAGAGAAATAAAACTGATAATTAACCCCCGTCGATGAACGACAAATACTAAGATTAGTTCAAAGTAACCCGTTTGTGAACGCTAGGAAAATAAAAGAGGAGTTAAATTTACCCATGGGGACATCAACAATAAGAAAAATGCTGGTAAAGAAGAATACACCTGCTAGGAGTCCCGGAAAAGTACCACTATTGTCAACCTACTAAAACGAAAAAAAAATAAATGCGAAAAAACACCTGAGCTGGGAACCTTCTAAATGGCGCAATATAGTATGGACAGATGAATCCAAAATAGTTTTTATTTGGTACTCCTGGGACCAGGCCATTTGTTCGAGGGCGGGAAACCAAGAGTTTCAACCCGAGTGGACTATCAAAACTGTAAAGCATGGAGGAGCAAAAATTAACGTATCCTTTTCCTATTACGGTGCTGGTCCCCCTTTTTTAAATAAAACTGATGATGACCACCGTAGTTTATGTCAGTGCAATCAGAGAAACCATACTTCCTTACGCAGAGCGGAATATGCTTCTTAGGTGGATTCTACAGCAAGACAATGGCCCCAAACATACGAGCAAACTGGCCGAAGAATTTTTCCAAACCAATGGAGTTAAAGTTATGGAGTGGCCGCCTCAGTCTCCGGAACTGAATCCCGTTGAAAACCTTTGGACAGATGTTAAGAAAGCAGTTTTAAAAGCAAAAATCAAAAATACAAACAGCTATGGGATGTTGTACAGGTTGCGTGAATGAATATCCCTGTTCAGAGATGTCAGGCCTTAATAGACTCCATGGCACGACGTTGTACTTAAAAATTAAGTACAACAAGTACTAAAAAAATAAACTGTTGGCGCTACAGTCCAAAGGGGGGCCAGGGCCTAGCTTGCTCATCAACTGCTTGTGTTGTGCGCGCTACTGTTCTCTCACGAGTAGAAGGAAACCTACAGTTTTTTGCCGACTCCGAATGGCGAAATTTGAGAAGCTTTCTTAGACAGTTATTACTCTTTGAGTGTTGTCAGCATCTCGAAAGAGGTGGTGCCGTGAAAAATTCGAAAAAATTGGTGTTGAACTGGGAGTCGAACCTAGACCCTTCGGTGTGTGAGCGTCGCACTCTACCCATTACGCCACGGCGACCACAACCAAGTACTAATCCAATAAAAAAAATGAAAACAAAAATATTTTACTATTCCATTGACTTTTGCCTCATATTTATGTATTTTTGATCTTGGTGCTATTATTTTGAACACACCGAAATTCGGTGTCAATCCGGATAACAGGCCTTTTTTAAGTTCAGAATGCACTTTTTTCTTATCTTGTTCTTAAATTGTATTTCCGATAGAATAAGGATATTGTTCAGTAAATATTATGTGCGTGACGACAGGAAGAAGTTGTAGGGAAAATAGTGACAAAGTTGAACATGGTGCTATTATTTTGCACAGTTGCTGTATGTGCCACCATTCCGACATTGCAAAGGGATTTATTTCGTCTTTCGTCAGACGCAAGACTGAAATCTTGGCGGAAGAATTAAATTCCAAAGATCCGCCCATTTGTGATATAAGCGGCTGGAATAAGGTACGTTTAGTTTATTCTGTTGGCTTTAACTTCATGTTCATGAATGCTTCATCTTGGTGCTATTATTTTGCAAACACCGAAATTCGGTATTATTCCGGATAACGGGTCTTTTCTAAATTCAGAATGCACTTTTTTCTTGTCTTGTTTATAGGTTATATTGCTAACAGATGGTGTGTGTACATGACGGTAGGAAAAAGTTATTAGCAAAATAGTGACAATTTTGTACACAGTGCTATTATTTTGCACAGTACTGTACATTCTGATGATTAACTCGAAATAGTAAGTATGGTCACCAGCTTTCGATTCTCTATTAACAATAATTTGCCAGGATATCACCACATAAATAAGGTTATTGGATCGGTATATGGTTGTTCACGTAAGTTATGGCTAACCGCTAGCTATACCCCAATAGGTGTGTAGTAGCCGATTGCGAAAAATTATACACAACAATTTACTAGGAATTTAAAATTTCTTTATTTAGTTTTATAATAAAATGACAACGACTGTCTTAGTCCACATTTTATTATCGACTGACTCGATTCTTCTACTCTTAATACTTATAAAAAACATACGAGGGGCCATCAATAAATTCTCGGTATCGATATGAATACGAATTCAATTTAAATTGTTTTAATTTTTCTATATAATCTCCCCTAACATCAATGCATTTGTTACATCTAGAGATGAGCTTTTTTAAACCCTCAAAAAAATAAATGTCCACTTTCTCTGCGAAACACCCATTTATTGCCGACTTGAGTTCTTCATCATCCGAATATCTTTTTCCACGAAGACATTTTGTCAAATCCGGAAACAGGAAATAATCACTAGGGGTAAGGTCTGGACTATAGGGTTGGGGTTGGATTTCTTCGAAACCAAAATCTTGCGCAGCAGCCTTGGAAATTCGCGCTGTATGAACAGGAGCGTTGACATGAAGAAGCAACACACCCGCTGAGAGTTTACTTCGTCTTTTTTATTTCCTCCCGCAATTGATGCAAAGTGGAAGCGTAGGATGTCGAACTGTCGAACTCTGGAACGCATTACCAATAAATATAATAATAATTGTTGGCGCTACAGTCCACAGGGGGACCAGGGCCTAGCTTGCTCATCAACTAATCGTTTTGTGCGCGCTACTGTTCTCTCACGAGTAGAAGGAACCTACAGTTTTTTGCCGACTGCGAACGGCGAAAATTGAAAAGCTTTCTTAGACAGTTATTACTTTTTGAGTGTTGTCAGCAGTTCACAAGAGGTGGTGCCGTGAAAAATTCGAGGTGGTTAGCCGGGAATCGAACCTAGACCCTTCGGCGTCTACCCACTACGCCACGGCGGCCACACCAATAAATATACGAACTATTATTAATACTGAACGTTTTAAACATGCCGTTCTTGTCTACCTTTCTTCCTTTTCGCAAGCCTTCTTCTTCAATTTTTCCTATATCTACTTTTATTACTTTAAGAAATTTAAATTGTTATCTATTCTCTTGATGTTTATATTTTAGTACTCTAAAAGACTCATGTCTTATTGTATCCTTATACCTAATAAATTATATTGAATTGAATTGAACTGAATTGAGTGTCGCACTTTATCCACCACGCATAAGTCGCCTGCCGCGCTCCTATGCCTGCAAATGTGCAATTGTCGGTATTGCATTGTACTTACCAAATCACGTCAATATCGTTCGCGTGAACCAGTAGTTGGAGTGAATTTAAAGCAATTTCTTCTGGACAATCGTGTTGGAAAACACACATACGTACAGTTATTTGAAATTGAAAATGTTGGTGAGTTCGTTATCGACCTCAGCGGGAGTTCGATTGACACATTGTCATGCGCAGGTTCATGGGTATCAAATTATTTGTGGCGTCTTATGTCGTTTCTGTCAGGGTCTATTCCGGCCATTTTTGGCCGTGTATCGCATAGAGATTGTAAACGAATTAGGGCGTTCACACGGAATAGGAGAGATGACAAGATGTAGAAGTTGTTAATGATTTCGATTTTTCAATAATCATATGTTTAGGGATTTTTGTGTTTTTTTATCATCGGGCGAAGGGCTTTATTCCTTGGACTTGCTGCAATCTTAAATAAGCTCATCTGATAATCTTAACGGTTCCACAGACTATCTTTACCTTTATCCAATTTTATTCGGAGGACAAAGTTCTTGTCAATCATAGTTATGTTTGGGAGTATTTGAATCGGTTGACCTGTTTCACCGGGGGGGGGAGTAACTTTCCCAAAAATTTGGCGACATCTGCGGCTAAGTAAAAAATTCACAAGTTCCGGCAGGATTCGGTCCAAAATGTATCTCTAGGCGTGATCATATGTTTGATTGTTTGGTACATGGTTTGATCCTGCTCCAAATCGTGTTTCTCGTCATTGTTCTTCTTTTTCTTCACAAGTCCAGTGCTGTTCTTTTTTTTTCCTCAAAGCCCGCATTCGTTCTTTGATGTAACGTCGGCTTGTGTTTCCTTTGTTTGCCTGCATGGATAAGTATCGTTATTGATCTTGATGGCGTCATAAAGCTCAGCACATCAGTGGCACCTATGTTTGATTTTCTCATCGCAAATTCTTAGCGTTGGACTACAACGATATGTCCGGACACCAAACGACCTGAAATTCTTGTTTGATTCCATTGTTTATTATTAAATAATTTGGTTTTGCCCTTGCCTGCATGAGAGCTTACCTTTGGCTAGCGAAAATGATTAAGAATTGTCTGCGGCTGATGGCAATGTGAACTAACTTGCTTGCTGATTACTCCCCCGGAGAGCACCAGTTTCTTTACGGATATTGAGATATTGGAATATACATTTACCATTTCAAAGAAAGTCTTTTAGAAGAAATTTGTTTTTTTTTTGCGTTGTCCGGCAGGGTTTGTTGAACGTAACCTAGAACAGTGAAGCCCTCTGCGTCTTAGAATGGTCTTCTTTGAAAAGATCATAAAAAGCACCCGCTGGTATGCTTTCCTCCTTTTCTGGCGTTGTTTCAAAACTCTTTTCCAACTTTGAATGTGCGTCCGAGTTTTTTTTATTCTCATATTCCCGGCAGCGGTAAGAGTTGCTTAGTATTAGTTGTGGGCCTCTTCAAGTCCATTGGTTTCACGTGTTCTGTAAATGGCTTCACATTCTACCTTACATGTGTTCCGGGCACATATCAAATGATCACTCCTCCTCAATGGTCAATCCGGATGAGCTGCGAGAAACATAAAAGTGGATTTCCCACGCTTTCTCCCCCTACTCCTTCTCACTTCTCAAAATCGACCCGCATCGCCGCTATCTTTGGAAATATGAACGTAGAAACGAGATTCACCTTCACATTCATATCCCATCCATAAATGGATTATCCATTGAGCTCTGTCTCACCACATGGCTCCGTCCATCAAGGAGCACAAGCCCCCACTCCTCACCAGAATGGGTTGAACTTATTTCCCACCCTCTCTTTGGTCCTGCCTCAAATGAATTTTTAATGGACCTGTGGGGATCGTTACAGAGAAGAAAAAGTGGATTCTTAGAGGACACTGTGCTTTGACATTGTGCGGCCCTCGCTTTCACTGATACGAAGCCGAAGCTTAAGGAGGTGTTTTAATTTTCCCTTACACGGGGTTCCTTCCTTTTTGTCTCCGAAATGGAATATGTGATCATTTTCCATATTTTATTGCGCGCTGCCGGCGGTGGGAGGTAAAAGAAGAAAACGAGAAAGGATTTCGCTTCTAGAAGCAGCAATTTGCATAATTGAAATGTGTTTAGATGCGTGGAGTCGATTAGAGACGAGCATAAGGCACAATCTCATTCGGAGCGGCTTCAGGCGGAGGTTTAGGGACTTACCAGAATTCTCCTGTGACTGTGGATTGGGTTGTTTGCAATTGCGTGCACTGTGGGAGTTGATAAGGTGCTAACTTGTTTCCCCGGGAAACATATTCTAAATGAACTTCATCTTGAGGGGGGGGGGGGGAAGAAGGAGCGGAGTCGAGCAATAGGAAGAAGGTTTACTATTTTCCAGCTCTATGCCATTCGAAAAGCAAATTGGATTTGAGATTCATAAGTGCTTTTAGATAGTGGAGCACCTTGCGTGCACGACGGTGATACCATTTGATTGCCTCTTTTCGCGGAGTGAAACGAATGAATTTATATTTATGCACGGAAATGTTCGTGATTGTGGAAGTTTTTCGTTTCGTTTGGTTTGGTAGAGGATACTTTGCTTTCCGGTGTCTCTTCAAATATGTGCTAACGTTTTCCTTGTTTTTTTTTTTTTGGGTGGAGAACATCGTCAACGGCTTCCGAAGGTACTGTGGTTGATGCAAAGGTATGCATAAGAAGAAAACTTTTGACGGATTTGCCCTGAAGGCCCTTCTACAGCCTTCCTTTCATCTTAAAAACTTTTACAACCAAGTGTGTGCGTGACAACACCGAAATTATTTGCACATCTTTAGGCGACAGTCTATATTCAAAATTTATATTTTACGTGCCAAGTATTGCCCATGCCTCTGAAGCTGAATTTGAGCAATGACTTAAGATATTCTAATAAAGTTGCGGTTCAAGAGAATTTCACAAGCAAGTATCTAAAGGGGTCAAATTACACAATTTCTTTTGTGAGCTCAAGTCTAAAATCATTTTTTTTTAAATCATACATCCGTGGCGCAGTGGGTAGAAGGTCCAGATTCGAATTCCGGACTGAACAACTCGTATTTTTCATGGCATCTCTCTTTCGAACTGCTGAAAACACTCAAAGGGCAACTGTCTACGAGAAATCTTCTCAAACCTCGCCGTTCGGAGTTAAAATAAAACTGTAGGTCCCTTCCACTAGTCACAGAACAATGAAGCGCACTTAATGGTGTAGATGAAAAAGTTAGGCTCTGATCCCCTTGTGAACTGTCGGGCCATCCAATATATGTATTTACAGTATATCGACTGTGATAAGACAAGTTTTCCAGCCAGCAGTGATCATTTGAAAGCAGTAACAGCCGAAAGGTCGACATCAACTGTCACCAGGCAAAAGTCGTTCTTCAAGAAATATGAATCCAAAATTTTCGTCCAACCTGGACTTTGAATTACTCTAATGAAGATGAGTTCTGTTCCAAAATTTGATTTTAATTATTATTAACGAATTAACATTATCAGCTTGACCGATGACTTGGCTAATGACTTATGACAATGGAAGCCAAATGGTCTAAACTACACCTCTTGAAACTTTGCTTCGTTATGTAATTTTATATGGGTTGCGGCCTAGACTATGACGCAAATTTGCAATGTAGTCGTCAAAAACCAGGACTTCCAGTGCAGAAGATGATGCTGATGATGGTTGTGGCATAATGCGTAAGAGCAGTACACACACGCCGTATGTTCAAGTTTCGTTTCCTTGATTTTTATGGAATTTTCTAAAATTCAGAAAATTTCGCTGCCCGGAGTCAGCAATAATGTGAAGTTCTTATCTACTTGTGAGTCGTAGGGATTGCAGTATATGAATAATTGATGTAGCAGCTGGGCCCTCATTCCTAGTAAACGGCGCAATTTGTTGTTTTCCGTTTTAGCCGTAACATGGGCCGTACGAATTATTGGAATAAAGTAATCTAGTTGCAGAACCTTCTTCAATGATTAGAACTGATCAGGTGAGAACCCTTAAGCTACGACTTTCGGGTTTGTGAAGAACCCTTGCAGTACGTACGTAAACCTACCGTTATGCGTAGGGTGCTGCTGAAACATTATTTTGTAAGTCCTTTATATATGCTCCACATATGGGGCCTGAAAGGAAGTACGTACCTCCTGGGCCGTGTGAAAAGGCTCATTTTCGAAATATAAATTTATTGCGAAAATCTTAAAAGCCCAGAACTAGTACGAAGTTAAAAGGAAACATTTAGGTTTTGTTTGTGGCCGCCGTGGCGTAGTTGGTAGAGTGTGACACTCACACACCTAAGGCTTGGGTTCGATTCCCGGCTGAACACCTCGAATTTTTCACGACACCACCTCTTCTGAGTTGCGACAACACTCAAAGAGTAATAACTGTCTAAGAGAGCTTCTCAAACTTCGCCGTTCGGAGTCGGCAAAAAACTGTAGATCCCTTCTACTCGTGAGAGAACAGTAGCGCGCACAACACGAGTAGTTGATGAGCAAGTTACCCCTTGGTCCCTCTGTGGACTGTAGCGCCACCCAATTTTTATTATTGCTTAGGTTTTGTTTATATTTAAAAGCATTTTAGTTTTAACCTCTGCTGAAAGACTTCTGTATTTTTGCATGGAAAAGAAACAAAGATTACAGTCAGAAAACTCGTAAAAATCCAAACTTGAATCTTCCTTTGTACTGGAAGCCTCCAGAGCATCACTAATTGTGAGACTGTTTTCAACCGGATTTAGGAACCATAGGAAAGCACTCTCAACCTAGAAATTTCCCAAATCCTATCGTCCTCCTTCTACTCCACATTTCTAAGTGGAACTTTCAAAATTTTTCCCGTTCGTTACATGGAATTCTTCAAAGCGCACATAAAATACCATTCGGGGTTTTCAGTGGAAAATATGGCGCGCCTCAAAATACGGTTGCCAAGGAAACCCACGAAAAAAGAGCAAGGGCTCAATTTCTAAAAGTCACATGCCCAAGGAACTCCCACAAGCAACCGCACTGTGTGACAGACGAAAATGCTGCGTTGCCAGGCGCGACAAGATGGTTTGAGTATCAACGAAGCTGATAGATTTCAGTGGGAAATACTTCAAAGCGGCTTTCATTCGTTCTAGGACACCTCGATCCAGATTAAAATCATTAACAAGGTTTTTCCGGGAGCAATACATCAACCAGACTCTGCCACACGTCGTCAGGGTGTGAAGAAGTCTGTCGCTTTTACGCCCAAAATGTCGTAGCTCTTTAAGGGGAAAGGCCATGTTCTGCTTGTTGGGGTCTTAAAGCGTCCACAGCTGTTTCTTTTTCAGCTTAGTACGCCGCATTAAGACTCGTAATTGGAACATAAAACCTCACTGACAGCGAACATCGGTTTGATGTCGCATTCGCGGCGCGGCATGAGGCGTGTTAAGTGGTGTTGTTTGTCATCGGTCCTGAGCGCCTCTTACGCACGCTCAGCGGTAACTGCTCTCTCAATTAAAAGTGGAAATGGCATGAAAAAACAAATGACAGTCGCTGAAAATCATTCATCTTCAGCAGGAACGACAAAATGTGCTTTTCCCGCTGCCACGTAATGCCAGATGTGTGCGTCATTCATCACAGGGTTTGTTGTTGGGCATAACAGAATGGACGTGTGTAGCTCTGAATCGTAAATGCGTCAAGATGAATTTCTCTGTAAACGACGAAATTGAGCGGCAGGGTGCCTTCTTAAGAATTCCTTCAATCATGCATTTAATGTCGCAGATATTTGTTTATATTTCGCAATTCTCGTACCTATGTTTGCCCGTACGACGATTGGCCACTGAATTTAAAGCGAGAGCTAAGCCTCACTGAAGGTACTGGCCTTTACTGCACCCTTTCTACAGAATCGAGGGTACCCCAAGTTGGCGAATTGTTAAAACTCTCAAAGGGAATAAAATATTCATGTTGTCACATCAAGATAGCAACCTTTTACACCGTCGTCAAAGCAACGGAGTGGACCAGGATTCATTTGCATATTAGGCAAAGATGACTTGTGGACTCAGCGGTTTTCTTTGTCACAATTGGCATACTTACTGAAAAACCGACAATTAACCGTAATTGGCACCAACCCGTAGAGGATCTTCTCCTCATTGCTACGTAAAGAAACCCAGCCCCTTTGTGGATTGCGCCCAGAGCTATTCAGGAGACTGAGAAAAGGTATTCCCCGCCGCTTAAACCACCACATCCTGGGAGGGATGAATTAATTTTTCTTCCCTTATTTTTTTCATCACTTTCATTTTTATTGTTTGCCAGCGTGGACCACCCTGGTTGTGTTGTGGTTACGCATGGCGCAAAGGAAGTGTAATTTCCTATTTACGCTGGACCTTGTTGTAGGGCGAACGCCAAAATTAATGATTGTTTAGGAAGTTTTGGCTGCGGTGAGATGGATCCCAAACTTGACGTGAATTTGAATGACCTAAGGAATTAGGCAATTTGAATTCCATCCCACGGACTTAGACGAAGTCAAGATAGTAATATCGAAACTGAAGCCAGCTGGAGCAGACGGACTGTTTGTAGAACTATTTAAAGCAGCTGGCTCTTCTGTAAGACATGTTCGGAGGAAAGTGTGCCCGATGAGTGGAATCGCAGTGTCGTTTGTCCGGGTCACAAGAAAAGACATACCTTTGACTGCGCCAACTGAGGTACCAGCCTTTTTAACATCGCTTACAAGATCCTCTCTGCTGTGTCTGAAACCATTTGTCCACAGCCTGTTAGTTTCTTATCAGTGTGGTTTGAGGCCAGGGAAGTTCACAATAGACAAAAAACGGCCAAAGCAGTACAAACCGATGCTCACCACCTTTTCGTCGATTATCTGGCCGCAAATGAAAGTGTGCATAGGGACGAGTGCACACACTGTGCCTTGTCTAGTTTTGGTATTCCTACCACACTCGTCATGGTGAAGAACTTCCGCTGGTCGGGTAAGGTCAGTAACGAGCTCACCGATCAAAGAAAGTTTCTGACAAGGCGACGCAACGTCATGTGATTTCCTTTCACATTCTTGAGAAGATCGTTAGCAAGTCACAAGAAAACACCAGAGACACTGTCTTTCAAAAGTTAACTCGAAAGTTAAGTTACGCGGACGACACTGTTGTGATTGGACGAACACAGCTCACATTCTTGAGAAGATCGTTAGCAAGTCACAAGAAAACACCAGAGACACTGTCTTTCAAAAGTTAGCTCGAAAGTTGAGTTACGCGGACGACACTGTTGTGATTGGACGAACACAGCGAGCCATCAATGAGCTGTTTTCTGGCATTGAAGTGGAAGAGGCTTAAATAGATCTGGCGGTTAATGAGGGCAAAACAAAGTACACGCTGTCTTCAAGGAAGGACACACAACATCGACGTCTCGGACAGAGCGTCAAAAGAAGCAGTAGAAACTACGAGATATTAAAGGAGTTCGTCTATTTCGGCTCCGCGATAAATAGGGCAACAACATCAATACCGAAATCAAATGCAGAATAAGTCTTTCCAAGCGCTGTTTCTTTGGGCTCAAGATGCAACTGAGTATACGAGCCATCTCCCGAATGATTAAACTGGCTTTGTGTAACAGCTTGATTCATTTCTGCTGAATGGCGTGGAATCCTAGACTTTACTAAAGGCGCTTAGGAAGCATTTCATGCGTTCTGCGTGCCATTTTTCGTAATGTTTATGTTGATTGCATTTGAAGGAGAAGAATTAACGACGAACTTAACGGACTGTACGTCGGCGTGCACCTGGTAAAGCGTCTTCGGGTTCCACGCTTAAGATAACTTCGGCATGTAGAACGTATGGACACCACGGCTCCGGCCTGAAAAGTCTTCGAATCCGAGCCATTGGGACAACGCAACAGAGAACGCCCTAGGCTAAGATGGCGCACACAAGTGGAGAAGACCTCAACCAACATGGAGGCGGCTGGCAAGAGATCACGCTGTCTGGAGAGGCATGTTGGATGACCTAGGTGCACCCCAGACTGTAGTTTCACACCAAGAAGAAACATTAATTAGGACACGTGTCAAGAAAGAAATGCTATGTGGTATGAACATAGATGTGTACTCGTATGTTGTGACAAAAACTGGAATGGCGTATTTTAGAGAGGAGCAGGTAGTCCAATCTGCCCTATCACCTGTTTTCCATTTCTTTCAACAGTCTCGCTTGAACGGCGGTTATGTTCTGAGTCGCTAAAGTTCCGTCATCACCCTGGACTTCGAGAAAGAACTTTGAAAACTCTCTAATCAACTTCCTTGTTTAACTTTGGATATCATGAAGATTTAAACCACTGTTTGCTTTAGCACTGATTTGTTTACTGACATAAGGGTCAATAAAACAAAGCTCTTTGCAATATTTACACAGAACTCTATGTCGAGAAAATCCAATCCGAAAATAACCTGGCAGGTTAATGAGAAATTCAAAATTCGAAGAATCTCGCAATCTAAAATCAATCAAAAATTCATCCCCACCCTCAGATCCCACAGATTCTCCAATCCTTTCACGGGAAAATATCAACAACAACGTGATGGCATTCCTCAATCGGCCAGGACTCTATTAAGGTTCTCTCCCCTCGTTTGTTCAAGGCAATCAAATCTCAAAAACTGTCGCTAAACACGATTAAATTGATTTCCAAGAAAAGCACCGCCCCCTTAAGCCCATGCCCACGTTGCGGCGTGCTTATTTCGACTCAGGTTAACAGCACTTCTGTGGTTGAAACAATAACCGTCCGCCCAACAACATCCGCGACGTTGTTTGGGGTGGTAAAGTGACACAGTCTTAAGCGCATACTACCTCTGAAATAACGTTTAATAAACAATTTACACAATCGATACGGCCCACCGACGGGCAATTTTTGATTCGTCCTCTCTCCCGCGGATAGAAATTAATATTCGACCGATGTGCGCGTTGCCATGGAATCCAGTTCAGATCTGTAACAAGGTACAAACGACCTTGTGCCGATGGCGGCAGTTCGATAACAGATATCTATTAAATCACTGCCAATGGTATTTATTTATTTATTTTGGCTGTGTCGTGTCGCGGTGGAATTAAGCTGTGAATTGGTGAGAGGACGGCTCGAATGGGATTATCCTTTGAAATTTGATAGCGATTATTTTCAATGTTCCTCAATATGGAGAATTAGTATTTGCCCCGATTCAGCTTCAATTTAGCGAATGATTATTGTCGGAAGATAACGTAATGACAGTCGACTTTTGTTGTTTCTTTTTTTTCGCTCTCTGCGTGTTTGCAGAACATCACAGCGACCCAGGGCGCTGTTCGGAAAAGACTCGGAACACGCACACTTGACAGCTTTAAATCGTTAATGTCATCGTCATCGTCGGCTGACAACACGCAAGACTTCGTTTATGACACCGAATAAGTCAAACACACATCAAAACTCCATAAATTTGCGTGTGCTTGTACTCGAACCAAGAAGAGAAAATGAGTTTTGTGTTAGCTTAGGGATTTGTTATTGCTTTAAGGAGATTTTTGTTAGATGTAGATATTGCTTGAGCAGTGGTGCTAACATTTGTGTCGATTTGAATTCAAAAAATTTTAAATCTTCTGATTAATATAGTAGAGTGTGTGTAAAATCTATTGGGTGCTCAAATTAATTCGTTTTCAAAAGATGGCACCGGCACCGTCACGTTGTGGCTGAACTTGGAAACGTTGTCCTACATCACTGGAAAAAATTGACAGTTGTTGGTAATAATTAGTGTGCATCAGCGTCTGTTTTAGACAAAAACATTGTTTCTTGCCTTTTTAAAAATTTTCGGATGTGTCTTAACAGGAAGTTTTAAACTTATTTTTTAAATGGATGAAGTGCAGCTGAAGCCCATTGAATGCCTGTAGAAATTTATGGTAAATCTGCTCCGCCCGATAAATCATGCAGAGAAGTATTTTAACGCGAACTTCGTCAAAAACAGAGTGTCGTAGCCAGCCCAAAAGGTTTGCAGTTGAGGTGGTTTGGGGCTTCACTAAATCAAGATTTGAGACAAACGTAAAACTGAACTCATAGAATCGTTCCATTCAGTTAATGACATTTGGGTTTATTCAAAAGCAAGTAAATTGAATGTAGTACGAGTTGAAACCAAAAGATGCTGAAAAACCTTTTTTCACTTTGCAACTGCTGAAGAGAATTTTCCGCCGGATCGTGAGTTGAGATGAAAAGAATGTTATGCAAGGTCTGGTAAACTGGTTCTATCATGGTCTTTATGGAACCCAAAGAAATGCTTTCTCGGTTTAAAGTTTCTGTCGGGACCAGACGGGTGTGATGTATTATGACCTGCCAAAACCAGTCGAAACTATTGACTGACTACAACTTGAACTTTTGAGCCATGCATTGTTTAAAAAACGGTAAAAACGAAAGGCATGAAAAATTGATTTTGCAACATGTTTACGCTCGGCCCCATGTGGCTGTGGCTATCTGAAACGCTGAAATGGGATGTCTGATCCCGTATTCAACAATTTCAGCGATACATGTGCATCCCTGATGGAAGGTGTGGGCCAATTGAACAAAATTTGCCTATTTTCATTAATGTCTATTTTAGCGTGCTTTTTGAAGAAGTCGACAGAAATTCTATCAAACAAATTCTTCTAATCTGTGCAGATATTCAAAATCAGAAGGACAGAAAGAGGAGAACGCAGTAATCGGAACACCATCCACACATTCGCTTTCATGGTGTTTTCTCGCCATATTTCCTAATATGCTCGCCAAAATTTACAAAATTTTAAAAAATCGAACTTGCAATAGTCAATCAATTTATTCGTTTATTATATAATTTCGAAAGGAAGTGAGTGGTCTGCCATTACTGTACAGGCCAACCAGGTTCCTTGGAATGTGGCCAAATACTCATTTGTGCGTATAAAATCTGCACCAACCAAATATGCAATGAATTAAATATTTTTTCTGTTAGTAGTAATCTCTTAACTTATCGAAGACAAATACCGAACAATTTTAATAAGAGACCCGAGTGTTGTTTGTATGCTACACCGACATCCACATCCGAATCTAAGTTGTAATCGACATCAATTCAATTGAACACCGATTTTCAACAGTACACATGCGCAGAGACCACCAATGGGCACGGTCGTCAATGAGATGACATGCAAGATGAGCCCTCTTGACATTTCTTCCTTCAAAAGATGTCAGTATTAATTAAGGGAACCTTCGCGGCGACAAACTTCCCTTACTGTTCTCGGAGGAAAGTGGAGATTCGTTAGGCTGACTTGGCATGAAGCAGCCCTTGACCGTATCGCCTTACATTACGCCACATGTTGCCCCTAGCCATTGACACTTGTTTCGAATTTCGGTTCGGCATGTGTGAGGTGGTAATTTGATTTGCGTGCTCCGCCTCGCACACGCAAACCGAAACACTAATGAATGGCTGATGACCGGAAAGCTTTGCTTGGGGGGTGTTTCAGGCTTCTTGAAATATCGAGAAGACCGGAACAAATGGTTTCCGGTGAGGGTTGTGAATTGAGTTTTGCTATTTATTTCGGTCCTCGCAGGCCTATGTTTGGTGCCCGGTTGAGAAAATTAAAAGGATTTTGACGCGTGGGCGAAAAGTAGGAGTGCCGTGAATAGAGTAACACAGAGAAAGACTGCAAAATAAAACAACCGGGTATTGATTGTTCTAAACAACCGGGTATTGATTGTTCTATTCATCGACTTTAAGATTTGTAAATTAGAATTAGTGCTTAGTTAGTCAATAACTCATTTTCACAATTTCATTGTCGATTGTCCGCTTAATCTCTCTGTACGAACTGAAAAATAATTATTTATGCGTCAGTTTCAATTTTGTCTCCCTTCTTCACACAGAAAACATTTGTGGCAGCGTTTTTTCCAATCTCCGAACCAGATCCGATATACACAATTTGGTATGCCTTTGAGTTCTCTCAAAAATCTGGTTTTAATCTCCTCTTCTTCTTCTTCTTCTTCGGATGGCGCTACAGACCGGGGTGGACCTGGGCCTCAACCAACATGCCTCTCCAGCTAGAATGATCTCTTGCCAGCTGTCTCCAATTGCGCACTCCAAGTCGGTTGAGGTCCTTTTCCACTTGTGTGCGCCATCTCAGTCTAGGACGTCCTCTGTTGCGTTGTCACTGTGGTTCGGATTCGAAGACTCTTCGGGCAAGAGCCGTGCTGTCCATGCGCTCTATATGGCCTAGCCACCTTAAGCGTTGTATCCGTAGACGCTTGACAAGGCTCGCGCCGCCGTAGAGCCCATACAGTTCGTGGTTGAATCTTCTCCTCTAAATGCCATCGACGCAAACAGGACCAAAAATCGCACGCAGAACTTTTCTCTCGAAAAAACTAAGGGCTTCCTCATCCGCTTTTAGCAGTGTCCAGGTTTCTGCGCCGTAAAGCAGGACTGGGATGATCAAGGTGTTGTACAAAGTCACTTTGGTCGTTCGGGAGAGGCCTTTATTACTCAATTGCCTCTTAAGCCCAAAGAAACAAAATTGGCATGAGTGGTTCTGCATTTGGTTTCGGTACTGATGTTGTTGTCCCTATTCACCGCGGAGCCGAGATAGACGAAGTTTTTCACTACCTCGAAGTGTCTGCTGCCCATAGTGACGCTCTGTCCGAGACGTCGATTCTCTGCGTCCTTCTTCGATGACAGCATATACTTCGTTTTGCCCTCGTTTACCACCAGTCCCACTTTAGCCGCTTCCGCTTCGATGCTAGCAAACGCCTCATTGACGGCTCGCTGAATTCGGCCGATCACGTCAATGTCATCCGCATAAGCTACCAATTGAACGGACTTGTGGAAGATCGTGCCTCTGGCGTTGACGTGTGAATTCTGCAAGATCCCCTCAAGGATGATGTTAAAGAAGTCGCATGACAGCGCGTCGCCTTGTCTAAATCCTTTTTTGATATCGAAGGTCTCGGTGAGTTCGCTACCGACCTTGACGGAGCAGCGAGAGTTCTCCATCGTCATCCTACACAATCTGACGAGTTTGGTAGGGATGCCAAAACTAGACATGGCACTTTATAGCTCGTCTCTATGCACGCTGTCATACGCGGCCTAAAAATCGACGAATGGATGGTGGGTGTCGATTTGTACTTCTTGGGACTTCTCCAGGATCTGCCGCAGTGTGAAGATCTGGTCGATTGTGGACTTCCCTGGCCTGAAACCACACTGATAGGGACCTATCAGGTTGTTGACGAACGGTTTTAGGCCCTCACACAGTACGGCAGAGAAAATCTTATATGCGATGTTAAGGAGACTGATCCCTCGGTAGTTGGCGCAGTCGAAGGGTTATCCTTTCTTGTCCATCGTCGGCCAAATTGAGTGGGACATTCTGCCTAACAGCGGAATTTGCGTCGTCATCGCCGTTTAGGAGTCTGCAGAAATGATCCTTCCAGATTCTTTTAATCTTCTCTTTCGTTGCAAAAGGCTGTCCTTTTCTTAGGATGAGACTTTGGTTTTGATGTTAACTATATGCCCATGATTCGTCACCAGTTTTTAAACTCTTTCAATCTAGTTTGGATTGCTGTTGATACCATTTAATAAATTCTGAGCGATGCTCACGCGACATTTTTTTGGTCGAATGTAGCAATTTTGGAACGAACTTCGCTGCATACGCTTTATGGTCAAAATTTCGGAAAAAACTTTTGACATGACCCAACCGATATGCCTATTTTTTCAGCAACTTCTCTAACAGTGATTGAACAATTCTCTATAACAATTTTCCTCACTCTCTTAAAATTTTCTTTAGAAGTTAATGTGCGTCCAGGGTAAGAGTCGTTATTCACACCTTCTCGACCTTCTTTGAAAAACTTGTACCACTTGTAATTTTTTTTTAACTCAAAGCACACTCACCGTATACTACTATCAACATTTCAAGTGGTTGTGAGCACTGAAAGCCATTTTTCACACATAATTGAATGTAAATTGTTAGACTAAATTTTTTCGACAACAGGAAATCGGCGAACAAACAAAACACGTTTAACTCTTTTGCCTCTCACAAACAAAAAAATTTGGCGTATAGCTGAAACTGTAAACAAATATCGAGACGAGTGTACCAACAACCCCTTCAAGAATTCACCCGCAATACGCGCCTCGCTCGGAATGCCCATCAATTCACCCTCAAGCCCTCTTTCGGACGTACAGTCAAATTCAGAGACTCGTTCTTTAGCAGCACTACACGAATCTGGAATGCTTTTCCCAGCTCGATTTTTCCTCCTCATTACAATCCACAGGCATTTAAAACCAATGTGCATCGGTACCTCCTCTCCCTCTCTTCCTCTATACCTTCGGCCCGTGCTGTGACTTGATCCGGTCACTTAAAGGTACTCGCAACCCCTTTTGCACGCGTCAATTATAAAAAAAAACATAGCAAAATATAAAAGAAAAATTTAGATGGAATGAGTGTAGACCGCGAAATTTGAAATTCTACCTTCACCTTATTTCCTGAACAGTCCTCGTGTAGAGCTTGTATCGACTGTTTTGTCAGCATTAGTGAATTGAAATTAGAACTTCCGTAATTAGTAACAGTGTCAGTTGTCCGCTTATTCATTGCGTGCGATGTACATAGTTCCAGGTATACTTTTCGAGAACATTTTTTTTCCACTGGTTGGGCAGTAATAGCACTGGGAAGACATTCGAAACTGAGATCTTTGGCTTCGGACCTTCTGCGGGAGTGGATGAAGGCGAACAACTTCCCTTACACGGTGTTGTTTGCAGGTTTAGAGGTCTTTCTTCTGTCGGTGCAAAATGCCATCTTGAATTATGATCTAGTACCATCGACTCTATTTGGGACGTTTATTATTCCCTTGGCTTAGATTTTGATGAAAGCTTAAGTTCAGAATGTGAATCTCTCAAAAACTGTCAAAAACATTGAAGGAAACTATTCTTAAGTAGTCAATTGTGGAAAAATCCTTTAAACACTCGTTTAAAGAAAATCAAAAGCGCGACCGATCCTGAGAAACGAACATGTCCTGATTGAGGGAAAATGTTATGAAAATATTGGTCAAACTGAAACTTTTCAAAAGTAATGAAGAGTGTGGAACGTTAACATTTTGTTGAATGCTTACATCGAACTTGGTGTCAAGGAATGAACAGAACATGAACAGAGAACAGAGAACATGAACAGAGAACAGTGTCAAGGAATGAACAGAGCAAACATAGCACAAATACTCGCGAACCAGTCCTTGTTCCCAATTTAATTGGGTTGTATTTTTAAAAAGCTTTTCCATATCTTTTCTAAAATCCACTGTAAACCCTGCCACCGTCAACCTTTTTTCCTCTCAAGGATCACAAAGCCTTACGAGTCATATGCTTCGTTCAGTAAGCGGTGCCGTCACTTGAGAGCGCTCAATTAATTAGAACTCGTTTACCTCGAATCACGCACAGAAGCATAAGCCAAGCAAAAGCACACGACTTTGGATACACATTCGTCCCCCTTCACAACCCAAGACACTGAACAGACATCGCCTGAATGCATTTCCCTTTAGTCAACCGGGTCAAAGTTGTTTGACATAATTAGGGCATACTTAACTATGGTATATCCATCCACTAATGGGCGACGCAGCTCCCCACGTACATGAAAGGTTGCGTTCATAAGAACACCCTGCTCCACTTTGGGTTCTGACACAAACCGCAAGTCCATAACCGCGGGCTCCGTTCGACGTTATAATACGTCGGAATAATCAAACTGTCGTCATTATTATCGGTTATCCTTCAAGCACACGGTTCCGGGAAGAGCGCAGGATAATGGAGAACACTACACTCGAACTCAACGTTGCTTTTGGGTTGTAATATAAGTCGAAGAGATATCCGTCCTGAAGGCAACTGATTGACGGACTTCTGAACCGTGGAATGGAATTCTTCTGAATATGGGAAAGAAAAATAGCGCTGCCATAAATCAAGGCAAAGGAAGAGCTCAAGAGTTCCCGAGTTCGGGTGATTGTTCGAAGTTGACCGAATGCTTGGTAATTACTGAGCAGTAAATCAATGAACTCAGATCCTATTGCGGTGTATGCATAATTGAGCTGAAAGCCAAGCCGCCAAGGGAGGTTCAAGCAGATAACTTTGGTGAACGATGTATGACCTGCGGGCCAAAGGGCAGTGAAAGTCAACTGACAAAGGGGAAGGAAATGTGAAATTCTTGAATTTTTCAATTGATTTGAGAGTGAAGAGCGGAATTTACTTTCCTTTTTAATTAACTCAAAAGTATGAGCTGGGGAGGTGGGATAGGTCCATTTGCCTGTGGAGATGCTTCAATATGCCCCCTCTCAAATCGTGAATTCTTCTCTGTCACTCACTCACTAATTGGCTCACTTGTGCCTGTGCAATGGGATGTGGGTGGCAAGGGATCTTTTTTATTCGGCGAAAGGAGAGATAGACGGCGCCCAACGATGACTGCCGAGATGATGATGAGTTGAGAGATTATTCACTCTAATGGATATTAATTTGTATGCTTACTGTTTGTAATTTTCTGTGGAAAGTGGAAAAGAGACGGCGCTCATCCATCACCTGCATCGTGTTGTTGAAAGCATTTACAACAACATGATTCATTCTAGTCTTATCTGGGCTTAAAGGCTCTAAAGAAATCTGTAGGTGGACGTAAATGTCTTTGCGTTGTGTTCGATGTTTTACACTCTTTGCCAACTTGGCAAATATTTTCTCAGTGCAGTAAGCGGTGTCTGAAGACGATGCGTTCCTTTTTTCTAATGTGTGCAATACAAAATGAACACGACTCTTTCAAGAGTTCTCATTCCAAGTAAGCACTTCCTTAAATTATGCAACATCCAGGACATCAGTTTCCTCTATATTACAGACCCATCCATTAGCGAGTGCATTACGAGGTCACATGCACTAAATAGCCACAGAACCAGAAGTCACTTATTTAAAGCGATGCTCCTGAGAGGTGACACTCAATGTCCATGTCGTCACTCAATCCGATCGACGACATTCATATCGATTTGCCCAACAATCAGGCATCAGTCCGGCTGCATTAACGGGCATCATCACGATAAATGCTTCCCATTTGAATGGTGTGCACAGCAATGACAGTGCAAAGCAGCGGAATGGAGACAAAACGACGAGAGCTTTTCCATTTCCATGCGTCCCCATTTGCGCTAAAACCTGCAACACCACACAATTGAATGCGTGGCACTGTGCTTGCGACAGTCGCAGGACATTGGCGCAGAGGGGAGGAAAAGAGGAAAGGAGGAGAGGGAAGGACGAGAGAAAAGGAGGAGGAAAAGGAGGAGAGGAAAGGAGGAGAGGAAAGGAGGAGAGGAAAGGAGGAGAGGAAAGGAGGAGAAGAAAGGAAAAGAGGGAACGAGGAAAGGACCCTCCTTGCGGGTGTTGGCTTTTTTTCACTTTGTAGTGCACTTCGCATCTTTTCAAGCTAACTACTCGTTGTGCGTCGCGTATGTTTATGGCTGTGCCCCAGAAAACACCCTCTGTTCATGGTCCTCTGGTTAACAAAAGGTTCAAGTAAACTCGAAGCATGTCAGCAGCGTTAGCCGAGACAGGGTAAACGGAGAGCCAAAGTCATGTGTGCAAACCTATCGCTTGCATTGCGTTCCTTCTCTGGGGAACAGGCCAGTGAGTGGAGTGAAATAAAATCCAAACGCCCTGCATAGGAATGCTCATAGCCGGCGCAGCTACCAAAGTGCTGGGAATTCGAGATAACTGCACTGAAGGGCGAACCACACATCGACTTATGGTGCTGCCGGTGCCGTCGGTCCTCAAGGAGATTTCACAGAATTCAGGCAAGAAAAGTGAACTCCTGAGTTATTGGACTGAAGACAAATTATGCTCTCCTCGACGCACATTGACTAATCGAATATATTCGACTGCAGCAGCCAAATCGAATTTGCGAGAATCAGCGGATGCACATGAAAAATTCAAAACCCCGCCATTTCCATTTCTACGCCCGATCGATTACGTATCTGGCAAACACACAAACACAGAGTTCGTGAGGGGCCTTTCCTGTCATCGGAGGAGGAGTGCAGCTTTATGGGACCAGAGGATTCTGTCTTTTGACAAACCACACAGGTGCTGACACACAATCGCTTCGGTTTAACCGTTTTCGGGTGGGAAGAATGTCACTCCACCGAAGAGATCAGAATATGAAAAATTTAGTTTCCCATTGCACATCCGGCTTGAGTGACATGGAAGGCGATCCCTGTGTGTTGAGAGCAAAGTAGAAGAGAAGGCGCATTTTTCTCATGGATAACACCTTACAAACGATTTCACATGAATGTCGCTTTAACGGAAGTTTGATTTTGAGATGGTCGTCAAAGTGCCTGCGAGTCGGTGTCGTGTTGCCAAGGACCGAAGCCTACTGCCCCCAAACCTGCTGGACCTAGGCAAGTACTGCAAGCTGTTGTCCGGGATTAGGAACTAAGGCCAGCTGCCTTTCTTCATCAGTGATGTCGTCTCGTCCCCACCTCCGTCACTGATGGCTAATTAGATGTTTCCGTTGATTGAAGCGTCTGTTCCGAGTGAAGCAAAACGGCAGGAATAAGATTTTTTCAATATTCCACAGCCACCCTTCCCACTCTTCAGACGAGGTGTGATTTTTTCAGATACCCTGGAAACGCGTCCACAGTCCTCGCAGGGCGCTTGGCAAACCTCCGACGATGAGGAGGAGGACACAGAAAGCAAAACACACAAAACCACACCGGGGGCATGTGAATGGAATCAACGTCAACGGTGCGAATCTAAGTGGAAAGCAATTACCAGCTAAACGAGGAGATATTAAACAAATTCATGTACACTGGCGCTGGGAACCGAAAGATCAGCTGGCCCCAGTACACACCGCATTGTTGATTGCTTTACGTCTCTCTTGTGCAATGCGGAGGTCAAGTAAATACATGTCGCTGTCACTCAATGGCGTAGCAGGCGGAGTGTCATTGGTGGGTTGCGCTGACTCAGGGGATTGGCTTGGACGGAACGCGTTGTCTGAAATTGTTCCCAGAGACGTTTGAACAAAGCTTGATGGAGAATCGAAATCCCCTGCCCCAGAGAAATCGAGGAATTCCTGAAACGTCGGCCACTCGCCCGAAATTCATACAGCGTCCGTCTTATTGATTTTGTGATTCGAATCGAATAACAACTTCACTGCCCACACCCTGCAGGCGGGGTGGGCGATCAAAATGTGTTCACTGTCCGGGCATCCATGTGGGCTCTCGTTGGGGTATCTGTGCCCGTCCACTGTGGTCAATTGTTCTGAACAGCAGAGAGCCGGCATTCGTGGCCAGAGAATGGCCTGCTGATTGTGGTGCATAACGATGTCGGCCACGGGATGCAGTTTTAATTGCAGGTTGTCCACAACCCGTGTGTGGCTATGGCTTTCTCTGATTAGATAGGTGGGCCTCGTTTTAGTGGAGGGGTGAAAGTGCCCCCGGAAGTGGTGAAAGTGGTGGGCGCTGGGGTAGATAAGGCAAAAGTTTCGTGAACCCATTTGGCAACATGCCGTCCAAATAGCCGGGCGATGAGGTGCGGGAATAAGTGAGACACACAGACAACGACGTGATATTTACGCATCGTTCATCTGGCGGCGATGCTTCATCACCGTCGCCCACACAGCAGGAACTTTATAAGACCTACATGCGGAGCGACGTGTTGACACGTGATTTAAGGATAGCGTCGCCAGAAGGTAGGGTGTGTGGGATGCGATGAAGGAGGTAAGCAGCGGACGAGCTTTGCATTTATTACCCGTCCGTGTGCTCGCCATGAACCGGGCAATATCAATTATCTCCGCAAAGGCACAGAGTGGAGAGCGTTTTTTTTTTGTCCGCCCTTCCTTCCTGCGGCTTTGTTATGACTGCTTTTGGCTGCGGACTCGTTTTTATTGCCAAACGAGTGGCTGTGGCGAGGGCGAATCTCGACAGAATTGAATGAGTTAAGCGACAGGACGTGAGGGATTTCGTTTTACGACGGCAGTGTTGGGAAATTTTTTGCGCAGATAACGCCTGGACGTGTAATTAGCTGCTGCACGGGCGAGGAATGACTCATCAAACGGCACTTACGACCGTATTGCCATCATTAATGGTTGACCATGAAGCCGGGATGTTATGAGCTTGGCTGGATGAAAATGTCTCATTCGAACCGATGCTCACACAGAAGAGGGCTCAGCAAGGGATAAGCTCAACGTGTCTCAGTGCGAACTTCGTTTTTATGTCACTTACTTGACGAATTCCGGAGGTGGACGGGTGTTTATGGAAAACATCAATCACTCATATTTCATGGCATCGGCTTTGCAACACACCCTCAGCACACAGACAAGGTTAAGCTGTCGCACGAAGATAGCATAAAGATTTTCAATTTGGCGGATGTTGTGGTTTGTGTGCGCGAAGAAGCTTATCTCGTTTGTTTTTCTGTATCACGGCAACTGTATGTTTTTCTGTATCATGGCAACTGGATGTTCTGCAAAAGGTAGTATTCTTAAGGTTCCAGTACATTTGTTTAAATATCTGGCTTCTTGCGTCCTCTAAAGGACGCTGAAGATAATTTTTGCAACAGTTAGTTGTTGAAAATGGCTTATAGTTCCATTTGTTAATTTAGAATGCGTGTTTGGATGAGCATGAAGCCCCATTTCGCACCGTAAATAGTTCCGTGTTTTTTTTTTTGTAATTGTAGTACTCGTGGTCGCCATGGTGTAGTGGGTAGAGTGCGACGCTCATTCGCTGAAGGGTCTAGGTTCGACTCCCAGTTCAACACCAATTTTTCGAATATTTCACGGCACCACCTCTTTCGAGCTGCTGACAACACTCAAAGAGTAATAACTGTCTAAGAAAGCTTCTCAAATCTCGCCGTTCAGAGTCGGCAAAAAACTGTAGGTCCCTCCTACTCGTGAGAGAACAGTAGCGCGCACAACACGAGTAGTTGATGAGCAAGGTAGGCCCTGGTCCCCCTGTGGACTGTAGCGCCAACAATTAGTATTAGTACTGGGGTAGAGAAACAGTTTGTCTGACTTTTCACATTTCTCAAGAAGGATCGAATGTGCAGTAGTTCTGTTCGTATCAATAAGGAAGCAGTTCATACTTCATCAATTTGTTAGAAAACAAGTGAAAGCCTTCCTTCTCCAGCAGTATGAAGAACAGGGTCATATTTGTTCTGTTGGAGGTTGGGAAACATTGCACTGGAGCTTTCAGACTTGAAAACTGCTCCATTGTTTAAGCAAGTAGTAAGGTCTATTTCAAGGTGTTCCGAAGGAAAATCAGCAAGCGCTTTTCAAACTAAGGCAAGGGGTTTACACCTCCCACCACATCAGCACCTACACCCGCCACCAGACCCGAGGAAAGGCGGGACATTTACAGAGGCAGTGCTCTGCATGTATCATCGACTTCTCTACAGGCGTCACATAGGGTACCGACCCTATGCCTCAGCACGCCTAAGTGCTAAGCAAAAGTGACCTGTCCCGTTTGTATGCCAACAAGTCGTCTGTAGTCTTTTCAATTTAGAGTACGAAGAAAAGCCACGGATTTCTTGCTGACATTTGGGAGCGTGCACTTGGTCAGCCTACATTTTGTTGAGTTATGAGTCATGTTGAGAGGCAAAAATGCTCTCTAGCATCTGCAATCGCTTGGTTGAGAGGTTCGGTCTTCATCTTCTCCTCGCACTCGGAGGGTGGGATTTGAAGCCTCCCCCCCCCACCGTCAGAGCGTCATAATCCATTCATTCGATGTCGCCGAACCATTGTAGTTTTCGGTTTATTGCCTTTATCACCTTCCTTCTTCTCACAAACAGAACGAAAACTTAACGCGGGCTACATTATTTTACTGTTCTTACAATCTGCTCTTCCATTTGGTTTATTGTTAACTACTCGGCTCAGTATAGGTGTACGGGTACGACAAGCGACGGGTAGGACAAGAGTTGGGCAGGCCAAGCGTTGGGAAGGACCAGCATCGGGTAGGACAAGCATTTGGTGGGACAAGCGTTTGATTGGATAAGCGCCCGGTTAGACAAGCTTCTAACACAAGATTTGACGCTTTATACAGAGCTACATGTTTTCTTAAGTGTCGGGACAGGGCCAGCATAGGGTAGGACAAGAATTGGGTGGAACAAGCGTTTGATTGGATAAGCATCTGGTAAGACAAGCTTCTAACACAAGACTTGACGCGTTTTACAGAGCGTGTTTTCGTGTGTGTGAGCGTGTGAGTATTTTCTTGAGAAAGCTTCGCTTCAGTTACCTTATTGTTGGGTCACATCAGTCAAAGGCAGGAATACTTTGCAACAATATTCTATTGCCTTACTCAGCATAAACCACTTTTCTTAAACTTTCCCTGCGACTTGGGTCTAAATAACAGCCACAAGTGTAAACCGGTGAAAGGGTCTGTTGCATGGTTAAGCTGAAAGACGCACCTTTGGTCTTTCTCTTCGCTCTTCGTAATAGAATAGGGTCTCCATTAAGCGTCGGTTGCCTGTCATTGTGGATTTGGATTCCATCAGTGATTCCGTTGACAAAAATAGGTACAGGGTAGCTGGTATAATTTAAAACACGAAAATTCACTCATGAACATGAGCGGGTGTCGATATGACATGCATGAGTCTTTAGAGAGAAGGATGTTTAATTTGACGCAACATGATGTGTATTTGTACAGAAATTAATGTAAGGACTGAATGATCGCGCTAAATGTTGAACACCTGGTTGGTGTCAAAAACATCCGGGACTTGAGGAACTCAAAGAGGGTTAGTTCAGAAACTATTCTACGAAATCCGTTACCCGTCCGAAATGGTGGCGGATTAATAAATTCCAATGGATGGATGAGAATGCAAATTCCTCCTGTATTGGAAATAAAAATCAAGTAAGGGAATTTCAAAGAACTAGAACGAATGCGAAATCCCATAATTGCGTTCAATAATTTCCAATAATGCTGAATTTTGATTTGAGGATTTCACGCACCCTGGATTTGAGGATTTCGCGCACCCTGGATAGGAGGATTTCGCGCACCCTGGATGTGAGGATTTCGCGCACTCTGAATGTGAACATTTCAATTGTTTTCCTCAAAAACTCTGAAAAAACCTCTAACGCCGTGGTATGAAATCTGGCAATTATATACAAGAATCAACTTTCGCATCTTCGTTCATGGATATTCCGAAATACAAATCCATCTCCCCTCCCGAAGATTCGCATTTATAATCGTCTGTATAGGTACTAGGCACTAGGAAAGTAATCAATCCTGTCTTGCTTGCCCCTAGCCCTCATGTGCGTGTTTGAAAATGCAAGCACACTCACTGACGTGACCAATGACCCTAAAATGCGCCATAAGTCCACTTCAAAACAATTTAAAATGAAAAAAAAAAAAAAAACAATGGGCGGTGGAGCTGGTTAGGAAAAAATGAGGCGTAAAGGAGGGAACCTGTTAACCCCTTAAATTGAGTATTTCCAGGAAATTGTGTGAGGACTTCTAAACTCGGTTGAGTGAGATACAGCTAATATAACAGTTGGTTTTGTGGGCTAATGTTCCAGAAGTCTATTATAAATTAACGAGCTATGGACTTTTATTTGTGTGTGCCATCGACTATGCGACAGAGAAAAGAAGTCATTTGCAAAGAATATGCATCGATTGCTAGTTCGGGTATAAAGCATATATGGCACATATGGCGTGACCAGATATGCATAGGGAAGTAGTTGAGCAGATGGACTGGCGTGATTGTGTGTCCCAGGAAGGGGGTCAATAGGTCAAACTTGCAAATTGAATGAGATAATTGAACGAGTCCATACGTGGCGTACGAGCTTGACGGCTCGGTTCTAAAGGGCGCAAGCTAATTAATAAAACTGCTTTATTTCGTACTTTACTTTTCAATTCACACCCTAATTGGCTCGAACTGAAACCAAAATCACATTGATTTAATTCCTAGAGTTTCTTTTTGCCACATAGATAATTTTGCTGTTAACAACCCTTTTGACCGATTTGCGTCTCAGCTGTGTTAAAAATGTTCGATCCACGGTGGAATTTATACGTGGGAGGTGATTACTTTATATTTGACTCTTGTTGGAGCCCTCAACTGAACGTGAATTAATCACTTTTATATTCAATCATAATTCGTTACCGTACTACCAGCAGCTAGCAAAACGCCATGAAGAAGGTAACAAAACAGCAAAATCTCCAGAAACGGTACGGAAAGTGAAGGCTTGAACCGAGTGAGATCCTCGTTGGAGATGAATAAACGCGACTCGTGAGCACAATTTATCGTTCAGTAAAGCGGAGACTCAATCCACTGATGGTGCAATAAAAAGATAGTAACAGAAAATTACAGTCCAAAGAGCAAAGGAGTGTCAACGCTTTCACGAGTTGCTTTCACGAAGTACTGAGTTAACGAATGCGAGTTTTTCCGATGAGTCGCCATTTTTTTGAGAAATATATCAATGAGCATATTCACCGGTTTACTTGCCCAAGAGGTCCATCCAAAATTAACACCTACGGACGGTTACCAGAAAGTGGCAGTCCTGTTTGGTTTGAGCCACCATAAACGTTGATTTTCGCTGTAGGGTCGTGTGTTTAAAACGAGGTGTCTAACTAAATGTAACCATATGCCGCGAAACTGTCTGAGATGACTTAGCAAACAAATATATCGATCATTGAACAAGACAAGAATCGGCACCGTCTCACAAAGCGCCTTTCAGGCAAGATTGGTGGAAAAACAATGTTCCACATTCATTTCGTCAACACAATGGAAAGCCAATTCTCCGGATGAAAACACGTTTGATTTCTCTTTCTAGGATATTTTTAAGGTGAAGGTCCACACTAAAAAATACCGAAGTTTGAACCACCTCAGAGAGACACTTCTACGGGAAATGTCCAAAATACCGCAGAGCCACTTGAGTGCAGAGTGCGATGCTTTCTTTGATTGTCGCAAAACCATTACTCCCGCCAAAGGAAAACATATTGTGAACATGAAAGTTGATGTATTTTTCAACATTTTTGCTTTGTCGAAATAAATAGCAGTTTAGGAAATAGGAGTTTGAGTTTTGAGCTTGTACATTCGCGTCATGCCTTTTGAACAGATTTTTTTTAATTTTCAGAACAGTACATTGATGAAGCCTATTTGAATCTTCAGGTTGTTCAGGATTGTCGGAAGACCAGGTCCAATATCCAAAGGCTGCTTGTTGAGGGTTGAAGAAGTCTTAAAAAGTAAGTCATCGCCAGTAGGTTAATAATAATAATTGTTGGCGCTACAGTCCAAAGGGGGACCAGGGCCTAGCTTGCGCATTAACTACTCGTGTTGTGCGCGCTACTGTTCTCTCACGAGTAGAAGGGACCTACAGTTTTTTGCCGACTCCGAACTGCGAAATTTAAGAAGCTTTCTTAGACAGTTATTACTCTTTGAGTGTTGTCAGCAGCTCGAAAGAGGTGGTGCCGTGAAATATTAGAAAAATTGGTGTTGAACTGGGAGTCGAACCTAGACCCTTCGGCGTGTGAGCGTCGCACTCTACCCACTACGCCACGGCGACCACCGCCAGTAGGTTAGTCCGGTGTTAATCTCCATCAGGTGCACTATTTCACTCGGGGTCCTACATTCGAATTCGTCTTTTGAGCCTTTTCCTTTTTGTTGTTGTCGATTTGTTGATAAAACATCGAAAGTATTAGTTTATGAAAAGTGTTCTAAAGTCTGACGGTCACAATCCATATGTAAGGAAACCCGTAACATAATAGAATTTAAAAGAGGAAAGGTCGATTCAGGCGATTCATGCTTGTAACGATATGACTAAGGCAAGCAGTGGCTTGCAGTGTCTTTTTCTCTCTTTCACCCTTGCCAATAGTTCTTAAAGTTCGATTGATAAATTCATAAAGTTACCCTATGAGTTAAAAGGTGTAGCGAGTGGTGAAAGTTTTTTCTACATTCAGTGTCTTCTTTGCCGAAACTACCCACAGCTGTGAGCGAAAACTACCAATTTGTTTGGGATACCAATATGAGCAAACGTTTTTTAAGTTGGCAGGAGTGTTACCCACAGACGTTTGAACTATTGAAAAACACAGTTTCGAGATGTCACTTTTAAAAATATTGAAAAAAATTGAAACATAGAATGTATTGCTTCTACCGTGAGATTTCTTGGCGAAGATAAATAAGACATAAGATTGTGTCTTTAATAATGCAATGCCCGGCAAATAACTCACAATTGCTCACCCACATATCCACTTTTGTGCAGACAAACAGAATGCAGTTGTGCTCCCAATGCTCTAACTCGATAGTGGAGCAGTGGAAACGATTCACGAGCTTCTCCCGTGCCACTGTAGTTCACATATATGTTTGAAATTTCTGTCCATTTGATATTTAGAACCATGTATATGCTGACCGAACCCTGTATAAATTGTAAACTTTTACTTTAATTGCCTTTTCGCAGAAAAGGCGATATTTCAGTCTTTCCAAATAAGTGCTGAAAAGTTTTACTAGCCACATGCTATATATCACAACGCAAAGCAATTTTGTTACTGAAAGCAACCGGAGTGTGTATTGTGTACAAGCGTCTCTTTATCCTCTTGAATGTGTCCCTCTTTTGTTAAAACGGGATAAAGCTGGTCTCCCCCACGTGCACTTTTTTCCCAATCGAAAACATAATTTCATGATGTGCTTCAAAAGCAGCGCTTCGGGGTATGTCTCCGGTTCGTCTTTGGAAAATTTCAAAAGCCACGAAAGTCTATTTAATCAGGACAGAATTTAATCTTACAGGCTTGGGTTAACCAAGCGCAATTTGGACGCCTTAGGCAGGAGAATTCGGTTGAAGTGCCCCATAGCTCCGGTCCGATGTCAATAAGACAAAGTTCTTAAGCTCTATATACTTGTGGGTCCGTTGTCTGCATGTTACTGTAATTAAAGGCAATGAAAGCATTTAATCTGACCTTTCCCAAAAGCAACAATTCAATGGAATTTCATTGAATAGCTGGCTGACGAAAGGAACACCGCAAACAAAAGGACAATAGGACAGCTAGGTCAGGACGTCGATCCCTTAAAGAAATGAATACCAGCCCCGGGTGACCGGCATCAGCTACGAACACACACGGCTTGGCATTCATGATCTTGACAAGTGGTCAATCCCGGCAGAGGTCTTGTTTATTCATGGACCGGGTCCGTAGCTGCCACCTAAGACATGATTAAAATTCATTGCCAATTTGCCATTTAAACACCCGGAACGTGACAAAGTGTCCCCTAACGGCCGGACAGACGTACGGAAAAAAAGTGCGACCTCGCTGGTGAACCCCCGTAAAAATCAGATTTTATTGTCACCGCGTTTGAGTTTCTATTAGCCACAGCGAAATGAGCACTGGTCGACCTAATTACACTCCGGCTCAGACGCAAAATAAGTGCGGAGAGGGGAGTAGAGTGCCACTTTTTGCGTGTCGTCGCAATTAAAATCGTATTCACTTCCGCTGCTGCTCCTGCAAATACTCCCAAAGCCCCCTTTTCAGTGAGGTGGTGCTTTGTACGAGCCTAATTGCGCTGTTTTCCCAAATGGCGTCTGTATGTAGGGTTCGGCTGGGAGAAAGGGAGAACGTCCGCTCACGCAGAGCTTTGTCATTGTCAGTTAATTTAAAATCACCCAATCAACGTGATTAATTTATGCATTTCCATATTTTCCAG
The DNA here is from genome assembly GCA_955652365.1 of Eristalinus aeneus. Taxonomy (NCBI): domain Eukaryota; kingdom Metazoa; phylum Arthropoda; class Insecta; order Diptera; family Syrphidae; genus Eristalinus; species Eristalinus aeneus. The sequence goes on along the minus strand of OY019134.1, from coordinate 62,244,292 downwards.
CTGAACTGTTGTTGCCATCGTCGACAGGCGAATCCGAAAAAGTATACGCGCACAAAATCGAAAAACTTTGATTCTATGGAAAAATCGATAGAATTATTGTCCCGCATAAAGCGGATGGGAATCCTTTTTTCGGTGCAATATGCGAAAGGGAAGCGAACCGTATTTAAATATTTTCCCCCCTATTTTCCCAGGAAGCGATAAAAAAAAACAAACTTCTCTGTAACAAATTTTCTTCGATTTCATGGGTGATTTTATTTTTTTAGGCAAATAAATGACGAGCTCGATTTTGTATCGAAAACATTACGCTCCGCAGGGGTTTGGGTCTCAATCGGAAGCGGTAATAAGCACGAGTTGGTAGAAAATTTTGTGCGAATTATATATCGGCAGCAGTTGGTGTCGGAGTTCAACTTTGTTTTTCGAATTTTTGATTAAATGAGGATTTAACTTTTCGTTTGTGATTATTGTTTGTTGAGCTGAACGAGGGCTTGACGCAAATATAGATTAGCGCCGATTGGGAGAGCATCTGTTTGCGATTGAATTAAATTTGTTTTGACTTTATTATAATTTGTGATGGAAACTTTTTGATGAGATGTCGTTGGAATGTTGAACTGAAAATGTTGCGCCCGTTTGACGAAAGGGATCATCAGTGTGCTTGTCAAAAAACACACTCAGATTTGTCCATGAAGCGCAAAGCAAAGCACGTTTAATTAAAACTCAAATTTTGAAATGGATGCTAGCCACTAATGAGTTGACAAGTCTCTTATGTAACCAATAATCTCCAGTGTTGATTTAAAAACAAATGACGTCGTTAATTGCATGAAGAACAAATAACATACCACCGCGAACGAACGTAGTTTAGCATTGTATTAAAGCGGGCATCACACTGGCAGACATTGAAAGAGGAAAGGTTGATGTGGAATTTGTAACTGCAAAAAGTTGGCACCACAGTCGGCGACAGAAAAAACGTGATGTGGGTGTGGTTTTTGTAACTTTGACTTGAATTCGTAAATTGAACCCAAGTCACACTTGACCCGTATGTTCAAAGTAAACAATGCTTACAGGCCTTCAGGGTGTAACTGGTGTTATGAGGGGTTTCGAATTTAAAATCCTTAGCAAGATTGTGGTTAAATTTTTCTTACGCGGAAGGTTCACATTTTAAATTCCGCTAATATTAAAGACGCCCTTAGTTCGAGTTTATATGTATTATATATAATATATAATATAATATATATGTATATTATATAATATATATGTATATTATATAATATATATGTATTTTTTTCTAAATTCAAATTCGGATTTAAACTGTAGGTTTCTTGCACTCTTGAGAACCCCCAGGAAATGCAGCGCAAGTGGTTGTTGTAGAACACACAACTGAAGTTTTACCGAATAAGACTGGTTTTAATAAACTAGAGGTATGCTTGGCAGGAGTGCAGGTAATAATAATTGTTGGCGCTATAGTCCAAAGGGGGACCAGGGCCTAGCTTGCTCATCAACTACTCGTGTTGTGCGCGCTACTGTTCTCTCACGAGTAGAAGGGACCTACAGTTTTTTGCCGACTCCGAACGGCGAAATTTGAGAAGCTTTCATAGACAGTTATTACTCTTTGAGTGTTGTCAGCAGCTCGAAAGAGGTAGTGCCGTGAAAAATTCGAAAAATTGGTGTTGAGCTGGGAATCGAACCGACACCCATCGGCGTGTGAGCGTCGCACTCTACCTACTACGCCACGGCACCAGGAGTGCAGGTAGAGGAAGCTTTTCCGAATCAAGACTCAGCAAGCAATTTCCTTTCAGGTACAGAAATTTGAATGTATTCAAAGGCAAAGAAGTTGGGTGCCGTACAAGTTGAAATCGAGAGATGCCGAAAGGCTATTTCTCATCTCGAAACTTCCTTTTGAAAGACATCCAAGGAAGAGGATCTTGCTCTCGATTGTGACTGAAAGTGAAATGTGTATATTCTACGATAACATCAAGAAGAAAAGAATACTTGGCAAGGCCTGTTGAACCGGTTCCATCATTGTCTACATCGACCTCAATGGAAAACCCGAACGGTTCATGTGGGTGTGGTGTACTATGAGCTACCAAAAGCAGGTGAAATCATTGATAGGAAATGTTACCGACTACAACTAATGCGTTTGAGCCGTGTACTGCTGAAAGCCCAGAAACGATTAAAAGGCACGACATAGTGATTTTGCGGATGAAATATATATCTGAAAGCGCGGAAACGGAGGGTCTCACCCCGCCTGCAATGTTCTCCGGACCTTTAACTTGCTCTTTTCGGAGGACGCAAAGTAAATTTTGAGTTGCCGGCTATGGTCTATTGAAGAAACCGAAGAATGGATATATGGTTGGATCTAATCCAGAGAGGACTCATTTCAAAGAGCTTCTATCAGAGAGATAAGAAAAAAATAGTCGCTTTTGCCAGACAATTATCGGCCTAAGCGTCCTCTGTTTCTTTGTACCAATGGCTCAGACTCGAAAACTTTTCGGGTCGGAGTAGTGATGTCCATACGCTTTATGTCCTAGCCGTCTTAAGAGTTGTATCCGAAGACGCTTGACCAGGCGCATGTCGCTACACAGCCTATGGACTACGTTGTTGAATCCGCTCCTCCAAATGCAAGACTTTTCTCTCGAAAAGCCAAAAGTATTCCCCATCCGCTTATTTTATTTTATAACATTTGCATTCATGTCTAGTTGGCAAATCATTATGGAGCAGTACGCACTGAAACAGCGTTTGAAAGTTATTCAAATTTCTTTCTTGGCGGTTAGTCTCCCCACCTTGAAGAGGAAAAATCATTTCATTTCTGACTAATTTTTGTTTATTCACAAACTTTGCCAAAAAAACAAAATATGCATTATGGGGCTGGCAGCAGTCCTTACGAACCAACGGGTCATCATTACATCCCGCCAAAGTCACTGCTTGGTGTGGATGCCATGTTGAGGATATGTAAATCGTCACGTTTTAGTGAATGGAAATCAAATATCGCAACATGAAAAGTGATCTTTTGGCCTCAATTTCAAAGTGGTTTCAGACCTGGCCAGAAAGTGGTTTCAACATGTCGGCGTTGAATATGTTGCAATTGATTTACTGATGGTGAACCCGACTAGACTATATTTTTGGGGTACGGGAAGCCATTGGTCGATACCAACAAGCGGGCAACGATAGAGGAGGTCAAAACCAATGTGGAATGTAAATTGAATGGAATTTCGTTCAATTTATGGAAAGAATTGGTCGAAAATAGTATTCAATAACTGGTCACCTGCAAATGTGCCTGTGGCGGTCATGCGTTGGATATTGAATACCATACATAATTGCCACTTAATGGCTTAAAACGCATAAAAGTTTTTTTCTGGGATTCCTAACTTCATTTGATGATGAAGAATGCCCATCAATTCACCCTCAAGCCCTCTTTCGGACGTACAGTCAAATTCAGAGACTCGTTCTTTAGCCGCACTACACGAATCTGGAATGCTTTTCCCAGCTCGATTTTTCCTCCTCATTGCAATCCACAGGCATTTAAAAGCAATGTGCATCGGTACCTCCTCTCCCTCTCTTCCTCTATACCTTCGGCCCGTGCTGTGACTTGATCCGGTCACTTAAGGGTACTCGCAACCCCTTTTGCACGCGTCAATTATAAAAAAAAAAATATAGCAAAATATAAAAGAAAAATTTAGATGGAATGAGTGTAGACCGCGAAATTTGAAATTCTACCTTCACCTTATTTCCTGAACAGTCCTCGTATCGACTGTTTTGTCAGCATTTGTGAATTGAAATTAGAACTTTCGTAATTAGTAACAGTGTCAGTTGTCCGCTTATTCATTGCGTGCGATGTACATAGTTCCAGGTATACTTTTCGAGAACATTTTTTTCCACTGGTTGGGCAGTAATAGCAAAAAAAAAAAAACAAAATATTGAAAAGAAGAACTCTTATGAGAGAGTTATATGCAGAAATTCTTCTTCTTTTTCACAAAAAATCCGAAATTCTTTTTGTTTGTTCTTCATCTCTTTTGTACTTATTTTTCAAAAATTTGGAATATAATTTAATATAAAAAAAAGATTAAAAACTTTATTATATTACAAACTCATTGTTTAGTTCATGATCTGGATCTGGTTCATTTATCCAGACTACAGTATGTCACAAGCAAAAATAAATTTATGAAGCTAAGCGACCATATTCCTTTAGTAAATAGGAATCGCTTTAAAGATTTCTTCACTTGTAATATCAGTTTTTTCCAATTCTCCTGCCATCAATTTTATGAAACTTTATAAGAAGGGACTGCTCTAAGTTGAACTTTCAACTTGCAATTGCTTCCTTCTCCATCAAAGACAAACATGACATATAGTTGCCCTCTGTAATAACACTCACCTTATCTCGTTTTGTGAGTCCTTGTTTTTCCTTCTGACAAAATGTCTTCCTTTTCATTTGTGTGAAGAATGAAAAAGGAAACTGCGTAGCAAGCAATTTCTCTTCCCATTCTCGTCCCATCGCCATGACCCCATCTTCACTGAAAATGTGTCAAATTCGCGTAAAATCATTGCCTTCGGGTGGCAACTTAACTTAAAGTCGTTTCAGACCAAACCATACAAAAAGAGTCAACTGTCAAATTTATTATTTGGAATTTAATTCCCATCCCATTCCCTCGCACGAAGACTGCTCGTCCTCGCGCTTCGGTATCTCCTTTAAGATACTTAAAGTTTTCAATAACTTTTGTGTTAGGAAATTTTTTGCATTCGTCTCCATTAAACTGAAGAGCTTCGTGCGCCCGTGGGCACTTTTGTGTACTTTACGGAATTTTTATGTGCTCTTGAATCGGCCGTAGGTAACACGGAAATGAAAGTTATTTTTTGTTGATACATAGTTGGAATTTCAAGTTTTTTCCTTTTTAAGTATTTGTGCATGTTTGTTTTAAAATTTTTTGAAGAGTGGTGTGCCACCAGGAATCTGGGGAAGTTACTTTGTGTGAAGCACAGCATGTGTGGAAGTAGATTTTTGTGTTGGACTTTAAATGAAAAGCGAATGAGTCGCAATGAATTGAACTGACACCAACAGACTGCCAGGGCGATATTGGAAGCTTTAGTAGGCGACATGGTGGGCTGTGAATACTGTTCGTTATTGCAGTGGACGAACAGCGAGCACGTCTGCCTGCTTCACAGATAACGTCAAATTAAAAATAGAAATCACTTAAAATGGAATGGCACACATCTCATGAGAGTTCAACTCCGCAAAATATGACAAAAAGTTAGAAAACATAAACAAATGATAATAAATGGAAAACAAATAATTTGTTGCGGCTGAGGGCAACAAAAACGGTCAAAGCAATCTCTCCTTCCACCGACTAAAAAGGGTGTGGGTCAAAATCAAACATCGGTGTTGGCGATTTGTCTTTCTCTCTCTCGAAAAAGACAAAAAAAACATGATTTCCATTGTCCCATAATTTGTTATCAGTTGTTATCCTCTGCGCCCAAGTTCAACAAACTTCTTTCTAAAAACATCAAAGGTTTCGTTGAAACCCCCATTTAGTTCATAGCATGAGTCCATCAGTATCACGGTTGGTGTGTCTTTCATTGAAAATTAACGGTGAGAGTCAAAGCGCCCCACCCCTTCATCTACAAAAATAAATAACAGAGGACAGTGCCCAAAACACGGTTATCAATGTAAGCACACTTTTGTGCAGTGACCGAGATACAACGCCCGCATAAAAGAATTACTTTCCAATCAAGGACAGAGGACATGCGAGAAATACAACTCAGAGCGCAACCAAAACAACTGATAGCTATAATGAGCTTAACCAGCAAGTAAGCAAAAGATAAATCATTTCACCAAACGGTCCTTCACTGTTGTGAACAATGGTGGCACACATGGACAGCCGGTGGGGGTCTGTTTTCGCAATATCCACCCATCGAACAGTGAGGGCGGTACGGGGAGACCTTTATTCCTATTTCCATTCTAATCGGATTACTGTTACTACAACTTCCACGTCCTTGTTGTGGACAAGGACATATCTCATCCAGTGAATTGTGGAGCTTTCTGTCGCTAATCCCACCTTACGTCCACAGACTGACAACGACGGGAGAAAAGTACTCGTGTCTGTGAAGCGCTGTGAAACAGGAGCGATATATTTGCTTCGATTGCCTTTGTAAGATTAGGTTGTTCTCAGGCAGTTCCTTAGCTTCTGCAGGCGGAGGAGGCGGTGGCGCCAATGAAACTTTGCTCTTTGATAAATGAAAATGATTTTGATTAAAAGTAGACAATCGTGTCTGGTTGAGAAAGTGATTGGTTCGCATATTGGTTTGCTGTTAGGATTGGAAAATGGGCACGGATAATTAGGAACATACATCATCATCTGGGGGTTTGCTAAATAAGTCAACAACCCACATTTATTATTAATGCGTCGGAAGCGGAAGGAGAAGATTAGAAATTAGAAAGGCTTTGTTAAACAGGAAAAAGCTACAAGAAGATTAGTGAAGTTATTTGAACTGAGTTTAGTTGATGCAAGTCAATGAGGTTTCGGTTTGAGTGTTTTTTTTAGAAGTCTAAAACTTTAAAGTAAAATAAAATAAAAATAGCTTTTATAAATTGACATACAGTTTGCTTTATTTGATAGAAAATTTTCTGGCATTGTATCTTAAATTTCATTATCGGTATAGCCTACACTGGCGATCCATTTTTCGATGACGTTTTTGACCATTTATTTACGTGTATTGGGAACAAGGCGCCGAATGTCATCAGGGTAATTGGCATAGAACAGAGATAACATTTCTCCAAAGAAAATAGACCAGCGATGTAAAATTGCACGATCTTGGAAAACTATGCGGTTACCAAACGTTTTCTACAACAAACCAATTGTGGCCGTCCTGTTAAAACTACTACTGCATACCATGGTCGTACAATTTTTTAAAAGTAAAAGTCAGTAAACATGATTCTACAGTTGTCCCCATTCACTCTTACTTTCTGGCCAGCATTTTTTTCTGAGAAGTACGGAGCAGTTAACTTGTTATAGATGTAAACTGAGTCTCAATGCCCGCAATGGACATAATGGGTAGAATGCGACCTTCACACGACGAAGTTCTAGGTTTGATTTAACGCCTCGTGTTTTTCATGACACCACATCTTTCGATCTGCCGACTTCGAGCGGAGAAGTTTGAAAATGTCTCTCAAACTTTACCCTTCGGAGGCAGCAAAAACCTGTAGATCCTGTACTGTAGGCCTTTAAGGCACTGTAGTGCACACAACAGGAGTAGTTGACGAGTAAGCAAGCCTGATTCTCTTGTGCACTGTCGCTATAACTGTGTGTCAACATATTTTGTCGATGTTACAAGTCAACAAATAGTGAGCTACAGTGATGAACGAAGTTCGCCCATAAAAACTGGGAGCTACATCAATCTTAAAAAGAGCCTATTTCCCGAATGTACACTTTCTTTGGAATTCTTTTCATCTTAAAATTATGAAATCAAACTGAAAAAAGAGCACTTAACTGGCCGCCAGTTAACGGGCCACCAGTTGTATGTCTCCAAAAACTTCTTTTAGACTTCTCAGCCGTTGCTGCAATGTTTTCACTCCGCGACTACGGTAAAGGGAGTTAACAATTAGCGATTGGAAAAGCAATCCCAAAGCCGAGGTAGACGAAGTCCTTAACTACCTCGAAGTTTCTGCTGCCTAGTGTGACGCTCCGTCCGAGACGTCGATGTTGTGTGTCCTTCCTTGAGGACAGCATGTACTTCGTTTTGCCCTCATTTACCACTGAATCCATTTTAGCCGCTTCCGCTTCAAGGCCAGCAAACGCCTCATTGACGGCTCGCTGTGTTGGTCCAATCACGTCAATGTCATCAGCGTAAGCTAGCAATTGAAATGACTTCTGGAAGATCGTGCCTCTGGTGTTGACTTGTGAGTTACGCACGATCTTCTCGAGGATGGTGTTAAAGAAGTCACATGACAGTGCGTCGCCTTGGCTAAAACCTTTTTTGACATTGAAGGTCTCGGTGAGTTCGGTACCGACCTTGACGGAGCAGCGAGAGTTCTCCATCGTCATCCTACACAATCTGACGAGTTTGGTAGGAATGCCAAAACTAGACATGGCACTGTATAGCTCGTCTCTATGCACACTGTGATATGCAGCCTTGAAATCGACGAATAGGTGTTGAGTGTCAATTTGCATTTCTTGGGTCTTTTCCAGGATCTGCCGTAATGTGAAGATCTGGTCTATTGTGGACTTCCCTGGCCTGAAACCACACTGATAGGGACCTATCAGGTCATGGACAAATGCTTTCAGACGCTCACACAATACGGCAGAGAGGATCTGGTATGCGATGTTCAGGAGACTAATCCCTCTTTAGTTGGCGCAGTCAAAGGGGCCTCCTTTCTTGTGGACCGGGCAAACGACGCTCAGATTCCACTCATCGGGCATGCTTTCCTGCGACCATATCTTAAGGATGAGCTGGTGCATGCGCCCAACCAGGTCATCTTCAGCTGCTTTAAATAGTTCTGCGGACAGTCCGTCCGCTCCAGCAGCTTTGTTCGGATTCAGCTTGGATATTGCTATCTTCACCTCGTCTAAGTCGGGGGCACGGAATGCTTGTCTATCATATCTAATTTTACGTGGTGAGGAGTTAACCTCACACACAACCCACAGACTGGTAGGCCAGGCCCATTATTGTAACCCTCGGGCAGAGGGGCTCGTTGAATACATTGGCGTCGTCTCGCTCGAAGGTAGTTCTCTAGATAGGATCCTAGAGAAACGCGGCCAACGTGCCCTTCGATAATCGAAAGGATGTGTCTCCGCGAACTCTTCAAGCTCCACCAGCTCGTTCGGGAACTGAATAACTGCGGCCAGACCATAGTGATCACTGTCGTACTCCACCGTTGTCAGACAATTCCTAGTGCGAATGTCTACGTCTCGTAGTGTCAGTCGTCTGTCTATTAGCATTCGATCTAAATAAGACCCACTTCTGGGAAAGGACGGTCTATCGGTTGCAAGCAAATTCAGCTTGAACTCAATAAAGTGACGCGCCATCCACTTAAAGAGTGAATTTCCCCTCGGATTTGGAACAGAATTACCCCATTCCTCGTGCCTCGCGTTCAAATCTCCGGCGATGACAAAATAGTTCTCCTCTGAGCAAAGCCGAAGCTTTCGAAAGAGTGTCTCGAGCTCTGAGATAAAATTTGCGGACTGAGGTGCATCTGATGCATAGACCGCGACTACGTACAGTTTCCTTCCACCTTGGAGGGAAATACACGCAATCGAAGCCTCTAGCACGCCGAAGGTTCGCACCTCACCGCAATACACGATCTTATGGCGTAAGCCTTTTTTAATGAAGAGAGCGACCCCGCCCGCCTGTGTGGCGCGGGGGCGGTCTCTTCGAATGACTGTATAGTCTTTGTACCTGAGTACGTGCTTCCGGTTTAGCTTGGTTTCGCTAACCATCAACACATCAGGTTTATGGGACTCTAAAAGGTGAAGCAAGGTCAACCTTCTCTCGATCCTGGCGGTGAATGTAAATTCACTCGAAGGTCTCCAGCAGCTGGCGTATCCATTTTTATGGATACGCACCTGACCCAGCGGGTCTCGACGAAAGGACTCGCTCCATTCGCATCAAACGCTCTTCAAATCGTTCAATCTTAGTCATCATTGTTGACACAAGATTGAACAATTCGGGAATTCCCATATTTGGGGCCCCTACCGGTGTCGGCGTTACTGCCGGCAATGTCTGTTGTGCCGGTCGCCCACCTGACGCCATCTGGGCGTAGGAGATGGCCAGAGTAACAGGTGTGGCTGGAGTTCTTGGCATTGGCCTTGAATCCGCCGCTTTATTTCTTTTTCGAGGATCTTTCTTAAGCAACTCTTTGTGGAGTTGCTTGACCTTTGGACAGCCCCTATAGCTAGATGGATGTCCACCAGCACCACAGTGCACGCACTTAAGGCGCGCCCTGTCCTCAACTTTCCCCTCTCCAAGGGGACACTGCGCAGACAGATGCATCCCTGCGCATTTGCCGCAACGAGGCTGCTTGTTGCAGTTCGCCGCCGCATGGCCAAAGGACTGGCATCTTGCGCAGAGAAGCATCTGTTTCGTCCTCCTGAGTCTCTCCCAGGAGACCTCCTGTTTATTGAGGAGCTTAATGCCCCTCAAACATTTCAGTTTGCTCCCTGGAGATACCGGCGGTGTTCTGGAGCGGACAGTGGAAAAGCGACGAACCGCCACAAACTCCACGCCTTCTACCTTCAATTTTTGAAGAGCCTTCAAAACGCTCTCCGGCTCAGTGAACGCAGCCAATCCCCTAAGAAGGACGGTGTGTACCTTCTCACTTTTTAGGGTGAATGTGGTAAACTCCACCCCAGCTGTCGTCAGAGAATTCTTGATGTTTTTAAAGCTGTCCTCTGTTAAGCAGTGGACAGCTTGTTTTTCATTTCCCCTATTTTTGATAAAAAAGTCTTCCCCCACAGATAACTCACATACCTGAAGAGTATCTGCGGTTTCCATACCGCAGATGTTTATCGGCGGCACCCTCTGTTTTGTTTTTGGTTTCTGCTGTTGCTGGTGTTTCTGCCGCTGCTGTTGTTGTCACTGCTTCTGTTGTTTGTTGCTGCTGCTGTTGTTCTTGCTGCTGCACTTGTTGTTGCTGCTGCTGTTGCTGCTGATGTTGTTGCTGCTGTTGTTGTTGTTTTTTCTGCTGCTGCTGGTGTTTCTGCTGCTGCTGTTGTTGTTGCTGCTGCTGTGCCCGTTTAGCTTCGAGCTTTTGTTGGAGGGCTTTAATGAACTCCTCCAGCTCATTTTTTGTTTGATTTTCTCTGCTAGCTCTTTTTCAGCGGCAGCAAGTTCATCAGCTTCAGAGAAAGCCTGCTTGGCATAGCGATTTTTTTTATCGCTTTAAGTTTGCTCTATAAGCTGCTTTTTTGCAGCTTCACTGAGTTTGAGTTGCCGGTCAAACAATGATTGTTTCGTCTTGAGGGTCTTTTTCCGTTTTGCACCGCTTATGCTCTCGCAGTCGGAAACGTCTTTTGTAGATATGGAGGAATCTTCCTCTATATCTACACATTCACGAATCACTTCACTTATTGTTTTTTCCGTTCCCATTTCTGGGAAATTCCGGATTTTCGAGTTTTAAAATATTTTTTTTTATATTTTTATTTTTTTTTTTGTTAAAAAACAATTTTTTTCTCGTCGAAATTGCTGTTTGTTTTCTCGGTTGCTACGGTAACCACACACTACAGCCGAAATACGTCTTTTCGTATTGAATATTTACAGCTCGCCATGTTGAGCGCAATCTACGACGTTACCTCGCGTGCACAGGCCCATGGCCCCCCAGTAGTAGGCAATTGAGTAATAATGCCCTCTCTCGAAGGACTAAGCTCGCCTTATATAACAGCTTGATCATCCCAGTCCTGCTTTATGGCGCGGAATCTCGCGAAATGACGTAAGCAAAGGCAGATGAGAAATCCCTTATTCTTTTGAAGAGAGGTTTTGAGTGCGGTTTCTGGTCCTGTTTGCGTTGATGGCATCTGGAGGAGAAGATTTTATGACGAACTCTATGGGCTGTACAGCGACATGCGCCTGGTCAAGCGTTTACGGATACAACGCTTAAGATGCCTAGGCCATGTAGAGCGTATGGACACCACTGCTCCGGCCCGAAAAGTCTTTGAATTCGTGCCATTGGGACAACGCAACAGAGAACGACCTAGACTAAAGTGGCGCACACATGTGGAGAAGGGCCTCAACCAATGTGGAGTGCGCAACTGGAGACAGCTGGCAGAAGATCGTGTGTGCTGGAGAGGCATGTGGGTTGAGGCCAAGGTCCACCCCGGACTGTAGACTGACTGTAGAAGAAGAAGAAGAAGAAGAACCTACAAAAAAGGATAAATGCAATGTTTAAAAAACATGTTTCTGCCTCTAATTGAAACTGCATTTATCTTAATTTTGCCTTACTTAAGGCAGTTGATTATTTAATTGGATCAATTCATGAAATCGTGCGCTGAAGCTAAAATTTCACACAACTCCTTAAAGTGTTCGATCATTTCGAACAATGATTGTGACCAAACATAAGAGTTTTTGGTTTACTTTTCATAAAATTGATATTTATGAACAGTTTGCTTTTGAATTGGAAATTAAATAATTAAAGCTTTTTGGGGGTATTACAGATCTTAAAAATTTCATGTAAGCAACTTTTAAAACCGTGGCTGCCGTGGCGTAGTGTGTAAAGTGCGACACTCACACGCACAAGGTCCAGGTTAGATTTCCGGCTGAACACTTCCAATTTTTCATGGCACCACTCAAAGAGTAATAACTGTCAAGCAAAAGCTTCTCAAACATCGCCGTTCGCTATCGGTAAGAAACTGTAAGTCCCTTCTACTCGAGAGAGAACAGTAGCGCGCACAACACGAGTAGTTGATGAACAAACTAGGCTCTGGTCCCTTGTGGACTGTCGCGCCATAAAATTATTATTAATTTCTAAAAGCCATGTGAGTTAAGAATTGTAGATATACCTTAAAGAGTTGGTTTCGTAGATTTCAAGTAGTAAACGTGGCAAGCAAATGACAGGTTTTTGAAATGAATGTAGTTGATCCACTTGAACTTCGGTAGCAAACATATCTGTTAGTTCTTGCTACCTTTCTCTGTAGCTCTGTCTCTTTCCTCCGCTTTCTTCCACTGCTTTGAGTACGTCAACATTAAGTGCAACTACAAGGGCTTTCTTTGTGTCATTATACGTAACGAGTCCAAGTAAGTGCTTTGTAATATATATTCTCAAACCCTTGCCCAGTTCTTATCTTTTCACCCTGAATCAGACTGAATTCGATAACAGACCTTCGATTTTCATAAAATTTCACATCCTGTAAATGTTGGGGTGATTTTTTCCCTCAGGGTTCGAGTTATTTTAAATCAAGTTGTGATCCAAACAAAATTCTATTTACTGCATTTCCGAACACATCATTCTTGCCATGGAAAAAACTAATTTTTCACTGGAGCTGTCACAATGTTGCGACAACTCTCCTGGAAAGTAACGAGAATCTGATTTATGGGACAGCGAACTTATGAAAGCTCGCTAATACGATGTCAAACTTTGGACTTCGTTTACCCAACTCATTGTCAGTTTCAGTCACTGGTTCATGGGGGAATTCAATTCGTCTCTGGCGTCTATGCAATTTCCGCAGCAATTGACCTGCTTACAACTTCATCCACCTGCAGGCAGACCGAAACAAAGCCAAACCATTCCCGCACCATGACATACCACACGATCTGCACCGCAACCGTATCAATTTGAATAATTCATTTACCGATTACCGCGAATTTTGTAATTCATTTCAAAACTGGAACAAAACTCCTGTCGATAAAGTCTGAAAACCGTTGTGCTGAGCTTGTCGGTGCCAGAAGGCCCACACAGCCGGGCGGGGACGGTGTGTGGGCAAGTCAACCCCCCAGCCACACATTGTGTGTTTGTACATTTTTCGATGTTTATTTACCCATTCGGGCAGTTCTATTGGCGGAATTCCAATTAATTTTGTTCGGTGTGTGCTCAACATGACACTTTGGCGAGCAGAGTTATTTACACAGCAGTCGTCCGGAAACGTGATACGAGCCGCTTCCGTCCGATGGATGATAACGACGCACGGTACCGCCTGGTGGAATGTGGGCGCGAAATATTCTCAAATTCGATTGCCTTCTCCTGTGTTAATTAACACCTAGGATGGGTGGTGGCAAGTTTTTCAGAACGTCGCCTGCCCACACTGGCCAGACCTGTGTGCTGCCGATTTGACTGCATGCCCTCGATGTTGGGCATTTTCACCGAGTTCTCGATTTGAAATCCGATTAAAGTGAAATCTGGAGAACGATAACCAGCCACACTCGATAGAATCGCAAGTGTACAAGATACCCTCTGAGTGCAGTGTGGGTCGTGAGTTAATATGAGGACCTGTGAACCGGAAAGTAAACCTTCTCCAAGAGTAATAGAGGCAGACATTTTTTGATGAGTAAGCGACGTCGCCGTGAGATCACGAGTTGTCTTGGCTAATACTCTCGGCGCGCGCTGAAAGGTGAGTGGGTTTTCTCCCTTCAATGGCGTCTCGTTTGATGCTACTCATTGGATGTCGGCGCGACGACACTTGGTGTGGGTACGCATAAAATTAAGACATCCCGCTTGGATAATTCATAGGTCGTTAGCCGAGAGCGATGGTTTGTGCACCTTTGTGAGGCAAGTAAAAATAGCATTACTGTACCCCGTCAGAGGATTATGGTGATTGCGTGCCAGCCTGTTACAGGGCGTTTGACGATCCATTTGCGTTTAATTTGATGTTCGCCTCGACATGGGAATGAGGTGGCGTCTCGACGCTTATTCATTTGCAAAAATCAACTGGCGGTTTGTGGGAGTCTGAACTTTAACGTAGTTTTAAATTAAATGGCAGGCAATTATACTGCCATCATTGGAGCGGGGAGATGAGTGAGTGGATTCGCACGCCGTCAAGCCAATGGGCAATAAATTCATTAGCGGTATAAGTGGGTGTGTGTATTGTATCGAACGTGGAAAAGTGGAAAATGATACGGGAAAGAGTATGCGGATCGTAATTGCAATGCGTGTTAATGCCGCATTGCCGCAGTGTTACGCTTTAAAGTGAAACTTGAAAAAGTGAAGCTTTAAACACTGGAAGTCAATTCTTCTTCCGTATAAGGACTTTAATGTAAACTTCCTTTTTGCCTAGTCTGTTTATATTTAATGCATAAAATGATAAAATATATGGTCCTGTCCGCAAGGAAGGCGAATGGAGAAATATCCAACCGAAGCTCTATGTGCTGTACGAAGATGTAGTTCAAAAGGCAAAAATCGTTTGACTACAGTGGCTCGGCCACATTGAACGAATGGCTAAGGAGGTCTTCAAATCCCAGCCTCCGGGTTCGCGAAGGAGACGAAGGCCGAACCTCCGGTATAGAGACCAAGTGATTATGGACGCTAGAGAGCTTGGTCTTGACAACTGAAAGCAGTGGCCCATTACGGTTAAGAATGAAAGGAATCGATGGCTCCCGCTCAGACTCTTCGTGGGTCGCTGGCTTAGCTTCTAAAATTGGAGCCCCACTTTTCCTCCTAGTTTTGTTTGGTTTATATGTCGCAGTCACGTTCGTCATACATGGCGCAGTTGATGTTGGTCTTCGTTTCGATCGAACACCTAAAGTCCACTGAATAATCTTCCACTGTTCCTGAGTGAAGTCTCACGAAAGTTTGTGCAAGTAAGGCACATTTTCTTCCATTTGATTGCAGTTTATACTTTTCATTAAGTGCCAAAGAAACTCACCTAGTGATAGACAGAAAAGCCCATTAACTGCTGCTCTTCTTAACTTACTGGTCACCGATATCGTGAATATCTTTCCATCCCCCTGGAACACGTTTTTGACTTCTTGAGCCCCACAGAAAAATTTCGTCGAGAAAGCCGTATTGCAGCCTTCGGAATGGATTCTGGGAGGACCGAGGTCACATTCTTCACTGTTCGTCGTTTCTGAACTCAATTCTCTGATCTTCTACACTGAGCTTAAGCGCTGGAGACTCCTTTCATTGTCTATTATATAAGATGCTATTTAGCACTCATGTTTTCCACTTCATTCAGATTCTCTTTGTCCGATTATTTGTCAGGTTCCGCCTTATTTGCATCGTTGTCCTCAAATAATTTGTCGTAGATCAAAAACTTCTAAGCAATCGGGCTCAATCTTTGGTTCATTTGAAGCCGTGTTTCTTTAACTTTTTCTGGAGTCCTTCTCTCTGAACTTGGATATCTCCGGTTCAGTCTAACGCTCAATATAGTGGATCGGAGACAACGGTCTGAGCTGTTTTTTTATATCAAAATTGACTGGTTTTGACCCTGGACTGTCTGAAACTGAAGAGATCCTGTACTTTGTCCACTCTCTAAGAGAACATTTCTAGAGGTTAGCTGCTGTAGGTGAAGTTTTTGTCGGCTTCGCAACACTAGGGGGAATTGGACAGACTTCGATTCCTAACTGGTACTCAGAGAGCGGCAGAGATGTTCGAAAGGTTTAGTTCCTAACTAAATTGGAGTGAGTGTCCCTAAAGGATAATCTCATTTGGTACTTGGGCACATGAAGCGTCTTGTCTTGCGGCTACCACTCTTTGGAAAATGGACTTCGTGATATCCGCTAAGGCAGGTGATCACGTTAATCCAAATCCTATATCTGTTACTGTTTGTGTTGATTAAAGAAGAAAGTTAAGCTCTATATAATGTATGATGGCAAGCCAACAGAGTACTTCCCATGGCGATTCCATGCAAATTATGTGGCAAATAAAGTTCCAGCTGGAAAAGTCTTCGAAGAAAAAGACAGTAGGACAGCTTAACAGAGAATATCTGCATCTTACAAGAGGCAACAGAAGATTTTTGTATCTTAGCTGAGGAACATAAGTGGGAATCTACCTTAATCAACTTAGCATGCGGAACCGGAGATGGCGGGTAAAATTCTGAATTAACCCACCCACAAAAAAAAATCGTATCGCCCCTCAAAAATTATTTTTATGAAACGTAAACAATGTGCAAGTTCTGTGTGCTATGTCCACGTGCCAGTTGCATGCCATCACTCCCTCAAACTGAAACAAATTCCCAACACACCCAAAACCCAGCTTGTCCAGCGTAAGGTAGCCAGATTAGTGCAAAGAGAAAAAAACCGTTTCCCTAGCACAAACAATAGTCCGTGAGTAAATAAATATTTCCCATCAAAAACATGAAAGTACTCCCTCGCCGGCCCAAACCAACTGGATCAGGAACGAACAAAAGTTCTGCTTTCCCAAAATCAATAGGGATGTGCTCAAATATTTGTTTATGAATTATTGCCGAGTCTATTTGCGGATGTGAAATCCGAAAGCAAACGACGGAAAAATAAAATCCGCGATTCACTGGACGTGCACACAATATTCGAGCGTCCACCGCAAAGTAAACAGTTTTCCGTTAACGCTGCAAAACAATAATCACATGCAAAGGTGAATGACAACTTCGCTGCCGCAGCTATCCTTTCGAAACTATTTTTAAAGAGGATGCATGAGGATGGGAAGCATTGCGTTAAATAAACAGGACCTCAAGTCCTCAATGTCTCAGTGGTCACGCGGCGCCATGCATTTTGGAGATTGGCGCGCGTAGGCCTCGCTCGACTCAGTCAACTGAGAAATTGATTCATCGTGTCATTAAGTCGTCATTGGTTTATGGGATTTAGTACGCTTCCTCGCTGACGAGGGGAGTGCTTTCAGCAGATTGTCAAGAGAGTATTCTTAGGCAACCGCACGGGATTTGAATGGGGCAGGCATGTATGGAAGTTTATTTGGCGTTGACTCGTACTGGTTTGAGGGATTTGGGATTTGGGCACACACGCGTAACTTTGTGGGAAATGGAAATTGAATATGGCACCAGAAGGGTTCTAAAGGCTCAACAAGTGCCTGTGAAACAATTTCAAGGTTTCACGTGGCATCAAATTTCACAGCATCTTCGGATGAAATTTTGTGAACTCTTCCCGCAGTTGAATGTGGCAACCGAGACCCGCTTCAGGTTGATTTATGTGTACTCGCGAAAATTGGAAGGTTTTCGCTTTCTCTACACATCGGGGGGAATATTAATTTGGAATTCTGTGAAAGTTGTAGATATTTTTCTCGTGGCAAATGTTTCCCAAGAATTTAATTAAAGCTTTCGGCAAGATATCATGCATTTTTTATTGTTTGGAAGTTGAAGTTGCTTTTAGCGAGTTTTCATGAAATTCAAAAGTGAAAATGAATTCATTCCTCCTCAATGCATATCGCTCATTTTATGCCTGAATGCGTTTGTTGGTGCAAATTTGATTGAAGAGTTATATGGTGGAAAATTTCTTCTATTTTATAAAGTCTGGGGCAGACTTTAGCCTCCACCAGTATTCCTCTCCATTTCGCACGATCTCCTGACAGCTATTTTAATTTACGCACTCCAAGTTGGTTGAGGTGCTTCTGTGCGCCATCTCAGCCTTGGCCGTTACCGGCTGTGTTGTCCCAGTGGCTCGGATTCCAGTTTTTGTTTGGGTCGGAGCAGTAGTGTCCAAACGCTTTGCATTGACTATCCAAGCGTTATATTTGAAGACGCTTGACCAGGCGCATGCCGCCGTACAGCACATTGAGTTCGTGGTTGAATCTTCTTCTCCAAATGCCATCAACGCAATAATAATTATAACTTTATGACGCGACAGTCCACAGGGAGACCAGGGCCTAGCTTGCTCATCAAAAACCCGGGTTGTGCGAGCTACTGTAGAAGGGACCTACATTTTCTGCCGACTTCGAACGGCGAAGTTTGAAAATCTCTTTCGTGGACAATTAATACTCTGTAAGTGTTGTCAGCAGCTTGAAAGAGATGGTGACGTCAAAAGTTCGAGGTGTTCAGCTAGGAATCGAACCGAGGGCTTTGGTATGTGAGCGTCGCACTCTACCCACTACGCCACGGCAACCGCACAAACAAAACAAAAATTGCCTGCAGAATTTTTTCTAGGAAGAACTAAGGGTTTCCTCAATTGCTTTTAGTTCAATTATAATAATTGATGGCGCTACAGTCCACAGGGAGACCAGGCGTCGCACTCTAACCACTACGCCACGGCGGCCACAACCGCTTTTAGTTACGTCCAGAATTTCACGCCATAAAGCAGGACTGAGAAAATCAAGCTGTTACACAAAGCCGGCTTAGTCTTTCGAGAGAGCGTTCTATTTAAGTGCTTCTTAAGCACACAGGAACGGAAATCGGCAAAAGGGATTGTGCGCCTGATTTCGGTGCTGGTCCTATTGTCCGAATTCATAGCGCTCACTGTCCTTGACTACCACGAAGTTTCTGCTGCCTAGTGTGACACCCTTTCCCAGTAGTCGATATTCTTCCTTGATGACAGCATGTGCTTTATTTTGTCCTAGTTTACCGACACATCCATTCTAATGGAATCCGCCAACAAACACCTTTTCTGCAGTTGCATATACCTCGTCATATTTGGGAATGTATGACATTAACTGGTATTGCAACGATCAGATCTTGATTGAATAGTTAAATACCGAATTCTGTTCACCAGTCATGCACATGCGAGGAGGGTTTTTTTTTTAAACTATGATTTCTGATTATGGAAACGCGGCCCTAGGAATTTCAAAACTTTTTTTTTGGAATTTAACAGAATAAAGTGATTCTTTCTTTGCACTTGGTTAAGCCAGTAAAACTTGTAGAGTGATTTTTTTGAAGAAGTGTTAGAAGGTATGCGTCAGGAACTTGTTGAGTTTTCCTCGAGGTCCATGTTTTGTATTTAAAATGTGTCTATTTGAAATAAACGTAAAAAATATAACAGTTCCCACCGCAAACGTCCACCCGTTTTGCATCCGTCGAAAGAAGCTTCTAGTCAAGGTCTGGAGAATTTGGCGGGTGGAGTAAGACCAAATTCCGTATTTTCTAGTAGGTTTGATCGCTCCAACTACGTTGTCTGAGCGTAATCGTATTGCAAAATCACCTCGTCATGCCTTTCGGTCGTTTCCGGTGTGCACTGTTCAAAGGCATAAGTCAAAGTCGATAATGTTTCCCATCAATGGTCGTTAGGTTTTAGTAGCTCATGGTACACCACACCCATCTGGTCCCACCGTATGCAAAGCATAAAATTAGACGGTGAATTTGTTTGTTTTTCCTCGATGTTGACGATGATGGAGCGGGTTCACCAGGCCTTGCATAGTACTTGTTTTTCTTCGGGTGATTACATTTATTCACTAGTCATAACTTCTTTTTCTTCTTCGGATGGCGCTTCAGTCCGGGGTGGACCTGGGGCTCAACCAACATGCCTATCCAGCTAGCACGATCTCTTGCCAGCTGCCTCCAATTGCAGCTCCAACTCCAAGTTGGTTGAGGTCCTTTTCCACTTGTGTGCGCCATCTCAGTCTAGGACGTCCTCTGTTGCGTTGTCCCTGTGTTTCGGATTCGAAAACTCTTCGGGTCGGAACAGTGCTGTCCATACGCTCTACATGGCCTAGCCACCTTAAGCGTTGTATCCGTAGACGCTTGACTAGGCTCATGCCGCCGTACAGCCCATACAGTTCGTGGTTGAATCTTCTCCTCCAGATGCCATCAACGCAAACAGGACCAAAAATCGCACGCAGAACTTTTCTCTCGAAGAGACCAATATCTTCCTCATCCGCTCTTAGAAGCGTCCAGGTTTCTGCGCCGTAAAGCAGGACTGGGATGATCAAGGTGTTGTACAAAATCACTTTGGTCGTTCGGGAGAGGGCTTTGTTACTTAATTGCCTCTTAAGCCCAAACAAACAGCGATTGGCAAGAGTGGTTCTGCATTTGATTTCGGTACTGATGATGTCGTCCCTATTCAACGCGGAGCCGAGATAGACGAAGTCCTTGACTACCTCGAAGTGTCTGCTGCCCATAGTGACGCTCTGTCCGAGACGTCGATTCTTTGCGTCCTTCTTCGATGATAGTATATACTTCGTTTTGCCCTCGTTTACCACCAGTCCCACTTCAGCCGCTTCCGCTTCGATGCTAGCAAACGCCTCATTGACAGCACGCTGGGTTCGGCCGATCACGTCAATGTCATCCGCATAAGCTAGCAGTTGAACGGACTTGTGAAAGATCATGCCTCTGATGTTGACGTGTGACTTCCGCACGATCCTCTCAAGAATGATCAAGAATGAGTCGCATGTCAGTGCGTCGCCTTGTCTAAATCCTTTTTTGACATCGAAGGTCTCGGTGAGTTCGCTACCGACCTTGACGGAGCAGCGAGAGCTCTTCATCGTAATCCTACACAATCTGACGAGTTTCGTAGGGATGCCAAAACTAGACATGGCACTTTGTAGCTCGTCTCTATGCACGCTGTCATACGCGGCCTTGAAATCGACGAATGGATGGTGGGTGTCGATTTGTACTTTTTGGGACTTCTCCAGGATCTGCCGCAGTGTGAAGATCTGGTCAATTGTGAACTTCCCCGGCCTGAAACCACACTGATAAGGACCTATCAGGTTGTTGACGAACGGTTTCAGGCGCTCACACAGTACGGTTAAGGACACTGATCCCTCGGTAAATTTCATAAAAAATAAATTCACTAGTCATAACCCGGTGTAAAATTCCATCCTTCATTATGAACGGCATCCAATTTCCTTGATTTAAATAAATCTAAATTTCCTTGTTTGCTGACTTACTCCCAACGATTCTGTGAATCCGCTTTGCGTTTAGCATGGATCTTGATTCAGTACGGCCTCCTATGTTTTGGACTGGCTAAGGCTCTCTTTGTCCTCTGCGCTAAAATCTTTAGTTTTGAAGCATCTGCCAAACCACTTGCTGTTTGATTTATCGGTCACAGCAAATTCATCTTAAACTTCTACAGGCAATGGGGCCCAACTGCAGTTTTCCATCATTAAATAAAAACTTCCCGCAAGTCCTTTTTATATCAGACGAATTCAGGCATTTTCAAAGAACAATATTATCGTCTAAAACAGACGCTAATGCTCACCAATCATTGTTGATAAATGTCCAACCTTTCCAGAGGAGTAGATAATCACTTCCAAGATGGGACACAACTTGCAGGTGGTGCCATCTACTGGAAACGGTCGGAATTTATTTCTATTCCCCATACATACAGGGTTCTATTAAATATGACTTTTTTACATGGCTTGGAGCACTTTTATACAGATTTTCAATTATTCAGCGAAAACATTGGCCAAGTGATTTTTATTGGTTTTTCCTTTGTTTTTTTGGTGTTGAAAACATTTTGCAGGGACTTAATGGAATGGTGGATTCAGGCTTTGGATTATGCAACGGATGCATCAAGCGAGGCGCCATCCATTTGTCCTGATGTTTCAAAAATGTGTGAAGTGCAGCGCAGTGTTGATGGTAGACAACTTCCCCTCTGCTTGCCAATGTCTGTGACTTTTTTTTGGTGATTATTTTATTAAAGAACCGTTCACAATGGAGAACTGACTTGACAGTGCGAGTTGCACATTTAACATCCACACACCCGGAGGCTATTCTATGTGATGTTCACCCAAAGCATTCCTACTGTACATCGAACGCATTGCACAATACAAGAAACATCACACGGCGTGTCTCTTTAAATATTTTGCCCACATTTAAATTCGTTCTTCGTAAGAAACGTAGCTTGATGTGGCACCTTTCACGCTCTTGTTCGTGGAAAACGATTCTGCAACCGTGTGTTACTGCTGCTTCGAAATACTTTCAGGGGGAGGATGTGAGTTCAAAAGAACGAATAGAAATGTTTTCGTTTCAAAAGAAATTCAGCAGTTTTTGCTACTTGCAATAAATCTCTTGCAGAAATGTCCTACGTCCTTGTCCCTACGCATCAAGTGTTATTGGCACTGCTCACTTCTGTCGGCGCAGTGTTGGGCATAAGAATCTGCCTCTAATGATTATGTTTATGCCTATTTGCCCTTTCCAAGAATCTCTTTTGCTCATTGCTTGTCCTACCTGACGAGTTCCTTGGAAATTTCTAAAGACGTGTCTGAAACGTTACTGACAATCAATCCATGAGACTGTCCTCTGCAGCTTTCATCAACAGCGTGGTTAAAGCTGCCGTTGTGCAAGATATCGCAAACAAACGCGCGCTTTCGAAGAAATGATCGATGTCGACGGGCCCCAGTTTCTCCGTAAATCTAACCGAATGCTCGTTCACGCGTATAATCGCATTCCACTCTGCAAAAGGATGTTCAACAGAAAATACAATAAATTCCCCGATCATCGAAGTGGCAGCTTTAGAAGTTCATTGCCTCAACTGACTGCAAGCAGTCACTTAATTTATCGTTGTTTTTACTGCTGGCTGATAGCGATTGTGATTCAATATGTCCATGAATCATAAAACCAAGCAGGGAGCGTCTTCATCGACTCCTGACAACTATAAAGTTCTAAATTTTAAACCCATTCACTTGCATCCTGGATGACTGTTTAATTATTTCAGCTCCCTCGTAAAACAACGGGAGGGGGGTGTCAAAGGGAAAGACGATTGGATTCGAATTTTACTGGTTCAAAGATAATTAAACTTTATTGCATCCCTAGGAAGAGCTGGAAAACTATGTCAAAGTTTCGCAACATAAAATCCGTTACCAGCTCATGAATTCACAAACCTTGCTTTTTAGACAATCAACACAGTTCCGGCTGGTGGAGGAAGAGGGGATGACAGTGAGGGCGTGCGCTGCTTTGCGTAGTGCTCTGTGAGATGTAAGCGAATGCGGGGGTTAACTATTTTCTCCTTAATGAGGCCTTGTAGCCATTGTTGACTAGTTGAATGCGGGCTTAAACATTCATTGGGTACGAGAGAATAGGCTGAATGATGGTGGTTATCCGTGGATAAACCTGCAATTCCATGAGCTGCCATTAATGACTTTTAATTTGAAGTAGGTAGTTTTTGTGGTATGTGACTAGTGTTGCAGTAATGGCGAGGGGATGGGTTTGTTTTTGGAAAATACCTTTCAATTAGTGAATGGTTCGTTGTATTACATTGAACGAAATGTGTTTTACGCGCAACACGACAGCAACACAAAGCAGTTGTCTGAGTTGAATACGGTGTTATTGGGAAAGTTCAAAAGAATTGGTGTTGTGTGGAAGTTATATTTGTAGGATTCGGGAAATAAAATGCACATTTAAGCTCGAATTCCAAAGAATATTATTTATTTAATTGTTATTTAATTGCGGTTGGCGACGACTGGCGTTGGTGACGGCTCGACGACTACTCCTCCTCTCTTCTCTATATTCCCCGTTTATGCCCGTAGGTTATCCGTTCGTTAAGCGTATGCGTGTGTACGTCTGATCGTTCGTGTTCGTCTTGCATTCGTCCATTTTCTGTGTATGCGTTCGTATAATTTCGTCTCACTCTCGCCTTGGCCGCCCGACCTAATCTGTTGTTTCGTCACCTGATTTCAATTAATCAATCAATCAATCTTTATTCTTCAATGTGAAAAAGTAATTTTACAATTTGTTTGAGACTCGGCTTGCACAGTCGCGTGATTTCTATGTCGTTGTAGGGTAAGATCAATTTGTTCGGCTCCTCCAATTCCTGCCGTTACTTCTTACAACAGTGGAATAACTTTGACATGACGACGATGATGGCGTGTCGTTTAAATTGTGCACCACAGATGAGAAGTTCCCTTTCATTTTGCATCGATCTTTCAAATCTCAAGATTTGAAAGAACGTATAAACTTCTCGCAAAGAGGGGAAGGAGTTGTGGAATAAAGTTGTGGTAGAGATTTATCGTCATGTGTATTCCCGCCTAAAGAAATGGCAGAAGGAAACCTCATGAAGCTCGTTGTCACAGAAAATGAAATACGTTTGGTTTTCCTCCATCTTTAAAGCAGACCTGCAATCTACTTCTCTCTCTCTCTCTCTCTTCGAAAATAAAGATCCAGAAACGCACTACCAATTACCAAAACGCAATGCCCTTAAACAGTCAATGTTGACACTTTATTTGATTACTTTGCTCCTGAACAAGGAGACTGAGACAGATGAATATCCTCAAGGACTTCATCCAGCTCGTCTGTGATGCCGGGCGACTTCAATGCGATTACAGTAACTTAAGCAAATTGAAATATGTATGTCTGAAAACAGTGAAAGTCCCTTGAAGGCCATCGATCAGCTAAGTATCGGCAAACGCACGCCATTCGAATTAAATTTCCATAATCTGCTGACATAGACAACCATCGCAAGCAGACGTTTGTTATTTAAACAGTTAATTGCGAAACAAATCCGAAACGAATTGTCTTCGTATTTTTCCCTTACGATTAACTATCCGTCTCTCAATTACAATCTCTTCTAACAAAGCAACACCACTTCGCAAAACAATAGAATAGCAAAATCTAATTTGTCTCATTGAACTGGGAGCGTGTATCCTTAAGGCTCTTATTTAGTATTCGGGATTTCGCCTTAGATGGTCCTTTGGCAATTTATCATGACACCACAATCCTCCCGGAAACTTTTCCGGCTGTCATTCAGCGGATCCTTTTCTAGTTTTGTGGTTTTTCTTTTCACTTCGACGTATCACAGGGTACGACTTCCATAGGATGGTGGGGAACTTTAATTATACCCCCTAATAAGACATGTAGAGTATCAAAAGTTTTAGCCGCCCAACACGTGCGCTACTTAGTTACCGCCAAGCGCTCAATAACCAAACGATGAGATGCGAGAAAATGTCTTCACATCAGTAAGTAGATTATGTTTCACGGATACTTGGGAGCGAGGTCGAGAGGTTGGCAGGCTGGCACTGAACCACTTCTGCTGTAACCACTTCTGCTGTTCTTTCACGTGACGCTGACTTTGTGTGTCTGAACTTGAGTGACTACAGGAAGGCAGCTAGGCGTGAAGGACGGAATTGAGTTCTATTGAATTCAATTAAGAGGGAGCGCGGTGCATTTGCGGGCACTTGAACGTGACACAGTTTGCCATCGCCATCATTGCCCCTGACGACTGTGTCGCTTGTGCACTGTGCGCGCAGGGATTTCGGTTGGTCACGATGCCATCATAGATGAACATGTATTCGTATTGGGATGTAGCTGCCCCTGCTCCGTCAGAGATAGAGAAACGACCGTTTTAGGAGCACAGTGAATGCACATGTAGAAAGGAAGACTTACGAATGGCGTTTATCATTTGGTCAGCGTTTCAATGAAATTTAGGAAATAAACTTTTTTCTTTGGGAGAAGTGTAGAACGTTTAATGCTCGGTTCTGTCACACAGGGCGATTCAGAACATCTTTGTGTTTAATTTTCACATTTGAGTTTATTGCAATTATGAGATGTCAAAATAAGTGATTGACAAAATCTTTTCAAAATTATTTGTTGGTAAAATATGTGTTTTCTATAAATTTGCTGAATAGCTGAATTGATTTTCTTTCGATATGTGACTGAATTGATTTTCTTTCGATAAGAGATCATTCAAAGATTGACGTGACTTCAAAAAATATCCAAAAAAATAACAAAAATATCGGTTTTTGGATTTGCTGAATAGCTAAATTTCTGTTAAGAGTTTATGTGTGATGCAATTCAGTTAAGCCGCGGTGAGTGTGTAATATCTATTGAATTGACTTAATTGATTTGATTTGTCATTACAGACCTAAAGTTTAAATTTAACTCCACGCAACATGCCATAAACCAAACAAATTGTAAGTTTTCAGATTTGCTGAATAGCTGAATTCTTGTTAAGGGTTTCAAATTCAAGGTGATAGCTCACGTTTGATGCAATTTAGCCAGGATGAATTTATCACACCACGTTGTTCAAAATAAATTTCTAATAATATACAATATGTTTCCTTCAGTTTTGTTAAATAGCTGAAATGATCTACTTTAAGTCATTTGGGAAAACAGATCATTAAAGTATTTAGGTGACTCCAATAATTATACCATCAGTTGAAAAATGACGGGTTTTTGAAGTTGCTGAATAGCTGAATTTCTGTTAAGAGTTGCAAATTCAAGTTAATTTGTAGTACATTTTAATTTAGGATCACAATAAATAATAATGTTCTGTTAAGTTTAATATAATCCGTAAATATGCTGAATAGCTGTATTGACTTAATTTAAGTTTTGTGGCATTACACATTCCTTTAGTATTGTGGTGACTTCAAATCATTTCTTATCAGTTTAAGAATAACGTGTTTTCGCCTTTGCTGAATAGCTGAAGTAAAGATTACACAGGAGTTCACTTTGCAGTTTTGACACTATAGCTGGACAGAAAATAAAATAGAATTGAATTGTTAGAAGTTCTCACTTTGGTGAACTCGTAAGCAGCTTATTCAAAACAATTGCATTTTCAAACAAAACGAAGCAGAATTTCACGGCAATCGTCATTTGAATTGTTCAAGCAAAGTATTCAAGACAAATGTGCATTTTCATTTCAGTCGTCATTTGAATTTTGCAAGCTGAGCAGTGGACATGAAACTATATGAAGAAGATACAACTTTTTTCTTCCTGAAAGAATCCCCATTTGAAATTAAACGCGTGACTGATTCATCTCATATTTACACCTGGACTGTTCAATTTTCAGACAAGAAGAAGTACACACGACGTGCATGATAGTCCATTCAATATAAAACCAGCTTAAGTGGTCATAATTTTTTTTTGTCTTCAACATACTACAGTCTTTCAAGTTTACATAATTTTCATGGCACCCTGCACGTTACCCTGATCCTGCCCACGTTTCACGACATTCTGCCCACAGATGCACTCCGCTGCACTCCGTTGCAAACCACTCATACTCGTTTTTATCTATTCACTCAGTTTTCAGATTCCCACGCCATTCCCTCGACTTTAAGCATAACAAAGTACCTCAACCCAGTTGGTTGTTGTATATGTTTTGTTTATTGTTGTTTTTTTTTTAATTTTTAAGTGGAAACGGAAAACGGAACTGTTGCATGCTCAGAAAAAAAAACGAAACTTTTCCGTTCTGTGAACTAATTTCTTAATGGCCAAGCAAATAATGTTGCAGTGTATATTAAAAGCCACGCAGCCACTCACCTGTGAGCTCATTATTTCGTTGCCTGTCATTTCCAAGGAAGGATTTTCGTTTTGTTTTATTTCACAAGGTTTTCTGTGGTTTGCCGCTTGAGGAAGTAAGTTGAAATTGAACATTCGTAACGTCCTCAATTGCCGCACCCTCAACTGCAACTGCAGGCGAGTCTTGTTGGTCTTGTTGTTTCACTCCGAATAAATGTGAATCAGGGGCGTACCATGTTTCATTGACATTAATTTAATATTTTTCTGGCTCTGGTTCTGGTTTGTTTCATTTTGAATAGCGCACTAACGCAGGACTCTCTAGATGAGCGGTGGGCGGTCGGAAGTTGCTGCACCTGTCTGAGATGCTAACCAGATTCATTTTTCACATCGGGGGAAGGTTTTCGTTGTCAGGGGGAGTTTTTCATTTTTCTTCGAAAATGTAGCGGGAGGATATTTTTCGTCGCAATTGGAATATTAAGTGGAAGACGGACTGTGGCTATCTTGTCTCGTGGTTATGGCAGTGTTTGGAGTTTTCCGAAGAAGATTTTTGCCAGACCAATATTTTCAGCCTAGTTTTCTTACTCGCGAGTGTCAAAACATTGAATGCTCTGCGTTCGTCCAAAGAAATCAAGACTGCGTTCAAAGGTAAACGGTTGAAACAAAATTTCCTTGACAGAAGGGAAGTATCCTTCATTTTTGTCTATAGTGCTGAAAGACGTTATTCGCCTTCTTCTACAATTTGATACATCACTCAAGGAGTGGAATATATTTCTCAAACAATTCAAACACCAAAACATCAAATTTACCCGCATCGCTTTAAGGAACCGACCGTCACTTTCCTGTTTTCCTCAAAGGAGAGAAAGGGTTTATCTTTGAAGCAGGGTGTTGTGCAAATTAATATACGCGCTACCGAGAAATCCCTTCTGAGCATTGTTTGCTCATTTCCTTTGCCGCACACTGCTTTCCATTCTATTGGACAAATTAAAAGAGACACCCAACAATCCACAATCATTCAACGTCGCCTAAACAAATTCAAGGCTGAGCGTCATTGTATTGTCCACTCCGGGTCAGTGTTTCTACTTCTCGGGATGCCTGCAACAAAACAATGTGCTTGAGTGGGTGAACTTTTCCCTCTATGAACAAAAGCCCACTATGAGTAATGAAAAGTCCCAGACGTAGGTCCAGGAAGTTATTGTGTGCAGGAAGCCTTTATGTGTCTGTTTGCTATTGTTGCATCCCTCCTTAATGAAAATCGCTATGCAGGCCTGTTCTGCAGGCCTCTTCAACATGCCATGAGGTCTACGTTAAAGGGCTATGTGGTGGGGCGTTTTGGGCCTACCCATGTCTAGACTGAATTTTACCACAAATTCCGGCACGCGAATACCCGTCCCAAACAACGAACAATTTCAATAAAAGTCGATTAGCTCCTGGCTATGTTGGATCTGGCACAGAGACGATGTCCCTTATGAAGATTTCACTAGAAACTGTGAAGTGGTCACTTCCAGACGGTCACTGCACTGCGACCTCATAGACATATTGACATATAACTGGTGATGTCTTTTTGGGATCCTGGTGTGAGCGCGGTTCTTCGTGGAAAAATTTATTGCAAAACTTAAAAAGGGGTTTTGCACAGAATTGTTATACTCTTTACTGGTGAGAGAAGCGAATTGATTTTTGCAAAATTTTTCGCTATAGTCAGTCTTCCTGGAATTGGGAACATCATTCAGTGGCCAACGTGGCGTAGTGGGTAGAGTGCGACGCTCACACGCCGAAGGGTGTAGGTTCCGATTCCCAGCTCAACACCAATTTTTTGAACTTTTCACCTCACCACCTCTTTCGAGCTGCTGACAACACTCAATGAGTAATAACTGTCTAAGAAAGCTTCTCAAATTTCGCCGTTCGAAGACGGCAAAAAACTGTAGGTCCCTTCTACTCGTGAGAGAACAGTAGCGCGAACAACACGAGCCGTTGATGAGCAAGCTAGGCCCAGGTCCCCCTTTGGACTGTAGCGCCAACAATTATTATTATTTAGGCGTAGGGCTTAGAATTGCGTAGACTGTCTCATCTTAAACATTTAATCCGTTCCTATCCGACGCATATCGGTTTTTCACATACACAAGTGGAGAAGAACCTCAACCAAATTGGAGTGCGCAACTGGAGATAGCTGGCGAAAGATCATGCTGGCTGGAAAGGCATGTTGGTTGAGGCCCAGGTCCATTCCGGACTGTAGCCCCACAAGAAGAAGTGTCATCTTAAATGGAAAATGACAAGACATAGAGATAAAAAAGGACTATGTGGAGGACTGTGTGAATTTGGACAACCATCGCATCCTCGAGAGGAAAAAATGTTCTTTAACATACATTTTGTGATCAAAACCTTTCCCCTTCTTTTATTTTCTTCTTCTTATGGCGCCCCAGTCCAAGGTGGATCTGGGCCTCAACCAACATGTCTCTCCAGGACTAAAAACCGCACGCAAAACTTTTCTCTTGAAAAGACTAAGGGCTTCTTTATTCGCCTTGGGAAACGTCCACGTTTCCGCGCCATAGAGTAGGACTGGGATGGTCAGGCTGTCATATAAACGAGCTTTGTCCTTCGAGAGAGAGCCTTTTTACTCAATTGCTTCTTGAGCCCAAAGAAACAGCGATTGACAAGAGTGATTCTGCGTTTGATTCCGGTACTGATGTTGATGTTTCTGTTTGGATTAAGTTCGAAGTTTCGAATGCCAGCAAACGCCTCAGTGACAGCTAACTGGGTTCGTCCAATCACGTCAATGTCATCAACGTGAGCTAGCAATTGAACTGACTTTTGGAAGATCGTGTCTTTGGTGTTGACTTGTGAGTTACGCACGATCTTCTCGAGGATGACGTTAAAGAAGTCACATGACAGTGCGTCGCCTTTTCTAAAATCTTTTTTGAATCGGTGAGTTTGTTACCGACCTTGATGGAGCAACGAGAGTTTTCCATCGTCATCCTACACAATCTGACGAGTTTGGTAGGAATGCCAAAACTAGACATGGCACGGTGTAGCTCGTCTCTTTGCACACTGTCATATGAAGCCTTAAAATCGACGAAATGGTGGTGAGTCTTGATTTGCACTTCGTGGGGCTTTTCCATGATATGCTGTAATATGAAAACCTTGTCTATTATGGAGTTTCCTGGTCTGAAACCACACTGATCAGGTTATGGATAAACGGTTTCAGACGCTCACACAATACGGCAGAGAGGATTTTGTGGGCAATGTTAAGAAGACTAACCTTTCGATAATTGGCGCCGACAAAGGGGTCTCCTTTCTTGTGGACCGGGCAAACGACGCTGAGATTCCATTCATCGGGCATGCTATCTTCCGACTATATCTTACCGATGACTTGGTGCCTGCGCCCAACCAGGTCATCTCCAGCTGTTTTAATTAGTTCTGCGGACAGTCCGTCCACTCCAGCAGTTTTGTTCGACTTCAGCTTGGATATTGCTATCTTCACCTCGTCTAAGTCGGGGGGCGGAATTCTTGTCTATCATCGTCCGAATTGAGTAGAACCGTCATCGCCGTTAAGGAGTCTGCAGAAATGATCCTTACAGATTCTCAGCACAATTTGTGGTAGAGTCGCAGCTACCACAAATTGTCCATTTTCAGCGCAGTACACACGCAGACAATGTCTTATTAAGGTAATTGGCACGCGCTAATGGGTTTGTTCGGTACCCTTGAGCAACCAAAATTGAGTCGCAGCATGGACCAAAGGTATGGAAAAAGAGAGGGAAGGGAAGTTCCGGTGTACATTGGTTTTAAATGTGGGGGGAAAGTTGAGATGAAAAGAGCATTGCATATTCGTGTGCTGCGGCTGAAGAACGAGTCTCTAAACTTAAATGCCCGACCTAAGGTGGGCTTAATGGTGAACGGGTGGGCATTCCTAGCTAGACGAGTATTGCGGGTAAATTCTTGAAGAGGAAATATGCAGCTGGCTAAATCATTAGAGCATTTTTATGAAAATAATGATAAAAGAGTGATAAAGATGAAACTTTTCGTCGTTGTTGTAGTAAGTCGATTGACTTCGCAGCATTATTATTACCGATAAGTTTTATAGCTCGCTGCTGAATTCTATCTAGCATCAGACCAGATGGGAGCGTTATACTCTATATACGCCTTATTTATTGTTGTCAGATCAAAAGGGGTGAAATATTCGCTTTGAGAGACCTAAATATTCCGCTGCATTGTGGGCGATCTCGAATATGTGGTCGTTAGTGTTGAGTTGATACACACATCAAGGGTGGAAAGTCGTACGGTTTCGACAAAGCAATAGCCTTTAATGGATAATAGTTGGTAAGTTTGGAATCGCTTGAGTGACAGTTGCATTAAATTCGACTCTATTTTTTGTACCCCAATCAATTTTGCTATCGAGATCGGAATTTAGTGAGCTTAACATACGCTGCCGTCTCAAGTCTATGGATCGCAAAGTTGGACAATTCCTTTTGAAACGTGTCTAACGTTATCTACATATACATACAGCACTTTGTAAAATAATACCGTCATGTTCGACTTTGTCACTATTTTGCTAATAACTTTTTCCCTACTGTCATGCAAACGCGTCATATTGTCTGTACAACATCCTTGTTCTTTCACATGATTAATTTTGTCATGAAGAACTTCTACGAATAAAGACTGATTTAGTCGTTCATCATTATTTTTATGGTTAATGAATATACTAGTCATTAATCGCTTGTATGAAGGAACTAATGGCTAATTTAGTCATTAGTCATTATTTGACTAAAATTCGCCCAACACTATAAGGAACGAATACGAAAAGCTAAGGGTTCGAAGGAGTGAATTGGATTAGAAGTGAGGAGTGATGATCTCCTGCATTTATAAAAATGAGGAAGAAAGTCGCAGACAAAACGGATCCCTGCGAAACAGCAGCATTAATTTGGTGAATATCAGACTTAAGCCCATCCAATACAACTTGAATTGAATGGTTCCAAAGGTAATTTCCAATTCATTGAAGAACAGATTCATCGACGCCAAAATCACGCATTTGCGATGAGAGAGCTTGATGGCAGACTCGGTAAAATGCTTTTGAAAGATCAAGCGTAACGAACTTGCTTTTCCTACATTGCAAAGATTGGTTTCATTTTTCAGTGAGATAAGTCTGAGTACAACGGTCTCTATGTACAAAAAGATTATCTGATTTGTGGCAATCATATCCTCATGTAGGATTTGCAAAAACAATCCAATCAAGATATCTGTCAGTTTTTTTCACAATTCACTTGATTGCATTGGCCCGACAAGGGTACAAAGTAATTTGTTTTCAAAAGATGGCGCCACCTTCTAGTTGTGGTTGATCTTGGAAGCAATTACCTACTTCATTGGAAAGGTGCGAAATTTTTCAACAATAAATAGCGAGCTTTTATTTTTAACAACAAAATTGTTTTTCGCTTCTTCGCTAATGTCCGCAGTTGCTTAAATAATCAGCTGTCGCCGGAAGATTTGATATTCATATTTTTTTGATATTTGATTTAATCGATTGGGGAAATAAGAATAGAGTGGAATTTAATGCTTCTAAAACCCAGTGCCGTCTACTGTCGTTAAAGCGATCACAAAATAATCAGTCGATATCCATGAACGGCACTTGCGTTGTTGAAACCGAAATACTTTCCATCCTTGATATGTGTATGAACCCAACAATTAGTTGGAACGATCACATATTTGAGGACGCCAAAAATGCTGCGAAATGTCTAGGCTTCCTTAAACGATGCAAGAAGTACTTCACCCCTTCTGATCTGGCTACAATATACAAGGCCTACATACGCCCAAAACTTGAGTATAACGGTCAGGTGCTTCTAAGACCTCCCTGCACCTGCTGGATAGAATTCAAAAGCGAGCGATAGAACTTATAGGTGACAGTAATATTGCGAAGTCGATTGACTGGTTAGAACACCGACGTAATGTCGCGTCGTTGTCACTCTTTTATCGCTATTTTAACAAGAAATGCTCAGATGAATTGAATTAGCCAGTTGCATTCCCCCCCTTCAAGAATTCACCCGTAATACACGCTTCGCTAGGAATGCACACCAATTCACCCTCAAGCCCTCTTTCGGACGTACAGTCAAATTCAGAGACTCGTTTTTTAGCTACCCTACACGAATCTGGAATGCTCTTCCCAGCTCGATTTTTCCTCCTCATTGCAATCCACAGGCATTTAAAACCAATGTGCCTCGGTACTTCCTCTCCCTCTCTTCCGCTACATCTTCGGCCCGTGCTGTGACTTGATCCGGTCACTTAAGGGTACTCGAAACCCCTTTTGCACGCGTCCATTATAAAAAAAAAATATTCGTTTTTTATTGAAAGAAAAGTTAAGCTGAGGACCAGCGGTTGCTTTAAGAAGCTTACGGTAAATCAGCTTCGACCGATTACTCATCCAGAGAGTGATTTGGACACTTCAAAAGTGGTAATCTTAGCACCGGAGTCAAAGAACGTGTTGGCCAGTCCTAAAAGTTTGAAGTTGAGGAATTTGATGCTTTGCTTGATCCAAATGTTTCGTTCATTTCAGTTTCCTTAGTTTTGTCCAATACTGTATATTCATGTAAAATCCAGACATAACTCGCAAGAGTTGTTGGCTGGCGGTGACTCAACCAGGAGCTTCTGTTTGGTTACAGAAATTTGGAAATCGGGTGCCATACGAGTTAAAATCGAGAGATGTCGAAAGATGAATGATGATGTCCGAACTGTTTGCACCGGATCGTGCTTGAAGGTGGAAAATTGATGTACATATGTACTACCACAATACCAAATAGAAAAAATTAATATGCGCAGCCTTGTGAATCCTTTCAATCTTTATCTATATCCACGCTTGAGATAAACATCAACGGTTCTTAAGTCATTCTCTGCATATTGTGGGATCAGACTAATGAGGTGTACTATGAGATGCTTAAGCTGGGCAAACCCATTAATTTGAAACGTTGTCGGCTACAACTAATGCGATTAAGCCTTGCATTTCGTGAAAAATGACTAGACAGGACTGAAAGGCATGGCGAGATCATTTTTCAAAAGGATAACGCTTGGGTCTACGTAGTAGCAGCGGTCAAAAACTATTTGAAACGTTGAAATGAGAGGTTTGATCCCTTCCGCTCTATTCTCCAGGCTTTGCTCTAACTTCTAGGTTTTCCGATAGATGCAGAACTATTTTGGGTGTCACAGGTTCGGGTCTTTTGAAGAAATCGAGGAATAGCTCAATGATTGTATCGATCTTAGAGACTCGGTTTTGGTACTTAAAAATTATCAGAAAGATGAAAACATGTCTTTAACGAATAATACAATGAGCTTCACGTTTTTTAACAAAAACAATTTGTTGAAAACAACTGTCCCATTTTCAAGCAGGAATACAAAACTCCCCTATTTTATTCAGCCACTAAATTCTTCACTAGATACATTGAAATTCGCTTTTCTCTCCCACTTCACTGGCTCAGAGCACTTCGGCAGAGCCTCTATTCATTAGCGTCATAAACGAAAAAAAAGGGAAAGCACAACATAAGACTGACCATGAAAGCTCGTCCCATCGAGCCACTTTGATAAGGGTTATCCCGCTTCGTTTATTGCTGCCGTAAACACTACATGCCCGAAACATGTGTACTGGCTTTGTGCCGACTTTGATGGCAATCCAATTCGATTCGTTGATTTACTACACAGAGACAGCACCTCATTAAGTGTGTTTATCTATTCAATTTTGGGGCAAATAAATCCACGTTGCGTGGTCTATCGTTTGGCCATCAGAAAAGCGCCAAGTGTTAGTGTTTCCCTGCGAACCGAAGTTTGGATATACGGACGGGAATTGCCATTATCTGTCCGTTTTCCAATGCCAATAGTTATGCGGGCACATGAACACCCTCTCACAGACGTGTTAATTTCGAAACTCTGTGCTCCTGGGAGGAATGGAGAAATCCCATAAATTCTTCTCCTATCTAAGTGCCAAAATGTAATATCAAAATATTAGCACTAGTGTCAGCGTCAGAATTTTATGAATTTCAATCTTTCGCTCTGTGTATGGGCGGGTTGGCCGGAAGCGAATCGTATTCATTTGGGGCCACGTCACTCACAAGTGTCGACTGGTAACAGGGTTATGTCAAACGTTGTCAGCCAACGAGTTTCGCGTTTTTTTTTGTGATGGACAGGATTGGGTGTTTCAGCTATTTGGTGGTTCAGAGAATTTTAGTTGCATTTGTTGCGCGTCATGGATTTTTTTGCCGCTTATTGGCGGTTGATGGGAAATTTGGTTTATGGCACATTTGATGGGGCAGCCGATGCTTAAATCAATTTTTGAAAGTGGAGACTCCGGTTGAAGGTGAACTTAGACAGCAAGTCTTGAAAGTGCCTCAGCTAACTATCAAGTTTTCAAACCAATGACCCCGAAGACGAGGACACGCCGAGTGTCATATTGAGAGTTGTCGCATTTTTCCACATTGGTAAGTTAGGTTAGTTAAGTTAGTTTCCTGGCAAGTTCGGAGCTAAAAACAGAAAATAAACTGAAGTGCGAAAACTTCATGAGTCGCAGAAAGTTTTTGTTCCTTGCTCACTCCGCTATGCACTCAGAATCTGTGTAGCAATGATTCAATCCGAAATCAGGTAAGACATAAATTACCTCATCGTTGAGGGAATTATGGCAAAAAATGATGTCCTTCACGGCAAGAATTGTGCATCAGCAAGTAGAGGTGAACGGGCTTATGATTGATCGAAGGCTTCTCAGCGTGACATTAGTCAATGCTTGGTCGTCTTGTATAAGGAAAATCCAAAATCCAATCCGTCATCGTCCCTCGTTCAGGCCTAAGAAGTGGCATGCATCAGAAGGGATTCCTTCCTTCCGCGCCCATGACCTCATGCATTCAGTCAACGTCAATTTGTGCAGCACCTGCATAGCCATCATTCTCATGCATCAGTTGTCGGTTTCATCTAGACTCTGACCACACGCAAGAGAGAATCTGCACTCGGCCTTGAGAAATGAGCTTTTATGTCGCCAGGAATTCCCATCAAACTTAATGCAAACTCATTCGTCTTTTGCACACACGCACACACTAAGCTGGCAATCTACAAACAATGTGTGGGTTCGGAATACCCCTTTCGCTCGGAGTCATCCGCAAATTATAGACGCGCCAATGGGAGGCCCTAGTTGAGCTCACCATCTAGTCAAGCAATTACCGAAGCTGTTAGTCTGCAGTTAATTGGATGCCCCTCCCCAGGGGGAATGGTCCCCATTTCAACTTGCACTCGCTCACATCATGGCAGCTAGGCGTACGCTTCTTCCGAAGGATCTATGAATACCAGGCTGCTCCATCAAAGGGTTATGAAGAGTGCAATTAAATTTTCAAAGGAAAGTGGCGTTCTTGCACGCAAACAGAAAGTAATCATCCGTCCCCTGCCTTAGGTCATTTGGGAGCACATGGGAGCACAATTGTTTTTGAGCGGAGGTGATGAGCTATGACGCTCAGAGTTACGACGAGGTAATTTCTCAGTAGCTGTGACTCGAAGGCAGGTCAAAGAGAATACTAAAGAATATGCTTCGTATAGTTAGCCACTTGGGAGAAAAGCAAGTGAAGAGGGCTGGAGCCCCGTGGGGAGTTTCCTTTGCGTCCTTTTAAGTTTGTTGATTTCCGCTCTGTGAAACGAAAATAGGCCGAAGAGCGGTCTTTGGCTGCCTCGCTTTTGCGAGAAACGCAACTAAGGGGAAAGAAATGTTTTTTTGTTTTCTTTTGCTCATTTCGTCTTCTGTCGGGCGCCACGAAAAGGCAATAGTTGTGTGTAATTAAAGTTTTCCTCAAGCTCCCCCAGGCAGATTGATGCTGCTGATTGGGGACTCATTTTGTTTCCTTTTAATGTTGAATGCAGATGTTTGTTGTTAGTTTTGCTGTCAGCTATGTCCATCTCTAGGAGGGCTACAAGTGCTTGTCACTGAAATGCGACAGGAAACGGGTCACTATCTGTAGCGAAATTTGACTGTGATGATTGTTTTTTTTTTGTATGCATGGAGACGAGAGATACTTCAATTCTTGTTGGTGCTGGTTAAATGACCCTTAATACTCGAGCATTTTCGTCCAAGTATTTCTTACACCAAAGGTGTACACACTCGTCATTGTCATTGATGGAAATCGTCCTGTATACACCCAGTTACTGAACAACGTACGGATGTGGGCAATGAATAAAGAAAAAAATCATAACGAGGAAAAAAACAGTTCTGGGTGATCAACATAAATAGAAGAACATTCCACTCCACTCCACTGACCTGGACACAGAGCAACTACTCATGTTATTGCAGCTACTTCAGACTTAGAAATCAACGCCACTTCCAAGGAACAAAAATGGCAAGTTGTTTACTGTCTAGTCTAGTTTGACGTCCCACTGAATTGGCACAACTTACAAATACCTTCTCGGAGATGTTCTAGGAGTACCATGTAGCGAAAAGAAAACGTCCTTGTTTCCTTCTTCAAAGCGATGACTTCCACACTCTTCCTCACAATTCAGCCAGCACATAGGACCGAAGCACTTCTGTCTGAATTTATGCTTTCCTTCGAAAAGAAGTCATACAACATGAAAAACGCTAAAAAACAACCGACAATTCAGCACAATAATACAGAACACGAAATCTGTTAGTCTTTAAGTAAATCAGAACATCCATACAAATTGAGGAAAAGTTGGAAGGACGAGGGAGAGCTAATTAAAATTCCCCAACGGTTGTCACGTTCGGCAAGCTTATCTGCTTATCGAATCATCACGAGTTCCTGCAACGTCTGCCTCAACTTTGTCCAACTCTGATTTATGTAAGTGATTTCTTTTTTGCCCCACGGGGGTGATTTCGAAATGAGCTCGCTTTCGCGGAAACAGCGCCGAAGATGTTTACCAGTAAAATTCACCGAAATTGCAGGCATTTAAACCTTAATCATTTTGAAAAAACAATTTGACTTAATAAAATTTTTAACTTCTCTCGAATTTTCTGAGTTTTTCGGCTCCTCGACGTGGGGGTTTCCGGTTTCGTATTTAAATTGAATTCTTTTGACTGCTGATGAGCCAGAAAGTAATTATGATTTTTTTCTTTTAATTTCAGATAAGTACCGGTAGTAACCTATTGGATGACAGGTAAGGGAACTTTTGGGATCTTCTTTTTATACCTGAAATCATTTATTCCCACACCTTTTGGTTCATTAATTTGAGTTAATTGAATCTTTTGAAGTAACCGAGACTAGAACGTCGCATATTGATTGTAGTCGTTGTGAATGTGGTAGATTGACGGTTAGGTCTGAGTCTGTGTTCTATGTGAATTGGTTCTTCTTTGAGCTACTTGTGAACGAATTAACGCTGGTTTATGTTTAGATATATTTTGTTTTAAAGAAAATTGTGCCTCCCGTGAGCAGATATCAACACGGATAAAAATCATGGAGCACACGAATTGTCCAAAAAACTGGGTGGACAGTCACACTACCTTATCTGAACCACATGCTAGATGAAACAAACAAAGGTTTGAAACTTTGGTGTTACTCGGTACACAATAGTGGAGACTAACTCTATTGCGCAAAATGATCAGAACCTTTCTCCTATTTTGCTGATGTGTCGTTATATGGCACTTAAGTTTGTATGAAGCAGAATTTGACACTATTTCACATCCAGTGCTAAGTAGTATTTTCTTTTTATATTTTTCGCGTGTTCAGGGGATTATTGGTACTCTTACGTAACAAGAATTAGGTCACAGTGAGGACTCAAAGCACTATCGTGTTTTGAAATGAATACCAAACTTTTTAGTTTGTTAAGAAAGTCGATGGAGATGTTAATGGAGGTGTTGATGCAGGTGTCGATGAAGGTGTCTATGGTGGTGTCGATGGAGGTGTCGATGGAGATGTCGATGGAGGTGTCGATAGAGGTGTCGATGGAGGTGTCGATGGAGGTGTCGATGGAGGTGTCAGTGGATATGTCGATGGAGGTGTCAATGAAGGTGTCGATGGAGGTGTCCATGGAGGTGTCGATGAAGGTGTCAATGGAGGTGTCAATGGAGGTGTCGATGGAGGTGTCGATGGAGATGTCGATGAATGTGTCAATGGAGGTGTCGATGGAGGTGTGGACGGAGGTGTCGATGGTGGTGTCGACGGAGATGTCGATGGTGATGTCGATGGTGGTGTCAATGGAGGTGTCGATGGAGGTGTCGATGAAGGTGTCGATGAAGGTGTCGATGGAGGTGTCAATGGAGGTGTCGATGAAGGTGCTAATGAAGGTGTCGATGGAGGTGTCGATGATGGTGTCGATAGAGGTGTCGATGGTTGTGTCGATGGTGGTGTCGATGGAGATGTCGATGGACGTGTCGATGGAGGTGTCGATGGAAGTGTCGATGGAGGTGTCGATGGAGGTGTCGATGCAGGTGTCGATGGTGGTGTCGATGGAGGTGTCGATGAAGGTGTCGATGGAGGTGTCGATGGAGGTGTCGATGGAGGTGTCAATGACGATAAAGATGTCGATGTCGATGGAGATGTCCATCGGAGTTAAAACATTCACTGTCAGAAACGGGCTTATTCAAAGAAAGTTGTGGTCTTGTGATTTTCTCATCGCCGTGTGTAGAAGTAGGGCCAATTTTTCAAAGGCTTTCGGAGTTTTCTGGTTGGCTCTATAAGTTTTTAGTGCATGGGCTTCAAGATTTTTAAAATTAGTTCGCCACATTTCTATTTCCCCCAACAAACTTTAGCGCTATAGGAGAATTTTTCTAAAAAGTTATGTTCTCTTAGCCTAGGAACGACTTTCCGAAAAATAAGACACAAAAACTAAAACACATAAACAAACAAAATCTAATTGACATTAATTTCATTCTGATTTGGCTTTTTGTCACTTTTATATCTTTGGTAGAGCTGTCTCTGAAACTAGATTAGCCATAACAACTGTCGAAAATTACTCTATTGGTCATATCGAAACGGGTTTGGACAATTTTTGGGGAGATAACATTTGAATTTTTTGAGTAGGAATCGATTGAAAGTTGTTTGGTGAAGCGAAAATGAACAGGAATAATTGAATAATTTATCAAATTGTCATATTTCTTGTTTATAAAATTCATATTTGCAGAAAAAGCACTAAGTCTTGCCTAAGTTCATATATGCAGAAGAAGCAGTAATCATTGTTCAAATAAGGCACAAAGTAAATTTTTAATTCAAAATTTACAGCACTTAGTTTCAACATTAATCGACGGTGAAGGAGCACCGACATAAATCAAATTATAGTGTCTTGAAAGTGCTCTGATACAATTGAAGGAAAAGTGTCCGAACCTAGCGTATTCCCTTCATATTGTATGTGGCGTATTATGTTTTTGAAAAAGTTTCCTGTCCGAGTTTCTCACTACATTTTTTGGTTCATGACTCAGCTAATCATTGAAATGAATGCAAAGGCTCAAGACATTGATGAGTTGGAGCACTTTTACAAAAGTGGTGAGTTGCCCAACATGAATTATTCTGTCGAGTCGCCATTTGTTGTCAAGCAATAAGTGAATAAACAAAAGACCGACTTTACTTGGCAGAGAGTTCCTGAAAGTTAACACCTTCGGGTGTGCATCAGAAAGCAAGCAGAACAGATGGTAGTGATTTCGGCGGCTTTAATCACCAATGTTCGCTCTCTGTTCGTAGTCTTGGACCGTGGCTTCAAACGAAATGCGAGCGTATCCCGTCAAACTGTCTTAGAGGCAATGTGGAAGCCCTGAGCGGACAAACATATCGATCTGTGATCTTACCCATTAAACACGGCAAAGTTTGGATGACCTTTTAAAAAGGACTTGTCTGTAGACGACTCAAAATGCAGCACAAGCCCTTTAGTCAGGCGTCACTATCCGCTGCTAGGTTGGATACTCTTGACAATTGGTATATTTGCAAGATTGTTTGCTTTGACATTGTCAAATCAACAAAAAAATAAACTAATTAATTAAATTAAGGAAGATGGAGTTGGAGTCAAACACTCTGCAGGTTTTAACAAATTTTACGTGAACTGTTTTTTCTGACAGAAGAAATTATTTTTATTATATCCGTACAATAAGACTGGATTTATGAGGTGTGTTCTTTAAGTGCCTTTACTTTCAGATCACTCGTTAATGGTGAAATTAAGTTATAGGTTTGATTAAAGAAGTGGCCACCGTGGCGTAGTAGGTAGATTGCGACGTCCAGGTTCGATTCCCAGCTGAACACCTGACATTTTTCATGGCACCACCTCTTTTGAGCTGTTCACAACACTCAAAGAGTAATTAATGTCTATGAAAAAGCTTCTCGAACTTCGTTGTTCGGAGTCGGCAAGAAACTGTAGGTCCCTTCTACTCGTAAGAGAACAGTGGCACGCAGAACACAAGAATTTGATGAGGAAGCTAGGTCCACTGTGGACTGTCACGCCATATAATTAGTATTAATTGATCCAAGAAGAAACTGCTGTTCTCTGCATCTATCTGGCATTCATACGCTTCCGGTTTATTTCTTTAATTTTCAGTTGATACAGAATGTTTAAAAAAAGTAGAAAACTAACGCCAGCATTGTTAGCAGATGTTTGAAAATACTGTGAATTAAAATATTTCCTCGCATGTATGAACTCAAACGGATCAAGACATCACGCCGCTACTTAATGCCAGCAGAAAGTCAACAGCTATATGGAGCACATTCCACTTTCAACAAAAGACAAGAAGCCTTGTGGAGGGATTTCCAACCTAACTCCCGTTTGATGACAAGGGTTAATCTAATCGGCACACCACCGACAACCATGGCTCCACTGCAGCAAGTACCGTAACGCGTGACCCAGTTTATTGGAATGGGCTTCCCTTCTGTCGCCCTCAATTGACAATGCATCCATTAAATGCTTGAACTTATTTCGCGTCCCCGGAGTTAATGGATTAACCCACAACCTAGGCTGAGTTTCCAGCCAGCAACGGCAAATTCAATTACCCTTCGTTATGGGAAAAGTCGCACTGCGCTCGCCTTCCAATTAAGATGAAACCATCTGCGGATCGAGGCACATAACTAACTCAGCCGTCTTACACACCAACTCTGTATGGGGGTGAGCATTAGGGGGCGCACTGTACTTCATTCAGTGCACAGACCCTGCTCCAGTTCGTGTCGTAAACTTGTCACCCAGACTCGAAGTCACGCAAGGGCACACGTTTCGACTGCAAATCGAATGCCACAAATAGACAGCTGTCGAAACTGTGTGGCAGTCGCTCTGACTGACTCCCAGTCACACGCACATCGCGGTTAAGAGTTTTTCTGCAGGGAGTGGTAAAATCCTTCGAAGGGTCCCATACGTAATTTTCAGTCCCATGGAACTCCCAGCATTGTCGTCTGCTGGGGTTGGCAGTTGAATGCAAATTTATTTAAAGATTTACACTTTCACACCCATCGATAGCCATGCTAGAGCAAGACGACGCTCGTGCTCAGGGGTCGATGCTTGGTTTATTGTAAAAGTCAACGCTCTTTCGCTCTTCGACGAGTAGCGGAAATAAACTCTTTCTTGTGTCACCCGCTGAGATTTGTGGAGTTGGGAGACATTAATGCAAACGCACACTTGCGGTTAACATCTGCATAAGCCGAATTAGATGTCCTCTGAACTGGAAAATCCAAATAAGCGCAGCAACTCGGGGCGTAGCCACACAGATGCCAACCTTCGCCAGGAATTCAATTAGTAATCCGTGCGCAAAGCACCACAGATCCATGTTTACATTGTTAACGAATAAATTTGCACGGCATTGGAACACCTGTCGCAGTGTGAATGCGAGTATGTGGCACGAGGTGGTTCAGGACGAGCGTGGGAAACTGAAATTGAATATTTTTTCAATGCCACATAGCTCTGCATATATACATAGAATTTTAACACATTCTGTATGCTAAGGTATTGAAAGTCGACAACTTACAGGGTTGTCCTGCAGACAAGATGCATTTGCTTAACAAGCGGCACCATTGGTGATTGTTCCCGCCGCGGAACCACTTAAAATGTGATGATGCAAATTGAAAGGCAGTGTCATCATGTGAGGAATAGAGACTACACTAATCTGTCAGAAGTTTCGCAATGAACGTGCGATAATTTGAATAATTTGTGGACGTGATGCGATGAGCGTTAAACGAAGTTCCAATTAATTCCAACGTGTTCCACAGGCAGGCGCTGCAACTAGGCACACGCGAACAACAAAGTTTCGCCGAACTTCTGACACTTTCATCGTTTGTCTAAGGCCGAGGATGTTGGCGTTAATCGTTACTCAATTATGTGCTTTATTAGAGGTACACATTGAAGTTTTGAATAGGCGAAGGTTATCCTTGGTTTGGCTGAGAAATGACGTGGTCTCGGAAGACTTGTTTGAGAGAATACAGACGGAATCAGTCATTGAATTTAATGCCACACGTCTGAGTAAAGATTTACTTTTCAGTTCGTCCCCCAATTACTCGGAGTGGCAAAAGTACTTGGGGGGATTGCTTGTTTAATGTCAGAGGTAAGACAGTCTGATGACCTCAACCTGCTGTGGGAAGTAATTTGTAAAGACGCAGCATGTATTCCAAAGCATGAGAGCCAAATCCAGCTGATGTGAAGCAGTCTTTTTTATTTCAGCAGTTATTTTGACTGAACTATGACGAGTTCAGTTTGACTGAACTATCACGAGTTCAGTACGGCCGTCGCGGCGTAGTGAAAAAAGTGCGAGGAAGGGTTTATTTTCGATTCCCGGCTGAACACTTCGAATATTTCATGGCACCACCTCTTCCGAGTTTCTGACAACACTCTAAGAGTAATAATTGTCTAAGAAAGCTTCTCAAACTTGGCCGTTCGGAGTCGGCAAAAAACTGTAGGTCCCTTGTTCTTGTGAGAGAACAGTAGCGCACACAACACGAGCAGTTGATGAGCAAGCTAGACCCTGGTACAAGTGTCGAAGCAACAATCACGGGTTTACTATGTTATGGTTCAACTCTGACTTTTAAATGGGGAAAAGAACGTATGAAGGTCCTTGAGACTTTTCTGCTGTGATAGAAAAATGGTTTCACAGTAAAAAATGGTACTTCCTGCGACTCATGTGGATATCATTTTAAGGTATGATAGCCTTCAATTTAATTTCTTCTTCATCGGATGGCGCTACAGTCCGGGGTGGACCTGGTCCTCAACTAACATGCCTCTCCAGCTAGCACGATCTCTTGCTAGCTGCCTCCAATTGCGCACTCCAAGTTGGTTGAGGTCCTTTTCCACTTGTGTGCGCCATCTCAGTCTAGGACGTCCTCTGTTGCGTTGTCCCTGTGGTTCGGATTTGAAAACTCTTCGGGCCGGAGCAGTGCTGTCCATACGCTCTACAGGGCCTAGCCACCTTAAGCGTTGTATCTGTAGACGCTTGACTAATCCCATGCCGCCATAC
This sequence comes from Eristalinus aeneus, assembly GCA_955652365.1. NCBI lineage: Eukaryota > Metazoa > Arthropoda > Insecta > Diptera > Syrphidae > Eristalinus > Eristalinus aeneus. The sequence continues at coordinate 62,199,502 of OY019134.1, read as the reverse complement.
AGCCCATACAGTTCGCTTCTCCTCCAAATGCCATCAACGTAAACAGGACCAAAAATCGCACGCATTACTTTTCTCTCGAAGAGACCAAGGGCTTCCTCATCCGCTTTTAGTAGCGTCCAGGTTTCTGCGCCGTAAAGCAAGACTGGGATGATCAAGGTGTTGTACAAAGTCACTTTGGTCGTTCGGGAGAAGGCGTTTTTACTCAATTGCCTCTTAAGCCCAGACAAACAGCGATTGGCAAGAGTGTTTCTGTGTTTGATTTCGGTACTGATGTTGTTGTCCCTATTCACCGCGGATAGACGAAGTCCTTGACTACCTTGAAGTGTCTGCTGCCAATAGTGACGCTCTGTCCGAGACGTCGATGTTCTGCGTCCTTCTTCGATGACAGCATATACTTTGTTTTGCTCTCGTTTACCACCAGTCCCACTTTCGCCGCTTCAATTTAATTTAGACTGCAAGAATTCTCGACTTAATGTATCCTTGACTTCACTTTGTTTTCTATGAAAAGATTTTATAGGCCCGATATTGTTGCCAGTATTGTAATCTCTTTGAGGACATTTGCGCGGATGAAAGCTAAGAAACGAAGTCCGCTTTGTCAAAATTCTAACATTGTTATGTGAGGTATCAGATTTCCGAGTCATCATCTGAGTGGTATCTATTTGACCGTATTGCGATTAGTTTGGACCCACACTGCACCACACGGAGTGAAACTCTTTAATAAACATGAACGTGGTCCATAAGGTAGAAAGCTCAACCGAGGGACAGCGTCAACTTTAGCAGTTTGGTAGACTCTCAAAAAAATGTAAAACAAAAAATAAACAGCAGAGTCTGTCAATGATAACGAATCACGTAACGAAAGCAGACCGTACTTGTGCATTTTCTGCGATTTTCATTTTGTTACTTAGTCTTATAGTCAAAATCAGCTGCAAATCATACTCAAAACCCAGCTGCCACAGAGCAAAACCTGACCAAACGAATAAACTGAGCTGAGTGGGCATCTCAAAATAATGCGTATTGCATGAAATACGAAAAAAGCTGCTGTACAATAGGCACCGCGTTAGCTCTTTCTGGGTTGAGATGTATTCGAAGATTTTCAAGTGCTTTCCTTAGGGATTTATGTGCCGTTACAGAAACGTCGACAGTGATCCACTGAGATGTCAAGAAACAATCGTAATAATGCACTCTACCTGGCTTATGTTGGAAAGGTGTTTTTTCATCGTCGTTTGCTTCATCAAAAGAAGGCTCCATATCGGCCAGCTCTCTATATGATGTGACAGAACTTATGAATCACGAGATTTACATTCGTAACATTTTTATTAGTGTCACCGCAAACAGCAAACACTTTTCCTTCATCTTCTTTTGGCGCTAGAGAGAGGGTAGACCTGAGCCTCAACCAACATGACTCTGCAGCCAGCACGATCTTTCGCCAGCTGCCTCCAATCCCGCACTCCAAGTTGGATGAGGTCCTTCTCCACTTGTGTGCGCCATCTAAGCCTAGGCCGTCCTCTGTTACGTTGTCCCAATGGCTCAGATTCGAAGACTTTTCGGGCCCGAGCAGTGGTGTTCATACGCTCTACATGGCCTGGCCACTTTAAGCGCTGCTCTCGAAGACGCTTGACCAGGCGCATGTCGCTGCACAGCCCAGAGAGTTCGTCGTCAAATCTTCTCTTCAAATGCCATCAACACAAACAGGACCAAAACTCGCATGGAGAAGATTTCTCTCGAAAAGGCTAAGGCCTTCCTCATCCGCTGCCAACGGAAAAACTGGTGGAAGAAAATGTCATTTGGTCTGATGGCGGCTTCCAGACCCAGGCGTCGAGGGAACCTAACTGCTATTGATAGCTTGATCGGAGGCTTTGTTCTGGTACCACGAGAGGTCAGATGCGTCTAAAAATTCCAAACTGACCGTGTGGTGTGCCCAATATCGCGGGCAGAGTTGAGGTAGGTGTACTCCGACAACTGGTGTACTAATTGGTTTATCCAAACTTGGTCAGGCGGTTAGGGCTCTGTGCGGAGTTTTATACCTAAAACATCAACACAGTCTTGGGACTGACATATAGGGGGCGCCACTCACACAAAATCCATATATTGTTTTTAGGAAGTACAAACATTCAAATGATACCCATCATGAATGTATGATTATTACGTTAAAAGTTAGAGTGCTTTAAGTGACGCTACTTTTTAGATTATTAAAACAATGGAGAAAACAGAACTTCGTGTGTTGAGCCAGTGGGCCTAGACTAAGGAGGCGCACACAAGTGGAGAAGGACTTTAATTAACTTGGATTGCTCAAATGGAGGCAGCTGGCGAAAGATCGTGCTGGCTGCAGAGGCATGTTGCTTGAGGCCTAGGTCCACCCCGGACTGTAGGGCCACAACAAGAAGAAGATTAAACAATCCTTTTTTTTAATGGCGCCCCCTATATGTCAGTCTCAGGACTTAGTAAGTGATGTGTTAATCGGGTGCTATGACTTAAAGAGTGTTAGAGGTTTAAGAAAGGCTCGCTTAAAAAAAAGGTGAAATGACTGTCCCTGGCTCTTGATCTAAATTTGGTACTTCAGCAGCTAAGGGGTCAAGTTTTGCGTTGTCTACGACTTTTGTGGAAGAAATGGCATGCGGTAATCGCTCTTAAAACAGGTGATCACGTTCATCCAAATTCCTGAGCTGTACAGGGGCATTGGATCGAATTGCAGGAAAAATTGTTTCGAAGCGGCAAAGAGAAAAGAATGCTCTTCCTCACTGATCACGATTCAAACATTCACATTTCTTCAACCAACAAAGGCAACGATCAGCTTTTCTAGTTTTCCCTACCACCAGCATTCGGTTGCTCTTCCATGCTCTTGCCGATGGCTTTGGTGGGTGGTCCTTTTCAAAAGTAAATCACTCTGTCCTCCATCCGTCATTATTATTCCACAGAATTCCCTCGAGTACAGTTCATTTGATGCCCTTGTTTATCGCCTCTTGACGCACGAACGACCTTTATCCAGGCGGCTTAAAAGAATCGCCTATTTACGCTGACCTGGTCCCTCATTTCCCCTTTATCGTGACTCTGCCAGCATTTTTCAAAGTAATTCGTCGCGCAGTCCCTCATCGATTCAGTCAATAAAAATCGAATCACACCCCGGGCGGTCCATATCCATAGACGATAACGATTCCAATAAATTCAGCGTCGCCGCCCATCTACACTGCGCGCATCCAAATCTGCATACGAAATATTAAACCGAAGTGACGACCGAAAAAACGTTTTTTCTCAACTTCGGTAGCTCCAAGCATTTAGCATCTGAGGCGACTGCAGTGTGTGGGGTTTATTGTTATTCAGAGTTGAAGTCGATGTCGACGTCCTTGTCCCCCGCCATGATTTCATTGACACTCGGGCCTTTGCATGGTCAGAGATCACGCAAGCGAAATGAAAAAAATGTCACGTATACGCCGGAGTGTATTGAATTCTCCGGGGAATGTCTCGCGTCGACAGGCTTAGCAATTTTGGCAGTTTGTATTTTGAGTATTTATTCCAGATACGAACTGAAATCCGTCGTTTAATTTTTAATTTTAATTTTTACGAGAACCGGCAAGACTTCGAATGGGGAAACAGTCCTGAAGGGCGGCACTGAATAAGTTATGGCGCTTGCCACGCAAATGTTGAGTTGAATTTATGGCATCTACCTGGCCATTACAATGGGAACGTACGCGTTGACGTTTCAATTGTCTCAGGGGCTAACTGCGGATATCAAAAACGATGGCAAACGGCAGCCGTCCGCTTGTCCCCGTCCCTGTCTCGCTTCTACGACCAGGATTCTTTATCGTTTGTGGAAATTGTTAGCAGGCGCTACAAAAATAAGTACGCAAACTGCTCCTTTTCAAACAACCCAGAATCCTCGACAGTCGGCAGGGAAGGTAAAAGTAGCGAGGAACGTCACCGTTGAGATGTGATTCACAGGAAGTTACATTAACTGCTAGCGAAATGACACTGGAAATGTACACACAGTGCAGTTGGGAAATATCAATCCTGAAATTTAATTTACCCCGAGAAGAACATAAAAGGACGGATCCGTCCTCAGCGGGATGCGCCAGTGGCTCAGGTGGGACGGGAGATGAGGAGGTTGGTTGAAAAAAATTGTGTAGTAAGCTTCATGGTTCTATGTTTTCAGGGTCCTTGTCGGCAAACACTGTTTTACCTCCTTTCTCTGTTGGGGAAGAGGTGAGGTGCCTGAAGTAAGTGTAAACACCACAGAGTAGTGAGAAGGGACGAGGTGAATGGGAGATGTTTGTGTTTTTTGGTGCGAATCGGAATGGCGCTGACGTAGTGTAACGCAAGGTACAAATTGTGCACACGGATCATGTGGTTGTGGCGGGGCATGCGGCTGGTGTGGCGAAGCAGTGAATGGGCTTTGCAATTCTCGGCTGTGGTGTCAACATCTGAGTCTGTTTAAGTTCGAGGTGTAAATAGTTCTGCAAGGGGAGAGGGGAGGGATACTGAAACCATTTTCGTTGAATTTGCGCATAAAATAGCTGGAACATTTTCCATGACGCTGGCAGTTTGGCTGCATTAGAGGTGTCAGCATTCGCTTGCTTTAACCGCATGATAAACGTACAATCATTTCTATGAAAAAAGAATCATAGTGTCGGATGTAAGGTTAAGCTGACTGGTAGAACATCAGTGTGCCAGGTACATTGTCTGGGATGTTTTCTGTGTAACCTGCTCTGATGATAATTTGTTCCTGCTGGCTCTGCTCTGCTTTGAATGTATTGCCTTGGCAGTCCTTGCAGGAAAGTGTACACCTTGGATGAATTTAGTATTTGTAGCGTCAAATATCATAATTATTATGCAGACAGAGACACAATTATTCGAGAAATCGGTTCTTTAACAATCCAATTAAAAGGGAAATTGAAAAATTTCGTATTGAAAGGTGGAATCTAAAGCTGCAAAACCTTGAAAAGTGTAGCAAGCCCTTTGGGAAAGTTGCGAAAATAATGCAAAAAAATTATACAAATCGCAAAAAAGCAGATACTCTACCTGAAACGTTTTATACAAGTCATCTTGTATCTAGTTTCATGTCAGATAGTGAAACTAAGATATCTGTCAGCAGTTCAATAACCTTAGTAAGTTCAATGGTGGTCGCCATGGCGTAAAGGGTAGAGTGCGACGCTCACACGCCGAAGGGTCTAGGTTCAACTCCCAGCTCAACATCAATTTTTCAAATTTTTCACTGCACCACCTCTTTTGAGCTGCTGACAACACTCAAAGAGTAATAACTGTCCAAGAAAGCTTCTCAAATTTAGCCGTTCGAAGACGGGAAAAAAACTGTAGGTCCCTTCTGCTCGTGAGAGAACAGTAGCGCGCACAACGCGAGTAGTTGATGAGCAGGCTAGGCCCTGGTCCTCCTCTGGACTGTAGCGCCAACAATTATTATTATTAAGTTCAATGGAGACCATACACGGTAATTATGTAACTGGATGTGATGGATATTGTCTCACACCTCAAAATGCGTCCCCAGGTTTGAACAACATTAAAAATTTGTGTGTTAGGCATCTACCAAAAATTGGAATTTTTACTTTTTTTTTCAATTCTTGTATTAAATTGCCACATTTGCCTACAGTCTGGAGAAAAGCTAAGGTTATTCCTATTTTGAAGTCTGGAAAACCAGTAAATAGTTCCCTGAGTTATAGACCGATCAGTCTTTTGAGTTCGATTAGAAACATTTTTGAAAATCTCCTCGAGAAAAAAGTGCATAATTATCTTGATGCTAATAATATAATCCCTATGCAGAGGTATGGTTTTAGAAATCACCACAGCCCTATCTACCAACTTGTTCGGATAACTCGTCATATAAGGCACGGTCCTCAGTCGAAAATATTAACTGGATTAGTGCTTTTGGATATCGAAAAAGCTCTTAATTCTGTATGGTATGGAGGTTTAATTCACAAATTGTTTGAGTTTGGTTTCAGTATATATCTAACCAAACTAATTCAGAGTTTTGTTTCGGGGTGTTTTTTTGTTGTTTCAGTTAACAATTTTTTATCTTCGGAACATATCATACCAGCAGGTGCTCCTCAGGGTTTGGTCCTAGGCCTAAATTTATTCAACGTATTTTTACCTGATTTTCTTCAACTGCCCGACTGTGAAGTAGCAATGTTTGCTGCCGACACAGAAATTTATTCAACCGATGTTCTTGGCTTCGATATTGAAACCAAAGTTCAATTGGCACTGAATACCATATTCTTTTATTTGAGCAAATGTAAAATAAAATTAATAAAAAAAAAAATTAAAAAATAAAATTAAAAATAAAATCAAAAAATAAAATTGAATGCTTCCAAGGCTCAAGCTGTCTCTTTTACAAAAGAAAAGAAAAGCTTGTTTTCTTCCAAGGAAATACCACAGCATTATAGCAAACTATTATTTAAAGCAAACTTTTATTTAACAAACACATCTCCAATACCGTCTTCTTCTTCTTCTTTATCTTCTTCTTCTTCTTGTGGCGCTACAGTGCGGGATGGACGTGGGCATCAACCAATATGGCTCTCCAGCCAGCACGATCTCACTCCATCTGTCTCCAGTTGCGCACTCCAAGATGGTTGAGGTCCTTCTCCACTTGTGTGTGCCACCTTAGTTGAGGTCGTCCTCTGTTGCGTTGTCCCAATGGCACGGATTCAAAGACTTTTCGGGCCGGAGCAGTGGTGTCCATACGCTCTACATGGCCTAGCCATCTTAAGCGTTGTATCCGTAGACGCTTGACCAGGTGCATGTCGCTTTACAGCCCACACAGTTCGTCATTAAATCTTCTCCGCCAGATGCCATCAACGCAAACAGGACCAAAAATCGTACTCAAAACTTTTCTCTCGAAAAGATTAAGGGCTTCCTCATCCGCCTTTGCTAACGTCCAAGATTCCGCGCCATAGAGTAGGACGGGGATGATCAAGCTGTTATATAAAGCGAGCTTCTTTTTCCAGAAAGGGCTTTATTACTCAATTGCCTCTTGAGCCCAAAGAAACAGCGATTGGCAAGGGTGATTCTGCGTTTGATTTCGGTACTGATGTTGTTGTCCCTGTTGCTATTGTATAATTTCCAGAGATTTGGTTATCCTGAACCTTTTTTCTAAAAATGTACATGTTTATTGGCAAGTTTAATGTGTTTATATATAATTATCGGAGAGGAAATGTTATTAATAAAAACCTCTTTTAAACAACAAAAGAAATAAAACAAATGAAACTTTCTACTTTATTTCTTGAGAGTAATTATTCACATGGAACGATAATCGATTTATTCGATATTTTTCTACTGGATAGGTTTTGTATATGTGTTGGAAAAATTTGCTTTTCCCATAAAAAGTACTGGAATAAAATATTCACGCATGGAACCTGTGCTGTGGTACTTAAATCAACATTTCAAAAGGGACTTTTAATTTTATATTCTCCTCCTCCGTCCTGATTGCTTCCCTATTCCGTACGTTAATTTGTAGAAATCATTCCCATCACACAGTGAGCCCTTTGGACCGCTTTAATACCCACCGATGTTCTTCAGATCTATGCGTTTGTTCTATGCCACAAATGTGCGCAGAGCTGAGCATCCAAAATTCTCAAATCTTGAGGCGCACATATCAGTCTTTATTGAATTACGACCTGAGCTCTGTTTAGAGTACCGTGCAGAAAAGTCTTACCAAACTCACAGAGAATAAGACCACTTTAAGTAAATTTGTTTAAAAATTGTTCGACTGGCATCAGCTGTTTGACATGCAGCGTTTTTCTGGTTTTCCTAGTGTGACATTATGGTCCAGGGTGGACTTAGGCGTCAAACAGCTTGCCCTTCGAGCCACTACAGTGTCTCGCCAACAGCCTCCAACTGTTGGTCGAGGTTCTTCTCCACTTTTGTGCGCCATCTCAGCCTTAGCTGTCCTTTGTTATGTTTATGGCCGGAATTCTAAGACATTTTGAGCCGGAGTGGTGATGTGTGGTTTTCTCATCAGGATACGGAAATGGAGTAATGAAGCTATTAATCTCAAATTCACACACGATGGGTGATTCTCGACATCGCCTGGAATTTGATAATTGTTTTTTTGTTAACGTACCACTCCTCCATCTGTCTATGACTTTCTATCCTCGATTAGTCGGTAAACCAAGCTGATGAATAAACATCTGGGAATTCCACCGTTAAGTGTCAGTTAACGAAACTCCCTCTTAGAAGAGCTCCCTTAAGTTAAACACTGTTAAGTGTAAACTTACAAACCTCAGCAATTCAATTATCTTGTACTTAGTTCGAAATTGAGCGCAAAACCATTTATAACTCAGCATCGCGATATTTAACTTTCCAGCGCTTTCGAAACATTCCATTGTTACACTTCATACTTTTCAGTTAGTACAGAGAAAATTCGAAGCTCCAAAACAGAAATCTTCAGGTTTTCCGGTGAAGAAGGATATACATGAATTCAGTTAAAGTGTCTACAGTCTGTCTATAAGCAGAGAAGGGCGTAGCTTCTGTCGCAACTTCCCTTGTTGTCCGTGCTTTTGTTCTTTCACGGCTAGAAGGCACCTACAGTTTTTGTTGTTTTATAAGGTTGGCAAAGTGTAATCCTTTCGTGTTGTCAGCAAGTCGAAAGGGCTGGTCCTGTGAAGAACTAAGAGGTGTTCAGTCCAGGAATGAAAGTTGAGACCTTTAGGGCACTTTACCTGCTGGCAAGGGCTAAGAAATGCCATTAAAAAATCAAAGACGACAATTACCGCTGCCTATTTTTAGGCGTTTTATACCCAAAACAGCATTTTCGATATTTTACTCTCTTTTACATATCTGCCAAGGTTCAGGGAGACACATAATTAAATTTCGCTGTTCGGAACTGCTGTTATCACGGACACCCACCACCTTTGAGAAACTGCCGAAGAAGACAATCACAAGTCAGTTGTGGGTCGCAGCGCCATAAAATTTCGTATAAATCCGTTATTGTTTGACAATTAGTCAAGAGCAAATTTGCTGGTTCCCCTTTCTACTTCTTTGGAGACTTTTAGTCTTAAGCTGTTAAGCAAGTCAATGCACCCTATCCCACACAATGTCTAAAAATTGCCTCCTCCACCTCCACAAACACCTCCAAGTGCTCCAGAGGCTCCTTACCTTACAAGCTGTAAATCCGTTCCCATGCAGCAGCTGCCAGACTCTACCCTTCACGGACTTGGCTGAGTTTGTTTCAAAGGTCAGCAAATGTGATGGGCCCAAGCAGTTGGGGATGATGTCGATTAACGCCTGAGAGTGGTCGCATCCGAAAAGCAAACATGTCTGTGCTCATTTTAGTGATTAAAACGTTTGCTTCTGCTGGGTTGGGTTAATGCCGCTCGTGATAATGGTAGCATGTGCACAGCACGACAGTGGCAATCACCTCAAATATATTCTTTGTTTGTCTGAGCGATGCTCTCCAAAGTATGTGTCTGCCACAGAGCACTTAGGGAACCCTAGCCGCCACGCAGTGCTCATGAGGTCACACATCTGTCGAAAATCGATGCACAAATCACCTCCTCACCTCAGTCACAAGTCACATTTCTGACTCCTGTTCAAATATATGGAAGCCTCTCCCGTACGTCTCTCTCTCTCCCTTCACCAATTGTGCATTTTAATTACTCACTTAGGAAGTATTTCCAAATTTTCAGTCGAGCAAATCGTCCACGCGTACTGTCCTCGCAAACTACCATTTTGTCATTTTTGACAAAAGTTTCTCGTTCGCCACCCCTGGGAATGCCCGCGAATTCCATGGTCTCGAATTCAGAGGTCGTGCTTAATGCATTCTGAGCGCATGATGGATGATGAACGGCGACGACAACGTCTCCACAAGAATGACTCCTGCATTCGTGTTTTAATTTGATTCGTGTTCACCGTGGGCGTTCAACTTACTTCTTGCAGCCGCAGGAGTGGGAATGAATTCGTTTTGCACAGAGTTCGGTTTGCAATGAATTAACGATTTGAATATTAAAAGTTTTGTTCGCAGCAAATTTAATTTACCTTACGACAGAAAGAATTGACATGGAAGCTGAACTTTTCCTTCTCTATTTGTATAGTTCTTGTCGGAGACTGAATTTGATGCATTGAAATTTGCTTGGCAGTGCTGCCTTATTTTCGAATTTTTTTATATATTGAAGCTGAAGCCATTTACAAGCTGAAGCCATCTCGAAGCTGAAGCCAAGTTGAAACTAAAGCTAATTCGAAGCTGAAGCTAACTCGAAAGTAAAGCCAATTCGAATCTGAAGCTATCTCGAAGCTGAAGTCAACTCGAAGCTGAAGCGAACTTGAAGCCAAAGCCAACGTGAAGCTGAAGCCAATTTGAAGCTGAAATCAAGTCGAAATTGAAGCCAACTCGGAACTGAAGCCAAATCGAAGCTGAGACTTGAAGCTGAAACCAAATAGAAGTTGAAGCCAACACGAAGCCGAAGCCATCTTCAAGCTGAAGCCAAGTTGAAGCTGAAGTCAACTCGAAGCTGAAGCTAACTTGAAGCTGAAGCCAACTCGAAGCTGAAGCCAATTCAAAGCTGAAGCCATCTTGAAGCTGAAGCCAAGTTTAAGCTGAAGTCAATTCGAAGCTGAAGCTAACTTGAAGCTGAAGCCAACTCGAAGCTGAAGCCAACTCAAAGCTGAAGCCAACTCGAAGCTGAAGCCAAGTCAAAATTGCAACCAACTTGGAACTGAAGCCAAATCGAAGCTGAAGCTAACTTGAAGCTGAAGCCAACTCGAAGCTAAAGCCAAGTCAAAATTGCAACCAACTTGGAATTGAAGCCAAATCGAAGCTGAGACAAACTTGAAGCTGAAACCAAATCAAAGTTGAAGCCAACACGAAGCCGAAGCCATTTCGAAGCTAAAGCTAACTTAAAGCTGAGACAAAATCCAAGTTGAAACAAGTTTGAAACTAAAGCCAACTCGAAACAGAAGCCAATTCGAAGCTGAGACCAACTTGAAGCTGAAATCTAATCCAAGTTGAAGCTTACTCGAGACTAAAGTTTTAGAGGGTGTCTTATTTTAAGAAATAGGGAATTCGGCTGAAAGCCTCGTTCGTGTGATTAAACGCCGCTCGCTTATTTTCTGCAAAGCTGTTTAGTCGGTGGTTCAAGCCAACAAGTCGAAGACGTCGGAACAGTTCAAATTCAACATTGAGTGTGAAATTACAGCAGTTTCGGCCGAAATGTATGGTCTTGTCGTTTAAATTTTTCTTCAATGAATCGACGGTTACGAATGTGTCTGCGGTGGGCATATGAACGAAGTCAGGTTCCATTCATAATTACTTTTAATATTCTTCAACCTTTTGATTATTTTTTGCTTTTGGGAAAACCATGCATATTCCATGACAGTTCATGGAATTGCAAAACTGTCAGTCCTTACCTTAAAGACGTTAGTAAATTTTAAGCATTCATTTCAGAGCTCGGCTTAAAGAGAAATTAGAAAACTTTAGTTTGTATTGGAAGCTTTAATGCCCACCATACGAACATAATATCCGGTGTCAGGTATGGCCACATCTGAAATTGCCGCAGAAACCCAACTTCAATGAAATTCAAATTTAATTTCAATTTTCCCTCCCATGGATGTACCGGGCCACTTATTCGACGCGAAAACATAATGTTCCCACCACGGTTGAATACGAATCCAATCAGAAGCTCGGTCAACGTGTAACTCGCGTGGGTCATTAAATTCGGATTGGTGTGCGTGGACAGTGTGTGCCATCAGCAGACAGACTATTCGGTTTGTACACCTCGCTCGCCATGTGTGCTGTCTGTGTAATTAGCAGAAATATGAGATATCGGTGCATTCCACGGGAGGAGCTGATCTCACTTGCAAGCTGTAATTAAAATTCAGTCGAAGGGGGGAGTTTTCAGTTTTAGACAGGCAGAAGTATCACTTGAGAGCCTCCCCTTAGTCGGAATTAGATTCTCGTATTTTCCCTCAGCGCTTTCAAAGTCGAAGGAATGCCGAAATTTTCAATGGCTTCCCCAAAAGTGTGGGCGCATTCGGTTGGATTTGAATGGTTTGGAATGGATTTGAATGGATTGTGATGCAATTCTGTGGACGGAGTTTTGAAAATAGTTTGGCAAAGTGCTCTTCACAGTTGCATCGGATTGAAGTTACTGGTGTGCGCTCTTCATCTGCAGTGTGCAGCAATTGAATTTCGCGGTGGCTGGTAAATCGACTTCCGGTTGAGTGAAGTCATGATCGAGCACCAAAAGGGGGTGGCGGCAAATTTGAATGAGGACGTTGTTGGAAAATTTACAACAGAGTTTACGTTTGGCTGTGGTGGAGTGCTTTTGAAGGGCTCAGCGCTGACATTGACTGGAAAAAGCAGTTGGTGTATGCCAGTGGGAAGGAAGAAGTCGAATTTAAGCGGAAAATTTACTCTTACAAAACAACTTCCCCTTTCACGCATTCTGTGCGACTAACCCCAAATTTGTGCAAATTTAACAAGAGAAATATAAAAATCGGTCAGGGAAAATCTATAAACCACAAGCCTCACACCACAAGCTTCACACCACAAGCCTCACACCACAAGCGTGCGGCACGTTGTGAAGACGATTATCCATTGAGGTCAGGAGCCAAGTACCACTCCCACCACTCGTAAAAAAGTGCCGATGGCTGAGGACAAGCAACGAAACAAATCCACCGCCAGCATACAACAAGTAGCCTGTGATCCTTTTCAGCTGTCACAACCTGTCGGCTCAGGCCCTCTTGAATGCGAATGATATTCCATGTTGCGAAAGTCAATTACACTAATCGCCCGTCAGTCCCCTTGAGAGGAGATGAGTATTTTGCCCGGAACCCGGTGCTCAGTATCCTTTTCAATCGCTGTACACTGCCATCATCGCTGTCAGCGATTGTCAAAGCGAGTTTCTAACATCTTACTCGGTAAACGGTTTAAGGAGCTTTCCTACTGGAGTTGTATTTCAATTTGAATTTGTGTCCGTCTCTCCCTCTGTGCTGCCTTGCCTGGTACATACTTGTGCTTCAATTTAATTTTTTCTTTAGTTTTCCGCTCAATTTTTTCTGCTCCTCGGATTTTTTTCTTCGATTAAAACTTTATTCTGGCTGGGGATGGCTTCGAATGTTCGCGGAGACATGGCAACGCATCGTTTTGCTTGTCAATAAAGATCTTACGAGGCACACAGAGAGCCTGGGTGCCGGACGATGAGTTGGGCGACATGTTCTCAATATTTAAGTCAAAGTCATGGCTAATTAAGTGAACGTGATATTAGAGAGTTTTTAAGAACTTCTCAAAAGTGCATTGGACTCCTAGATTTTGTGAGTAATGAGAGGAATGTTTATGATTTTTTTTTAACTTAATCAGGAGCATGTTTGATGTTGCCCCGTAGAAGGCTCTCGTCTGGAATTTGCTTTGGAAATTGTCTGTTTGTAGGGAGCTTGTGTTGGCTCAGAAATGTGACTTAATTTGAAGTTTTCGGGCTCATTAGTAACTTTGCCGAAAAGTTGGGGATGACTAAACTTAATCTCAAAGGTCCTCATGTTGAAGATTGGATCAAATTTGTTTCGGAAAAATTGCAAAAATTTGAAGAAGTATTCTTTGAACATGTTTAATGAAGACACACATAAGGAGGGTTTTTTTCGTTGAAAGTAGCGCACCATGTCAGAATTTTTTTTCTAAGATTGGCGCTTGCAGAAGGGGTTTTTATTTGCCTTTAAATGTTGGGTTTTAGTCACAGTATGGGCTACAGGTGTAGAGGAAGTGAGAGAGAAGAGGTACTGATGCGCATTGGTTCTGATTGCGTGTGTGTTGTAATTAGAGGGGAAAGTTGGGCCGGAAAGAGCATTCCATGTTCGTGGTATACTTCTAAAGAATGAGATTCTTAATTTCGCTGTTCGTCCGAAGATAAGTTTAATGTGTGGGCATTTCCAGCATGGGTTTGGTTGACGGCTAAATTCTTTAAGAGGAGGAGCGCAGTGGGCTTATTCATTTAAGCAGTTTTTTTTACAATATCAATAAAAAGCTTTTAAAGACCCAGTAATCCATAGGTCGTCGCCTTGGCGTAGTGGGTAGAGTGCGACGCTCACACGCCGAAGGGTCTAGGTTCGACTCCCAGTTCAACACCAATTTTTCTAATATTTCACGGCACCACCTCTTTCGAGCCGCTGACAACACTCAAAGAGTAATAACTGTCTAAGAAAGCTTCTCAAATTTCGCCGTTCGGAGTCGGCAAAAAACTGTAGGTCCCTTCTACTCGTGAGAGAACAGTAGCGCGCACAACACGAGTAGATGATGAGTAAGCTAGGCCCTGGTCCCCCTTTGGACTGTAGCGGCAACAATTATTATTATTATTATAATCCATCGATGTTCAAGGGAGTCAATTCTCTTCGCTGCATTTCTTTTCACTATGTTTTATCGCTCTGATAACTAGAATGGAGCGTTGTACTCAAAGTAAGAGCGATAAAGCGCCTTGTATATTACATTCAGATCAAGAGGGGAGAAAAAGGTCTTGTAACGTTTTAAGAAACCCTGACATTTCGTTGCATTTTTGGTGATCTTCCAAATAAGTGTTGATTTGATGCACAAATAGAAAATGGAAAATCGCCCATGCTAGAGCCCTACATGAGTACACTCAAGCAGCAGCATACAGCAGACAATATTGGGTTTTGGAAGCGTTAAATCGCACTATATTCATTTCATTAATTCTGCTGTCAAGATTGGAATTCAATGAGCTACGCATACGCTGCTGTTTCAAGTCTATGGTCAAAGAGGAGGTGCCATGGGAAGAATATGATCAGTTAAGGGAACTGTCATTAGCGAAGGAGTGTATTGGATTTGAAGTGACCAAATATTTAATTTTAAAATTTAATTCGTTTTCAATAGATGGCGCCACCTGCTAGTTTTTTGTTTATAATTGACGCATGCAAAAGGGGTTGCGAGTACCCTTAAGTGACCGGATCAAGTTACAGCTCGGGCCGAAGGTATAGAGGAAGAAAGGGAGAGGAGGTACCGATGTTTTAAATGCCTGTGGATTGTAATGAGGAGGAAAAATCGAGCTGGGAAGAGCATTCCAGATTCGTGTAGTGCGGCTAAAGAACGAGTCTCTGAGTTTGACTGTACGTCCGAAAGAGGGCTTGAGGGTGAATTGATGGGCATTCCTAGCGAGGCGTGTATTGTGGGTGAATTCATGAAGGGGAGGAATGCAACTGGCTAATTCGTCTGAGCATTTCTTGTTGAAATAGCGTTAAAAAAGTGACAACGACGCGACATTACGTCGGTGTTCTAACGAGTCCATCGACTTCGCAATATTACTGTCACCTATAAGTTTTATCGCTCGCTTTTGAATTCTATCCAGCAGGTGCAGGGAGGTCTTAGAAGCACCTGACCAGATAGGAACGTTATACTCAAGTTTTGGGCGTATGTAGGCCTTGTATATTGTAGCCAGATTAGAGTGGGTGAAGTACTTCTTGCATCGTTTAAGGAAACCTAGACATTTCGCAGCATTTTTGGCGACCTCAAATATGTGATCGTTCCAACTAATTGTTGGGTTGATACACATACCGAGGATGGAAAGTCTTTCGGTTTCAACAACACAAGTGCCGTTCATGGATAACGGCTGATTACTTTGATTACTTTGTGATCGCTTTAACGACAGTAGACAGCACTGTGTTTTAAAAGCATTAAATTCCACACTATTCTTATTTCCCCAATCGATTATGCTGTCAAGGTCGGAATTTACTGTGCTTAACATATGCTGCCGTTCCGAGTCTAAGGCCGAAGTGGAGGGACGTGAGCCAAGGAACGAATATGAAAAGCTGAATAGGATTAGAAGTAGCAGACAAGAGATCATTTATAAAAATGAGAAAGAGTGCCGGAGACAAAACAGAGCCCTGAGGAACACCAGCATTAATATGGTGAATATCAGACTTGTATCCATCCAAAACGACTTGTATTGAACGATTCGAAAGGTAATTTCTAATCCATTGAAGAAGAGACTCATCGATCTCAAAACCACGCATTTTTGACAAAAGAGCCTGATGCCAGAACTTGTCAAATGAATTTGAAATATCAAGCGCAACGATCTTGCTTACTCCTAAATTGTGCAAAGATTGGTTCCACTTTTCAGTGAGATATGCCATCAGATCACCAGTGGAACGGTTGCTTCGGAAGCCGTACTGCCGGTCCTTAAGAAGCTTCCGGGACTCAAGATATTTCATAAGCTGACGGTTGATCAGCGTTTCCATGACCTTTTAGAGACGGGACGTTAGTGCTATGGGTCGTTAAGAGGTGTGGTTGATCTTGGAAAAAAATACCTACTCCAATGGAAAGGTGCGAAATTTTTCAACAACAAATAGTGTGCTTTTGTTTTTGACAACAACATTGTGTTTGGTTTCTTCGCTAATGTCCGCAGTTGTCTGAAATAATCAGTTTTCGCCGGAAGTTTCGATATTCGTTTTTTATTGAAAGAAAAGTTAAGCTGAGGACCAGCGGTTGCATTAAGAAGCTTTTAGTAAATCAGCTCCGACCAATTAATTATCCAGAGAGTGATTTGGATACTTCAAAAGTGGTCATTTTAGTGCCGGAGTCAAAGAACGTGTTGGACAATCCAAAAAGTTTAAAGATGAGGAATTTAATCCTTTCCTGGATCCAAATGTTTCATTCAATGCAGTGTCATTAATTTTGTCCAATACTGTATATTCATGTCAAACCGAGAATGATTAATGGTGACTTAGCCAACAACTTCTGTTCGGTTATACGAGGGTTGTCTTTTATATTTCGGGATTAGAGAACAAAAACAAATATTAGTCATCGAAAATAGCTTTATTGCTATTCAGAATATTCCTCATTAAGATCTATACACTTTTACATGCATTTGAACCAATTGTCGAAGCACTTTTGCCACTCTGATTGAGGTATCTCCAAAACATGCATTCTGAACGCATCAACCGCTTCTTCAGGTGTAGAAAAACGTTGACATCTCATTTTATATTTTACGTACGGGAATAAAAAGAAGTCATTCGGTGCCAAGTAGGGACTGTATGGCAGATGACTTATCAAATCGATGTTTTGAGTGCTCGAAAATGCAGTTGTTTGAGCCGATGCGTGAAATCTCGCATTTTCGCGGTGAAGAGTGATCCGTCTTCGGCGGTTGGTTTTCCTGATTTCTTGGAAGACAACTGGCAAACAAATGGTTGTGTACTACTCAGAATTGACTCTTCTGCGCTGTTCAAGTGGTACGGTTGCGACATGTCCAGTTTTTCCGAAAAAACAGGCGACCATTTGCTTGGAAGTGCTTCGTGCGCGATCAACTTTTGTTGGCTTTGGCTCAATTTGAAACACCCATACAGTCGACTGCTGTTTACTTTTGGGATCATACGTGTAAATCCAGGACACATCATCTGTCACGATGTCATAGACGTGTATCGAAGCACCGCGATCGTATTTTTGGAGCATTTTTTTCGACCAATCGACACAAGCTATTTGAGCGATTGACAAATTGTGTGGAATCCAACGCGGATTTTTTTGACGCTCAAATATGTATGCAATATTGAATGTATGCTGGTCGCACTAATGCCTAAGGTCATTTCAATCTCACGATAGGTTACATGACGATCTTGCAATATCAGTTGGCGCACAGCATCAAAGGTTTCCAGAACAACAACTGATTTTGGACGACCTTCACGAAATTCGTCTTGGACTGAACTATGACCTCGGTTGAATTCACCATACAATCGATAAACACTGGTCCTTGATGGAGCTTCATCGCCAAAAGTTGCATTAAGTTCATCGATGCACTGTTCTTGAGTTAATCCACGTCGAAAATTGTCAAAAATTATCGCACGAAAATGTTCACGATTTAATTCCATTTTTTGGGCGAGATGAATCTTTTAAGTTACTGTAAACCGTACAAATAGCTCTCGCATGTCAAAACGTTCTGAGTACGTATAACCTCAAAAATGTCAAACTTTACGATAGAGCTGGCTATTACCAGATTGCAACACTAGGGTTGCCTAATCCCGAAATATAAAAGGCAACATTCGTAGAAATTTGACAACCAGCTGAAATACGAGTTTAAATCGAGAGATGTCGAACTGGATCGTGCTTGGAGATGGCAAGACGATATACAACAGTAATTCCAAGGAGATAAAATAGTATGGTATGTACAGCCTTGTGACACAGAGCGTTAAGGATTGGAAGTGACAGATGATATAGCATTAATTCATATGGGAAATAGTGTCGGACCCAAGACGGGGCCCTGGGGAACCTCAGCATTAACATGAAAAATATCAGAATTAAGCCCGTTTAACACAACTTATATTAAATAGTTCCAAAAGTAGTTTCTAACCCATCAACGAATTCATCGGTGTCATAAGCATACGCGACAAAAGATGGCTGATGCCAAACTCTTTCAAACGCTTCCAAGGAATCAAGCGCAACAATCTACCTTTCTTATACAATATGCAAAGCTGAGATATTTCATTGGATCACCTGTGGACCTCTTGCTGCAGAAGTCGTACTACCAGTCATTAAGGAGCTGCCGGCATTCAAAATAGTTCATAATCTGACTTCTTTTCAGCATTTCAATGACACTTGACAGAAGGGATGTAAAAGCCGTGTGCCGGTAGGAGGTACTGGATGAAGAGTTGCCACTTTTGTTGGGACGGGCCACAAGAATACTGTAATTCTCTTACCAGGAAAGAGCCCTGAAGAATAAAATCGATGATTTTGCCAGCGCAGAAGAAAACGTCTTTAGAAGAACAGGAGGTAAACCATCCGGGCAGTAGATTTGTGAACGTTGAGACTCTAATGTACTTTGATATTCAACCAAAATTACTCTTCAGCCAGTTGCTCCCCAGTTGCTTACAGAATTGGTCCCCTGTACTTTTGTGCCCAAACGAGGACTGCAAAAAATGAACCATACGAAGACAAATTAATGTCAGTTTTGCCTGGTCTTATGAATGGTGCTCAAGTAGAGTGAGTTTGTTGGCATCAGGTTATGTTAGTTTTCTGAAGGGACGGTCTAAGGCAAGATATGATCCTGAGAGGATCAAGCTACACATTGCTCAATAAGGCTCTGGCAGTGTAGGGGGCGCCACTATTAAAACAAATTTTGTTTGTGGCGCCCCCAACATGTACCCGTGCTTATTAAGGCATCGTTTGTACTTTCCCTAGAAGCAGTTTTGGTTTGGTAGCAGTTCACGCCTTACTTGAAATCTGTTAAATGACTGTTGCGTGCTTCGCTCAAAATGGTAGAAAAGCCTCTCCAAGTAGGGTTCTCTTCGAATGGCTTCCTTATCCCTTTACCTACGGAAGAGGTCGTTGTGGGAAATGCATTGCAGCTTGCATGTGCATGCCAATAGTTCTTTGGTGGTGTCATCAATCGGGTTACAAAATAGCAAAGTCTTAGCATCACGGGCAAAACAGTGACAGACTCGCAATGTTTGTCTCTGTCTTGTAATTTAATTTGTTTCCAAGCATTGATGGGTAAAATCGTATGAGGCCGAAGACATCAAGGGCGCATCCGTCGGAGGATGGCCTCGATCTCCTGCTAGAGTAAAAGCTTGAAGGGAAAGAGACTTATTTAGGAATGCGCAGCAAAGTGTTTTTTTTATTACTTGTAGCGAGTTCATCGATATAACAACCCCACAGAATACAACAATTTCCTGGAACCCTAAAGTTAAAACTATTGCAAATAAGGCAGGCTGTTAAATATGATTTAAAATCGAGATTGAAAGGTTGGCTGACAGACGGAGGCAAATGATGGGATCTCCCATAACAAACTTGTAAACCTTTTCCAAGGAGAGTGCCTGAAGCAAGATGCATCACAGTGGGTGCGGGGGACGTATAAATTCCTGACTCTCACTTAAATTTTGAGCCATATCTGGATATTCGTAGTAAGCCGTGGAAGTCTCTAAATATGCGTAATAAGCCGTCCCTAAAGTAGTAAGCTGTGGTTGTCCAGAACCTTCGGCTCTGTAAGGCTAATTTGTAAGGGCTTAACAGTAACGCCGTGGCGTAGTGGATAGAGTTCGCCGCTCACACGCCGAAAGGTGTAGGTTCGATTCCCAACTCAACACCAATTTTTCGAATTTTTCACGGCACCACCTCTTTCGAGCAGCTGACAACACTTAAAGAGTAATTACTGTCTAAGAAAGCATCTTAAATTCCGCCGTTCGGAATCGGCACAAAACTGTAGGTCCCTTCTACTCGTGAGAGAACAGTGGCGCGATATTTATTATTACAATTACAATTATCACAATTATTATTATCATTAACAGTAAGCGAGCGAAATTTTTGGCCCTTAAGTGAAAACGAAGTCACTCAAATTAAAATTGATTGCAGACTTCAGACAGTTCCGAAAATATGTCCAAAGAAAGTTGACAGCTATAGATATCAGTTCAAATTCGCAGATGTATAAAACTCTAGACCCATAAGTACGTGTCACGTTAGTGTACGCCTTAAGCGTTTTAATTTTGCCAAGCTCAACCCTTTGTTCCCTGCTTGAGTTGCTGCAACCCCACTTCCTATCGTGTAGTCATTTAGAACAGATGCTACTCATATTCACTCTGCGAACGCCAAGCGTTCAGGGATTTTCCCCACTTTCGTCCTTATCGAAAATAACCTCATCACACGACCAGTGCTCTCGACTGAATGCACGTATCTTATGCAGGGGACACCGAGCAGCGCAAATGTCTGCTGCGATGCCCTGCATCTGATAAGAACTCCATCGAAGTTTCTCCAGGACTCAATGGTTTCCAATTTCAAACAAAACGAAACCAAGTGGTGCGCTGTGTATCCCCCTGAAGAGCGAACAGATTTTCAGATCTCCATTCTAATTGACGTTCTTTGTTTTGGGGGTATTATTTCATTTCCCTTGAGGGTGCATACAATAGCAGAAAAGCGAATCGCCGGAAGCGGAAAGCGCTTTCTATCTCCGGCGAGCGCAACGGATGAACATTCATATTTCATGCTTTTTTCAAACTCGTCCAGCGAGCGGACAGTTGTCTTGAACTTTTGATTTTGAATCCTCCCTCGGGAACTGTGCACGTCCACGAAATGGTCCAAGGTGTGATGAGTGGCGTTCACAACGGCGGCAGTGGGTGTGCAATTCATTCACTCTACCGCATGTGAGATGCACCAGTGAGCACACAAAACCCATCGTTCACTTCAGCCGCCGCACACGATGTGGAGAGGGGTGATTAAGGTTCCCAGCAAAACTATTCGTTGATCCAAGGATCCACAAGATTGAAATTTATTACAGCGCCCGTGTTCACGGCATATGCACCGATTGAACAAACACATATCTAAGTCGAAAACGCCACAAAAGCAATCGATTACGAATTCAAAAATTGTTCACGCAAGTGGAAAGCAAAACAAAGCAAATCTATAAACAAATCCAGACCAGGCATTTGTGGGAGGGGGCGGGTGAAAGGAAAACTCATTTGTATACCCATCCCTTGGAACTGGGTCGAAGTGAAAATATTTGTTGAATGTTTTTTATTTTCCTTTAGAAATCGCTCGGCTTGCGTTGCCTCCCACCTCCCACCACTTGAGGAAAATATTGCTTATGTGCTGGATTTTTTCGTCCTGTTTCAATTCCTTGTCTGTGTTATTGCTTGATGCTTAAGCGTTGTTATTAGTGCCTCGACAAATTGCACGTAATGTGACACATTAAAACGATTTTTCAACTGGAACCTACACGCGGCGCTCTCATGCTACGATATGAGTTTGTTTGTGTAAGTATGTGTGTGAATGTGTGCACAGTTGACAAAAAAACAAAATCCTTCAGTCGTAACTACGATGAAATATGGAAAAGGTATGACAAGGGCGACGCTTCTTTGTTTTTCTCAAAAGCGGAGAACTCTTTTCGGCTATGTGTGGTGCGGAGAGCGGGAGTGGTGTGCTTGCCAAATTATGAGACTCTTAACATCCAGCGACGTAATGTGCTCAGCTTTAGAGAGGGACCAGGCGATAAATGTGTTCGGCACGCGAAATGAGAGTTTTTGTCATGTGACGGTGGCAGGTTGGGGCCAGTCGCCTGCCATGAAATTTGATGGCGAAACGCCATGAGGGTGTTTAAAGATGCTTAAGTCCTTCCGCAGACTGACGGGAGCTGGGTGTGTTCGCCCGATCCTTATGCCAGCTAACGAGCGCGCTTATGTGTTTGGTTTCACTGAATTCAATAGCCCTGTAAGTGTTCGACGGAGGAAGCGAATTTTGAGCCACCGTGGCTTGTGTTTCTTCTTTGTTTGTGGTCACAGATTTTGGAATTTTTTTTTTTTGTTAAGTCATGTGTCATCCCGTTGTGCTTTCCCTAGAAGACCAGAAATTTCTCCTCAAAGACCCGTGGCACTAAGCTCACACGTGCTGCTCACAAAGCCCTTCACCGGCATGAAGAGACCCTTTAAATTATTTATTTGATGGTATTTATATAGAACTAGATTCTCCAGAAACCAGAAAGAAGCTCTGCTGCTTTCAAGGCGTAAACATCAAAATGATGATTTTCTCGGGAACCCCTTATCCTCTCGCAGAAATTTTCCACTTAAAGCAACCACTTCCAAACTTTCGCTGTCCACATACATGAGACAAAAATGGAAATCGGTCGGATCCACTTTAGCCACCTACAACACATTGAGGGATAAGTCCTTTTGTGAACTTCGGGAAAAGGTTCATGGGTATCCATTTCTCGAACCACAACTAACTTCGAATGGACTGGCTCTGGACAGAAACTGAACCGGGAAAGAAATATAGTCGAATTTTCATGGACGGCTCCAAGACGACGGAGGGTTCTGGAGCTGGGGCCTTCGTGAAATACGAACAACGTAAGACTTTACGCCTACTTAAGTAATTTCGCGTCGATCTTCCAGGCGGAAACCTTCGCGATTCTTATGGCCACCAAGTATATTGTGAAGAATAAATGGAAGAAGGGATGTATTTGTGTTTACAGCGACAGCCAAGGCCCTATTCAACCATTTAACCACTTCCAAGATAGTCGAAGAATGCAAGTTCTCTCTAAATTTTGTCGGCAGGCTGAATTCGCTAAGACTTGTTTGGCTCCCGGGACATCACGGGTTCTTGGGACATTGCCGAAGAACGAGGTAAGCTAGGTTCAGAAGAGGCATTCATAGGGCCCAAACCCACCTTGGGACTACCCGCGCCCTTGGTCAGGGCCTCCGTCGAC
Source organism: Eristalinus aeneus (assembly GCA_955652365.1). Classification (NCBI taxonomy): domain Eukaryota; kingdom Metazoa; phylum Arthropoda; class Insecta; order Diptera; family Syrphidae; genus Eristalinus; species Eristalinus aeneus. The sequence continues at coordinate 62,176,391 of OY019134.1, read as the reverse complement.
GCTTGGGTCTCCGTTGAGCACAACCACAGATAATGTGACTCTCCAGGATGCAGGATGGCCAAGAGTATGCTTCTGAACGTTAGCGTCTTTTCTGCTAGCTCTAGACAGAAACGAGTGCAGACAACTTGTCCGCGTACTAATGGGACACTTCACCTTCGCTATGCACCTAAGTCGGCTTAGGCTTAGTGATGCCATCCTTTGCTACGCCTGTGGGGAAAGTGAATACACTTCAGAGCTCTTTTTCTGCCAGTGTCTCGGCTTTGCTCGTATCAGGTGGCGGCTATTTGGCGCTGATGTGGCGGGAACCGAAAACCGAAGTTCTATATCACAGAAGCGCCTCTTGGTTTGTCTCCGGGAGACCAAGAAATTGCAATAAATGAAGGTTGCTGCCTGGTAGAACAATGGACCAGTATTGGACTCTGAGCGCTTCAGTGCAGTGTATCCCAACCTCTAACAACTGGAGGCTGGTTGCAGAGAAATGTTGGTTGAGCACCAAGTCCACCTCGAAAAAGGCAAGGAGACTTACCCATCAGAATCTAAACAACTCTAAATTCCCTGGAGATGGTCCGCTAAGCACTTAAATTCGTGAATACTGCGAAATTGACTTCACTTCGCGGCTCGTAAAATCCTCCCTATTTGGTCTGACCCTTCTCGGAATTGAGTTCCCAAAAGCTTTCTGGTTGCGCTGGGCAAAGATTGAAATCATTAACGAGGATGAATGATTAACACAACTTCAAACGAGAACTGACTCATTGTCATGCCTGCGCCTGCAAGCACTTCATCTACATGAAATATTGATTTCCATTAGTAGCTCCTGGGAACGGGGTAGCTACCTCCAAACGGGAACTTGCCCTATTTCAAATTTCCTATCGCTTCTCTTGTGCGGGTTCCCATAAGCCAATCGGTGGGGTAATGAATTTCTCAGGTATCACACCGGCAGCGGATATTATTCACCCCTTTCCCCTACGGCACTCTGATTCAGCTGCAACACGGGTCGTGACGATGAAGCATTCTCCCACTCGCTGCCTAATAGTCGAATTAGTTGTCGTAATCAAGTAGATAGTGCAATCAGATCTAATTGCCTTGTCGGTGGAGCCTTGAAGGCGTTTAACGACGCTCACTCGGCTGCTGCCAAAATTCCATCTCGTCGAATGGAATCCAATTTTGAATTGGGGGTAGAGCACTCATTAGATTCGACAGAAAGGATAAGAACGAAGATTTATGCTCCCGCGCCACAGCGATTGAGGCATCGCTACTCTGAATTATGGCACTCTGACAAGACCCGACCATTACAACGCGAGACATTAACAATAATCACACAATTACACAATTAAAGCGGATTAATGGCATTGAGCCTTTTCTGTTTGTCAGTTTTCTTCTTGTCTGCGGCGATATCCTTTGAAATGAACAATGCTATCAAGGACGTCGCCCACAAAACTGGTTAGCATGAAAGGGAGGTGCGACGTTGGAGGCAGAAAGAAAATTCGAGCCAAGTAAACAAAGAAATCAAATGAATGGAGGGACATTCTGTTCTTTTTTTTTTTTGAGCGCTCTTTGCTTTGTTCTGTTCGTTCAGCTTTTCACTTATCTGAGATTTTTTTTTGTCTCGCGCGCACTGTGAACGGAGATTATTCGGGACATTAGTTTGGAATAGTTTCGACTTAAATTGGTGGCGTTGTGCTGTGCTTGTGGTTTCCATAAATTTGCTGTGGATTTGGGGGATAGATAGCGTCTGAGGATGTATGTGTTCTTGTTCCATTTTTGGGGCGGGCGTGTCGATTTTTCAGTTTGGATCTAAATTGGCCACTAAATGGTCGTCTTTCGTGATAATGGGCGATTTAGTCATGTGAAAATCTAGGACTAGCCTAATGAGTTTCTGCAGGACTATCAACCGATTACTTTCGTTCAGTTGAGGGATTGTTCTGTTTTATTCCGTGGCAGGCCACACAGACAACATTTTATGGCCTCGTTTTGAATTCAAATTTGCCATGAAGAATTTCGTGGAATAACAGAAAGATTTGAGATTTTTGTTTTATGGAATTTCACTCTGGGGAGGTTCATTGTGTTATTTAAATAGCTGACCTGGAGATATTTTGCAGCATTTGAAGCTCTAATTATATTTGGTTTTTGGATTTATCTGTTCAAGCATGGTTTTGAGTGTAGCCTTTCAAACACTATCAAAAATCTCGGAGGCTAACTACCATAGATAAAATGTTAAATTAAGCGACCATTAAATTGCACATCAGCAAGTGATCGGTTTGTATGGTTGCTGCCTCGTTCTAAGTCAACTTTGATATAGAGGCTTCGTTTCCAAAAGCCGTACAGTCTAATAGTAAACTAACATAACATTAAAAAAGCTACGATCTAGCGTTGGCCTTTGCGTTGAGGCACCAACTGAGGCACTCCTTAACTTAGATGTGTACGGAATGATTTTTTGGTGCTACAACTTGGTATGTACCTGAGTTTCAATCAACAATTCGGTCTAAAAAGCTGCCTCCAGTTGCGTTGATTGAGGTCTTTCTCCATTTATAGGCTCCATTTCGTTGAAGAAAGACAACTTTCTTTAACTTTGCCCGGTGAACGTTGTGTTTCTACAGAGTTCCTCTTAATTACATCAACAAGGAATAATAATTTCCGAATTTAGGATACTTGGAGCTTTCAAAGCTGCTTGACGTGTTCAAAGATTTGTCTTAGTTATGGATATATTTACTATAATCCGTCTCGATTGAGTTAGCATGGAAATTGAAGCAGTTCTCGGGGTCAGCATTTAGTTTAGCGTAGTTGCCAGTTGCACATTTTCAGCGACGGACGTCGGTTTTAGACGATCAGTTTAAAGGTTGCGATCGTAATCCATAAAGAGGTTTGATTTACAATGTAAAAACAAACCACAAAAGTAGATATATACAATATACAAAAACTAGAAAGCAGAAAATTGTATTAATGGTAGAAAAACAATCAATGACATTAGCTTTAAATAGTTGAGGCATATAAATGATGCTCACGATTACATCTGTGGGGGATTTACGAAATATTTGTTTCACCCCTACTTTTAAATCATGTACGTACTGTAATTCCAAAGGTAATAAACGACCGTAAATTCGGTTCCAAGGTTCTTAAATCGTGTTCGAGAAATTCTCTCTGTTGCGCCACAATATTTAAAATTAATAATAATAATTGGATGGCGCGACAAGGGACCAAGGCCTAGATTGCTCATCAACTACTCGTGTTGTGTGCGCTATTGTTCTCTTACGAGTAAAAAGGATCTACAGGTTTTTGCCGACTCCGAACGGCGGACTTTGAAAAGCTTTCTTAGACAGAGATTACTCTTTGAGTAATGTCAGCAGGTTGACAGAGGTGGTGCTATGAAAAATTCAAGGTGTTTAGCCGGGAATCATACCTTGACCTTCGATTTGTGAGCTTCGCACTCTACCCACTACGCCACGGCGACAATATTAGAGATTGATCAATAACGCACTGAGTGAAGTGCCTTTGGTTTATATTCTGTCAGCCTCGAACACATTTGAGGCGGTGGTTCAATTGTTGGCGACTTCGTCAAGCATAGAGACAAGTTTCTCGTTAATAACGAGTAATGTTGCTCCCTTATCATCAACCGTGGGGCTATTCCTTAACTCTTAAGACTTTATATGTCCTCTGATAGAATATTGCAAAATTGTGATTTTATATATCGACCACGTGATGAGTGACAAGCCGCCAAACGAATAAGCGGCTTAGCCACAAATTTAAGCAACAACTGATCATTTATTGGGCTGCAATTCCTGAGGCCCAGGTCCACTCCGGGCTGTAGCGCCACAAGCAGAATAATTCCTGAGCGGCTGAGAAGTGAGTTGTAAAGATGATGTTTATAAAGTGCTTTTCGAATAAGCGGCATAAGTGAAAGTGAAAGTGAATAATAAGTGAAAATTTGCAATTTTATTCAACGTTTTGAAAAAAAAGATTTGTTGTTCATTTAACAACGCAACTGAGTAATGTTGATATTTCAATAAATTACCAGAGGCAGCCAAACAGCATTGAATGTCAACAAAGCTCACAAAATATTTGTAAAATGTTGTTCATTGGATTGAAAAAATGTCTAATTTAAATAAATGCAGTTACACCCTCTTGAACAACTATACACAATTCTCACTTCAATCACACTTTTAAAATCTTCAAACCTGTCTTGCCATAAAGCAGGATGGCTTTGAGCAGCTGCAATCAAAATTTTCGTGTTGATTTTAGCCATGATTATGGCGTACCGTATGTGGCCGCCGTGGCGTGGTGGGCAGGCTCGATGCTTACACGTCGAAGGTTTAGGTTCAATTCCCGGCTAACACCTCGAAATTTTCACGACACCACCTCTTTCGAGCTGCTGACAGCACTCAAAGAGAAATAATTGTCTAAGAAAATGCTTCTCAAACTTTACCGCTTGGAGTCGACAGCAAACTCTCCCTTCTAGTCATGAGAGAACATAAGCGCGCACAACACAAGTGTTTGATGACCAAGCTAACACGATACGTCGGTGGGAATTTTTGGTAAACAATTCTGATTCCTTGTAAACTGTCACGGTCACAGGGTCCTCTTATATTTCACTCGTCGGGTGTGCTTTCCTCTTGGCAGTTGAACTAGATTGTCACTAGTATACCTATATGCAGTAAAATCGTAGCCGCCGTGGCGTAGTGGAAGAATGCGACACTCACACATCGAAGGTTCGGGTTCGATTCCCGGCTGAACACCTCTTTCGAGCTGCTGACACTCAAAGAAAAATAATTGTCTAAGAAAACGCTTCTCAAACTTTACCGTTTGGAGACAGCAAACTGTTGGTCCCTTCTACTCATGAGAGAACATTAGCGCGCACAACACAAGTATTTGATGACCAAGCTAAGCCCTGGCCCACATGTGGTCTGTCGCGACATACAAATATTATTATTATGTCGTGCCACTCAGCATTGGACTAATAAAACAGTTTTGAAGGATGAGCGGCACCGCTTTATAGTAATAATAATAATAATCGTTGGCGCGGCAGTCCACAGGGGGACCAGGGCCTAGCTTGCTTCGCTTCTTGATGTGCGCGCTACTGTTCTCTCACGAGTAGAAGGGGCCTACACTTTTTTGCTGACTCCGAATGGCGAAATGTGAGAAGCTTTCTTCGACAGGCACCGCTTTACTGTTTGTAAATGAGACTTAAGTAATTCGTGGCCAATACCAAGTTTTTTCTGCAATTCGTGGCCAACACCAAGTTTTTTTCTGCGTTTTAATATTGTTTTTACCGTATAGCATTTACCGCTTTGTCGATTGACGTTTTACAGTTTGCCGTTTGCCGCTCATTGTGTGGCCAGTGTCGCACAATGTTGTTCTGTATGGCTCCGAGTCGCGTCTTATTCAAATCAAACTTCCATGAAGCTCTTGACCTCTACACACCAGACCGATCTGCTGAAAAAAGGTGACAAATCGATTCGTTGTGGCATTCTTGTACTCTATTATTTTTAGCCACAGGAGTCTCTTCACAACGTGCTGAATGTAGTGCCACCGCTCAAGTATCATCCACTTAAGTACATTTACAACTGGAATTGGCAAAAATGTCTTCGAGTTACATAAACAAATTTTAGACCGAACGCAGATTTTGCATCACTTAGCTAAGCAAATGGGAGACGTTGTCGTGGAGTAAGTATAGGTGATGACTTGCCAAACGTTTTCCAACTAAAATGACAAAGAGATTTGGTAGGAATGAGTGATCTGTCAAAAAAACGTCTGTTAAAAATCAAACTTCGCGATGCCACTGGAACAAGAACTAATTACTATTTTCCCTTATTAGTTTGAGTAACGCCGTGTTTTATTATAAGCGAGCAGTTTGACAAGAAATGAATGTAGCGCTACGAGTACTCGTATTGTTGCCGTTTTAAGTGTCTCGGGCATACACATTCTCCAGAATGGGCTTCCTATCTTGCGCCATCCTCTGTTTTAACTTCACTTTAATATTATAAATAATTATAAAAACACCAGTTCAACACCAATTTATCTAATATTTCACGGCACCACCTTTTTCGAGCTGCTGAAAACACTCAAAGAGTAATAACTGTCGAAGAAAGCTTCTTACATTTCGCCGTTCGGAGTCGGCAAAAAACTGTAGGTCCCTTCTACTCGTGAGAGAACAGTAGCTCGCACAACACGTGTAGTTGATGAGCAAGCTAGACCGTGGTCCCCCTTTGGACTGTAGCGCCAACAATTATTATTAAATTAATTATAAAAAGAGTAGGATAGGTTTTAGGGGATTGATTAAATACTTGTTTCTGATTTAATTAAAAATATGATCGAACAAGAGTGTCAGAGGAATTTAAGCCCCCCTAAATGCACTTTCCGTTTCTTGTTCATGTTTTTGTTCAAATCACGAAACGTGCATGTCATTGTCTTTGAAAGAAAGTAGATTACGATTCTATCAAAGCTGCTTGAATGGAGCTTAGCAGCCTTTACAGCTTCGATGAAAATCGGATCAATAACCACAGGGCATACTAAATAAACACTTTGTCTGGCTACAACGGCACCTCATCGGTTGCTTGTGGGATTTCTCAGCCCAATGTGCTGCTATTTAATTTGTTTCCCATCAAAATGGCTTAAATTAGTGCCTTAGAAAATATTATTTCAAAAATGCGTTTCTTCTTTCCTGTTCTTCATAGAATCAAGAAAGCTTTCTAAGTCCCAGTGAATGCTGAGCTCTCATCAATTGACGAACTAAACAAGGATTGACAAGATAATCCGAATACTCGTATGCGAGTTAGGTGTTCAACACTTTCAATGGCCTCGAATGTTTAGAAATAATAAGCTCGGATCAGCAGCAATACTTGCATTTAAAGCTTGAATTTAGAGCTTGAATTTGAAGCTTGAATTTAAAGCTTGAATTTAAAGCTTGAATTTATAGCTTAATTGCACTTCAGTACTGGGACTCTGAACAGGTTTCTTTATGATTTACAATCCCTTTTGAATTTTTTCACAATTCTCTGGACTGTTTGCGTAGTCTGTCGATCATGACCATCCATTATCATTGCGAAATTCGCCAAAAGTGGCTGCATTTGAATCTTTACTTTTGTTGCAGGTAAGTCATTCGATTATAAACCGAATCATTATCGTAATTGGCACATATCGGACCAATTCCGATTACAACTGAGCTTACCAGGTATTAACTGCCAGTGGTTAAACCTGAAACCACGAAATGTATGACCCTGTGAAAAGATAAGGGCAGCCAATGGGTTCAAGATTTAAATTTATTTGCACAACCAAGTTGGGACTTTTCGACGATAGTATACTTCCTCTTCTCGTTGCTCTGCAGTCGCTTGGATGTTTGGATTTCAATTTCTACGCAGTTGCCGTCAGCGAAAGGAATTATTATCACCTGCATCAGCCACAGATATCAGCTTCCTTCCAACATCTCCCTCTTGCGAAAAACATTATTTCTTCGCTTCACTTATCTCCACACATTGTGTTGAATGCAAATGCTTTTAAACTTTCCCTCGTTTATCATTCGTTATAAAAAATTTCAAAATATTCGCATTCATCGTTGCTTCTTATCACTTTCTTTGTTCACAAGTATGTGGAGAGGAAGTCTTGCCAGTCTTGCTAGGCGGCGAGGAAAAATTTTCTTATCTCTTTCCAGAAGAGAAATAATTGAATGCCGAAATAAATTAAGGGAACAATCAACAATTGGCCCATTACTGGCATTCCCAACACCACGGCGCAATATTAAGTATACGCCCAAGAATTCGAAATCACCTCGTAGACAGCCGAAGTGCGGATTATTCACAGATTACAGCCGTAATGCGAGAATGTTGTACAGAGCGTACATCCTCTCACAATTTTCCGAGAACAATGGAAATTCTTCATCTGTGCTCGAAACGTCATCGGGAGAGGGGAACGAAAGTATTTCCTGTCTGACAATAATTACTTCAGCGGAGGTGGCATTTTATGTCCCAATATTTGAGGTGGAATACTCATTAATGATTGGTGGTTCTTATAGGCTTTTATATGTGTCTTTTATGGCAGATTGTTGGTTTAACTTTAAATTTTTAATTTGGCAACCTGGTGATTTAAAACCTGCCGTCAGTCGCAAAAATTTCTTAAATGGTTCTTAATTCCGACCTAAGTCTGAAATCAGATGTGAGAGTCTAGAAGGCCATGGGCTAGATTTTTTTTGTTCTGTAAATGCACTTTTCTTTTTCTTGAGTTATCGCCGCAGTCCGAGATGGAATTGAATCCGCACAAGCACGTTGCGACTATATTTTTGTCAACTACGTGTGTCATTCATCTTGAATGCTAGTCCCGAGGTCAGTTGATGGTGGTCGAATGGTATTGAACATTCATCTCTTTATACATTCCCCGACAACTGACACACCTCTTAAATTTCGAAGTTTCTCAATAACTTTGCCCAACTTCTTTAACATTTGATGACGCAAGAATTGAAAAAGGGACCAGGGCCTAGCTTCTTAGTCAACTACTCGTGTTGTGCATACTATTGTTCTCTAACGGACCCAAACATTCTGCCGACTTCGAATTTCAGAAGGATCTGCATATAAAGTTTGTATTCTTTGAGTATTGTCAGCAGCTGCAGGGGCAGAAGCTTCTCAAATTTCTTTGTTCGGAGTCGGCAAAAAGAAGTAGGTTCCTTCTGCTCGTGAGAGAAGAAGAAGAGTAGCGCCCATAACACGAGCAGTTGATGAGCAACCTATGACTTGATCCCCCTATGGACTGTAGGGCCACCCAATTATTAATATTATTAATTTGGGATTCGAACCTGGGACCTTCGTCGTGTGAGTGTCGCACTTTATCAATTACGCCACAGTGGCCATATGTCATTGTTTCTTAGCGAATTCGAGTCCCCGAAAGTTTCTCCCTTCTGTTGCTTGTAAATTTAAGTCTATAGCCAATTAATGACGATGGAGAACTCTCGCTGCAGGTCGGTACCGAACTCAATGTCAAAAAAGGTTTTATACAAGGCGACGCACTGTCATGTGACTTCTTTAACATCATCCTCGAGAAGATCGTGCGTGACTCACAAGTCAACACCAGAGGCACGATCTTCCAGAAGTCAGTTCAATTGCTAGCTTACGCTGATGACATTGACGTGATTGGACGAACACAGCGAGCCGTCAATGAGGCGTTTGCTGGCATTGAAGCGGAAGCGGCTAAAATGGGTATAGTGGTAAATGAGGGCAAAACGAAGTACATGCTGTCATCAAGGAAGGACACCCAACATCGACGTCTCGGACGGAGCATCACACTAGGCAGCAGAAACTTCGAGGTAGTCAAGGACTTCGTCTACCTCGGCTCCGCGGTAAACAAAGACAACAACATCAGTAATGAAATCAAACGTAGAATCACTCTTGCCAATCGCTGTTTCTTTGAGCTCAAGAGGCAATTGAGTAATAAAGCCCTCTCTCGAAGGACTAAGCTCGCTTTATATAACAGCTTGATCATCCCCGTCCTACTATATGGCGCGGATTCTTGGACGTTAGCAAAGGCGGATGAGGAAGCCCTTAGTATTTTCGAGAGAAAAGTTTTGCGTGCGATTTTTGGTCCTGTTTGCGTTGATGGCATCTGAAGGAGAAGATTTAATGACGAACTGTGTGGGCTGTACAGCGACATGCGCCTGGTCAAGCGTCGACGGATACAACGCTTAAGATGGCTAGGCCATGTAGAGCGTGTGGACATCACTGCTCCGGCCCGAAAAGTCTTTGAATCCGAGCCATTGGGACAACGCAACAGAGGACGACCTAGACTAAAGTGGCGCACACAAGTGGAGAAGGACCTCAACCAACTTGGAGTGCGCAACTGGAGACAGCTGGCGAAAGATCGTGCTGGCTGGAGAGGCATGTTGGTTGAGGTCCAGGTCCACCCTGGAATGTAGCGCCACAAGAAGAAGAAGAGGAAGACAATTGACAGGTTTTACACAGGCGGTAACCATTTTGGAATTTAAGAATAATTACACGCCGAACGTTGTTGTGAGTTCCGTTTTATGGCAATTTTTTTTTAATTGAAGCATTGCATTGTTTGTAAAATTATTAATTGACAGTAAAATGGGCGAAGCCAAGTGGTCGCCGTGGCGTAGTGGGTAGAGTGCGACGCTCACACGCCGAAGGGTCTAGGTTCGACTCCCAGATCAACACCAATTTTTCGAATTTTTCACGGCACCACCTCTTTCGAGCTGCTGACAACACTTAAAGAGTAATAACTGTCTAAGAAAGCTACTCAAATTTCGCCGTTCGGAGTCGGCAAAAAACTGTAGGTCCCTTCTACTCGTGAGAGCACAGTAGCGCGCACAACACGAGTAGATGATGAGCAAGCTAAGGCCTGGTCTCCCTGTGGACTTTAGCGCCAACAATTATTATTATTATTATTCACTCAACGTCCACATAAAATGGCTTTTGACTTTTTCTACCGACAATAGGCCTCCAGAAAACTAGAAATCAGATTCACTTCATTTTCCAAGAGCTGTTCAACCAGATGGGAGTAGATAGACATTTTCTGCCGACATGGATTGTACCTGTAAACGTGGCGAATTCTGATTTCGAATCCTTCGCAAATATCGCTGGTAGTATCAAACCTCAGTGAGTCAAATCATTGCTTACCTTACAGCCACATCATCATCAGTAATAGCGCCTCTGCGACAGTTAAATATAACGCTGAGCCCTAAAGGCTTATAATCTCTTCAATGTTAAGTCCTCCTTGACGAAAAAAGAAAATTCTAAATTCCAAAACTGCCAACAGCCACACAATAAAACAAATTGCCTGCATTCACTGTGAAATAATCCGAACCCCAAAATTACGGCAATCCCAGGCCACTTCCCAGCCAGCAGCCAACAAAAGAAGAAAGAAATATTCCCCTCATTAATAAAACATTCAAATATCCCATTCCCACTCCACAGCGAAGCCGTTCAATAATCCCATGAAAAATCATTCCCCAAATTCAAAAGCGTAAATAATTCCCCGGAATGCTCACTCGGTAATAACATCTAATGAAAAACAATCCCTCCCGGGTGGTTTGAATATTTCAAAGCCATCCTGCAATAAGAATTATTTAATAAGTAGCCCAGCATCGACTTCCGTCCGTCCGTTCTGATGGTCTTATAACGTTGAACAACCGGCTCCATGGCTGACACAAGGCGCCAAAATGACGCTGCCAGTGTAAACTGGCGAGTGAGCTGAAAATTGTTTTCACAAAAAGTGCTCAAAATTTGCCAAAGAAAAATTGAAACAATTGAAATGTTGCCACTACAGCTTGACAGCACCTGCCACAGCGTTCGCCGGTTAAATAATTCACTCAAATACGCCCGGCCCGGCTGAAAGCAGCAAAAAAAACACAAAAACGACCGACAAACCGGCACACTTCATAACCAATCGAGTGTAAACTCTCCGATGGCGACGACGGCAGCCCAGCCTCGCCCAGCCTGGTGGGGTATGAGATTCAATTTGTGATTTCTGGGTACCTCGAGGACCCATCAACAAAATAATTTTTTTCTTTGTGCTTTTGAGCAAAGTTGTAAATATTTATAAGGAATTCCGATTTGGATTGTTTTGTGTTTTGAAGAAACACTTGAGGCGACGCCGTATGAATTTTCTACTGATTGGGCGGCTGATGGGATGGAATGCGGGTCGGGCATCACACATGATCGAGGGAGGGGAATGGCGGGATACAGTTTTCAGTGGAATTGCTAGGGGTTGTTTAATTTGAATTTTAAATCAATCCATGAGAACGGAAATGAGAACATGGAATTTCACTCTGTCCTAAGTGGTGGTGAGTTTTAATTGAAGAAAAAGTCTAAGTTTCTGCGTCACCCTTTGTCCACAAAGCAAATGCCTTTCAATCACGAACGTCTCAAGTTATGTAGTAAACTTCCTCTAGCAACTGGTCCCCAATTGATGCTCCCCCGTGCGTCATTTCAAGCAGTGATTGCCATTTGCAAGGACTCACACTTAATCCTATATCATGTGCCAATTAAGGCACATCCTTTTGCATGTATATCTCACCCTCGTTTCGTTGGATGGAATTGAACGTCTGTGTGTTTGCTCTTTTCTTTAGCAAACAAGACTTGCTTTCGGCATTAATATTTTGACACACATGTCTCGGGTGGTTTGTTCCGGCGCGGGGGTGGTTGGATGAGTTTCCAAAGTAAACGGATGTCACTTGGTAAGTTTTGAGAGAGCAAGGATTATCACTTAGGGGAACAAAATAAGTACCCTTTAAACGACTTTCGATTACAGTTTGCATTTAGCGGTAACGTCGGTTTGCAGACAATGGATATGTAATGAATTCTGTCTGAAATATTATGGATGTAACAAATGACGTAGAAATGCTGTGTGCTAATACATTCTGCAATGCAAAGAATTTCTCGTAGCTGAAAATCTTAAGGCTGGAATGGTTGTCTGGAATGCTCATCTGGATTGATTGTCCTGAATCATCATCTAGAGTCTTGATAGATGGTTTGAATTGATTTTCCGAAACGATCGTCTGAAGAATTTGGAGTTATCGTTTGAGAAAACTATCTGGAAGGGTCTTCTGGAATAATGTTTTTGAATATTCGTTTAAAATAGTCGTCTGGAATAATTGTCTGGAAAGAAAGTGAGCAAAGATCATCAAGTATGATAGCCTGGAATGATAGTCTGGAATGATTATCTGCAATGATCCTTTGGAATGATTTTCTGAAATTAACGCTTGAAATGGTCGTCTGGTCGTTGTGTGGAATGATCGGCTGGAAAGAATACTTTTAACTTGGTTGAGTGGGTCAGCTAAAACGACCACGTTTTTCACTTGTTGATTACAAAAAAGGTATTTTTTGATTAACCATTTTCCATTAAGCTCAATAATTGGGATATTCGCGTCGAACTTCTGTAACTTATTAAAATGTGATTATGATATTTTCGGCGGTCGTCCAATTTTTATGGGTTGCCTGGACTTCAATAAATTGTAAGCAATGAATGAAGGGTCCGAGCCGCTCGGTGGACGTATCAAGATCTTCTAAAGCTTTGAAATTATTGTTATCTTAATTTGGCGGTGATTTGAGTACTTTAGCAGCAGGTTACAAAATAAAGTAAGCCTATCGATCAGACAACAAGAACCGGGAAAGAGACATCGAAATAAAACGACACATAAGGTTTTCAAATATACTTTCCGCTTTTTTTGCTCTTCAATCAATGCTTCTTAAAAAGTGTCCCAGTGATTGGATTTTGTTCAAATATGCGCCGTTGTGTTCGATAATCTGTTTCCATCTAGACTGCAACTTCATAATATCTCCCTTGTAGAAGCCCCCCTTCTTATTTGCAAAGAAATCGGACAGCCACTTTTCAAAAGCCTCTTTTGAGTTCAACTTCACACCACCAAGGGCGTTCGCCATTGATAGGAACAGGTGGTAATTACTTGGCGCTATGTCCAGGCTATATGGTGGATGCGACAAAACCTCCCATCCGAGCTCCCGTAGCTTCTGACGAGTCATCAACGAAGTGTGTGGTCTGGCGTTGTCCTGGTGGAAGAATACACCCTTCCTGTTGGCCAATTCTTGATGCTTCTGGTCGATCGTCTGATTCAAGCGGTCCAGTTGTTCGCAGTAGGTGTTAGAATTAAGCGTCTGGCCATATGGGAGCAGCTCATAGTGGATGATTGCATTCAAATCCCACCAAACACACAAAAAATCTTCCTGGCCGTCAAACCCGGCTTGGCCACTGCTTGGGACGATTCACCGGCCTTCAACCGCGACCGTTTTCGCTTGATATTGTCGTATGTGATCCATTTTTCGTCGCCAGTCACCATCCGCTTCAAGAATGGGTCGAGTTCGTTCCGTTTCAGCAGCATATCGCAGGCGTCAAATCGGTCCAGAAGGTTTTTTTTTACGTCAAATCATGCGGCACCATAACATCAAGCGGTTTTTTGTATCCAGCCTTCTGGAGATGGTTTAAAACGACTAAGTGACTAACTCCCATCTCCTGAGCGATGTCACGAGATGCCACATGCCGGTCTAACTCGATGACTTCCGCGATTCGATCGGTATTCGTCGTAACAGGTCTTCCGCCGACTGGCTTAGCCATGGTGTCGTTTACAACGGCTCTGAATTGTCGAAACCATTCCTCCGAGGTTCGATGTGATAGAGCACCATCCCCCAAAGTACCATTAATCTCACGGAACGGTTCTCTAGCGGATTTGCCTTTAACGAAGGAAAACTTTAAAATAGCGCGAATTTCGGCGTTAGTGAACTCCATGTCTATTACTGTTGAACGCAATATTCAAACTATTCATGCATAGCGTCGTTTTGTAGGTTACGTCAAGACCTTTCAAATGATGTACTGCCAGATACAAGCTGTGTAACGCTTTGTACATAGTCGGAATATTCAAAAGACAAAAAGTCGGAAGGGAGATATTTGGCAACCTTATATAACATTCTGCTCCACAAAATTTCCAACAACAGTGAGTGGAAATATATTTCCTTGCAATTTTCCTATCACAAGTACCGTTATATACAAGGAGCTAAAAAGCAGCAACTAATTTAACTTGAAATTACTGGCGGTGGAGGAAAGTTAACATTTTCGCACGACAAAGGGTTCAGGTTTCAGCTCGCACTTTTCGCGACATCACGTCCTTCGATTTGGCTAGAAGCATGTACTACTCGTATTTAACCTAAATTGTCGGAGGAAAGCACATCTGGCATCTCCACCGATCTCGGCCATTTGCGTAGAATGGAGGGTTCATGATGTTCAGAAAGCCCTTTTAACTCAGTAAAGGTTCTTAACAAGGTGACGATTTTTTTGCAACCTATCCAACATCGTTTTTGAAAAAAAAGCTTAAAACTCAAATGGCAATACTAGAGGTACAATCTTTCAGAAATTCATCCAGCTATTCGCCTGTGCCAATGGCGTAGGTAAAATCGGAAGAAAGAAGCGAGTTGTCAGCGATACCATTGTAAGCGTTGCTACAGAGGGGGTAAAAATGGGTTTAAGAGTTAATAAAGTCAAAGCAAAGCAGGCGCTGTCATTAAGAAAAGTCCGCCAACACCGATGCATTGTCACAATGGACGCATATAACTTTGAGGCAGTCAAAGATCAAGAAAAGTTACTCTTTTTTACCATTGTCAGCGAAGTCTTTTCCTTTTGATTTGTTTTGAAATTTGTTTGTTTTCATTTTCTTTGCAAGCCAAGCCCTCTTTCGAATACCTCCAGCAACCTCCTATGAAGCCATTAATCGTCTTATTCCTTCTTTCTGAAGCAGAAGCATGAATTTTTTACAAAAGCGGACAACAGTGGTCTTGGCTGCTTCAGGAGGATAATTTTTTGGGGCGATATTCGTATGTATTGATGATAGGTGGAAACAGTGAACTGTACCAGCTGTTCAGTGAAATCGACTTGACCAGACGACAGATTCGATTCAAAAACTGCGATGAGCTGATAGATATCAGTTCTCCCGCCTGGAAGGTTCCATAATCCACCCGTGAAGAAGACAGCGTCTAAGGTGGCGCACACAAATAGAAATGCGAAACTGAAAGAAGTTAGCGAAAAATTGACCTAGTTGGAGGTGCCTGTTGGTTAGGGCTTAGGTCCACCGAGGGCTGCAGAGCAACCTTAATTTAATTTAACCTCTTTCGACTTTCATCAAACACGTAATTGTCTTCAAAAAAAAAAAAAAAATAAAAATTCATCTGGGCACATCTTTTCACGCTTCATACGATTGAAGAAGATTCATCGCAAAAGCACTCGTGGTGTCAACGCGGGAAAATACTCATTCCACTACTTGTAAAACTGCTTCAAAAATTCAGAGATGTGCAGGACAAATAGTCATATTCGGGAAAAAGACAAATCAAATTCAAATCATGTCGCTTCTAAGAATTCCAATCATCTCGAAATCCGGCGCATGTGTATCCACCTACGGGTGGCTGGTAGGAAACACAGCCGAATGTCACCCCTTTCAAATGAGTTTTAACCATTTAACAACTGTCCCTTATCCAATCGCAGTCGCTTGACAGGACGTTGTTGGAGTCCTTGTCGCTCCAATTGTCGGCCTGATTGATAACCAAATCATCGGATTTTCGAAAAATACATTCCCGGGCCGGCTTGATTGAATCGTGTCTTTTCCAGCTCCTGCATGAGTGCCCACTGATCCACCACCCACTTCACTTAATATTCCAGCGTCCTCGGTGTGCCGGTGTCTTTCTCATTGACTACGTGACGACATTCGTCGCACCACTTCAAACCGTCATCATTATTTCTCTGGCTCGTGCGAAATGCGCATCTCTCCCCACTTCCGGGCTCGTATTACCGGCCGAATTCAAACGGGAAACAGCCTAGACGAACTGTGCGCCGACGACAAATTCCACCCACGGCCCATGGGGACGTGTGAATTGATGCCGAGCAGATACCGTCGAATCGATACGAATCACCCGAGTACGACAAGGATTTCCTCGACAATTTGTGAAGAGATATTTTGAGGAATTTACGTTCACGTTTATTTATTTTTTCCTTGTTGACCGGGGTGCGCCGGATAATTTATGAGGGCCCTGCTAAGACAAATGGGTCTTCTGGATGCTTATGGGATAAGAAATGTATCTATTGGGTTTTGATTTAAATTCGTTGTAGATGACGCAATATGCGATGTGTTCGATGATAGGGATGGATGAATGGATCGGATCGAAGGGCGTCTTGTTTTCAGGGATTAAATGCAAATTGATTTTGACCGAAAATGGGAGAATGGCTTGAGGTCGTGTGGTGAATAAGGAGGACTGTTTCGACATTGAAGGTAAACTACAGTGAATGGCGAGAATTTGGGGGCGTTGGATCAGGATGTTGTTGAGACCTTGTCTGAAGCGAGTTTCCTTTAAATAGGCACAGATCAAGTAATGTATGCACAAATTGATATCAGAGCCCTTCATCGGACTAATTGATTGAGAATTTTTAAGTGAAACAGCTCAACTTCTGGTTGGTCGACGAATGGTTCCTCTTATCTCCTCTCCTTTGAATTGAAAGCGTGTATTTCTCCAAACTAGACATCAAAGTCTGAAACATTGTGAATTGTTGTAATGTTTTTGAGGGCAACAGACAAAGGCCAATGCATCCCGTCTTCATCCTGCCACTCTCATATTTGCCGCACTCTGTTTTGCATCAGAAATCAATATTACGTCAATTCATTGTCGTCACTACGGTTCATACGTAGTTATAAAGAAACGAGTAACACAATTCCCTGAATTCAAAGAAATTCAACGTCAGCTCTTTCCGCATCCTCTACCACCGCCTTCACGCTTGCAGCGGGTCATTACATTCCGAGAACTTGCCACCAACTAGCTACGCAACAATCTTCTGGTACATTTATGCAATTCAAAAAGTTGAAGTTACTCAGCTGCACACAGCACAGAGCAGCGAAGTTCGTAATCCCATGACACAGTGCTGGCAAAACTGAGAAAGTGAGACATTTCTCGGATAGTTAATCTGGGACTGAAACTTTTCAACAGAATGGTGAACTGGATAAGTTTTTGCAGCAGAGCGTGTAGCTGAAACTGATCTTTCACTTAAGCGGATTACATGAGTACATTTTTGGGTGATTAAGTGAATTTTACTGTGAGGAAGTGCACTCTGGGCGCACGAACTGGGACAAATGTAGTGATGGCTTGACACGGTTGGCATAAAGATGGCCCACTACTCCCTCTACAGTTTATTCACAGTCTGGGATTTGTTCGAGAGCAACATTTAAGTACCGTGGCGAAATTGTGCAAGTTTAAAGACGTTTTTGTTCTAAGTGCTCTTGAAGACAGAAAAAGTCTTCTGTCAACAATCGTCGGAAATTTCGAGATGAATTATGTCCAAGATGAAAGTATTAGGTCTGTTCCAATATAATTATGCACAGAAATTCGTAACTGAGTACTTTGAGTAAAAATCTGTCTTGGAGAGAATTACTCTGCCGAAACTTGTAAAAAGACTTTTTGAAGAAATTCGCAAGAATTAGCGAACGTATACAAAAATGAAGTGTAAACAGGTACCAGATAAATTAAATGTC
This sequence comes from Eristalinus aeneus, assembly GCA_955652365.1. Lineage (NCBI taxonomy): Eukaryota > Metazoa > Arthropoda > Insecta > Diptera > Syrphidae > Eristalinus > Eristalinus aeneus. The sequence goes on along the minus strand of OY019134.1, from coordinate 62,158,384 downwards.
ATAGGGTTTTTTATTTTCAATTTGACAGTCATCTGTTGCCAAAAGATTGTTCTTCAGCAGAAATTCGTTGGGAGTGGGAATATTTTACTCTCTAATGAGCTCTCTTTTCTATGAAAAAATCAGCAAATGGAACGACTTTGACAATTTTTCGGTGAATTTTGTAGGTAATTGCTTCATTTCAGATCAATCGGAACAGATCTATTATATACTCAAACGATTTCGAAATGCAACCAGCTTCAGACTGCTGTAGTTCGTCAAATTTGAGGCATGACAAATAATTTAATTGTAAACACCAGAGACCAATAGGGACACAGTCAACTCCCTCGTCTCCCGCCATTGAATTCATTTTGACAGCGTTTTTTTATAACATTTCCCCTTCTGAACAGCTGACGCACAAAAAGGATTTTGTTTGTTTTCAAATGAGAATACGTCTGAACTGTCTATACGGTGGATCTCCTCACTCTTCGCACTATTAGAAGGAGATGACATATAAATCAAAACCTAAACATGTGTGAGTAAAGTGAGACAATGGTCGATTATACGTAAATAACTTTCAGAATTTGAGGTTATGTCCAGGTTATGTCTACTAAAACACGTAAATAACAGTCAAACGGTCCAGGGACAAAGGGGAAATCAGCTGTTTGATCAGCTGCTCAGTTGACCATCTCCTTCGTTAATGGTTTCTGGTAAACACTACTTTTCATCTCAGTTGTCTTAAAAAAATTATTATTTGCAACCGAATTTAAAGGAGGTTATAGGTGTATTCCTATTTGGCTCGAAAAGTCTTCGAATCAGAGTCAGTGGGACAACGCAACAGAGGACGGGCTAGGCTAAGATGGCGCAAACAAGTAGAGAAGGATGTCAACCAACTTGAAGTGCGCAATTGGAGGCAGCTAGCGTAAGATTGTGCTGGCTGGAGAGGCATGTCGGTTGGGGCGCTACACCCCGGAGTGTAGCGCTATAAAAAGAAGAAGAATAGGTGTGTTCCTGTACCAGAAACAATAACACAATGTCCGTTCCCGTATTCCAAAAGAATGTGTTTTCCGTCAAATGCGAGAGTAAAATATTTCCCCACCCTGCCGATTTTAACACAAGCAATTTTTGTGGGTAGGTTGTTGAGTTTTTGTCAAATGAACTGGTGTGCGTACAGAGATAAGTGAGAATTGACCCATTATCTCCGCGTATGTGACTCAAATTTTTTTGTTGTTTCTGTTTTCTGTAGCAAAAAGGGATTTTAATATTTCTTAATAACATACTTTACACATTTAGTTTAGATGTGTTCCCGTACTTTCCCTTTTTCTGAGAGAGATTTCCCCCCCACTTCTGAACAAATGACAGACTTAAGAATTTAGTGCAGAAAGCACTGGAACACATCTAACGTAATTGCTTTATATTGATGGTTTTAGAAAAAGGAAGTTATGGAGCGGTTCACATCCCTTGACTTGACCTTGGTCTTAACTGCATTTTAATTGTTATTCATGCCAATCGTTAAATAGGATTCGGTCAGTTTCAAACCTGTTGGAAGCTGGGGAACAACTTGGATTTCAAGCTGAGATTATTACGAACCGACTTTACGAACCGATTACTTACCTAACCCCCATTTTCCATGTGCTTGATAAATCAAAAAACACATCGCATTGAATATTGTCTTCTGTCGACTGCTGCTCCTTTTTTACAATTTTCAATTTCTAAAAATTTAGTCCTCTCTGATATTAATTCCAACATTTTGCCATTCTAAGTATTTCTTTAATAGACGAATATCAAAATCGTGACAAACATTTATTTGGTGAGTTGACTGACTGTGATGACTGCTGGATGACTGGATTTCCATAGACAGTACTCATTGGCTCCTTGCAATGTCCACAATGTCCAACAACTTCTACATAAAAAGAACGTACGTGTGCTGCATGACCGTGTGTTTGGGCATCGTGTGCTATACGGTCTTGAGTGAGTCCATGTGTGATACGACAAATGATGCGATTTTTGAGCAGTCTATTCTTTGTTACGTGCTAGCCTAAGTTTTAATTCAAAACACTTCGTATGCGAAACCTCTATCGGTGACCTCCCAAATTGTTTTGAATCCGTCGAAACAGTCAGTAGTTGGAAAGAGCAAGATTCGGAGAATACGGGTTAAGTTATTAAGAATCGGTTAATTCGGGTTAAATAAGACCCCCAGCTAGTTTTTGACCTCTGCAGCAACGTACGGTAGAGCGTTGTCATGCTGCAAAATCACCTTGTCATGTCGTTTGGTTCTTTCTGGCCGTTTTCCACTCAATACACTTCTCAAATCCATTAGATTTGGTCGACAAAGTTTCCGATCGATGGCTTCGACTGGTTTTAACTGCTTATGGTACCCATACCCGGTTGGTTGTACAATATGTAGAGAATAGCTTTAGGACCGTGGACGTTTTTTTTGGCGTCGTTGATAACGGCTTCTTGTGGCTAACTTGGTATACGAACTTTTCATTCCCATCCACGATCCAGTGGAAAATCCATTTCTTCAGTGCCTCTCAGAGTGCAGTTCCGAGGCGAAAAATCCCCGTTCGACATCTGTTGGTTTCTAGTCGCATGACACCTTGACTTTGAATATATTCAAATTCCTTTAACTGGACGGAAATTGTTAACTGAGCCACTCCCAACTGTTTTGTGAGTTCACTTTGCATTTGACACGAATCTCGATGCCTCCGATTGCTTATCTTACAACTTTCGTAGCTGGCCAAGCCAGTCTTCGTCTCCGACGCTAAGATTTTTCGAAGCATCGTAACTACTCTCTGCATGATCGCCATAAAATTCTACTACCATTCCATGGGCCTTAGCTGCACTCTTCTTTCGATTCAGAAATGAAATCAAAACTTCCAGCAAATGCTGTTTATTTAAGAAAAATCGACATATTTTCGAAGAGTTGTCGAAGAGGCAATGTTGTTGCTTAAAACAGTCTTTGTTTTGCACGCTTTGTCGAAGAGACAATGTTGCTGCTTAAAACAGTCTTTGTTTTGCACGCTTTGTCGAAGAGACAATGTTGCTGCTTAAAACAGCCTTTGTTTTGCACGCTTCAAATATTACACCTTTCCAATGAAGGAGGTAATCGCTTCCAATGTCACCGATAACTCACTGGTAGCGCCATCTTTTGAAACCCAATCGAATTAATATGAATTCCCCCCGTTCTGTATTTCCATCAAAAGGTGGCTTGAACTTCAGTCATGTTGGTCGGTAAACAGATCAATGCAACCACAGGACCGCCGTCCATAATAAATGAGTTTCAACGGAGAATTCTCAACACTTCCCACTTCGTGGCAACCAAGAAAGAAATTCAATTAAAGGCCATGGCACCCAGTTCACAATGATCCCTCATCGAGCGCGCAAATCCGCTCCGCTCCGACTGTCACATCATCAATGACCCATTCAAGTACAAGATTAAAAATTCGAGAGGAATCCCAGTCTGAGGGTCATCCCCTCGAGGATACGAACCTCAGGGATGCTCAGTGAGGAAAAAATATATTGCAAGAATTAATTCAAGACTCACACCTTCAGAGGAACCCATTTCGAATTTTTTAATATTCCGCTGCCGTCCTCCATCGCTGTCCGACCCCCTCCAGCGGGCCCTTAATGTCACAAAATTTATATCACTTCGCTCCATTAGAAGCAGATCGTACCCCCGGAGGAAATTTGCATACGAATTTCGTAGAAGGAAAAACTTTACCTACCGCCACCCCCAAAGGAGGAACGAATATCCCCACAGCTTGGGCTTGTGACAGAGCTTCTAATGAATGAGACATGCTTCTCCCCGTCTCCCACAGGCCAAAGGAAACGCTTCACAAATAAATGTCTTAACCACTTATCAAGCACACAATCCCAAAGAAATCATAAACCAACGGAAGCAGCATAAAGCACACCATCTGTCGTCTGTCAATCCTTGAGGATTGCCTTTTGTTCTGCTCCCAGGAACATGGTCGCCTCTTCGTATTTTTCTTTGGTCTTCCAAGGAAAGTGTTTTTGATGTTTTTGTGCGGCACCATGATAGAACCTTCTGCGAGGTGGGTCGACCGCACGCAGGCAAACAAAGCCGCAGCGGCTGTGACCGGCCATGGGAACGTGTTCGAGCGAAACAAACAACAATTGCTGACGGAACAGACAAAAGCTGATTAAGTTGTTCACTTTGGAGGGAGTATTGTATCTCTAGACACCGGTGTGTGTGTGTGTAACGTTTTCGTTTTGCTGGGATTTCCAAGAAGCTATGAATGTTGGTTGTGTTTGAGATCCTTGGGGAATTGCCTGTCCAACTTCATGAGCAGCGTACGCATTCGGGTTTAAACGAGAATATGTCGGTTTCCATGCAAATGCTGGTGGTCACCGAGAGCAGGGAGACTGGGAGTGTTGCCCAGGGGTATATCATCACCACTTGATAGAGTTGCGGCTCAAGTCTGTGGCAGAGATTACAAGCAAATTCTGTGAAAACTGCTGCTGTGGGAGAATTTGTCAAAAAAAGCTTGGAGATGAAAATTCGAGAGTAGTTCCCTTGACATTGATCCGAAAGGCTGAAAGTTAAGCAAACAGGTTGCATTCTGATTTCAAGACAGCATCTGTCTCGAGTAAATGACATTGTTTGCGACTGGACTTGTGCCTGCACTAGCTTGTTATCTTTCTCCAGACTCACCCACCAAGCTGCGGGAACATCTTCTCCGTCTCAGGCGATAAAGTTGTTTGAGGAATTGTCTTAGTGGATCGCATTCAAAGATTCATCGGACGGGAGTAGTGTCAATCGGTGGTTCTTAATGACATGGACACCTATCGCTTTGTGAACCTGATTGCTTCAATAGGTGTATGCCGCTGCGAAGCCTGCAGAGCGCGATTTTGAATCCTTTTCTCCAGATGCAGATGTTTTGAGGAAGCTTCAGCCACTTCCTGTCCCACGGGGGACTACAGGGATAGTAAAGTTGTCATACAAAGGCTGTGTGATCCTGATTCTATCCAACTGACTCTTGAGCCAAAAAAAAACAGCGGTTAGCATGAGTTTTATTTAGTTCGGGGTTGTCTGACCTCCCATCCGTAAACCCATTACTAGTGCCAACGGAAATACTGAAGAAAGCACAGACCATTTGGTGTGATGGCGGCTACATGACCTAGGTGTTGATGGAAACTTTTTGTATGAGAGCTGGATTGGAGGCTGAATTATGGTACCACGGGATATGCCAAAGAACCCTCTGAGACTTCGGTTCCAGCCTGATTGTGCGTTAGGTCCCCTAGTTAGAACTTTCCTGGTTTTTCTGTCCAGTGCCGCAGGCCGAATCGAGGATAGTGTACTGCGCTGACTTGCCAGGAGGTGGTTGTTTAACGCACTAACTAACAGCAAGCGGCTATGAGACTTTCCTAGTTCAGTGTGGAGAAGCATTCTTGACAGGGTGCTGTGACATTAAGAGCGGCAGGGTCCTCGCTCCTTTCCAAGGTGGAGTCATTGTTTCACCATCATGATGTGTGTTTGGTACATAAGCAATTAAAGCGTCTAGTCCTTCGTTGTCTGTTCTGACTGCTAGGGCTAAGTCTGAAGATTTTTTTTTAACCAGGTACAAATCAGGGAGCAACAGAGGTCTAGCTCGACACCAAGGTGGAGTGAGTGAACATCAAGCTTGACCTCGATATGGCACTTAACTACATACGACTTCTAGTCTTGTCGGAACGGCTCATTGAAAACTGGAGCCCGTGGTACATGTCGTTTAGACACGTGGACGTTAATTGAAGTTCCTAGCTGCACCGAGGCATTGGATCGAATTGCCGAAAAAGTTGTCTCGATTCTGCTACGAAAAACGTGCTCTTCCCTCGCGATTACGATTCAAACCACCACCATTTTCTTTCTTTTCCATGCATTTGCCGATAGCTTTGATGGGTGGTCCTTCTCAAAAGTAACTCACTCTGTCCTCCATCCGTCATTATTATTCCACAGAATTCCCTCCAGCACAGTTCACTCGAAGCACTTGTTTATCGCCTCTTGATGCACGAACGACCTTTATCCAGGCGGCTAAGAAGAATCGCCTATTTACGCTGACCTGGTCCCTCATTTCCCCTTCATCGTGTCTTCGACAGCATTTTTCAAAGTAATTCGTCGCGCAGTCCCTCATCGATTCAGTCAATAAAAATCGAATCACACCCCGGGCTGTCCAGATCCACAGACGATAACGATTCCAATAAATTCAGCGCTGCTCATCCACACTGCGAGCATCCAAATCTGCATACGTAATGTTAAACCGAAGTGACGACCGACAAAACGCTTGTTCTTGACTTTGGTAGGTCCAAGCTTTTGACACCGAGGCGACTGCAGTGTGTGGGGCTCATTGTCATTCACAGTTGAAGTCAATTTGGACACGCTTGCCCTCCACAACGATTTCTTTGACATTCGGGCCTTTGCATCGTCTGCAGTCACGCATGCGAAATAAAGGTTAATCCAAATTCCTGGCAGCAAAGAAGGAGTGATCAACGTGACCCACTGCCCGAGGTGACGATTTTGTGCTTCCTCTCTCGGCGACAGCAGTAACTTTGCTTTGTTTTATTATCATGCCTCATTAATGATTCTGTGTTCTTGTTTTGGGAAGCGCCCAAGGATTTGGAAATCTTCCGAAGATGATACCCTATGCAGGAAGGAATGTAGTGCATGAGTCGCGATCCGAGATTATCAATTACGGGAAAATGTCTACGTAGTAATCCACATCCTTCAGACTTCAATGACTCACCCCGCGGAATTGCCGTAGCAGGTATACCAGTATAAAACGAGCGTTTTTTTTTTTAAACAAAACACTTATTATTAATGGGAAAGTAAAACCATTTTATTCAAAGTATTGGCCGTTGCTTTCTACACATTTTGACCACCCTTCTGGCAATTTGTGAATACCATGCCAATAAAATTGTCCGTCTTTTAAAGCAAACCAATCAGACACCCAATTTTCGACCTCCTCGTAGGAATCAAAGTGCTGCTCAGCCAATGCGTGTCCCATCGATGAAAACAAATGGTAGTCGGAAGGAGCCAAGTCTGGTGAATACGGCGGGTGGGGTAGCTGCTCCCAGGTAAGTGTTTTCATTGTATCCTGAACCGGTTTTGCTTTGTGTGCAGGTGCATTGTCATGGAGCAAAATTACCTTGGCGTGTCTTCTGGCCCATTCTGGTCGTTTCTCGGTCAATGCATTGTTCAAATTGATCATTTGTTGTCGGAAGTATAAACGCTTTCAGCAGGATTTAGGAGCTTGTGGTACAGCACACCTTTCTAGTCCCACCAAACACACAGCATTGTCTTCTTGCCGAATGGATCTGGTTTTGCAGTCGATGTTGATCCTTGTCCCAGACTAACCCAGGACTTTTTCCGTTTAGGATTCTTAAAATAAATCCATTTTCCATCGCCAGTAACAATCCGATGTAAAACCGACTTTCTTTCTTGTCTTTGAAACAAAATTTCAAAAGTATTTTTTCGGTTTTACATCTGTCTTTCATTCAATTCATGTGGCACCCATTTTCCACACTCTTTGATCTTTCCCATAGTTTTTAAACGGTCAGAAATTGTTTGTTGTGCAACACTTAATATTGCTGCCAGTTGCTTTTGACTCAAAGTGTCATCTCCATCCAATATCGTTTGCAATTCGGCGTCTTCAAACTTTTTTGGTGGTCTTCCACGCTCTTCATTTCTCACATCAAAATCATTATTTCTGAACCGTTGAAACCATCTTTTGCCTGTTGCTTCTGATAGAGCATGATCGCCAAATGCCTCGACAAGCATTCTATTCGACTCTGCAGCACTTTTCTTCAAATGAAAACAAAAAATTAATGCTTTCCGCAAATTATCACTTTCTGGTACAAAAATAGACATTTTTCACCCGATGAAAAAATATGATGATGAAATATTTTTCACAGATATCATAGCAAACAAACAGAAAAAAATAAGGGCTCGTTCACACCAATTGTTCCCTGTCGAGACATTTGTATCCTGGCGCGCACTTCATACCGGTATACATCGAAGGGTTGGCTAGCAACTTAGGCTCTGCTCTGGAGGAATGTCTCTTTTTTCAGCCTGTCTGCCTGTTTTGAGTGCACTTTCACAATGAATGAGCATATCTTATTCCAGGTCCTTACAGATCTGATCATGGTGGTTATCATGTTTTCGGCGTTTGTTGGCTTTACAATGTGCCCCTGCTGCGCAAAGCGACTACAGTGATTACGTGCGTGCTCAGCGTCCTCCTCGGAGTTTGGGCACAGCGGCGAGGTGCCTTCAGCAGACTTATGGAGATATTTGTGGTACCCATCATGTTCAGAAAGGAAGTGTGATAATGGGTAGTTGCACTCCCCTCCGGGTCTAAAAGCACTTGCCTCGATGACACTTACCCACGCTGGCTTGCCGCATTGATATGCATTCTGCTCGTTTTTCTCCTTTAATAAGTTTGGCTGTGTGGCGGTCCATTGTTCTTCGGTAGGACACCCTTATAAGTTCGTCGTTCGAATGTCTATGGGTAGCATTCCTTCTATGACGAACGCCGCACAGTGGTGCTCTTGTATGGCGAACGCGGAAATAAATCTGTGAACCCGTTGACTGATCCTGATGAAATTTGGAACATTGTATATGGTTGGTATATAACGAAGGATAACGGAATAATCTTAAGTTGAAACAAATTAAAAATCACATTTTGTTGTTTAACAACATTAAACAAATATTAAGTAACAATTTACGATAGTAAGTTGAGGCTCAAAAGAAAGCTGGAATTCAAAACTATATAGAAAAATTACATTCAATGCTATTTAATTACACACCTTCATTGTACAAAATTTAGAAATCTGAATTTAGTTAAATAAGGCTAGTGCTACACTCCTTAGTGGTTCATGTCCATGATATTTGTGCCATAAAAGTATTAGAAGGGAAATTATTGGAAAATTCCTCAAAAAAATTGCCGCAAAATGCCCGAGATTGCTGCACATATATGCCTCGTTCGCCCAAAGTTCAAAAAAGTGCATTTCTATTTTCGCACCATCGATTGAGAATATTTCAGGCTTTTAAAAAAATTTGGTTTTCCGTTAAAACCATTTGGAGCACTTTTGTTACGCTCCACACAACATCAAAGTAATAATAATAATTGTTGGCGCTACAGTCCAAAGGAGGACGAAGGCCTAGCTTGCTCATCAACTGCTCGTGTTGTGCGCGCTACTATTCTCTCACGACTAGAAGGGACCTACAGTTTTTTGCCGACTCCGAAGGTAGCAATTTGAGAAACTTTCTTAGACAGTTATTACTCTTTGAGTGTTGTCAGCAGCTCGAAAGAGGTGGTGCCGTGAAAAATTCGAAGAATTGGTGTTGAGCTGGGAGTCGAACCCTAGACCCTTCGGCGTGTGAACTTCGCACTCTACCCACTACGCCACGGCCGCCACATAAAACATCAAAGTACTTCCTGCAAAAGGTGGTCACAAACACAAGCCTGCTCTTGAAAACTGGTGGTGGATGAAATGAAAAAAACTGTTGATGTAGTTTGAAGTAAATGGACGCTCTTTCAAATAAACATAACATTATGTTCTAAGGCGGCTAATTTTTATAAATGTCCCACTTTGAATTTTCTTCGAAAAAAATTTGCAAGTTTTAAAACTTCAACGTTCAAAATGTGAGCTAGTCGTACACCGATCCGTCTCATTCGAAGTCAGCAAAATTTTCTCTTTCTAGGTTTTCAAATTTATAGAACATGAAATGCTCTTCCCAGCCTAATTTCCCCCCTCCCTACTATTTCAATCAACAGGCATTTAAAACCAATGCGCATCGGTAGCTCCTTTCCCTCTTGTCCTCTTAACCTTCGGTCCGTGCTGTGACTTAATTCCAGTCATTTAAGGGTATAAGCAATCCTTTTAGTGCGCGCCAATTACAAAAAAAGAAAATACGCTGACGCTATCGTCCGTTTCATTAGCCCTGAATTGAGTACTCTAGCTCAAACCGGAGCTGCATTCACCAGAACTGAACCGACTACTCGTGAGCTTAGGAGTCTACCCAATATTTGGTGTACCCAATATTTGGATAGGTTCCAGAGAGTGTTCCTTGTACAAGTGAAGCCTTTTAACTGGCGTGCTTTACTTTCGAAAAACTGTGCTTTTTGTGCTGACGCGGAAGTTTCTCATGAACTTCTAACGAAATTCTCTAAAGAAATCGATTATCTTTTCAAGTTCGCTACTGATCCGACCTCCTTCTTCTTCTTCTTCTTGTGGCACTACAGTCCGGGGTGGACCTGGGCCTCAACCAACATGCCTCTCCAGCCAGCACGATCTTTCGCCAGTTGTCTCAAGTTGCGCACTCCATGTTGGTTGAGGTCCTTCTCCTCTGGTGTGCACCATCTCCGCCTAGGACGTCTTCTGTTGCGTTCTCCCTTTGAATGTCCCTCGGATTCAAAGACTTTTCGGGCCGGAGCAGTGGTGTCCACACGCTCTACATGGCCTAGCCATCTTAAGCGTTGTATCCGTAGACGCTTGACCAGGCGCATGTCGCTGTACAGCCCATAGAGTTCGTCATTAAATCTTCTCCTCCAGATTCCATCAACGCAAACAGGACAAAAATCGCATTCAAAACTTTTCTCTCGAAAAGACTAAGGGCTTTCTCATCCGCCTTTGCTTGTCCAAGATTCTGCGCCATATAGTAGGACGGGGATGATCAAGCTGTTATATAAAGCGAGCTAAGTCCTTCGAGAGGGGGCGTTATTACTCAATTGCCTCTTGAGCCCAAAGAAACAGCGATTGGCAAGAGTGATTCTACGTTTGATTTCATTACTGATGTTGTTGTCCCTGTTTACCGCGGAGCCGAGGTAGATGAAGTCCCTAGCTACCTCGAAGTTTCTGCTGCTTAGTGTGACGCTCCGTCCGAGACGTCGATGTTGTGTGTCCTTCCTTGATGACAGCATGGACTTCGTTTTGCCCTCATTTACCACTAGACCCATTTTAGCCGCTTCCGCTTCAATGCCAGCAAACGCCTCATTGACGGCTCGCTGTGTTCGTCCAATCACGTCAATGTCATCAGCCTAAGCTAGCAATTGAACTGACTTCTGGAAGATCGTGCCTCTGGTGTTGACTTGTGAGTTTCGCGCGATCTTCTCGAGGATGATGTTAAACAGTAGTTGGCGCAGTCAAAGGGGTCTCCTTTCTTGTGGACCGGGCAAACGACGCTGAGATTCCACTCATCGGGCATGCTTTCCTCCGACCATATCTTACACATGAGCTGGTACATGCGACCGACCAGGTCATCTCCAGCTGCTTTAAATAGTTCTTCGGACAGTCCGTCCGCTCCAGCAGCTTTGTTCGACTTCAGCTTGGATATTGCTATCTTCACCTCGTCTAAGTCGGGGAGACGGAATGCTTGTCTATCATCGTGCAAATTGAGTGGAACATTCTGCCTAACAGCGGGATTTGGGCCGTCATCTCCGTTAAGGAGTCTGCAGAAATGATCCTTCCAGATTCTCAGCACAGACTGCGACTCTACTACGAGTTCTCCGGTTTGGTCCCGGCAGGCCTTGGTGCGAACCTTGTATCCTCCGAATAGCTGATCTGCTTTAGTAAATTCTGCTGATTGTCATCTACTTTGTTCGACTTCAGCCTCTATGCTGCTTTGAAATGGTTTCTTTGAGAGAGGGGATTCATCATCTTTTCATAGTTTCAGATTTTTATTGAGACGCAGAACTCGAAACCAAAATTCCTGTCCTTGGGCATGTCTTGTCATCCAAACCCTTTACTAAGTCCCTTTTCGATTTGCAATTTATTTCAGGCTTAAATCCCTGACACATGCATAGGCTTCAAATCCCAATAGGCTTTGATTTGGGTGCCACTCGGTGGCATTCGTCAGCCACCATCAATCACGAAAGAAACTCCCTTAATCGTTGCGTCGTCATGTTGTGAGGTTAGAGAGAGATAGACGAAGACACGCACCTCTACTCAATCAACACAAGCGGTAAACTGCCAACACATCAGGCTTCTAATTTCTTTAAAAAGACATTCATTTGTGTCATCAGTCTCCCTCGGAGGATTTTCACTTCTCCACCCACCGCATGTTGGTGTTCCCCACCGCCCACAGAACAGCAATACCCCACCAAGCACAGAACAAAGCACTTAACACCGAACAGCCCTCAAAAGAACAATTTTCGGGTTAAAGCTTGTCACATCATCAAGTCCCATCAATAACACGGAACTCCGTAGGATTACTGAATGGAAATCAAGTTTACTCTTGCTAGTCATATACACAACCAGCCGCACGTTGTCAAATGTTTACACAGCCCCCGCTCCGTGTGGGAAACTACACGCCAGCTGGGTTGCCACAGCACGCCACAGGAAGTCGACGGCGTCATCCCTGATTTGAGACGCTTTTATTTAGGGGGCCAATTTCTCAACCACGACACAGTGAGCGCCAACAGGAACCGCATCTAAATTATTCCATCAAAACTTTTGCAAGAAGCCTCAGGTCGGCGGCGCGGCAGCCGCTGAACGACAACTTAGTCGGGAAGCCGAGAGGAGAATTGAATGTACTAAATGCCGATGACACCGACGAAACTTTCCCGATTTCAATTCGGACTGATGTCGACTGTAGCGTGGAGCAGGACTGCAGTCCCAGACACAATTAGGAATGGGTTGTCGTTCGGCGTCATTGCCATTGGTGGGGGAAGGAAGTCAAAGTTTGCGGGCTCTTCTGTGGGGTGTAATTATGTTGGAAAATTGGTCATGAGTTTGGTCGGAGACCGGAGTATCGTCGAGTGCCGTGACTGGAGGACTTCAAAAGTGCGGTTTAAGTCGAAGCGGTGTTTTAAAGTTTTCTGGATTGTCAACTTCGCAGAATCATTTCCGTTTTGTTGAATTGTGCATTTGATTGAGATTGGGATGGGGGAAGGTGGCACCTGTGCATAAAGAAGTAACTGCAGGGGACGAGTGGGAAAGTGAAGACTTCTTGTTTCGGCAGTCATACTGTTCGTGATGGAGTCTGATGCGTTTGTTAAATGGTGACTGGAAAGAGCGAGTTTCTTTTCGGCATTTTTGAATAAACTGAACAGGTGCTCCCTTATTTGAATTTGTAGCTATCTCTCGTAGCCTTAAACTCTGGAAGGCCATATGACCTTAACTGAGGTGATTTGGTGAGAAAGAAATTTAGAGCACAAGAATGCTACTAATTTAATAATTGTATTGCGCAACAGTTCACAGGGGACCAGGGCCAAGCTTGCTCATTAACTACTCGTGTTGTGCGCGCTTTTATTCTCTCACGAGTAGAAAGGACCTACAGTCGACTGCTGACTCCGAACGGGTAAGTTTACGAAGCTTTCTTAGACAGTTATTACTCTCTGAGTATTATCTGCAGCTCGAAAGAGGGGGTATCGTGAAAAATTCGAGGTGTTCAGCCAGGAATCGAAATTAGACCGTCGGCGTATGAGCGTCGAACTCTACCCACTACGCCAATGCGGCCGCCACGAATAGGATCTTGAAAAGTCTGATAATTTTAAAAGATAAATCAAAAAGTAAACAATTTCGAATAGCCCAAAAGTTTGAATAGCTGAACTATATCCAACCTTTTGCGACATTTTGCGCTTCTTGGATAACGAGAATCAAGACCCATCGGATATGTCAGAAACTGTCTTTTCTTAAATTTTGAAATTCTTTAAAATTTAGGCCTCTTTGGATCCTGGTTTGTACTAAATTTTGAGAACTTTAAGGCAGAAAACCTTATGTCCTTATGTCCCGTTCGAGATCTTTGTATTCGAGACAGGTTGTCAGATTTGTGAGGTCTTGCGATATTCGTCTCAGGCAATTTTGGCCTAAAAAGACTTTAAGCAGTATGGACAGAAAACTACGAGCTGTTTATGAATTCTTCCCTAGATCAAGAGAGCGTTAACAAGTTAAGTGTAGCACATCGGTGAAGAACAGAAGGAGTACTTGGTGGAGTCGTAAGCGGGATGAACAGTTGGTTAGACGGTTAATAACATAATAATAATAATAATAATTGTTGGTGCGACAGTCCACAATGGGACCAGGGTCTAGCTTACTCATCAACTACACATGTTGTGCGCGCTACTGTTTCTCACGAGTAAAAGGGACCTACAGACTTTTGCCGACTCCGATTGGCGAAGTTTGAGAAACTTTCTAAGACAGTTGTGAGTCTTTGAGTGTTGTCAGCAGCTCGAAAGAGGTGGCACCGTGAAAAATTCGAGGTGTTAAGCCGGGGAATCGAACCTAGATCCTTCGGCGTGTGTCGCACTCTACCCACTACGCCACGGCGGCCACCGGAGAATTTCAAGTTGTGCAATCTTTCAGTTACCTCGGGTTAACGGCAGCAGTCGATTTCAACAGCAAAGCAAGATGGCTGCGCCGACATATACACCAAATCTAACCATCCTAACTGTGGCAGCAGTAGTTTAGTAGGTCGAGTTCGACATTTATACTTAGAAGGTCTCAAATTTGATTCCTGAACCGGACACACCGCATTTTTCACGGCACCACCGCTTTCGAGCTGCTACGAAGGTTGCCTTTTATAATTCGGGATTGGGCAACCTTAGTGTTGCAATCTGGCAACTGCCAGCGCTATCGGAAAGTTTGACATTTTTGAAGGTAGACGTACTCAGAACGTTTTGCCATACGAGCGCTATTTGTGTTGTTTACAGTAACTTAAAAGATTCATCTCGCCCAAAAAAATGGAATTAAATCGTAAACATTTTCTTGCGATTATTTTTAACAACTTTCGACGTGGATTAACTCAACAACAGTGCATCGATGAACTTAATTCAATTTTTGGCAATGAAGCTCCATTAAGGACCAGTGTTTATCGATGGTATGATGAATTCAACCGAGGTCGTAGTTCACTACAAGACGAATTTCGTGAAGGTCGTCCAACATCAGCTGTTATTCCGGAAACCATTGATTATGTGCGCCTACTGATATTGCAAGATCGTCATGTGACCTATCGTGAGATTGAAACAACCTTAGACATTAGTGAAACCAGCATACATTCAATATTGCATGAACATTTGAGCGTCAAAAATTTTTGTTCGCGTTGGATCCCACACAATTTGTCAATCGCTCAAAACAGGGCTCGTGTCGATTAATCGAAAGAAATGCTCCAAAAATATGATCGCGGTGCTTCGAAACACGTCTATGACATCGTGACAGGACATGAATCGTGGATCTACGCGAAAGTAAACAGCAGTCGACTGTATGGGTGTTTCAAATTGAGCCAAATCCAACAAAAGTTGCTCGCGCACGAAGCACTTCCAAACAAATGTTCGCCTGTTTTTTCGGAAAAACTGGACATGTCGCAACCGTACCCCTAGAACAACGCAGAACAGTCAATTCTGAGTGGTACACAAGCATTTGATTGCCAGTTGTCACCAAAGAAATCAGGAAAACCAACCGCCGAAGACAGATCACTCTTCACCACGACAATGCGAGCTCTCACACATCGCCTCAAACTACTGCATTTTGGGCACTGAGAAAATCGATTTGATGAGTCATCCGCCATATAGTCCTGACTTGGCACCGAATGACTTCTTTTTATTCCCGTACGTAAAAAATAAAATGAGAGGTCAAGGTTTTTCGACACCTGAAGAAGCGGTTGGTGCGTTCAGAATGCATGTTTTGGACAAACGAGCGAATGACATTTCTAATCGAGCGCAGCTGGCGGTCGAAGATCCGTTACAAATGAGTAATAACAAAAATTGAATATAATGATTACATAGTTTTTCCATATGTATTCTACTTGAAACTTGGGTGCTTTGTTAAATGCACTCTGATCATAAGGCCGCACTGGATGGAAAACGAAAAAAGATGATTCCGGAGACGTTATAGTAATAATTGATGGCGCTACAGCCGAAAGGGTAACCAGGGCCTAGCTGGCTCATTAACAATTCGTGTTGTGCGCGCTACTGTTCTCTCACGAGTAGAAGAAGGGACGATCAGTTTTTTGACGACTCCGAACGGCGAAATTTGGGAAGCTTTCCGAGACAGTTATTACTCTTTGAGTGTTGTCAGTAACTCGAAAAAGGTGGTGCCGTGAAAAATTTGAAAAATTGGTGTTGACCTGTGAGTCGGAACTAGACCCTTCGGCGTGTGAGCGTCGCATTCTACCCACTTCGTCACGACGAACACCCCGGACGTTCCAATCACGAAATCTATGCGATCTACGTTGAACCAGATGTGACAAAAGTTTACTCGGATGTCCCCGGATCTGACTCTTGTTCGCCTTTTTTGACACATGTCGTTTCAACGTCCGTACATTTTGCGTCGGCTTGGGACAAATGAGCGGAAGCAGGAAAATATAGCGCTCATTCCTCAGTTTTCAGATAATCTGATAATCAATTTGTTATTTAATTCCCTTGAGCAAAGATAAACCGTCTCAGAAAGTTTTATGGTAGACGAGAGCAGAAAATACCATGCCTAGGCTTAAGAGATGGCATAGACCAGGACGAAGCGATGTTTCGTTAATCGAAGGACTAGTTTTTCGAGGCCAGGATCGGGTCCCGGTCTTTGCTGATGATCATGCCGTACAGGCAGGACTTGAATTTTTGTAGATGGAATTTTTAAGACCTCAGACTTACATCCTCTTAGCTGTAAGAGACTTAAGTTTTTCAAAACTTTTGGCTTTACAATATTTTGCACCTAAAAAGATTCTAAGCTTTTTTTAGGGACATTTAGAGCTTTCTCGCTTTTCCGTATTTTTTAAATTAAACTCTTTTTGTTTCTGTATTAAAAATTCTGTTATTTTTTTTGTTTTCCACGGAGATACCTCGGGAAAGATAGGGGGTTTTGCCGATCAGTTGGGAGAAAGGTCGCGGGATAATTTTTGGGGCCACGCGATTACCCTCTTCAATTCTTACTCATTTCCGGACCTGAAATCGCGACCAGATCCGTTCACGGAGACCTTAGCAGACAAAGAATACAATATGCGTTCACAATACTTCATTTATTAGCTAACTAAATCCAATTTAACAACTATCTTAATTTAAAAGTATTCCCTTAAATCTAATCTTCTATTTAGGAGAGTCTATATAATTCAAAAATGTCACTTAACCTATCCTATGCCAAACCGACTCCTGATTTACTCCCTTTTTGTAGCAAGATAAAAAAAACTAATAATAATAAAAAAAAAATAATAATAACAAAAATAATATTGAAATCAAAGTAAAAAACGAACACGACTCGAAGATGATCCCCTTCGGGTACTTTAACCCTCGTTCTTGATTTCAACTTCGCAAAAGGCCGGTTACTCAATCAATTCGGGTACGACCCCGCTTACGGAATCTGAGTCCAACACGAAACTTATGGAAACTCTCTATTCTCTTTTTGAAATATTGGATTTTGATGTTCTTAACACTTGAGGTCGCCGTGGCGTACTGGGTAGAGTGCGACGCTCACACGCCGAAGTGTCTAGGTTCGACTCCCAGCTCAACACCAATTTTTTGAATTTTTCACGGCACCACCTCTTTCGAGCTGCTGACAACACTCAACGAGTAATAACTGTCTAAGAAAGCTTCTCCAATTTCGCCTTTCGGAGTCGGCAAAAAACTGTAGGTCCCTTCTACTCGTGAGAGAACAGTAGCGCGCACAACACGAACAGTTGATGAGCAAGCTAGGCCCTGGTCCCCCTTTTGGACTGTAGCGCCAACAATTATTATTATTATTATTATTAACACTTGAGATACCTGGTAGCTGTGTTGCTCGATGCAGGTGGTCGTCTACGCCTTTCCGGGTCTTCTGTCCTTTTGGTTACAATGTTCAACCAACTGCAAATTAAGTCAGGCTCCGTCAGAAACTTTAGGGAAATATGCTCCAACAGGGGGGGGGGGAACTTCAACCCACGGAATCAACCTGTTAGAAGAATAGTACATAAGGGCACGTACAATTAAACAAAACTAAGGGCACTTCACCTGTTGGTAGTTTGGTCTTAGGGACAACACTTCCTCTCTATGTACACTAAAGTTTATGTCTATATTTACTGTCTTACTGTTTCTTATTTTGTATTCACTTTCCTCGACAACTACTCATTTCTACTGCTTATCTTCCTTTGTTCTGTTTCCTATGTCGACAAGAGAAAGACCCCTGAATGGGTATTGGCGAGAATCGCTTTCTCCGGTGGCCTCAATGAGAAGCAGTTACTGCTTTCATGTCACTCAACCAACCATCTGGCCCCAGAACTAAGACAAGTTCCAAGGGAACCCACAATTTCACCAAAAAAAGACTTTTTCTTTTTTGAACTCATAACCGCCATTTTGACGGGCGATCTCCATCCACCTGAGCCACCCCCTCATTCGGAAAATTCTTTGTGTCAAGGAGCCTCTTCGGAAGACATTGCCTATTTTTAAGAGAAAACCTTTAATGAGGACAATTCATACTAATTCTGCCGAATGTTTATTTTTTGGGCCGTTGTGCATTTTGGGACTTTGTTGCTTTATTTTAACCTAGAATCTTAAGTCTATGGTCTATGAAGTCAGCCGATTGTGTAGGCATGCTCAAATGTCGGTCCCCTTTTTAGAGCTTTTTGTCATCTTTGTTTTTTATAGAATTATGGGTTTTCTGAATTTTCGAGTAGAGCATTTGAAAATTTGGCTTATTCAAAATTTAGGATTTTCATAAGTATAGAAATTTAGTTTGAAGTTATTTCATAGATTTTAAACTTGTTCTTCTCCAGGTTATATTTTGTGCGGTTTTTTTAAGAACATATAACGGATCACTCAATAAGTCCCGGGGCACATAGGGGGCGCCACTTTCAAAAACAAAAATCCATAGCCGAATATGAATTTTTTGTTAGTGGTGCCCCCTATATGTCCCAGGACTTATTGAGTGATGTGCTAACACCCCGTATAATTCCTTTCTTGATAATTGTACCTTGCAGATAATAAACTTCCGACAAAACTTTGGTAGCAAATTTTATAACCTTAAGTAAAAGCCCCACCAATTACCAGGAGTAAATGAAAGGAACAATTGGACGAACTTGGTGTCATTAATCCCTACAGCACCAAAGCGAGACTGGTTTCATTTGCTTTCCATCCTCCAAACGCCCACGGGGCAACGTTCTCGCTTTCAAATTCAATGTCAAAACAATACTCAGCGAGGCATTCACCTTGCATCAAATTGACAAGTTCACTGTGGCAAATTTTGGTGCAAAAGGAACCGAGAAAATACAGACACTGCGGGGGCGATACCAACCGACGTACACCTGGGCGGTGGTGGTAGTCTCATCCGTGCCCATTCGACTGAGAATACAGTTACTAGGCAGGCGGAGACCGTACGCGTAGGTGTGAGTTTGGTAACACTCACTGGGTTTCGAGATTTGAAAGGAATTGAAAGTGTGGTTGATCGCCTCCAGGTTCCGAAAGAAGTGCGCAAAGAAAACGAAAGCGAAAAGTACTTCCGAGCATTTGCCTCTGCGATTCCGCTCAACGTCTTTGGGACAAAGCACGTGCGGCACACCTCATCGGCGCCGAGCATATAAGAGTGCTCCTCCCCCACAATACCCTGCCACGTGGAAGTGTCATTACGGAACGTTGCATTCCAATAGCACGAACAGAATAGGACACACAAATAAATTATAATGGAAACGGAATTATATAAACATCATAGGTGCGGGCACGCACAGCGCGAGCGGAAAAGGATCAGAGTAGATTTAGACATTCTCACAGTGGATGCGTATTGGTTTCACAGGCGTCTCGTCGACGAGTGCCACAATCGAATTGATTCAATTGAATTCTGCTAAGGGGCGCCAATCGCATTACGTGACAGGAATCCATGGTTTCCTGCTGATAATTCGAGTCCCAACTAATTCGATGTAGGACATAAATTTTCAATTTTTCTACCACCACCACCGTCGCCGCCGCCTCATTCAACCAGGACACGATTTCAATTTTCAAATGCAATGCACTGTCGGGCATCAAATTGAATGTTTGTGTTTCATAAAAGGATTTACTTTGCAAATGTAGTCCTTTGAAATGGAAATTGCTTCGAAGTGTGCACTTGTGTAAGACGCACAGCTAAGTGACGAGGCGCTCATCAAGGAAAATGAGCAAGGAAAGCCTTGATGTTATGAAGGGCCACAGTGGTGCAGAGTAGATCCCATCTCCGACATTTCAGAAATTGTGTCACTGCCACACTATGGGCTGTGTGTGAGTGTGTGAAGGACACGCCGTCGCATGTCGTAAGACTTCGATGTCACGACAGCTGCCGTATGTGCTCCATGATAAGCTGCAAGCTGTGAAAATGCAGATGGTACAGGGGCTTGGGAATGGAATGTAATTCGATTCCAAGATGTAATTGATTTGCGGGGTAGGTTGATTGGATTTTATTAGTTCCTGTCATTTGCCAGACTTTTTTGCCGTTTCAATGAAGTTTTGAAATTCAAAATCAGAGTTTCCCACGCCTTAGCTTCCAACGATAGTCCTTCGAACATGGGTGGGATTTAATTAATTCTTTAAATGGAATTCCCTTCGAAGTTTTAATGAAGAAGTCCTTTTTGCCAATCGTCCCACGCCTTCCATTACCCAGCAACCATAACAATGTGGTACATTTATGGTCAAAGCATCCCGGTCTTGTAAACATCCTACGCCACCACCAATTAAGTACACCCCTGACTTTCAAGGGGCATATCCCATTCGGTCAGGAGATTCGAAAAAAAACCTTTACCCACCCACCCCTCGCAAGCTTCGCATCGTTCTATTACCAACTATAGCCGAAGTAATTTCCTCTAATTAAAATCAAATGATGCCCGCCTCAATGAGTGCCATCTTCATGAACCCGAAGCACCGAGCGTCTTAATTAACTCAAAAAATTCTCGGAACAGAGCGCAGAGCTCCCTTTTCAATCCCAAGTGAGCGGGCGGCCACCTGAATTTATTCCCCCACCCACAGTAGACCCTTTCTCTGAAATGCCATATCCCGTCGTTGTTTTTTTGTGCTCACAGGAATCCCAGCTTAGCTCGCGCTCAGTGTGTTTCGATGTTTAACGACTAAATGGCCAAGCACGCTGCCAGGCGACAATAACAAGGTGCAATAGATTCTCGCATTAATGGTCAATAAAATCGGAACCTAATGCGCATTTAACAGCCATCCAGTCGGAGCGGGGGTTGTGGGGGTGAAGGCTCCCTTACCCACTGTCACGCACTCATGCGAGGTGGCTGGCCTGTCATCACAATGAAAGGGCATCACCACTAATTCCTAAGCTTTATTTTTATCCTTAATTAAAAATGGCCAACCCGATGGCGTTTCGAAAGAGCGCCTTTGTTAGTCTAATTCAAGGGTTAAATGTAATGAATGCCTGTAGCGTAAGTGCGGGAAAAAATATTTCAATTTCCTAATGGCGTTCGGATGACCGAATCCATTCCCTCCGAGGGCTGGATGGACCTGCACAGGTGTGAGAATATTCTGCTGTTTTGCATTTCTTTCAATTTCACACCCAATCCCTCGCGAGATCATATTTCAGATTGGGTGGGATGCTTCTCACAACTCATAAACTGAGTGTGAAATATCGATTGGGGGAGGGCATCCGACCAATTGTCGAACGGGTACAGGGTGTGGGTGCATCCTCTCAGGAATTCAAGGATTCTCGGAATTAACTTTGAATTTAATTACGGGAAGTTTCCCTCGGATATCGATTCGTATCGGTTCACAGCAAAATAAACAGATCTCCTCCCCGCAGCATCTCCTTTCTATCAGCAGTGGCCAGCGGTGTGCTTATAATCATTTGAAGCGAACGTCCGCCCGTGCTCTCCGCACCTGTTCGTGGCCAGACAACTGCTAAGACGAGGATGTAGGAACATTCGGTGGCGAAATTAATTTCTGCGTAGGATGACTCCCTTAAAAGCAGATCTCTGTCGCTTCGGAATGGCACAGATGTATATTCAGTGAATTTTGTTTGTTGTCACTTCACCAGAGGGTGGAAGGGGCGATGTCATAGGATTGGCTCGCCGACAACATATTTTGGCGCACTGACAAAAAGTTATTGTGCTCGGGATTAATTAACGAATATTTACAGTTCACGAGAGTTTGTAGTTCGCAGAATGGAAATTTATTGAGTTTACCATCGCTAACGATGGCGGAGTGCAGATCTCGGGTGTTGCGACAGCTGTTAGTGTCATGGTTTGTCGACCGACTGAGATTTATTGCAATCCTTTGAAGTGAAAATTTGAAATTTTAATTAAGCCCCATGAGATGTAGGCTCTTTTGATCATCATGGACAGGGAGTGCTGAATGTCTCGAAAGCTACAGCGACTTGTAACTTTACTGTCAGCTCTTCCAGAGATTTATTGCGATGTCCTCGAATTTAAGCGGGCACATGCCCTTCAGCCAGGCCTTAACAAAGCGTAAATAGCAAAAGTTTAGGGTGTCACGTTGCGAACTGGAAATAAAAGGCTTAGAGAAGGTGTTACAAACAGTGTAAACTTTTGTTTGAATGGTTGAAGAGGAGGAAGTCGTTTATAAATCGCAGATACTAATTCCTACAAGTAGGTAAATATCAAACACTAGGGCTAAAGTTTAATATCTGATTGAAAAAGGATTAATCTTTGAGAGAAGAAATTTCGGCAGTGATCAAATTTTGAAACAAATGGGCGGATCTTGGTAAATACCCACGCCATCTATTAATCAAATTAAAAGCCGCCCACGGCACGGTTTATAGACACAAGTTATAGAGGGCATTGTCTAGATTCAGTAACCTTGGATAACTCTTCCGTGTTTTGGAGTGACGATGAAAGTTTCTTCTTGGTGTTGTGCTCGTAGCAATGATTTTTACCGAGATTTTAATGTCAAAAGTGAATAAGACAAAGTCCTGACGTACTGACATTTACTTTTTGTTGGACATTGGAAAACCCTGCTCTGGACAGCTCAGACTCGGAAACTGATCCGCCGTCGATTTCAAGGTCTCTCGGAGGTACACCATCAAGCGCTTCTATGATAAAGAACCAAAGGCTTCCACTTCAACCAAATCGAAACTGAACAGCCGCCACTTGATTCAAGTGAAGGCGGAACATTACACCCCTTGAAATACAGAAAATTATAAACTCTTTTAAGGCGCCTAGCTCTTTATCATCTGATAATACCATATATCGAGGAAGGTATTAAAAAATATTTCGTTTCAGATTTCAGACGTTCTATGTTTTATTTTTAACAATTGTGTGTTTAAAGGTGTTTTTCCGGACTGTTTCAAAGCTGCTGTGTGCATGAAAAAGATGACACCAGGGTATTGAACAACTATCGCCTTATTTCTCGTTTTTCAATTTTTTCAAAAGTATTCGAAAATGGTATAAAACGTAGAAGTTAGCCTTTCTAGATAAGACCCACTTTTTTAGCGATCTTCATTTCTTCAGTTAGGCTTCCGAAATGGAAGTTCTACTGAAAGTGCTTTATTGAAACTGACGGGAAAAATATATTGTAGTTTGAATTCATCGTTAATCCCTGCTTGTCTTTTTATTCACATAACTAAGGCCTTTATTATGGTTAACCACAGATGTGGGATTTGGTTTTACGTGATCACCTGCCCTAACGGCTTATATCACGGGGAACCTTTTCCCCAAGAGTCGTAAGTAACGCCAGACTAAACGCCTTAGTTATCCAAGTACTAAACTGAGATCATGCTTGAGGGGCAATCACCCCACCTTGGTTTGATGCGAAGCATTTCTAAAACCTCTTCCGCTCTTTGGGTCGCAGCGCCCGGTTGAGAATGCAACTCAACACTGAGAAGGGATAGTTCCCTAACCGACTTGCCTAGCTCTACTTAAACAATGGGCTAGACAAGTCAGCACAGTACACTATCCTCGACTCTACCCGCGATGTTAGGTGGTAAACCACAGCCACCACGAAACTCCCACAAGGGGGCCTACCGCACGGTCAGGCTGGAACCGAAGTTCCAGGGGCCCCTGACCTCCCGTGGCACCAGAATATAGCCTCTGGTCAAGCTGTCACTACCAGTCATGTTCTATGGTTAACCACAATGTACTGCTATAAAAATTATTTAATACGGGCTTTAGAGGTTTCGTGGTCGCCGTGGCGTAGTGGGTAGAGTGCGACGCTCACTCGCCGAAGGGTCTAGGTTTGATTCCCAGCTCAACACCAACTCTTCGGATTTTTCACAGCACCATCTCTTTCGAGCTGTTGACAACACTCAATGAGTAATAACTGTCTAAGAAAGCTTCTCAAATTTCGCCGTTCGGAGTCGGCAAAAAATTGTGGGTCTCTTCTACACGTGAGAGAACAGTAGCGCGCAGACCACGAGTAATTGATGAGCACGCTAGGCCCTGGTACTCCTGTGAACTCTCGCGCCATCCAATTATTTATTATAATAGGGACTCTGATGGACTGTACAATTGTTCTAAAGCATGTCTCCATTTAAACTGTGGGATAGACATCTTTGCATGGAAATTTGGTAATGTGTCCAGATCAACGGGACCTACACAACGGCCGTCATAGATTCGACATAAGGGGGCAGCGCCCGTATTTTCACTTAACTCTAGTTTCTGCCAACACCAAAGATTAAACGTGCCAATGAAAAAGTTTTTCTTTCAAACTTCCCCGCTCAGAGTCGGAAAGAAGAAATGTACAACTCTTGTAAAAGAAAAACAACACTCAACATGAGTAGTTGCTAGTTATTTGTGAACTGTGGCGCCAACTAAGTCCAAGCAAAATTTAATGTCTGCGGTACTTCACTGCCAAGCCCAAGTCTTAAAGTTTAAAGCACCCACTTCAGTTGCGCTTACTATTCTTCTCTCAAGCGCGAATCCTGCAGTTTTATGCCACCACCGAACAGCAAATCTGGGAAAGACCGAACTCAATTATTCCTTCCAACATATTCTTCGATAGACTTAGGGAGCGGTAGAGACATCAGACA
This sequence comes from Eristalinus aeneus, assembly GCA_955652365.1. Taxonomy (NCBI): domain Eukaryota; kingdom Metazoa; phylum Arthropoda; class Insecta; order Diptera; family Syrphidae; genus Eristalinus; species Eristalinus aeneus. The sequence goes on along the minus strand of OY019134.1, from coordinate 62,133,556 downwards.
ATCAGCGAATATTTCAAATTTAATCGAAAAGGGCATTAAAAAATAGCTTCTCGATCCACTTGGCATCAGAAAAGTTCTTATCGTGCCTGAGTGCGCCGGCAAGGTCATTTGACCGGAAGATGAATATACTTCAATGACCTTTCTTCTCTCGTTTCTTCCTTGACTTTGATTGATTCCAATATACTTTGGGTATAAGCCATCCCTCTCAATCTTTATTAGAATCTTGCGCAATACGGAAGATTTCCCTCTCTCCTCGCATTGAAGGTCAATGGCTGAAAAGGCCGCATGGGCGTTAGATGATTCGTAATTAATCACCACCCAGTTGATGCCACACTGTCGGTTGAATGTCGGCAGCTCAATAGGAACAGGGCCAGACTGACGCCTATGAGACTACACGTGAATGTCAAGCATAATGTTACTCCAACCAAGACATCAAATTTAAGATTCATACATATTTGAACAGAATGTTCCGCAGTCACAGAAACTTCGTCTCGGGGGAAATCAAACGATTCGTCGACATTCTGCCGCTATAACCGACAAAACATGAATCCTCCCTTCGTTTTTGATACATCATCCTGATTAACGATGTATCCAGCAACCCAATCTACAACCAAAACGCGTGGCAACGCCGCAATCTGAAATTACTTAATCCCCTCGATTTATTTTCCATTAACCGGGAAACCAATAACAAGGTATTCATCCTACCATTAGGCTCGTCAGTGGCCGCAGCCTAACACTGGCCGAAGTATGCCTCTGACACCACCGTAAACATAAGTAATGGTATTTACGTTGCTTTGACTTGCCAGCACTGCTGGAGTGGTGATGGACTGTCCGCCGCATTTGGGGTGCGATGGAATTGTTCCCAGAGCTGTCGTTTGGCCGAAATCGTTTGCCATGCGTCGGCGAAAACACCCAGTGTACACACGCAGCCGGCCCTCCGCCCTTAAAGTGGCCAAAGGCGAACACAATGTACAAAGAATGGCTCCACGGAAAAGAGAGCCCAGAAGGAGGCAAGCATTAATCACAAGCCATTAACAGTGTTCCGGTTTCTGTGGTAAATGTCAACCCATTGGCATAAATCTTTTCACAGAAAAAATGGATGGAAGCACGCAGTTTGGTTGAAACATGAAGGCCATTGTGTTTCGCGGTCGGCCCCTGGCCAGGATTAGAAATCGGCTTGGTGGTTCTCGCGAAATGACATTTCGAGTATCCTGCGCAGCCACCGGTAAATCGATTCGAATGACTATGTAATCATCCCGCAAGCGGCTGCTACGTGATTACGATTCTTTTACGCAACAATCGGGGAAAATGGCAGTCAACCGACGGCTATGATGGGTGACGAGGAAGCAATAGACAATCAGAATCATTCGCATTGTAGTTCGCTGGCATGACGTAGATGAATAATAACGAATGCAGTTGAACTAGGGAACCGACGGTTGGGTTTCAGTTTCGACTTAAACTGGTCGCCGTGTCTGGGATTTGTTCTTACGTAAGTTGTTGGAATCCGCTCAGTATCGGATCAGGTGGGGTGTTTAGAAAAATAATCGGAAACCTGTTGGGCCCGGTTGACTTTGAAGCGTAATCCCTCAGTTAATAGTAATTTCATCTGTCAGTGCTACAGCGTGTGTGAAGGATAACATTTTGAATGTACAGTTTTGGAAGACGTTTCTTTAATCTTGATTCATTCTGAAGAAATCTTTACGTATAAAGATCCGTGGAAAATCTGTTGACTACGTACAGAATTTTTACTCATTTTTGTTCAAGGTCTGAAAATGTAAGTTGGCAACGCTATTTTAAGTGGCGACCATTTTGCCAGCTGTCAAGTGATTTGTTTAAAGTGCAAATTGGAATTTCAACATCAATAGACCAGGGCAAGGCAAACAAGGCGTACATTCGGTAAGAGAGTCCAAAAAGAAAATGTCGTTGATCCCAATTTTCAAAAGATCATTTTACGAAGCGATGAGGCTAAATTTTTCTTAAATGAATACGAAGGTTGCTTTTTCAATAGGGCCACCCTAGTGTCGCAATTCTGGCAACTGCCAGCTCTATCGTAAAGTTTAACATTTTTGAGGTTATACGTACTGAGAACGTTTTGACATACGAGCGCTATTTGTGTTGTTTACAAAAACTTAAAAGATGAATCTTTTAAATTACTGTAAAGTTACTGTCGGCCAAAAAATGGAATTAAATCGTGAAAATTTTCGTGCGATTAATTATTACAACTTTCGACGTGGATTAACTCAACAACAGTGCATCGATGAACTTAATTCAATATTTGGCGATGAAGCTCCATCAAGGACCAGTGTTTATCGATTGTATGGTGAATTCAACCGAGGTCGAGGTCACTTCGAGACGCATTTCGTGAAGGTCTTCCAAAATCAGTTGTTGTTCCGGAAACCATTGATGCTGTGCGCCAACTGATACTGCAAGATCGTCATGTGACCTATCGTGAGATTGAGACAACCTTAGGCATTAGTGGGACCAGCATACATTCAATTTTGCATGAACATTTGACCGTCAAAAAAATTTGTTCGCGTTGGATCCCACACAATTTGTCAATCACTCAAAAAAAGGCTCGTGTCGATTGGTCGAAAGAAATGCACCCAAAATACCATCGCGGTGCTTCAAAACACGTCTATGACATCGTGACAGGTGATGAATCGTGGATGTACGCGTATGAGCCCGAAAGTCAACAGCAGTCGACTGTATGGGTGTTTCAAATTGAGCCAAATCCAACAAAAGTTTCTAGCGCATGAAGCACTTCCAAGCAAATATTCGCCTGTTTTTTCGGAAAAACTGGACATGTCGCAACCGTACCACTGGAACAACGCAGAACAGTCAATTCTGAGTGGTACACAACCATTTGTTTGCCAGTTGTCTTTCAAAAAATCAGGAAAATCAACAGCCGAAGACAGATCACTCTTCACCACGACAATGCGAGTTCTCACACATCGGCTTAAACAACGGCATTTTTGAGCACTCAAAACATCGATTTGATGAGTCATCCGCCTTATAGTCCTGACTTGGCACCGAATGACTTCTTTTTATTCCCGTACGTAAAAAATAAAATGAGAGGTCAACGTTTTTCGACACCTGAAGAAGCGGTTTTGCGTTCAGAATGCATTTTTGGGAGATACCTCAATCAGAGTGGCAAAAGTGCTCCAACAATTGGTTCAAACGCATGCAAAAGTTTATAGATCTTAATAGGGAATATTTTGAAAACCAATTAAGCTATTTTCCATGATTAATATTTGTTTTTGTTCTCTAGTCCCGAAATATAAAAGACAACCCTTATACAGTGGTGAGAAAAAATAGAAACAAAGTAAGAAAAAGAACAAAGTATGAAGAAAGAAAATTTCTGCAATGCCCATATTTAAAGTAAATGCTACCTATGTATGTCAATAAGCAGAAATTTCGTTTCGGACTCTAATCCTAAAGTCTGCATTGAGACACCGTTTCTCTTTTTGGATTGACGCTACAATATGGGCCCCAACAAACATGTGTTTCCAGCCAGCACGATCATTTGTCATCTGCCTCCAGATGTGCACTTCAAGTTGAGATTTAGATCCTCCTCCACTTGTGTGAGCCATCTCAGCCTATGCTGCCCTCTGTTGGATTGTCTTAACGGCTCCGATTCGAAAACTTTTTGGGCCGGAGCAATGATGTACATACTGTGTACATGGTTTAGCCATTTTAAGCGTTGCCTCCGAAGTCCATAAATTTTATCGCTGAACTTTCTTCCAAATGCAATTAACGCAAAAAGTCAAAAGAAATCGAACGCCGACTAAAGGCTTCCTCATCCCGTGCTCGATAAGTCCAAGTAGGACTGGAATGTTGAAGCTGTTATACAAGGCAAGCTTTCGTTTTTGGGAGAAGGCTTTGTTACTCAATTGCCTCTTAAGCTCAAAGAAACAGCGATTGGCAAGAGCAAGAGAGAGAACAGATGTTGTTGTCCCTGTTTACCGCTGAGCCGAGGTAGACGAAGTCCTTGGCTACCTCGAAGTTTCTGCTGCCTTGTGTGATGCTCTGTTCAAGGCTTCGATGTTGTGTGTTCTTCCTTGACGACAGCGTTCCCCCGTTAACCACCAGATGTATTATAACCGCTTCGATGCCAGCAAACGCGTAATTGACGGCTCACTGAGATCGTCTAATCACGTCAATGTCGTCAGCGTAAGCTAGCAATTGAACTGACTTTTGGAAGATCGTGCCTCTGGTTTTGAATTGTGAGATACGCATGATCTTCTCAAGAATGATGTTGCAGAAGTGACATGACAGTGCCATCACCCACCCAGTCGGTGTCATAACCCACCTTGTCTGAAACCGGTTTTGACATTGGAGGCTTCGGTGAAGTCGTTTTATTTTTCATTCAACACAATCTGAGGAGTTTGGTGGGAATGCCAAAACCAGACATGGCACTGGTCTCTATGCACACTGTCAAATGCGGCCTTAAAATGGAAGGACAGGTGGTGGTTGCCGATCTGTGCTTCTTTGATCTTTTCCAGAATCTGCCGTAAAGTGAAGATCGGGCCTATCGTGGACTTTCCTGGCCTGAAACCACGCTGAAAGGAACATATCAAGATGTTGGCAAATGATTTCAAACACAAACGGCTGAGAGGATCTTGTAGGCGATGTTGAGGAGGCTGATCCCTCATTAGACACCGTTACATAAACAAAAACTAAATGTTTGCTGTGCTTCATGGGTTCTGTTTAGTGGAATTATTGGTCCGTATTTACTAGAAAAAACTATGCTGGCCAGAAGATGTCAGTCAAAGGAGACGGCTATAGAACCATGATAACCGACTTTTTCGTTCATAAATAGAGCAGGTGTGATGTGCAGAAGCTGTGGTTTCAACAAGACGGCTCAACATGTCGCACAACTCGTGCCACAGTTGATTTGCTGAATGAGTCGTTTGGTAGTCGCTTAGTTTCATCATTATTCGCCCCCAAGATCGCCCCTTGATCATTTTCTGTTAAAATATGAGAAACGTCGAAAAGTCTGAAGCAATTAACCACTAGATATACTCAATTCGAAGCCTTGTTGCTGACAAATAACCACAATTGTTGGCCAAAGTCATCGAAAATCAAACCTCCAGACTAGACAACTTTCGAGACAGCCATGGCGGTTAAATGCCAGAAACCATATTTGTGCTACAAGGCCAGAAGATCATCGTTTGACAAGTGTCAAAAACAATCATCTTCAGCAAGGCCAGCGTTGTACTTCTTTAACCACAAAACGTGCAGTCCGATGTAGCCTAGCTTTCTTTCTTCACGGATCCCATTCACTGCGGCGATCTGCAAAGGAACGCTCAGGCTAGTCTCGATGTCCTGACACACACGCATTTCAGGTAGCAGCCTTCATGATGAAAATATACCTCACTATGCAAAGGAGACGTGAGGAAAATCACAAAGAAATCTGCCAATCCCTTGAAGGGCGTGAAAACAAATGTCGCCACGTCCTCACCATCGACGGAAATGAGATGAGATACAATCCTATCCGAGATGTGTACATCCGACACCACACATGGTGTTAAGTGATTAATCAACGGGATGGTGAGGGAAGCCTGCGGACAGAGGCATCTCCATCTCCCAAGTTCCATCAACGCAAGACACAGATAATGAAGTTACTCGTTCCAGCAGATGCGATTAGGCATCATTTTGCGTGCTCTTGCTTTGCTTTGGCCTCAGATCAGATTAATTCCGACTGAAGTCATTTGTCATTTGCACATAATGCGATTTTTGCTTTTACCAAGGCTCGGGGAAGGGGCATCACGTCGTCGCAGACGAGTTGTCTTCCACACGCAGTGCTTGAGTACGATTCGGTTAAAGTGCTTTCTGGGGAATTTCTTCGTTGAATGGAATTTCTCTTACGAGTGCAAGATGGCGTCACCTAGGGTGATGCTTTAATCGACTTGACAGACGGCACAGTGCTTCTGGGGAATCCGGCAAAAGTCTTGTGATGTTAATTATAGATGACAGGGCCTCGGGTATTTTGTCAGCTCTGAAATGATTGGGTTGTCACCTGCAGTGGTAAGCAGACTTTCACAGATTACTTCGTGTTGTCGAATGGAGAGTTGGCTTCGTGGAATTGTGTTGCGTTGTATTCACAGAAACTTCCATTGAATCCGAGCACATACAAAACTGATTTCGGAAACATGTTCCTTCTCGAAAGTGCCATAATTCGCTTTGCTGAGGACCACGGAAAATTCCTGGGATACGGAAGAGCTCTGAATTTTGTCGACACATTACGTTTGGTCTGTGTGGAGAACATTTTCCCAGAAACGGAGACAAAAGAGCGGAAAAAGTTGTGTGTCAAAACATGCGTTCAGGGACGCCGATTAAAACATCTTTTTCCTTTTGATTGGCAATCGCAAGTGGCTTCGTGGCGGAGAGTGTCGAAACTTTATTCTACGCAGCTAAGCCATTGAAACGATTGCCAATCAAAAGCGAAAAGTTGTTTCAATTGGAAACTTGCACAAGTTGAACGGCGTGTCGTGGACCATACAAAGACGTCTCTTAGTTTCAGACATCATATAGGCAGCATGCTAGGTTGTTAACAGACTGCAAGAACGCCCCGACAACTGGTAACAATAAGCTTGGGATAGGCAAGGGTGGAATACAGCTAAAGCTTTAGCTAAGAACAATTTATTTGGAAAATCAAGCGCGTACGGATGAGACAGTCGGCCAGGAAAAAGGTGTTTAAGCTTAGTCCCAGAACTCCCATGATTCAACACACATTAAACAAAGCCAAGTTTGTTGAAGAAACATATGTTGTCGTGCGCTGCGGTCAATTTTTAATGTTTTAACCTGCTGTCCATTTTCTCCGGCACCACTTCAAGTATTGCTTCATCTTCTTCTTTTTGCTATGGCGCCATATGCCTCCCCAGCCAGCTCGATCTTTCGCCAACTGCCTCCAGTTGCGCACTTCAAGTAGGTTGAGATCCTTCTCCACTTCTCTGCGCCACCTTAGCATAGGCCGTACTCGGTTGCGTTGTCACAACTGCTCTAGTCCGAAAAGTTTAAGATTCGAAGACTTTTCGGGCCCAATTTTTCGCCAACTGCCTCTAGTTGCGCACTCCAAGTAGGTTGAGATCCTTCTCCACTTCTCTGCGCCACCTCAGTCTAGGCCGTACTCTGTTGCGTTGTCACAACTGCTCAAAAACTGCCCGAAAAGTTTTCGAATCTGAACCTTTTCGGGCCAAACGCTCTACATGGCCTAGCTATCTTAAGAGTTGTATCCGAAGATGCTTGACGAGGCACATGTCGCTGTGCAGCGTGTTGTAGACTGTTCTCCTCCAGATGCCATCAACGCAAACATGGCCGAAAACCGCAAGCACGCTCCGAGTATTGGATCACAGTGCATGTCTGACTGCAGACAATTTGTATGCAATTAAAATTTCAATCAATCTTAGATCCGATGTTCATACCCTTGTCCACATTTTAAAAGAAAGAAGATCCATTAATGATATTCTACTAGCTTTAAATGTGGCCACTATCAAACTCCATGTCAGGATGAAGTGGCTGAATCTTGACATCATTATCATCTTTTAAAGCCCGCAAGTTCCACCAAGAGGGTCATGCAAGCACGAGAGTCCTCCAAACCGCTCGATCCTTCGAAATCGACTCTGACTGATCAGGAGCTATTCCTAAGCACTAGCAGGCGAGGTTAGGTATTTGATATAACCACTTCGACCTGAGTCTATCAGACGGCCGCCTACGTGATGGAATTGGATTAAAGGCACCCCTTGGAAGTCGTGACAATGATGACTTCCGTACCACGAGTCCAAACCAACGAAATGAAGCTCTTTTTATCCGATAAAGAAGTTGTCTTTAAACTTAACTGTGCGTCCGAAGGTGGGTTTAAAGGTGAACGGGTGAGCATTCCTAGCGAGGCGGGTATTGCGGATGAATTCTTGAAGGAGAGGAATGCAGCTGGCTAACTCGTTAGAGCATTTTTTTTGTTGAAATAGCGATAAAATAGTGATAGAGACGCAACATTTCGTCGATGTTCAAGCGAGTCGATTGACTTCGCAATTTACTTTCCTAACAACAATCAATCACAATCATTGCTCAATCAAGGCTCATCAAGGGAGCCTGACCGTCGCCAGCAGCTTGGCATGTGACTACATTCCAGGAAGTCAAGCGCTTTCTCGAACGAATGTTTCAAGTTGTCTGTAATATTGTACTTTAAACACAAAAACAAAAGCTGTAGAGCCGCGCTTACACTGTGCTGACTGGTCTGAGATAAGTTTGTGCATCATTCTGACTCAGATCAGATCGGAAGCAGTTTACTTTGTACTACTCATATACCGATATAGAGCAGGCTGTTGAGGGGAACAGTGTGGAGTCACATTCTCAACTTTGTGCAAGGTTCGGCGAAGATGTTTGACCCTCAAATCAGAATTCAGTTTGATAGGAACGTAACTAATGCATCGACTCTTCAGTTCTCAGCTTCTATTGGGAAGGTAAACCAACTGTTGTGAGGCCGTCAAGACATTTGATCACGTCGATCCATGTTCCATATACGTCGCACTCCAGTAACGACAGTATCAGCTGACCGCGGAATATGGGCTTCATTCAAGTAGTATTTCGGACTTGACAAAAGTTATTCAGCCTTATAGGGAATAAAATTTCCCCCGGAATTTTTTCCCCAAAAAGCCTTTCCTTATCGTAAACAACTTCGAAAATCTAAAAAATAATCCCCTGGAAAAAAGTTGGTAGCTCGAATAAATTTTCCGGGGAAAAAAATTACATTTCTCCAAAAAAAATGTTTCCTGTATTTGTTTGGAGGAATTCCTATGTTTAGTTCGTGTTTCGGAGAAATTTAAAAATGTAGGTTTGTTATTTGAGTTCTTTTAATTTGAATTTACTAATAGATATTCAGAATTAGGTCCACTTCGTCTAACAAGCAACAAGTAAATAGAATGACAGATATACAGGAGAGACAAAGAAGATCTACAACTATTCTGGATACTTTCTGATAACCACCTTCTGCAAAAAATCTCAAGCACGCACTCAGCCTAATAATTGGTGGTATTCCATACTCTTTCTTGGGTATAGGTATTGAGGAAATAAGAATATCCAAAAAATATTTAACTGCTGATTTGTTGACACGGTAACGTTGCTTGATTGTAGAAGAAAGTTTATTTTACATAAGATTAGTCGTTTCGAAAGTAAAGAGTAATTTTTTAAAAGCTATAAAAAGGTTTTTCAAAAACACATAAGAAGCAGAAAATGCATGAAATCTTTATTTGAATCGATAGTACTGTCTATGTTATTTAATTTTTGAAGATTATTTCATGCAAATGTTGACCTTGACTGCGCCGCAAATGGTCCATCCGCTCAGTCTAATTTTGGCATACTCTTTCCAACATTTCGGCCGGTATCTCACGAACAAATTGTTCAATGTTGTCTTCCAATGTGTCAACTGAAGCGGAATTGTCTGTATGGATATGAGCTTTAACATTGCCTCACAAAAAATAGTCTAAAGGCGTTAAATCGCACGATCTAGGTGGCCAATTGACCGGTTCCGAACGTAAAATAAAATATTCACCGAACTCGCTTCTCAATGAGTCCATTGTTGCGCGTGCTGTGTGGCATGTGGCATCGTCTTGTTGAAACCCAATGTCATGCAAGTCAAGCTTTTACATTTTATATTGGATATCATCTCACTGTAGTGCTCACCATTCACAGTTACGTTACGATTCGCATCATCTTTGAAGAAGTACGGTCAAATGATGCCACCAGTCTATAAACCGCACCAAGCTGTGACTTTCTCTGGATGCATTGGTAGCTCTTGCAATGCTTCTGGTTGACACTCATTCCAAAATCGATAATTCAGCTTATTTACGTACCCATTGAGCCAAAAATTAAACTGACTATAAGATGGAAGAAGCGCGCGATGAACTTTTTTAACAAAGCACACATTTCGATAATAATAAAATTCAATAATTTGCAAGCATTGTTCGTTTGTAAGACGATTCATGGTCAAATTATAGACCAAACCAATTCATGGTTAAATTATATAAGATGTTTGACAGTGAAACAAAACAAGAAACGTTCGTCAGCTGTTTCATCCAGTGTTGCCAAAAAGATAATAATAATAATTGTTGGTGCTACAGTCCAAAGGGGGACCAGAGCCTAGCTTGCTCATCAACCACTCGTGTTGTGCGCGCTATTGTTCACGAAAAGAAGGGACCTACAGTTTTATGCCGACTCCGAACGGCGAAATTTGTGAAGCTTTCTTAGACAGCTATTAGTCTTTGAGTGTTGTCAGCAGCTCAAAAGAGGTGGTGCCGTGAAAAATTCGAAAAATTGGTGTTGAGCTGGGAGTCGAACCTGGACCCTTCGGCGTGTGAGCGTCGCACTTTACCCACTACGCCACGGTGACCACAAAGATAATAGCTAAAAAATCACTCTTTATAGCTTACAATTGTTTCGGCATTTCCAGCGGATTAGAACAATCTCTTAAGCCTCTCTGCTTTCGTATTTTTTTCTTCAAAGATTAATCTTAAAGCAATTGAATGCATTGTGCAAACTCCATTTAAATATTTAATTTTCCACGATTGCATTAAACCAACAACGGATGAACGTTAACGTTTAAGTCATTTCACAAAAAATAGTCTCAAAAATCAAAAATCTCAAAATATTGCGAAATTCATTCGAAGTTGTTTCCGATGGAAATTTATTTCCCGGAAAAATGGAGGAATCGATTCCCGGGGAAAAAATAATTCCCGTTGTATTGGATTTCTCCCGGAATCGCCGATAAGACTAATTGTCTGCGACCATTGGTTATGGCTGACAGCTCAAAATTTTTTGTAAATTGGACCAAGTTTCCCACCTACTGATCTGAATTTTTAATATTATCGCTGGCGTTCTAAGATTTGAAAAAACGTCGATAGGAGAGGTCTGTCATAACTATCCGCCCACCATTCTGCAAAAAAATGTCCCAAAATCAGAGAAGTAGCCAGAGACTTTAACTTCTTGACTTCGACCCACTCCCAATGAAATAAACACCCGCAACAACATAAGGAGGCCATTTCCCAAAGCGACCAAAACGAAGAAAGTTTGCTGAAGGGTTTTCCCAATCGGTGTCACTACCTACCGCAGTCCAAATAGAATTCAATTGAAGACTACGTTGCCTTCCAAATGTTGGTATTGCTCCAGAGAAAAAATAATTCATTTTGTAGCCAGGCTCATGTACAGCTGGCACTTTAATCCGTAGTCCGAGCAGCTACAATCAAACTTAACAGAGTCTGAGAAATTGTTATCCCGATGGAATCATGCCTTCAAATCATTTCCCGGCAAAACCGCTTTTCCTTGCATAAGCGATGAGTCTCCATTAAACCACACAATCTTTTGCTGTGGCCGCATAACAAAGCTAAAGTCAGGCACGCAGCAGGATCTTTGCGCTCGACAAACATTGTTAACGAGGATTAATTGGAAATTATTCCCGAGGATGTTCTCCAATCGATTGCGTTCCGGGAATCAAGCTCATCCTCATCTCCTGTTTTCCGCCAACCGCACATGGTCGGTAGTGGGCCGCAGCTGCATTGTCCGCCGGGACTCTGGGCCATTAGAGCCCCGCATATGTGCCATCCATTAGCAGTTAATTAACTCGATATTTTCCATGTGAACTGCTGAACTGCTCAAGAGTAACTGGACTTCCGAGAAGCAGTTACCTCATCCACAAAGCTCAGTTCGCACCCCTCGAACGCACAATGTCAATCAAATTATACCATCATCGGCATCCTGATAATGGCGCATTATCGAGAATGTCACCACGATGACAAGGATACACTAGCAATGTGCGTCCTTCTCCGAACAATGATGCAGGCGAATCATCAAAAACATCTCGTGTCCTGCTAGAGGCAGGCCCTGCTACCAATACCGACTGGGGAGCACTGCCGCCAGCGTTGGTGGGTGGTGGAAAATCAATAGGGATGCGATGTGACAGGAATCTATTGAATGGAATGAGTCCAACGCAAGCACTGGCACACGGACGGTGACAGTAATTGTGGGAATGACGGCTCTGATGTCCGCATAGTCCCACCACACTGATCCTGTCTTCGGAGTTGTCTGTTGCTGGCATCGAACGTCGGTTGGAGGATTGGGATTGAAGCGCCTGCTGGGAAATGCAATCTACTTCGGTTTGTAACGGGACAGGGTATGGTGTCTAGGGGATTGTCAAAGATGGGTTAACCTGGATCTGAGTGCTATCTGTGCTGCAAGTTACTGTCGTGGGCGAATTTCAGAAAAAAAACCTTTGAAATGAAAATTACTCCAATTCAATGTTTTCACCTGTCATAAGGAAGAGAGAATTATTTCACAAAAAATCCGATTCCATAGCTATCCCTGCTTATGCTTAATGGACGGAGAAAGAAAGGGACGAAGGTGGAATGAGGCACTGGAAGCGGCGAATATGCACCAACCGGACTTCATTTTACTTACTTTCCTTTTTAATGTACTTTTACTCAGTTTTTAATTATTTGTTTTACTTACATGCTAGATAAGATATACTTAAACTAGCTTAATAATATAATCTGTTGTTCTTAACTCTAACTGACTGACTCTTAACAAGTGATCTAAGCTAACCTTGGATAATAAATGTTTTTCTTCACTTTTCCGCTTCTTTATTAAATGATTTGCTGGTTGTTTTTAAAGTGTTTCATTTAAGGTGTACCTTTCCACCCAACAAAACTCTAAAAACTTGGGATAGCAGATTTGTAAATTAACCTAACCTTAGAGTAAGACTGAAGACTAACTTAACACTAAAAGTAAAACCTAACTATAATAAATCACATCTAAGCTTAAAAGTACTAACCACTACTACTGAAAATAAACACATAGTCTTAACTATGTCCGTAACATCATACGGATGCATACACCAGGGGGTATGTATTATTTATATACTTAACATATATTAAATACGCCTTGGTGCATCTTTTCTTCTTCTTGTTTTGTATTTTTTCGTTGTTTTTTTATTTAGTTTTGTTTTTTATTTGTTTTTTAATTTTTTTTAATCTTTAATATTTTGTTTGTTTTTGTTTTTTTTTTTATAAATGTCTTAATCTACCTTAACCTATGTAAGTTAGCCCTAGATAGTCACTCAACTATTCTGTCTCTTACTTTAAAAAGTAAGTGGCATCGAAAGCTGGTTCTGGTGTAACCACCAGTAGAAATGCCGTTCTTCGTCCGATACTGCTCTATCGCGGGCAGAAATTGCTCTACTGAACCGTAGGAGATCTTCGTGGCTGCGAGCGACGTTTGGCTCGTATTGGAGTTGCCTTTCTACTGTTCGGCGGGCAACATCGCGGGCAGAAATTGCTCTACTGAACCGTAGGAGATCTTCGTGGCTGCGAGCGACGTTTGGCTCGTATTGAAGCTGCCTTCCTACTGCTCGGCGGGCAACGTGGAAGATGGTGGGGCAGCCTTCCCTATCTTGTTTTAGGCCTTTTGAATCCAGACAAAGGAAAGCTTCAGACGGAATAAAGCTGTTAAGACGTGTATTGTATTTTTCATTTGGGTAGGAAGCACCAAAGTTCAGACTGTTGGTTGAAGTCATGGCTCGAGCAGTCAACCTAATAATAAAATTATCTATACTTATAAGGCTTACCTCGTTATATAGGACCACCTTTCTTGTGCTGAGACTCTGGTGCTCGATATAAACAAAAACATCCCCGCAAGCACTGTCTCTCGAAAACCCTCATCTTTTCCATTTGGAAATGACTCACGTTGAACCACACAGGACAACCATGTCCCATGATTAGCCGGATGTGGGCCATGTAGCAGATTACCTTCACTCTTGTATCAAATTGACTGCTTTAAAACAGCCCTCTTTCAATAGCGAAGGCATTTTTAGCCTTGGTCAGAGCTGTGTCTACATGGATACCACCATATAGGAACTGGTCCAACCAGATGCCTGCATTTCTTATTACACTTTTCACGGTTAATAGCCGTCCCATTGGGTCGCCGGACTTCACTCTTCCCTGCAAGTGAAATAAGACGTAGAAACGAGAATATTTGTTGATGAAACTTTAGAAAAAACCAAAGCTTCACAAACTCTGAGTAAGGTTTACAATCTTTATCAGTGTTCTAATTCAACTTTCAGTACCTAAGAAATATACTCATTCATTTCGGATGTACAAAAAGTTGGGTCAAGTGTTGACAAATTCCGACAGAACGGTAGACATTTCTTCATATTTATTCTCCTTCCCTTTTTATTAACGCAAAGGGATTATCGATAGAGACGCTAGAACTTCATATCGATGTGAACGGCAAACGACGTAATTTTTTTGTTGTTTTTCTTGGACATTCTTCTTCTTCTTGTGGCAGTACATATCGGTTTACACCTTGGTCTCAACCAACATGTCTCTCCAGCCAGCACGATCTTTCGCCAGCCGTCTCCAGTTGCGCACTCCAAGTTGGTTAAAGTCCTTCTCCACTTGAGTGCACCATCTCCGCCTAGGCCTTCCTCTGTTGTGTTGTCCCAATGACTCTGATCCAAAGACTTTTCGGGCCGGAAAAGTGGTGTCCATACGCTCTACATGACCTAGCCATCCGTAGATCCGTAGACGTTTGACCAGGCGCATGTGGCTGTACAGCCTATAGAGTTCGTCATTAAATCTTCTCCTCCAGACGCCATCAACGCAAACAGGACCAAAAATCGCACGCAAAACTTTTCTCTCGAAAAGACTAAGGGCTTCCTCATTCTCCTTTGCTAACGTCCAAGATTCTGCGCCATATAGTAGGACGGGGATGATCAAGCTGTTATATAAAGCGAGCTTAGTTCTTCGAGAGAGGGCTTTATTACTCAATTGCCTCTTGAGCCCAAAGAAACAGCGATTGGAAAGAGTGATTCTGCGTTTGATTTCGGTACTGATGTTGTTGTCCCTGTTTACCGCGGAGCCGAGGTAGACGAAGTCCTTAACTACGTCGAAGTTTCTGCTGCCTAGTGTGACGCTCCGTCCGAGACGTCGAAGTTGTGTGTCCTTCCTTGATGACAGCATGTACTTCGTTTTACCCTCATTTACCATTAGACCCATTTAAGCGGTTTCCGCTTCAATGCCAGCAAACGCCTCATTGACGGCTCGCTGTGTTCGTCCAATCACGTTAATGTCCTCAACGTAAGCCAACAATTGAACTGACTTCTGGAAGATCGCGCCTCTGCTGTTCTCGAGGATGATGTTTAAGAATTCACATGACAGTGCGTCGCCTTGTCTTAGACCTTTTTTAACATTGAAGGTCTCGGTGAGTTCGTTACCCACCTTGACAGAGCAGCGAAAGTTCTCCATCGTCATTTGACACAATCTGACGAATTTGGTAAGAATGCCAAAACTAGACATGGCACTGTATAGCTCGTCTCTATGCACACTGTCATATGCGGCCTTGAAATCGACGAATAGGTGGTGAATGTCAATTTGCATTTCTTGGGTCTTTTCCAGAATCTGCCGTAATGTGAAGATCTGGTTTGTCGTGGACTTCCCTGGCCTGAAACCACACTGATAGGGACCTATCAGGTTGTGGACAAATGGTTTAAGACGCTCACACAATACGGCAGAGAGGATCTTGTATGCAATGTTCAGGAGACTAATCCTTCGTGGTTGGCACAGTCAAAGGGGTCTCCTTTCTTGTGGACCGGGCAAACGACGCTGAGATTCTACTCATCGGGCATGCTTTCCTTCGACCATATCTTACAGATGAGCTGGTGCATGCGCCCGACCAGGTCATCTCCAGCTGCTTTAAATATTTCGGCGGACAGTCCGTCCGCTCCAGCAGCTTTGTTCGACTTTAGCTTGGATATTGCTATCTTCACCTCGTCTAAGTCGGGGAAATGGAATTCTTGTCTATCATCATCCAAATCGAGTAAAACATTCTGCTTAACAGCGGAATTGGGACCGTCATCGTCGTTAAGGAGTCTGCAAAAATGATCCTTCCAGATTTTCAGCACAGACTGCGACTCTACCACGAGTTGTGTATTTCGATCACGGCAGGCTTCGGTCCGAACACTGTATCATCCAGATATTTGTTTTACCTTTCATTAAATCTTTCGGACTTCATTCCTACATTAACACCTTTCCATTTCCTAGATCTCGCGTTTCTCATGCTCCTTGTTTTTTCTTCTGAGCCCTGTGCTGTGCCGGTGCTCTTCCCTTCCTTTCTGTTCGTAGAGCTCACTAACAATTCTCGTTGGTCGACGCAGCGTTGACTTATAGGCGTTTTTTTGGACATTAATACTCTAATTTAATTGACAAATTATAATGGCGTAGTACATACTTCTAGAACGTCTACGTAAGCGAATTCAAATTGATAACAGATCAAGGTTTTGTTTTTGTATAAGAATAATAGGCCACTTTTCAGGAACTTCGTAGTCCTTCACAACCCCAAATGTGTGCAATTTATAATTTCTAGTCGAATGAAGAAAATACTGAGTAGCAGTAGTCATGGTAGCAACTGCAAGGTTTACTCACTCATGTAAGGTTACGTTCACTCGAACAGTTAGATCAACTACTTGCTTTTGCGTTTTGTTTTGTTTTATAAATGTCATCAGAAGCACTTGAAAACTGTAATTTGATCAGCATTTGAAAACAAGAAAAACATATGCATGGTTAACTTCTCAGATTTGTGTAGTAAATTTTGCACCAAAATCAGATTTTTCTAGAAGCATTTATAAAATAAAAATAATTAGTAATCTTGGCACAATTTTAACTCACTCGTTTAAGGCTACGTTCTTTCCAACACTAATGTTTCTGCTTCGTTTGTTAAAGGAATGGCGGCAGAAGCACTTAAAAACTTATGTATCAACATGAGAAAACAAAAAACAAAACAATAAACAATATGAAAGCAAATGCATGGTTAAGTTATTTAGATTTGTAAATATAATTTATTTATATATATTTCTGAAATCAAATTTCTTTAGAAGCATTCATAAATTGAAACCAAAAGAATGCACTAATTTTTGGTACAAGGTTTACTCACTCATTCAAGGCTGCGTTCTTTCCAACAGTTTAATCATTCACTTTTGTTTCTCTTTTGCATATTAACAGTTATCGTCTTCAAATCAGTAAAATTTATTTCTTTACTCATATCACCAATTTCTCTAGAAGCATTCACAACTTGTCACATCCCTACAAGTCGTATTCGCCTCCTCAGGACCTTCAGTTTCCGAGCGACCTTAGCACGCGATGATGCCATTAATCAGACCCATCCATCACATTCTGTGCTCAACTTTCCGTAAATCCAGTGCCGTTGGATTTTCATAACACGGATTATATCTCACCCCTAATCACTGAGTCAGATCCGGATTTGGCCTGAGTCCTAGTGTCATAATTCTCTTAATCGTCCGCCAATGGGTTACTCGGTTCCAGTAATAAATCGATGTAACAGCTTCTAGCCATCCAGCCAGCACCCCACGGAAGCGATAAATAAGTTCCCTGCCACTGCTCACCGAAGAACACAAAGGCATTCGCTTATGTATCGCCAGCATGTCCTTAATAGACACCAGATGCCCCGTTCCGTTTCCCGGCAGATAATTGAGTGCCATCATTAAGAGAGTTCGCTGTTTTACTGGTTGGGTGGCGGATGGATTTGCTGGGGCCGGGAAATTCAGTTTCCGGATACAGCATCAATCTACGACAACGGAGTACGTGTCGTTTACATTTTTAATCCGCTCGCACAGTCGAAGGACACCCACGGCTGTGATAGTCGTCGGCGGATGTTTTACCGGCAGATGATGAGTCAGTGATACCGGTGGCATGGGAGCATGTCCTGAATCCGCAAAGGGATCACATGCATCTGCAAATTGAATTTTAATATTTCAGGCAACGCTCACTCACTGTTTCTCCATTCAGTTGTACGTCACGTGGATCGAAGGCCTGCCGATAAGAAATTGAAATCGCTGATGAGGGTGATGATGCGGGTGCTCCTTTAATTTGGCGCCCTTCCTTGTTCCGATGCAATAAATATCCCTTTTGGTGTCCTGTCAGTCCCAGCATCCCAGGCACTGATGTATTATTCCGACCATCTTGCATCTTCTGTCAAGCAATTAAGGATACCCCGTCGAGGTAAATTGCAGTTTGATTAAAACGAATGCCCGCGGTGGGGTGATGCGATGCGATGCTGTCGTAGTGCGGTCATATCGTGTCGGATCGTAATGGGTGAAGTTTTCGAATAAAAACTTGAAAGTCGGCGGAGGAGGAATCCGGAGCAAATTTGCATGTATTTGCATTGCCAGGTGAGGCGAAGATGAGTGGAGAAAGTTTCGGCAATATAGCATCGTCTGCACAATGGAGTGTGGAATTTACTGATGGCAATTCGACAGCGGTTGCAGTGCTGTTTAAATTACCGTTGATGCCACTAAATCATCCAAGTTGGGTTGAGATGGGCTGTGTGTTTATTCATGAGGAAGATTATTTCAGACTCAAGTTTTAGCGAATGGTTGCAAATGATGGGAATTTATTTCGTGAATCTTTATGACTCTTCTTAAGCGGTGCGCTGTTAATTGGTTTCTTGGTTCAGGAGATTTTACAAATTTAAACTCAAATTGCCTCCGTAATGGCCTTCTTTTGTGTTCTTAATGGGAAGCACTTGAAACTTTGGAAATTTAATTGAGTAGGACCACGCACTGTCTTGGGCTGTTTACAAGCTAGGAATTTAAAGCCAGCAGATTTTGTTCGCTATTGAGGTACACCCAGTTTTGATGCAGTTAGCACACTTACCTGTGGCCGCCGTGGCTTAGTGAGTAGAGTGCGACGTGAGGTTCGATTCTCTCACTTCGAATTTTTTACTGCACCACCTCTTTCGAGCTGCTGACAACACTCAAAGAAATATAACTGTCTAAGAAAGCTTCTCAAACTTGGCCGTTCGGAGTCGGCAAAAACTGTAAGTCCCTTCTACTCGTGAGAGAACCGTAGCGTGCACAACATGTGTAGTTGATGAGTAAGCTAGGCCCTGATCCCCCTGTAGACTGTCGCTCCAACAATTATTAATTATTAGCACACTTAATTCCACTAGTGGCACTATTAGGTCAATGCAGTCTTAAATCGAAATTTTTATTTCTTAGACTGGGTTTTGGATTTTGTTCTCTGAGGGTGCACCTCTCAAGTGTCTTTTGGAAACGTTTCTAAACTCACCGTGTGAAGTCAAGAGGGAAATGAGAGGAACTTTTACTGAAGAGACTAAGCCCTCGTTTCTAGTCAACTGTTTCACCTCAAAATTTTTTCGCAATCCAAAGCAACGAGAGGTTAGGAAGTATACCCGTTCATTAAAACATCGTAACTTTCTCTTAGAAGGTGGAATGGACTTACAAACTCTTCACATTTCACTCAAACGACTCTCATCCGACTGTCATCCAACTGTCATTCGACTGTCATCCGACTATCATCCGACTGTCATCCGACTGTCATCCGACTGTCGTCCGACTGTCATCCGATTGTCGATCCGACTGTGATCCGACTGTCATCCGACTGCCATTCGACTGTCATCCGACTATCGTCCGACTGTCATCCGACTGTCATCCGACTGTCATCCGACTGTCATCCGACTGTCATCCGACTGTCATCCGACTGTCATCCGACTGTTATCCGACTGTCATCCGACTGTCATCCGACTGTCATCCGACTGTCATCCGACTGTCATACGACTGTCATCCGACTGTCATCCGACTATCGTCCGACTGTCATCCGATTGTCGCCCGACTGTCATACGACTGTCATCCAACTGTCATCCGACTGTCATCCGACTGTCATCCGACTGTCATCCGACTGTCATCCGACTATCATCCGACTATCATCCGACTGTCATCCGACTGTCATCCGACTGTCATCCGATTGTCGTCCGATTGTCGTCCGACTATCGTCCGACTGTCATCCGACTGCCATCCGACTGTCACCCGACTGCCATTCGACTGTCCTCCGAACATCATCCGTCTGTGCTTCGTCATCCGACAGTTATCCCACTGCTCATTTCATTTGTTTTAATATTTTTAATTCAAAGAAAAATCACCCGGCTGTTTCAATATAAATAACTTTTCTTAATTGCATTGGTGTCGTGTGTGCTTAATTTACACAATTGTGTGATTTTCAAAATAGTAAAGCTGGCCTTGTCTCTGACGTCCTTTCTCATTTTCAGGAGGTGATTATTTTGTCATTTTCAATCCAATTCATTTCGTTGTTGATGACAGTAACGTCAGATCTTCATATTGTCTTGTTAGCTCACGTTCCTTCTCTTCGGGCGTAATCTTGGATCGGCAGTCCTTGTAAAATCGATTTAAGTAAAAAAAATTGTGGAAAAATTGTGGAGTTCCAAAACTCATTGATGTCGACTGTCAAGCGAAAAATTTCCAGCCTTGTTGGCTCAAGCCATGATGGAAACTTCAATTTTCTGTATGTGTATCATCTCAACAGTTAGCTGGAAGATCACCAAAAAGGCAGTGAACTGTTTGGGTTTCTTTAAGCGATGCAGATGCAGAAACTACTTTCTACTACTACTAGAAAGAATTCAAAAGAGAGTTATACAACATGTTGGGAGTAAAAATACTGAGATGGCAATTGACGCTCTGTTAAATTGATGCTTTATTGCGTCATCATCACATTTATTTCAACAAAATGAGTTAGCCAGCCCCCTCCCGCATGTCCTTCTAGAATTCACTTGCAATACTGGACTCACTAGGAATTCCCACCCGTTCACCCTTAAGACCACCTCCAGACGTACAGTTTAGTTTAAGACGCACTACACAAATATGGAATGATCTTTCCAGCTCAACTTTTTCCTCTCATTGCAATCCACAGCCATTTGAAACCAATATGCACCTGAACTTCCTTTCCCTCTCTTCCTCTATACATTCGGCGCGTTCTGTGACTTAATCTCTGACTCAAGTGCACCAAAAAGTCAAAAAGTCACAAAACAAGCCTATGAGATCCGTGTCCTATGTTTTTCAATCGCAATCATGGATATGATTGTACGTACTAGGACTTGGACTTGGACTGAGAATCTGTTTCTAGGCATATGGACATTATTGTATAGGTCATGTTACAAATTTCCAGATTTCACTGAGCGTGGGCTTGACTGGTTACCTACTGCAGGACAAAACGCTTACAGAACTCTATTTAGGAGAAATACATGGTCGACTGTGATCCCGTGGAGTAGTGGAAAGAGGGCGACTCTCCCCTCACGCCGGAGGTCCAAGTTCGATTCCAGGCTGAAGACCTCGAAGTTTGCACGCTACCCAGTTACGCTCTAGTCCCCATGTGGATTGTAGCACCATACAATTATTATTATTTGGTCGACTCACAGAAGCTTACCTCGCAGACCTCATGAAAACGTTCTTTTCAGACTATTTGAAGAAGTTGCTGCATTGCTCGTTCCAGTACATCTAGCTGAAAGGAAACCCTTTCAGTTTATTCCCTTTTGATCAATTTTATTCCTTGTTGCACTGAATCAACATAATTTTAGGCTTTCACAGGCAATTTAAGCATTCCCACAAGTTTTGCTCACGGTTCTTGATCGAAGTTAACACATCTTGTTGATAATCCCATTCCAGACTACCTTCAGCTGGGTTCACAGAGTTCAGCCATACGCGAACCTCATTTCACTTTGAGGCCACCGAAAATCATTTTTCGAATTTTCACACAAACAGCCGTTGCTCATCAGAATTCAGACCACATGCATGCGTTGGTTAAGTACGAACAAAGCAGTCGAATATTTGCGGCTTCGATTCTTCGCTCGATGGGGTTAATTTTCACATACAGCTTTCAGCTCTCCATTTGACTCATCGGGAGCCAATTAAGTTCCATCCAATCCATATGCGTAGCAACCTTTAATGCGCTGCCAGGCAACAATCTCCTCAATCAGAAGCCATGTACGTTACCCCGAATCGACATTCTTAAGCAGCGATGCCGTGGTGAAGCTTTTCGTCGACTCTTGATTGCCCAGTGGGCATGGTTACTCCTCTTTAAAAGCGGTAAAATCATCTCGTCAGCCAGCAGGTACCACACACACAAGAAAAGCGTTAAAATAATTCCAAGGCCCTTCTCCAGCATGCGCTCAGAGTGGGACGTTGTTACTCATGCAGCGAGATGCACACGAGTCATGCTATTAAGCCGTCCCCACCCCCAGGTGATGCACGAGGAATAAGATTGATTCCATTCAGCCGAGATAACACGAGGATTCAGGAGAATCTGTTCCTCGTGCACCGCCTCGAGTCTGGCGGCCTCCGCAGCAAGGCAGCCGATGGCTGACGAGGAAGGTCTTTAATGTTTAATTGTTTTCGGGCAGAGAAGTACGTCGGTGGGGTGATACGTGTCCCCCACCAGATATATCAGCTGTGTGGTTGGAATTTAATTTCCTGTAACTGCGGCACGTTCCTCGCCACCCACTGCTGCATACAATGTCTTGTGGAATTTTCATTACTTTTTTAAATGCTCTCCCTTCTGGATGGGATGCTTCGCAAATTGAGATACATTTTCGCCTAAAGGGTATGAATCTATTTTTTCGCAAATAAGATAAAGCCGAACCGAACACGAGCTACACGTGGGGGGAGGGGGAAACTGCTGTCGGAGGTTTTGAGTTTGATGTGATGGATGAAACCGAAGACTAGGCGTGCCATCATGCAGATGAAACTTCTTGCTGTTCTTAATTCTGGCACGGATGTGGATACCTTGGAGTGTGGTGTGGCAGATGGCTCCAACGATGTGTTTCGCAGGTGTTTTAGCGACATTTTGACGGCGGGAAGTTTTGAAACATTCCTGCTTCAAAGTCCTTGGGCCCACAAACTTTCCTTTGAACGGAAAGTGCCCCAAGGAGGGACAGAGTTTTCTTAAGAGAGTGCAACTGTTGGTATTCAGTCGTCTTCAGCAAGCGGAAAATAAAGTTCAAAGGTCTACAAAATGCCAGAAGCCGAAGTCAAGTAGGAAAGAATTGGCTGTTGTGTTGGGGCATTGACGAAAAATGTGAAGTCGTGGCCAAGAACAACGTTATTTATCCATTTGCCTGGATATTTAGTTTTGTTTTAGAATTGTAGTTGAAAATATTGGTCTAAAACGCTATTCTTACATCACGCACGATATATGCTCAAAAAAAATTATTTTTCTCAAAAAATTCTTAGTTATTCCTCACTTTCTATTTTGTTCTCCTTAAAGTAGCATCCTCGGAAATAATTCACTTTCACGGGGTGGAGCTTTGAACCGTGGCTAACGTCTTCCCCAAGGGGCTATCTCTTAAAAGATCGCCAAGAGAGATATCAAAGGTCATGTCAACTATAACATGATGGGTGGGATGGCGACTTGTGCCAATGTCATCAGGCACGCGCGGTTTCTTAACGAACCCTTATCACGAAACGACGCTGGAAGGGCATTGTTTCGTAGTAGGGTAAAGCTAAGTAGTCTTAAGTAAGTACAGGCTAAGCGTGGGTTTAGTTTTACGGATAATAGGTAAGTTTAGGCTTAAGGTAGGTTAGCAAGCTTAGCTTCGCGATCAACCTTGGGATCTTGTTTGGTGGTAAGGGCAAATGCATTGAACACTCTTTCCTATTCCACCCCCTTCCACTTCATTCCACCTATATATGTCTGTCTGCTGTCAGATTAGGTTATTAGGCTTTCTCTTTTCTATTGTAACCTTTTCGTCCTCTTCCTTCTATCTTCCCTTAGCTATCTTAGGCTCTTGTTTTTTTGTATGCAATGGGTGATGTGCGAGTGAGGTGGACAAGAACCAAACCGTCCGACGAGCTAAGCCGTTCAACCACAAGCGTGCCGCCGTCCTCCTCCTCCTCATCGAAGCTATCCCTGTGGCTAAAAACCAAACAGCAACAAAATGGGGTCCAACGTGGGCCGATTTTTTCAATCCTCGAAGTAGTGCTGATGCGCACTTTTTGGTATAATGTTGCCAAATATCTCCCTTCCGCTTTTTGGCTCTTCATTCAATGGTTCATAAAAAGTGTTACAGTGATCGGATTAAGTTCAACTATGCACCGTTTTGTTCGATAAACTGTTTCCATCTAGGCGGCAAATTCATAAAAACCCCCCTCGAAGAAGCCCCCCTCCTTATTTGCAAAGAACTCGGACAGCCACTTTTTACAAACCTCTTTTGAGTTCAACTTCACACCACCAAGGGCGTTCCCAATGGACAGGAACAGGTGGTAATCACTTGGCGCTATGTCCGGGCTATATGGTGGATGCGATAAAACCTCCCATCAGTAGCTTCTGACGAGTCATCAACGAAGTATGTGGTCTGGCGTTGTCCTGGTGGAACACTACACCCTTCCTGTTGGCTGATTCTGGATGCTTCTCCAGATCGCCTGCTCCAAGTGATCCAATTGTTTGCAGAAGTTGGTAGAATTAAGCGTCTGGCCATATGGGAGCAGCTCATAGTGGATGATTCTCTTCCAATCCCACCAAACACACAGCAAAAACTTCTTGGCCGTCAATCCCGGCTTGGCCACTGTTTGAGAGGATTCACCGGCCTTCAACCACGACCGTTTTCGCTTGATGTTGTCGTATGTGATCCATTTTTCGTCGCCAGTCACCATCCGCTTCAAGAATGGGTCGAGTTCGTTCGGTTTCAGCAGCATATCGCAGGCGTTAAATCGGTCCAGAAGGATTTTTTTTACGTCAAATCATGCGGCACCCAAACATCAAGCTTTTTTGTATCCAGCCTTCTGCAGATGGTTTAAAATGGTTTGGTGACTAACTCACATCTCCTGGGCGATGTCACAAGATGCACATGCCGGTCTAACTCGATAATTTCCACGATTCCATCGGTATTTGTCGTCATAGGTCCTCCATCCGCTGGCTTATCCATGGTGTCGTTTTCACCGGCTCTGTATCGTTGAAACCATTCATCCGCAGTTCAAAGTGATAGAGTACCTCCCCCCAAAACACCATTATTCTAACCTTAAACGAAGGAAAACTTTAAAATAGCTCGAAATTCGGCGTTACTAAACTCCATGTTTACACGCCTATAACTGTTGAACGCAATTTCCAAACTAATCATGCATAGTCGTTTTGTAGGTTATATCAAGACCTTTCAATGTATAGTATTGCCAGATTCGAGCCCTGTAGCCGGAAAATTCAAAAGACAAAACGGAAGGGAAATATTTGACAGCCTTAAAGTAGCTCCCCTCGGATATAATTTACTTGTGCCAGCGATTTGTCCAGTCCTCGCACTTTGTGGTATGTCCTTGAGGCTTCTCACTGATCTGGTTTGTACATACCTCCTCAATTGTCGCATAACGCCGTTTCGTGAGTCTCTTCAATCTTAGGAGTAAAAAAAAGTCGCAGGGGACTAAATCTTTGAAATCTTCATTACCGTTTTTTTTTTTTTGTCAAAAATTATGAAAATGCAATGACGAGGTCGCGATGTAAAAGCCATGAACTGTTTTTTCCACAATTCTGGGCGTTTTCTTTGCATTGCTCCTCGCAAACGGATCATAATTTCAGACTAAGACTCCGTATTGACCATACGACCATGTGGTAAACACGCCTGATGCACTACACCACGTTAATCGAAGAAAGCAGTCAGCCAAACGTTCACTTTTGTTCAAACTAGGCGTGATTTTATTTTTGGCCTTGGTTCTCCGGGGCTCTTCCATTGGGACGATTTGACTTTGATTTCGGTATCATCACCCATATAATGAGCATCGTCACCAGTTATGAACCTTTTAGGAAATCTGGATCATAGTTGACGACATTCAACAATTTCTGAGCGATGCTCATGCGACGTTTTGTTTTGTCAAAATTCAACAATTTTCGATAAAACTTCGCTGCCGCACATGGCATGAGCCAACCGCTATGCCAACATCTTCAGCAACTTTTCTAATAGTGATTCGATGATTCTCCATAACACATTTTTTCACTTTGTCAAAATTGTTGTTAATGTGCTGGGCCAGCCAGGGTGAGCGTCATCCTTCACATTTTCTCGACATTATTTGTAGAGCTTTTACCACTTGTAAACATTTGTTTGACTTAGAGTTCAATGACCGCATGTCACTGTCAATATTTCAAGTGCTTCTGAACACTTAATTACATTTTTCTCACAAAATTGGATGCAAATTCTTTGATTAATTTTTTCGACAGCAGGAAATCGCCGAACACGCACAACAAGCCTAAGTTGTATGTCTCCCACAAACATAATAAATGTGCAATACAGCTGAAACTTTAAACATGTGTTCGAAACGAGTATACCAACAAAACAAAAAAAAAAATTTAATCGAATGAACTTTTTCCCCTTCTTGCGACGCTACAGTTCTGAGTGGACCTATGCCTCAACCAACATGCCTCTCCAGCCAGCACGATCTTTCGCCAGCTGCCTCCAGTTGCGCACTTCAGATTGGTTGAGGTCCTTCTCCACTTGTGTGTGCTACCTTAGAGTGGGAGTCCTCTGTTGCGTTCTCCCAATAGCTCCGATTTGTAAAATTTTAGGGCCGGAGCAGCACCAAAATTTAAAGGTGAATCACTCTAGCCAATCTCTGTTTCTTTGCGCTCAAGAGACAATTAAGCAATAAAGCCCTTCCTTGAAGACTAAGCTGCCCTTGCATAACAGCTGGATAATCCCAGTCTTACTTTTTGGCCCTGAAACCGGGACGTTTCTAAACGCGAATGAGGAAGCTCTTAATATTTGCGATATTTGGTGCTGTTTGGGGTCATCCGATCTGAAGGAAAAGATTCAATGACGAACTCTTTGGGCCGTACAGCAACATGCACTTGGTCAAGTGTCTTCGGATACAACGCTTAAGATAGTAAGGTCTTGTTACATGTCGCTGTTCATCCATTCATTCGTCGTTGAATATTCTCCTCCAGATACCATCAGCGCAAGCAAGACGTTCAAAATTTGAAAATGCACTTGAACCTCCTGAACAAGCCTCGTATTTGCACTTCTTTCAATCGCCTTTAGAAGTTATTCAGATAATTTTAGGGGAGTAGGAGCTGACACGAAGCTTTGTTTCAGAACTTTAAGAAATGATCGACTTTGTTCACCTACACAGCCTCATTCCCAGACCCTTAAATTATGAAGTCGCACAAAAACCTTAGTTTTCGAAAACTAGCAATAATGTACCCTTTCTTAAAACATCATGTACAGAAAAGAGGCTTCGTTTCGATACACTGGAGCTGGCAGATGACAGCCAGCACTGCAAGGCAAGCACAGTGGTGCTTGCTGATTAAACTTAACTGTTGTAGGCGCGATGAGCTATCACATTCATCCTTCAATGGGGAAGAATTGTAAAAACTTCTTAATGGGGTTCCTGACAAACGCGAGAACAGATGAGGGATTTGGTTTGTCCGTATCACCTCCCTTTACGGCTTATATCGTGGTGTCCATTTTCCCAAGAGTCTTAGACAACGCAAGACTAAACGCCTTGGTTACCCAAGTACCAAATTGAGATCATGCTTGAGGGACTATCACACTTTGCGAGGCCTTCCCAAAACCTCTGCGGCTCTCTAGGTCGCAGAGCCCGGTTGAGAATGCAACTCCACACTGAGACGTGATGGTCCCCTAACCGCCTAGCCGAACTAGACAAGTCAAAACAGTACACTGTGGTAAACTACAGCCAGCACGATACTCCCACAAGGGAGGCTACAGCCCGGTCAGGCTGAAACCGAAGTTCCAGGTTCTCCTAACCCCCCGTGGCACCAAAATATAGCCTCTGGTCAAAATGTCACAACGAGTCAGGTTCCCTCCAAACCTGGGTGTCACAGCCGCCATCCCGCCACAACATGGTCTTTTCTCCATCAGTGCTTCCGTTGACGCGATAGATAATGATTTTTGAATCATGTGATTCATACAATCCAGTCTCATCACCTGAAAGACGCGAGAACAGTCGCTTTCAGCAAAACCATCTGCAAGCCAAGAAATTAAAATTTTCTGAAAAAGAGCATTTGAGGCCACTAGTCGTTGTGAACAGCTGCTCCACTGGCACTGTTTCCCTGTACGTGGAGCCTATCTTCTTCTTCTTTTTGTGGCGCTACAGTCCGGGTGGACCTGGGCCTCAACCAACATGCCTCTCCAGTCAGCACGATCTTTCGCCAGCTGTCTCCAGTAGAGCACTTCAAGTTGGTTGAGGAACTTCTCCTCTTGTGTGGACCATCTCCGTCTAGGTCGTCCTCTGTTGCGTTCTCCCAATGGGTCGGATTCGAAGACTTTTCGGTCCGGAGCAATAGTGTCCATACACTCTCCATGGCCTAGACATCTTAAGCGTTGTATCCGTAGACGCTTGACCAGGCGCATGTCGCTGTACAGCCCATAGAGGTCATCGCGAAATCTTCTCCTCCAGATGCCATCAACGCAAACAGGACAAAAAATTGCACGCAAAACTTTTCTCTCGAAAAGACTAAGGGCTTCCTCATGCACCTTTGCTAACGTCCAGGTTTCCCCGTCGTAGGGTTGGACTGGGATGATGAGGCTGTTATATACAACGAGCTTCGAGAGGGGGTTTTGTTCCTCAATTGCCTCTTAAGCCCAAAGAAACAGCGATTGGCAAGAGTGATTCTGCGTTTGATTTCGGGACTAATGTTGTTGTCAATGTTTACCGCCGAGCCAAGGTAGACGAAGTCCTTGACTACCTCGAAGTTTCTGCTGCCTAGTGTGACGCTCCGTCTGAGACGTCGATGTTGTGTGTCCTTCCTTGATGACAGCATGTACATCGTTTTGCCCTCATTTTAGCCGCTTCCGCTTCAATGCCAACAAACGCCTCATTGACGGCTCGCTGTGTTCGTCCAATCACGTCAATGTCATCACAGTAAGCTAGCAATTGAACTGACTTCTGGAAGATCGTGTCTCTGGTGTTGACTTGTGAGTTACGCCTAACAGAGCCAAGGGTGAAAAAAAAAACTAGGCAAGTCAGAACATTACACTAACCTCGACTCTACCTAGGTGGTAAACCACAGCTACAGCTCGGTCAGGCTGAAACTGAAGTTCCAGGTTCTCCTAACCCCCCATGGCACCAAAATATAGCCCCTAGTCAAATAGTCACTACCAGTTGGGTTCCGTCAAAACCTGGGTGTCACAGCCGCCATTCCGCCACAACATGGTCTTATATCCATCAGTGATCCTGTTGACACGATAGGTAGTGTTGCTAATGTGATTTTTGAATCATGTGAGTCATAAAATCCAGTTTCATCACCTGGAAAACACGAGAACAGTCGCTTTCAGCAAAAGGATCTACCAGCCAAGAAAAGAACATTTTCTGAAAAAGAGCAACTGGGGCCACTAATCGTTATGAACAGCTGCTCCATTGGCACTGTTCCACCGTAAATGCAGCCGAAGTTCTCATGAAAATATCCTTTCAAATTTGACGGAAATGTAGCTTCATGTACAATTTATTCCACATATCTCTCCATCTCTACCTGACCACTTTGCCCCTTCTAAACAGACCAGCATTGATCTGACTTCTGTTCCTGAGTGAAGCCGATTCATTTTGTCTTTCATTTCAGTTTCCACCCAATTCCCTTTCCAGCATCGCCAGTCAAAGCAGAAACTTCAACACAGCTGTTGTTCGCGTGTAGCAGCCGCATTACTGTCGTCCACACAACTCAGACATTCACTCATTATATCACTCTCCGACTCTCACACGCACCCTGTCACCACCAGACTAATTTGCTTTCTTCCCCTTGTGTCATCTCGTTTCAGCCATTGATCTGTATATTCATGAGGAATCCAATACATCAGCGGACTTCAATTCGAGCAGAATGACGGTGGGCTCTAATCAATCGGAGCCCATTTACTGTGGCAAGGGACTGGATGATTTTCACACAAGGTAAGTATATTCCGCCCCCGTGGCAGACAAAATGAGTTGGAATTCATAATGGCAACCAAGGCCGGTGGTTTCTGTTATTGTGTCACAGACACGCAACCAGCCACTGACCATGTCGTTCCGCGAAATGTATTGTTCACATCTAAGGACCTTCATTAAGGCACGTTGATGCAGGTCGAGGCTGTGTGCGGCGATTGATTTCAATTAAACCGCCACTCTCACGCACAACGTCGGCGGGCACCAAATCACACTGTTTTTGTATTAATTACGCAGCTGCACGTTCGACGGCTGTGCAATACCTCGTTACCGCAGGCGCCCGGCAACGGGTTAGTTTTGAATCATTCTGGCACTCAGCCGTGTGCACGGACTGGAAATGCAGTACAACGTAATTATATTGTCAAGCGTGATGGCTAAGAGTAGGTTGCTCATCCGATCGCTTTAATCAATGCAATTTCATGCCATCGCCGTCAGAACTGAACTGAAAGGTCAAAGAGCGTGTTCTGCTGAACGTTCAATTAGCACACAGGCTGCAATTCCATTCAGGTTGAGTAACTCAAATGATATCAAAGTTTCGATTGGCTTTTAACTGATTTAAGAATGATTTTAGGAATATTCCACATTGTCCCAGTAAATAGTGTCGCATTTCGATGAAACTCTTTTGCGTGTCTGAAGGAGTGTGATCAGAGCTTGGTGATTGAACTGATGCTGAAAAACAAAAAGAATTCAGCAGCAGGACTTAATCGCCGGAATTAATGATCCGAAGGGTCACGATATATGCAAGGAAGTCCCATATATGTTTTGCTGCTTCTTACAATGTTAAAACGGCAGTAAACTCGAAGCTGAATGAAATGAACTCAACTTTGATCCTGTATCCACCGTGAACCGTGGTATTGAAGTCAATTTTCGAATTTTCGAACCATTCAATACAAGTTGTATTGGATGGCTTCAAGTCTGATATTCACCAAATTAATGCTGGTGTTCCCCAGGGCTCCGTTTTGTCTCTTACACTCTTCCTCATTTTTATAAATGATCTCCTGTCGCGCTGTTTGGAAACTTGTGTTGGACACGTGAAAGGTAACATGAAGTCAAACACCAGATTGAAAGGTATGCTTGGCAGTCTGTCTGCCGACTGTGACTAGAAAAAAGCATGACGTATGTGTTGAAGCGCAGAGTTGTTGATTATTGCCACAAGGAACGGAACTCGTTCAACTTTGTTTCATATTCCCTAATATCAAGTAATAGCTCCTCTCTACGTTTTGATCAAACGTCTTTCCTTTGAGTGTGGTTACAAGCGGCTTGAATGTCGGCTGAATGCGAAAAGTCAAACACATTCGAGTTAATATAAGGTGCGGTTAGATTAGAGCGGGCGGCTACCCGTGTGACAACCCCACTTGAGACAAACAGGTGACCTCCAAATGGTTTACCTTTTCATTGAAAAAGCAAGCAGTCGGTAGGTGCAAGGTTTGCAGAATACGGAATGCGAGCAAGACCTCCCGTTCCCCACGTTCATGCCTTTCGATTGTTTCTGGACTTTTTCACGCAGTATTTGGCTCAAATGCAAAAGCTGCAGTCAGTAGGGATTCCCATTGTTCGGTTTAAGCAGCGCATACAACACCACACCCACTACATGCAGCGCATTACTTTGGAATGTCTTCACCAGACCTTGTGAGGGGTATTTACTTTTTGGGGTTATCGTAGGCCTTCGACTTTTTATCTCCCTTCATGGCACGGTTTAAAAATCCCTTCCTTTGATGTCTTTTAAGCATCAGCTCCGAGGTGAAAAATCACTTTTCGACATCCCTCGGTTTCTACTCGTAAAGCACTCAAATTCCTTGCTTTCGAGGACATCCAAACTCCAAGGACTTATTCCAAATAAGTCCAGGGACTAACCAATACGACCACAATTTCTTAACAAAATTCGACTTTGTTCAAAAACATAGTTTCCTCCAAGAGTACTACAATCAGCCCAAGGCCGCCCTAACATTTCGATACCTCCTTAATAAAACGATTTATCTTTGGACTCAAAATAGGCTTTACTTTTGCCGTTCACCTCATTGGAGTCAAACATTTTTCCTGCGAGCATCTTTTTAAGGTCTGAAAAGAGGTGGAAGGCGCTGGGGGCCAAATCTGGAGAATACAGTGCATGCGGAAGCAATTCAAAGCCCAATTCGTGCAGTTTGGCCAAGGTAGCCAACGACTTGTGACACAGTGCTTTGTCTTGGTAAAATAGAATTTTTTTTCTTCTTCATATGGAGCCCCTTTTTGGAATTCCTTCTTTTAAATGCACCAATAATGCCATGTAATGATTGCTTTTGATCATTTTGCTTTTCTGAACAAAATTTCGTGAGCATCATAAAATACGGATGCCATAACCTTGCCTTGTGTGTTTGGGGACTTTGGGCGTAGTTCACCGGCTGCTGTCCACTTCGCTGACTGCCGATTTAACTCTGGAGTGTAGTGGTGGATTCATGCTTCATCCATTGTGACATACCGACACAAAAAGTCCTGTTTATTCTGGTGAAATAACTTCAAAAAGCTCTCAGAATCCTCGATAGGTTGTTGGTTTTGGTTCAGATTGTGAGCAGGCGCGGCACCCATGTCGGAAACAGCAATTATTCATGCAAAATAGTATACACACTGCCTTCCGATATTTTTAAGGTGTCAGCTATGTCAATCAATTTCACTTTGCGGTTTCCCAGAACGATTTTGTGTACTTGTTTGACGTTTTTAGGTGTAGACACCTCAATTAACTTTCCAGAGTTTTCACCATCGTTATGTGTACGCCACGTTTAAAGTCAGCACGATACCGACAAATAGTTGTTTTTAATGGAGTAGAGTTCCTGTCTCACTTTTCAAGTCACTGCTGATGTTGCGATCGCAGTGACGTCAGCAATCGCTTCATGAGTGCATGGAACCACCCGCACCCAACAATAACCCCAAACTTCGAAACACACACACATACATGTACCACGGGCAAATGTAAACAAAATAAATTCAAATATAAAGGGACGACACAAAATAAAATAATGTATGCAATTATAGCGTTGACAGGCAGTGGTTTTCTTTCAATTTTGCAGTAAATTCTACAGTTGTTCTTTAAATTTTTTGTTATACAAATTTTCTTTGTTCAACAAGTTCCTTTGTCCAAAAAGAAGGAACACCGGTAGTTCAAAACCAGAACAGCTGAGCTTGCACGCTATATTTCCCATCAAAAAGGAGTGTCTAATCAACACACGAAATCCTGTTTCCTCTATTGGTATAAAAATTGCAAAAGTAGCGTCACTTGAAGCACTGTAACTTGTAACCTAATAATCAGATTGTTACGAGGGTTGCCTTTTATATTTCGGGATTACAGACCAAAAACAAATATTAATCATCGAAAATAGCTTTACTATTGTTTTTCAAAATATTCCCCATTAAGATCTATAAACTTTAAAATGCGATTGAACCAATTGTCGAAGCACTTTTGCCACTCTGATTGAGGTAACTCCAAAACACGCATTCTGAACACATCAACCGCTTCTTCAGGTGTCGAAAAACGTCGATCTCTCATTTTACTTTTTACGTACGGGAATGAAAAGAAGTCAGTGCCAAGTCAGGACTGTACGGCAGATGACTCATCAAATCGATGTCTTGAGTGCTCAAAAATGCAGTTGCTTGAGCCGATGTGTGAGAGCTCGCATTGTCGTGGCATAAATTGATCCTTCTTCGGCGGTTGGTTTTTCTGATTTCTTGGCATACAAACGGTTGTGTACCACTCAGAATTGATTATTCTGCGTTGTTTTACATGCTTCTTGGAACTGCTTCCTGCCCGAGCAACTTTTGTTGGATTTGGCTCAATTTGAAGCACCCATACAGTCGACTGTTGTTTACTTTTGGTCTCATACGCGTAAATCCACGATTCACCACTTGTCACGATGTCATAGACGTGTGTTGAAGCACCGCGATCGTATTTTTGGAGCATTTCTTTCGACCAATCGACACGAGCCTTTTTCTGAGCGATTCACAAATTATGTGGGATCCAAGGTGAACAAATTTTTTTGACGGTCAAATATTTATTCCATATTGAATGTATGCTGGTCCCACTAATGCCTAAGGTTGCCTCAATCTCACCATAGGTCGGATGACGATCTTGCAATATCAGTTGGCGCACAGCACCAATGGTTTCCGGAAGAACAACTGATTTTGGACGACCTTCACGAAATTCGTCTTGGAGTGAACTACGACCTCGGTTGAGTTCACCATACCATCGATAAACACTGGTCCTTGATGGAGCTTCATCGCCGGAAGTTGAATTAAGTTCATCGATGCACTGTTGTTGAGTTAAACAACGTCGAAAGTTGCAAAAAATAATCGCACGGAAATTTTCACGATTTAATTCCATTTTTTAAGCGAGATGAATCTTTTAAGTTACTGGAAACAGCACAAATAGCGCTTGCATGTCAAAATGTTCTGAGTACGTATAACCGCAAAAATGTCAGACCTTACGATAGAGCGGGCAGTTGCCAGATTGCAACAATAGGGTTACCTAATCTCGAAATATAAGGCGCAACCTTCGTATTAAAATTTAACAGGTATCATTTGAATGTTCATACTCCCTTGTACTCCTCATTCTTTTGTTAGTGTCGCCCCCTATGTGTCAGTCCAGTGACTTTTTGAGTGATGTGTTAATTCGGTGAGTTCACTTAGCAGCATCCCTCATCTTCATTTTCGGTGGCCATGACCCTCTTTGTATTCGGTGCCTAAATCACCACTTTTGATGTATCAAAACCACTCCCTGCACTATCGGAGCAGATTCACAATATACTTCTACGAGTATTCCATGGGCTTCACTTGAAGTTTTTTTTTAATTAATGATGACCCGCAAATGATGTTAATTTAAGCAAAACGAGGCAACAAGCAATTGTCAGGCAGTCAGGACTGAGCAGTCGTCTCGAATAGACGTTCTTCTGCACGTGGGCATGGGCTCTATAATTTTGTAAAAGCTTAATTCCATATAGTTTGGCTTCTTGTTTTCTTTAATAAATAAAGATCTGTTTGTTATTTTACAAATGCTGTCTTTGACACAATGTTGCTGTCAGTATGTACACTTATCATTGTTTACAAATGTAGCACCGTTCCAATGAAGTACCTAATCGCTTCCAAGATCAGCTACAACTTTCACTTGGCGTCATCTTTTGAAAACGAACCGAATTTGTACCCCACCTGTGACGTTTCTATGCACGCCCTCGTGCTATTACTTAAAACGGCGAATGCGTATGTCAATTCGCATCACTTGGGTTTGCATTTGAAAAATGAATGAAAATGTGGTCAATCGCGGACTTTATGCCCCGCAATGGTCAATGGAAAGGCGTTCGTTCAAAATGATAGAGAGGAGCTTTTGCGTGACACTCGGCAATATGACACTTCGGTTGTTGGCACATTGGAAAGGGTTCTCTGTATTTTAGTATTGACTTAATGCATTCCGCTTCAACACTTTAGTCACAGCTGACAGACAGATTAGCAAGCATACCTTTGCAAGCCGCTGTTTGATTTCAGTGTCAGACTCTTGAAAAAGACTCTTGTCTGCCGTTGTAGAAATGTCCTGCCCGCCAGCAATATTTAGTCTTTCGCCAGATCAAATGTCACATAATCCAATAAAATCCAAGGACTATCTTCTTCAGTTTAAGTTCATTATTCACAAAAGGTCATCGCCTGGGGACTACACATTGCTACCCACAGCACCCTCACTTGTTTTGCTTTCATTTCTCATATCTCCCCTCGGGCGATGGAGTTCAATGGATATCGCACGACAATAGGATAACAGCTTCAAGCAGCAGACCGAGGATGACGGGCAGACAGTCGAAGGACAAGACCACATCCGAAGTTCATACTAAAACCCAATCCCACTCCACTCAATTCCTTTGAACCCTTCATGGACACGCGGTTGTCTGTCCTCCTTGCTGTTGTGATATGACTCTACAGTTCGGTTGGCAGATAGCCCTGTACGAAAATCCAATCAGTCAATTTGGTGCCGAGGAGTGTGGCCACTTGTGTTCGCCAACAGCCCGACCTTGT
The DNA here is from genome assembly GCA_955652365.1 of Eristalinus aeneus. Lineage (NCBI taxonomy): Eukaryota > Metazoa > Arthropoda > Insecta > Diptera > Syrphidae > Eristalinus > Eristalinus aeneus. Next base: position 62,097,762 of record OY019134.1, on the reverse strand, counting down.
CGCATGTAGTTCATTCATCGTAGTCCCTGGGGTGTGGCACCCAAATGCCATGCGGTCCCGTTCTCCATTTGATACAGCCACACGTGATGTCGTCCAATTATGTGGAATTTGTCCGCAAAGTGCTTCCTTGTGAATAATTAATTGACAAACGAAATGAAAACCAATACATGGGTAAGCTGCGAGAACCCATCTGATCCTGTTTTCGACACTCTGCGGTCAATTGATTTATCCTTTCTGTGGGCGGTCAAAGTTCGGTAACCGCACTGAGATTGGATAACAAGAAATTATTTGAAACCTGGGGGCTGTGTGTTGACAGGAGACTTCAATGCAAAGACCGCAGAGAGACCGCTTCTCTCTGCAGGCTATGATAGTTTGCGGTGTTTTACAATAACCAATAGATGGGGTAAGTAGACAGAGATTGTGAGGAGTGTGAGGTCTTCAAATTAAATCTCCAGCACTTGCAAGTCTAAACTTCTGAAAGTTGACATTTCGAGTTTATTGACAGCTGTCCCATTCGTTGATCCACAGGCCAATCTTTCTGCTGACCATAAAAGGATTCTGTCTTTTGAGGAGTCTGTAAAAATTGTATCAACTGCTGACAATCACGTTGCTCCTCGTGCGATGCTTCGATTTCCGTTGCGTGGTCTATTACCATCAGCTGTCTTATGAAAATGCCACCCTCTCTCGGGAATGGAGTTCTCCATCACTCGCCCCTTTCTAACCACTTCACAGCACCATACCCCTCTAACTCATCACATTTCTGTCTCTTTCACAGCTACAACGAATGGCATGGATATGTGTCGCTCCTGGTGTGCATTCTCGGCATCATAGCGAACTCCCTGAACATCATCGTGCTGACGCGGCGCGAAATGCGATCACCCACTAACGCCATCCTCACGGGGCTCGCCATCGCCGACCTGACCGTTATGATTGACTACATCCCGTTCGCATGTCACGAGAACATCCTACCAAGCATGAACTACCCGCGGGAGAAGCAACTAGCCTACAGCTGGGCCTGGTTCGTGAAATTCCATTCGATTTTCGCGCAAACCTGTCACACGATATCCATCTGGCTGACGGTGACACTGGCGGTCTGGCGGTACATTGCGGTCGTGTATCCTCAGAAGAACAGGCTGTGGTGTGGCATGCAGACCACCATCATCACGATTGCCACGGCGTACGTGGTCTGTCCGCTGATTGCGATTCCCCCACCATATCTGGCGTTCAGTATAACGCCGGTGAACGAGGTGCTCGACGCCAATGGCAACAAACTGGTGTTGCCTAGCACAGGCGGCGATGCCATAAACGGCACCATGCCCCCGGAGGGCCGCAACGTGACCCTTTACAAAGTGACGCGCAGCCAATTGGCCCGCGACTACCCGGCAATAATGTCCTCCAACTTCCTCATCTACAGCGTGCTCATTAAGCTAATACCCTGCTTCGCTTTGACCATACTCAGTGTGCGCCTAATCGCAGCACTGCTCGAGGCAAAGCGTCGTCGGAAGCAATTAACCAGCAGCTCGAACGGGATGAAGCACATGGTGAACGGCAAAGTGGTGGAGAAGCCGCGCAAAAACAGCAAGACCATCGAGAAGGAGAAGCAGACGGATCGCACCACAAAGATGCTGCTGGCTGTGCTGCTGCTCTTCCTCATTACCGAGTTCCCCCAGGGCATCCTTGGACTGCTGAGCGCCACCCTGGGCGACCCGTTTTTCGTGCAGTGCTACTTGAAGTTCGGTGAGTACCATGTGTGTGTGTGTGTTGTGTGGGTCTCTGGTGTGTTCATAGCCATTGACTCCTGGGTCGATTTCTATGGAAATCAACCGCAGGTTGGCGCTATTTTGCTGAGTGCGCCTCACTCGCCGCGGTATACAAATCGGGACAATATAGGGTGTTCCTATGCAAATTGAACAGATGTCGGCGATACGCCCGCAGAGGTAATTATCCGAGCGGTTTGCATATTTGCGTTAAATTTCTGAATTCGACAGCGTGGGTGATTGGCAATAAAAAGCCGGGATACGCTGGGGGAAGGACGTTTATGTGTCGCGGTTAACACTTCTTAAATATTTATCGCCCCTAAAAATCTCCATAAACGACAGGCCGATAAAATTGATTTAGACGGTGTTACGGAATGGAATTTTTTCGCTGTTGCTGTGTTCTTTATGCGCGTTGGACAGACATTCACTTCAGCGAGGGGGAGACAAAGCTATTAATGTCGAGCAGTTGATGATTAATGATGGGCTGGGACAGTGGGAGGGATGCGCTTGCTTTAAATTTGGAGTACAACATAATGGAGGGGATTTAAATTCAATTGCGAGAAGGATTTCTTCCGGACTTGGTTCATTTTTCTTATGCAGGCCATTTCGCGCGGCTAATCGACTTCCGAGTCTATCATACATTCAGTGGATTTGGCGGCAGGAGGTAATGCTGAATGAATATACCATAGTTGGGAATTGGTGACGTTAGGGATGTTTGGAGTTTTGGAATGCTACTGGAAGCGGATGAAGAAGAGACTTTTGACTTTGTTGTTGTTGGTGTCTGGGGCGCTAAAGGTGGCTAGTTCGTATAGAACACGGACATTACAACTCCGATCCGAAAAGCATTTTGATACTGAGCCAATAGTTACTTAGTTAGTTAGTTTGACTTTTATTTTCAATAAATGTTTTACAATGTAAAGTTTAACCTAAGTCATTTATGGTTTGGCCTATGGCCGTCTACCAGGTTGACAAAATACATGCAAACGTTTTACATTAAAAATCTCCATCTATGATACGTTTTCTATAACAAAGTGCTGCTACTGAGTAATCGTATAAGGCCTTCCATCCCTTTTCTCCATTTAAGATGCACGTTACTTCATGTTCGTCTAAAACAAGTTTTTCAAAAATTGCTAGTCGAAATTCTTTTAGAATGGGACAAACACCAATGAAATGTAAGATGTCTTCTCTCTTCCTCATGTTACATAGATTACAAAGAATTGGTAAATCTGGTCTGTGGGGGGATAAAGTTGAACTGAACGAGTTCTCCTCTCAGTTTAAAAATTGTGCTTATTTTTTCGATTGAGTGACTGTCAAGGAAGTATGCTTTTTCATTTAAAAAATGGTTTAGTTTGCTGTAGTAGTTCCTAAACGGTGAAGATTCAGCTGCTTCGACATATTTGTCATAAGTGTGGCTACCAAAATTCTCCAAAACAGAGTTAAATTTTTTTTTCTTAAAAGATGAGGAGGCTCGTCCGCCTCAATAGACAGACTTAAACCGCATTCAGAAGCTGTTTTTTTCCATTCCTTGCAAATGTATCCGTTTGTTCTAATTATACTTCTTAAAACTACGTTTGGTAATCTGCATTCGCTCATCTGTAGTATTTTTAAAACATAGTTGAAGTGCATTTTGATGGTATACAAGAGCAGCGGAGGAGTTTCCGTTTCAATATGTAGCATATAGTTGGGGGTATTTTTTGGTAACCGAAAGATCTTCTTCAAAAAGTAGCGAAGGAATTTTTCCACACCATCATAGCCTTTGTAGCCCCATACCTGAGCTCCGTAGAGCATTATTGAAGCTGCAGTTGAGTGGAATAAAGTTTGTTTTGCACTTTTCGATACATACTGAGCCAATAGTACAGCCAACTTGGTGATCGTGCTGACTGGGGTCAGTTGTTGTTCGAGGCTCGGGTCAACGTCTGACTGTAGCACAAACATAAAAAAAGAAGGACGAGTCAGAGCTTATCTCGAGAAATTGTTAGAGAAGTCAATTGTGCTTATTTGGATCCTCTTTTGACCTTTGCGCTATAAATTGTCTGAGTGTCTTTTTCAGGACTAAGCAATCATCCGACAATGGTGGCAACACCCAGCTGCAATTTCTTCTTCTGTTAAGGAAGGCGTATGTGCTCGTCAACGTTAACGGGCATGTCGCAGTGTCAGAATGGTTTTTAGGGGTATAAAGTAAGTTGTCCGTTTTCAAAAGATAGCGCCACCAGTAAGTTGTGACTGGTCTTGGAAGCAACTATCTACCACATTGGAAAGGTGAGGTATTTATCAGCATCTATTTAAGACAACAACATTGTAAACTTGAAACTTTTTAGTACAGCCAACTTCCTTGGCTGTACTAAAAAGTTTTTTCAAATAAACAGAAATTGCGGGAAGTTTCGATTTTCTTTTTCAATTGAAAAGAGGAAGTTAATTTGAATCCCATCGAGTACTTGCAAAAGTATATGTTGAATCCGTTAATGATAATTGTTGGCTCTGCAGGCCGCGGGGGACTAGGGCCTAGTTTGTTCAGCAACTATTCGTGTTGTGCGCGCTATTGTTCTCTCACGAGTAGAAGGGACCTACAGTTTTTTGCCGACTCCGAACGGCGAATTTTGAGAAGCTCTTTCTTAGACAGCTATTATTCTTTCAGTGTTGTCAGCAGCTGAAGAGAGGTGGTGCCGTGACAAATACGAGCTGTTAGGCGGGAATCGAACCTGGACCTGGAACCTGGACGCCACGGCGGCCAAGTTGTTATTAAAATCGTTAATTTAACTCGTAAGAAATGCAACGACTTTACAATGTGTTGTTTTTCGATGACGAAAAAAGTGAAAATTCTGTCTTACTACTACAAATGCGAAGAATGCTTTGAGATGCATCCGATTCTCTTTCACTTTCCACGAAAAGATCAAAATATTATAAACTATTTTTAAACAGTAAGCATGCTAAATTGGATCTTGCATTGAAGTTTAATTCAACACTTTTGCTTATCAAACGAGACGTTTGTACTAGTTTTGGAAACCGTCAACCCAAGCAGCGGTTCACGGTCAACATACATTCCCCCAATTTTAAGACTAGGTGCCACCACCTAGGTTCTAGCTGAAGGTGGCCAACAATGGTTGACTGGCATTTTTTCAGAGATAGTTTGCGAGACAGTTAAAGCATTCGGACTAATTCTGTATGCAATCAGGATATCATAGAATATGGCAACGAAATAAGAAAGGAAGAGATAAAACAGTGGTTCTATCAAACTATGCCAGGAAATAAGTAAATATATTTGGATATTTCGGTTCTTCGAATTGCACAAACGTTTTAATTTCCATTGTTATCGGAAGCGTAGTTGGTACCCACCTATATTTCTAACGACTGCGAAAAAATGAGGATACTTTCTTCAACAGAAAAGGAAAACACAGGTTTTAAAAGCGGTAAAATCCGGTTATACAATAGCCTGTAGGTAGATTAACTGCAAAGTGGCGGAAAACCTTTTGACACGTCTGTCATATAACGTACTTTTCGTAAATGTTCTGAATGTAGATGTATCGTCATCCGATCGTATGATCTATCCGAAATGTCTCCAATTTATGACAAAGAAATGTTACCAATATAAGTCATGCGATTATTCATTATTAAAGAAGAGCTAGTACAGAGTGGACGTGTCTTTTTATTTACTTTTCCTTGAAGTTTCCACTACAAGCCTTATTTAAGATTTGCAATTTAAGATTGATATTAAGCCTGTGACCCAAGTCTGTCCACAGTTTGTTTTCTGTCAGCCTGCCTTTGTGGTTTTCAGCATTTAATTTGTTGCCATCTAGGGATGCTCGTCCATGAAATTGGCCATTTGCCTAAGCGTCCCTGACCTAGTGTGTTAAATAATAATAGTAAGGTAACCACAAATAAAGGAAAAGCAAGTTTTAATGTCACAACGCCTTTACTGAAACTATCTGGCTGATCTGTTATTCACCACGATCATAGGTAGCATGAGCATAAAATAATCTTATCCTAACTAACTTGACATCATTCGTGGGTAATGTTACAATAGTACAAAGGTTGTCTTTTTTTTTCTGGATTGGGCAACCCAAGTGTTGCAATCTGGTAACTGCCCGCTCTATCGTAAAGTTTGACATTTTTGAGGTTATACGTACTCAGAACATTTGACATACGAGCGCTATTTCTTAACAGTAACTTAAAAGATTCATCTCGCCTAAGAAAATTGAATTAAATCCTGAAAATTTTCGTGCGATTATTTTTTGCAACTTTCGACGTGGATAAACTCAACAACAGTGCATCGATGAACTTAATTCAACTTCTGGCGATGAAGCTCCATCAAGGACCAGTGTTTATCGATGGTATGGTGAACTCAACCGAGGTCGTAGTTCACTCCAAGACGAATTTCGTGAAGGTCGTCCGAAATCAGTTGTTGTTCCGGAAACCATTAATGCTGTGCGCCAACTGATATTGCAAAATCGTCATGTGACCTATCCTGAGATTGAGCCAACCCTAGTCATTAGTTTGACCAGCATGCATTTAGTATTGCATGAACATTTGACCGTCACCAAAATTTGTTAGCGTTGGATCCCACACAATTTGTCAATCACTCAAAAATGGCTCGTGTCGATTGGTCGAAAGAAATGCTCCAGAAATAAGATCGCTGTGCTTCGAAACACGTCTATGACATCGTGACAAATGAGGAATGGTGGATTTACGCGTCTGAGCCCGAAAGTAAACAGCAGTCGACTGTATGGGTGTTTCAAACTGAGCCAAATCCAACAAAACTAGCTCGCGCACGAAGCACTTCCAAGCAAATGGTTGCCTATTTTATCGAAAAAAAACTGAACATGTCGCAACCGTACCACTGAAATTACGCAGAACAGCCAATTCTGAGTGGTACTGGTGGTTTGCCAGTTGCCTTTCAAGAAATCAGGAAAACCAACCGCCGATCAGTCTTCACCACGACAATGCGAGCTCTCACACATCGGCTCAAACAACTGCATTTTCGAGCACTCAAAACATCGATTTGATGAGTCATCTGGCGTACAGTCCTTACTTGGCACCGAATGACTCCTTTTTATTCCCGTACGTAAAAAGTAAAATGAGAGGTCAACGTTTTTCGACACCTGCAGAAGCGGTTGATGCGTTCAGAATGCGTGTTATGGAGATACCTCAATCAAAAAAAGTGCTTCGTCAATTGGTTCAAACGCGTGCATACCTCAATCAAAGCAAAAGTGCTTCGTCAATTGGTTCAAACGCGTGCAAAAGTGTATAGATCTTAATGGGGAATATTTTGAAAAACAAAAAAGCTATTTTCGATGATTAACATTTGTTTTTGTTCTCTATGGTAATCCCGAAATATAAAAGGCAACCCTCAATTCAATGAACTCTTCAAATCTTTTTCGGATGACTAGAAGTCATCTTGCATGTCTCGTACCTTGATCGTTGTTCCATTTTTCATCCTGGATGCTTGCTTCCGCTTTTTTGAGATCTTTTTCGGGGACATGATGGTTTGTTCAGGATCAATGTTAAGTTCTGATGATACTGTTCTTACACTTTTCTAATCAAGTACCCTGACCAATTCTATTCTGTTATTGGTGCTTACCTCCTCCGACTTCCGCAGGCAGTGCTAAACGGGCTTTGAATTTGATAAGGGAGGCACGGCTCTGTTGAAATTATTGCGTGCTATCCTTTCCACTCAAGCCTTATTTGAACGCATATGTCCGGGGTATACATTTCTACTTGGCAGATGCTGGTGTTCTTGCCCGTGGGTGAATAGCATCTCACTCTTGTTCCAAGCACTCCATCTTCCGATCCGTCATCTGTCCCTGAGCCGCTGGTGTACCACTTTATCGTACACTGTCTCTGCCCATAGAGAAGTGATTGAATAATTTCACTCACCTTAACTGCTGATTCTACAGACGAAGTTTTTCTGGAAATCTAGTTTCCGGTCACTTCATCTTTTCGGAGAGCCTGTAGTTGGAATTTTTGAGTTGTCTCGAAGTTATGCACTTGGCTTTACTTTTCTCCCTCCTTGGACAAGCCCATAAGTGTTTTGTTTGCACAGCATTGAGTTTATGTTCTTCCCAGAGATTGTTATTGCACCGAATTTGATAACTCTGCTATCGGGTCCTTCATTCGGCAATTCCTTAGAATTTGTACACCTTTCAGCAGTCACGGCGCCTGTTTAGGCAGATAAATCATTGTCTAGGATAATTTTTCTTCAGCACTTGAATAAACTGAACTTTGTCTGTGTGCTATTTCATCTTTATGTTGGTTTGATGTACAGAGCACGTCGTGCAATAGTTTTTGTCACTTTTCAATGTTCAGTCCATAAAGTCTATTGCCGCGGTTCAATGTACAGTTTTCATTTTTCTCCAAAACTGCATGAAATCAGAAATCCTTTGCATACAAAGCATAAATTAAAAGTGTTCTTTAATTTCATTTCAAAACCATCCTTTGTGTCCCAAAAGTTGAAGTCACTCACTTTCAATTTGGGTTGCTTTTGAATTATGCTGAGTGGAAGACCGAAAACAATATTCCCATCTCTTGACCCTAATTAAGGCTGCACCGGGTTTGAGGTCCGCTCCTTGCCACCTCGTCCCTTTCAGGCAATGGTAATCAATCATCACACACCCTAAGAATATTTATCACAGCCCATCTTATCAGTAAAATTCGAACACAACAGAGGATCGCCTAATATCCTAAAAGCCCGCCCTCAGCCACATTAAGACCTTCCCACCATGTGAATGGCCCACTGCCCACCCCTCTGCAGATGGCATTGGATAGAGGCAATTATTTATTCATTCTCCTCATGGAAGGAAAACTTTTTAAAAGTTTAGATTTCTAATTACACGCAAAAAGCGGGAGAAATGCTTCAAAATTAATCCGAATGATTGGCAGTGGGTGGATGGGGAGCCCTGGTGGAAGTATTTTAATTTCTTAAGAGCCCGAAATGAGAAATCAAAACACTGGTGACCACTGAATCGGTCGAATTATGCTTCATTAATCTTCGAATGTCGCCAGTTGCCAGGCAGTTGGCGCTGTCACTGCCCTGGGTTTCGCTCGTTTTAGTTACTTTCACTTCGAACATTAATGGCGACTCGAGTAGCGACCCACTGCGGCTTGCGGGGCAATCAATTCAATTAACTCAACGATTTCACTTAAGAGGCCGTTCTGAGGCACCCCCGTCGCGTCTCTGCGCTGCGGCGGCAGTCGCGCGATGTGTGTATCTTTTGTTTTAAACGAATAATTCGACCAAAGGAATACGCCCTGTAGAATATTTATTGCCCACGAAAGGCTGAGGGAAAAGTTAATTACAAACAACTTGTGCGTTTCAGAGCTATACCGCCCTTCCAGCCGCGGACGCGGGAAGCCACGTACTTAAAGCAAATTTGATACGGTTCCTGGTTGGTTGGTTGGGTGTGTGCCGGGCGACATTCGCCCTCGCTCGCTGCTGAATTAAGTGAATTCCGGATCGGAAGTGAGAGTTCTAGCGGGCGGCGCTCGTTGTTTTTCATTAACGTTCGCCGGAATGAAAATATTGTACAAACACACACGTTGTTATGCTTAACATGTCGCCGTGCGTGGAAGAAAGGCGCAACGAGGGCGAAGGCGTAGGTCAGGGCGCGGGCGTATGGATGCCTGACGAACGATGCGTGTGTAAATCTCGTGCGTGGCTTGGTGGCGATGGGGCGCTGCGATGGAGAGCAAAGTTGGCAAATTAATATCACATTTGCTGTCAAAAAAGTGGTACGGGGATGGAATATAAAGCATCGATGGGAATGGCGCTTCGCACCACGGCAGCTCTCACGTGCATACATTGCTGTGTTCGTAGCACTCTTGACATAATTTTTCGCCACTCCGAGGGATTTCCTTCTGCCAGTGGGGTTCGGTGTGGAAGTTTGTCAAGTTGATATCAGATTCCAGGATGAGAGGCGGACGTTTTCTTTTTGTATTTAATGAACTTGCATGTACAGCTCTGAAGTTAGGTCCTCGAATGAGACCACTCAGGAGATAATGGAGCAGGATCAACACAGTGAGTGAGTTTCGAGTTTGGTGGTTACTGGTTGCTGGTGGCTGATGGCTGGTCGCTAATGGGTGGTGGGTGGTGTCTGCTGCTGTGCTTAGAAGTTCGTGGATTTGTTTAAGAAAATCAAGAAATGAGAGAAATTCTGTTTGAATTTGTGCCACTTAACTTTTTGGGACAAGGCCAACATGGCTTCTGGCAGGAGGGAATATTGATTGTTAATGAGGAACAAGTTCTATTGAGCTTCAAACTGCGACTTAAATTTCTCATTTTTTATCGCTCATGTGTTACATATTTCGGTCTTTAGCCGGTTGTGTAAGCTTTCGGTGCTGTGATGCGTGATTGATACAGCATTCCTGGACAGAACCCCTTAACCTACCCTTCCACAAATTCATTGCCTTCACAACATCAGAGAGCACCCAACTCAATCAATTTTGGTCCCTTAAAAATAAGCCAAACTTTCAGCGTCGACAATCACATGCAATATACTACAAAGGGACATCGTTAGCCTTGCTAGCCTTTGCGCTGCCCGTCCTCACATATTTTCTGCATAAGTTCACCCAGCCTGTTTCCTCACCCGAGCAGACGATCTCATTTAACATCACATCAAGTTATAATGAACCATTACCAAGACTACGCGCCTGTGAAGTTAATGTCAAAGATTAACCAGTGTCGTACGTTGTTATTGAAAAATCACTCCCATCCGTCACCACGTCTTGGCGGCCTTGAACGCGAAGGAGCCGAGAAACAAGAAACCAAACGACAGAATCCTCAGAGCTTATCGTTAAATGAATCATCTAAGCCCACGCACACCAGCCAGCCGCCCGTCATTCCGCGGCACCCAAGATTTCCCCATCCCATACAGCGAAATGATACATTAAAGTTTAATCCTTGTTTTCGGCACAAAAAAGCAACATGATGATAAACAACAGCGACGGAGAGAAAGAATAAACAACACAAGACCTGGATTGAGTTAAATTCAACCCGATTCTTGGGGATCTTAAAGTGATGTAAGCCATCCATCGGCCGACAAAGGAATGAGTCGGACGCACTCCCAAGTGAATCAAACCTTCAGAGTACTCAGCTATTGTTGATGGTTCTGAATAGAAAGAAGGAACATTTCATATGAAAAGCCACCGAGATGGGTACATCCGCTGGGTTATTGCTAATGCATACTCGAACACATTGTGTATTCAGTCGCCCGAGAAAGGATGAGGTATTAACTCTTTGCAAAAACTCATTTCATCGACCTTTCCGGCAGCCGTTTGGCTTCTTTTTGTTGTGCAATCTTGAGGCAGATAAGTCGTTTCTGATGGGCTCTTCCACATAACGGAGTTCGCTTGGATGCTGGTGATGTGAAGAAAAAAACATTTAAGTGACCAACTCTTTAGGAGTGGAAAAGATGACTCAGATTAGTCTCGGATTATGGGTTATCGAATCCTCAATGATATTCAATCGCGGTTTATCTTCAAAAAGTGCTGCTTCAAGACGGAGTCTCTTTCGTTTCTTTGCTATGAGCAGCTGTCTTTTGTTTACATTTACGCAGAAACGCCTCTCATTCAGTTTGTTCACATGGCTTTATCCGAGCGGTGGATCTCAAAAGTGGAAGGTAAAACGTATTCAGCTTCAGAAATGTAAATAAAGGGTGTCCCAACAAGAACGCAAGATTTAGATTTTAAATAAAACGCAGATATTTAAAAATAAATCGTGAATTCTTTATTATATCGTAAAGTAGACAGGATGAGGTTATGTGTGGAATAACACATCGGCCAGATGGCCGCCGTGACCTTGATGGCACATACGCGGTCTTTTAATGAAATTTTCAATGACCGTTTTGCATAAGTGCAGCGGTAGTTCATTAATGCAGCGTCCAATTTCCTCTTTTAAGGCTTGAGTCTTCATCGGCTTATTCGCATAAGTCGTCGACTTAAAAAAACCCCAAAGGAAAAAGTCGAGGGGTGTTAAATCGCTCGATCTAGGCGATGCATTTCCATCGGCCTCGTCACTAAAAATGATTGTATAGGCGAAATCATCATTTTCATGTTGTCTCTTCAATACCCCATTAACGAACTCCCTTCGCTGTGCATGGTCAGCTGGCTTCAGTTCCTGAGTCAATAGAACTTTGTATGCATGAAGATGCAAATCTTTCGTCAAAATTCGCTGCATAGTGGATTTGGAAACACCAATTTGCTGAGCTCTGTGTCGAATTGAGGTGGATGGAGTTTGAGCGACATCATCACGTATTGCTGCGAGATTTTCGGTTGATCGACCTGGTCGAAGGGGCGTTGCTGTCCTTACATCAGTTACAGACCCATTTTCAGCAAATTTTTCCATTAATCGCCTTACTGTTGACTCTTTTAGAACATTATTGTAACCCCTTCTTTTGCGAACTCTAGCCGCTAAACTTTCACCATTTTGGTGAAACAATTTCGCAATGAGAATGCGTTGTTCATTCGTGTAGCGCTCCATTTTTATTAACCTTACACCTTCTACTAATAAACAACAATAACTGTTCAAATGTCACACAACGACAATTCGAATGGCGCCAAATTTAAATCTGTTGCGACACCCTTTAGATGGGTACACACAGGGACAATACAAATTTTTGTCCGTGCCGAATAAGTGAACAACCACTTTTCTCTAAAGTTCCCAAAAATGTTGTTAAGATTGAACTGCTTTTTCCTCTACTCAAAGGACAACAATGGATAACACAACCCAAGGGCGTTAAGAATCCTGAAACAGTTCACAAGGAGAAGTTGAAAACGTGACTGGGCTTTGAGCTATTTCTCATTTGTTGATCCGACAATCCAGTGGAGGTACGAGCCTCAAACACACATGTTTTTTAAGCTCAAACGATTTCGAGGTTTAAGTTTTGAACAGAAAGAGTTGCTCTACAATTTTGTGTGTTTCTTTCTCAAACCAGGCTGCAAATTCGTAGGCAGCTTCTGATCTTCAAGATTCTCCTTCAGTTGTTGACATTAGTAATTTTCGAAAGCCTTGCACATGAAGGAAAGCATTTTGATTGATCTAAATTCACTGGTACTTGGAGAAGATGAAGAAGCTTTTCAGAATTCTCTAGTCATAATTATCGTGCTATATATCAGGTATATCGATATGAAAGTGTTTTTCTATTGAAAATAAAAAACTAATTATTAATGGGAAAGTAAAAACATTTTATTTAAAGTATTGGCCATTGATTTCTACAAATTTTGACCACCTTTCCGGGAATTTGTGAATACCACTAGAATAAAATTGTTCGTCTTTGAAAGCAAACCAATCAGACAGCCAATTTTCGACCTCCTCGTAGGAATCAAAGTGCTGCTCAGCCAATGCGTGTCCCATCGATGAAAACAAGTGCTAGTCGGAAGGAGGCAAGTCTGGTGAATACGGCGGGTGGGGTAGATGTTCCCAGCCAAGTGTTTTGATTGTATCCTGAACTGGCTTTGCTATGTGTGCAGGTGCATTGTCATGGAGCAATATAACCTTGCCGATCCATTCTTTTCGTTCCCGGATCAATGCATGGTTCAAATTGATCATTTGTTTTCGGTAGCGATCAGTATTAACGGTTTCACCAGGTTTTAGGAGTTCGTGGTACAGCACACCTTTCTGGTCCCACCAAACAGAAAGCATTGTCTTCTTGTCGAATCGATCTGGTTTTGCAGTCGATGTTGATGGTTATCCGAGATTAACCCATGACTTTTTCCGTTTAGAATTCTTAAAATAAATCAAATTTTTTATCGCCAGTAACAATCCGATGCAAAACCGATTTTCTTTCGTGTCCTTGAAGCAAAATTTCACAAGCGTTTTTTCGGTTTTCCATCTGTCTTTCATTCACTTCATGCGGCACCCAGTTTCCACACTTTTGGATCTTTCCCATAGTTTTAAACGGTCAGATATTGTTTGTTGTGCAACATTTAACATTGCTGCCATTTGCTTTTGACTTAAAGTGTCATATCGTTTTCAATTCTGCGTCTTCAAACTTTTTTGATGGTCTTCCTCGTTTTTCATTTCTCACATTGAAATCATTATTTCTGAACCGTTGAAACCTTCTTTTGCATGTTGCTTCTGCTAGAGCATGATCACCATATGCCTCGACAAGCATTCGATTCGACTCTGCTGCACTTTTCTTCAAATGAAAACAAAAAATTAATGCTTTCCGCAAATCATCACTTTCTGGTACAAAATTCGACATTTTTAACACGATGACAAAATGTGTTGTTGTCTGTTCAATGACTTGATGTATATTAAATATTTTTCACAGATGTCATAGAAAAAAACACAACAAATGTTCCCTATCGAGACATTTGTATCTTGACGCTCACTCCATATACGTATACCTGATGCACTTTCTTTTCATCAACTGATTTAAAACAACATTTGAAAATCAGCAACATACAGTATCGTGCAAAACATATGCAAGTTCTTTTCCCCATAAAATAATTTCGTAGAATATTATTTTACGAATTTAATTAAAACTTCTATTCAAAAATCTTGTTTGGACTTTAATATACTAGAAAAGTAAAAAAAAAAACTCTTGACATTATATAGAAAAAGATAACTCATTCCATTTGGAGGTGTGCAAAACAAATACGATTTTTATTAATTTTTAATATTCTGTCCAAAAAGCATTGTTTCCTATTACTTCCCCACACCTTTTTGGCATGGAAACAATAAGTGAGTTCATTAACTCCAGGGAAATTCGTAGCCACTCATCCTGCAAGGCTTCATAAAGAGCTTTCTTTGAGGTAAATCGTTGTCCCTTTCTGCGCCGTTTTATTATTCTCCACAGTTTTTCTATGGGATTTTAGTCCGGTGATTGTGGAGGCCAATCCAATACATTAACTGCCTGAGTCTAAAGATTTTTTTACAACCTTTGAAGTGTGTTTTGGGTCGTTGTCCTGTTGAAACCTCCACAACAATGACATCTCTTTCTCTGCATATGGCATTATGACGGTTTCCAAGAGATCTTTATAGTTTTTAGTTTTTAGTTTTTAGCTTATTGACTTCGTATTAATTTACAAATTGCATATTACAATTACAGCAATTAATGTTAAGTCTTTGTATGGTGTGCCCGAAGGCCGCCTACCAAGGTGACATTTTAATTTAAAAGAGATCTTTGTATACAAAACGATCCATTATTCCGATTATTTGGTGTAAAGGACCACATCCTTGGGCCGAAAAAAACCCCCATACCATGATTGAACCACCTATGTGCTTCAGAGTGGCTTGTATATTTTTCTGTTTAAGGCGAGTACCCGTTTCTCGACGAACGTAGCTGATTCCACCTGAACACATCAAATTAAATTTGCTCTCATCATTAAATAAAACAGTTCTCCACTGTTTCAGGGACCAAGATAAGTACTCGTGGGCAAATGCAAGTCTAATTAATGAAAAAATTAGTATCAGTTTTGGCCGTAAACTTTCTGATTACCTTTTTTGACGGTGTTGTAATGTTAATAAAGGCTTCTTTGATGCTCTGTATGCTTTTAATTTATTTTTTTTTATTGATTGCCCTTCTGCGAATCATACTCGCATCAATCAATAAATTAAGCTCCTTCACAATTGAAATGGAGGATTGAAAGGGCTCTCGACATATTAAGTTGATGATCTTCTGATCAGTTTTTTTATCTGTTTTGCGAGGACGACCACCGGTATGAATCGTTAAAATGAATGGAAATGAATGCAGACACTTGACTCATGAATTTTGAATCGTTGGGCTATCTCCCTTTCGATCCGTTTTGAAGAGCCTCAATAATAAGCTCTTTTGTACGCGTGTCATATTTACTCCGAGCAATTGTATAAACAAACTTGAAATGCAAACCGAATGATAAAAACTGTTTTTCAATACAATTTCTATAATAAAAAATATTTTTCTACTAACGTGATGTGGATACATCCAAGAACGAAGCAAGAATAAGGACAAAGTAAAAGATTGCATTTGTTTTGCACAGCTGAAAAAAAATAAGCTAACATTTTTTCCCCTTTCAAGAAAACTAACCGTACTTTTCCAGGTTTTCTTACTCTGATCGGCAGATGTACTTTCACTCACAGATTTTTGTTAGAAAAAGTTATGAAATGAAGTATTTTGTACAACAGAGCGAACAAAATGTTAGAAGGAAAAAAAATTGCATATGCTTTGCACAATGCTGATTGTGCAGGCGATTGCTTCTGGATCCAAACAAAATGTTGTAGTTGTGTGTTGATATTAAGTACAGCTATGACTCAATCTCGAAATAAGTGCAAACATTTATCAAACCCAGAAGTGCCACTCCTTTTTCAATTTGTTTAAATGTAAATGAAATACTTCTCTGAATGGTAGTACGGTTAGTTAAGTGAACGATTCAGTGAAAGATTGAGTGAATGATGCAGTGAATGATTCATTAAATAGTTCAGTAATTGATCCAATAAATGATTCCGTGAACGATTCAATGAACGATACAGTGAACGATTCAGTGATCGATTCAGTCAACGATTCACTGAACGATTCAGTAAACGATTCTATGAAAAACTCAGTGAATGATTCATAGAATAACTCAGTAATCGATTCAGTAATCGATTTAGTGAATGATTTAGTGAATGATCCAGTGAATGATTAATAGAATAATTCAGTATTCGATTCAGTGAGTCATTCAGTGAATGCTTCAGAGAACTATACATTGAAAGATTCAGTGAACGGTTCAGTAAACTATTAGTTGAACTCAGTAAAAGATTCAGTGAGTGATTCTGTAAACGATTTAGTGAACTATTCAGTAAGCGATTAAGTAAACGATTCAGTGAACGATTTAGTGATTAATTCATTGACTGATTTAGTTATCAATTCATTGAAAGATTCAGTGTAAGATACGGTGATTGTTTTGGTGAATGGTTCGGCAAACGATTCAGTTAACGCTTCAGTGACCGATTCTGTGAAATATTCACTCAATTATTCACTGAACGATTCAGTAATAATTATTAATAATTGTTGGCACGACATTCCACAAAGGGAGCAGGGCCTAACTTACTCATTAACTACTCGTGTTGTGCATTCTACTGTTCTCTCATGAGTAGAAGGGACCTACATTTTTTTGCCGACTCCGAACGGCGAAGTTTGAGAAGCTTTCTTAGATAGTTATTTCTCTTTAAGTGTTTTTCAGCACGAACGATTTAGTGAATGCTGTAATAAGTGAGCTAGAAACACTCTTGTAAGAAGCACCTTCGACCTTTGGCACGAAACTTAATATTTCTGTTCATTCTTTATGAATCGAAGGAGGAAATGTTGCATCACCAAAATTAGTCTCAGGCTGACTGCTAGGCCGGGGCCTCCTGTGTTGAATGGTGCGGAATTGAGAGAAATGGAATGAAATGGAATAAAATGGAATGAAATGGAATAAAATTGAATGAAGTGGAATGAAATGGAATGAAATGGAATGAAATGGAATGAAATGGAATGAAATAGAGTGAAATGGCATAGGGAGAAGTGAGCAGCTCCTTTCAATCCCGCCTCTATCCTTATCACTTTCATCTTTTGAGTTGTGCAACACAATGAGTGAGCAAATACTATCATTCTGACTACAGAACTTCTCAAGTTTCCATTAAGTTTGAAGATGTTTCCAAAAGTTGCGTTATTTCACATTTTTCAAAAGGAAAACAATTGCATTAACAGGCGAGCTGCGTCGTAAAACTTGTTGTCTTTCGATGGGCAGACCGGTTATAAACGGAAACAGATTGGAAGAAAATCTACTTTTACAGCGACATCACGGTGGTACAAGCAGTGAAAAACAAATCCATAAATCGCTGAACATGGCGCACAGCAAATATCTATTACACCTCCGCGGCGAGTGCCTGGAGACACTTGAGTTCACTATCAAATCCTTCGTTTTACAGCCCACACGTGCTCAACTAAACTTGCTCCTCTCGCTACAACCCACCGCAGCCGTCCCAAAGCCGATTACATAAAATTCCACTTACGTAGATCCATTGCTCTTGAAAGCAGTGCTGATTTGGCGTGTCGATGGCACGTCGACCGTGGTGCCGTGACGGTGTGAGACAACAGCACACGTTTACTTGCACTTAAGCCCGTCTAATTAAATCCAAGTAGTTACATCATTATACTCACTTCATCATCTCGAGAGGCGCTTCACTCGCATTCCACTTGAGGCCCATTACACGCGACTGAAGCCCTCAACTCCCAATCACTCCCCACGCACACATCAAGTACCATTCGGGATGTATGTACGACAGGCGGATAAAAGACAATGGAATTATTAATAAAAATTGAAACGATGCGTCGCGATTCTGAGCGTTTTATTAAACGGGGGTGGAATTCCTTACTCCAGACTTTGTCATAAACAAAAAAACATATTCTTGAGATGAGTTTTGTAAGCAGCACGAAATTCGGTAAATACCTCAGACATAAATTTTTAACATCAACATGCTCGCTTGCCCGCTGCGAGGGTCTGGTATGAGGCAAGGTGTCGCTTCATTCCTCTGCCGGAAGTACGTTTGTTCGCGAAACAGACAACAAAGTGAGATTGCTTTCGAAAGAGGACACAAACAGCTTCCCCACCAAGTAAACAATCTCATTGCGATTCGGTAGAGGGATAATACGGCGCTGACACATCAAAGGAGCAAGTGGCTTCCTCTAGGTGTTTTCCTACACATGTGGCTGACAGGATATCGATTGGCCCTGCCAATGCGCCACGGCATTGCTGTGACTGAAACCTGCAATCCGGAACGAGTTCATTTCCGAGTCCATCTGTGGATGGTGAGGAGACCACTTCATCGCACCCGGGATAGGGTGGGTAGACAAATAGAAGTTTGTTTTAATTTCGAGCCAAAGCGCCGACATCTTAATTATGGGTCAAAACAAGCATAACTTTGTACTGGTTGTGTTGATGTTGACTTCGTGCTCGGAATACATAACTCGTTGTATTCTAAATGATAGCAGTTTGTCAGAGTTTCTCACGCAATTTACTTTTGTTTTCGTGTGATATGTTTCCTGGAATTGTGTTGGGCGGCAGTCTTGAAAACATTTGATGTCTCATTATTGATGGATGTGGATGGTGGCTAGAATTTTGAACTC
Organism: Eristalinus aeneus; assembly: GCA_955652365.1. NCBI lineage: Eukaryota > Metazoa > Arthropoda > Insecta > Diptera > Syrphidae > Eristalinus > Eristalinus aeneus. The sequence goes on along the minus strand of OY019134.1, from coordinate 62,078,945 downwards.
TTTCGTTTGTCGTGCAATGAGACAATTGGTTTCTACTGACGATTGTTTGATACTTGTGTTGCACGTTTTTAACCAATTTGTTTTTGTAGGACCGTTTATCTTAGGTCTTTCCTTCAAATTTACGGACACTGAGATGTATTTTGTAGGCATGCAACGGCTTAGCGGGAGAGGGGAATTTAATATTTATTCAAGCCACCATTAGTAATAGGTCTGTGACATGTCTATGGCATTCTTCTTTGATATACGTCTAAGAAATTAGTCTGTGACATCAGTCTGTTACGTAAGTCACTGAAATACATTTGTGACATAAGCCTGTGACATAGACTGCGACGTTTATCTGCGACATTAGTTTGTGACATTCGCTTGTGACAATAGTCTGTCTGTCTGTCTGCGAAAGAAATCTGTGACATAAGTCTATGACAGAAGTCTGTGACAGGAGTCTGTGACAGAAGTCTGTGACAGAATTTTGTGACAGAAGTCTGTGACAGAAGTCTGTGACAGAAGTCTGTGACAGGAGTCTGTGACAGAAGTCTGTGACAGGAGTCTGTGACAGAAGTCTGTGACAGAAGTCTGTGACAGAAGTCTGTGACAGAAGTCTGTGACAGAAGTCTGTGACAGAAGTCTGTGACAGAAGTCTGTGACAGAAGTCTGTGACAGAAGTCTGTGACAGAAGTCTGTGACAGAAGTCTGTGACAGAAGTTTGAGACAGAAGGCTGTGACAGCAGTCTGTGACAGAAGTCTGTGACAGAAGTCTGTGACAGAAGTCTGTGACAGGAGTCTGTGACAGAAGTCTGTGACAGGAGTCTGTGACATAAGTCTGTGACAGAAGCCGGTGATATAAGTCTGTGACAGAAGTCTGTGACAGAAGTCTGTGACAGAAGTCTGTGACAGAAGTCTGTGACAGAAGTCTGTGACAGAAGTCTGTGACAGAAGTCTGTGACAGAAGTCTGTGACAGAAGTCTGTTGTAGGAGTCTGTGACAGAAGTCTGTGACATTAATCTGTGACATAGAGACAGCCTCGGGACTATCTCGGGTGTCTGGGAGAGATCTTAAAGACGGTCGTGTGTGTCTTGAAGATGTTTTCGCTGATTTCGAAGACGATCTCGAGGGTTACGTAGGCGATCTTTGAGGTCTCGGAGACAATCGCCAGAGTTTCGGAGAGGTTGTCTTAGAAGACTTTAGGAGATGGTTTCGGGGTCCTTGAAGATGATATTAGAGATTTCAAGACGATCTTGGGAGCCTCGGAGGGTAGTGGTAGTATAGTGGGTGAGTCCCACGGTTTGTCTGAAGGGCTTGATAGTGCTACATTTTTATTTCCACAGTCAGTGTTGGGAAACAAGAATTTCTCCTGCAAACTTTTGTATCCTTGTACTGCTGATATTTTTGGGTATAAGGACCAACTTTGCAGCATTATGTTCTCATGGATTAAGGAGCTGTTGAAACAGAAGGAAGTAAACCTGGATCATATCAGGGAAGGTGGAAGTTATATGTCCTAACCTTTGCCCATTGCTGTTTAGGGATTTTTCCAGTTCCAGGATTTACTATAAAAGTCTTGCGCCGCGTGTGTCGATTTCAACATTTATGGACGCGTCAGTTAAGAGTTCCGAAGTCCAACATAACTCCGGCACAAGCACTCTTTCAAACTCAATCCAAAGGAAAGATTAACGGCCAGAAGACACATTCTTTAAATAATACAAAAATAATAAAAAAAATTACTTCGAACATGTCAACACCATACAGGAGGCCTGCCAACACATTGTAATCAATTGAACCACGAACTTTTTCATTCTCAGAGGCTGCAGGGCACTTAGAAAATGTAGTTCATAAAATAGCTAATCGCGTAGTCTCCTTACGTTGCTGTGAGATTGGGTCAGTCAGAGACGCATCATAGTCGAGCACCCGGTAAGGCCCGGCCTTACATAACAATGAAGAAGTAATGACCGCCATTCTTATTTTTTTTTTTTTTTTTTTTTTTTTGTTGGAGGTTGGGATAAACTACGTTGGAGCGCTCAGACTCAAATACTGGTCCAATGTACTACCAGGAAGTAACTTTCATTTAATGTAATTTCTTGGTCTTCCGAAGAAAAACCAAGATGCGATTTTGTGATATCGAACTTAGGTTTTCAGTTCCCACCATATCAGTGCCAAATAACCGCAACCTGATACGAGCGAAAGCAGAGCACTGACAGAGAAAGTGCTCTGAAGTGTCTTCACCTTCTCCACAGGCGTCGCAGAGTGTGACATCACTAAGCCAATACCGACTCAGGTGCATAGCGAAGGTAAAGTGTCCCGTTAATACGCCGACAAGTCTTCTGAACTCGTTTCTGTCTAGAGATAGCAGAAAAGAAGCGGATTTCTTGCAGACGTTTGGGAGCATACTATTGGTCACTATGCATCCTGGAGAGTCACGCCAACTCTGGTTGTGCTGTAGAGAGACCCAACCGTCGACGGAGGCCCTGACCAGGAACGCGGGTAATCCCAATGTGTGTTCGGGCCCTACGAATGCCTCTGCTGAACCTAGCCTAGGTAGTTCATCGGCAGTTTCGTTTCCCAGGATCTCGTGGTGACCCGGGACCCAGACAAGTCTTATCGAATTCAGCCTGCCGACCAAATTAAGGGAAGACTTGCATTCTTGAACTATCTTGGAAGTTATTAAAGGATTGAGTTAGGCCTTGAGCAGAGCTAGACTGTCGCTGCAGACACCCATACTTCTTTCCTTCCACATATTCTTCACAATATAGTTGGTGGCCATTAGGATAGCGAAGGCTTCCGCCTGGAAGGCTGACGCGAAATTACCTAAGGATTCGCGAAGTCTGAAGGCCCCAGCTCCAGAACTTTCCATTGTCTTGGAGCCGTCGGTGAAAGTCCGACTACATTCCTTTCCCGTTTCAGTTTCTGGCCAGTCCAGGACACGTGGAAAGTCGACTTTGTAAACGCGTCGCAACTGTATTATTGGCAACTTCGCATCAGACGGCATGTCGATTAGAGAAGTGTCATAGAAGATGCGGTGTGCGAGGTCATCAAAGCTCCAGTGCGAGTGGAACCAGAGACCATTCCTTTTTAATCGAGAGATGACCTTGTACATCCCATGATATGGCGATCAAGGGGGGGGGGGGGGAGATTAATCAGAGCATCAAGAGCAGAGCCAGGCGTGCTAGGGAACGCCCCTGTGCAGCCGAGACAAACTTTTCTTTGAAATTTGGTGAAAGCGGCCGTCACGTTTGCGAGAAAGCTTGTTCTATCAAACGACTGATGCATAAGGGAGAAGTGGTCTAATCATTTCTGTGTAGATCCAAACGGATCTTTTGGATGATAGACCCCAGGTTTTACCAAAAACTCCCTTGCATTGCCAGAAGGCTAACAGCGCTTTGGAGGTTTTTGTCTCAATGTGTCTTTTCCACAGAAGTTTACTGCCGAGGATAACACTTAAATATTTGGCTTCATTGGAAAGTGGGATATTGACGCCTATGAGTACCAGTTGAGTCAAACCGGTCATATTCCTCCTTCTCGTAAAAGAGAATAACCTCAGTTTTGAGAGGGTTGACTGAAAGCTCATTCCTGGTACACCAGCTATCGATCATGTCAAGAGCGTCATGCCCGCGGGCGCTGACGGGCGCAAGGCATGGTCCGGTAACCAATATAGCTACATCGTCTACATAAGCCTGGGCATAGGTGATAGAACTATTCAAAACGGAAAGCAGAGAATCGACCAGAATGCACCATAGGCTGAGAGACAGGACCCCGCCTTTGGGGCCAGCCCCTGTTAACCTCCGGCATTACAAACTTGTCACACTCAGCCTCCACGATTATAGTCCTGTACATTAGCATTGCTCTTATCCATGATTCCTCTACGCTGTGATTCCTGGCCGCGTTACAAATGCCATCAAAAGTCGCAATATCGAAGGCGCCCTCTGTGTCCATTCTTATTTAATAACAGTTCAATTCTGAACTAAATAAGAGTAAGCTTTGAAAATGCAAAACTTGATGTACACTCTGAATAATAATCGAGTCGCAAGTGGGAAATCTTAATTTTAATTTAAGTTGTGGATTTGATGGAAGCGGGATGAAGGCAACTAACTGATTAGAGCGCAGACTTGAGGGAAAGCAATGTAGACATCATGTATACCCGATGCCGAATTAAAACCAAACCGAAAAAATTACTCCCCATACACCATCCAGCATCCAAGTCTCCTCAGTAACATCAGCCCCAGACTCTGCCATTTGTCGCCCGTTTCAAGAACTCACGGTACAGCAAAATCTTCCATTGACGCAAAAGGTCCCCTGAGTGAGTCCAATTTCCTTCATTCATTTGCACACGTGCATAATCACTTCACCAGATCTTCCAGTGTTGACTCAGAGCCAAATGGACTTCCATTTCGTGAAATTGAAGAGCGGTACAATCCAACGTGCGACAGGATGACTTTTATTATCCCCCATAAGCCGTACCTCAAGATGCAAATAAAAGCGTTTGCGGCATCGTCGGCCAACCCCCCAATTCGACTTAATTGTGCTTGTACCCATTGAAAGCAGCATTGTTACCACTCGCGAAGAAATGAAAAAACCCACAAATTTCCCAAAACCACAAACTTGGCAGCTGGTACAGTCCCCAGGTGGTGCTTGTGTTGGCTCCCTGCCAAAGAGGCCCTAAAAACAGGCATTCTCCCTGTTGACATCGCGATATCTGAGTCCGCATTTGCATTACATTTCCGTGTACTTACTTGGATGGTTGAAGAGTCTCAGGCTTATTTTCTGTGACTTTTGCGTGCTTCCTTTTGTTCATCCGTCTCGTCAGCTCTATTTCCGCGAACCCCTCCTCACTGCTTGGAACTCATTTAGCGCGTAGTACACGTATAGCTGCATCCAATCGAGAACACACTTCGAAACACATAATTTGTTTGCCCGTTGACAAGCAACAGGAACGCACTTGGAGTAGCCATCCCTGGGGGAAAGTTCAAATGTCAATGAGGACGCCGTCGTTGGCCACTCATTGAAACGAAAAAAGCATCGACTGTGTATGAAATTTGATTAAGTAAACCAGGCTGCCTCTTCCCTAACGAGGTCGCAAACAAAAGCCTGTCGTCCTTGCGGGATGTTTTCAATCCCACCGACCTGAATCTGCACTTCGGTCCGAAAATATTTTGCTTAGCTTCTGTATAGAGTTTCCTGTGTCTTCGCCAACCACCCACAGGCTTTATTGTCTGCTTCACCCATCAACGTGAATAATGGGGATTATGTTGGAAGTCTGGCGCCCAACGCAGGTCAACCGAAAATGTAGCCGTAGGCCCCCGCAAGCGCCTGATTGACTTGTCGGCAAAGCGAGTGTCCGCACCGACAGTGAAATCGGCCAGACACGTGTCAGTGCTGGGGAAATCGTATCATTTGCGGAATCCCACCCACAACCAGTGGAATCTTAAAACGAGACCGGCAGTATCCTTCATTCCGTTTGGCCGAGAAAATGAGCAGGCAGGCAAGTACGTTTGAATTTCGGGTAATCTGTCTTATTTACCGGAGTCGGCACTAAAAACAATGTCAGACGGGAAACACGGCAATGCAAATTACGCCCTTCCCCCAACCCCGAGAGACGTTGATAAATGGCCGGGGCGACTTTGAAAGGGCAAACGGTCCCTACTCCTTGGTGACTTCTCTCAGTTCACTGAACAGGGAAATAACACTCACAAACGCTCAAAAATCCACGAAGAAGCCCTGCTCAAGACCGCAGGACTCACAAGAAATCAATGAATCGAAAACGATAGCGATAGACGAACAAAACAGAGACGAAAGGTTTCCGCTCTCAGGACAATGACACTTGATTGACGAGTTAATGCCGGAGACGTTCACTTTCTTGAACATCTCTATCATCATAATCTTCCGTTAGTGGGCTACACAGCACAGGGCGGGTTGCGTTTGACTTAAGCAAGGGCTGGAGTGCTCCTCAGTGTTCGGCTGGCGCGGGGCTATTGTGGGGTTGTCGTGCAGGGAGAGGGCCCCATTGTGCTACGCACATTGAATGGTTATTGTGGGATTGTGTGTGTCTTCTGTGAGCAGGGAATGCCTTTGAGTGTAAGTGCTACCAAACATGTTGAAAACGTTTTCTGATTCATTTTTGCTGAGGGAACGCGCGTACTCTTCGGCATTCTTTAACAATCGGAAGGCAATTTTCACACGATGAATGAAATGTTTGGAATAATGTGATTTATTATTACTGAAAGTGGAGGTGACTGCGGAGTTTGGCAGCACCGGGGGGAAATTTGTAAATCAGCAGGCTGTGATTGGATAATTAGGTGGAATTCCTATTTTCTTTGTGATAGGTTGGCGGATGTGGGAAGTGATTTTGGGAGTACAAGACCTATTGAAAGATATAACATAAGGGTTAAGAAGGCGTATCATTTGGAGCCCCAGTTTTGTAATATTCTCAAACTAGAATTTAACAATCAAATGAAATGCGAAAGTGCTACCACAAGTTGTACGTGCAATGCTTTTAATGCTAAAAGCATACATTTTTTACCGAATTTCTTAAACCTCATTAAAGGGCATTCGTACAAAATTTCTGTGGATATATGATTTTGAAAGCACAAGCATCTATGTGACTTCCAATTATCTTGTAAATCGGTAAACTTAAACAAAAACAAATACAAACAAAAATTGACAAGAGCGCATTGTAATTATACTTGGATGGCACACAGGGAGATCAGGGCCTAGCCTGCTCATCAACCACTCGCCTTGTTACTGTTCTCGCACAAGTAGAAGGAACCTATATTTTTTGTTGACTCCGAACGGCGAAGCTTAACAAGCTGTTTCTTCGACAGTAATTACTCTTTGAGTGTTGTCAGCAACTCGAAAGAGGTGGTGCCACTAAAAATTCGAGCCGCGAATCGAACTCGGACCTTGGGCGTCTGAGTGTCGCACTCTGCCCACTATGCCACGGCAGCCACGTCATTCAGAAATGGTTTCGCTTCAGATACGAACCAATCTCTGTACAAGCGTATTTCATCCATGCCAGCAGCAAATTCACGCGCCATAATTCACGCTAAGTGTTAATTGTGCGTAAAACGATAAAAACAATTGTGATCCAAATTGGATGCGGTCAAAATTTAATGCACCGAAAACATAAGGCTGCGATATTTCAAAATTCTTAAGAAAATTTGGATTTTTAAGTTGGATCGGTTGCGTGTAACTTGCTCTTTTTGGCGGTACTGTAAGGGTAGGACCTGGGTCTTCACTAACAATCCCCTTCAGACAGCAAGATCTCCCGCCATCTGCTTTCAGTTATGGACTTCAAGTTGGTTGAGGTCGTTCTCCACTTGTGTGCCTCACCTTAACCTAGGCCGTCCTCTGTTGCGTTATCCTGATGAAGTAGAATCGCTCGTCTGGTGTTGACTTGTGAGTTATGCACAATCATCATGATGTTAAAGATGTCACATGACAGTGCGTCGCTTTGTCTGAAACCGGTTTTTTCATTGAAGGTCTCAGTGAGTTCGTTACCGACCTTGACGAAACAGCGAGACTTCTCCATCGTCAGCCTACACAATCTGGCGAGTATGCCTTACAATCGACGAATAGGTGGTGAGTGTCGATTTGCACTTCTTGAGTCTTTTCCAGGAGCTGCCGTAAAGCTAAAATCTGGTCTATAGTGGACTTCCCTGGCCTGAAACCACACTGATAGGAACCTACCAGAAGGTCGCTTGACCTTAATCGGTCAGCGAGAGTCCTCTATCGTCATCCAACTTAACCCGACGAGTTTGATAGAAATGTCAAAACTAGATGTAGCTTTGTATAGCTCATCCACATGCACACTGCGACCTTCAAATCGACCAAAAAGTGGTGAATATCAACTGAAAAAAGTACGGTCTTCTTCAGTATCCGCCGTTCTCTAAACTGAAACCACATTCATGGGGCCCATCAAGCTCAGAACAGGTTTCAGACGCTCACCCACTACGTCACCAATGGGTATTGAATGTTGCAAAATTACCATTTGCCCACTGGTGACCCAAAAACTAGAGGAATTGAGTTCCCAGACCCTTTAGAATTCTTTCAATGGCACCTGCGTTCCACTTTCTAACTTTGTCCACTTTCCACAGCACACTGGTGGGACCATTGACTGGTCTCAAATCCATTAGTATTCTCTAAATTGTGCCTTCCTTCTTTATAGTATTGAGCCAGCACTATCCATAAGAAATTTAATGATCTTCCCTACTTTTACCTCAACTTGTTTATGTACCGTATATTGTTTTTTTTTCTCATTGCGAACGTGTTTGGTAACTAACTGGATTTCCTCGAAAAGCTGCATGGTGGTGTTTTTCCACTTTAAACAAAATAACGCTCATTGGTGCAAGATGTAATTTAGGTGAAGTATAACTTAACTTAACTTCAGGTCTAAACTTCAGGTCTTAAATTCAGGTCTTAAAAATGTTGGTTCGTCAATTCAAATCAAAGGATAGTAAATCTAATTGTGACCGCGGCGGCGTAATGGGTAGAGTGCGACGCTCGCAGGTCAAAATTCTAGGTTCGATTCCCAGCTCAACACGAATTTTTTGAATTTTTCACGGCTCCACCTCTTTTGAGTTGCTGACAACACTCGAAATATAATTACCGTCTAAGAGAAAAGCTTCTCAAAGTTCGCCATTCAGAGTCGGCAAGAAACTGTAGGTCTCTTCTACTCGTGAGAAAACAGTAGCTCGCACAACATGAGTAGTTGATGAGTAAGCTAGGCCCTGGTCCCCATTTAGACTGTTGCACCATACAATTATAATTATTATTTATTAAATCTAATAGGAATTAATAAATGCAGCCATAGTCCACAAGGAGACCAGGGCCTGGCTTTTCCATCAACTACTCGTGAGGTGCGTTTGTTCTCTTACGAGAAGGAGCAACACGTAGCGTTTTCCAACACCGAACGGTATAATTTTAAAAACTCGTGCGTGACGATGGAACAATCCGAGTCCTTAAAACTCGAAAAAGAAAGATCTATTGAATCTAAGACATTCAGATACCGCGCCACGGCGCCTACTGAAACCCCATATTCCTCTAAAAAAAGTAATTTCCGTTTTTAACTCAAACTTTTACTAACGAAACCCTCAAAAAACGAAATAATGAGCATATTTGATTTAGATGAAAGCATTCAAGTCAAATTAAAAACTGGGTTGAACCCATAAAGGCGAAAATTTCTTAAGAAACTCGCTCTGCACATAGACAACGACAACAATTTGCATTAACTTCAAATGTCTTTGCCAATACAGCATGTTTTGGAACAATGAACCATGGTCACTGTGAATCTGTGAAGCCTTGGCATCTCCTACTCACATCAACAATCAACAGCTGAAGCATGGAGTGAGGCTATGAATATCTTTCACGTGGCAGTAGATTCGATTTGATTCCTCACCAGATAATACTCCACCTTTGAATCGTCCAAACGAGAGCCTTAGATGGCCCTCGTAAAATGCGCACACTTACAGCGACTCCACGCGACGTCTAAAATCACACAGAATGACTTGAATATAAATGTTCCGCCTTAGATTTTTCTTAGAGATTGCCGCTTGGGTCTATAAATCTTCCCGCATTCAAGGAATTGACTATCACATCGACGACACAAGACTATGCAGATAAAATCGACCCAAGCTTTATGACTATCTTCTCAATCTCCTCATTTGGCGTACATTTCGTTGGATTACTTTCTCGTTGCTCCCCTTGCTTTATGGAATTGCTCTGCTCCGTAAGTGAGTTGTCATGTTAACTACTCAAGCAAGTTTGATTTAACGCAACGCAATGTGCTTTGCTTGTGGTAGTTTTATTGGACTGAACTCATATTTCGTTTGATGAAACTTTTCACCAGTTTGTTGAATGTTTGCTCCCATGTTGAGCATTTGGTTCGGGAATGTTTTAAATTGACAAATCAAATTCAGAGGAGAACAAGCAATTTGCTTTTACCTAAGAATCAATATTTTGCCTTATTGGCGGTGTCTAGAGTATGAGTTCCTTTCACAGCTTCTGCTCACCAATTTTATCGCCTTTAAAGAAAGCCTTAAGTGCTGAAGGAATGCTTTAGCGGAATATTGAGGGTCGTCAATTTTTAAATCACTCTTTCCAGGGGTCTCCGCCGCACACAAAATCCATCTCAAAACTATTCATGGACGTAAGTTTCTCAAGTTATGAGCGATTATCTCTGAATAGCCAATAATAAAATCTGGTGACTCATAAAGACGCAAAGTTGTAGCAGCTTTCGCTGCCATAAAAGTTTATTCCACCAAAAATTTTGCATTTTTATTCAACCAATGATTTTGGTCGATAGTAATAAAAATATGTTCCACATACGCCAAAGTGTCTTTATTTTTATATCATTTTTCGGATGTCTAGCGGGGTGTGCGGAAGGATTAAGTAGTGGAAAAGGAATATCGGTTTCGGTGAATAAAAGTGAGCATCATTCGCAACAGCATAAACTTATTTAAATAGGTGTATAGGGAAGCGGAACGTGGATTCAAAAAGAAATGGCCAGAGAAAGAGTAAAAGATTATAAAACACTATTATGGCTAAAAGACAGGCAGAGATTTGAAACAAGGTTCATGCAATTTTATGGGGAACATCTGCCAAGACCGCCTTGGCGTAGTGGATAGTGTGCGACACTCACATGCCGAAAGTCTACGATCGATTCCCGGCTTAACATATCGCATTTTTCACGGCATCACCTCATTCGAGCTACTGACAAAACTCAAAGAGTAATAACTGTCTAACAAAAGCTTCCCAAACTTCACCGTTGGGAGTCGGCAAGGAACTGTAGGTCACTCCTACTCGTGAGAGAACAGTAGCGCGCACAACACGAGTAGTTGATGAGCAAGCTAGGCCCTGGTCTCCCTTTGGACTGTAGCGCCAACAATTACTATTAACCAAATTTTGAAGGAAGTTCTTCTGAAAAAATCGAAAAATGTCTCAATGATTGGACCAACGCCAGAGATGACTCTTATTATACCAGGTAAACTGGTATGAAATTATTTATTTTTTGAAAATAAAACACTAATTATTATTGGGAAAGTAAAAACATTTTATTCAAAGTATTGGCCATTGTTTTCTAAACATTTTGACCACCGTTCTGGCAATTTATGAATACTACGCCAATAAAATTGTTCTCCTTTGAAAGCAAACCAATCAGACACCCAATTTTCGACATCCTCGTAGGAATCAAAGTGCTTCTCAGCCAATGCGTGTCCCATTGATGAAAACAAATAGTAGTCGGAAGGAGCCAAGTCTGGTGAATACGGCGGGTGGGGTAGCTGCTCCCAGCCAAGTGTTTTGATTGTATCCTGAACCGGTTTTGCTTTGTGTGCAGGTGCATTGTCATGGAGCAAAATTACCTTGCCGTGTCTTCTGGCCCATTCTGGTCGTTTCGCAATCAATGCATGGTTTAAATTGATCATTTGTTGTCGGTGGCGATCAGTATTAACGGTTTCACCAAGCTATAGGAGCTCGTGGTACAGCACACCTTTCTGGTTCCAGCAAACACACAGTATTGTCTTCTTTCCGAATCGATCTGGTTTTGCAGTCGATGTTGATGGTTGTCCCAGATTAACCCATAATTTTTTCCGTTCAGGATTCTTAAAATAAATCCATTTTTCATCGCCAGTAACAATCCGATGTAAAACCGAGTTTCTTTCGTGTCTTTGAAGCAAAATTTCACAAATGTTTTTTTTCGGTTTTCCATCTGTCTTTCATTCAATTCATGTGGCACCCATTTTCCACACTTTTGGATTTTTCCAATAGCTTCTAAACGGTCAGAAATTGTTTGTTGTGCAACATTTAACATTGGTGGCATTTGCTTTTGACTCAAAGTGTCATCTCCATCCAATATCGTTTGCAGGTCAGCGTCTTCAAACTTTTATGTTGGTTTTCCACGTTTTTCATTTCTCACATCAAAATCATTATTTCTGAAAAGTTGAAACCATCTTTTGCATGTTGCTTCTGATAGAGCATGATCACCATATGCTTTGACAAGCATTCGATGTGATTCAGCAGCACTTTTCTTCAAATGAAAACAAAAAATGAATGCTTCCCGCAAATCATCTTCAATTTCTGGTACAACATTCTTAACACGATGGCAAAATATGTTGTTGTCTGTTCAATGACTTAATGTATACTAAATATTTTTCACAGATGTCATAGCAAACAGAAAAAAAAAGGACTCGTTCACAAAAAATGATCCATATCGAGACATTTGTATCTTGACGTTCACTTCATACCGGCATATTTGGTATAAGCTGTCAAATGCCTTTCCCATTTAGCGAGTGTTTGAATGGGCGGTTCGAAGATGTCAACCTTTTCCTCAGTTGAAGTACGCGCAGAATAATGCAGGACGAAGTTCCCGTGTGAAATGTAATGAATATTACATTACTTAAATGACAGACCTTTCTTTACCGTTAGACACGCCATTAAAGACGATTTTTGGACTTTGGCCTTCATTCGCTTAAATCGATATTGTCATACAGTTTATGGATTTGTTCATATTTTCCTTTAAAGTTCAGACCGAATTAAGCGCAGGTATTTTACTCCTCTTCTTAGTGTGGCGAGGAACGTCTTGTTTCATACGTGAACATACACATTGTAGGCGGGGGAGGATTGAGGTTCGGGTGATGGGCGATCGGAAAAAAAAATAACTCTCACACAGTTCCTTATCTTTATTACTCGGTCAATAAACGGAAAAAGAGGGTAAAAACATATTTTGTCTCCCATTTATAATGAAGCTGTATTCGCGGTCGATAACCTGATCAGATGGATTGAGCAAAGCTTTTGCAAGTACATGTAAGCCGTTTACTTGGTGTTCGAAAACAAATCTAGAACAGAGTGATTAGTTCTATTTATTAATTATTTATTATTTTTTCTGCCACAACATGTTTCCAGGATGCTTAGCAGGGTATAGATTGCCCAGGCTTTACACATTCATTTGCTGCCAAAAGAATGTCCTAAGCAACTGCAATGAGCAGAATTACATTTCGTTTACGATGTACACGGTGATGTTAAGGAGACTCAAACATGTCTTGGCACAGTATAATGATTTGAGTTTAGAGCCAAGAAACCTTCGCTGGGGTTGCATGCGTCGATATGCACAAAAGCGTCTCCTTATGTCAGAAAGGTCTCCAGTTACTGAGTCCAATATCGCTTTAGTACACCTTAGCTCAACTACTGCAGCTGGGACTGAGGTAGAGTTGGTCGAATGATCGCATGAATGTGCCTCCAGTTCGTTGCCTTCTATTTGTTGCCTCCACTCCGTTGCCTCCACTCTGTTGCCTCCACTCTGTTGCCTCCACTCCGTTGCCTCCACTCCGTTGCCTCCACTCCGTTGCCTCCACTCCCTTGCCTGCACTTCGTTGCCTTCACTCCGTCGCCTCCACTCCGTTGCCTCCAGCCCGTTATCCACTCTCTGCCTATTGCCTTTTGTTCGTTGCCTTAAATCTGTTGCATCGATTCCGTTGCATCCTGTCCTGTCCATTGTCTCCTGTCCGTTGTCTCCTGTCCGTTTCCTATGTCAGTAACATTCTGTCCGTTGCTTCGTGTCTCTTGTCTCCTCTCGGTTTCCTCCTGTTCGTGGCTTTCTGTCCGTTTCGTGCTATCTATTGGCTCCTTTGGATTGTCTCCAGTCCGCTATCACTGTTTCATGAACCTTGTTTATAATCCACTGCTTAGTGTACACAGTTTCAGTTCCCATAAATATTCTGGCAGGCTTTCGTTGAGTTTCGAGAGTTTAACTCGGTAATTTCATCTCTTTATTGAATTCCTTCATGCAGAAGCTCTTAAAGTCGTTAGTCGCTTCCACTTCAACCCGTCCCTCCTAATCTGTTGCGATCGTTTTCTGTATCCATCCTGCTTAGCTTCATGTTCCTATTGAAGTTTATCAATGAGCGCCAGGCAATGGTATAAAGCATAGTCCACACCATTTGGCCCTTGTAATAAGGTCTTGGCAGCATTGTCATTGGTTCCCTACACTGGATGATGGCATTTCTTAACTGGGCCATTTCATCGACACCCTTTCCTTACCTCACCGTGTAAATGCCTTTCATTCAATTTGTTAACGAAGTCTTGAAGATAAGGGCAATGTTGGACTCACTAACTGGGGACCTTCTTGATATAAGGAGCCGCTTTTGTGCATATCGACATATGATCACCTCATCACTGCCATCTGCTATTGGCGCAGTTCAAGAACATTCCTATGATTTCCCCCAGTCGATGACATTTCATTCGGCATGTACGATCTATTATCCCACAAGCGTTTTTTCGAAAGCCACCGCCAAGCCAGAGACCACCCACGCTGGGCGCAGCAATTATCTCAGTTCAAACAGAACACATTTGAGTTAATAAACAGCACTGAAACCACTCATCTGAGTACACATGGCTGCGTTCGATTACCGAAAGCGCGAGAGCAGTGACAATATAATTAAAAATTCTCCCTGCAACCACAAACATGTATTCATAAACTGGCATCCGTGAAATGACAGCGCGAAAGCAAGCAAAAAACAAAATGAACAACCGCGTTCCTTGCGAGCGTCAATTATTCACCACCAAAGCGCAGAATTGCGAAACAGACTGTAATGAGGGGTCGCATACAAAAGTGCTCAGCGCCGCAACAACGTGTTTTAGTCGTCGAAGTGTGAGGCATGGCTGTCACTTTGTTGTGCGTCACCAGTCAACTGGGAAAACGCGTTTAATAATTGCTTTTAGGGGACGAGAACAAACATCATTCTGCGGACGGAGTACGCGTGCTAGGGTGCTTGCTTTAATTATACGCTCACCCCTAGGATTATGAGACGGTACTGAATATTTTATGATTTACGGGGTCGCAATCACTGCGACGTCGGCCAGTGCTATAACTCACGGACGGCACGTCTTCCGACTGAGATTTATGAATTAAATTTGTGACTGTATGACTTACTGGTGGAGTGTGCTCGAAGAGAGGTTTAGGGTAAGGAGTTGAAAGTTCTCTTGATGGAAGGAGTCAAAGGTATGTTGTGACTTCTGTGAGAATTATCAAAAAAAGGGCAGACTTTGAAAGACTTGGTTTTTAAGTAAAAGCTGTTATGGCGCCTAATTTATTAATTTTACATCATTTTAGAAATTGATTAAACATATTTTTTTTCTCTTTCTTTCTTTCCAATCCGTTCTAATTTAAACCTAGCGTTTAATGCAGCCTTATGCGAATGACTTCACAAAATCCATAGTAGTAGAATTTACATTGGTCCTGCGAGCCGCATAAGGGAATTATATTTTTAATCAACTGTTATGAGCCGTATGTACAAAATAATAATGCATATTGAACAATGAGTGAGGATTTCAATGAAGTCGCACTATAGCAAACACAGTTAATGGAAGAGGTCCACAGGCTCTGAACCAATTTCAAGAAGGATAGAGAGTCCCCATATACATTGCAACGTTTCGAGAAGAGCGTTGAGCAGCTGGAGAAATTTTGGAATGACTTCCGAAGTCCTCGAAGATCGGAGGTAGTTCAGTCAAGGACATGTTTCATATACATTCATTCGTTCAGAATTATTTTCGACAATTTGAGTGTGAAGACAACAAACGTAACTTGAGGCAGAAACTAAATCAATCAAGGCAAGGTTCTGGTTGCTATTGCGAGCACCACATTTTTAATGGTGATGTCTCTATCAGCATTAGTTCGAAGTGGTCGTATTATCGAATTGAGTTGTATAGTTCCGGACCTACATAGTTTCTGGACCTAGTTACACTGCCGGGACTAGTTCCGATAGTTCCACGTATACAACCTAAACATGTCCGATAGTTCCGACATGTTCGGTAGTTCAAACATTACAGATAAATCGGTAATGTGTGAATTGTAAATTTCAGACACATGTATCAGTCGCAAATTTTGTTGTTTCCTGTGTATTTCTTTGACTTCTTTGTATGATGTATACCATCAAACTTATGTCAAACACTGCGGTGCGAGAAGAAGAGAGAAAAAATAATACTTTCAACATCTTCCTTCTCTTCCTTACATTATTGTTTCGGATGCTGATGGAACTATAAGTGCATAGTTCCAGAACTCTGTTCGGAACTATATAGGTCCAGGAACTAAATAGGTCCGGGAACTAAATAGGTCCGGGAACTAAATAGATCCGGCAACTATATAGGTCTAGGATCTACATCGGTCCTGGAACTATATCGGTCCGGGATCTACCAGGTATACCGGTATGAATTTTTTTTTTTTGAAAATAAAACACTCATTATTAATGGGAAAGTAAAAACCTTTTATTCAAAGTATTGGCCATTGTCTTCTAAACACTTTGACCACCTTTCTGGCAATTTATGAATACCACGCCAATAAAATTGTTCGCCTTTTAAAGCAAACCAATCAGACACCCAATTTTCGACCTCCTCGTAGGAATTAAAGTGCTGCTCAGCCAATGCGTGTCCCATCGATGAAAACAAAAGGTAGTCGGAAGAAGCCAAGTCTGGTGAATACGGCGGGTGGGGTAGCTGCTCCCTACTTTGTGTGCAGGTGCATTGTCATGGAGCAAAATTACCTTGCCGTGTTTTCTGGCCCATTCTGGTCGTTTCTCGATCAATGCATTGTTCAAATTGATCATTTGTTGTCAGTAGCGATCAGTATTAACGGTTTCACCAGGTTTTGGGAGCTCGTGGTACAGCACATCTTTCTGGTCCCACCAATCGATCTGGTTTTGCAGTCGATGTTGATGGTTGTCCCAGATTAACCCATGATTTTTTCCGTTTAGGATTCTTAAAATAGATCCACTTTTCATCGCCAGTAACAATCCGATGCAAAACCGATTCTCTTTCGTGTCTTTGAAGCACAACTGTTTTTTCGGTTTTCCATCTGTCTTTCATTCAATCCATGTGGCACCCATTTTCCAAACTTTTGGAGCTTTCTCATAGCTCTTAAACGGTCAGAAATTGTTTGTTGTGCAGCATTTAACATTGCTCCCATTTGCTTTTGACTCAAAGTGTCATCTCCATCCAATATCGTTTGCAGGTCAGCGTCTTCAAACTTTTTTGGTGATCTTCCTCGTTTTTCATTTCTCACATCAAAATCATTATTTCTGAACCGTTGAAACCATCTTTTGCATGTTGCTTCTGATAAAGCATGATCACCATATGCTTTGACAAGCATTCGATGCGACTCTGTGTCACTTTTCTTCAAATTGAAACAAAAAAATAATGCTTTCCGCAAATCATCATTTTCTAGTACAAAAATTGGCATTTTTAACACGATGGAAAAATATGATGTTGTCTGTTCAATGACTTGATATATGCTAAATATTTTTCCTGATGTCATAGCAAACAAAAAAAAAATTAGGGCTCGTTCACAACAAATGCTCCCTATCGAGACATTTGTATCTTGACGCTCACTTCTTACGAGTATACCTGGTATGTTGACGCCGGTATACCGGTACTAGTGGAGTGTGCTCGAAGTTAGGTTTGGCGGTAAGCACTGGAAGATTCACTTTAGGGGGAGAGTCAAAAAAAAGTGGTGACTTCTGTGATAATTATCGAAAATAAGGCCGATCCACATTGAAGTGACTGGTTTTTAAATATGGGTTCATATAATAACTATAATTGTTGGCGCGACAGTCCACAGGGGGACCAGGCCTAGCTTGCTCATCAACTACTCGTGTTGTGCGAGCTACTGTTCTCTCACGAGTAAAAGGGACCTACACTTTTTCCCGACTCCGAACGGCGAAGTTTGAGACGCTTTCTTAGACAGTTATTACTATTTGAGTGTTGTCAGCAGCTCGATAGAGGTGGTGGCGGTCAAAATTCGTGGTGTTCAACCGGAAACCGAAACTGGACCGTATGAGTGTCGCACTCTAACCACTACGCCACGGCATCCACGTGGTTCGTCTTCAAAAAAAATATACACAAATATACGAATTAGTCTGTGCTCACTTGGAAACCCTGTGGTACTTCATCTTATTAAAGTTAAAATAAGTTTCTCTCGCCGTTTCGAATAAAAACTATATTTTCTATATGACTTCCTCCAAAACCGTAGTTTTGTCATCAAGAATTGATGCCTTTTGGCAGCTCTGAAAAGGAATGTAAGGATCTGTAATATTACAGACATTATAACAAAAAGAAAATTTGTATAATGCTAAGCTTCTGTACTGTTTAAAGCAATTGTGAAATTTCTTAGAATTTTTCAGAAAATTCCTACTAACCAAAGTGCTTGTAGTTTCCAAGAAGTTGCAATTATCTTGTGCTTCACTTCCCATTAAAATTCTACGGACGTGAAGTTGGAAGACTCTGCTTCTATTCTCGTTTTCATTAAAATTCCCTTCTTTCAGCACAACAATTTGTCGAAAAACAACTTTGTTTCCAAAATGGAGTTTGCTGTGAAATAATTATATTGCTGCTAGAAAATCTCAACCTTTCATGATTGCAATATCGTCTCTAAACATTTTTCCATGAAACTAACTTTTCATTTTCATTTCTATCATTTCAGGGGAAGTAATGGACATTCTGGCGTTAATCAATTCCGGCATCAATTTCATCCTCTACTGCGCCATGAGCCGACAATTTCGAACAACATTTGTGCTGCTGTTTCGTCCGAAATTCCTCGACAAATGGCTACCAGTGGCACAGGATGACGACCAACTGGGTCGCACTGACATCGGGCGCGACAATAATGGCCACACACAAACCCAAGTGACACACGTGTAGCATAAAATTCAACGTTGCTACCTAGAGGACACCAGTCAGACATCCTCTGCCCCAGATGGCTTCCTCGGCTGCATCCTTTGCAGTCTGTTACGAAAATCGAAACGACACAAACAACACCACCACCAGCACCATCAGCAGTCACAACCGCAGTCGCAAGACGCTCAGCAACAGAATCAAAATACAACGAAACCAGAATGTTCCTTACTGTAGGTTAGCAACGTCCTTGACTCGTCAAAACTATTTGGGTTTCACACAAAGCATTGTAAATTATATTGTCCGCGAGGTCGGACAGACCACACAGAAACAGATAGAGACCGGAAGCGCCCTGTAGGCATACAAAACGCAATCTAAACCACACTTAGGCTTTGTAAGGTATACGAAAACTATGCGGAAGGCACGTTCAGTGCGTGGAGTGCTGTGTAGCGGCACGGAATTTCGTCATTCAGTGGATTTGGTAGAACGCCTGTGGGATGTGATACGAAAGCGCGGTTTGCATTATGCCGAAATTTAATTATAAAAAATTTTGTAAAAGAGTTTTTCTTATGTACTTCAGTCTAGATTTTAGCGTGTAAGTTAGGACTTGTGGCTTGGTTCACCAAGTGGCAAGGGCAGAGGACGTGGATTGTGGGGTGTGTAAGATTAAGCTGTCAGATGAGTGGAGGAAAACAGACTGACCGTAGGAAAATGCGTTGAGAATGTCGGCGGAGAACAGTTTGTTGTTGCAGATTTTCTGCGATTGCTAAGACACAGAGACAGTTCCGTAGAGATGGGAGTTGACAGCAGGCTTTTTGGAAACGCTAGTCTATTTGGATACAAAAAAATTGATATTTAGGACAAGCCTAAGCAAGGAGAGCATGATTCGCAAACACACCTAACTACAATAAAAGAGGAAAATAAATGCGGTAGGGACGAAGAGTGAAAGTGTGTAGTTCACGAACTTGTGCTTTCCAATCTAAAATTAACTTTTAACCAATCAGTCTAACAAGAAAATGTCTTATTCCCGTGCAAAACAACACTCTTCAAATTTCGTCATTCAACCTGCCAAAACCAGAAATTTTCATTCAGTCAGTCGTCCGTGGCGATGTAATATTAAAAAAAGCCTGACAATGTGCAGATTCACGTGTTCAAAAATTTTGACCAAATTTTTACCAATCTAAGTTCAGGCAAAAATTCTACGATCCCACTTCCGTTTCTTAACAGCTGTACAAATGTTTCGAGAAGCTTTTACAGTTCTTGGGGGAAATAAAGAAAGTCCTGGGCTAAATTTGCACAATTTATAAGTCAGAATTAAAAGCAAATTTTGAATGAAACAAAATGAATTGCAATTTGTCAGAGATTTACATCTTTGCCCACTTTATTGGCAGCAACAAACTCTTTGTGTAGCAGAAATTATTTGATCAGAATTTGGACCGAAAAATTAAAAAAAATTTCTGCAACTATCTTTTTTAGTATATTGTTCCAAATAGTTAAAATTTCAGATAATTCAATTGTAGACAACTATTTGGAACTTTTGGATATACACGCAAATTACTACTTAGCTAAGTAAACACGTGGTATACACGCAAATTACTACTTAGCTAAGTAGTAATTTGCGTGTATACCCAAAAATCATAATTTGGACCAAGCTATGACTTAGAAGGTTGCCCATAACATTGTAAGGAGTCGCATTTTTTTGTTTTTTAATATAACATTAACCATTTGGACTATTTCAAAAATTTTTTTATCTGCCTAAAGAATTGTAAAATTAAAGTATTAGTGAATGGAACTTGACTTTGTTCATATGACCACCTTAAGCAGGTTTCTCTCGGTCGATTTCTTGAGCCCTATTTGGAACAAGTCGATAATATATTTTTGCCGGCTGCTACATTGCATTCAATATTTAATGTGATCTCTTCCAATGCCGTCAATTTGCTGGCATAAAGAAATGATTAGCGTAGTCCTACAAAAAATAGTCAAGCGGTGTTTTATCACACGATGGAGGCGCCAGTCGACAGGTTCACTTCTTGAGATATCTTTATACTTACTCATTGATAAATGAATTGCAAAATGTGCTTTATGGCTTCTGGGACCATCTTTCTCTCTGCCGCCAGTATACATGACTCAGGCTCAAGTCTAGGTTCGATTCCCGTCTGAACACCGCGAATTTTTCCTGGCACCACCCTTTTTCCAGCTGCTGATAAAACTAAAAGAGTAATAACTGTCCAAGAAAAAGCTTCTCAAACTTCGCCGTTTGGAGCCGGCAAAGAACTGCAGGTTAATTCTACTCTTGAGTAGACGTAGTAGTAGTAGAGTAGACGCAGTAGATCGCACAAAACGAGTAGTTGATGAGCAAGCTAGACCCTGGTCCCCTGTGAACTGTCGCACCATTAAACTACACATGGCTTAGAAACGCCGACCGCTCACAAGAACATTTTGGATCAAAATTTCGGATCACAATTTTGGATCATAATTTTGGATGAAAATTTTGGATCAAAATTTTGGATCATGATTTTGGATCAAAATTTCAGATCATAATTTTGGATCATAATTTTGAATCATAATTTTGGATTAAATATGCTTAAGCAAACGAGGTCAATAGGGTTCATCGCTAAGGACTCTTAACGATCAAACTTTGGATCAAAATTTTGGATTAAAACTTTGGACCCAAATTTTGGATCAAAATTTTGGATCAAAATTTTGGATCAATATTTTGGATCATAATTTTGGATTAAAACTGCTTAAGCAAACGAAGTCAACAGGGTTCATCGCTAAGGACTCTTGACGATCAAATTTTGGATCAAGAGTTTTGGATCAAAACCTTGGATCAAAATTTTGGATCAAAACTTTGGATCAACATTTTGGATTAAAATTGCTGAAGAAATTCATTTTGTGTCTTCTGCAGATTTTCGTTTAATAGCTTTTCTTTGCTTGAAATGTTTTGCGGCAATGCACTAAAAACCTCTTGGCTAGCAGGGTAGAGTATTGATCTCATTGTGGCCACTCAGCAGGGCTTTCGGGATAGGCAGAAGATTGAACTTAAGCAAAACCTTTCCGTTTCCTTACAACCAATTTATGATTGGCTGTCTTGATGATCAATTTCGATTTTAACTCGAAATTTGTGTTCTGTCTACGTCTTATATTCACGTCTTATGTCCGCTTCTCTTGTCCGCGTCTCTTGCCCGCGTCTTATGTCCGCGTGTTATGTCCGTGTCTTATGTCCGTGTCTCTTGCCCGCGTCTTATGTCCGCGTCTTATGTCCGCGTCTTATGTCCGCGTTTAATGTCCGCGTCTTATATCCACGTCTTTTGTCTGCGTCTCTTGCCAGCGTCTTATGGCCGCATCTTATGTACTCGTCTTATGTACTCGTCTTATATTTGCCCACATTTCATATTTTGGTTGACATAAGTTATCAAATGGAGTACCATGTAATAAAGCAGATTCTCAAGCAATAAGGATTCCCGACTTCCAACAAGTGCACCCTTTCAGTCGTTAATTCTATAGCCTGGTTATTGCTTCGCTCACAACAATGTGGACGGTGATCCGAAATATATGGGATCCGAAATTAATAAAAAATGAGAATGTTACAGGATAACAAACAAACAGCCCACATTGTTGACGAAATAATGTCAACGATGACACAAATGAAACCTTCATGAAGTGAGCGCTTGAACATGCTTCCTCTGCCCGTCACGTACTGATTCACTTATTCCTTAGAAGTGTTCCCTCAATCTGGCCACTGATGGTGAAATGGGTCAACAATTTAAAATATTCATTCAAACAGTGCCACCAAGCCACATCCTTAAAGCAGATGTCTCCTGCATTTGAGCCCCGAATGCCGAATGGCAGGTATTCAGGCACTTACTGTTCCACTGGCAACAGCAACGTGTGTGCACACGTAAGCGGGGGACGGCACAACTGCGTTCTGCATGTCTGCCTCGCATCACCTCCTCAAGCGCTTATCCAATATGCAGCACGTGGATGTGACGTTAGGGTCGTTGGGTTAACCTTCGAGCAAACAGCAAAACTGACGGGAGCACGGCGTTCCCGTATTCCGTGCGATGCACTGTTGGTCGTAGTTCGTTGTGTTCACGAGGAGCGTTTACTGAAAGCACTTCGCCATTGAAGATGGTTGGGTTGCCGGCGTCAAGGATATTCAAATTGGTTATGCACTTCGCAGTGGAAATTGCTCCCATGAGGATGATGCTAACGTGAGCAGTCAATTATGCCGAAGGGCCTGCGTAGGTCGATTCACAACTTCGAAGCGTTGTGTGTGGCAGGCATTTCATTATTTATTCAGCTACAATCGGGACAGCCGTTGATTGAAACTTTTGCTCATTTCTCAACTTGCGCTAAAATGCCTTTAACTTAACTTAAGCTGAGGATGGGAACCGGAACAATGACTACCATTTTTCTACCAACGCCAGATGTGAAAGTTGAAGATCTAGAGCTCTCCTTGAGTTCCACCTGTTTCCCACTGAAACAAAATCCCCAATGGCCCCGTTCTAGGTTGTTCATCAAACTGGAAACACCAAAAAAAAAATGGAGGGCACAGACGACAAACTCTCCCAAGGCGCCATGAAATTAACTGCTGTTTAAAACAATCCAACAGCTGACCCGATTTAATGTGAAAACAAGATTTTCTGCATGAATTATGCGACGAACCCCTGCAGCAGCATATGTATGTCGTGCTCCAGCCACAATGTTCGCATTTGTCATCTCAAGACATTGCTTCCCCTGCAGCACTGCCAAAAAGTCTGCAGCCATTTTTAACCGGGAAAACTTTTATCCCAGTTCGTCTGTTCTTGCAAACATGGCTACATAAATGCGATTAAATCTGAGCTATTGCTGGCCATATTTCAGCGAAGAACGATTTGTGTGTTTGTCTGTGAGGATGCGGAAAAGTTTTCTACAGAATGACATCGAAAGGGTTGTTACTTTGGATTTCCTTGCACTGTCTCACGGTCATCAATTTGGTGAAGAACTTTGTTCGGGATAAATTCATTGAACATGGTTGGATTAAGAGGGAATCTGTTTTATCGACAAGCATGAAGAGGAAATTAATTTCAATTGATTGGACCATGTTTCTTACAGATCCTCCATTTCCCCCTTTTTTGTCTTTCTGAAAGGAAGCAGAGAAAGATACTCGAATGAATACAATCTGTAAAACGCAAACGACCTCCATTCATTATTTGCACTCACTTTAAACGTGAACTTAAACAGACGATAAAAAAGTTCAAGGGAAGACTAGGACTATCGTAGACAGTATGAGAGACTGAAAACAAATGTATAAGGAATGTCCTGAATTTCACCTGGAAATGCAAAACAATAGATGGAAATAAGTGTGAAGGTACAAGTCATCAAGTTTCGAAACTGAGCCTTTCAGCTTTAGTGTTCATTGTGACGGACAAGGCCAAGTAGTATTTCCGTCGCTATACCTACAGCTTGTGATTGCCATGAAGAGACAGAATAATTTCTTCGACTACAGAGTGGGAAGTTTTTATTTTATATCGTGGACTGGTCTTCCTTCAGAATCCATTTTAAATGGGTCCACTTTTGCCAAGGAATACTAAGAAAGAACAATGTGTCTGTCAAGAGCTGTTTGACTTTCGTCTTTTAGACACGGTACTGAACTCCAAGTTCTCTCCACTTGCCAAATAAAAATTGCATACACTGCAAAACACACGAATAAAGTTTAATCGAGCAATCCTGTGCTTACTTGTGTAAAACAACATTTAAGGGCCAAAGTGCTTGACAAAATTAAGAGTAGTTAACATCTTGTGTCCGCGTGGCGTAGTGGGTAGACACTCACACGCAGAAGGTCTGGGTTCGTATCCCGGCTGAAAACCTCGAATTTTTCACGGAACCACCTCTTTTGAAGTGCTTACAACATTCTAAGAGTAATAACTGTCTAAGAAAGCTTCTCAAACGTCGCGTTCGGAGTCGGCAAAAAACTGTAGGTACCTTCTACTCGTGAGAGAACAGTAACGCGCACAACACGAGCAGTTGATGAGCCAGCTTGGTCCTGGTCCTCTGTATTATTATTATTATTCAACATCTTAAAGAACTGAGGCTTCAGCAATCAGATTTTGGCTTTCAAAAACTTAACTTGAATGTTCCCCTTGCTTAAACTACTTGTTTGTGTGCCAAACACCAAAAGTTCGAGTTTCATTTCAGGAACGAGTGACTCTCCTAGTTTATGAAAATGTTCTTTTCGTGTTGTTGGCCAAAACAAATCTACTACTTGTCTTCGAAAAAGCTATTGGAATATCGCAGTCTTTAATAAACTGTAGGTCCCCTCCACTTAAGGAAATTAATTTGCGCCGCACAACGCAAGTAACAGCAGATGACCTTTTGCCTCTTCTTGACTACAGCAGCAATCAATTCCTTTTCGATCCATTTTGCAAGGCTTGTTGACTGGATTGCTAGTCATCGCTAATTACTGCATCTTAAGGACATGTCGAGGTGACTAGTGAAAAAGTTGCTCTAAATAGATTACAACTCCTCTAGTTCAGCTTATACTGATGAAACTGCTGCGTTCGCTTTAAGTTAGCCGCCTTCAGATTTTTAATGGTCCATTGATTCCGTAAATAGGATACAAAGGTTGACCTGAACTTGGAGTTCTTTTGGAAAGAAGTACAATTATAAGAATCTGACAAGAATGGAATAAGCGACGTGTTAAAGAATATCTCTAAACTGAAAACCCGAAAAGCTTTGAAATCATTTTGCTGTTTAGTGAGATAGCACGGGTAATTTCTAAGTCGACGGTTCTGTCCTTTGCACATACATGTTTTTTGTTTTTTTTTTCGGAGGTTGGGATACACTGCAGTGGAGCACTCAGACTCAAATTCTGGTCCATTGTACTACAAGGCAGAAACCTGCATTTAATGTGTTCTCTTGGTTTTCCGAAGAAAGACCAGAAGGCGCTTCTGTGATAGAGAACTTAGGTTTTCAGTTCCCTCCACATCAGGGCCAAGTTGCCGCCACCTGACACCTGACACCTGACATTGACAGTGATGGACGTTGCACTTGGTCATCCTGCACCCCGTAGAGTCGCGCCATCTCTACTTATGCTGTTGGAAGGTTCAACCATCGACGGAGGCACTAACCAACAATACTGGTAGTCCCAAGGTGGGTTCGGATCCTATGAATGCCTCTTTCAAACCTTGCCTAACTAGTTCATCGTCAACCTCGTTCCCCATGATCGCGTGATGTCCCCGGGACCCAGACAAGTCTTAGCAAATTCAGTCTGACGACCAAATTAAGGGACGTCTTGCATTCTGGGACTATCATGGAAGTGATTAAGGAGTTGAGTGAGCCAATAAGCATAGCTTGTCTACTCAATTTCGAGTAGCCAATTCTTCGGACGGAAAGGGCTTTGTTTCATTGGTTTGGCCACGTGGAACGAATTTCTCCTTCAGCACTACTTTCGTGGCGTGCATCAGGTAGGCGACCTTTTTCGGCAGATTCAGGACGAGGTGGTTGGATCAAATTCATAAGTACGTCTGACTGCGCTTGGGAATAACTCCTGATGAGTTAGAGTCGATGGCGAAGGATCGAGCAGTCTTCTAGTGGAACATGAAGTATTAAAAAAGATGATGATAATGAATAACAGACAGCACGGGAGAGGGTTTACAGTTCTTCTCTTTATACTTCCTTGAGAGCCAAGTGGAAAAGCGG
The DNA here is from genome assembly GCA_955652365.1 of Eristalinus aeneus. NCBI lineage: Eukaryota > Metazoa > Arthropoda > Insecta > Diptera > Syrphidae > Eristalinus > Eristalinus aeneus. Next base: position 62,052,623 of record OY019134.1, on the reverse strand, counting down.
CATCGAACTTTGGGCAAAGTGTTCATTCGGTCTCTCAGACTTGGACTTGTGTGCTATGTTATTTGAGAGTTTCCCCGAGTGCAGATGTGCTTGAGCGTTGGAATGTAACCCTAAATGTGTAAGAAGTACCGCCAAATATTCGAAAAAAACTAAGCCTGGCTGCCGAAGGTTTTACTCAATCTAGACGTTTTCAATACCTTTTTTTTTGGAGAGGCGATTCATGGCATGATATTGGTCACTTGTGTGCTTCTGTTTATTGCGACTTCCGCTGTTAAATTTTCAACGGAGGCTGTAATCATCGTCTGACTAAATAAAGATCAACTTTACATTGTTGAAGAAGAGCTTAAGGTAAAAACATATCGATTGCAATTAACTTTTGAAAGTGTTTTTTTCTCCTAAACTCAGGACTGTCAAAGTCTTCGTCCATTACCGGCATAAATTTTTTCCGGTTGGTCAACTGACTCACACTTGCAGACACCAAAATAATGATTGTTAGAATTTTTCTCGTTTCTGGCTTAATTCACTATTGCAAGGTGTCAACAATCTTAAACTCCACAACCGCCCCTATTCTTACAAGTGCTACATCCCAGTACCATGACTTGCCACGTTTGTAGCAGTCCAGCAGAATAGTCCACTCAACAACTCATTTCATCGCATCCCCCCACTCCCACAAACTACACTATCTAAACCCAATTGCCTCAGTGGCAAGAAACTCGATATCATCGTCCAATTTACTCATCAATCCCATAGGGAGTACTCGGAACTAAATTGTTTCACTTCAAGTAAAAACTCTCTCAGGACGAAACGTCCCGAAGTGGCAGAAACGAAAATTGAAAAAAGAGAACTTAATTGGATACCCAACACCACCAACCCACGAAGCTCCAGTCCATTCGAATTCAATTCTCAGAAGTCAAACTGCGAAGCGTTGTGAAGTCTTCATTTTCATCTTCACATCACAGTCTAGGGACAGTTTGTGCTTGTCCACGTCCGGGCTGTCACTCCAGGAATCCAGTTGCTGTGTCATCTGAATGCAACTCTACTCTTGTTGACTTGACGGTGTACTTCTTTGAATGAGCATCTCCCACCACCCCCTCTGCGTCCACCTCAGGGGTCAGTTGCGATGAATATTAAAAACTCGTTTGCTTGGAGACTCGATGCTCATTATTCAAAATTCCGCAGGGAAACAGAACACAATCATTACCAAGAGGTTAGCGCGCACACAACGCCCAGCGGCAACCAAGCGACCACGCGATACCGAACTGCCAACAAAATTAATTCCATTCCAATTTATCACTTCGCAGCGTAATTTCTGCCAGGACATGGAGTCGCGACTTTTATCGCCCATAACCTCACTATTCTCTCTCTTCGCCATGTTTCCCAAAGTCTCGGAGGGAGGTCCACAGCAGAGAAGATAACAAATTCATGTGAATAGAAAGCAAATGTCGCAGCACTCCCTTTGTGCAACTTCTCACCTCCTAGACGCGCGTCATGAGCCGTGACATGCATATGAAGCGTGCTGCCAGACCATTTATCTTTCCTGCGGTCAGTAATAAATTGAGAAAATCCATCTGATTTGTGTTGTGGGAAGGAAGACGAGCGAGAACAAAAATTTTGCATAATACCCTAACACACATCCAACGCCTCTACACCTTGTCGAAGGAGGAGGAAGCCAAGTCGAGGCGCCCATAAGCGCTTCGCATTGCAACTAGTAGATTAAGCGAATTCAACAGAAACGACACGGCGGCGTGTTGTGGGTCACATCGGATGTCTTGTCTTTTTAAGCGCACCAATACCATGTACGGAGCCCCACATGCGTCTCGATGCACTTAAGAACAACTCCGACCACGACTAGCGATCGCACTTGTAAGCAACGTTATAAGCGATTCAAAGCGCACACTGTAATTAAAAAAATTAACTAAAAGCAAAACTAAATTAACTTTAAGGTCTAGTGAGAGAGCAAATTTTCAAAAAAGATAAAACACGTTTTTTGTAAAATATTGTACGTTGTTTCGGATTAATTTTGTACTTGAAAATATTTGAGAACCTTAGTTTGTAAGAGCATTAGTCATGAATTTAACAGTCCTTAAGATCAAATCTAACATTGTTAATTAATTAAATTTATATAGTATATATGGAGATTATTTAATTCACTAGTTTAAATATACATTTAAACGCTGCTGTAATACGAGTAAATTGATTAAGTTGTACTAGCGGGAGCCAACGGGAGACACAGTCGTATCCCACACAGGGGTACTGCGGAACGAATGTGTGTGTGTAATAAAAGCGAAACAAATAAAATATTATTTTTATATTAAACCGTTTAATAATAATAATAAAATTAAATTTTAAATATAATGTGAATGCAAAGGCTCTTTCTGATTTTTGAGGGTTGACTGAATGGCTGAATGGTAAGTTTTGAACTGGTCCGAGAGTAACAAAAGGATGCCCGACATTGGGGCCGCTTCTGTGTGGGTAAGAAAATTGCAATTGTCTAGGAATGGTATGACGGTAAGTCTTAGAGCAGAAAAATTATGCAAGACGTTTGAGAAGTTAACGCTGTTTTTGTGAGCATTGAAAAATTCTTTTGAAAATTAAACCAATTGAGGGTACAACGATTTCAGTCGCAGCTAAAGGACATGTTAAAAGTGAGAAGTTCCCTCCGTCATGTTCCGGAAATATTTCTTCTAAAATCTGTATAAACTTATTAGCCTCCAACTACTTAAACTTCTACGTCTACGGCAGAGTTGTAAGATCTAGCAATTTTATGTAATACAATCCCTGAAATCCCTGAAATCTTACAAAGACAGTGCAGTTAAGTGGATTGTCTATAAATTGGAAAAACTCTGTACGTTACTTGGGTATGAATCCTAACACAAAACTAACTTTTAATGATCACATTAGTAAAACAAAAAAAGGAGGTAGCAACAAAAACGTTATACCCATTGGTAAATAGGAAATCGTTACTTTCACTTGAAAATAAAATGATTAAGTGATTTTCCAGGCCATTATAATATATGGGTGTCAAGTATGTAACTGTTCGAAATGTAATATAAAAATATTGCAAGTATCTCAAAAAACACTTCTTAAAATGATGATAAATTTGCATTGGCATCACTCAACTAAAGATATATAGTAAAAAGCGAATGATTTCTGATAGGATGCAGAAACTGAAATTAAAATTCAAAGAACGTTGTAGTCTCCGCTTATTAATATTCTAAGTGATACTTAATTTGTATTGTTTATTCAATGTTACTCTTTGATGTTTACTCATTTGTTTATTTATTTATTTATGTATTTATTTCATTGTTTATTTATTTATTTATTTATTCATTTACTTGTTTATTTATCTATGTATTAATTAATTAATTTATTTATCAATTTATTTATTTATTTATTTATTTATTTATTTATTTTTTTATTTAATTATTTATGTTTTTTTATTAATTTATTTATTTATTTATTCATTTATTTATTTCTTTGTTTGGTTATTTATTTATTTGTTTATTTATTTATTTAATTATTTATTTGTTTATTTATTTATTTTTTTATTTATTTATTTATTTATTTATTTATTTATTTATTAATTTATTTATTAATTTATTAATTTATTAATTAATTTATTTATTTATTTATTTATATATATATAATATAATCAAATAAATAAATGTTTATTTATTTATTTTATTATTTATTATTTTACTGATTTATTTATTTATTAATTAGTTGATTAATTATTTCATTTATTTACTTGTTTATTTATTTATCTATTTATTTTTTTATTTGTTTATTTATTTATTTTATTATTAATTTATTTATTTGCTTATTAATTAATTAATTTATTTATTTATCTTTCTATTTATTTATTATTTAATTTACTTATGACGAAACTTCTAATTACTTAAATTCTATTGGTCTTTGTTTTTTTTCTTTTCACATTGGAGACTTTTTCTCGTATTTTCCTCCAAAGTATAATCAGTTTATTTTGAAAAACACCATATTTCATAATGACTTGTAAAATATTGTAAAAAATAGGTATTACAATATCATATCTCTAAACTCTCTAAACTTTAAAATGTGCGGTAAAAAAATCCCTTAAATCCTTTGTTGGAGGAGCCCATCCAATGCTGCTGAGGCAGGTATTGGAGAAGTTTGTATTAAAACTCTTTTTTATTAAAGACAGGAATTTGGCAGATGATTTCTGAAAATACATAAATAGCGAAATTGAGTTCTGTAGTAAACAAAAAAAAGGATTGCTTCCGAAAATGATCAAAGCTCCTGTACTGATTTATTTTCAGAAGCAATGTAACAATTTGAACAGTGCGGGTAAGTTTTATTTTTTTAATATAATTGGCGAGCACTAAAGGGATGGTTCATACCCTGCTGGATTACAATATAATTTATAATTTCGAGTAATCTTGTCGAACTTCACGAAACCCGCACTCCAGTTCGATATAAGAGCAATGGTCTTTAGATCATGAAAAGTGTCCCTTCACTTCATTAGAAAGTGAAAGACGGTCGGAGAAATTACAAAATGAAGGTTTCGTTCTGTAATTTTTTTTTTTTTTGTTTATAACTGGCGCAAACTAAAGGGATTGCTTATATCTTTAAATGCATGGAATTAAGTCACTCCGACCTTTCCAGTTGGCGAAATACTGCTTGACATCGAAAAACTTGTTCTTGAGGATGCCCGAACAAAGGTGGAAATGATGGCAGAGATTACCAAGCTTTTAATTGGCACCATTCACACCATTCTTCATGATCACCTTAACCTTTCAAAGGTCAGTGCAAGGTGGGTGCCACCAATGCTCACAGCGCCTCAGAAAAAAGTGAGAATCGCATGCTGTGCAGAGCTTTTGAAGATGTGTAATGAGAACGCGGACGGTGTTCTGGATCGAATTGTTACTGGAGACGATAGATGGGTTCACCACTATAACCCTGAAAACCAACAAGAGTCCATGCAGTGGCATAGAAAGGAACAGACCCCCCGAAGAAGTTCAAAGTCACCCCTTCTGCCGGGAAGCTCATGGCCCTGTGGCCATTTTTGGGAACTCAAAGGGAATCTTGCTCATTGAGTACAAAAAAAGGTGAAACCATCAACGCCACAGCCTACGCTCCCACTTTTCATAATTTGCGGGAGGAAATTAAAAAGACGAGAGACGGGGTAAACTCGTAGCGGGTGTGTTGCTTCTTCATGACAACGCTCCTGTTCACACGGTGCCAGTTTCCAAGGCTGCTACGCGAGATTTTGGTTTCGGAGAAATCCAACACCCATCCCATACTCCAGACCTTGCGCTAGTGATTGGTTGCCGGATTTGGAAAAATGTCTTCGTGGAAAAAGATTTTCGGATGATGAAGAACTCAATTCGGCAATAAATTGGTATTTTGCAGAAAAAGAGGAAATTTATTTTTTTGAGGGTTTAAAAAAGCTTATCTCAAGATATAACAAAGGGGAGATTGTATTGAAAAATAAAAACAATTTAAATTGAATTTGCGTTTTTCTTCATATCAATACCGAGAATATATTGAACGCCCTTGGTACATTAGGTGACTGAATGAAATTTCGCGTCACAGCAAGAAAAAAAATAGCACCCTGCATGGCAAACATATCCGGAGATAGTCTTGGACTGGTCGTGGTCGTGAAATTTCGCGTCTCAGCACGAGAAAAAAATAGCACCCTGCATGGCAAACATATCCGGAGACAGTCTTGGACTGGTCGTGGAGGAGGCGGCCTGCCTCTTCATATACTCTTAAACAGATGGTATACCCTGTGAAAAACAGCGTATGTCCGCCACCAGATTCCAACGAATCCGAGTATACCCCTGCTGTCGTTAATGCATTCCGTTGAAACTTCGTCATAACAATGGAGTCGAGGTATAATGCGGAGCATGCTTTGACGTTCGAGACCTGCAATCTTAAGCGAAGGCTACAAAATGAAACTTTGTAAAATTCAAAGATTTAATTCAAGTTAAATCCAACCACGAAATGGACAGACAACTCCTTGACAGAGCACTCAATGAGTCCCGGGACATATTGCGGGCGCCTTTAACTGAAGTTATTAGTTCAATATAAATTTTTCGGTAATAGGGCTATCTTTATGTCCCGGGACATATTAAGTCATGTGTTACTTCCTCTATTTCAACTATCCCAGAAATGTTATATTTATTTTCCCAGTCTAACCTAACTTGGCGAGAACTTCAACAACAGGCTGTCAAGATAGGAAAGGACATTTTCAGGAAAATGTAAATCCAGAAAAAAGCAATAATCTGAATTTGTTTCTCAGTACTTAACAGCACTGTGAACGTCCTTTGTTGGCGCAGAGTATAATAGAGTGGTAACTCCTACATTATGTATAGCCTTAAGCCCCATCTCTGTTTACTCCTGGCCTTACACCGCAAAGGAAACACTAAATCATTCCTAAAAAGTCCGCCTCAATCCATGGGCGGGCGCACATTACTGATTTTCTATGTTTTCCGAGAGCCCTTGTTCAGTTCGAGTTGTTTTCATTTCTTAACCAAACTTTCGGTTTCACAATCCTTCGAAATCAACAGACTTCGAAGCAACCAGTCACCCCGCCAGGCAAATCCTCTGTTTCTCAAAGATTTCGAATTCGGAGAAATGCGATAAGCACACACGACGTTTTGACCTTTGGAGGAGCCCTCCAGTTGCAGCTCTCTGTTTACCAGAACGCCCCAAAAGAATGGCCCCCATCCACCTCCGCTTACTTTGTTATTAATAACTGCTCATCGTAATCCTGCAGAGCGTGGGTCCCTCCGTTTAGGTGTATGTCGATTTCAGTCGTAAATCCATTACATTTTCTCTTTCCTCAGAATCCTTGTCGATTCGAAGGGATCTGAGTGCTTTCATAAATATTTCCATTTAACGCCTGAGGGCGCATCGAAGAATTCAATTGAATCGAGTCATGTGTGCACAATAGCTACCTGAACCTTTTTCGTGTGGCGACCTTGCGTGTGTAATGCGGCAGGACTTCTGCTCTTTCAGTTCTCTGGGTTTCCCGGCATGAATCTAAAACTGTGTTAAGCGGGGCACACCACCTCCGGGCTCTGGCAGACAATGCTTATTTTTGGAGACATCTTCCCCCGGGAGGTATAAGTGTCCTCATTGTTTCCCTTTGAAAGGATAACGCTCGTTGCCACAACGTCGACGATGGTCCTTGACCGATGATTGAAACTAAAGCATATCGACTGAATAAGACAGCAGAAAGTCATGTGCTTTTGTGTTATTTCAAGAAACCAGTGTGTTCACGTACAGAAGGGGAACACAGACTCCAGGCCGCAGGCTGGGTTTTGGCAGAGTGGAGCAGAAGTTGAAGCAGTAGGACGACGGCAGGGATATGAGCAGTTGAACAGTGAGATGTCTGGAAGCAAGCGGTTTGGGTATATCTCACGCTCCTTCTGCTACCGCCGGGAAGACAAGCTACATACGAACTCAGAGAGATGGTGCTCAGTAGTTCACAAATTGAAACATGCAAAGGAGCGACTATGACTTCCGGGCTTCTACGTTTAATGAATTTTAAAGTGAATTCATGTTTTATTGTTTACGAATGAAAGCGAAAAGTAATGACCATGGGAGTAGGATATAGGAGTTCCGTGCGGAAATTGAAGGTTTATGAATCAAGGAAATGCACATGAAAGAGTCCGAAGGGAAATGCTGCTTCCGGATATAAATCCAACTGCAGGCTCAATGACATAGACGAAATCAAGGACAAATATAATAACATTGATGTTGGGGATCTGGGAATATTTTCTGACCAAAGAGCTTACAAAAGCGGACCAATGCTTATCAAAAATTATACATTTACTCTCTCTGTAGTGGTCTAGCATCAATGCTTGTATTCGTATAAACGGGAATCGTCACCATCAGTAGCGAAAGGAAATAGGATACCTGGGTATGAGGACATCAAGCAAAGCAAAGAACCATGTGCATGGAATGCAACAAAATTTGTACATATGTGGAAAGGGAATGGGAGGGAATGGGAAAGAAACACATAAGGAGCATTAAGTGCGAATGGATTAGAAAAACGGAAAAGGAAGCAAAACGGGCGACAGAAAACAGAAGAAAGAAGATAGGAACAGAAACTACAAAGAACTGGGTAGGGAACTGGTAAAAGGGAATAAGGTGCCTGGGAATAAAAACATGTCCATTGTTGCGCGTGCTGTGTAACATGTGGCATCGTCTTATTGAAACCACATGTCATGCAAGTCAAGCTCTTGCACTTGACGTTGGATATCATCTCACGGTAGCGCTCACCATTCACAGTTACGTTACGATTCGCATCATCTTTGAAGAAGTACGGTCCAATGATGCCACCAGCCCATAAACCACACCAGACTATGACTTTTTTCTTGATGCTTTGATAGCTCTTGCAATGCTTCTGGCTGATATTCACTTCAAAATTGACAATCCTGCTTATTTACGTACCCATTGGCCCAAAAATGAGCTTCGTCCATTTTGGACCATCAAGGGGAAGGAGAGCGCGATGAACTTTCTTAACAGAGCATCCATTTTTATAATAAAATTCAATAATTTGCAAGCGTTGTTCGTTTGTAAGACGATTTACGGCTAAATTATACCAGGTATACTCGTAAGAAGTGAGCGTCAAGATACAAATGTCTCAATAGGGAACACTTGTTGTGAACGAGCCCTTTTTTTTCTGTTTGCTATGACATCTGTGAAAAATATTTAGTATACATCAAGTCATTGAACAGACAACATCATCTTTTTTCATCGTGTTAAAAATGTCGAATTTTGTAGCAGAAAGTGATTATTTGCGGAAAGCATTGATTTTTTGTTTTCATTTGAAGAAAAGTGCTGCAGAGTCGCATCGAATGCTTGTCGAGGCATATGGTGATCATGCACTATCAGAAGCAACATGCAAAAGATGGTTTCAACGGTTCAGAAATAACGATTTTGATGTGAGAAATGAAGAACGTGTAAGACCACCAAAAAAGTTTTTAGACGCCGAATTGCAATATCGGATGGAGATGACACTTTGAGTCAAAAGCAAATGGGAGCAATGTTAAATGTTGCACAGCAAACAATTTCTGACCGTTTAAGAGCTATGAGAAAGCTCCAAAAGTTTGAAAAATGGGTGCCACATGAATTGAATGAAAGACAGATTGATGAGATGAAAACCGAAAAAACACCTGTCAAATTTTGCCTCAAAAACACGAAAGAAAATCGGTTTTGCATCGGATTGTTACTGGCGATGAAAAGTGGATTAATTTCAAGAATCCTAAACGGAAAAAATTATGGGTCAATCTGGGACAACCATCAACAACTGCAAAACAAGATCGATTCGGCAAGAAGACAGTGCTGTCTGTTTGGTGGGACCAGAGAGGTGTGCTGTACCACGAGCTCCCAAAACCTGGTGAAACCGTGAATACTGATCGCTACCGACAACAAATGATCAATTTGAACCATGCATTGATCGAGAAACGACCAGAATGGGCCAGAAGACACAGCAAAGTAAGTTTGCTCCAAGACAATGCACCTGCACATAAAGCAAAACCGGTTCAGGATACAATCAAAACACTTAGCTGAGAGCAGCTACCCCACCCGCCGTATTCATCAGACCTGCCTCCTTCCGACTACCATTTGCTTTCATCGATGGGACACGCATTGGCTGAGCAGCACTTTGATTCCTACGAGGAGGTCGAAAATTGGATCCCTGATTAGTTTGCTTTAAAAGACGAACAATTTTATTGGCGTGGTATTCACAAATTGCCAGAAAGGTGGTCAAAATGTGTAGAAAACAATGAACAATACTTTGAATAAAATGTTTCTACTTTCCCATTAATAATGAGTGTTTTATTTGCTCATTTCATACCGGTATACCTGGTAGACCAAACTGAAGATGTTTTACAGTGAAACAAAACACGACACGTGCGTCAGCTGTTTAAGCCAGTGTTGCCAAAAAGATAATAGCTTAAAAATCAACCTTTATTTCTGTACACACACCATTCCATTGAAGTAGGTAATCGCTTCCAATATCAGCCATAACATTCAAGTGGTGCCATCTTTTGAAAACGAACCGAAGTTATTTGTACCCCAAAGGTGTGTTGAAGCAAACTCCTTATTCTGCTCCGTTGTTTTACCAAAATTATTAAATAAATTCATGACGATCGACTTGACAAATTCAAACTACACAAATTTCAGTTCTTTTTAGTAAATTTATGAAATAAAGTAAAATTTAGTATTTCCACAGACCATAGAAGCCTGCGCCATTGTGCCCGTTGTTACTCTTTTATCATACCTTGAATACAATTCATTACCGACCCTGAAGGGGGAATTTAAAGAGACGTTACACAGGAAGTGCGAGTGATACCCTAGAATCTAGCAACTAAGAGTCCGCTACAGGTCCCAAGACTACACAATTTTAACAATAGTTTGACTTTCACTGTAATAAAAATGTTCATTGACCACTATTGTCGCTACCTGTTGTCCTTATAGGTCTTAGACATCGGCCCACAACATCTTAAAATACCTGCTTGTCAAGGTTGAAATTCAAACTTTTTTATGTTGGAAGGTGGGGCAGCATTCCACAGGAACGTTTTGGTTCGAAAACTTGTCCATTGTGCTACCAGACTGTAGCCCTAATTTGAATGCCTTTCTTGATCTTCAAAAGAAATATAAACACGAGCTCCTCTTTCTACCAATAAGGGTTTCCGCTCAAATATCAGCACCGAACAGCCGCCGCCTAATTCGATCAGTTGCGGGACATTGACATATCTGCAGTAAACCACCAATTGCAGCGTGCATGCCTACACTTTATAAGTTCTACCAAGAGTCAAACCGAAATGCATCCCCGCACAAGCTCAAATCAAACGTTTGCTTGATGGGAAAAATTGGCCAAAGTGCAATCAACTGTATCGTGCTTCCCCACAAACAATTCGCCAAAGTAATGACTCCACATAAGCTCACTCATCTCGCATTCCATGACGCATTCAACCCGAACCTCTATCCAATCAAATGAGATCACGAGGAATTCAAAAATACGCCGAGGTCTTAATTAATCCACTGCAGTTTTGCAGGCGGCATTTTGTGATACCCGCCACCGTCGGCAACCAACGGCCATCGATTCAAATTACCCGTCATAATTAATCATTTGCGAAGGTAAAATTTTTCACAAAAGTCAGCTGTTGGTATATCCTGTTCTGTGCCCATGAATTACGTTTGCATGTCGTGTGAGTTAATCGGATGCACTATTCACTCGGCTGCCGTGCGCTTCCAATTAGTGGCGTTTCTGCTTGCCGCCGGAACCGTGCATTATGCTAATCCACAGTTCATGCGCCAAAGGCCCGCCCATTAGTCCTGCCCACACCCTCGCACACACTAGTTGAAACAAATTAAGAGCCAAGAGGATGGCATTCGGTTGGAGTTTGTTACGAATGAATTTCCGCCCGTTCACTGGTGCTTTCAATTCGAATAAATTCCCGATGCAAATGTTTGTGAATTCCAAAGAGCGACAACGGAAAGACACCTGCTCCCTCCCAGTTAAACTTCTACTCCTTTCTTGTCAGGGCCACGGTTGCAGCCGAAGCCCCTTTCAAAGAAATTGCAGCCGTGCCTGCCTCCGTTAGCTCCTCGAGTGGAGGTGTCTGTGATCCTGATTTATGGCAGCGCTAGTGCATACCCGCAGCAATAGGCTGTGTGCATAGCAAAGCCATTTCTTGCAGATCCACAGTAGGGCAGCGATGCACGGGCGTTGGTAAATCATCCCTCGTGCGCTTATTCAATGGTTGGGTAACGGACTGACAACGATGCTGTGCTCGGCTGACAGGATACTCAATTTATTCTTCTTGGAGTAGGGGCCAGTTCATTAAGATGGTGGCTTAAAGAGACTAACCGTTGGGGGATGTTTATAGGTATCCCATTTCCGTCTTCACGACGCCGTCGGAAAAGTGATTATGAGTCAAGCTCTTTAATACGAAGAAGAGTGGTATGAGCTATGGGGTTCAATTTTCTGGAATGCGGTGAAGGAGCTGGTAATTGAAATTAAATTGAAATTTCTCAGTCTCAGTCTCAGTCTCAGTCTCAGTCTCAGTCTCAGTCTCAGTCTCAGTCTCAGTCTCAGTCTCAGTCTCAGTCTCAGTCTCAGTCTCAGTCTCAGTCTCAGTCTCAGTCTCAGTCTCAGTCTCAGTCTCAGTCTCAGTCTCAGTCTCAGTCTCAGTCTCAGTCTCAGTCTCAGTCTCAGTCTCAGTCTCAGTCTCAGTCTCAGTCTCAGTCTCAGTCTCAGTCTCAGTCTCAGTCTCAGTCTCAGTCTCAGTCTCAGTCTCAGTCTCAGTCTCAGTCTCAGTCTCAGTCTCAGTCTCAGTCTCAGTCTCAGTCTCAGTCTCAGTCTCAGTCTCAGTCTCAGTCTCAGTCTCAGTCTCAGTCTCAGTCTCAGTCTCAGTCTCAGTCTCAGTCTCAGTCTCAGTCTCAGTCTCAGTCTCAGTCTCAGTCTCAGTCTCAGTCTCAGTCTCAGTCTCAGTCTCAGTCTCAGTCTCAGTCTCAGTCTCAGTCTCAGTCTCAGTCTCAGTCTCAGTCTCAGTCTCAGTCTCAGTCTCAGTCTCAGTCTCAGTCTCAGTCTCAGTCTCAGTCTCAGTCTCAGTCTCAGTCTCAGTCTCAGTCTCAGTCTCAGTCTCAGTCTCAGTCTCAGTCTCAGTCTCAGTCTCAGTCTCAGTCTCAGTCTCAGTCTCAGTCTCAGTCTCAGTCTCAGTCTCAGTCTCAGTCTCAGTCTCAGTCTCAGTCTCAGTCTCAGTCTCAGTCTCAGTCTCAGTCTCAGTCTCAGTCTCAGTCTCAGTCTCAGTCTCAGTCTCAGTCTCAGTCTCAGTCTCAGTCTCAGTCTCAGTCTCAGTCTCAGTCTCAGTCTCAGTCTCAGTCTCAGTCTCAGTCTCAGTCTCAGTCTCAGTCTCAGTCTCAGTCTCAGTCTCAGTCTCAGTCTCAGTCTCAGTCTCAGTCTCAGTCTCAGTCTCAGTCTCAGTCTCAGTCTCAGTCTCAGTCTCAGTCTCAGTCTCAGTCTCAGTCTCAGTCTCAGTCTCAGTCTCAGTCTCAGTCTCAGTCTCAGTCTCAGTCTCAGTCTCAGTCTCAGTCTCAGTCTCAGTCTCAGTCTCAGTCTCAGTCTCAGTCTCAGTCTCAGTCTCAGTCTCAGTCTCAGTCTCAGTCTCAGTCTCAGTCTCAGTCTCAGTCTCAGTCTCAGTCTCAGTCTCAGTCTCAGTCTCAGTCTCAGTCTCAGTCTCAGTCTCAGTCTCAGTCTCAGTCTCAGTCTCAGTCTCAGTCTCAGTCTCAGTCTCAGTCTCAGTCTCAGTCTCAGTCTCAGTCTCAGTCTCAGTCTCAGTCTCAGTCTCAGTCTCAGTCTCAGTCTCAGTCTCAGTCTCAGTCTCAGTCTCAGTCTCAGTCTCAGTGACGTACCCTTTGTCAATCAAAAAGATCAAATCCTTGAACCCTTCACCTCCTCTTCACGGTCTAGTTCTCACCGTAGACTGCCGTATCATTTTCTGCAGTATCATTCCCTCCCCTCCTCCGACGACGAGACTGTTTGCCTTCCGCTTAACATTACACGCGCACATCACGTGATGTCATTTAGCCATTTCACGACTTTCACCAGCCTACCCAGCCCGGGCTTCCTTACAAAACCATGACCCATTTATATTCACATCCCGCGCCCACCGCCACTGGAGGACCGGTGCCACGAAACCATCTTTAATTTGCTCGTACATCAACGGGAAATCCTCTTTTGATAAATGCTCGCTGGCCACACCGCAAATGGTCACCCTTTGTCCTACAAGATGGGCAGTTTGCCAATAAATGGATTAACAAGGGTAAACACCTTTGGGTGCCGTCAAAAAGCCCCCTAATAGCAGTCCCGAGCAGTAAATGAAGTTTCCCAAGTCCATTCGGTGGTTTTTCTTCAGGATTTATTTGCCAACCCAACCTTTACCCTGTTCCTTTTCTTCCGTACGTCACTCGGCTGTTTTCTCTTCTCGTCGAGGCAACGTGCGGGATGTGATGAGTTATTGATTACATAACAAATACAATTTTTCAAGGATTCAATGAGCCTTGAAACAACCACCCGGCTGCAAATACTACTTCTTTCCAAAGTGATTTCTTCTTGATTAGTATTCGATTCATATGTTGTTGGCGGTGATTCCCCGGGGAGTGTGCGCTCGCTTCCGATTGAACAGTAGATGTGCGGTTAGGGAGGGGACCTTGTGTCACTGAGCCGCGAACACGCCGCGTACTTTGCAAGGACGTAGTACGAGTGGCAGCACCCCTCAAGCACAGTTAACTGGCAGCGCGGGGGCATTGATTAATTAGCGAACGTGTCTGCGTGTTATATTCTTCCGTGTGCAGTGGAACGATCACGGCAGTGTAGCATTGGAGCTGACTTAACGAGTGTTCAACCACTCAAAGCAGTGATCTTTCTACTTCGCTGCGCTGGGAGGCCAAACATAGTCAAGCGAGTTGACATTTGGAAAATGCACACACGAGTAAATTAACTGCCAGCTAATATTCGACACACAGCGGCGCTACCTTCACGGGGGGACAAACAAGGTGGCAGGCCGACATCAAAGTTGAAAATGTCGCGAAAGCTGAAATTGCTTTAACTCCTGCGGGGGCGACGACACTCGTGTGAACTTTTGACAGAGTGGCGGCAGCAACCGACCCATTGTGTTCAAGCAGACGAAGCTTGAGACTGATTCTCCGAATGGTTGCCATATGTGTAGTTATGGGTGTTTAACACGAAACGGATATGAGGTCTGAGAGCTTTTCCACACGCTGTGTTATGGTTGCTTTGTTTATGACTTTTTAATGTTTTCCATGAATTCCCTCTCGTTGCCACTTATTCCAATCTGTCGTGCTGTCGGCTTTGAAGAGGAATCTACTTATTAGCGGAGTTTACTCGAAGGCATGAATTTGTCATGTCTCAGTATAAATAATGTCACAGCGTTACTATGAGGGTCTTCTTGCTAAAATTTGTATCCAGTGGGGGCTGTTTATAGACTCAAATTTCAGGAAAGTTGTGAATGAATTTTTTGATGATATCCCCAGGTGCGAGGGCGTGTGCTGGTCACCAACGAAGCACTCGGAACATTAAACAAGAAGGAACCACGAATGAAGTTAAGGCTCTCCATCAAGCTTTCATCTTGCTTTCCGTCATGTCTCTTGGTACAAAAAGTGCCTGGCTCTGATTTTGCTTCACAAAAGATGAAGCAACCGTTCTAATTAAAGTGAGTTTTTCGCACACACTCCAGGCACCCAATTGTGTTTCCTTTGACTTAAGATTTCCTCAAAGGAATGCCATGGAACACATCCTGCACAGAGGAAGCGACACTGACTAGGCAACTCATAGACTTTCAGACCCCCGCGAAATCTCGCCATAAGGCCTTTACCATCTTACCACACTCAAAGACGCATTATCGCATGATCCACAGAATCCACAGATTACCAACTTCCGTGATATGTGTACCAGCTGCCGGCAGCGAAGATGCGAGCAAAACACAAGGCTTCTGGCTTTTCCATAATTAATGCCCCACTCCCAACATCAGGGCCCTTCACCACGACACAAAGCCCAAATACAGCTACATCCCTGTTATCCGAAAAAAGGAAAGCTGAAAATTACCATAACAATGGGTCGCCCCACAGCACCCCACAACCAAAAACCTCAAACAGAAGCCAGTCAATCAATATGCACACCCCCCGCAAGGCCAGATTAACAGTAAGACACACACATGAAGCAGATTCGTTTTGAATTGCACTTCAGATTGTATTCAAGTGCATCCACCACCACCTACAGAAGTTTCTGCCAACCGGGATTGATATGTGAATCCTCATGGCACTGCCGCACATACCCCCGTGCAGAGGAGCTAATCTCTCTCTCTCTCTCTCTCTCTCTCTCTCTCTGCGCGCTCCCCCTCATCCTTGCATGCAGTGTAACCGACCGAAAAAGTCAGACCTTCAACATCCTAGTCGCAGTCCTTATCATTTCGCAAGAGGAAAGCACATCTGCCACACACAAGCACCCCGCCGTCATCGCCGGCGCGGCGGCCGTCACCACGCCATTCGAACCGTGCTGCGGAAAGGTTAAATCGAATGAAAATTACTGCTCCAGCGAACCGTTCTGCTGGCGAACGGGATACAGCACTCATTGTGAAGATCTTGAAAAGTCCTTGAATGTGCACTTCGTGCTCACAACACACCAACTGAGTTCAGAGTCACGGGCTTAGGGTCGCTTTAAGAACTCCGCTGTGCTGGATTAAGGGGGATGCATGCAAATTAATTGCACCCAGCCAATTTTGCGGCTCAAGGATGCATGTGCACCTCGTGTTGGGAAACAGACAAGAACATGCCATCGGGAAAGGGGGCGCCCTTGATCTTGAAATAAATTTGCCCTTAATCGTTATCCCGGTTCATTTGCAATGTGCAGTGTAGCAAAATGTTAGCCCCTCTGGTGAAGGAGATCTGTAAGTGCAGGTCCACAAAATGAAAAACGCCATCTGATATTCGCTTTAACGCTTTATGCTAAGGCAAAGCACTCCACTCATGACAGATTCTCTTTGACATGGTAGTTGCTGAAATTCGACAAGAGCACTGCAGGCAGATGCACTTTTCTTAACACAGTTTGGACCTCATGTGGAAAAACTGTCTAATAGTGGGAAGGACACTCGGAACGAAGTTCGCTTTGATTGGAACAGATGCACTTGTCTACTTGTGACTTGAGAGTTTTGATTTTATAATCCCTTCTGGGTCTCTTGCCTATAGCGAACTATTGCGAGTAACAAATATCTTTGCGTTTACATCAAGTCAACAACAGACAACATCATATTTCTTCATCGTGTCGAATTTTGTACCAGAAAGTGATGATTTGCGGAAAGCATTAATTTTTTGTTTTCATTTGAAGAAAAGTGCTGCAGAGTCGCATCGAATGCTTGTCGAGGCATATGGTGATCATGCTCTATCAGAAGCAGCATGCAAAAGATGGTTTCAACGGTTCAGAAATATCGATTTTGATGTGAGAAATGAAGAACGTGGAAGACCACCAAAAAAGTTTTAAGACGCCGAATTGCAGTATCGGATGGAGATGACACTTTGAGTCAAAAGCAAATGGCAGTAATGTTAAATGTTGCACAACAAACAATTTCTGACCGTTTAGAAGCTATGGGAAAGATCCAAAAGTGTGGAAAAGGGGTGCCACATGAATTGAATGAAAGACATGGAAAACCGAAAAAACGCTTGTGAAATTTTGCTTCAAAGACACGAAAGAAAATCGGTTTTGCATCGGATTGTTACTGGCGATAAAAAATTTGGTTTATTGTAAGAATTCTAAACTAAAAAAGTCATGGGTTAATCTGGGACAAGCATCAACATCGACTGCAAAACCAGATCGATTCGGCAAGAAGACCATGCTGTGTGTTTGGTGGGACCAGAATGGTGTTCTGTACCACGAACTCCTAAAACCTGGTGAAGCTATTAATACTGATCGCTACCGACAACAGGTGATCAATTTGAACCATGCATTGATCGAGAAACGACCAGAATGGGGCGGGAGACACGGCAAGGTGATTTAGCTCTATGACAATGCACCTTCACACAAAGGTTCAGGATACAATCAAAACACTTGGCTGGGAGCAGCTACCCCACCCGCCGTATTCACCAGACTTGGCTCCTTCCGACTACTATTTGTTTTCATCAATGGGACACGCATTGGCTGAGCAGCACTTTGATTCCTACGTGGAGGTCGAAAATTGGGTGTCTAATTGGTTTGCTTTAAAAGACGAACAATTTTATTGGCGTGGTATTCTCATATTCCCGGAAAGGTGGTCAAAATGTGTGGAAAACAATGGCCAATACTTTAAATAACATGTTTTAACTTTCCCATTAATAATTAGTGTTTATTTTCAAAAAATAAATAATTTCATACCGGTTTACCTGGTATAATAAGAGTCGTCTCTGGCGTTGGTCCAATCATTGAGACATTTTTCGATTTTTTCACAACTTCCTTCAAAATTTGTTTAATAAAAATTGTTGGCGCTACAGTCCAAAGGGGGACCAGGACCTAGCTTGCTCATCAACTGTTCGTGTTGTGCGCACTACTGTTCTTTCACGAGTAGAAGGGACCTACAGTTTTTTGCCGACTCCGAACGGCGAAGTTTGAGAAGCTTTCTTAGACAATTAATACTCTTTGAGTGTTGTCAGCAACTCGAAAGAGGTGGTGCCGTGAAAAATTCGAAAAATTGGTGTTGAGCTGGGAATCGAACCTACACTCTTTGGCGCGTGAGCGTCGCAATCTACCCACTACGCCACGGCGACCACCCAAAATTTGTTAACATCTTTAAAAAAGGCCAGTAGTTGGTAAGAGCAAGGTATGAAGCATACGGCGAATAGAGTAAGACTTTCAATTTCTGCGTTTCTAGCTAGCCTGCTACAGGTACATGGTCATAGGGCCCAGTGTTGCAAAATCATCTTGTCACTTTGGCCGGAAGGCAACCGATAAGCCTAAAGAAGTCAGGAAAGCAGCCGTTCGTTCTGAAACATGGCCTGGTGGACAACTGGGCGGGTTTTGTCGTTATGGGACCGAATGCGAGCTTGGGTAAAATTTGTGAATTGAAAGTGAAACTCACGTGTGTGCGAACTAAGAGGCATAATTGTGCAAATTGACAACAGTCGTACGTATGACATGCTACCAAGGTGGCCAAGCAGTAAACGAATCGCGCCGACTTTTGGAAAATAATTTGCAAGCGTTTATACCCGCAGTGGAGTGAGATTTAATGGCGTGTGTTGCGGCTGTGAACTTAGATCGACGAGAATTCGATTGGAGAATGTGCGCGGAAGTGCTGACATAAAAGATTTTCTCAAGCATTTGAGTTGAAGTTAGTCAAAAATTTCGACTAAAGCCCTCTCTCGATGGACGAAGCTCGCTTTATATAACAGCTTGATCATCCCCGTCCTACTATATGGCGCAGAATCTTGGACGTTAGCAAAGGCGGATGAGGAAGCCCTTAGTCTCTTCGAGAGAAAAGTTTTGCGTACGATTTTTGGTCCTGTTTGCGTTGATGGCATCTGGATTAGAAGATTTAATGACGAAGTCTATGGGCTGTACAGTGACATGCGCCTTGTCAAGCGTCTACGTATGCAGCGCTTAAGATGGCTAGGCCCTTAAGAGAGTATGGACACCACTGCTCCAACCCGAAAAGTCCTTAAATCCATGCCGTTGGACGCAACAGAGGACGACCTAAAATAAAGTGGAGCACATAAGTGGAGGAGGACCTCAACCAACTTGGAGTATGTAATTGGAGACAGCAGCAGATCGTGCTGACTGCAGAAGCATGTTGGTTGAGGCCCAGGTCCACCCCGGACTGTAGCGCCACAAGAAGAATAAGAAGAAGAATGCAACTCACAGTATACCAGACTTGTCGTCATATGCAGAGCATTACCGTTTACCGCTTTTGGGGTCGATATAGACGATGTTGAACCAAGTTTTGTATTGTATTTTTTCTTCTTGGGGTTATCCACTTTTCATCTCCAGTTACTATCTGGTGCAAAAGTAACTTTCTTAGTTGTTATTCAAGAAACAGTTCCGAGGCGAAAAATTGCCTTTCTCGGTTTACTACGAAACTCAATTTCCTTCCTTTGGAATAAATCACAAGTTCTCTAACCGAGCCTGAGATTGCTGGTCGCTTCCAACGTTTCCGCAAGTTTACTTCGCGTCTAGCACGGATCTTGATTCATTTAAGTCTCCAATGTCTCATCTTCCAAGTTTTTGGTCTGATTAAGATCCCTATTGCGTTTGAGGCTAAAATAACCACTTTTCAAGACTTAATACCACTCTCTGTATGATTTATCGGTCGTTGCAGATTTCTCGTAAGCTTTTCCAAGCATTCGATGTGCTTCCCCCATTAAAAAGGGAAATCAAAACTTCCCGCAATTCCTGTTTATGCTCGATATATCGCGACACTTTTGAAAGAGACTAAAACAATGTTGTTGCCTAAAAAATACTCTGATGCTGGTGATGTAACACCTTTCCAATGAAGCAGGAAATCCCTTCCAAGGTGATCTACAACCTGCAAGTGGCGCCTTTTTTGGAAACGGACCGATTCAATTTGCACAGCCAATATATCGTAGTCAGCATTGGAGTATAATACTCCAATCAGCGTGCCACCCGTTTATCGATTCCGGCTGCCTTTGTTAATTCTGTATGTTGGCAACTCTATCTACTGTCGAATTTGTCTTATGTCATCATTGGCAATTTCTTCAACTTCATCTATTCTGCTTGCAGTCCTGTCCCTGGTAACTTTCTTTTGTTGCATTTCTTTCTCCCTGTTCTAGCGTTGTCTTTCATCAGAGCAGAACCTTATAAAGCGGGACCAGAGGCAAGGAAGTTATTTGAAATGCCTGCTGATGTCCACCATCGTCGGCACAAACAGCAGCGTCTCCAAAGGAGTTATGCGGCCCTATCGCAGAAACTCCACAACATCGCTGACGTCTATCTGCGAACATTCGGGACTAACAGCACCTTTTGCGCACCATAACCATGGCAAAATTAATGAGAATCGGTCCAAAATGCGAGTAAAAGGAAGTCCGTGTAAGGATATCAATAAGCTTTTCTTTCTCCGCAGCAGAAATGATATACAAAGCGCGCTGCTCTTACATCCCCATGGTTTTTATCTTCTGTTTATTTTGTCAACTTTTATCGTTTGTCAATTTTCTGTCAGTTTTTATCTTCTGGTATTTCTGCTTTCTGCCACCTCTGCATTCTGTTTCCTCTGTCTTCTGTCACGTCTGCTTCCCGTTTCCTCTGCCGCGTGTGTCCTGTGCTTTCTGTCTCCTTTGTCTTTTGTCTCCTCTCCCTTCTGACTCCCTTGCCTTCTGTATCTTCTGCCATGTCTCCACTACCTCCTGTATCCTCTGCCTTCTGTCCTCGATTTGTTCTTCCATCTCTGCCTCCACTGCAATCTGTCTACCCTTCCTTCTGTCCTCTGCCTTCTGTCTCCTCTGTCTTTTATCTTCTCTTCCCTCCGCACCTTCTTTTCCTCTGTCCTCTGTTTCCTCTGTCTTCTGACTCCTCTGTCTTCTGTCTGCTGTGCCTTCTGTCACCTCTGCCTTCCGTTTCCTCTGCCGCGTGCCTCCTCTGCTTTCTGTCTCCTCTCCCTTCTTCCACGTCTGCTTTCTGTTACCTCTACCTTCTGTCTCCTCTGTCTTTCATCTTCTCTTCCCTCCGCACCTTCTTTTCCTCTGTCCTCTGTTTCCTCTGTCTTCTGACTCCTCTGTCTTCTGTCTGATGTGCCTTCTGTCACCTCTGCCTTCCGTTTCCTCTGCCGCGTGCCTCCTCTGCTTTCTGTCTCCTCTCCCTTCTGCGCCTTCGGCCTTCTGTTTCCTCTGCCTTCTGCATCCCTTGCCTTCTGTATCCTCTGCCATGTCTCCACTACCTTCTGTATCCTCTGCCTTCTGCCTCCTCTGCCTTCTGTCTCCTCTGTCTTCTGTCACCTCTGCCTTCCGTTTCCTCTGACGCTTGGCGCCACTGCCTTCTATCTCCTCCGCCTCCTGTCTCCTCTGCCTCCTGCCTCCTCCACCTTCTGTCTCAACCGCGTTCTGTCTTCTCTGCCTTCTGTTTCCCCCGCCTTTTGTAAATTCTTTGTTTTGGTCTTCTGTCAACGCAAGGGCGTCTTCGTCGGTTCTCTCTTCTAAACGTTCTGTTTATATCTCCATACTCGTTCATCTGAACAGTCCCTAAATTTCCAGCAATCTTGTTACTGTTCCCAGTCTCTCCTGCCAATTGTTCTCCTCTGCACCAGTCCTTTCATGTAACCGCAAAACTTTTGCTCCTCACTTCTAACATTCACTTTTCCCTTGTGGGCATTCGCCCTTCCAAACTAGAACTTTGCATTTCTCGAAAAGACGTCCTGCATGTGAAACCTCAACGCTTTCCACGTGTGCAACTTCAACTGCTTCCGAGGCCCCGAAGAATTATGAATGCGACGACATTCAAAAGTGTTGTTCTTTGTTGTTTCTCTCGAATAACCAGAATGCCACGCTCCACGTTACAGGACAAATCGGTGTTAATTCCAGCTGTGATGCGCTGTGCAACTGACGAAGACTAAGGGAATAGGGAAATATTTCCAAGTGTGTACACATTGCCTTTTTGGGCTTTGTCCGAAAATTCCTGCCCACACCCGCACATTCAGGACTGCACTCCCCAAAGAGCAGAATACTATTTTGGGCAGAACATCTGGAGGGCTGGTGTTCAAAGACAAATCCTTATCTCGGCGCCTCTGGGAGGGTGCTCTGTCGCCAGGGCCCATTAGGGACATCTGATTCAATATGTTGCTAACTTCCTTCATAACCTGGTTACGTACGACCGGATGATTCAGAGCTAAGTCCTCGTGACGTCCACGCGTCCCATGATAAACGCCCACGCAGCCTGCCCTGCTTCTGTCGGCAGCATTCCGTATCCTGGAACGAGCAAGGGAAAGGAAATCGTGAAAGGATTTCGTTTTATCATCCACTCACGTACTCTGCTGACTTATGACTGTCGTTGTGTTTATTTTCAGTGCGCAGGGAATATTCGTTTATCACTTCATCCCCTCCTGCCAGTGATCGTAAAAACAGAGCCAAAGTGATTATTACCGTGGGATTACTAAAATTTCTGCGCACGCCCTTCCATCCGCCCGCATTGACGGTGACGGGCGACGTCGCCCAGGCTTACATTGTTTACAGAAAGGGGAGACAGCATCTTGCAGCCGGAAGGGGTGGCCCCGGGGACGCCCATACCATCCCTGCAATTAACCGTGGCATTCCTAAGCGCTACAACTCTTTGGAATTTTATGACATTGCGCCATCATCACCGTTGTTGATGTCGCTGCCGTTGTTGGCGTTGTGTTTGATGTTCTTATAACGAGTATGGTCTGGTTAATTGTCAGGGATAACATTAACGAGGGTTGTGAAAATTTGAATCGTGTTTGATTTAGTCGGCGCTCCGTTGATTAACATAGCCGGGGTGCGACGCGTCGCCGTGCGTGCGACTTCGCCGAACCGCCCTCACAGTTCTGGGTGTCGGATATCTGGTGAGGATGATTCAGTTAAAGAATTTATTACAGCTGCAGCCTCCAGGAGGAGGGGGCAAGTGAGCGTAGTCGTATATTTGGATTAAATGTCTGTAAGGCTCATCACGGGGAGAGTTCATTAATTATCTGATTACAGCAAACGGTGGCGGAGATGTTGCGACTAAGCTTGTGAGGCTTTTGATTTGGTGTCGCATGGGAGCTGGCTGCCTTTGATTGGAAGAGAGTAAGCGTGATGTACCACCAGGGATTACAGGACTCACATCAGCTTAAATATCATCAGTTCCAAGGAGGAACACTCGGATGAAAGCGAAACGGAACATAACACTAGATTCATCGTGAGCGGCTGACGAATGGAGAAGGGTTGGTGGTGAATTGGTGAAATGTAATGCCGTAGGGTATTGGAGTAGAAAACAATCACAGACCTGACTGTATTCAGTGGTAGTAAGGGGCCCCTTTACGAGAGGCGTTCAATACATTCTATAGTATCGGGTTCACGCTGTAGTTGTACGAAGGTTACCTTTTATATTTCGTGATTGGGCAACCCTATTGTTGCAATCTGGCAACTGTCAGCTCTATCGTAAAGTTTGACATTTTTGAGGTTATACGCACTCAGAACGTTTTGCCATAGGAGCGCTATTTGTGTTGTTTACAGTAACTTTAAAGATTCATCTCCCCCAAAAAATGGAATTAAATCGGGAATCTTTCGTGCGATTATTTTTTGCAACTTTCGACGTGGATTAACTCAACAACAGTGGATCGATGAACTTAATTCAATCTTTGGCGATAAAGCTCCATCAAGGCCCAGTGTTTATCGATGGTATGGTAAATTCAACAGAGGTCGAGGTCACTTCAAGACCAATTTGGTGAAAGTCGCCCAAAATCAGTTGTTGTTCCGGAAACCATTGATGCTGTGCGCCAACTGATATTGCAAGATCGTCATGTGACCTATCGTGAGATTGAGACGACTGTAGGCATTAGTGAGACCAGCAAACATTCATTATTGTATGAACCTTTGACTGTCAAAATAATTTGTTCGCGTTGGATCCCACACAATTTGTCAATCGCTCAACAAAAAGGTCGTGTCGATTGGTCGAAAGAAAAGCTCCAAAAATACGAATGTGGTGCTTCAAAACACGTCTCTGATGTCGTGACAGGCGATGAATTGTGGACTTACGCGTATGAGCGGGAAAGTAAACAGCAGTCGACTGTATGGATGTTTCAAATTGAGCCAAATCCAACAAAAGTTGCTCGCGCACGAAGCACTTCCAAGCAAATGGTCGCCAGTTTTTTCGGAAAAACTGGACATGTCGCATCCGTACCACTAGAACAACACAGAACAGTCAATTCTGAGTGGTTCACAATCGTTTGTATGTCAGTTGTCTTCTTAGAAATCAGGAAAACCAACCGCCGAAGAAGGATCAATCTATGCCACGACAATGCGAGCTCTCACACATCGGCTCCAACAACTGCATTTTCGATCACTCAAAACATCGATTTGATGAGCCATCTGCCGTACAGTCCTTACTTGGCACCGAATGACTTCCTGTTTTTCCCGTACGTAAAAAATAAAATGAGAGGTCAACGTTTTTCGACACCTGAAGAAGCGGTTGATGCGTTCAGAATGCATGTTTTGGAGATACCTCAATCAGAGTGGCAAAAGTGCTTCAAATCGGTTCAAACGCATGCAAAAGTGTATAGATCTTAATGGGGAATATATTGAAAAACAATACTAAAGCCATTTTCGATAATTAATATTTGTTTTTGCACTCTTATATACAAATTGACTTCTTTGTCAAGAAATACTATTATTTAAGTGCATTCATGTACGATTTCATATAAATGTGATCATTCATTCGCGTTTGATCTCTAATTAAACAGAATCACAATGGCAACTGAGACGATGATGGTGAAAATTGAGCATCGCGCTGTAATTAAATTCCTCACTAAACAAGGAAAAAGTTAAAAAACCTATTCATGAAGGGATGGTGGCTGTTTACCAGGGTTCCGCACCTTCATTATCAACTGTGCAAAAGTGTTCAAGTGAGTTCAAGAGAGGCAGAGAGAGCATTGAAGACGACAGCCGCTCCGGCGCCCTACTGCTTGTACGGGAGAAAGCGTCAAAGAAGTCGAAAAACTTGTTCTTGAGGATGCCCGAATAAAGGTGAAAATGATGGCAGAGATCACCAAGCTCTCAACTGGTACCATTCACACCGTTCTTCATGACCATCTTAACCTTTCAAAGATTAGTGCAATGTGGGTGCCACGAATGCTCACAGCGCCTCAGAAAAAAGTGAGAATCGCATGCTGTACAGAGCTTTTGAAGATGTGTAGTGAGAATGCGGACTGTGTTCTGAATCGAATTCTTCCTGGAGATGATACCTGGGTTTACCACTACGACCCTAAAAACAAACAAGAGTCCATGCAGTGGCATAAAAAAGGAACAGACCCACCGAAGAAGTTCAAAGTCACTCCGTCTACCGGGAAGCTCATGGTCACGGTTTTTTGGGACTCAGAGGGAATCTTGCTCACTGAGTATAAAAAGAAAAAGGTGAAATCATCAAAACCACATTCTACACTCCCACCTTGCATAGTTTGCGAGAGGAAATTAAAAAGACAAGAGGCGGGGTAAACTCGCAGCGGGTGTGTTGCTTCTTCATGACAACTCTCCTGTTCACACGGCGCGAGTTTCCAAGGCTGCTCCGCGAGATTGTGGTTTCGAAGAAATTAAACACCCACCCTTTAGTCCAGACATTGCCCCTAGTGATTATATCCTATTTCCGGATTTGAAAAAATGTATTCGAGGAAAAAGATTTTCGGATGATGAAGAACTCAAGTCGGCAATAAAAGGTAATTTTGCAGAGAAAAAGGAAATTCATTTTTTTGAGTATCAAGGTGTAACAATGTTGGTGGTCGCCGTGGCGTAGTGGGCAGAGTGCGACGCTGACACCCCGAAGGGTCTAGGTTCGATTCCCAGCTCAGCACCAATTTTGCGAATTTTTCACGGCACCACCTCTTTCGAGCTGCTGACAACACTCAAAGAGTAATACCTGTCTAAGAAAGCTTCTCAAATTTCGCCGTTCGGAGTCGGCAAAAAACTGTAGGTCCCTTCTACTCGTGAGAGAACAGTATCACGCACAATACGAGTAGTTGATGAGCAAGCTAGACCCTGGTCCCTTTTTGGACTGTAGCGCCAACAGTTATTATTAAGATGTAACAAATGCATTGATGTTAGGGGAGATTATATTGAAAAATAAAAACTGTTTAAATTGAATTCCCATTTTCCTTCATATCGATAGAATGATATATTGACCTACAGCGCGTGCATGAAGTATGCGTCTAAGAAAGAATAAATGTTTTTATACGAAATATATAAGGCTGTTAAAAATAGTATGAAATCAAGTTAATCTTAGAAAGCCTGCGAAGGGTCATTAAGACTGTGTTTAAAGTTCTGGAAACTAGCTTTAAGAATTTTTGTCTACAATTTAAGTGTTCGTTTATTTCGCAAATTAATAAAATGCGAAAACAATACAAAACGTACATGAAGTAAAAGCAGGCGTAGAGCGAGGAACACTTTTTTGTAAACCGAATACAACAGCATTATTTTTATTATCTTTTGTTTTGTTCTATTATTGAGCTCTGTTTAAAAATATGACTTCCATTAATTTGGCTCCTTTGGTTAATCCAAGGTTGTTTTGTCTGATCTAAGTTCGAACTTCGTCTTTGCGAAAAATAGTTCGACTAAACACTTATTTGTCCTCTTGCTTCAAAAGCGAATCTAGAAACTTTCTGTGACCGTCGTCGCGGACTTAATAGTTCCCCTTTTTCAATGTCCCATTTTCAGAGGAAATAACTCTCAAAGGGCGCATTTGGTTCTTTCCCGAATTTCGCCTTTCGGTGGGGGCAACAAACTGTAGGTTCCCTCTACTTGTGGGTCATCAATTGTGGGCACAACATGATCTATTGCCGAAGAATTTGCGTCCTGACACCCCCTAACCTGTGCCGTTGTTGTTTTTTCTATTCTGTTAATTATTTGAATGTGGCGCCTTGATATTTTTATCGTGCAATGGAGTCCCCACCTCGTGTCTGTAGATCAAACGTCCATTTAAATTTTTTAAAAGAAACAAAAATCCTCTCGTTCTTACTATGGGTATTTGGAAAATAGTCCTTTATAGCCAATAACGTCATATTTAGAGGACATGCCATAGTCACAGAGGATTCTCATTAATTTTCAAAGTTTTCATGGGAAACACTATGGAGACGAGTTGAACCACGGATTCCTTAAAGAGCGTTATCCCCTTCTCGTAATGTAAAAAGCCTACGTCTTAAAATGTTGTGATTATCTTCTGACTCTCACACGCCGAAGGATCTAGGTTCGATTCCCAGCTCAACACGAATTTTTCAAATCTTTCACGGCACCACCTCTTTCGAGCTGCTGACAACACTCAAAGAGTAATAACTGTCTAAGAAAAAGCTTCTCAAGTTTCGCCGTTCGGAGTCGTCCCTTCTACTCGTGAAGGAACAATAGTGCGCACAACACGAGTAGTTGATGAGCAAGCTAGGCCTTGATCCCCCTGCAGACTTTCACGCCAAACAATTATTAAATCATAAATTATTAATGATTGTCTTCTGCAGAGATGCACGTGTTTCAGAGCCCGCTGTTTTCAGGCCCACCATGCTTTTAAATTCTTCTTCATAATTGCTTTCTAAAACAGATTCTTACAAGTTGTTATCATAAGATATCAATTCTTCGGCCCATCTCATATCCTTCCCTGGGCTGAAACTTGCTTTTGCGTAACACAACATCCCTACTTATGATGATTTGGAATGAACAACCACTACATCAGAACTCAATCCAGCCACCCATTATGCATTTGACAAATGCTTGGAAACGTTGGCATTGTTCATTTGATACGTATACCATTTGAATGCAGTCAGCTTCCCTGGTACATAATTGGTAATCTTTGCTGCTGTCACTGCTGCTTCAGCCCAAAAGCGATTACCTAAGCCACTGTCGATTAACATGCAACGAACTCTGTCCAGGAGTGTGCGGTTCATTCTCTCCGATCTCTCGTTCGTCGTTAGCACCATCCTTTCCGATTGTTATACCTTTGTCAACGACACTCCAGATGCCTTTGATGATAAGGCAAGGGTTCGCCTGTATTTTTCATCAAAGTTTTCATGACCTGGTAGTCGCTTAATGGCAAAAGTTCCCGCACTGGACACTGAAGAATTTTGCACCTTTTTCAGTTAGCTTTTTTCGCGTGTCTGATGGCCCATAAGCTTCTGGGTTTATTAATACTAAAAGAAATGAAAGGAAAGCAAGATTGATATTTCATTCCTGACGTACTACGTATGCATGAGTTTGGATAGTTGCCATGCCACAATCCTTACTCTTACTGTCCATGTCCTGAGGTCTATTGAACGGTGGCAGTATGTGCGTTAATTAAAGCTCCCTTCTTCTCGTCAGCCAACTACCACACACCATAGACATCATCCTGACTGCCTCCTGAGTAAGAATAAAAACCACCGCTCCTTGGTCTACGCACTTACTTAACCTCTCAGTGCACTTTTGCACCCTTGTGGAGCCGTCTCTATTCGAAACGATTCGAGCGGCAACTATCCTTTAGACGTCGACGCCATTGTCTCGCCGAAAAATAATCACGCCTCGATGGCCCTTGTGGGCACCTGTGCGTGGAGATCCAAACTGTGCGAATAATTTAGTGAAGTGCTTCAGACGTCTGCTGCAGAATGCTGCAAATAAAGTCCCCTCTTGACATCTTTTAGCCGCTGCCCTTTAATTTTGCCTCGATTCAGCACTCCCATATGGCAGCCATAAGCCCTTTAACCTAGACGAACTCGTGTCCGTTTGTCTTTGCGTTTCTGTCCTCCCCACGCTTTCTCGCTCATATTTGTTTTCCAATTATCTGAAGCATAGCGGCAGAAGAGATCTGAGGCCAAGTTTACTCGCTCCACGCAGTAACTTATCGATCACGGTTCCCACCCCAGAATGCTGCCCCGCCCCGGGCAGCACGAAACGAGGAAACAATTAGTCAAAGATAAGGCGACGGGAAAATCAATTTCAATTTGACACAATTACCCACAAACGCTGAGCATCCGCATGCTTAGAAAAACAATTGCTCTCCCGCACCCGCTCACCCCAGCGGGTGACGCACCCGCGCATGTAAGGTGTCGCCTTCGCCTCGAACGATAACCACCACACTTCTCCGAGCGCCACAAAGACGTCGTTATTATCATCCCCAACACA
Organism: Eristalinus aeneus; assembly: GCA_955652365.1. Taxonomy (NCBI): domain Eukaryota; kingdom Metazoa; phylum Arthropoda; class Insecta; order Diptera; family Syrphidae; genus Eristalinus; species Eristalinus aeneus. The sequence continues at coordinate 62,023,298 of OY019134.1, read as the reverse complement.
CAACATGGTGGATGAGGTGGCTGCGGATGTAATGTGCTTACAGCGCTCCCCACCCCACTAAACATCGCATGGCGCAATACTGAATTCAGGTTGAAGAATGACACCTGAAGGGCGGGGGTGGGGCGAAACTTTGTGTAATTTTTCATTTTGCAGCGCAGACTTCTTGGCACCCTTCCAGCGGAGTCCTGTTTACCCGGTGTGTGCTGGTAGGCGGTGTGCGGGGCTTACTGAGGGACAGGACCTTGGGGGATGGTTACATGACATTGCTGTGCTACATATCAGGTTGTATCTCTAGATGTGAGGAAAGCATCTCGTGCTCCTCTGTTTTATTTTTGGTTTTAGTTCGGCACCTGAGCTGGTTATGCTTCCGTGTGCCTGCTTCTAAGTTTTCGGTTGTTGGGAGGACACATGTGTGTTTTTTGGGAAGGTGGGCGACCTCGGTTTTTGACGTTCTTTCGCAGATGGGAAAGAAGCACACCGTGACGAGTATGGATTGTCAGGAAGGAGAGTATTGACAGGACAGTAGATTGGGGTCGGAAGGAAGTGCAAAATAAATTGGATACAATCAGACCAAGAAGCGCTATGGGTTGCAGAGAAAATCAATTGGATTGAAAGGCGGTCACCTCGGAGCGCAGGCAGGCCTCACAAAATTTCCTCTTCAAAAAGTATGACCTTCCGTTATGCAAAAATGGCTTTCAAAGTGCTTTCGTTATTTTAACCACTGCTGTATGAGAATAACTTACATATGAAAACATGAAAAATCAATATGAGTCGGGTGACCCGTCCATCTCGGGAAACGATGCTTCAGCAGAACATATTGACCGATGCAGCTGATGTAATGGATATGAAATTCGATCGATTGCCCACACACGTCATCGCTGGTACTGATTGAGTCCTTTTCAGTGCTTCTGGTGGGCATTGAAAATAACACCAAGGTCCATCGGAAACAAGAGAAAGAAGGAAAAAGAGAGATTTGTATTTATTCACACTGCATGCACTCTGCACAATTCCAGCATCCCTGGAATTCACCTCCTCATGGCTTGAAGTTTCATTTGATATGCGAAACGTTTGAAGTTATCAAGCGATTGCATACGTCTGTATGGATTGGGGTGTCCTGTAAACGCGAGTCCTTAATGAGAAGTGCACTGAAGCGCTCATCTCTCGCAATAAATTTATCACACCGTTGGCATCCTCTGTTCTAATCAACACATCGCAGAACCATCCAACCTCTCCAATGATGGCGTCCTCTCTGCTTATTCGAACCGTATACCAATTATTGACCCATCAGCCGTCAACACCACCTTCCTGGACAGCGGCTTGTTCATTAATCACGCTGCGAAGTAACTCGAATAATTTATGAGAGGCGAATTCAATGGGAAATAATTGTGATCCACTTAGGGTGACGCCTCTTTAATGACTGTCGTATCCGACGCTATAATTAATAAGGATTCACCTGAATGCGATTGGAGTTGCACTGATTTGTTTTGCAAACTGATAGTTATCTACGTGACCGCCGTGGCGTAGTGGGTAGAGTGCGAGGCTCACACGCCGAAGGGTCTAGGTTCGATTCCCGGCTGAACACCTCGAATTTTTCACGGCACCACCTCTTTCGAGCTGCTGACAACACTCAAAGAGTAATACCTGTCTAAGAAAGCTTCTCAAATTTCGCCGTTCGGAGTCGGCAAAAAACTGTAGGTCCCTTCTACTCGTGAGAGAACAGAAGCGCGCACAACACGAGTAGTTGATGAGCAAGCTAGGCCCCGGTCCCCCTGTGGACTGTCGCGCCAACAATTATTATTATTTAGTTATCTACGTGTCGGACGGGACTGTATTTTAAAGTTTCGTTTCTTTGGTTTTTTTAGTGAAAGTCAGAATCATTTGAGTGGCATCGCTTTTGTCGTTTTCGCAGTCAATGAACCTAGTGGGTGAAGTTATTTGTGGAATTTGTGGAGGGCAGTCTGTCGTAGGTAAGATCAATGAAATAATAAAATCTGAGGAAGTGTGAATATTCAAATTTCTGATTAAGCAAGAAATTCATTCAACAAATGGAGGTGTCGCGCTCCAGAAGAGGCACCATATTCATAGGAAACTTTTCGAGAAGGTGGCGCCATCTTTTGAAAAACGAATCAAATTATTTTGAACTCCTACTTCATTGTCTCTTTTCTAATAAATTAAAACAAAAATAACGGGGCTGCATTTCGCATGAATACCAGAACCAAGTCTATTTCCTCCTCTGGGTATACACATCATGGGGTTGCACATTCCAAGATATTTTTCTACTAAAAAGAATAAGCATTCAGTTCAGCTCAAACAGGAGCCTTGATGGTCTCACGCACCACATTTCCTATGAAATTAGCTTCACGCCAATATCATCTAATAATAATAATAATAATAATAATAATTGTTGGCGCTACAGTCCGAAGGGGGACCAGGGCCTAGCTTGCTCATCAACTGCTCATGTTGTGCGCGCTACTGTTCTCTTACGAGTAGATGGGACCTACAGTTTTTTGCCGACTCCGAACGGCGAAATTTGAGAAGCTTTCTTAGACAGTTATTAGTCTTTGAGTGTTGTCAGCAGCTCGAAAGAGGTGGTGCCGTGAAATATTAGAAAAATTGGTGTTGAACTGAGAGTCGAACCTAGACCCTTCGGCGTGTGAGCGTCGCACTCTACCCACTACGCCACGGCGACCAATATCATCTGGTGCGTGGAAATTAACAATTCAACTCCGTCGCACATAAAAAGTCCACTTTCCAAGTGCCAAGAACTGGCTTTGGTCAAAAATTGAGGGAATGTTCAAGGGTTTATATGGATATCTTCAAGATGGTGGAGGGATCTGGAGCTGGGGTCTTCGTTGAGGACGGCAACATTACTTTCTACTTCTCGATAGGTATCTTCCCGTTGGTCTTCCAAACGAAAACTTTGCAATATTTATCGCTACGAACTAACACATCACTCAACAAGTCCCGGGACTGACTTACAGGGGGCACCACTAACAAGAAATCCGTATTATTTTTAAGAAGAACAAACATTCGAATAATACCTGTCAAATTTTTGTGACAATCTGATTATTAAATTACAAGTCACAGTGCTTCAGGTGACGCTACAGAATTTCGTGTGTTGGTTAAACACTTCTTTTTAATGGGAAAAATACCGTGCAAGCTCAGCAATGACTTGAAAAGTATTACAGGGACTCTGCTCCATCAAAAACAACTATTTGTCGTTGGTATGCTGACTGGGTGTCCGCCGTGGCGTAGTGGGTAGAGTGCGACGCTCACACGCCGAAGGGTCTAGGTTCGATTCCCAGCTGAACACCTCGAATTTTTAACGGCACCACCTCTTTCGAGCTGCTGACAACACTCAAAGAGTAATACCTGTCTAAGAAAGCTTCTCAGAAAGCCGTTCGGAGTCGGCAAAAAAAAACTGTAGGTCCCTTCTACTCGTGAGAGAACGCGCACAACACGAGTAAGCTAGACCCTGGTCCCCCTGTGGTCTGTCGCGCCAACAATTATAATTATTATTATTATGCTGACTTTAAATGTGGCCGTGCAGACCCCAACGAAGCTGAACGCTCTGGAAGGCCAATTGAGGTGGTCATACCTGAAAATGTCTAAAAAGTACACAAAATCGGCTTGGGAAATCGCAAAGTGAAATTGCCTAAGATGGCTGACACCTTCAAAAATATCAGGAGGCAGTGTGCATGCATGAACATCTGTCCATGAGAAAGCTGTTTCCGAAACGTGTGCCACGTTTGCTCACAACGGACCCAAAACGACGTATCGATGAGTCTAAGAGCTGTTTCGCCAGAATAAACATAATTTTTTGCCTTGTCACAGTAGATGAAACATGGATCAATCACTACACCCCAGAGTCAAATCGGCATTCAGAGAAGTGGCCAGCAGCCGGTGACCCGCGACCAAAGAGTCCAAAATCACAAAGGCCGGCTGGCAAGGTTATGGCATCCGCATTTTGGGATGCGCCCGGAATTTTGTTCATCGCCTATCTTGAGAAAGGCAAAAAGATCAAAAGCGAATACTACATGACATTATTGGTGCAATTGAAGGAAGAAACGGTCTCATATGAAGAAGAAAAAAATTTTGTTCCTCCAAGACAATGCACCGTGTCACAAGTCGTTGGCTACCATGGGCCACGAATTGGGCTTTGAATTGCTTCGGTACCCACCGTATTCTCCAGATCAGGCCCCCAGTAACTTCTTCCTCTTCTCAAACCTCAGAAAGATATTCGCTGGAATAAAATATGGCTCGAATGAGGTGATCGCCGAAGCTGGAGCCGACTTTGAGGTCAAAGATAAATCGTTCTATAAAAAAGGTATCGAAATGTTAGAGTGGACTGATTGTAAAACTCTTTAAGGAAACTATGTTAATGAATAAAGTTGAATTTTGTCTAGAAAATGTGTTTTTATTGGTAAGTCCCGTGACCTTCTCTTCTTAATTTAGTCGGTTGACTAAATTCACTTACCTAGGCCCCGGGAGACAACGAGATCATAGAAAACAAGATTGCTCATGAACTTGCTGACCAGAGAATCAAAAGAGGCATTCTAAGTGTACGACCGCTATTTGGACAGCCTGCATTCATGGTTAAGACACTTGGGTCTCTCTTCTGCACAACCAGAGATGCATAACTCTCCAGGATGCAGGTTGACCAAGCGCACTCTTCCCAATAGAAGGAAGAAACCCGCGGGATTCCTGTTTTGTCTAGACACGTAAGATTGCAGGTGGCTTGTTGGCGCACGAAAAGGTCACCTCACCTTCGCTAAGTACTCAAGTGTGTTTGGGTTAAGTAGTGGAATCTACTGCGACGTCTGTTAAGTTGATAAAGACACTTTAGTGCACTTCGTCAGTACGGTACCTTTGTACGGATCAGATGGCGGTTGATGGCGGGACTGATGTTGAATCTGAAGCCCTAAGCTCTGCATTGCAGAAGCTTCTATTGGTATACCTCCGGAGGACCAAGAAATTACATTAAATGTAAGTTACAGCCTGTTGGTACGTTGAGTTTTGGAGTCTGAAGGCTCTAATACAGTATCTCCTCACCTTCAACAAAAATAAGCCTATTCAATAACTACTCCACCTGAATGAATGAATCTATTTCATTACGCTTACACCAGTTCATCGCCTGATATCAATTGAATTCGAACAAAAATGAATTTTCCACAAATATTGGGCGTGTGTCCATGTCGTCCCTTGTTCAAAACTCTGTGCATTTCAAGAAGCAATGTCACTTTAGAGCAGTTAAACCTAGAAAACCGAACCCACGACAGGAGCAATGCGATATTCGACACCAAAACGAGAGGTGGTCATTCAGAGAAACCACCCCAAACGAGCACCTCCTCACCACACGTTCTGCATTCAAAACCTTCACAGACGAAGTGAACTTCATATTCATTCAAGAAAAGTTTCACTCTGCTAAATGTTTCAACGATTTCAAACCTTTCCTGAAAACCGAATGAAAGTCTCTCTTTAAATACAGACCTTGACTCTGTCCTTTTCTGACTTGGCCGCTTGCACTACAGGATAATTCCCTCCAATCAAGGATCACTTCAAAAAGGGATAAGTCTTTTTCCTTCATCCCGTCGCATCCAAATTATTGTGATAACTCGAACAATGAAATCATCCCTGTCAGACTACAAATTGCCTCAAAAGCAACCATTTTCACAAATCCAAAACCTGTCGGTAAGCCCTCTTGAAACCAATTTTCCATCTCTACCTTAGACATCACCCGTCCATAGTGGATTACGACAGGATACCTCAATTCAATTTGTTCTTAATAAGATCTCGTACTCGGTGGGTGTTCGAACTCCTTTAATTGCTTCCCTTCATCCAGGATGCCCTCGCTGCGCTTGCCGAGCATGTCCATCCGCTCGGAAGACACGTCGCCTCCCTAGAGGGCACCTTTTCGAACGACCAGTGGACTGCACAGGAGACGATTCCCCATCGGTTGCACTAAATCGCACTGAGATCCCTGTAAATCTGCTGTGATACACGAATGCTCTTAGACACAGCAATGCACCAAGCACGTCCCCTCGAGTCGCCACACGCACACAAGGGGTTGAGTGTGTTCGGAAATTATAAAATATGAATAATCCCTTAACAATGAATAAATTTTGCGAGAAAACAAGAGAGGAGAAGACTCATTTGCATTTGGAGAAAGGTCAACAGGATATTGGTGGGGCCTAAGGTGGCGGCGCCTGTGGTATCCCTTGACTGGTTAGGGTTTATTTGTTTTAGTACTTTCCTGTAAGTCTGATCCGGGCTGGATCTCTGAATTATTTGTCGGCCGACGATAAAAATCGATGATTGGAGTTTCTTTCGGCAAGATTTGGCTTCCAAAGGTGAAGGAGCCTGGTGTGTGTGTGTGTGTGTGTGTGAATGTCTGAGAGCACACTGCAGAGGGAATAAATTAGGTTTTCCTTTGAAGTGCACAAGAATTAATTGGTTTCAGAGAGCTAGGTGAACGATATCCATTAAGTCTTAATCAGTTCGGACGAAGCACTCAAAGTTATGATTCGAAGGTGAGGCAGTAATTCAGGCCCTTGCAGATGAATGATGACTTAATTATTCACTTTTCTGACAAGCCGCTGGGAAAATAGATGGATTTTGTGAGTTAAACTAGTTGCTGGCAAAATTCTTTATTAAATCAACGTGAAGGTCCCCCTGCGGAGTTCTGGAAGTAAGTGAATAAGTCTGACTTAAAATAACTTGTGTCTTGGAATGATTGGATTTTCTGAAAAACATTTAAGAGGCGGGTAGGGTAACGGTTCATTGCGAAAAATATAAAACAATTCTGGGAAAAGTATGCGATGTTGCATAGATTTGAAAGAGCAAGCTAACCCCACTGATTGGAAGATGAAACACGTTGCGGACTTCTTACCACCTCAGCCCATGGACTTACTTGGTAGCACTTGCCTTAAAAGAACCGCAGTCAGTAAAAATGGTGGCTTCAAGATTTGAGGAAATTACATTTCGGAGTGAATTTGGAGCGAAGGCGATCAATTGCATTGTTGTTACATATGTATCCATTCGCTCGACATATTTGAAAATAGGATAGCATGTGAATAATCTCGGTTTGAGTGAGTCCGAATAAACTGGCCTTAGATGGACATGTTGGGAGTCTCAAATTTAACTTTAGCTGAATTTTCATTAAGAAATTGTGCAGAATGACGATGAAGAACTCTCGCTGCTCCGCCAGGGTCAAGGACCTTCGATGTTAAAAAAGGTTTCAGGCAAGTTAAAGAGCTATCATGTGAATCCTTCAAAATCATTCTGGAGAACACCAGAGGAAAGATCTTCCAAAAGTTAGCTCGACTGCTAGATTTTTTTTTCTTTTTATAATTGACGCGTGCAAAAGGGGTTGCGAGTACCCTTAAGTGACCGGTTCAAGTCACAGCACGGGCCGAAGGTACAGAGGAAGAGAGGGAGAGGAGGTGCCGATGCACATTGATTTTAAATACCTGTGGATTGTAATGAGGAGGAAAAATCGAGCTGGGAAGAGCATTCCAGATTCGTGTAATGCGGTTAAAGAACGAGTCTCTGAATTTGACTGTACGTCCGAAAGAGGGCTTGAGGGTGAATTGGTGGGCCCTCCTAGCGAGGCGTATATTGCGGGTGAATTCTTGAAGGGGAGGAATGCAACTGGCTAATTCATCTGAGCATTTCTTGTTAAAATAGCGATAAAAAAGTGACAACTACGCGACATTACGTCGGTGTTCTAAAGAGTCAATCGACTTCGCAATATTACTGTCACCTATAAGTCGTATCGCTCGCTTTTGAATTCTATCCAGCAGGTGCAGGGAGGTCTTAGAAGCACCTGACCAGATAGGAGCGTTATACTCAAGTTTTGGGCGTATGTATGCCTTGTATATTGTAGCCAGATCAGAAGGGGTGAAGTACTTCTTGCATCGTTTAAGGAAGCCTAGACATTTCGCAGCATTTTTGGCGACCTCAAATATGTGATCGTTCCAACTAATTGTTGGGTTGATACACATACCGAGGATGGAAAGTCGTTCGGTTTCAACAACACAAGTGCCGTCCATAGATAACGGCTGATTATTTTGTAATCGCTTTAACGACAGTAGACAGCACTGTGTTTTGGAAGCATTAAATTCCACTCTATTCTTATTTCCCCAATCGATTATGCTGTCAAGGTTGGAATTTAATGTGCTTAACATACGCTGCCGTTCCGAGTCTAAGGCCGAAGTGGAGGGACGTGAGCCAAGGAACGAATATGAAAAGCTGAGGGTACTGTCATCAGCGAAGGAATGAATAGGATTAGAAGTAGCAGACAAGAGATCATTTATAAAAATGAGGAAGAGTGTCGGAGACAAAACAGAGCCCTGGGGAACACCAGCATTAATATGGTGAATATCAGACTTGAATCCATACAAAACGACTTGTATTCCGAATTGGAACAGTGGCCATATTGTGGTTGAATTTGGTAAGCAACATCACTACGCACATAAATGGCGAGACCGCGATGTAAAAAGAATAAGGGCACCAAGCTATATCCAGGCAGGTTCAAATCCGATAAATCGGTATTCTCACCCACCTGCGTTTCACTCAGCGCCAAGACAGCTGGTTTATGGCGGGAGAGGTGGACGTAAACGGCAAAGAGATTAGTTCTCAGTCCGCGAATGTTGCTCACGTCAACACGAAATTGCCCCCTCATATCAGTCTTATACATCTGAAAACCAACTCCGACAATGCAGTTGGTGAAAGTAAGCAGAGTTCAGAAGTGTAAATTCTGCGTTTAGCTTCGCAAAACAAATCAATGTAGGTGTTATGCCCGTACATTGACTTGAATTGGTCCACTAACAAATATTTACACTTCCGAATCCGCTATGTCAGATGTTAGGCAGACTCGGACATCGCCACAGCCCGTCTGGTAGATCAAACGGGAGTTGCGACCGAGAATGCCCAACAGTGTTTTGTGAAGGAGTGGGAGAGGGGGGAGCGGACCGCGTGTGCTCTACCAATACACTTCACTGCACTACACTGCACTTTATGTTAGATTTTCTTTTTTTTTTTCGTTTCACTCGCGGAGGTGTTGGGCGGACCGCGTTAATTGTTGTTTATGTTTTTCAGCGCGAGGAATAAAATTAACTTTTTTAATTGAGTGCATGCAGCGACGACACGTCTGCATGCGTCGGAGGATGACACGGTACTCGCATGCCAATGAAAAGATTGGTGCGTGCGCTATCAATAAGACGTTTGCTGGAATTGTATCGGAGGAGGCTAAGATCGGTCTAGCATCAAAAGTACATGTTGTCATCAAGAGAGGACACACAATATCGGCTTGACATTAGCCAGCAGAGACTTCGAGGTAGTCAAGGATTTTGTTTCCTTTCACTCCACGACCAAAAGGTACAACACCATCTCTCTTGAAACCAAACGCTGAATCACTCTCATTCGCGGTTTCTTTGGGTCAAGAGGAATCTACGAGGGCCGTTCAGCTCTCGGTATAGATATGAAGGAATATGCGAATTTAATTTAAATTGTTTTTATTTTTCAATATAATCTCACCTAATATCAATGCATTTGTTACATCGTGAGAAATGCTTATTTAAACTCTCAAAAAAATTAATTTTCTTTTTCTCTGCAAAATACCCATTTATTGCCAACTTGAGTTCTTCATCATCCGAAAATCTTTTTCCGCGGAGACATTTTTCCAAATCTGGAAACAGCAACCAATCACTAGGACAAGGTCTGGAATATAGGGTGGGTGTTGGATTTCTCCGAAACCAAAATCTCGCGTAGCAACTTTGGAAACTCGCGCCGTGTGAACAGGAGCGTTGTTTCCCTGCCGATTCCGTTTAACTAATTTTAAGAAGCCCACTTTTAGTGCTTTGAATTGCTCGAATATGGCTTAAAACGAAGCGTGTGGTACAGGCTTTATGCGAATGACACATTTAAACAATTACTTCACTGCTGTCCCAAAAGCCCCTTTAACGGATAGTTTATTCCTTCAACGTCAATGCAATTCATCTTGCTAGCAAATAATCACACTTTCTGTAAATCTAGTCATAGAATCATAATTTTCACTCGTATTTCCCAATAATTGGAGCTATCAGTTAAGTTTCTGCTTCTTTTCCTAGCACAGCCGTCGAAATAAGCTACATTAATCTGTCCTTCATACGCCTCACAAATGGACAATCGAGCTTCTGTTCTGTTTCGTAGCACTGCAAGCGACATTTCTCATGACTACCGCATTGTTGTGTTGTTAGTCGGTAGCAGGATTGTGTTCTTGGACCCTTCTTGCGCCTCATATGTCGACAATTAAATGCCTGTTCTGTTTCTTAGTAAAACTTTCCAAAAAAGCGACATTTCTCATGAGTACCGCAGGGTTGGGTTTTTTATCCGTTCTTTATACGCCTCTTCTGTTCTGTATCTAACCCAGGCCTCCAAGCAAGCGACGTTTCTCATGACTACCGCAGGATTGCGTTTTTAGTCGATCGCAGGATTGTGTTCTTGGACCCTCCTTGCACCTCATATGTGGACAATTAAATGCCTGTTCTGTTTCTTAGTAGAGCTTTTTAAAAAAGCAACATTTATCATGAGTACTGAAGGATTGGGTTTTTTGTCCATCCTTTATACGCCTCATAAATGGATAACGGAGCTTCTATTCTGTTTCTTAGCACAGGCCTCCAAGCAAGCGACAATTCTCATGAGTATCGCAAGGTTGAGTTTTTTTGTCCGTCCTTCACATCCCTCATAAATGGACAATCGAGTTTCTGTCATGTTTCTTAGCACAGCCTTCCAAGCAAGCAACTTTTCTCATGACTATAGCAGAGTTGTGTTCTTAGACCCTTTTTGCGCCTCATGAGTACCGCAGAGTTATGTTTTTGGACCCTTCTTGTGCCTGTTCTGTTTCTTTGCAGAACTATCCACAAAAGCATAAATTCTTGTGCATGCCACAGGTTTTAGTTATTAGTCCCTTCTTACGTCTCATCAATGGAAAAGTTCATTAGATGTATGCCACTTGTAAATTAGAATCCCAGCGACTACATCAAAATCAAGTTTCGCTAAAATCAAATTGGAAGCAAACATCGGACGTAGGCCTCCTCCGATGGAAAGAAACTAAAATCTGTTAAAACTGCTCTTGCAAGATGGCTCTCGAAAGTTTATACAAACTGATTGTGAATGACTCTTTCTTGTTAGTAAATCAAACCATTCACAATTTCGCTAAGTCTCAATGCATTTGGTGAAGCATCTTGAATTCGACTACTCCTAATTCGCTAAACATGTAGAACGATACTCCGCCGTATTGCTTTTCACAAGGTACACTACATGACCTCTCTGTTCAATAAGGGTGGCCCCTAAGAACAAAGACCTTCCTTCTTTGTCGGTTTGTCAAACTTGAAGCACCTGCTTGCTCAACGAACCGCAACAAGTTTATTAGACGGCTGTGCGAGAGGAAAGCAAAACTAATTAATTTCGAATTACGCGTCCACCACTGCACAAGTCATCATAATCTTCGTGCAGTGCGGGGTGAAAATCCATTAAAATGCAATTTTTCCACAACCCCGCACACATATCTTGTCGATGTCAAGAACTCTTCGAACTAAAACCTCCACCCGCTGCCCACTATGCCTGGTGTTGTGGACGTTTCTTCCGGATAATTTCAGGATCGGGTTAAGGTTTTTGATATTCCAGTTCATTGGGCACTAGCGCCTTGAAGCTTCGTAATAAAGAGCCCCCACAATGATTGCCTTGAAGCGAGCTCCGTGGAGGAGATCTGCCCGTGCTTTGTTTTTTGGTCAAATTTCTTCACTGGTATCCTGAAAGGTACTCTTGCGAGTCGGTAAAGTGGATTTCGTCCCTCGAGGTAACTGCCAAGTGGCGCGTTCATATTGTTGAAGTCAGACGAGAAATGCGGCGCAGGTGAGTTGAGTGGGGAGGGTGAGCGGTTATTTCATGTCGAAATCGTACACACTGGGTTGAAGGACTCTTTACGGAGAATGCTTTGATTACTTCGAACTGGTCAACGAATGGAATAAGGGAGTGTTTCTGGGTCAATTGCGAAGGGGGTGACTGTGTTCGGACTGATTCAGACAGGGTCGCATTTTATGGAAGAAAGTGTGTGCGTTAAATAAAGTGGTGAGACGTGAAGCACCAGGACTCTTATATACCGAGGCTAACTGGTTGTTGAATGCATGAAGTGTTTCTGGGTTTTTTAGGTAAAGTGAGTTCGTGGCATTGTTTGCGACCATTACTTCCGGATTTGGGTTAAGCGTGGCTCCAAGGACGACAAAGATGTTTTGTGTGTCATTGCCACGTCGCCATTCACTTAGGTTAATACGAGTACTAAGATTATTTTCACACAGCACTTATTGAACACGTCTTGAATCTTTGATTTTGAAGAGAAAATGCACTTTCATCTGGGGGTACAATTCAAGTACAGTCAGCGAAACAGACGTTCTTCTTAACAATTGCATCACAACTCCTGGTGAGCAAACGGTCAAGTGAAAGATATGAATATGATATAAGCTGAGAACACATTAATGGGACTGAAGTGGAGCTCTAAATGGCATCTCATTGCCATTCTTTTCTTCATGGTTACATGCTTTTCAAGGTTTTCGATTTTGGAACATGCTCGCAAAATTTTCAAATTCTGTGACTCATTCTGAGCAGGGAGCTTGGTATACGTCAGAGACCAATAGGGAGACAGTTAACTCCCACGTCTCCTGCCCTTGAATTCATTTTGACAGCGTTTTTTAGAACATTTCCCCTCCTTAACAGCTGATTCACAGACAGGATTTTTTTTTTGTTTTTAAATGAGAATACTTGTGAACTGCCTATACGGTGGATCTCCTCACTCTTAAAACTGTTAGAAGGAGAGGTCATATAAAACAAAAAATTGAAAGAGAGAAGGTATTGTTTTTTCCCAACACAAAGTAATGGTTGCCGATAGCCGCGCTCAGAAATTATGTTTGTAAGGCCATAGTTGCATCAGAAAAACAATATTTTTAAAACTTTATAATTAATTAAATCAAGAACAAAATGAGGATATAAACTTAGTTTAAACGCAATAATTTACTTAATCGTATTTATGAATTAATAAACATTACAAAACACTGAACAATAGCTATTTATTTTGAATTCCATAATTCGGTGTTAATAATTGTATTAATTTTATAACTGTTGTTAATAAATATTACGTCTGATATTATTTTTGTTCTTATTGAAATAGTACTCAAAAGGTATCTTAAATTTGTAAAAATTTTCTTATTGCGAACCAACTAATTGTTTTATTTATATTTAATGTATTACAAATGTCATATATCTTCGTTCTGAGCAAAATTACACAAAAGTGTTTCGCAAAATATATTCGTTTTATTACTATTGTTTTTATTTTGACTGCACGAAACATGTTTATTATTTATTTTGTGGGTTGGGTTGTATTACTTTTATTAATAAAAACACCTTTCATTTTAAATTGATGTCATTTGGACAATAAAAATAATATTTTGAACTATTAATATGTAACACCAAATATTTATTTTAATTATAATAGCCTTAACTCGGAATATCAGTTGATAATAAGTCATTTCCAAATGTACGACTTTTCAGCACGAGTTACTCTCCGGTTTTTCTACATATTTCATAAGTTGTTATACATATAAATGCTATCAAATTATCCATTTATTAGAAATAAATCCTATTTAAAGTTTCGGTTACATTTACTTCCGTAAATAATTTGCAGTAGGATTTCCGAAAGCGTTGTGTTGGATGTACACAAAATGGCTGACGAATTCACGAACAATTGACAATTTACGAGTGTTTGACACTATTGAAGGCAAAAATTGAAGTATAATCCGACATCTTCCCAATTTTGGAGGAGAAACGTATAGATGTGTGAGTAAAGTGAGACAATGTTCGATGTTACGTAAATAACTTTCAGAAATTGGGTTTTTTTCTACAAGAATACTTAAATAACAGTCAAACGGCCAATAGACAAAAAGGGAAATCAGCTGTTTAATCAGCTGTTCAGTTGACCATCTCCTTCACTAATGGTTTCTGATATACGTACACTCTGGGGTGCAAATGAAACATTAACTTAGTTCGCAGCATATGTGGAAAACTAGAAGATTACGGGGCTCATGTGAATACTTTAAAATGTATTATTTCTGGTTGTAAACGTGTAGGCCTGTTTGTTACCTAAGGCGCGTCTTAAGAATCTTCAAACTCTGTGGCGTATGTGGAACACTTTCGGAATTAAATGTCTGAATGTGTGCTGTCGTGTGAAAAGTACGAATAGTTACTGAAGGTACTTGTGAACAGATATGTCAGATTCAGTCAGTCAGTTTGGTCACATCATTTCAAAGCTGCTGAAATCTGCACTTAATATAGACTTACTCAAACAAAGCTTGACATTGTCATCATCGACTCATATATAACATCGTGCAGGACTATTTGCAGAAACTCAAGAAATTATTTAGAAACAGAGTGCGTCTTTAAGCGATACCAAAGAACCGGTATAAGAGAACAACGAAATGATCAGCTCATATTACAGGAAGGATAAACAAACCTTACCAAACCCAAAATCTCCCTGTGCTGTAACAAACCATGTCATAAGTGATGAAATCAAAAAAGAAACTGGACAGAAGTCTCCAGTGGACGCTAGGAAATGAGGCAGCTCAAAGGCCCTCAAGATTATAAAAATAGCCTTGACGTCTTGATTACTACTATACTTGTTGGCGCTACAGTCCAAGGGGGGACCAGGGCCTAGCTTGCTTATCAACTACTCGTGTTGTGCACGCTACTGTTCTGTCACGAGTAGAGGGACCTACAGTTTTTTGCCGACTCCGAACGGCGAAATTTGAGAAGCTTTCTTAGACAGTTATTACTCTTTGCGTGTTGTCAGCAGCTCGAAAGAAGCGGTGCCGTGAAAAATTCGAAAAATTGGTGTTGGGGTGAGAGTCGAAACTAGACCCTTCGGCATGTGAGCGTTGCACTCTACCCATTACGCCACGGTGACCACGACGTCTTGATTATAGAATAGAAACGAAAAAGAAGTTAATCAATTATAATGACGAACATAAGCAAATTTCGTAGTGCAACGATTGTCTTTTAATTTGCATTAAAACCTATTACTTTAGAGTCCCATTGATGGATGGTTGTGAAATGAAAACTCTGTCTTTCAAGCACGTATAAGTATTTATTTTTGAAAGTAGTAGTAGTAGCAGTTCTTGCTTGTGAACAGACAACCTGTAAACCGAGAACGATTTTTTTTTTATTATTATTTTTTTTTTTCAGAAAAAAATTTTGACAATTGTTATTAATTTCTGCGAATCCTTAGAGGCCTTTCTGCATAAGATTGAATTTCGAAATTTGTAAGAAAACAGTGTAAGTAGACTTAGTTTAGTTAAGAAATAAAACGAAAGTAATAATTAGTTTAACAAATAACAAATTTTCAATAAACTGCAGATATATCTGCAGACCTGCACAAGAATTGGATGGTGGGTTAAAGTTTTCTTTCTGCAGCCAGGAGTCATCAGCTCGGTTTCTTCCAATGCGGCGGTTGGTCCAAAAAAATGTAAAATTTTTTTTGTACAACAACATCTATGAACAAAAAATGTAATGGCAGAGGGTCCAGAGCAACGTGTGAGGAGTTGGATTTGAGGTTGTGGTCAGCAAAGTTCGTATTTAGTTGATTGACGTTAGTGACCAAATGTAAAGTACCACACCAGAACATGTACTTTTGTACATAAGCGACTGACAAATTGTGTGGGATCCAAAGTGAACAAATTTTTTTAACAGTCAAATGTTCACGCAATATTGAATATTTGCTGGTCCCACTAATGCCTAAGGTTGTCTCAATCTCACGACAGGTCACATGACGATCTTGCAATATCAGTTGGCGCACAGCATCAATGGTTTCCGGAAGAGCAACTGATTTTGGAAGACCTTCACGAAATTCGTCTTGAAGTGACCTCGACCTCGGTTGAATTCACCATACCATCGATAAGCACTGGCCCTTGATGGAGCTTCATCGCCAAAGATTGAATTAAGCTCATCGATGCACTGTTGTTGTGATCGTTCACAACAATAATGAAACACGACGCCAAGCGATGAAGAACAGCTCTCAAAAACGCACAACAGCGCGATCCATTCACCTTTGTGCATTCCGTTTCCCCGCGTTTTCGCATTAATATCGTAGAGTAAGCAAACTTGTAGAATTTAAATGAAATTATTTGTAAATAAAGGGCAGTTCATTAAAGTAACCAGCACACATTGACTTCCCTCCACCAGCGGTAATGAGTCATCATATTTTTTCTGTTTGACTACTAAAGCAAACAACTGTTGTTGAGTTAAACCACGTCGAAAGTTGCAATAAATAATTGCACGGATTTTTCACGATATAATTCCATTTTTTTGAGCGAGATGAATTTTTTAAGTTACTGTAAACAACACAAATACCGCTCGTATGTCAGAACGTTCTGAGTACATAATAATAATAATCATTTTTGGCGCGACAGTCCACAGGGGACCAGGGCCTAGCTTGCTCATCAACTACTCGTGTTGTGCGCGCTACTGTTCTCTCAAGAGTAGAAGGGACCTACAATTTTTTGCCGACTCCGAACGGCGAAATTTGAAAAGCTTTCTTAGACAGCTATTACTCTTTGAGTGTTGTCAGCAGCTCGAAAGAGGTGGTGCCGTGAAATATTAGAAAAATTGGCGTTGAACTGGGAGTCGAACCTAGACCCTTCGTCGTGTCGCACTCTACCCACTACGCTGCGGCGGCCATAACGTTTATTGACGTATGAGTACGTATAACCTCAAAAATGTCAAACTTTACGATAGAGCTGTCCGTTGCCAGATTGCAACACTAGGGTTGCCCAATCCCGAAGTATAAAAGACAACCTTCGTATCTTATCTGTCATGATGCACCTTTTCTTACTTGGTTTTGGGTTTTGTTTTTTTTATACTTTTTTGTGTTTTTTTTTGCATGTTTTTGTATATTTTTAATTTTTTTTTTAAAAGCCTTAAAACTTTGTAAGTCTACGAAAGGTGGCCCCAATGACTCAATTATCCTATTATTATGTTTTCTTACGAAGCTAGCGGCATCGAAGGCTGGGTCCGGTATGACCACCATTAAAAATACCGTTCTTTGGCAGAATCTGCTCTATCGCGGGCAGATATCGCATCGCTCTACTGGAAAGGAAAGCTTCAGGCAGAATGAAGCCGCTAAGACGTACCGTTTCATTGTATTTTTCATATGGGTAGTACGCCCCAAAGATAAGACTGTTGGTTGAAGCCATAGCTCGAGCATTGTGACTCCGAATCAACTTAATAATGAAATTAATTATCCTTATAAGGTTTACCTCGTTGTACAGGAACTCAGACTCTGGTGTTTGATATAAACGAAGACAGGCCCGAAGGCACCGCATCTCGAACACCCTCATCTTTTCCATTTGGGAAGGACTCACACCCACACAGGTCCACATAGGACAACCACATCAGGTACACCGGTACGAAATGATCGTTTTTTTTTTTAAACACTAATTATTAATGTGAAAGTAAAAACATTTTATTCAAAGTATTGGCCATTGTTTTCTACACATTTTGACCACCTTTCTGGCAATTTGTGAATACCACGCCAATAAAATTGTTCGTCTCTTAAAGCAAACCAATCAGACATCCAATTTTCGACCTCCTCGTAGGAATCAAAGTGCTGCTTAGCCAATGTGTGTCCCATCGATGAAAACAAATAGTAGTCGGAAGGAGCCAAGTCTGGTGAATACTTTGGGTGTGGTAGCTGCTACCAGCCAAGTGTTTTGATTGTATCCTGAACCGGTTTTGCTACCAGACTCGTCAGATTGTGTAGGACGATGGAGAGCTCTCGCTGCTCCGTCAACGTCGGTAACGAACTCACCGAGACCTTCACTGTCAAAAAAGGTTTTACCAGGTATACAAGTATGAAATGAGAAATTGAAAATAAAACACTGATTATTAATGGGAAAGTAAAAATATTTTATTCAAAGTATTGGCCAATGTTTTCTACACATTTTGACCACCTTTTTGGCAATTTGTGAATACCACGCCAATAAAATTTTCGTCTTTTAGAGCAAACCAATCAGACACCCAATTTTCGACCTCCTCGTAGGAATCAAAGTGCTGCTCAGCCAATGCGTGTCCCATCGATGAAAACAAATGGTAGTCGGAAGGAGCCAATTCTGGTGAATATGGCGGATGGAGTAGTTGCTCCCAGCCAAGTGTTTTGATTGTATCCTGAACTGGGTTTGCTTTGTGTGCAGGTGCATTGTCATGGAGCAAAATTACCTTGCCGTGTCTTCTGGCCCATTCTGGTCGTTCCTCGATCAATGCATGGTTCAAATTGATCATTTGTTGTCGGTAGCGATAAATATTAACGGTTTCACCAGGTTTTAGGAGCTCGTGGTAGAGCACACCTTTCTGGTCCCACTAAACACACAGCACTGTTTTCTTGCCGAATCGATCTGGTTTTGCAGTCGATGTTGATGGTTGTCCCAGATTAACCCATGATTTTTTTCCGTTTAGGATTCTTAAAATAAATCCATTTCTCATCGCCAGTAACAATCCGATGCAAAACCGATTTTCTTTCGTGTCTTTGAAGCAAAATTTTACAAGGTTTTTTTTCGGTTTTCCATCTGTCATTCATTCAATTCATGTGGCACCCATTTTCCACACTTTTGGATCTTTCCCACAACTCTTAAACGGTCAAAAATTGTTTGTTGTGCAACATTTAACATTACTGCCATTTGCTTTTGACTCAAAGTGTCATCTCCATCCAATATCGTTTGCAATTCGGTGTCTTCAATCTTTTTTGGTGGTCTTCCACGTTCTTCATTTCTCACATCAAAATCGTTATTTCTGAACCGTTGAAACCATCTTTTGCGTGTTGCTTCTGATAGAGCATGATCACCATATGCCTCGACAAGCATTGGATGCGCCTCTGCAGCACTTTTCTTCGACTGAATATAAAAAATTAATGCTTTCCGCAAATCATCTCTTTCTGGTACAAAATTCGATATTTTTAACACGATGAAAAAATATGATGTTGTCTGTTCAATAACATATGTATATTAAATATTTTTTCACAGATGTCATAGCAAAGAAACAAAAAAAAATGAGGGCTCGTTCACAACAAATGTTCCCTATCGAGATATTTGTATCTTGACTACCTGGTATACCATGATTGGCCGAATGAGGGCCATGTAACAGATTACCTTCACTTTGATGTCAAGTTGACTGCTGTAAAGCAGCCCCCTTGCCATAGCGAAGGCATGCTTAGTCCTGGTCGGAGCTGTTCTTACATGGGTACCACCATATAGAAACTGGTCTAACCAGATGCCTATATATCTTTCTACAATTTTAACGGTCAATGGCCGTCCTAGCGGGTCAACTATACCGAACTTATGCCAGTTAATTTTCGTGTCCCTTAAGACTCTTTTTCAACGGAGTTCTGAAAAGCATAGTTTCACACTTCTGGTAGTTGATTTTTAACTTCCAGTCGTCGCAAAATCGTTGAATTGCAATGAAGTCTCTCTGCAACAAACTGTGTGTTTCTTCTTCCTTTGGACCTGATCTTTAAACGATTAGGTCATCGGCAAACGACATTATGCTAGGCATAGGCATAATGATTCATCGATACTGAATAAAGTGAGCAAGATCTGCGAACCCACCGCCCCTTGTTGCAACCCATTTTTTTGGTTTAAAACATTTGTGGAAATTTCGTTGCTATTTTTCACAACGAATTTCCTACCTGTAACCATGTCATAGATCATATATAGCAATGCTTTATGACTGTCGAGCCTAACTAACTTGAGGTAAAGACCTCCTTACCATACGGTGTCGAATGCTTTTTCCATGTCAATCAGGCAGGCTCCTGTCACTGTGCTAAAATTACGATCATCAAACTGTACGTGCACCACCACCAACCACAGTACAAGTCCCGAAACAATATTATCTAGTACTCTAAAAACAATAAATCCTTCAACCTCCACCAGCCACCACGAAAAACAACATCCAAAACTACCGCCCAACTGATGCGCGTCCAAAGTGATTATCAAAACAAACAACAAACTCCTGCCGAAAAATGACTACCACGCAACACCACCCACACTCCACTTGACAATCGAAAAAATGATAAACTGCCCACAATAGAGAGGTGCTCGTAATTCAAACCGAACGACACTCCACCGCTGAGTTCATGAATATTCCATGTGAGTACCTCTTATCTAGAGAAAGAGAAAAAAGGCAAGCGGGGAAATAAACACCACCCCCGATCCAGGTGGTAGGGACTTCATGTTCGGCCCACCGGTTGACAAGAGACGCCTCACTCCCCCGCATCGAGTGCCGCGAAATGTTGATATATGAAGGGAAACAGTGTTTAAGCGCCTCCAACGCAAACCGTGGGCTGGGTGACATGTGGCGGGTGGGCGAAAAGTTGCAATGGCATTCAGCAGGATTTCAATTAAAACTTTTGCGTACTTGAAGGGACGACCGACGGCTAAAAATCTCTCCCTGAGTCGTATGTGGAATTTTTTTGTTGACTTTGGCCTTGGCCACCCACTCGGGGACTGTTGATAGAATGCACATGGATGACCAGTTTCCTAAGCTCACTGATCCATGTTTATTTTGCTGATGAGCGCATTTTGACGAGCCCCGGGGAGAATGAGTTTCCGGGGAAAACATTCAAAAATCGAAGCAGAACGGGAGGGGAAGGGCAGTTAATAATAACACGTCAAAAGTTATTGATAAGCAATTAATTTTTTCCGGCTTTTGTTCGTTTTTTTCAGCCGGCTAGCGGGTGCCTTTTTGGAGGGACTCGAGCGACGAAGGACTATTGTTGAACACTCCGACCGTGAAGAGGGGGGTGTTCCTTCGCAAGGGAGATGGTTAAATTGAAATTTAAATGTTCAATGAGTGATTGATTGGAAAAGTCGCTTCCAATCGGATGTGGGGCGATCCTTTGTCCTCTTGAATGAAGCATGGACCCGGACAGGTGGTGATGGCAGGGCGTTTCTTTTGGACTTGACTGAAGAGTAATTGTATCGGGATGACTATATGTTGTAAGGGACGTCCCCAGGGAATGTCATCCTTCGGACTTTCCTTGTATCCAAGGACATATTGGGCAAAAGGTGTCCTTAAAGCCGATTCAAGTTTAGATTTGCAGTTGAGTAGGAGAATTCAATCCTGTTGTTGAATTGACTGTATTGTTGGACCCTGACTAAGGTGAACTGATGGGAATCCACCTCGCAGACGCTTTTTATCGGCAGGTGCTACTTTTCGTGAGTGAAAATGAAATGATTGACTTCCTGTTAGCCTTCAGAGTGCAATGGGAAATTCGTAAATGCACTGCTGCTGATTGTAGACACTCCTCATTACGAATCATTGCTGTATCAATGCGCTCGTCTAAATCGAAAAATTTTCAAAATTCCATATATTTGAACTCAATGAAGTTGAAAGGAAACCCTGATTCCACTTGTAAGTTCCTTAGATCATGAAATAGCTGGAGATGACAACTTAGCACAACAGCAATGCGAAGTCCTCCTTTCGTCCATCCAAAAGGTGCATCGTTATGCCAACGCCAATGATTAGTATTACTCGGGGGATCCAAATCTTCCCCACTTCTGTAATCATCTGCAAAGTTTCTTCTCCTCATTTCCAGGTCCTCCGATTTCTCTCCAAGCCCGCACACCTTGCAAAGCTAAACCAATGAGGTGACACATAACCTCGAGGACCACACATATACAGATTGCTCTCCTTGACTTTTGAGTGCCTCCAAATCCCGCTAACGATGACCCTCGATAATTCGCAACAGACTCCATTGTCGAGCACACTCACATCCTGGTCGCACTTATGCCCCAAACTCCAGTCAAGGGTGAGGCTTTAAAATTTTATGAACATCGTCCCGGCAACCCGGACTGGGTGCTGGGATATCCTCATCATAGGATCATTCAATCGATACAATTAGGTCCTTCATGCTCTGAAAGTATCCCAATGGCAATCAAATTTGCCTTTGAAGAGATATCCGTGAGGCATGCTGGCGTCGAGCAGGTTCCCTCCTGATGTCCCGCTCCTGATCGTTTGGGCTGTTCATCGAAGGAGAACGTGCACCCCCGAAAAATAGTCACTCACCCATCAGTCGACGTTTATCGTCCAATTTACATTTTGTCCTCCGCCCCTCCTCGCTCCACACGCACATGAATCACCAAATTGTGAGGAAGTTGAGATGCTCCCTCAATTTGACAGGTATCCGCTCTTGACATGGAACCCCGAAGAGGCCGGGTTGCTTCTCGGGATTCCCCAGGACGTGCGGTCCCACACGTGAAGTGGAAACAAAAGCCAGCCCACGCTTGGTGGTCGCTGCATAAAATTTCCCATTTAAAGGTGCCTTCGATTACAAGGTGAATTGAGCTCACATATCCCGAGGATGGGGAAGGGGGCTGCGTCCGCATGCACAGAAACTTTCCACAAATCCATCTGCTGCTTCTCAGGCCTTGCTAGAATTTGCCCCAAACCCTGCAGGATATAGCCCATATTGCAAGAATTTAAGATTCGGATATCGCCCGGCTGGCTGAAAATCCAAATTTGATTTTCAAAGAACGATGTTTGCCGAGATTGGCGGTGAGTTATTTGAGGAATCTGTTGAAAGGAGCTGGCCCTTCCGGCTCGGGAGCAACATTCTTCTTTGGGGCTGCTGGGCGCAGGACGCATGAACGCACATCTTAATTAATTCAAGAGACGGGCGGTCCATTGAGAATCGCTCTTCCCGCTGTTCGCAAAATCAACAATCTCTCGGTATTTTTGGTTTTCTTGGAATCATAACAAATTATTAAAGGATCACCGATTCGAATGCGTAAGGTTGCTTCTTACGCGTGATGAATATGATAGGCGCTGGTGTGTGTTCCGGATTCATTTTCGGATTCTGCTTTGGGAATCAGAGACTACATTGTCCGACATTCTAATCTTCGATGAATACATATTCATTTTTCGCGGAGAAAAATGTAAGAACCGAGAAGACCTTAAGTGATTTGAGGCAAAGAAAACAGGGTGGAGTGGGTCTTAGGACAATATCAAAATTCACATCTAAATCAGTTTCGGAATCACAGTTGAAATGGAATCGACAAGTGTGGTGTAAACATGCAAACAGGTTTCGTTTCTTCTTTTTTTTTCAACAATAGTTGATAGAAGAGATAGGTAGGTAGGTAGGTTAAGGTGGCTGATGAACACACTTAGGCCCATACAGGATCAAAGTGCTACCACACCATGTGGGAAGAACCTAAAACCAGCTGAAGCCTATAATGAAGTTTAAAATGTCGGCGGGAGGGGTTTTGTTGAGGTCATGTAGGGCGTTGAGAAAATATCTTCCAAAGTGTTTGTGTCTGAGGCGCGAGAGCGCCGGGCATGTGCATAACAGGTGTAGGAGCGTTTCTGGTTCTTCCTCATCCCTGCAGCTTCTGCAAAAATCGTTTGAGGGAGCCCCTAGCCTGCTAGCATGCTCGGAAATTAGACAGTGCCCGCTTATGGCTCTCATAACCAGGCTTATGTCTGATCTTTTGAGCGATAGAAGCAGTCTGGAGCGTTTGGGTTCAAGAGAGGGCCAAACTTCCTTCGAGACGCGGCAAAGATTATGGTTAGACCATCCTTGATTAGTCTGACGGATCGCGTTCAAATGCAGCACTAACTTGCATGTGGCGAGAGGGATACCGAGGTGTTCGTATTCCTGAAGTAGTGGTTTCGTTGTGGCAAGCCTGGCCAAAATACAAGAGATACACTGTTATATAATTAGGTCAGCATCTTCCCCTTCGGTGGTCGCCGTGGCGTACTGGGTAGAGTGCAACGCTCACACGCCGAAGGGTCTAGGTTCGACTCCCAGTTCAACACCAATTTTTCTAATATTTCACGGCACCACCTCTTTCGAGCTGCTGACAACACTCAAAGAGTAATAACTGTCTAAGAAAGCTCTTCAAATTTCGCCGTTCGGAGTCGGCAAAAAACTGTAGGTCCCTTCTACTCGTGAGAGAACAGTAGCGCGCACAACACGAGTAGTTGATGAGCAAGCTAGGCCCTGGTCCCCCAGTGGACTGTAGCGCCAACAATTATTATTATTATCTTCCCCTTCGTCCAGGGTGGGCCTGGGTCTAAACCAACATGCCTCTCCAGCCAGCACGGTCTTTAGCTAGCCGCCTCCAATTGCGCACTCCAAGTTGGTTGAGGTCCTTCTCCACTTGTGTACGCAACCTTAGTCACGGCCGTCCTGTGTTGCGTTGTCCCAATGGTTCTGATTCGAAGACTTTTCGGGCCGTGGTGTTCATACGCTTGTCAGAATGAATTCAAAGAAAAATAGGAACCTTAGAAACCTCTCGAAATTAAACGTTCGTTAGTCATCCGCTTCTTAACTCCACTTCAAAACGTACTAGAATTTATTTGTCTTTCATTTACATTTTCTTGGTAGCTCAGTTCGCTGTCAATTCGATGTCGGGCGCTGTTCGCAAGGTGACACGCTCTACATTGCCTAGCCATCTTAAGCGTTGTATCTAAAGACGCTTGTCTTTATACAACCCATAAAGTTCGTCGTTAAATCTTCTCCTCCAGATGCCATCAAGGCAAACAGGACAAAAAATCGCAAACACTAAAATCTAGAAACGTCCAGATTTTCGCGCCATAGAGTCGGACTGGGATGACCAAGCTGTTAGAAAAAGCAAGCTCAGTCTTTCGAGAGAGGGCTTTTTTACTCAATTACCTTGAAGCCCGAAGAAACAGCGATTTAGAGTTATTCTGCGTTTGCTTTCGCTACTGATCTTGTAGTTCCTATTTACTGCTAAGCCGAGGCAAATGAACTACCACAAAACTTCTGCTGCCTAGTGTGACACTCTGTCTGAGACGTCGATGTTGTGTGTCCTTAAATGATGACAACATATACTTAGCTTTGCTCTCATTTGCCACCAGACCCATTTTAGCCGCTTCCGTTTCAATGACAGAAAACGCCTAATTGACACCTTGTTGTCTTCGGTCATTCACGTCAATGTCATCAGCGTAAGCTAGCAATTGAACAGACTTTTGGAAAACCGTGCCTCTGGTATTGACTTGTGAGTTAAGCACAATCTTCTCGAGGATGATGTTTAAAAAGTGAAATGACAGCGTATCGCCTTGTCTAAAACTTTTTTTGTTACATTGAAGGTCTCGGTGAGTTCATTACCGACCTTGACGGAGCAGCAAGTGTTCCCCATCGTCATCCTACACAATCTGACGAGTTTGGTATTAGTGCCAAAACTGAAAAATGCACTGTATAGCTCGTCTCTGTGCACACTGTCATATGCGGCCTTAAAATCGACAAATAGGTGGTGATTGTCGATATGCACTTCTTGAATCTTTTTCAGGATCTGCCGTAGCGTGAAGATCTGGTCTATTGTGGACTTCCCTGGTCAGTAAAGACACCGATAAGAACCTATCAGGTTATGGACAAATGGTTTAAGACGCCCACTCAATACGGCATAGAGGATCTTGTATGCGATGTTAAGAATACCAATCCCTTGAGAATTGCTGCAGTCACAGTGGTTTCATTCTTGTGGACCGGGCAAACGACGCTGAGATTCCACTCATCGGGCATGCTTTCCTCCAACCATAACTTACAGATGAGCTGGTGCAAGCGCCCAACGAAGTCATCTAAAGTCAGAATAAGGAGCGGAAATATCGTCCTAATCTCTAATGGAAGACAAGATTTCAACTGTTTCAACTGTTCAAAATATTGGAAAGTTAACCAAAAATTCATTCAAAAATTCCTGTTGAGTCATTAGTCAGTTATAAGTGTACGATGGAATAGGTGTCATATTCGAGGAACTGAATAACTATGCAAGTACAAAATAGTTCAGAATGTTAGTGAGTTGGCGCACAGCATCAATGGTTTCCCGAAGAACAACTGATCTTGGAAGACATTCTTGAAATTCGTCTTGAAGTGAACTACGACCTCGGTTGAATTCACCACAACGTCGATAAACACTGGCCCTTGAGCTTCATCGCCGAAAGTTGAATTAAGTTCATCGATGCACTGTTGTTGAGTTAATCCACGTCAAAATTTGTAAAAAATAATCGCACGAAAATTTTCACGATATGATTCCATTTTTTGGGCGAGATGAATCCCTTAAGTTACTGTAAACAACACAAATAGCGCTCGTATGTCAAAACGTTCTGAGTACATATAACCTCAAAAATGTAAAATATTTCTATAGAGCTGGCAGTTGTAAGGTTCCAACAGTAGAGTTGCCCAATCCCGAAATATAAAAGGCAACCTACGTATGTGTTTTTATATTTTTAGAAGTGCGTATGCCTTAACTCGATTCAGTGTAATTGCATCCAAGGCTGCATGATGTTGGCGCAAAGGGGTGAGACATTTGAAAGGTTTCTGCTCATTCCTTTCTTTAAGACGACTCAAAGCCCATGGAGCTGGCTGTCAACGAATTTCACACTTCCATTCACTCACTCTTATCACCAGTCACCTTCGGAAAATATAGTAATTTATTATTTGCACGTCATTGAGTCATTATCCTGTTAGTCAATAAGAGCCAAACATTTTGAAGGATGTTGGCCGCACAACTGAGCTATCAAAGCTTTGACCACCCGGCGGACTATTTATCTTCCAATGCTGCACACAAAGCCCCGTCATCCATCATAATCATCATAATCATAGGAAAGGAATTCGCAAAAGTATCCGCCCTATCAAAGTGGCCGAGACAAAGATACATGAGGGGATGAGTGCTTTTTGGGGCGCTTCCGTTGAAGCTTGACACATCGAAAGAGCACTCGATAAATGGCTCTTGCACGATTTCACTCGAAGCCTGGGGGAAGTTTGTCGTTTCAGTGTGCAAGGATGGCTGCAGACATCTGCACCGGGTAAGGATATGTACAGCAGTTATTGAATATTTGCTAAAGCAAAGTGATCGCATCTGTTTGTGTTTCCTGGCGATGTTTGTGTATCGAAGTGAAATGAGATAAAGGCATCAGGTCGAGAAGAATGCAATGCAAGGACGTTTCTAGTTTGTATTTTTCTTTGCTCTCTTTTCATGTCAACTTGTTCGCACTTCCGTTTCAGTTTCTGTTTTTGTTTTTGTTGAATGCTGTCATGTCCCGGGAGGGGTTGAATTGAGTCCATGATGTTGAAATGTCGTTAATCGAACCCAAAGATCCCAAAACTCGATTAATTAGAGCACTTAGACGGGCACATGACATTGTCCTGACCATCCTAACTATCCCATCAATATCTAGGCTTCAGGCGTCTAGAACCTTCAGCACCAAAGAATGAACCCTTCGAACACTGAAGGGAAACTCATTACCCTTTCCGAAAATTCGATAAACAGAGAGAAAGAAAATAATTTCGCATCTTCAACTCGTGTCCCATTCTAAGGCAACAAAATATAATGAATTTTGAAAAGTTTTCCATGCCACCTCCACCCACTCGTCAATATACCGTCTTTATGGCTCCGCTCGTCAAAGGAAATGCCGGCAATTCACGAGCCTGCCGGCATAAATACCCAGAGCAGAGTTCAAGAATTTACACGACTTTTACATTAAAAATGTCCCCGCATACGCCTCCGTCCTGCAGGAGATAACATTTTCCAGTTATGGAATGAAAAATCCATAAATAGGCGAGAAGATGTGACCCTTCTCCCTTTTAGAAGGGTGCCAGCACCTTGGGCGCCACTTGGAGGGATCATATTAATTATATGAGTATGTTGTTGCCTCAAGTTCAAGGGTCTGACGTGACCTAGGATAGTGAGTGGGCCTGCGTTTGAGTGGTGCGCGGGTGGTGCGGCTGAAACGGTGTACCATCTTCAAGTTCACGACACAAAGTTTTCGAAGTCACTGTTGCCACATGCGACAGCTGATGTTGAACGGAGAGTGCCGAGTGCTGAAGCGGTGGCAAATGGCTGAGGCTTGGATGGGGCATATGTCAGGGGAGGTGCCAAGTTGAAATTAGAAAGGCTTTCGTCTCGATTCCACTGGGTGAGCATTTGGGATTAATTTAATTTGGGCGTGGACTAAAGTTCCTGTTTCTCTTGGGTATATGGGGGAACGGATTATTGGGTGGTGAAGACGTTTCCTAGACTCTGCTCTGAAGGAACATCCAAATTGAAAGAAATTTTTTCACTTGCGGGGACGGCTTAAAATTTGTCTGAAACTTGTTGGTTTTGAGATTAGTTTGCACGCCAACGTGTGAAATGAAATGAAAATTACCAAAGCTGTCGGAATTTTGTCTTGCATTCTGCGGTTATTTCCATTCAAAGTTTTGCTTTCAATTCTATATTGCTTCGATGCAGCTTTTTATGGCTTTGTTAAAAAAAACTAGAGATCTATAATGTGTGTCCGCCTCTCTGCTACTTCACTTCTCCCAGGGTTTCTTGATATTTCAATAAAATAGAAGATAAAATTGTATGCACTGCCGCAAGGAATAAATTTTTTTAAGGGACAAATTATTTCGATTCGTTCTCTAAAGATGGCGCCACGTGTAACTTGTGGCGGATATTGGAAGTGATTACCTTCTACATTGGAAACGTGTGGCTTTTGTCAGCAATACTCAGTGAGGTACAATTTTCCAAGCGTCAGCTCACTTGTCATGCCAGTTAAGTGTTTGATGGAATCGAAGCAAAAGCCGTTAAATTTGATTTGGCGATAATTGGAGCAAAACAAAAAAATCCTGTCGTCAAGAAAAGACACACTGCACCGACGTTTCGGACAGAGCGTTAGACAGCAGAGAGCTTGAGGTGGTCAAGGTCTTCGTCTACCTCTGCTCTGCGGCTATTAGGAACAACAATATCAGTGCCGGAATCAAACGCAGAATCACTCTTGCCAATCGCTGTTCCATTGAGCTCAAGAGGCAATTTAGCAATAAAGCTCTTCTTCGAAGACTTAACTGACTTTGTATAATGGCTTGATCATTCCAGTCCTCTGTTATGGCGAAGAAACATAGATGTTACTAAAAGCAGATGAGGAAGCCCTTCGTTTTCTCGAGAGAAAAATTCTGTTTGCGATTTTTGGTTCTATTGCGTTGATGTCATTTGGACGAGAAGAACTTTATGGGCTGTACAGCGGTATGAGTCTGATCAAGCGCTTTTGAATAAAGTGTTAAAAATTGCTAGACCATGTGGAGCGCATGGACACCAATGCTCTGTACCTAAATCTCTTAGAATCCGAGCCACTGGGGCAACACAACAGAGGAAGGTCTGAGTTTGGATGGCACACACAAGTGGAGAAGGACTTCAACGAACTTGGAGTCTGTGATTGGAAGCAGCAAGCGACAGATTGTATGAGATCAAGAGGTCCGTTTGGTGAGGCCCAGGTCCACCCCAGACTGTATCAAAAAATAAAAAAAATATGAAAACTTTTGTGTGCATCAGCGTTTGTTTTAAACAACAACATTGTTGTTGGCCTCATGCGCAGATTTGTCTTAAATAACCAGGAATTGCAAGATTTTATTTTTCATTGGGAAGAAGGAAGTACAGTCGAAACCCATCGAATACTTGCAGAATTTTATGAGGAATTTGCTCTGACCGATATATCATGTAGAGAGGTATTTAAATAATAATAATTGTTGGCGCTACAGTCCAAAGGGGGACCAGAGCCTAGCTTGCTCATCAACTACTCGTGTTGTGCGCGCTACTGTTCTCTCACGAGTAGAAGGGACCTACATTTTTTTGCCGACTCCGAACGGCGAGATTAGAGAAGCTTTCTTAGACAGTTATTACTCTTTGAGTGTTGTCAGCAGCTCGAAAGAGGTGGAGCCGTTAAATTCGAAAAAATTGCTGTTGAGCTGGGAGTCGAACCTAGACCCTTCGGCGTGTGAGCGTCGCACTCTACCCACTCGGCCACGGCGACCACGAGAGAGAAGTATTTGGACGCTTTAAAAGATGTGATTTTAGCGTAGGTAAAGAAGGTCGAAGGTTACCTTTTATATTTCGGGTTTGGGCAACCCTACTGTTACAATCTGACAACTGCCAGCTCTATCGTAAAGTTTGACATTTTTGAGGTTATACGTACTCAGAACGTTTTGACATACGAGCGCTATTTGTGATGTTTACAGTAACTTAAAGGATTCATCTCGCCCAAAAAATGGAATTAAATCGAGAAAATTTTCGTGCGGTTATTTTTTACAGCTTTCGACGTGGATTAACTCAACAACAGTGCATCGACGAACTTAGTTTAATTTTTGGCGATGAAGCTCCATCAAGGACCAGTGCTTATCGATTGTATGGTGAATTCAACCGAGGTCGAGGTCACTTCGAGACGCATTTTGTGAGGGTCTTCCAAAATCAGTTGTTGTTCCGGAAACCATTGATGCTGTGCGTCAACTGATATTGCAAGATCGTCATGTGACCTATCGTGAGATTGAGACAACCCTAGTCATTAGTGGGACCAGCATACATTCAATATTGTATGAACCTTTGACTATCGAGATAATTTGTTCCCGTTGGATCCCACACAATTTGTCAATCGCTCAAAAGAAGCTCATGTCAATTTCTCGAAAAAAATGCTCCAAAAATACGAACGTGGTGCTTCGAAACACGTCTATGACATCGTGACAGGTGATAAATTGTAGACTTACGCGTATGAGCCCGAAAGTAAGCAGCAGTCGACTGTATGGGTGTTTCAAATTGAGCCAAATCCAACAAAAGTTGCTCGCGCACGAAGCACTTCCAAGCAAATGGTCATCTGTTTTTTCGAATAAACTAGACATGTCGCAACTGTACCATCGAACCATGACATGACGCAAAACAGTCAATTCAGAGTGGTACACAACCTTTTGTTTGCCAGTTGTCTTCCAAGAAATCAGGAAAACCAACCGCCAAAAACGGATCACTCTTCACCACTACGATGGGAGCTCTCACACATGGGCTCAAACAACTGCATTTTTGAGCACTCAAATCATCGATTTGATGAGTCATCCGGCGTATAGTCCTGACTTGACACCGAATGACTTCCTTTTATTCCCGTACGCAAAAAATTAAATGAGAGGTCAACGTTTTTCGACACCAAACCAGAATGCATGTTTTGGAGATACCTCAATCAGAGTGGCAAAAGTGCTTCGAAAATTGGTTCAAACGCATGCATGATCTTAATGGCGAATATTTTGAAAAGCAATAAAGCTATTTTCCATGTTTAATTTTCAATTTTTTTCTCTAATACCGAAATATAAAAGGCAACCCTCGAAGTTTAACTTCGTCTCGAGAAGAGATTTTTTCATTTTCAAATCGTATTTCGAAACGTTTATATATTCATAAAATGCGAAAAGAACACATTTTTTTATTTCAATTTATTATGCATTAGATATCTGCCAAACTCAGGTGCCATTAAAAAATGTACAACAATGGCTTAGTGCTTGTCATTTTCAATGGTTAATGGAATGAAAATTTAAGAAGAGTGGAAGTAAAACTGATATCCTCACGCATGTGCAATATTAAGGTAACAGAGTGTACAATGTTTCTTTTGTAAGTGAAATTGCTTTCCGAATTTATAGATTTGCCGGATTTCGCAGCAATTCCGTTCTTCTTATTCTTCTTTTTCTTGTGGCGGAATAGACCGGGTTATACCTGGGTCTCAACCAACATGTCTCTCCAGCCAGCACGGTCTTTCGCTAGCCGCCTCCAATTGCGCACTCCAAGTTGGTTGAGGTCCTTCTCCACTTGTGTACGCAACCTTAGTCACGGCCGTCCTCTGTTGCGTTGTCCCAATTGCTCTGATTCGAAGACTTTTCGGGCCGTGGTGTTCATACGTTTGTCAGAATGAATTCAAAGGAATATAGAAACCTTAGAAATCTCTCGAAATTAAACGTTCGTTAGTCGTCCTCCACTTTAAAACGTACTAGAATGTATTTGTCTTTCATTTACATTTTCTTGGTAGCTCAGTTCGCTGTCAATTTGATGTCGGGCGCTGTTCGCAAAGTGAGACGCTCTACATTGCCTAGCCATCTTAAGCGTTGTATCTGAAGACGCTTGTCTTTGAACAACCCACAAAGTTCGTCGTTAAATCTTCTCCTCCAGATGCCATCAACCCAAACAGGACAAAAAATCGCAAACACTAAGATCTAGAAATGTTCAGATTTCCGCGCCATAGAGTAGGACTGGGATGACCAAGCTGTTAGAAAAAGCAAGCTCCGTCTTTCGAAAGAGGGCCTTTATACTCAATTACTTTGAAGCCCAAAGAAACAGCGATTAAGAGTTATTCTGCGTTTGATTTCGCTACTGATCTTGTAGTTCCTATTTACTGCTAAGCCGAGGCAAATGAACTACCACGAAGCTTAACTTACTTACTTACTTACTTACTTAACTTAACTACCACGAAGATTCAGTGACGCTCCGTCCGAGACGTCGATGTTGTGTGTCCTTCCTTGATGACAGCATGTACTTCGTTTTGCCCTCATTTACCGCAAGACCCATTTTAGCCGCTTCCGCTTCAATGCCAGCAAACGCCTCATTGACGGCTCGCTGTGTTCGTCCAATCACGTCAATATCATCAGCGTAAGCTAACAGTTGAACTGACTTCTGGAAGATCGTGCCTCTGGTGTTGACTTGTGAGTTACGCACGATCTTCTCGAGGATGATGTTTAAGAAGTCACGTGACAGTGTTTCGCCTTGTCTAAAACCTTTTTTGACATTAAAGGTTTCGGTGAGTTCGTTACCGACCTTGGCGGAGCAGCGAGTGTTCTCCATCGTCATCCTACACAAACCGACGAGTTTGGTAGGAATGCCAAAACTAGACATGGCACTGTATAGCTCGTCTCTATGCACACTGTCATATGCGGCTTTAAAACTCTTTAAAGACTCTTTTTGGGTCTTTTCCAGGATCTGCCGTAAAGTAAAAATCTGGTCTATTGTGAACTTCCCTGGTCTGAAACCGCACTAATTTGGACCTATCAGGTCACGGACAAACGGTCTCAGACACTTACAAAATACGGCAGAGAGAATCTTGTATGCGATGTTAAGGAGACTGATCCTTCGATAATCGGCGTAGTCAAAAAGGTCCCCTTACTTGTGGACCGGGCAAACGACGCTGAGATTCCACTCAAATGGCATGTTTTCATCCGACCATATCTTACAGATGAGCTGGTGCATGCGCCCAACCAACTCATCTCCAGCTGCTTTAAATAGTTCTGCGGGCAGTCCATCCGCTCCAGCAGCTATGTTCGACTTCAGCTTGGATATTGCTATATAGCAGCTTAGATATTGCTATCTAGCAATATCCAAGCAATTTTATGAGTCACATGGTGTCAACATATGGCCGCCGTGACGTAGTGGGTAGAGTGCGACGCTCACACGCCGAAGGGTCTAGGTTCGACTCCCAGCTCAACACCAATTTTTCGAATATTTCACGGCACCACCTCTTTCGAGCTGCTAACAACATTCACAGAGTAATAACTGTCTAAGAAAGCTTCTCAAATTTCGCCGTTCGGAGTCGGCAAAAAACTGTAGGTCCCTTCTGCTCGTGAGAGAACAGTAGCGCGCACAACACGAGTAGTTGATGAGCAAGCTAGGCCCTGGTCCCTCTCTTTATTATGGTGTCAACGGAAACACTGATGGAGAAAAGAACATCTTGTGGAGACCTAGGTTTTCAGGGAGCCTGACTATTAGTGATAGCTTGACCAGAGGCTATATTTTGGTGCCACGGGGGGTCAGTTGCCCCCTTCGGTTTCAGCCTGACCGACCGGTAGGCCCCCTCGTGGGAGTATCGTGGTGGCTGTTGTTTACCGGGTAGAGTCGAAGATAGTATACCGTGCTGTCTTGTCTAGTTTTTGTTCACCCTTGTTGTTCATCTCTTTCATCAATTGAAGGCAAGGCGGTAAAGGAACTATCCAAGCTCAGTGTGGAGTTGCATTCTCAATCGGGCGCTGCGGCCCAGAGAGCGGAAGAGGTTTTAGGAAGGTCTCGCATCAGACCAAGGTGGGGTGATTGTCCCTCAAGCATGATCTCAATTTGGTACTGGGGTGACTTAGCCGTTTAGTCTTGCGCTGTCTACAACTCTTGGGAAAATTGACACCGTTATATAAGCCGTTAAGGCAAGTTCTCTCACTAGTAGAAGAGACCTCCACTTTTCTGCCGACTCCGCCGTAACAAATGCGTGGTATTCAGCCGGGAATCGAACCTCGAACCTAGACGGCGTGCGACTGGCGCATTCTATGACACGGCAGCTACGTCTAACGTCCATAAAAGCTGGGTGTTTGGTGTGCTTCTAGCAGCGATGAAATTGTT
Source organism: Eristalinus aeneus (assembly GCA_955652365.1). Classification (NCBI taxonomy): domain Eukaryota; kingdom Metazoa; phylum Arthropoda; class Insecta; order Diptera; family Syrphidae; genus Eristalinus; species Eristalinus aeneus. Next base: position 61,989,060 of record OY019134.1, on the reverse strand, counting down.
GGTCCCTAATTCTTTAAAAATGATACCAATGCCGATACCAAAGGTTGCAGTCAATGTTGACCACTATAGAGCCAAGAATATAGACTTCTTTCTTCACCAATTGAAGGACCATGAAGTGCAAGAGCTGTGTTTTTAACAAGGCGGCGCAATATATCACACAGATCTCGCTACAATCGATTTCGTAACTTCCCAGTTTCACGTTACGGATGAAGTTGGTCTGTAAAGACATAAGACTTATTGCTGCTTGACTGTTTGCTGTGGAAATATAAAATTGCTGCTCCACGCCTATAAGCACAAAACTACTTAGAGGGAAACATTCGTCGCATTATTGTCCACAAATGTTGAAAAATATCTTCAATAACAGAACTTCTAGATAAGATTACGTCCGGGGCAGCCGTTGCTATAATAATAATAATAATAATTGTTCGCGCTACAGTCCAAAGGGGGACCAGGGCCTAGCTTGCTCATCAACTACTCGTGTTGTGCGCGCTACTGTTCTCTCACGAGTAGAAGGGACCTACAGTTTATTGCGAACTCCGAACGGTGAAATTTGAGAAGCTTTCTTAGACAGTTATTACTCTTTGAGTGTTGTCAGCAGCTCGAAAGAGATGGTGCCGTGAAAAATTCGAAAAATTGGTGTTGAGCTGGGAGTCGAACCTACACCCTTCGGCGTGTGAGCGTCGCACTCTACCCACTACGCCACGGCGACCACACCGTTGCTATAATGCCAGAAGAATATTTTTCGGATAAAGTACATTTCCTCCTCCTCCTAAAACCAGCACCGTATATTTCCTGATAGTAATACACCTGCAAATACAGAGAGTCCAGCATTAAACTCTTTATAAAATTTGCAAGATTCTGTAGCAATGTTCGTGGAATAAAAACATTCATGCAGAAGTTGAACTGACCTTTGGCGTTTTATTGCTGTCTTGCAACTTTTGCATTCCGTTTCATTACGATAAACAAGGAAACGAATGCATACACTATTTCCTATAAAAACTGTCGATGTCCTTGTGGGCAACTGTCCAGCTGTTGCCTCCCTGAACATTTGAACATTCTCTAAACATTTCCACAAAATTTAGATGTCACTGAAGGAAGCTATGCTCCGTGTTTAGAGAGACAAGCAAACCCATATGAATACAGAACTTAGGACAAGAAGCCAAAATGTAGTGGAAAGGGTTAGATCATTACGCAAACTGTACACAACTGTGTTTTTGTGTCTAATAGACAAACATCACGAATTTCTTGTGAAAATAAACGTAATTTTCATTTTACTACATCTGAAGCAACTGCTTCATGTTGGGTACACATTATATTCAATCCTAAGATCTCATGTTTCCAGTGGATGCTTCTGTGGATTTGTGGTTAGCTGCCAATAACCTTGACAAAGCCATCACAATCTATGGCAACCTGATTAAAGCACGGGACATGCGAAAGTTCTCAGGCGACATTCAAATTCGAATGTATGACGGAAAGTTAAGAAATAATAAGCATATCAAAGGTGTTTCGCAGAAATTTCCACCGGAAGCCAAAACCAAACCAAAACACCACTCAGCCCGCACCCAACATCCGTGACTGTGTGTGCAAACACCGAAAATCACTTAATATGCATAGCAACCATCCCATACGCCCAGTGCAAGGGCCTACGCCCCCGCGCTTTGGGAATCTCTGAAATTGCTCTGAGACCTGTCGCAAGCCCGAAAAAACGCACAAAAAAATGTCAATAACCACCACAGAGCACCCCAGAGCTCTCTTGTGGGCCACGCAAATATTTTGTCTCTCTTTGACATTCCTCGACCCTGCCGGGAGTTGATTTCCTTTTTGAAATTTATGACATCCTCCGGGTGTGCACCTTCCCGACGAGAAACCACCGTGTGCTCAGCCTCCCGAAATCGCATGAAGCCAAGCAAACATTTATTTAATCTGATGAATTTAATTCAAAACAGTGCAACCACTGTTCTAATTATAGCCACCCCGCGCCGTTAGAAGAAAAAGCAAAAGTAATCCTAATTTCGTTGCGTGGGAGGACGTCGATTGTGGGGATTAAGCGTCATCGATGGCAGATGAAAGTTACTATCGCATGGTAGTGCCAGATTAGCGACAAAATCGAGTCAAGGTCATGACAGCTTGATGACGCGGCTACACTAAGTCGCCAGCAGATGGTAATTAACCTCGCTCTGCGGGTGGGAGCCGAACAAAACCGCCTTATGAGCTATAACATCTCTCGTTTCATTAAACGGGATAATTGGTTCACTGCTGCGGTGGCCCACACATCTCCATGCGGATCGACTGTCAAAGTTAATGAACTCGAAATGTAATCATAAAACGTGAGACTCATCCTGTGAATGTGCGCCGTGATGGCTGAGGGTGACTTGCAAGGACCTGCCGCCGGAGTGGCAACTGATGATATAAAATAATAACTTGATGTGATAATGCGTTGATGCGTTTCACTTGATGCCGCCAATGACGTACGGCGGCTATGATGGCCATTAGGGAATTATTAGAGGCACGAGCACTATGCATTATCCGTCATTATCCTTGAATCGTGTTTCTTTGAGCTGTGCGTCGTAATCTCTTTGTGTTATGGGCGGATTATGGTTATTTCATTTACTTTGTGTATTTTTCTCTTTTGCGATTTGTGGGGAAAGGCGTTTTGAAGTTGAGATCTGATGTGCTCTTAGACGACTTGGCAGAGTTGCCATCATCTCACTGTTGCACTGAACATCGCTGCAAAGGCGAAATCTACTTTCGACTGGGCATGTTACAAGAGGAAGATGATGTCCTTGGGAAAAAGTTTAGGCTATTCATAGTTTCCTCTTCTTCTTTGATTGGCGCTACAGTCTAAGGTGAAAAATAATAAGCTGTAAATCAAAGAAAATCAAAATTTAAAGTTCTTAAAAGTGAACATAGTGCCGTTCTTAGTTGACACAGCAACCTCTGAACCGCTGCTTTTTTCCCATCTACGACATACCTTATGCACTTGAGCGCATAAAAAATAATCCCCGTCTGCCATACGGCAACCCTACGAGCGAAATTCCCTACAATAGCCATCGAGAAAAAGTTTATGGCACCTAACCTTTTAGTCCCTCCACCAGATTGAATGGGAATTGGGCAAACGAACAGCGTACTCTTAATAACGGTCTAAAGTCTGACACACTACGGGCTGTGTTGAATTTAGGAACCCTCTTTGCATTCACTGTGTTTTTTTTTGTCTAAATTCTTCTCGTGCGACTCGCTCGTAGCGCCTTAACTGCTTTGCATACAAATTGGTTTGAAATTTCGCACCGATCCCGGCTAACAATGGACTGTCGAGTGGATGGGACGGCGCATTCGGCAGAATGCAGGAGAGGTTTTAAAATTGAAGTGGATTTCCGGTGGAAGCAAAACATACCCGGATGCACGGCCTACCGAGATGCAGGTGAAGATGAGTGGCGGCAAAGTGCCGGAGGTAATTGAATGAACTGCGGGGCATATACGAGGCGACGAGTGAATGCGTTTTGTGAAAACCACTTGTCTGCGACCGGCAGCAGACCGGAGTCAATGAATGAGCGGTTTTTTCTGTAGTGCAGCCTGAAACATACCCTTCATACTCGACTGACCTCCTGGCGCTGTAGTTTCGATTTTCTGTCCTTTTTGCTGCATGTGCACGGGGTTAATGGTGGGGCAGTAGGTACGCGGCGGCATTTCGTTGGAATTTTCCCCCAGGTGCATATGGCTGAATGAGAAAGCCGCGCCTGATGGGCTTTCGTTGAGAGAAATTAACTTTTCAATATTTTGTTGAACCTTGACATTTTTGACTGCGTGAAGACAGATTTCATGCAGACGTTGTGGGCTTTAAACATGTTGTCGGTGTATGGTGCGGAAATGAAATTCCCTGATAATTGTATCCGGCAATGTCAAAGTCTTTATTATAATGGCGGTAATGTGTAGCAGTCGAAGGCCTCCGCAAGTTGTTCGGCTGCACTTGGCCATATGCACCCGGGGAAAAATTTCAACGATATCCCGCCGCGCACCATTAACCAGGTGCACATGCACCAAAAAGGTTACGGGACCTCACATTCTACGTGCAAAACCGAAAATCGTTGTCCTTCAATCATTTGCATGGGGCGTCAACAGTTGATCCGTCTCTATCCGAAGCATGTTGCTGTCTCTGAACAAATGTTGTTTTACGTGATGAGTAAGTTACCCTCACGCACAACCCACAGACTGGAAGGTCAGGCCCATTATTTAAGCCCTCGTGCAGAGGGGTTCGCTGCAAACATTTGTTCACCATACAACGGGTGTTGTTATGGCTTTCTAGGGGGCGCCGCAAGGAGGCTGTATGTCAACTTGACCTGTGCGGTCAAGTGTGACCTAACGAAGATAGTCTTGGCAGCTCGCCTTGTTGAGTCCAATCAACAACGTTGCCTCTCGTGGACATGCCCATGCCCCCGCACATTACAGTGTGCATAGAGATGAGCTTTACACATTTAGTTTTTGTGTATGTAACGGTATCTAAAGAGAAAGCAGGTTCCTCAACATCGCCTACAAGGTCCTCTCAGCCGTTTGTGTTTGAAATCATTTGCCAACAACCTGATATGTTCCTTCCAGCATGGTTTCAGGCCAGGGAAGTCAACGATAGGCCAGATCTTCACTTTATCACTTCACCAAGTCCTGCCGAATTCTGGAAAAGATCAAAGAAGTACAGATCGACAACCACCATCTATTCGTCCATTTTAAGGCCGCATTTGTGTGTGTGTATACAGTGCCATTTCTGGTTTCGGCATTCCTACCAAACTCGTCAGATTGTGTAGGATGACGATGGAGAACTCTCGCTGCTCCGTCAAGGTCGGTAGCGAACTCACCGAAATCTTCAATGTTAAAAAAAGTTTTAGACAAGGCGACGCACTGTCATGTGACTTCTTACACATCATCCTCGAGAAGATTGTGCGTAACTCATAAGTCAACACCAGAAGCACGATCTTCCAGAAGTCAGTTCAATTGCTAGCGTACGCCGATGACATTGACGTGATTGGACGAACACAGCGAGCCGTCAATGAGGCGTATGCTGGCATTGAAGCGGAAGCAGCTAAAATGGACCTGGTGGTTAATGAGGGCAAAACAAAGTACATGCTGTCATCAAAGAAGGACACACAACATCGACGTCTCCAACGGAGCATCACACTAGGCAGCAGAAACTTCGAAGTAGTCAAGGACTTCGTCTACCTCGGCTCCGCGGTAAATAGGACAACAGCATCAGTACCAAAATCAAACGTAGAATCAATCTTGCCAATCGCTGTTTCCTTGGACTCAAGAGACAATTGAGTAATAAAGCCCTCTCTCGAAGGACTAAGCTCGTTTTATATAACAGCTTGATGATCCCAGTTCTACTCTACGGTGCGGGAACCTTTATGTTACCAAAGACGAATGAGGAAGCCCTTAGTCTTTTCGAGAGAATAGTTTTGCATACGATTTTTGGTCCTCTTTGCTTTGATGGCATTTGGAAGATTTAACGACGAACTTTATGGGCTGTACAGCGACATGCGCCTGGTCAAGCGTCTACGGATATAACGCTTAAGATGGCTACGCAATGTAGAGCGTGTCACCTTGCAAACAGCGCCCGACATCGAATTGACGACAAACTGAGCTACCAAGAAAATGTAAATAAAAGACAAATAAATTCTAGTATGTTTTGAAGTGGAGTTAAAAGCGAACGGCTACGTTTTATTTCGAGAGATTTCTAAAGTTTCAATTTTTAATTGAATTCATTCTGACAAGCATATGAACACCACGGCCCAAAAAGTTTTCGAATCAGAACCATTGGGACAACGCAACAGAGGACGGCCGCGGCTAAGGTGGCGCAAACAAGTGAAGAAGGACCTCAACCAACTTGGAGTGCACAATTGGAGGTAGCTAGCGAAAGACCGTGCTGGCTGGAGAGGCTTGTTTGTTGAGACCCAGATCTATCCTGGACTGCAGCGCCAAAACAAAAATAACAAGAAGTTAATTCAACGAAACATGCAATTCTGTACTATCTTGGAAGTGGTTAGAGTAAGGTCCTTAGCACAGCCTACCTGTCGCTTCAGACACTAATTCTTCACCTCTTCCACCTGATCTTCATAATATGGTTCGTGGTTATAAGTATCGCAAAAGTGTCCGCTTGGGAGACCAACGCCAAGTAACCTAAGGAGGTGTAAAGTTGAATGTTGCCGTTTTTCACGAAGACCCAAGTATTTACTGTTGTTCAAATTGGAGGTCATATTTGTGGTAAAGCTGTGATTAAATGAAACCCTGATACTACAACAACATGTTTTAGATTAAATATCTTCTTAATCTAATTCTACTAGAGAAGGAAAAAACGCTGCCAAACCATCTGAAATGAACAATTTAGCTAATCTTTAAAGAAAGCATGTGAACCAAGAAGCAATGTCCTTTGGATTAAGCCCCCTTCACTCATGGATACGATTTTTGGAATGTGTCCTTCCTATAGCGTATAGACTAGATGTAAAAGTGTGGCAGGTTAAAGACCAAAAAAGTAAAGAAAAACTCCAAGCCATAAAAAATCAATTCAAGAAAAATTTAAAAGTGAAACTGGGTTATTAGTTGATATGCCATCTCAACAGTCTTGCAATGCTAATGATGGAAACACGGCTGTGAAGATTCTTTAGAGATGAAGGAAAAAATGCACAAATTACACGAATTCTAATGATGGAAACACGGCTAGAAGATTCTTTAGAGATGTAGGAAAAAATGCACAAATTACAGGAATTGATACGGAAATGATCAAAAAGTTTTAGGTCGTCTTGAGTCTGGGTTCCCAATTGACACAACTGCTTTTGAAAGCTATGCAAGGGAAAAAAGGAAACTATACCTTAAAAATTATGACTGGTATTACAGTTCTGTGCAAAAAAAATAGCACCACGTTGAGGTCTGCACTTTGCACTTTACTTTTCTCCATGCTCATGTAAGGACACGATATTTATTGTAGGACAACTGATGGGTAAATAATAAAAAAAAATAATGATAAAATGCAACAAATAAAATGCAACAAACAAGATGACAAGAATATTCCCGTTATACGAAATGAAACCGAAATTTTGGTGTGCAAAATAATAGCACCATGTCATTCTAAAAAGTGTTTTCGAAGTGTTTGGTGGTGTTTAGTTTTTTTTTTTTGTGCGTCAAAAGATTAAGGTAAAAATATTTAAGTATTTTGAAACTAGTATTTTTAAAATACAACGTTATAAACAATTAAAATGGGTCGCGGTGTGCATTGTACTCCTAAAAAACGTGAACTTATAAAAAAATTCATTTCTGACGGAAAAACGTACAAATTTATTCGGGAAATCGTTGGTTGTTCGAATAAAATGATTACTAATGCAAAAAAAACACGTCGAAAAAGAAGAAACAAGAGGTAGAAAATCGAAATTAACCTCCACCGACGAGCGAAGAATGATACGATTAATAATTAATAATAATAATTGTTGGCGCTACAGTCCGATGGGGGACAAGGGCCTAGCTTGCTCATCAACTGCTCGTGTTGTGCGCGCTACTGTTTCTCTCACGAGTAGAAGGGACCTACAGTTTTTTCCCGACTCCGAACGGCGAAATTTAAAAGCTTTCTTAGGCAGCTATTACTCTTTGAGTGTTGTCAGCAGATCGAAAGAGGTGGTGCCGTGAAAAATTCGAAAAATTGGTGTTGAGCTGGGAATCGACCTACAACCTTCGGCGTGTGAGCGTCGCACTCTACCCACTGCGCCACGGCGGCCACGATACGATTAGTGAAACAAAACCCATTCATCGCATCAAACAAAATAAAAGAGGAACTAAATCTGCCCGTATCAACATCAACCATAAGAAGGAAGTTGATAGAGAAGGAACTACCTGCCAGAAGTCTCAGAAAAGTACCCTTGCTGATAAAGGTCCATCTTCATAAAAGAAAACAATTTGCGCAAGAACATTTGAATTGGGAAGTAACCAAATGGCGTAATATATTATAAACAGATAAGTCTAAAATTGTTTTATTTGGAACTCGTGGGACCAGGGCATTTGTTCACAGGCAAAAAAAACAAGAGTTTAAGCCGGAGTGTACTTTAAAAACCATTAAGCACGGCGGCGCGAAAATTAACATATGGGGATGCTTCTCCTACAACGGTACTGGTCCTATATTTTGGATAAAACCAATGATGACCACCGAAGTTTATGTTGGCATAATGAGGGAAACCATGTTGCCCTACACCGAGTGGAATATGCCTCTCAGATGGGTCCTGCAGCAAGACAATGACCCGAAACATACGAGCAAATTGGCCAAGGAATTTTTTGCGAGGAATGGGGTTCAAGTTATGGAATGGCCGCCGCAATCTCCAGACCTACACCCACTGAAAATCTTTGGACAGATGTTAAGAAAGCTGTTTTTAAAGCGAAACCAAAAAATACACTACAGCTATGGGAAGCTGTGCAGGCTGCGTAGAGGGATATTCCAATTCGGCGATGTCAGGCACTAATCGACTCTATGCCACGACGTTGTGCCGCTGTGCTCAAAAATAAGGATTATAAGACGAAGTACTAGAACAGTAGTATAAATAAAAAAAAAATAAAAACCGTACTATTCCACTAAATTTTGCATTTTATTTACGACGTTTTACTTGTGGTGCTATTATTTTGCACACCACAATTTCGGTTTCATTTCGTATAACGGGAATTTTCTTGTCATAAAATGCATCTTCGCTTATCTTGTTTGCTGCATTTTATTACTGATACCCAACAGATGTCCCACAATAAATATCGTGTGTAGCTCGTTGCCACAAGTATGTCCTACTTGGAGTTAATTAAAAGGCGAGGAGTCGATTTATGTATACAATATTTTATTTAGATAAGTTATCATCGGCGATTTCAATGTAAGTATTGTATACATAAATCGACTCCTCGCCTTTTAATTAACTCCAAGTAGGACATACTTGTGGCAACGAGCTACAAATTGGTGACCCCGACGTGATGATCTGCGGTTGTAGTTGCCGTGAGCGACCGCCTTTATGCCCAGCGGCGATCCTAGTTTTCCGAATGTTTCGGACAAACGGCACGACAATTACGCGCCTCATCGCCAAACTTCTGGTGGTAGTAGCACAACCCATTCTTGTTAGCCTGGGTAAGTCTGGACTTACTTTTCGATCTGGTTCGGGATGTTGATCTTCTTCGTGAGGTCGATCGCTGGTTTCGTGGACTCTCCATCTTCAATTAATGAATCTCCTGACGTAGAAATTGAATAGACTTCCTGATGTCGTCCAACGTTGAATCGGCTTGTCTATTGATGACTTGGATGTCCTCTGTGGGCTGCAAAGTGGTCGAAACAGGGCACAGCTGTGCGTTGGATATGTCGAAGATTTTGTCGGCGACTTCGACTAGCTTATTCAAGTCTTCTTGTCCTGTTGCCAGCAACATTGAGCGCATGTTTTCGGGCAGTCTATCGAAGAACAATGTTCTCATGATAGACGTATCACAGCGACCGCCAGCAAGATGCCTCATGTGCGCCAAGATGTCGGATGGTTTTCTGCCAGTCATATCTTCGCCCCGAAGCATTCGTCGTAACTGCGACTCTGGTGATGGAACGAAATGGTGGATGAGTCGCTCTTTGAGTGTGACGAATTTGTTGGCTGATGGTGGATTATTTGCTAGGTCTTCTACGGCTCTTAAGGCGTCGCCTTCAAGACTAACTAGCAAATTGGCGTACCGTTCGTCGTCGTTGACCACACCTCCAAGTTTGAACGCCAATTCCACTTGAGTCAGCCACAGCTGAGGATACTCCGGGTTGAATTTCGGCAAGTTCGCACGTTGGAGACTATGCTGCAACGGTTGACTGTTCGGTAGTAACGGAGCTAGATGTTGTACGGTTGCTCCAGAACCTGACGAAGATTGCGCTTTGAAGTCAAGCTTGAGCGACTCGATTACTTCATTTGCCCCCTGAAGCTGATCGCGAAGTTGTTTTATCAACTCGGTGTTGACTTCGTCTGTGGCCATTGTTTCGCGATCACTTTCAACGTCAGATTCGAACACTAGCTTATGTTTACTCCGTAACTCGTAGGACATTTACAAACACGATTTCGTCAATAACGAAACTTCAGATCGTTTCTGAAATCACGTCGGGGTCACCAATTTGTAGCTCGTTGCCATAAGTATGTCCTACTTGGAGTTAATTAAAAGGCGAGGAGTCGATTTATGTATACAATATTTTATTTAGATAAGTTATCATCGGCGATTTCAATGTAAGTATTGATCAGTGTCCCACTCGCAATTAGAAAGTCACACGGATCATAACTAGCAGTGGGATAGTGGCAGTGATCAATACTTATATTGAAATCGCCGATGATAACTTATCTAAATAAAATATTGTATACATAAATCGACTCCTCGCCTTTTAATTAACTCCAAGTAGGACATACTTGTGGCAACGAGCTACACGTGTCTTTACATGAGCATGGAGAAAAGTAATTAGCATCCAAAATACAGACCTCAACGTGGTTCTATTTTTTTTGCACAGTGCTGTATATGCCAGTTAGTGTACATAAAGTCTTGTTTCATGAAAAACAAATAATTTCTTCTAGTATACTTCCAATCGAAAAACTTTCGGAACAAGCTCAAGAAGCAAGAAACAGAGAGAGTAGGAAGTTAAGGGAACTATTTGCCAGGAATATTTCGCGTGTAGATACGCACACTGACCTTTTAAGCAGATTGCTTTTGACCTCTAATTCATTTTTAGCAAGTTTAAGATGCCTTTCCAAAAGAAAAAAAATGTCTTGAAAATGAAGTCTTGTTTATGTGCTATTTTGTGTCGAAATCTGTGCTCATATGTTCAAATAAATAATTGCATTGAATTCTGTGAACAATTTCAATAAAAAACAATCAACAAGCATTATCAAAAACATTTGTTTGTGAGCGCTATTAATTTAATCCCACTGATTCGTCACACTGTGCATCGTCCAGACGACGTCCTTGTAAACCATTGAAAATTCCCTGCCTGCCTTATTTTGTGGTTAAAGCAAACTCTGGACGGGGAAAAGTCTACTTTTAATCTCAGTCTTGCCCAGAATCAGAACCATAGAAAAAAAAAGAAAAAAATAAACAAAATGATCAATCATAGGAAATCCTTGTTGGATACTTCAGAACACAATCCAAAATTTTCCACCATCATTCCGTGCAGTGGTGTGGTGTTTGTGAATATGATACCTTTGGTGCACGGTTCACCAATTATATTCTTCACTCCACATGTCGTTAGCCTGTTGCTACGTTTTATGAAAACAAGGATTTCCTTCCGTTACCGGAAGCCAATACGTTTAATATCACAGTTTCAATGACCCTCCATATCATTGAAATGACGAATTCCCCTGAAGACAAAAATCTGACCTAAGTAGTCGTGATCAATCATTAATTTTAAAATAAACATGGCTTCACTGTTCCATGAACCTCTTCAAGCCACTCCAGAGTTAAGTCCACGGAAGTGGATAAACAGATCTCAGGCCAACTCAAGTGAGCAATTTCGTTCTCCTCAAGTGCTCATTTGTAGTTCTGTCCCCTGAAAAATTCAATCAAACCAAACCGAGTGCCTCCCATCAATCAAGCTCGTCGCTATGACAGTTCACAGAATCAATGGTGCACCACTGCTCTGTCTTCATTATCCGTGTCCACACAAGCCTCACGAGCCACTTGTTGCCTCCGGCCGTCTCTCTGTGTCAAAAGAGATGTCATGTCGCATAAAAAATTCACATCGAGTTGTCAGAGCAACAGGACTTACGTCTTCGGTGTAATTTATACATTCCCCAGGGAGGAAGATTGTCATTTGTTAGATGAATTTACCTACACATACCCCCCGTCCCACTGCTTATATGGATTACTCCAGTTTGAATTGTCTGTTTGAAGTTGCGGATGACATGCAGCTCCGATGAAATGTCAAGTGGGATACTTGCAAGAATCAATTGTGTTTGAGTTTTTGAGACCCTCCTGAAACTGAGACTTTGTGTGCACAGGGACATGGTATGTCCGTGGAATCGGGAGATGTATTCCTTCTCCTGTGTAAACTTGTTCGGTAGTTGCACCATTACAGCGCTTAATGGAGTTACACCCGCAATTGCCTTACAGAGCCAACGACATAAAAACAGAATTCAATTACCAAAGACCTCTCTCCATTCCGTTTGCCCCCATTAAATGTGCCTTGTCTGAAAATGCAATAACTGAGGATACCACGCCCCCTCCGGTCATACAGTGAGCACTCAGAATCCAATTCCAAGTCGATTTCATGCCAATTATCCCGACACTAAATATTTACGCACATCCATTAGTTGCATCTCAGAGGACCATCGGGCAGATGTAATGTTTACGGCTTCGTAATAGTCGCAGTTTATGACGCCCTTCCGGATGTCCACCTCCTTCCTTGTCAGCACGATGTCAGCCCGGCAACGAGTTCTCCCTGCATAATCACCAATTCCAATCGATATTTCATTGACCATTTTCAGTTGTTCGTGTCACGAACCAATCACATTGTCATGGCACCTCCCCTTCTCAACTCTCAAAAAATTCCTTCTGCAAGGATGCTCCGATGAATGTGATGTAAGTACGGCTCTTGGCTCAATTAAAGGAGCAAATAAAAGTTAACACTCTACTGATTTTACTGCAGATTGTCGTCGTTTCCTCCTCACATTGGAAGCAAGGACTTCCATCAAATTGATTGGTCCGCACCTAGAGCGCGATAAAAATGCGATGCTTCGTTGTTTTTACTACAGCCCCTGCCCACGCGCCCCTTAGCTGGTTTGATAAATGCTATCCTTTGTTCAAAAACGTGAAGACAGTGACGAGTAGGAAACTCTAAAACTACCTACTGGTGGCCGTAGGGTCGTTAGGTTTGCCACTTTTCTTTGTTCTTTGGCGCTGGCGGCCGATGGGAGAGAACAGAGTTAAATTTTCGCATCCATTGTTTGCTTATTTTTAGATAAACTTCATTCGAATGGTTGAAGAGGAAGGATTCGATGAATATCTGCCGTTGGCGGCACGTGGGCGTGGTAGAATCGACAGCCAGACGACTGTTGTAGGTGGTGCTGGTTTTCAATTTCAAACATGTTTTCCTCAAGCATGTGAAAAGATTCAATCGTTGTCGTTCGGAGCCAAGGAAGAGTGCATTCCTTCGCATTGGAAATGTTGAGTAGGCGTCGTGAAGGGGAGTTCAGATTGAGTGGCGTGGTGCTTCACGATTCAGTGGATTTTACTTCACTCCAACGCGAGTTTAAAGATCCACAGAACTCATAAAGAGGACTTTAAATTCATCCGTGTGAATGAATTATCTCCCTTTGAAAATCGGTTATTTTCCTCTTGAGTGGGTCTTTTATTTGAGGAATTTATTTTGAAGGACTGTGGCCTGGAGAGAAGGAGAGTGGTTCGATTAGAATGAAGAGCGTATTTTAAAAATTAAATGGATTTGCACTGAAACCTATAGTGGATCAGGGCATAGTTTCAACAGAACACAGTAGACCTTCAGTTTTTTGTTGACTTTGGGAGACAAAATATTCACAGAGTTCACATATATGGCGAGCACTTTGCGGACATTGGCAAAAAAAAAGGCTGCGCCGCGTAAAACTTAGAAAAAATTAAAATCTTTAACTACGTGGCGATGATCACTTGGTCTGAATGTTTCGATACTTTGGTGTGCAACAGAGCTTGAAATGAACCTGACACTTGACAAACCAACGAACAACTTTCGCACCTTTCTAGTTTTTTGCGACACAGTCAACATTTTCATAATTTGTGCTCTCTCCACTCTTTATCTTTTTCTTCATCTTCTTCTTCTTTTTCTTCCTCTTCTTCTTCTTCTTCTTTTTCTTCCTCTTCTTCTTCTTCTTCTTCTTCTTCTTCTTTTTCTTCTTCGTCCTCTTTTCTTCTTCTTCTTCTTCTTCTTTTTCTTCTTTTTCTTCTTCTTTTTCTTCTTCTTTTTGTTTTACTTCCTCTTCTTCTTCTTTTTCTTCCTCTTCTTCTTCTTCTTCTTCTTCTTTTTCTTCCTCTTCTTCTTCTTCTTCTTTTTCTTCCTCTTCTTCTTCTTCTTCTTCTTCTTTTCCTTCCTCTTCTTCTTCTTCCTCTTCTTTTTCTTCCTATTCTTCTTCTTCTTCTTCTTTTTCTTCCTCTTCTTCTTCTTCTTTTTCTTCTTTTTCTTCTTCGTCCTCTTTTTCTTCTTCTCCTTTTTTTCTTCTTCTTTTTCTTCTTTTTCTTCTTCTTTTTCTTCTTCTTTTTCTTCCTCCTCTTCTTCTTCTTCTTCTTCTTCTTTTTCTTCCTCTTCTTTTTCTTCTTCTCCTTCTTCTTTTTGTTCTTCTGCTTCTTTTTCTTCTTCTTTTTCTTCTTCTTCTTCTTCTTCTGTTTCTTCTTCTTTTTCTTCTTCTTCTCGTGCCGCCATAACATGCCTCTTCAGTAAGCCGCTTCTACGAGTAGTTGTATACTCCAAGATGGTTGAGGTCTTTCTCCACTTGTGTGCGCCACCTTAGTCTGGGCCGTCCTCTGTTGTATTGGCCCAATGTCTCAGATTCGAAAAATTTTCAGGCCAGACCAGTGAAGCATTGTATCCGAAGACGCTTGACCAGACGCATGTCGCAGTACGGCCCATAGAGTTCTTCATTGAATCTTTCCCTCCAGATGCCATTCACGCAAACAGGACAAAATACGCAAACATTAAGAGCTTCCAGATTTCCGGGCCATAGAATAGGCCTGGGAGGATCCAGCTATTATTTAAGGCCAGCTAAGTCTTCAAGGGAGTGCTCTATTACTCAACTGTCTCTTGAGCTCAAAGAAACACCGATTGGCAAGAGTGATTCTGTGTTTGATTTAGGAACTGATTTGTTTGTCTCTGTTTAGCAAGGTAGACGAAGTCCTTAACTGCCTCGGATATTCTGCTACCCATTGTGACGCTCTGTCCAAGAGGTCGATGTTGTGTGTTCTTCCTTGACAACTGCATATACATTGTTTTGCCCTCATTTACCGCCAGACCCATTTTAGCCGCTTCCGTTTCAATGCCAGGAAACGCCTCATTGACGGCTCCCTGTGTTCGTCCAATCACGTCAATGGCGTTCGCGCAAACAGGTCTTAGACGCTCACACATTTCGGCGGAGTGGATCTTGTCTGCGATGTTGAGGAAGCTGTTAACTTAAGGGGGTCACGAAAAACGAGACTACCTATGAACTTGACATTTAAGGATAAAAAGAAACATTCCTAGTGCCTGAACCTACCTTGGAACAGCCTCCATCCTTTCTTATGGCTTCCATCAACAGTTAGGCCTATCGACAGGGCAACCAGAGATGGCATGATTCTCCAAGATGCAAGTGTATCAAGTGCATGCTTCTGTACGTCAGTAAGACATCCGCGACATTTCTGCTATTCCTGGACGTGACACTTCACCTTCGTTAAGCACTTAAACGTGCTTTTGTGGTGCAACCCCCTGTCAGTAGAGAAGGTGAAGACACTGCAGAGCACTTCTCTGTCTATGTCCCGTCTTTGCTCGGATCATTTGACGGCTGTTGTGGTTGAAGCTGAGAACCTAGGCCACCAATGTGACTGATAGTATTCTTCCGAAAGACCAAAAAATGACTTACCCATTTTTTTGAGTTAAAGTGTTTCAGTTTCCAAGCCTCCAAACAAAATAAAAAAAACTTACTAAGGGATATGATTATGATTCATGCATGCAACTACTGCAATGGAATACATTTACTTAGGTTGGCGTTTCACTATCGAAAAACGTTTAACTTCGCACGCACAAGCAGTGCTTATTATTTTGAATGGGAATTTAATTAATCTCAGCTTGACAGTTAAAAGCATTTTAAGAATTTACGACAACCCCAAGAGCCTGCCTTCAGAAGGATTCACTACAAACTTTTAACTAAGTGCGGTTATTTCAGGAATGCTCCTTTTACAATTACGCACATAAGCTCGTATAAATTTTCATCAAACCCAATTCCGTAGCGAACATTTTGTGAGTTGTACGACGCAAGAAACCCCTGCCACGGCAGGAGATGATTTCAAATTCTACCAGTCTCCGTCCCCTAATCAGACTGAGCGGGCCCAACGATGTGAGTGTCAAGGCAGATGCTCAGCGATGAAGAACCGTAATTAAACTAAAATAAGAACTTTGCTAATGACTCCACAAGAAAGGATTCTCTGTTGTATCGCAAAAAAGCGGAAAATAAAACGGCGCTCCTTGAGTCCGTATCCCCTTTGGATTCCGACTAATTCTTCCCACCCTAATCGAGTGGAAAGGACTCTTTCGTGCAGGGTGAGGTAACTGAGGTGTACTTTTCACTGTCGATTTACCGCTAAACACCCTCATTGCAGAATTTTGTCGCGTTTGTTTC
This sequence comes from Eristalinus aeneus, assembly GCA_955652365.1. Lineage (NCBI taxonomy): Eukaryota > Metazoa > Arthropoda > Insecta > Diptera > Syrphidae > Eristalinus > Eristalinus aeneus. Next base: position 61,972,711 of record OY019134.1, on the reverse strand, counting down.
AGCGTGCCGATATTGAGGGACAGCATATAATACCGTAAAAAAGTTTCGTGGCGCTTTATTAACACGCGTTGAGTTCCTGGACAGGAAGGGTTTCTGTGTTTTCTTTTGTCGTTCTTGTGATTATTCGGGTCTGGGGGGAAATCGTTTGGAGTCTTAATTGAGTTTTAAAAGATGCTTCAGAATCAGGTGCAAGGATCCAAAGGACCGTGGGATGGATAATTTTTAGGCATTCTTGACGGATCAGAGTGAGTTTCTTGTTGTTGATGCGAAGTTTGTTGCGTGGGCACCGGCAGCCGTTAATTGAAATCTTAACCTCAATGTTCGTCTACAGCCGATGGGAGGGTTTAAGGTAAGAACTGCCTTTGGATAGGCTTCACTTTGTCTGGCGAGGGATTTGCTGAACAAATTAATGGACTCTTCTGGTAACTTTTTTTACGGCGGCTTTTTTTTCTGAAGTTATTAGTGGTCTTTTTATGGCTTACACCTGATGCTGATGCCCTGTTAAACTCTTATCCAGATTTTGATAGTTATAGTGAGTAAGGAAGTTGGTCTTTAAATGTTCAATGTAGCTGTGGAATTTTTAATTGGAAAGTGTGCCTTGGGAGGGGTCGGGTATTATAAAGCCCATAAGAGGGACATTTTTGTTAATTTTCCTTATTACCAAGGGATTACACACCATAATGGACTTAACTGCGACTGGAGACAGCTCGCGAGAGAACTCTCTATCTGGGGAAACATGTTCGCCAAATTCATGTTCTGGAAAATATCGCAACGCAAGGAGAAGCAAAAAACCCATTCATGACGAAAATGTGGATCTTTTGTGAGAAAATATTTTTTTTCCAGTGCCACATTTTATCATATTTGGTTTTCACGCATCCTGTAATGACTGTGCACATTGCATGCAGGGTAAGGGTCGTTCAAAAAATTACAGATTACTAAGAGAAAGGCTAATTTAAGCTATTTAACTATGAATTGGTTTTTTTTAATTGGTGGTCGCCAAAGGAACTGTTTGTACCCACTTATGGGAGCGCAAGAAAGTCACAGCACTGGCCGAAGGCATAAAGGAAGAAAGGGAAAGGAGATAACGATGCACATGGTTTAACGATCAATATATTCAATATATTCTTGGTATCGGAGTGAAGCTGTGATTATATATACCAGTATACCGGTTTTTTTTTTTTTTTTGAAAATAAAACACTAATTATTAATGGGAAAGTAAAAACATTTTATTCAAAGTATTGGCCATTGTTTTCTACCCCTTTTTGACCCCCATTCTGGCAATGTGTGAATACCACCCCAATAAAATTGTTCGTCTTTTAAAGCAAACCAATCAGACACCCAATTTTCGACCTCCTGGTAGGAATCAAACTGCTGCTCAGCCAATGCGTGTCCCATCGATGAAGACAAATGCTAGTCGGAAGTAGCCAAGTCTGGTGAATACGGTGGGTGGAGTAGCTGCTACCAGCCAAGTGTTTTGCATGTATCCTGAACCGGTTTTGCTTTGTGTGCAGGTGCATTGTCTTGGAGCAAAATTACCTTGCCGTGTCTTCTGGCCCATTCTGGTCGTTTCTCGATCAATGCATGGTTCAAATTGATCATTTGCTGTCGGTAGCGATCAGTATTAACGGTTTCACCAGGTTTTAGGAGCTCGTGGTAGAGCACACCTTTCTGGTCCCACTAAACACACAGCACTGCCTTCTTGCCGAATCGATCTGGTTTTGCAGTCGATGTTGATGGTTATCCCAGATAAGCCCATGCTGTTTTCCGATTAGGATTCTTAAAATAAATCCATTTTTCATCGCCAATAACAATCCGATGTAAAACCGATTTTCTTTCGTGTCTTTGAAGCAAAATTTCACAAGTGCTTTTGTCGGTTTTCCATCTGTCTTTCATTCAATCCATAGCTTTTAAACGGTCAGAAATTGTTTGTTGTGCAACATTTAACATTGGTGGCATTTGCTTTTGACTCAAAGTGTCATCTCCATCCAATATCGTTTGCGATTCGGCGTCTTCAAACTTTTTTGGTGGTCTTCCACGTTCTTCATTTCTCACATCAAAATCATTATTTCTGAATCGTTGAAACCATACTTTGCATGTTGCTTCCAACTATCGTGTTGAAACCATCTTTTGCATGTTGCTTCTGATAGAGCATGATCACCATATGCCTCGACAAGCATTCGATGCGACTCTGCAGCACTTTTTCTTCAAATGAAAACAAAAAATTAATGCTTTCCGCAAATCATCACTTTCTGGTACAAAATTCGACATTTTTAACACGATGAAAAAATATAATGTTGTCTGTTCAATGACTTGATGTATATTAAATGTTTTTCACAGATGTCATAGCAAACAAACAAAAAAAAAATAAGGGCTCGTTCACAACAAATGTTCCCTATCGAGATATTTGTATCTTGACGCTCACTTCATACGGGTATACCTAATATAAATTGACTTATTTACCAAGTAATACTAGCACTTTAATGCTTTCATGTAAAATTTCATATAAATGTGATTATAAATAAACCGAGACGATGATGGTGAAAATTGAGCATCGCGCTGTAATTCAATTTCTCTAAGCAAGGAAAAAGTCAATGTTCCGCACCTTCATTTTGAACTGTGCAAAAGTAGTCAAATCAGTTCAAGAGTGGCAGAAAGATCATTGAAGACGACCTCCGGTCCGCCCCCCGGCTACTGCTTGTACAGGAGAAAGCATCAAAGAAGTCGAAAAACTTGTTCTTAAGGATGCCCGAATAAAGGTGAAAATGATGGCAGAGATCACTAAGCTTTCAACGGGTACCATTTACACCATTCTTCATGACAATATTAACCTTTAAAAGGTCAGTGGAAGGTGGGTGCCACGAATGCTCACAGCGCCTCAGAAAAAAGGAAAATGTGTAGTGAGATGTATAGTGGAGATGTGAAGTGAGAACGCGGACGGCGTTATGGATCGAATTGTTACCGGAGACGAGACATGGGTTCACCACTATGACCCTGAAAACAAACAAGAGTCCATGCAGTGGTATAAAAAAGGAACAGACCCCCCGAAGAAGTTCAAAGTCACTCCGTCTGTCGGGAAGCTCATGGCCCTGTGGCCATTTTTGGGAACTCAAAGGGAATCTTGCTCATTGAGTACAAAATAAAGGTGAAACCATCAACGCCACATCCTACGCTCCCACTTTGCATAATTTGCGGGAGGAAATTAAAAAGACAAGAGGCGGAATAAACTCGCAGCGGGTGTGTTGCTTCTTCATGACAACGCTCCTGTTCACACGGAGCGAGTTTCCAAGGCTGCTGCGCGAGATTGTGGTTTCGAAGAAATCCAACACCCACCCTTTAGTCCAGACATTGCCCCTAGTGATTATATCCTATTTCCGGATTTCTTCGTGGAAAAAGATTTTCGAATGATGAAGAACTCATTTCGGCAATAAATGGGTATTTTACAAGGAAAGAGGAAATTAATTTTTTTGAGGGTTTAGAAAAGCTTATCTCAAGATGTAACAAATGCATTGATGTTTCGGAAGATAATATTGAAAAATAAAAACAATTTAAATTGAATTCCCATTTTCTTTCATATCGATACCGAGAATATATTGAACGCCCGTAGGCTCTGGTTACCCTGTTGACTGTCGCGCCATACAATTATTTTTTATTATTATTAGACTTGAACCCATTCTATATACGGTTTGAAAGGTTGTTTGTAATCTATTGTAGAAGAGATTAATCGTTAATCGATTTTGACAAGAGAGCCTGATGCCAAACGCATTGGACTTATCAACCGCTACGATCTTGCTTTCTCCTCCATTTTTTGGTGAGATATTGCCTGTCATTGAGAAGCTTCCGGGTTTCAAGCTGACGATTTGTCTGCGTTTTCATGACCTTAGAAGATAGGGACATAATTGCTATGGATCAGTCGGATGTTGGTGATGACCATTCGCCCTTTTTAGGGACGGGCTGGAGAAATGTTGTTTTCCACTTACGCGTGAAGAGCCCTAAAGAATAGGACAGATGGAAAAGCTTACGTAGTGATTTTGCCAGCGTAGAAGAACATCTGGTCGCCGTGGCGTAGTGGGTGGCTCACACACCGAAGGGTCTATGTTCGACTCCCAGTTCAACACCAATTTTTCTAATATTTCACGGCACCACCTCTTTCGAGCTGCTGACAACACTCATAAAGTAATAACTGTCTAAGGAAGCTTCTCAAATTTCGCCGTTCGGAGTCGGCAAAAAACTGTACGTCCCTTCTACTCGTGAGAGAACAGTAGCACGCGTAGTTGATGAGCAAGCTAGGCCCTGGTCCCCCTTTGGACTGTAGCGCCAACAATTATTATTATTAGGAGAACATCTCTTCCGAAGTACAGGAGGCATTTCATTCGGATCAGCGGATTTGTTCACGTTTAGATCTTTAAGTGCTACTGCGACTGTAGAAGTGCGAAAATGTATTTGTCTGATCAAACAAACTCTCGCAAGAGATGCCATTGTATTTTTCGTGGGGAAAATTTCACTTTCCTCCTGTTTGCACGAAAGGTATCGTGGGAAGGATATTCAACGACGACACAGCTACCCCGAAGACGATGTCCACGTCCATTTTAGAAGGATCTTAATCAACTTGATATGCAAAGTGGAGATAGATGACGGAAAAACGTATCAGTTAGAGGCATATATTGGTAGGAACTCAGGTCCACCCTGTCAATGAAAAGAAAACAATGCTCGATTGAAATGATTGGCAGGCAGAAAGGTAGAAAATATGATCTTGTTTGCGAGGAAGGCGACTGGAAAAGAAGACCCAACTTCGGACTCTACATGTTTTGCCAAGGTTTGAATAAAGTATAGAGGCAAAAAAAACCGACGTTTACAGTGCCTTGGCTACATTGGGTGAGTGAACACAAAACTCTAGCTCAGAGGGACTTCGAATTCAATCTCTGTATTTGAATATGTTAGGAAGAGCAAACCGAAGAGACCGAGTGAGAAGCTTGGTCAAGATAACCAGAAATAACGTGTCAGCGACCTTCAGGAACTGAATGCCTTTTACGGGTCGCTCGCCTGGGCTGCAACCACGTTACTTTTCAAGCGATTATCGTCCTGACGATAATTTGCATCACATAACCCAGTCACTATCGTCTCGTCTACGGTCTTTTTATACACAGTTTGAGCGCTACTGACCGTAACTTTCTCTTGTCATAATTGCACACACACTACAAAACAATGAATAACGACTGCCTGCTGATTTTCATTGTTTTGCCGTGTGTGTACACATTACGAATGAAGGAACGGCTGTCCGAGTGGAGCTCATAAAATGTATGAAGTTTTATTTCAGTGAATTTTTTTTTTAGATAATTTTGAATATACATTCAATTTCCCTAAGCTGAGGATTATATCCACAACATTTTGTAATTATTGATTACATTTCTGTTTTCCTACTTATTTCTTTAAATTTTCATCACTTTCATGCCAGCCCAATGCAAAACGATAATGAAATAGCTATCGTCAACAGACGGTTGTCAGGTCGATAGCGATAGGCAGTTTTGAGAGTGCACAAAACAACCAAAATGATATCGTTTTGTCGATATCGTTTTTCTTTGCTTACACGATGCAAAACTCTCCTTTCAACGATATCGTCGCACGATAGTTGTCCCTGATGATGACCCCTGATAAGTTAGCGCAACAAGGAAAAATTCCAATGTGCCTTAAGTTGGAAAAGGTAAAATATTCCAAAATATTTGTTGTTCTTTTGAGGGGACAAATAGACCTCTGCAATCCGTTAAAAAGAAGCCTTGACCGACAAGTCTGAGGTAATCAAAGAAATAGGCGGAAGGTCCTTGAAAAATTTGAACTGAATCTGGCCCACTGCTGGCGTATAAGCTGCCACCTCTTCATGATCACTTTTTCCTTCGACAATGAATTTCACTTCTGCAAATCAACAAAGTAGGACTCACGTCTCTGTGCATAAAGAACTCGGAAAATTTGAGGCCACTTTTTCGGCTCTTTTCCTTTTTGGAGCACATTCACCGGGTGAAGCTCACTGACAATAGTTAATCGACGAATAGAGACTCTTTCGAGTTGCCCCTCATCTGGGTTAAACACCACTCTGTACTGGTCTAATGGTTGCGGTTCTTGCTCAGAGTAAGCAATCGCTGCACCCATCTTTGTGCCATTTGTCCCACTTATCTTGTTCACCTTCCATTGGCGTATAATTACTTTTGTTTTTCTTTTACCGCCCACGATAGTAATTTTTTTTTTTGTAGTGCGTGGGACCACATTCGAAGTGGTCAAATCATATTTCCTTTCCCCGCTCCTCGTTTACACGTTTCTTCGATTTTGCAATGTCACATCTCTTCTCTAGCAGATTTTAAAATTCAATGCAAATGAAAATCAAGCGACCGGTCAAAGACGGCTCCCTGAGAACAACCATCTAGGAGCACACACCGCAAGATTGTAGAATTCTCCTGCAATTGCAGCCCCATCGCCTGTGCATCTTGACAGACCCCATTTATACATCGATATGGCATGAGTAGCATTCTACAAGAGAGTCACTCTGTAATGACAACTGCTTTTGGCCCTCTAGATCAAGCTCACGGAAATAAACTTAATTTTTCTCTTGAAGGTTTTAAGGATCAACTTACTTGACATGTCATGCAAGTACGATACATTTCGAAATTACCGAATATTCCTACCGACTTCTTAAGCTTCTAAAATGTCAAGGAAAGGGACCAAATAGTCGAACATTCTCAAATGTTCCCTTCGAACTGACAAATGCATTCTTTCTTAAGTCCTCATAATATTCCCATGCAAGCTTTTGGCAATCTACCAGTAATCCCATATCACATTCCGTCCTTGTGTTAAATGTCTCGTAATGAAACCCTTTCCCACCCCAAACAGTCCACGACGTCATCTCTTCGTTCAGCAAATGGCACAACGTCTCTTGGCACAACACGTTACTATCTCCATGGAATTTCTATAGTCTCCAAAGTCTTTCAATGTCATTCCGCAGACAAGCACCCGCACACACTCCACTTCCAGCCAGTTAAATCGATTTCCCTACTCTCACTTCCCTACTCAGCCCCAGAGAATCCGAAATTAAGGCGAAACAACCCCCAATTCCTCCCGGAGAAGACAATCAACTCCCAGTCCTGTGCCAACTTCATCCCACGTTCCATTACGTGATTGGCCCGACAGCGTTCCAAGCCTCCATTAACATCCCGGTGATCACCATTACTCTGGTAAAGAATAGTTCATTCACCGCCAGCATTATACTAATTTGCGCCTTCCAGGGAGACACTTATCCTCATATCCTGACACAGATGCGCGGTCTGCCTGAAAAATGCATGACAGGTTCCAGCTCCCTAGACTCGTCAACCTGCCGACGTTTTCAGATCCCACCTCGATTGTCACCATCAAATATTTAATTATCCCTAGCCGGGATCGCACCGCATGATAGCCATCACTGTGGCGTGGTAATTGTGATTCCAAGAAATGCCGGGGATTTAATTTTCCATAAGGAACGCACATTTTCAGTGCTGGGATGAAAATTGCTTTGTCGAGGTGTCTCCAGGAATTTCGTCTGGTCATTGACAAAGCTGTTGGCTTTTGAACGATTTAATCGGGGATGTCTTCCGACGACATCACTGACATATCCGCACGGCAGGAGGTTAGTATGGTGGGGTTAGCTTAAAGGGAGAACTCCCAATGAATGTTTTTCTCCCAGAGAATGTGAACACGTCGTGAATGTAAAGCCAACTGAAATGGGCAAATATTTTTGCCGGAATTGGAGTAAGAAGCTGTTTCAATTTCAATGAGATGGCGAGAACTAGTTCAACTGGGAAGCACATCCGAGGATGCAAGTTTTCAACCGTTGTTATGGGAAAGTTCACAAAATCCACAAAATGTTTAAGTAATTGGTGGAAGTTTGTACTATTCCAAATTATCTCCAAATTCAAGTTTTTAAGCGCCTCCAAAACAGGAAAGATTGCAGACCGCCACTGAGAACTTTTCCTTTTGCATCAATTTTATCTCTTCTCTATGCTGACACTTACTTGTCAATCACAGTGTAAGCCATTTTAAGCAGATGCAATAGAACAGGACATATTGTTAACCGAAACGTGACTTCTGGACCTTCTGTACGCCTTTGCCCCTTTCATGTGGGACTGAGTTAAGCTCGATGCCGGCGACAGGAATTCAACTTTTATGAATGTGTCTGATAAATCAAGTCGCATGTATGGCTGAATCTTATAACACGTAATTTCTCAAGTCCACTGTTTCAATGGCACGTACACACACATGTCCAGTCTTCGGGGCTCAACGAACAGTAATCTCTTCTAGGAATTGTGGTGGAGCAAGCAAATGAAATTTAGGCGTTACGTTGCTCTAAAGAATGATGTTCCATGAATGAATGACCGCAATTAAATTCAAGTACAATGGTATTTCTAGGAATTGAAACAATGTGTTAAACTGAATTTGAATGGTGCCTTAGGGTCTTATTTATTTCAATTTGGCACCATTTGTTAAAGAGTCAACGTTTGGTTAGATTTCCCATAGTCTTACGCAAGCCTTAATTAAGAGTCTGAGGGACAGTGAGAATGTGAGAAAGTTTCCTGTTTAACACGTTGAGGGCTATGCTGGTTTTTGTTTTTAGCATCTTTGGTGGCCGCCGTGGCATAGTGGGTAGAGTGCGACGCTCAGACACCGAAAGTCCGGGTTCGATTCCCGGCTGAATTTTTCACGGGACCACCTCTTTAGAGCTGAGAACACTCAAAAAGTAATAACTATCTAAGAAAGCTTCTCAAACTTCACCGTTTGGAGTCGCCAAAAAACTGTAGGTCCTTTGTACTCGTGAGAGAACAATAGCAAATATTTGATGAGCCCTGGTCCCTTGTGGATTGTCGCGCCATACAATTATCATTATCTTTTGGCGGCAGCAAAAATCAAACGATCCTTTGTCTGGCGGCGCCTTGCACAAAAAATGTTTGAATTTTGAAGAAAAACAAAAAATTTTGCAAAAAAAAATCCACACAACAATATAGTGATGCTTCTGCTGCACTGTTATTGCTTCAAGCATGCTGCACAGTAGTGCCCTTGTATGGGGAACGCGGAAATAAATTTGTGACGTTCAAACCTGTTGACTGATTTTCATGAAATTTGGAATACAGTACCAGTGCAGTAAAATTGTCCTGCTGTAAAAATTAGCAAGTAAATCCCTCTGCTGTCAAAATCAAAATAGTTCATATGGCATGAAGGATAACAGGGTAATCTTTAGTTAAAAATTGAAAGAACGCACTTTTTTGTTCAATTGCATAAAACAAATATTTCATAATAGTTTATGACAGTAAATTTAGGCTATAAACAAAGCTGGAACTTATATCTATATAGGAAAATTACATTCAATACTATTTACTAACGCACTTTCGCTGTAAAAAAATAATAGTAAGCCTTATTACAATAAACTCAGATTAGTGTAATAAGGCTTGCGCTTCACTAGTGGTTCGTGTCCATGATATTTGCGCAATACAAGCATTAAAAGGGAAATTGTAGGATAGTTCGAAAGAAATGCCAAAAAATGCTTGAATTTGCTTCACTTAAGGGACACGTTTTCCCAAAGTGCAAAAACGTAAATTTTCATTTTTGCACCATCGACAGAGAATTTTTTAAACTTTCAAAAAATTGTGGTTTCCCTTTGAAGCCGCTGGAGCACTTTAGTTGTGCTCCACCAAACATGAAAATACTTCCCTCAAAAGGTGACCTTAATTAAAAGCCTGGTCTAGAAAACTGATGGTCAACATGAAAGAAGCTGTTGGTTCAGTTTGAATATATATGACATCATGTTCCAAGGTAGCTTATTTTAAAAAATATGCCACATTGAATTTTCTTAAAAAAAAACAAACCTTCAAAGTTTCAAAGTCGTTCACCGAAACGGCCCATTAAAAGTCAGAAAATTTGGGCCCTCAGGGCTCTCAAATATTTATAATCGAAAAACTAAAACCACTTGGACGAAAAAATTATTTCATTTTACGCACTTTTTTCCGCTCGGGCACCACTATGTGCCGCCAGATAAAACACTTATATGTGGGCCAAAAAATTTTTCGCATTGTCTATGAGTATGGTTCAGATTTTCACGCGCTAAAATTTAAAAACATGAAAAAAACGTTTAAAAATTAATAAAGAAGACGAATTTATTTAATTAACGAAAACAATAACGTCTTTAGTTGATTATGTAATATAAATGATTCTTCTACTTCTGTTTCTTTTTCTTTTTCTTCTTCTTCTTCTTCTTTTTCTTCTTCTTTTGCTTCTTCTTCTTCTAATTTTTTTTTCTTCTTTTTCTTCTTTCTCTCCTTCTTCTTCTTCTTCTCCCTCTTCTTCGTCCTCTTCCTCTTCCTCTTCCTCTTCATCTTTTCTTTCTTCTTCTTTTTCTTTTTCTTCGTCATCTTTTTCTTCTTCTTCTTTCTCCTTCTTCTTCATCCTCTTCTTCTTCTTCTTCTTTTTCTTCTACTCCTTCTTCTTCTCCTTCTTCTTCTACTTCTTCTTCTTCTTCACCCTTTTCTTCTTCTTCTTTTATTTTTCTTCTTCTTCTTCGTATTATTTTTCTTATTCTCGCGATCTGGCACGATCTCTCGCCAGCTGCCTCCAGTCGCACACTCCAAATTGATTTTGGTCCATCTCCTCAAGAAGGTCTCGAAAAGGTCCCAACAATCAGTTCATCAATTCCGACGCCGTTGCTCTCTCGATATTCGTGCCCTTGCCTTGGTCACCACAAGGATGTTGGCACTTCGGAAGATTCGAGCATCGACAATATTGGAAGAGTTTCTGACATCGATCGCAACTTGATCAATCTGTTTGACGATTGATTGATCAGGGGATCGCTAGGTGTTGAGGTGCAGGAACCGTGTGCTAGCCTCAGAGAAACTCTACATTTCTGTAGTTGTGTCGTATCTGGTTTAGGAAAAGGGCTAAAACTCGATTATACAAAAAGTAAACAGGATAGGTTGGCAAGTTAAAAAAAAGAGTTGTAAAATAGTTTCTACTCGTGAGAGAATAGTAGCGCGCACAACACGAGTAGTTGATGAGCAAGCTAGGCCCTGGTCCCCCTTCGGACTGTAGCGCCAACAATTATTATTATTATCAAAATAGTTTACATAGCTTAGAGTACATTTAAGGTCGATTTAGTATAAAGTTTGCTTTATAAAAAAAAATAGATTGCAAAGTTTTTTGTTAATTTTTTATTAGTAATAAAAAAACGACAATTTAGATGAACTGAAAGTGCCCACATAGGGCCAGTAAGATCGCTTTTAATAATTGTTAATTAAATAACTAGTTTAAGTATTTTTATAGCTCGAATTAAAGAATTAGTAAAAATAGACAATAAAGAAAAATAAAAAAAAAAAACACCTCTGCCCAGAGGAAAATTTCAGTCGGACTGGGGGGGGAGGGGGGCATGGTCCTGTCCACACGCTACCATACCAAAATAAGTTTTGTTTGATGACTAGAATGAAAAGGGCATCATTCAGGAAAAAAAAATCAATTTAGCTTATCGTGCTCAATTAGTGAGTTCATTCACAAGAGACCTTAGTTTGACGGCAAGATACACAGTGCAGTTTTAGGATCAGCTGGAAGTACTGTGAGCGTCAAAAGTGAGTAAACAGATATCTGATTACTGTATAAAGATGAAAATTGGGTCAAAACAACAACAAAACTCAAATTCTAATGATACACAAAAACAGCTTTATTCAATGTGATCAATTATTCAAAAAATAAAGTACGGTTAAAACAAAAGCAAATACATTTTTTTAATGAAAATTTTAACTACTTCATATATTACGAATCAAAAGTGAGTAAACAGTATACATTTCTATCAACAAATGTTCTTATTTATTGCTTAAAAAATTAAATTTAGTACTTTGTTGGTCCTCCTTTAGACTTCATTACTTTCTTGAGTCTACGTGGCATAGACATTACCAGTTTATTGGTAACATCGGGGAAAATTTTTGACCATTCTTCTGTTATAGCTTTTTCAAGGTCTTCCTTGTTGTTAATAGTACTCTGTCGAATTCTTCTATCCAAATGCTCGCATAAGTGTTCTATTGGGCTTAGATTTGGTGATTGCAGGGGATGATGTTTAAGGGTCCTATAAAGCAACCATTCCTTAACAAGACGTGAGGTATGCTTAGGATCATTGTCTTGCTGAAAGATCCAATTCCTAGCTAAATCTAATTTGTCTACGCTCGGTTGCAAGTTGGTCCTGAGAATATTTAGATAATCTTCCTTCCTCATTGTTCTATCAATGAAGACAAGATTAATGACCCCAGATGCAGCTACACACCCCCACACCATCACTGAACCTCCCCCATGTTTCACGACCGGCGTAATATTTTTTTCAGTAAATTCTTTATTTTTGATTTGATTTTTGGTCCTGTTTGCATTGATGGCTACTCTATAGGCTGTACAGCGACATGCGCCTGGTCAAGCGTCTACGGATACAACGCTTAAGATGGCTTGGCCATGTAGAGCGTATGGACACCACTGCTCCGGCCCGAAAAGTCTTTGAATCCGAGCCATTGGGACAACGCAACAGAGGACGACCTAGACTAAAGTGGCGCACATAAGTGGAGAAAGACCTCAACCAACTTGGAGTGCGCAACTGGAGACAGCTGGCGAAAGATCGTGCTGGCTGGAGAGGCATGTTGGTTAAGGCCCAGGTCCACCCCGGACTGTAGCGCCACAAGAGGAAGAAGAAATTCTTTATTTTTTGCTCTCCAATTTTTTTTTTATTCATATGGCTCTTAAAAATTTCGAATTTGCTTTCATCACTAAATAAAATGTTTTTCCAAAACGAAATGTCATTTGTCACTCTTTGTGTTAATTTTTTTGGTCTCCTTTTTGACCCAATTTTCATCTTTATACAGTAATCAGATATTTGTTTACTCACTTTTGACGCTCACAGTATATAGATATGACGTGGTGAAAAAAGAGTATGGCATCTGACTTATACATCGTGTAGAACAGGTTTTAAGCCAAAATTCATACATCATTTCAAAATGAATTTATAAAAAATTGCTAAAAAAACATAACCGTGTAGGACAGAGATGCATAAAGAAAATAACTGATTCCGCTTTGTGGTTTGGCTAATAATTACTTCGATGTGTTGCAGCCTGCGACCTTGCTAACAATGTGTTGCAGCCTGCTGCACGTTTTGATCGTTACGAACCACGACGCGAATGACGCGCCGACCACAGTTAGATCACAGTCTGCACTGTGGTGGTCATGCAATGAGGACAAAGGAATAAAGAGTACAAGTTAAAAGAAAAAAATAAAATTTGTGGAATTGAGAAAAATTTGCCACAGGATTTTTATAATCCCTGCAATATAAACTCGATGGGAAAATTTCAGTCGAGTGGTCTTTCAGTTCTCTTGCTCAGTGTAAAGCGGATTTCCTGTGCGTGCATTCATCATTTTGCGAAGCCAAATAAAAAGAAAACAATTTTCGGATGGACGAATTTACAAATCAGCTGATTGCGTTGGCTGAAGTTAATTGTGATGTGTATTGGCACAACCAGCTTCAGCCTTCCGTTCGTTTTAAGCTGCGCATATTCACTTGGCGAACTTTGGTGCATTTATTCCACTGCGTGTACATTTCAACAACTCTTTCCGAAACAACAAGCAAAAACAGAACTAGTCCGAACACACATTTCTCCCCAACATCCAAACTTAAGTTCAGAGAGAGTTGATCAGAGTTAATCAGAGCAGATGTGTATTTTTGTGCCTAAGCAACAGAATATTATCCAGATCCACTCATAAAACCAACTGTAACATTCGTCCATCTCCTCCATACCTTGCCAAAAAAAAAAACAAAATAATAAGCTTACATTGCAACACGAATCCCCCATCAAATCGTAACTTAAGACCACTCTTAATCCGTAGAAAATTACAAGTTTCGCGCACCGACTAATTCGCTCTGCAATTCATTTGAAGTTAGGAAAAAGAGAAAATACCATTCCAACTTAACCTACAACCCTTCAGTATCTAAAGAAACAGCGCAGCGCATGTGGTACAACAGGAACTACATCAAATTAAATCGCTCACCCCCTCGCACACTCAACCGCTACCGCAACAAAATAGGGCTTTCCCACGCGATTCATAACGAATACGGCTCATAAAGAAAACCGCAGACAGGATAAAGCTGCACCACTATGCCACTAATCTCATCCAATTTTCCAAAAAATTCCAGAAATTTCCGAACTAAACGACTTCTGCTGATACCTCCACCCTTCACCAGTCCCTCCTGTTAAACACTTCTCTGACAAGGGTGAGGATGGCATGTAGCAGCAGGCGCTCATGCCAACCGAGATGAACAAAAGAGAAAATACTTTATGACATCTCGTACATCTCGAACGGTGGAGACGTGCTCCGGTGGCAGCGGCGAAGAACGGAGATCACACTCAGCTTGTTGCCCTGACTCCCGACTGACTTGGAAATTCTGTCAAAAATACATTATTTGTCGAAATATCAACTTAACTTGATTTGCATTGTTATTGTTGTGTGTTTTTGCGCTTCGGCTTGGCAGTGATGACAACCTCAGTTGATCCTTTTTTTGTTTCGTTATCATCGCAAATGAGAGCACTATGGTGGGCGCGGTCGATGGGTTGATGGGTTATTCGATGGCGAAGAGTCGAGTTGGCCGTCGTGAATTGTGTGTGCGGTTTGATGATGTGATGGGATCTCACAAATAGCTTGTCATTGTGTATGAGGAGGGTTCTAGCTTCATGTGTGCTACGCTATGATTTGGGTTTCGGTTCGTGCCGGCATTGGGTCGTGAAACTTTCTAGACAGCCTGGAGTTGTATTTGCATTTCGTAATAGAATTTATCGATATCCTCGGTGTAGAAGGGCTTGGAGAATTCGAAAACAAACGTACAAATGGGTGATTTGATGAATGCGTCTTGAACCTAGGGAAGGACTAAAGTGGAATCGGATATTTTCCAAGGAAATGGATGAGTTGTAGGTGTGTCGGCAGTGAAATTTGTCGATGGACCTATGCAGATGAATGGTGTTACCGCCTATTGGTCGGAAAAGGATGGACATTTAAAGCACTTAAGACAGTTCTTGACATTGTTAATTCAAAAGACATTTCGTTCAATTCTGGATGTGATTCATTACAGGCAGTGAACTCCATATTTTAGACACGAGTTCGGTGGAGGCTTTCCCGGCACGTGTAGACCACCTCGAAATAGTAGTTGGCCGTTTAAAAATATTGAACACTGTAATCTTGGCATTCTCGAGGTGACGAACCTGGCCCCGCATCACCAATGAAGCAAAAATTCTCTTTTCCTTCTTATCACGCACCAACTCTGACACTTTGACGGCATCCTCTCCAGGGAAACTTGTTCGACCACAAAACCAAATTCTCCGAGGTATCTCAGCAAACCGACAGGCCCTTGTCATTTCATCAGCATCAGTGTCGAGTGTCTATTTCCGCCTCTACGGGCCCTTAGCCTCGTCATCTGTTTCTCCACCTTCCAAATTGTCTCCAGACACTGTTCTTACGGTCACATCTGATCCAAGACATCTTCATCATCCAATTGACCAAATACATTTCCGTAGGCAAAAGTCCGAAATGTTGTTATTCTTCAACAACAAATACAATTTGACTTGTGAACCAAATTTAAATCTTGTGCAAAATTCTATCTACGTATCATTCCAACATAGAATAAAAAAAAGAAAAAAAAGTGAAGACAAGGTTCCACCGAGATTTGAACTCGGATCGCTGGATTCAGAGTCCAGAGTGCTAACCATTACACCATGGAACCGCTTGACATTTGATTGTCTAAGTGTTGACAAGAACCACTTTCATTGACATTTTGAATCCACTCTAAATTTAGTTTAGGTGCTGCCAACTCTAGTCAATCATATGAATTTGCTGTTTATGTGTCTTTTAAATATTCTCTTCAAGTCCCCTTATCTAATTTAAATTTTAAAAATTCACACTCAAAAAACAAAAACGTTGTGGGAGCACGAATGTTATAGGAATATCGGTATACTGACATCCCGTCTCACACTTATCACGTATGTAATTTTATTGTACCAACATCTGGGACCACTCGTGAATGTTGCTTCAAAATGACAAAAAAAAACACACACACGCAAGAACCAACAACCTCATGCTGGTGCAAATTTCACTTGCGAAGAGTGCAACAAAAATGATGGAAATAACTTGAAGGGCGATAACGTTTTCTTACGCTGTCGTCGAAAATGCAAAGGGCAAGTCACTTTTCGGGGGTTATATATTTATGTCGTATGCCGTTACATTTTGGCGACAACAAAGCAGTCGCCGGGTTTCAATAACTTATTGTATGTCGTTCCAGGGAAGTGGCAATTCTATCAATTTGTAAGTGTCATTTATTTTGTAAAAGGTTGACAAATGTGTATTTTTGCGGAAATGAATGACCCCTCAGGTACAATGTACGTTCATTTTATGAGTCATCTCATGAAACTCTTATACGCAACACGTTGGTTTTGTAACCTGTCCCGCAAATGATTTCTTATTACATTCGTGTGTGGTTTGTGGGGTTTTCTTTATGGTTTTGAATAAAATTATGTCCTCGTGACAAATATATCACGCTCTCGTGGCAGAAACAGCAAGAAGTCGACATTTGAAACAGAAACTTGAACTGTGTTCTTTTGTGAGAACAACATGGTTGCTAAGTGACTGATTTATGATTTGACTATAAGCGTAGTTTCAGTAAGGGCAGAGACATTTTTTATTGAACGATTTTGCATTAATTTTTTGTGGTTGAAGAATCTTATTATTAATATCTTATTCCTCGTGGGCTCTTTTGGACGTAATGTAGCAAATGAAGCAAGTTTATATCATGTGTGTCATCTCGACGTTTCGACAGGGGATGCTGTTTATTGAGACGATAGAAATAATACAGCATTAGGGCACGTTAATGAAAATGGAAATAATGAATTTCTACGAATCTCTGTACATAAATTAATTTTAACAGACCTATTGTTGCTATTGTTAATGATGTGAAGTGTTTCTAACGTATACCTTTTGCTGGTGTGTTTTTCAGTCTGCAGAATTTTAATATTGTTAAAGTTTAGGGTGGTTTATAAAGTTAAAGTTAAAGGTGGTTAGTCAGTAGGCAGTGATTGGCCACGGCTGTCTTTGTAGCATTCTTATTGTGAATGTCGGACTTATGGCCAATCTCTGTCGTAAAAATTGCTTTTTTTGTGCTGCGTAACATAGATTGCATGTTTCTACCTCATTTGTATATGTAGGAACTCCGGAACAAAAAAAGGAATGACAGACTCAAAGTTTCGTTTCGCTTTATAAAATGAACTGAACAACAGTATATATATTCACATGACTTTTATATGGTTAATCCATTGGAATGACACCGCTTCGAATAGATCATCATCATAGGATAAAACAGAATGTTAGGTACATAGTTTACAGTGGTGTTAAAAAAGCACTTTACATCTAAAAATATTTGCCAACATATATGACATCAGTTTTATTTTCTTTGTTAATTTTCGGTTTAAGTTTGGCGAAGAGTGGTGTAAGAGTCTGATGTGATCTAAAGGCTAACCTAATGTTGTCACAATGGTCGGATATGATTTTTTTTTTTTAAATTGTCCGAAAATTTTTTTACATAAACAATGCTTTTGTATGGTACAAAGGGTGTGTCATTTTGCATTAATTTTTGTTAAAATTCACCACTTCACCACCATGTGGCATTTAAACTAATCCATTGACTTGATGACTGTTGGGATTAATTTTGATTTAAGGAAATATTATAAACACTAATGCAACTCTGCAGCTTTCGTTTGCCAAGTTATTGGTTTTGATGCAAGGAAAAAGTTACTTTTTGATAAAATGCGGTTCGACCTCAATGCTGAAAAATTGTTTCTTTAGATACATAAATAAAAAAAAAATCGTCCAGGCATGGACTTTGATAGGGACGCAATAAAAATCTGTTCATCCTCTTCACAAAACTTGAATTTTTTGGAGGTTAAGTTTATGGACTGTCCATAAAGATGATGAATATAATTTTCCCGTGCAAATTGTATTTCGATTACACTTAAGTGATGTGACTCAGGTCACTCACAGGTCGAAAGTACAGAAAATGATAAGGGGTGAAGTACAGAGAAGCAGAAGGGGATGACGAACCTATTGTATTGAGGAGAATACATAGAGTTGGAAAGAGCAAAGAATCGAAAGTAAGGCTGAGTATGAACTGTGGCTAAGTATGAAGTGAGGGCAATACCAGATGAAGTTGTGTATTTAAGATTAATTCTCAAAGTGCTGAAATTGTCTGTCTGGCGAGTTTATTTGAGTACAGTTTGTTGCAAAAATCACAAGTAGTGACAAACACGAAAAATCGTCGCTGTTGATATACATAAGGCGTTGATCGATTTAACGTATTTTATTCTCCAAGAAGTACTTTTCACTCAATTATCTCCATTTAGTTGGTGAAGAGATTTCTTGAGAGCACCCGACCAGATAAGTATGTTCTACTCACCGCTACTTGTGGTATGTAAAGACCAAAAAGCTTCTCAACTGAACAAATCAGTAGGTCTGTTCCAATTGATTTATGTATAGAAATTCGTAGTTGAGTAGTTTGGGTAAAAATTTCTCTTGCGGAGAGTAACTCTACCGTAAATTGTGAAACGACTTTTCGTAGAAATTCGTAAACGGCATATGAAATGTCAGAGGTTTTTTTTATTTTCCATTTAACAGCCGTTTGCTGCCCACAGTTTTTTCTTCAGCAGAAATTCGTAAGGAGGGGGAATATTTTGTTCTCTCGCGAGGTATCTCTTCAACGAAAAAATCAGCTAATAGAACGCCTTTTGGTAGTTTTTTGTGCAAATTCGTTGACATTCGTAGCAAATCAGGGCATTTGGGACGGACTTAATTTTCATTAAGTTGGATGAAAAAACTGTTGGCCTTTGAAAACTTGTCAAAAATATGAAAATTGATTATATTTCTAAAGAACTAAGAATGTTGAAGAAAGGTTGGTTAAGTACATCTTCTAATTTTCACGTATGTATAGTATTCTACCATATCAACAATTTTCTTTTCTACTTCAGGGGTTAGCATAAATTAAATTGTTTTATTCTATTTGGTTTTTAGAAGAATATGACTTTTTTCAAGTGCTCTGTAAGGCAGAGCCTCCGTTACACGATCAACATTTGACTCAAACAGGAAAATTCTTAATATACATAAACCCAAACGCATTGTTAAGGCGTGAGTTAATATTCATTGAATTTAAAACTTGTTTTTTATTTTTAATTTTTTAAAGTTTTTCGTAAAAAAAACTAGTGAGTTTTCAACGCTTAGAAGATTGTCGAATTTGGACAAACAAATAATCGAATAAAAAATACATATGTATATCGAAAAAGAATTTGCAAAAAGACGTTTAACGCATAAACAAATAGAATAGAAAGCAATAGGGAAATGAGAATACACCCAGTTGATGATGACAAGTGAGTTTGTGTTGCTCGACGACTAGGGTTACCAAGACTTTATTCGTTAAATTTCACAAAGGTGTCTTCGGATTACCACTCGTGACGTTAATGAGTGGACTGGGACCATTCCGATGTTGTGGCAGCGATTGGTTGTGCTGGTAAATTAAATGTTTTTTGAGCCCAATGTTTGTGCAAACATTTTCGGTGACACCTTCCGCAAATTGATGCGGCATTTCATTTCCATGGTATATATCAACTCAAAGTATTGTTCGAGTTATTCAGCTTTAAGGTAGGAAATTGGAAAAACCTCTGTTTCTAAATAACTACTTTCGAAACGTTGCGTACTGAAGTTGTGTGGGGACGATTTGTTGACAAATGAAAATCACTTAGCACATAGAAACACTTAGCACTTAGCACTTAGAAACACATGGTATCCACACAAATGTTTTTCAACTCAATGGGAATCAATACGTCTGTTTGACCATTAACTTTAAGCTGTGTCAAGAGAGATCTGTCTAGTCCATGAGTGATTCTCCATTTTCTTAGAGCTGAATATTCCAAGCAAATAATTTAATCAAATCCTAAATTTATAAGGCGCTATCGCCCTCTCCTGAATTCAGCTCTGTTTGAAAATATATTTATAAGGAATATGGAAACAATGGCCACATGTTGCGCAATATGTTTTAAATGCATAAACGCAAGCATTGTTGTTATTTGTTTTCGGAAAGCAATTTTCTATTCCATGTGCGGGAGATCTTTCAACGATTTGCAACAAATAAAGGGAAGCCCAGCGAAGAAAAGAAATTGACGTACTTTTCCGGTAATCCACTTCGATTTAAGTTTTCCATAAATCTCTATGATATTCTTGTTGTATGGTTGTAACACATTGTACAACTGAAACAGAAGGTGGGAGACGTGGGCAGGCCGGAGTGGACACACTCTGCTCTAAACGTGCTCTAGTGGCACACTTAAGGTGTAAACCATTCAGAGGCCATCGTTGCGTGAGTGTGTAAACGTTCGCTTTCCTTTGTTTATGAAATTCCTGTTCAACAAAAACTACGTTTTGAAATTTTACCGGCACCTCAAGGTTTTGCTTTCTAATTCGAAGCAACGTCTTGTTTAGTTTTGACTTTGAAAGTATTTTTTTTTGTTGTTTATTTACACATGAAACACACGAGATGTTTTTAAAATATACTAGACGCAGAAAATATTATTTCTTATAAATTCATAGCTATAATTAAAAAAAATAAAACGACTCAAATTCCATAATGTAGGATGAGTCGTTTTGCATGTTGAAATCTACGAGCACTACGACGACAACACGTTGGTTTTATTTCTTTCTTTCTTAAACAACTGAAATTCCGAAAAAAAATAAGGTTCCACCGAGACTTGAACTCGGATCGCTGGATTCAGAGTCCAGAGTGCTAACCATTACACCATGGAACCAGTTGGGAGCAATTCGCAGCATCAGAGACTTGCCTTTGAGAGATGCAATCTGCGCACAATCCTGAAATTCTTACAATTTAAAATTCAAATTATTTCCGTTTCATCAAGGACATTTGCCATAGCATTCAATTACAGCCTGCGTTGAAGATGTGAAAAGCACGGCCACAAGTGGGGTTGTTTCTGAGAAGAGGCAGGATGCTCGAAGAGTTGTTAGAGAAAAATAAACACGGAACTTTGTTTTAAATTGACAATCAACAAACACTTTTTTTGACTTTGGTATACACAGTGAATGCATGCACGACTTAATATATATATCCGGGAAAAGAAAAATAATCGAGATCTAGGGGGTCATCTCCATTATGAATAGTAATGGCAGTAAAGGAAGTGTCTTAAGATTAAAATGGAGAAATATTGTTTTGTTCTTGCATCGGTTCATTCTAGAGGATGATCTCTTTCACTTTCATTTTCTGCTTTGGAATGTATTCACGGGCTTTTGTTTGATGGTTATATGTTGTTGTAGTTATTTAAAGCATTTAAACGTCTAAAACTTAAACTCACGTACTCAAAACAAGATCTACGACCCATGCTGCTAAGCAAGGATTAAAAGAAGTCTTCGCAGGGCCGAAACCCACCTTGGGACTGCCGCGTCTTTGGTTAGGGGTTCCCTCGACTGCTTGGTCTCCCATTAAGACAACCAGGGATGGCATAACTCGCCAGAATGCAGACCTAGTCCATTCTTCCAAATATTAGCAAGAAATCTGCGACTTTGGATGGCATGACCAAAGATGGCATGACCAAAGATGGCATGACCAAAGATGGCATGACCAAAGATGGCATGACTCGGCAGAATGCAGACCTAGTTCATTCTTCCAAATGTTAGCAAGCAATCCGCGACTTTTCTGTTTTCTCTAGTTCAAAAGACTGCAGATGACTTGTTGGCGTACAAATAGAGCATTCCTGTTCTCTTTAGGTTGGAAAGATTGGAGACGACTTGTTGGCTTAGTGATGGTACCCTATGCGAGTTCTGTGAGGAAGGTGAAGAGGATTTCCTCTGTTTATGTCCCGCTGTTGCTCGGATCAGGTGACGGCTGTTTGGTGCTGCTGTAATTGGAGGTCAAAGCCTAGGCTTCAGATGCTGTTTTTTGTTTGTAACGCATTTTTATTAACACTTTACAATTCGTTAACTTAGTTGCTAGACAAAAATGCTTAAAACTAGCTTAAATATTTAATCTGAAATATTAATCTTATATCTAACTTACTGACTCTAAACAAGTACTCCAAGCTAATCTATGTTAGTTTTTTCTGCCTTTCGACATCTTTTGTATTCTTATTAAATCTTAAGTCTAGTGGTTTTGTTTTTCTTGTTTAGGCTTCAGATGCATTGCGGGCGTTATGACATTGAATGTACTTTACTGTCTGGTAGTACAGTGGTCCAGTTTTCTATTTTGTACGCTCCAGCGAAGTGTTTTCCAACCTTCAACAAAACAAAAGTGAAGTCCAAGACTATATGTGAAGCGCAGTGAGGAGCTCACTTACAGGTCTTTTCAATCGCAGCCTAAAACGTCTATGAAAGAACAACTGAACTCCAAGTAAAGAAATAGCTCATGCAAAGGAAATGAAAACAAAGTAAATAGTTTCGTCAAGACTTCTTCTTCTTCTTCTTCTTCTTCTTCTTATGGCGCTACAGTCCGGGTGGACCTGGTCCTTAACCAACATGCCTCTCCATCCAGCACGATCTTTCTTTAACTGCCTCCAATTGGGCACTCCAAGTTGGTTGAGATCCTTCTCCACTTTTGTGCACCATCTTAGCCTACGCCGTCCTCTGTTGCGTTGTCCCAATGGCTCTGATTCGAGGACTATGTATGTTTATATTAAGTTCCCTCGATACAGCAGACAAACCATAAGTTTAACGAATATTTAAAAAACGGGCAATTCTAAACATGGAAATGAACAAAGTTTTCTTCCACAATAGGGTTCTGTTTTTAAAGCATTTCCAAAACATTCCCTACGCTGTGGAAACAACATTTCAAAAGGTTATAAGAAACTGCACACACAATAAAGTTCTACGACTGTTTGCATATTGGCGAGTATTGTACTGCATATATGCAAGTTCATCGATAAGAGTCAACAAACTGAGGTTTTATTGTTTCCCACGCAAGAGCACCATATTAATATGCCGGAGGGAGACACGCATGAATGCTCTGTTCCGAGTTACTTTCTGAATCCACGCTTATTTTTCTCTCTTTTCGCTGAACGAGTCAATTTTTCATTTGCTTTTGAGTTTGGGTTAATTAAAGTCACTTTGTGGAACGAATGGAAATGAGAGGACATTTCACATTAAAATTTCACCTTTGGTTGAATGGCTACATCAATAATAACAAAGTTCCCAGTTTGAGGAAAATCAACATGCAATGGTTTGCTGTGTGAATGTATTGTAATGCGTGATGGAGTGTTCGATGCAATCGTCTCTCTTTCTCGTGCCGAATCAACAGAAAACTGTGGAACCCTATGATTGCTTTCATCTTGAATCCTGTTGAAATGGGAGAGATTTAGTTTGAATATGTCTTCGGAAATGTTCACACTGTAATGAATACAAAGTGAACGCAAACACTGAAGATATTACGGAAGGGTTATCCTTCACACACATGTAGTGCTTCAAATTCAATTGGGACAGAATCCACATTAATTAAAACGTCAAGTAAAATCTTTTGAGGTGAAGACGTTCTGGCATTCAGACTGTAGAAAACGATATAAATTCTTGGTCGACTTGAAGTATGTACTTCTGAGAGTTGAACTCAGGTTCTTAAATATATTGAACGTAAAGGCAAAGGTTTCTACCCCTTTTGAGTGCTATCTTTGGTCTCTTTTGGGTTTACAGAAATTGGATGAGGAGAACCATTGGCGTATGCAGGTTAAGTGGAAACTGAATAAACGATACGAGGGCTGCTTTTTATATTTCGGGATTAGAGAACGAAAGCAAATATTAATTATCGAAAATAGCTTTATTGTTTTTCAAAATATTCGCCATTAAGATCTATACACTTTTGCATATGTTTGAACCAATTCGAAGCACTTTTGCCACTCTGATTGAGGTATCTCCAAAACATGCATTCTAAGCGCATCAACCGCTTCTTCAGGTGTCGAAAAACGTTGAGCTCTCATTTTATTTTTTACGTACGGGAATAAAAAGAAGTCATTCGGTGCCAAGTCAGGACTATACGGCGGATGACTCATCAAATCGATGTTTTGAGTGCTCAAAACTGCAGATGTTTGAGCCGATGTGTGAGAGCCTTCGGCGGTTAGTTTTCCTGATTTCTTGGAAAACAACTAGCAAACAAATGGTTGTGTATCACTCAGAATCGACTGTTATGTGTTGCTCTAGTGGTATGGTTGGGACATACCCAGTTTTTCCAAAAAACAGGCGACCATTTGCTTGGAAGTGCTTCGTGCGCGATCAACTTTTGTTGGATTTGGCTCAATTTGAAGCACCCATACAGTTGACTGTTGTTTACTTTCGGGCTCATACGCGTAAATCCATAATTCATCATCTGTCACGATGTCACAGACGTGTTTTGAAGCACCGCGATCGTATTTTTGGAGAATTTCTTTCAACCAATCGACCGAGCCTTTTGTTGAGCCATTGACAAATTGTGTGGGACCCAACGCGACCGGTCAAATGTTAATGTAATATTGAATGTATGCTAGTCCCACTAATGCCTAAGGTTGTCTTAATCTCACGATAGGTCACATGACGATCTTGCAATATCATTTGGCGCACCGCATCAATGGTTTCCGGAACAACTGATTTTTGACGACCTTCACGAAATGCGTCTTAAAGTGACCTTGACCTCGGTTGAATTCACCACAACATCGATTTAACTGGCCCTTGATGGAGCTTCATCGCCAAAAATTTAACTAAGTTCATTGATGTACTGTTGTTGAGTTAATCCACGTCGAAAGTTGTAAAAAATAATCACACGAAAATTTTCACGATTTAATTCCATTTTTTGGGCGAGATGAATCTTTTAAGTTACTGTAAACAACACAAATAGCGCTCGTATGTCGAAACGTTCTGAGTGCGTATAACCTCAAAAATGTGAAATTTTACGATAGAGCTTGCATTCGCCAGATTGCAACATTAGGGTTGCCTAGTCCCGAAATATAAAAGCCAACCTTC
This sequence comes from Eristalinus aeneus, assembly GCA_955652365.1. Lineage (NCBI taxonomy): Eukaryota > Metazoa > Arthropoda > Insecta > Diptera > Syrphidae > Eristalinus > Eristalinus aeneus. Next base: position 61,947,631 of record OY019134.1, on the reverse strand, counting down.
GTAGTTGTATGCACCTCCAACATTTCATAAATACACCCACATCGAGTACTAAGATCAAAAGAAAAAGTTGAATGCTTGCAGACTTAAAGGCTGCTTTCGAATATGTACAGCGTACAGCTTTGCTCAATAAATTATACCAAATTGGAGTATTCTTGAAACTCGGAAAAGTATGGCAAAACTTGTACGAAGACACTTTTGGGGGCAGTTGGGAATGGTGGAGTTCTTTCAGTTCTTGGTATAGGACGGAGAAAGGAGTAAAGCAGGGGTTCCTTAAGTTCCATAGGTGCAACATTATTTGCACTTTTCTTGGACGATATAGTCGACTTTCTACCTAGTGGAGCTGAATTTGCCGATATATTGATATTGTGTTGCTGACATATTTATCGGAATCGCCGAAATTGCTGATTAATATCCTTGGACAAATCTAAGATTTTGGTATTCAAAAATGGAGGAGGTAGATTTTTTGTACGAAAAGATGTAGCAAAAGCATCAAAGACCTTAGTGTCTTAAAGTGGTCTGACGTGCTATTTAAGAGGACTAGCTACGTACACTCGATTATTGATTTTTTTTCTATTTTGCTACGTTGGTACACTTGTTTCGAACATATGTTTCAGTTTCAGATATAAAGCATATTAAAATTGTTTTCTAAAGATACAAAATTTAAGCGTGTTTTGCCTAATTCGCGATTTCCTACTGTCAAAAAAAAACCTTGAATCAAAGAGTTTGCATTCAAAGTTGTGTTAGAAACAGAATTAAATGTTCAAAAACACTTAATAAATTGACAAAATATACGTTGAGTGTTGTCTTAGTCAAAAAAAAAAAAATGTTTGCAAGTGGTACAAGCTTTTTAAAGAAGGCCGAGAATATGTGATACCCTAGCATATGAAGACTTACTAACTTAAGATGGCGCTACAGTCCGGGGTGGACCTGGGCCTCAACCAACAAGCGTCTTCAGACAGCTCGATCTTTAACTAGCTATCCCCAGTTTCGCACGCATAGTTGGTTGAGGTCCCTTCCACTTGCGTGCGCCACATGAGTTGCGGTCTTCCTTTACTGCGCCGTCCCTCGGGGGTGGATTCAAAGACTGAAGAACCGATGGCAATGTTGAGAATGTGAAGAAAATTGTCATGGAAAATGGTCGAAACACAGAAGATGCTAAAGATGTCGGCATGTTGGTTGACTCATGCATTTTTTTCGAAAATTGTGGACACAAAGCGTAAAGTTTGTTCCAAAATTTAGACCAAAAAAGTGTCGCATGAGCATCGCTCAGGAATCGTTAAATGAGGTCACCGGCGAACCAGATTTGTTTAAAAGGGTCGTAACTGGTGACGAATTATGGGTGTATGGCCCATGGGAGCCAAGGTCAAAAACACACGCCAAGTTCGAAAAAATGTGAAATTTGCTAGCTGTTTTCTTCGATAAACGTGGCGTAGTACATCAGGAGTTCATATATCATGCTCGTACGGTCAATAAGGAATATTATTGTTGTAGGCCCTGAAATTCAACTGTTCATATTTCAAATATCAATCGAAATATGTTCTGGATTCAAAAGCTTTTCTCAGAAAAATAACAACAGTGAAGATGTAAAGGAACTATTAGATATGAACAAGAGAGAACGAACGAATTATTCGTTTGTGAACAGTCAGAGGAATAAGACGTGTGCCAGTGAAAATAAGGTTGTAAAGTAAACTAAAGTATTTTGTATTTTTATTCCATTACATTATCATGAATTTATGCGCTGCTTGCGGGAAGCAATAAGAAGAAATCGTCTGGATTTTTGGGAATACAATTCATGGCTCTTGCATTGCGAGAATGTAACTGCTCACTCGTCCCTGCATGTTCAGATTTAGCCCGGCGTTTTGCGACGATTGAAGTACAAGCCGGTCGCTGAGAGACCTCGAGGGCATACCACAATGTGTTATCAGAACTGCTCCCACGTTCGTAAAAAACCTTGGCACAAGTATAGGGGGATAACAAAATAGAAATTAATGAAAAAAATTTTTTTTTTTCTTTTTCAAAAAATTCAAAATTTGTTTTTTTTAATAGACCTCATACAATACAAAACCAAACGGCACGGTATTAAGAATGGATGGATGGATGGAATTTGGACTAAGAAGAAAGGAGTTGGAAAAATTTGTTAAGCCGACTAAAACAAAAGCTAATGAGCATTTCAAAGAAAAAAAAAATCCTAAGTGAAGCAGCGCGATCACTGCATCGAGTTTTGTTTAGTCGGCTAAATCGTCTTGATCATTTAGGTATGTTCCCAATTGCTTCATGTTGGAAGCACATGTTTCGTTTTACATTCATGCCGATGCAGGGTTAGTTTAATTTTTCTCGCAGTAACGGTTCGCTTCTAAGGTACAGGTACAGTTAACAGTCACGGATAGTGTTAAGATTTTTATATATATTTCCAAAGCATCTTTATGAGCTACGACAGGATAAGGATGACGCAAATAGCAAATTATACCAAGAAACCAGAGGTGTGGCTGCTTAGTTTGCGATGCTTGAGCAAATGCTTGAGGAATATAATAGACAAATAAACACTTAATATTTTAATTGATTATTCATGTATTTGATACTGTATTTGAGTACTTTGAGCTTTGCCTCTTGGTTGGCCTAGAAGACCAGTAAAATTATTAATTCAAATGGTTTATTTTTGAAATTCCAATATGAAAGGAAAAGAAAATTATAAATTTGTTCAAACTCTGAAATGATAGGTTATGATGTTATCCGAAAACTGCTTAATTTCAGTTGAGTGCTGTTGATGTAAGCACTGCAACGCCACGTTCGTAGAAACTGTGTTGGTCCTGTCCAGCAGCGACTGCCAAGTCAACTGTGAAGAGCAGCTCACTTCGGGTCGAGTTCAAGTACACTGGGAGCGTGAGTTTGGTCACGCGCACATCGCTTCCAGCCTTAACCCACTTCAGGATAGTGAGCGGCAAGTCCATCATGATGGTTGAAGCCAACAGAAGTTCATTGTTCTTGCATTGAGCGCCTTGAAGTTTCAGACCTGTCACACCAAAGCTGCTATCCTTTTGATTCGAATTGGAACCAGCCTCGGTGATGGTCACTTCTAGAGCGAGTTCCTCCAGAGACCAGCTGTTAGCCTGGGCCACGCATTGCCTGGTAGCGGTTATGTACGCCTCGGGATTTAAAAGACCGCCCAACCAAACCGGGAAACCCTTGAAAACATTATCAATTACATATAAAATATAAATGTGGTTTTTATAGTTATTTACTTGTAATTCCTTCGCTCCAGCTTGGGACACCAACTGCGATACTTTCTGAAGCTGCTGGACACGGTTGCTGAAGTCAGTGATCCATTGAATGACAGTACAGCCAGCTGGGACTGTGTAACGACGCCAGCCCTTGGGGATTATTCCCCGAACCAGTTCGGACAGCATTGAACGATGATGATTAGTTTGCTTCTTTTCACCCTGACAAATCAAAACAACGTCCTGCAAGTCGGCGATGACCGTCTGCAGGAGTTTAGCTCCTGAAGTGACTTCCCTCTCGAAGTAGCGGTAGAGCGGATCCTTGATATTCTCAACAGTTCGCTTAAGAACTTGCAAGTTCTTCGGCAACAACTCCAACCAGGCCGTTGCGCTATTGTGCAGCGTCTTCATCCATGATGGTCTGCCGTCTTCATTGCGTGTTTGGGCGGCTTCTTGGTTCTCGTCTACGCTGTAAGCCAACTCGTCGTCGTCCTCTAACTGCTGCATCTTTAGCAGTTTACTAACCAAATCAGTTCCGCGAGTGGTCAGCAGCACCTTTTCGGCGTTGTTTGGCAATCCCAACCACGATGGAGTCTGGCGATCTGCCAGATTTTCAATCCACTTCAAGAAGTGATCACGACGAGTTCCATCAGGCATGGTAATGTGTCTATGGCCTCCGGCACCACCATCTACGTTGGCTACCAAAGCGAAGTCAGCCTCAAAGCTACGGGCTGTGAAAAGCTTGGACAAGAACGATGCCAAAAGACGCTGATCGAAGTCGTTGTCGATTTTGCCGCCATAAATACTCTGTGACAGAAGTGTAACCAGAGCATCCCATGGAACCTTCTCCGGTGGCAGATTTGTTCGTCCCATTGCTGTGGAGTCAATCCATGTGTCAAGGGTGTCACATGCCACTCGCAAATCAGACTCGTTAAATTCGTACTTCTTTGCCCAGCCAAGTGGCACGTAACGCAAGCGTTCTTGGACGATAGCGTGGAACCATGCCAACAAGAAGTACAGGCGGGCACGTTCGCTTGGGGTCTTCATCATACGGGTTGCCGGGACGGTGGAGAATGTCCTCAAGAGATTGGCGCGAATGCCTGGTGGTGGTTCATAAACGAAGATGCGTCCAGCACGCATAAGATTTACTGGAACGCGAGGACTTATTTCCATTGTTAAGAAGAGCCTGAAGCCGGAATGCGGTTGCAATGAGTGCAATTTCTTCTCCAACTGCACAAGCCATTGTGGCGCCAGATGAACGTTCTTTAGGAGTACCCACTTGCCGCTCTTGCAAGCCATGTTGATCGCACGTTCGGCTTGGTTGAACCCTTCTGCTGAACCAATGGCAATGCTGGATATCTTCTTATTCAATTCAGCTGCCAAATCATCAACCCTGCCGGATGCATCGAATCCGGGCACCGAGCACAGCAGTGCTGGGGTGTTACAGTTCAGCTGCTTCTCCACAACCTGTGCGAAGTCCAACTCCTTCTCCGCTGACGACATGAAGTCCTCTCCAAGGACGGTGTTAACCACTTCGTGTCCAGCGGCAATCACACGATCCGGCCTGAAGGCTTGAATCAAGAGCAATTGATGGAATGCTGCAGACACCGGGGAAAGGGCCTTTGATTCATCCCACAATTGGGGCACACACTGTTCGGGTGAGCTCTGTTGCAACCAAGCGCCGATCTCCGGCATTGACTTCAACTTTTCGATAAGCTTCTTGAATATTGGAAGTCGTGTTGCCAAGCGGTTCACACTCTCAATTTGCTCCTGCGATAGTCCTTCGACGTGAACGGGATTGAGTAGAAGTCCCTCCCTGCTGCGAAGGAAGAAGTTAAATTCGGCATCGAGGTTGGCCTCAGATGTTCCCTTGAGATGGATCTTGCACATGAGTAAAGCAAATGTCAGGCGGTCAGCATGCAGCATACCACGAGCTACACGCTCATAGCACAACTGGAACAGTTCTCTTGTCACGATTGTTAAACGCACCGTATGATCGGTTTTACCCTCGAGTTTTGGATTGTTGTACAGGACTGTGCTGAAGATATCTAAGAACATCTTCAGCGAGTACTGATACAGGAAGTGAACCTGGTTAAGACTGTCCATTGTGAAGTAGATGTTGGAACAAGCAACCGAAAGAGGCAAGTATTGCTGTGAAACGGTTTCAATCTCCGCGATGACTTTGTCAGTTTCATCTACCTTCTGGTTGATGTCGTACGCTTCCTTCTTGAGTGTTTCCAAAGTCGTGATCACTGAATCATCATCCAGAATCTTACCCTTGGCGTCATTAAGGGCCTGCAACAAACTCTTTTCGAGCTGCCTCAACCTCAGACGGAACTCTCCTTGCAACTTCAACAGATCGGATCTCTTTTCATCAATGTCCGGACGTTCGGCCTTCAGCACTTGGTTGAGGCACTGCGACTGCAGCGAACTCCTGGTCACTGTGAAGTTAACAAATGTAACTCTCGAGCAAATGTCCGGAGGGAACTCCACAGTCGGATCACGTGTTGATAGGAAGATAACAAACGACGGCGATAAATCGATGTCTTGGTCTCCCAGTGTGATCAGCACACGACCACCGGTTCTGCGCAATTCTCTGTTCAGGACAGGATTCAAAATCGGATCGTAGTTCTCCACGTCCTGCACGAGAAGTGGGTTTCCGAAACGCAGCGCTGATTCAAGATTCTTGCGGAAAGAGTCATCCAGGAAGGAGGTCTTAGTGATCTTCTTGCCGGCGTACTCGTTCAACAAGAACGTGGTGGCCTGACCCGACGGATCGATGATCAGTGGATAACGGTTGAAGCGCTTCAACATAATAGCGTTCTCAGTGCACAGATCGTCACTTGGAAGGGCGTTCGCCTGCCAACGCAATCGTTCATCGGGGTTGGAGAGGTACTCCGTGCGGGCGATATCTGGTCGATACTGTATGTTCGCCGATTGCAAATGCTGACACCATGTCGTGAACAAATTGAGACGATAGTGCTGATCGAAGTAACCCCCTGGAAGGAAGGAAATTGAAGCACACATTTCGTGGTGAGTTGCTTGCTACTTACCATAAGCGATGAAAGCTGCTGACAAGAGAACGTCACCAATGATGGTGGACATCTGGGATTTGAATGTCTCGCTGGTGTTCTCCCAACGTTCACGTTCGATGTTCAAACTCTTCAGTAGAGCAATTGAGCGATCAACCTTGGCCTGTACATTCTCCAAATCGGTCTTGATTGCTTGAGCTTGTGAAATTAGTTGAGCGTACTCTTCTTTGTAGGCGGCAATAGATTGCTCCAGTTGAGTGACGAGATCCTTTGTCTCCTTGGCGTGTTTCATGTTCAAAGCAGCCTGATCCTCAAGCGACTGAAGTTCATCACGAAGAGGTTCCACGCGCTTCAACATATCAGCGTATTCGATCTAATGGACAGAAGAAAATTAATTAAGAGGGAGGAAATAATATGTAATAATATGGAAATAATAGTGATATAAAAACTGCAAACATTTTATAAAGGGGTTTTTTTATGGACTTAGTGGGAAGCTTAAAAAAGATGAAGGTTGTGCGAATATCCATTAAGATCGATGGAGGTGCAAAACAGGATGCATGTTGGAATTCATTTAAATCCATTGAAGTCCTACAACAGGATTCACATTGACAAACAAGGTAACCAAGTAGACGAAGGTGTAGGATATGTATGCTCCTTGTTCAACTTTGTTGATAAAGCTTTTGTATAGACACAATTCTTATGTGTTTATTTCTTCATTGATTTAGAAGGGTTCATTTAATGTATCCGTACCATAGCTTTTGGGGCAACATTGGATGTGCGGGGTACTTATAGGGGTACCCGAAAGATCTTCTCTTGGACGTGAATGCATTGAAAGAACGTAATTTAAGGGAATGCAGGCAGAATTCACCTCAATCAGACAGCTTTGCGAAACTGAAATCAGGCATAAGAATGTGCTGGTGAAGATCGTAGATTTTAATCAAGTCACACAGAAGAATTCTGATTGGTATAGCGTTTAGAAAAACTGTTTTTTTTTTCAAGCGATGGTAGAAAGATCAAAAACAAAAGGAAAGTGAAAGTTTAAATGCTTAAGTCGCGTATTAGCCACATGTCCTGCTCACAGAATGTCTTTCTTACACTTTTGGATCTTTTTTACAAATCCGAACGAACGAGCCGAAAGGTCTTTGAGAGACACATGCTTACACTTAAAATCCAGTCGGTTAACGCAAGATCACACTTACCTGTGCAATTGCCCATTTGACCATAGGACCACAAGCCATACTGGCACGATTGACCTTCTCGAAGTTGTAGTCAGGATTGCTCAAGTACTTGGTCTTCATCTTTTCACGCACCTCATCGCTTCGCAGGGGGAACATACATAAAAATACAATTGATTAATAGGCAGCCCACATTCGGCAGAAGGCAAAAATGTATCTTCTTCAAAAGAACTCATGTAAATTCAAATCGAAAACGTGATGAAAACAAGCAAAAGCATTAAAAGTTGAACTTAACTAATTACTGTTCTTGAAAGTTAAAGTTATTTATAATTTTATATAAAAAAAAAACACAAAATTAAGCAAAATTTTAATTTAATATTTATATACACTGAATTAGATATCCTTCACCAAGTAACTGTAAAACTTAGTTCTTTTGCTTCAATAAAATCCAATTGCAAAAAATTATACGAAAAAAAAATTTACGAACAAGTATAATTCAACGAAAAAAAACGTACGAATTAGGTGGTAAGTGTATTATTAAGATTGTTAACATGCTTACGTTATGTCTTCAGTACCGAAGTTAGATACAATTGAATTTATAAAGTTTTCTCTCATTATAACGGCACGAATTGACTTCCAATCGGTCGCATTCTCTCCAAGGAGCAAACATATCGACTCTAATGCCAATTTCACCACAGCTGGTGGATTGGCCATTGTTCGCACCTCGACGAGTTGTTGCTTTTTGATCGATTTAACAGCTGAAGAAGAATTTCATTTTGATTTGTTTGTTTTGATAAATTTCATTGTTTTTTTTTAATTCGGTTTTTAATTTAATTCTATTTGCTAGGCCAAGAAGTTGGGATTTTGCTTAACTTAAGACCCTTAACTTAAATGAAATCAAAATAACAAGTAAGAAGGAGAGATAGAGAGAAACAAACCAATATCGAACGGACACAGAGTGGGGGGAGAGGCATTGCTGAAAAGTATCATTTCTGCAACACAAAGACGGACTTTCTCTTAATTGAGCTCAAAGAACACGGTAACATTCGAATTGAAAATTAAATTAGTTTCCAGTCTTAGGCAGAAGGTTATTGAATGCACATTGTGTTTCAATTTCAATTACGATCAAACTTCCGCAAAAGCCTGGACAATAACGATCTTGTGCTGTTGTTGATCATGAAATAAGACGTAGGAACGTTCCTTCATCGGAGGAGAATTTGTTTTTGATTTCAGTAAGATTAGCGACGCGTACATCGTGGTGTGAACTAGGACAATACTCTCGGATTGAGTGTTTGATAAAAGCCAGTGAGGTGTGGTGACGGGTTGGTTTCATCCAGACGTTTTCCATGTCTGCTGCTTTGCTAATAAATTTATTTTTGATTTCTGCTTTCTCTTCTTTTTGCTCTAAACTAATGTATGTTCGTTCAAAAGAGATTTTTGACTTGATTTGCGGAACATTGAGTTCTATGCTTGAAGGGAGGTGGAAAGTGGACACTTTCAAATCAACATTTTTACATTGGAAGCACAAAAAATTTAGGAAAGATTGCAAGAGTTATCTTTTGGTCATTGGAGATCAAGGATTTGCTTCTATATAAAAAAAAGGATGGGAATAGGAAGGTCCGCTAAAGAACAAGCTCCTACAGTATAATAAATTCCTGGTGGACAATATCTCGAGAAATGCGGACTGTATAAGTATTTCACAGATATCATGTTAAAACGGAAGTTATTCCAATTCACATTCGGACACCAGACCTTCCGCATCAAAACCGACATGCCTACACTTTTAAGAAGGTTTCTGGTTTTTCTCGGCCAGTGATTCGCTTAGGTAAATTATATTTAAGGTTCACGGTGACTGCTAGTAGCTAGAGCAACGACGCAACCAAACTGTTTTAACTCTGATATGATGCTAAGACGGTGAGTGTTTGATGGGTTTAGAATTGCTGAGCTGAAGATTTTTTTTTGGTGATGTGATACCTGACAATATTCTCGGTTTAAGGGAACCGACTGTTAAAAACTTCATGGGCTGTACAACGGTAAGCACCTGGCCAAGTGTCTTCGCATACAATGCTTAAGATAAATAGGGCATGTAAACTGTGTGAATTTCACGAAAAGTCTTCGAATTCGAGCCGTTGGAAAAAACGCAACAGAGGGAGAAACGCACAAAAGTGGAGAAGAATTTCAATTAACTTGGAGTGCGTAACTGGAGACGACTGGCTGGAGACATGTTGGTTGGGATTCAAGTCAACCTCGGACTGTAGGACCACACGACAAAGAAGAAGACTGTTAACGGATCATATATATATAGAAAATCATTCACTAATTGATTGACTATAAGTGCTGTCAGCAACTTGAGAAATATGGAACCGCGAGAATACAAATGAACGAAAATCCGCTAATCCGCTTTGGTTACAACCTTTTTGTGCAAGAACAACAAATTTATATATTCACATAAGAAGCCACGGGACTCAAGATTATTTTGGAATCTGACAAAGTGACGTGTTTTCAACCTTTCTGCACGCCTAGGTTATTTGTACAGTTTTGAGTTGTACCGACTGATAACTTTAAATGTTCTGCGCAAGCTGATGCACATCGACATTGACAAAAAAATCTTATTTAACCCTTATGATATTCAAGAGACTGGTAAACAATTTCGATTTTGTTTCTACCCTTTCAACAAGTCTAAGGGAATCCTTTTTCTTTGTAAAAATAGATTAAGTTCCAAATGTTTTTACGGCTCTTAACTTTCCAAAGGTTTATTAAGAAATCTGAAACATCTCCTGACCGAATCAAACGCCGAACTCAATGTCCGCAAAACCAATGTTGATTAATTTACAAAATACGCATTGGATAGTGTATAAAATATATAATATATTCCCCAACCGCAACGCAATATTAACAAACAAAATGGAAAAACATAAACAGGAGCACATATTTATACAAATTACACAAAAATTGGCTAACCAAGAAGCAAAGGAGAAGTAAAACAAAGTAACAGGAAAAGAAGCGTCAATAGCCCTTGGTCCTAGGCGAAACCTATTCTAGAAACCAAAACAAAAGTAAGTCATGAACCAAATAAATATTCCGTCGCCTTGGGCAGAGAAAATGAGGGTGCTTGAGGTATGATGGTGAAGATCAAAAATAATATAGGGATGATTCGTAGGTCAACAGCAGCAACAAGAGGAGAGAGACAGTGTTGTGTGTGAGAGAGAAGTTGAGAGAAATACATAATACATACAAAGAGTCCACTCCCAGACAGGGGCGGTAGCAGATTTGTCTTCAAGGATGGAAGAAGAACTTGGGAAGGATTTTGTTTGCATGCTTCTGTCGCGGTTGTCGCTGTCATCATTGGGTTAGTTACTTACAGAACAGTTATACGATCATATTTCTGAACCGTGGAATGCGGTTACAAACACAGCATAGACAGTGTTACACATTTTACAACTCGGGTCAGTGGTTAGGGGCTAGTTTCATAAACGAGTACACATTAATTCGGGGATTTGGCTGGACTTGGGAGACAGAGGTGGGATCTGGGCACGGGGAATTGCAAATTAGCTGCTGTTACTGGGTGTGTGTTTCTTTTTTGATATTTTGTGTGTGTGTGTGTGTGATGAATGATTATTTGAATAAACAAATTAACAAATGCAGGTATTATGGGAAACAATTAACGGGGTAACAAATACAGAGAGAAGGAGAGAGGAATGAGAGAGAGATTCATATAAGTAGAGAGGTTAAAGGGCTATTATTTATATTATGTGTATATATGTGTGAGATGAATGATTTTGTTTGTTTTTTTGTTTTCATAGATTTTCCGTACGTGATATTGGACGTTTCCAAATTAACAATGGACGAGATAAAGCCATCTTTGACCATGATTCCTCGAATCGACTTCCAATCGGTTGCATTTTCATTTAGAAGCTCACAAACCGACTCTAAGGCTAACTTAACCACGGCAGGTGGATTTGCCATGGAACGGACCTCGGCCAATTGTTTCTTTTTGATCGAACTGACGGCTAATGGGATTGAATACAACGGAAGTGGTATGTAGGTGTAAAAAGAAATAAAATATAATCGACTGGTGCTATTGGCAGTGATGTGGTGGAATGAAAAACGAAACATTTACCTTGCTGCGCCTCGTGAACGGCCGGTTCAACTTGAGCCAAATCGGCCATCACATATTTGCGTTTTTCGTCGATCTTGATTGTCTGCTCGGCCAGTTGGATTTGGATTTCCTGCGACTGGATTTTCTTCTTTTCGGCCTCTTGTTGATCCTTGAACATCTGCTTTAGCTTGGCGTTGGCAGCCTCGTTCTTCGCCTGCAGCTCCTGGGACTTGACTGCGAGGGATTTCTGCATTTCCTCGACCTGCTCGACCGTCTCGGCGATTTTGTTGAGACCGACGTTTAGGTGAAGTTGCTGTTCCTCCAGCTCACTACGCTTCTCCGAATACAGCTTCACAAAGTGATGGATAAAGTCAAGGTAGTGACGAGGCGTGATTGCCATGGTGCGGCCACCACGCTTCGCCAAGCGAGCATTCGCCTGATGCAAGGTTTGGTGGACGTAGACGCAGCTGTTGATGACGGCGTCACGATGGGACGGGGTTGCCGGTACAAGTGGGCAGACCGATGGGAAGAAGTCTGGTGACGTCCACGTGGGTTTCTCCAAGTCGACGCGTGTAGTAAATTCTTTGCCCACCTGGAAGAGGGCGGAGTCGGACCAGTCGCCGAACCAGTTGAGAACGCAACGATTGAAAAGGGCCGGGGATGTAGCTGCACGGTCCTTCAAACCATCGGTAGATGGATTCATAGTGAAGACTACATGCAAGTTGCGCATGACCTGCTGCGTGAACCACTTGTATAACTCGTCACTGGAGTCGAGCATGAGACCTTCTCGTTGAGCTCCCTCCTTGCACTGCGTCATTAAAGTGGTGTACTCATCGCCTTCGAACAATCCAGGAACCTAACAGAGAATGAATTTGTATTTCCTCATGAATTGAGTTTCTTTTTGCTCACCTCGCCGTTCGCCAAAAGTGTGTTCATCCTCTCGAGGAATCCAGAGTCAAGGACATTTGACTCGTCCAAGATAAACGCAATCTTTTCGTCTTTACAACCGGATCTTCTCAGCACGCAACGCAAGTCTTCGTCAAAGTCCTCGCTGGTGTATTTGTTGTGGACTTTGATTTGGAAAATGGACAAGCCATTCATCCAAGCCACGAAACGTGACAATGTTGTTTTGCCAGCTCCAGATACACCAATGAGAAGCAAATGACCTTGCGGCTGCCGGAAGATTCGGTCAATACGCAGCACGTGCTCCAGAACCTCGTCAAACAGCACCAATGGAACATCCAGTTCTTCTTCGTAGAATACCTTAAGACGGGCACGGACGTAGTCACGAAGCTCTTCGCGGTTGACAGGCATGTAGTCCTTCGACAACCAGTTGCTATAGAGAATCGGCCGGACCAACGCCTTCTCGGCATCGACGCCGGGGAAGTGCTTCAAGGCGACCATGTCAATGTTTTCGTTTGTCCAGCGACGTTCGCTGTCCTCAACAAGACGATCCTGGAAAAGTCGGAGAGCTTCATGCGCCCAAAGTCTCACCAAGCCTTCGACAGGCAAGGAGTCCAACGGACGTATAGCTTCACAAATACCACGCACCCATCGTGTCATCTCACGCGGAGAGTACACGTAGTGCGGTTGCATGTCCTGTGTGAAACGATCTTGAGAGGCCAAGTAAAACTCCACCATGGCGTTGGTAAGGGGCTCCGCATATCCCCGCAGGGACGGCATGAGTCGAAGCATGGCGCGACTGAAAGTGCCATAAATCTGCTTGAGAGACGTCTCCCCGGGATAATCGACATAAATAATTGGAACGTGGCGCAAGAACCGATGGCTGAGCGGCTTACGTCCAGGGTCTGTGGGTGGATTACAAGCTCCTACAAACTGGATACGTTCCAATGAGACCCAAGCCTGATCGCTGGCGCGGTAGAATCCCTTGTGCTCCACCAGCTGTCGCAAGAATGAAATAACACGTTGGGTGCCGTATGCGTCCATGTCAGGCAAATTGATTTCATCGCAGAACAGCACCAGCCACTTTCCGATTTGAACTGGGGAAAGAACAACTCCGTTTGGTGTCTTTCTGTACTCGCAGTAGTGGTCGAAGGTCTTCAGCAACAACTCTGGAGTGGTGGCTGAGGAGAAGTTCAAGCCGACCACCTCCATGTCGGGGAGTGCACGTAAGGCCGAGAAGAGGGTCATGGTTTTACCGGAACCAGGAGGACCGCAGAGTACTGAAAAAAAGCCATGAAGTCAAGAAAAACAGAAGTGCATCGACAACGGACTCACCTAGCGGCTTATGCTCGGCGAGCCAAGTGTAGAGTAGAGACTCATGTCGAACTGTGTCCAATGTGGGTACCACGATGTCAGGAGAGGCCACTTTGTGTGTCTCTACCTCAATGACGGGCACCTTGTTTGACCATGGCACCCATTCGCCAGACATGTTGACTTCGTAGTCAATGATTGGTGCTCCGGCGGCACCGGGCAGCGGAATTGTTGTGACGCTGCGAACGAAGTCTCCCAAGTCAGTGCGGACTTTGAGCTTAGCGTCGCCCGCGAATGACCACAGAACTGAATAGACCAGTGCCTTAGGCACGTACTGCTCTAATTGGTCGGGACTCAAGGGGAAATCTGGATGCTGAGAGTTGAAGTTCAAGATGTTTCTGAAAAGAAGTAAAGCGCTTAGTGGCAGTTGATGGAAGGGATTTAATTGGAACTTACCTCGCAGCTTGGTTAATCATAGAAAACAGAGAGCTAAGAGCCCTGAGCCGTGTGAAGTCCATGATGTGCTCTTGGTCCATGGCGTACTCCAATGAACGCACGACAATGCCATCGGCTGAGAAGAAAGGTTGCAAAAGCATTGCAATCTCCCGCTGAGTCTGCAACGATGGCGACACTTCGTCTTCCTTTTCCTTGCTCTTTATCATGCCAAAGTCCTCGTCTCCATCTTCCAGAGGAATGTTCCTCAGTCTTAACAAGTAGTTTTCGAATATCATTTCGGTGGACAGAACATCCTCGGAGAACCAGACCATACCGCAACGGGAGACTGTGGCTAGGGTTGCGAACTTCAAGTCCTGCACTTCAAACATCACTCTCACGTTTGGTGGGAGCGAGAGACGCTCGCCGTTGGGCAATGTCAGCAATTTGTTGTCATCCAGAACGGAATTTAGATTTTCAACCCACTCCGGATCGACATCACCGTCAAATATTATCCACTGTCGCTTGTTGATTTCTCCTCTAACGTTGTCGATGATCTTCCTCAAGATATGAGTGAACAGACCGTCCGTCCATTCTCTCGTGTTCTGGTCCATCACACCGTACAGAGCCTCTTTGGAGATGGCCTTCGGGTCGATGACATGGGCGACGCCCTCAACACCCTCGAAACGCTCCAGAGCCTTGAGCAGCACCTTCCAAGCGGTGGACTTGCCGGAACCCGAAGGACCGACCATCATCAGGCCATGGTTGAGGTTGGAAATTTGGTACAGTTGCAGAACCTTTAGCAAAGAAGGAAACACATGTGAAACCTGTCACACATCTGTCGGGGAAGCTACGAAAGGATCCAAAAAGGGGCCGCTAAACCGCCTCCCAATTGAACCCCGTTTGTGGATGAAGGATAGAAACGAAAAGAAACAACAACTACAACGGAAAATCGCCTGATCTTACTTTTTCAACCCAAGTTTCACCGAATCCCTTTTAGATTATGGTTTTCAGTTACAGATTCGAATGCAATAAAATGTTAATTGAGGTTAGGACTAGATTCTAGATGTAGTAAGCTATGAGAAGGGGCACGTGAATGCCACTTACCTTCTCCATCCATGCCGCGCCTTGTTCGTCTCCCTCGCCACACACCAGGTACTCCTCGTTGCAGACCTTCCTGATCTCCTCCTTGAGGCCGGCCATTTCGGCGCGTGTGTAGCCCACATTCGGGAACACGTCGCTCAGGAGCGAGAAGAGTAATGGGATATCCTCGGCCACCAGCTTGGGCACCATTGTCTCGCACACTGACTGAATGAGAATCTCCTGTTCAGGCAAGTTCTCAGCCACCGAAGCCTCGTCGATGTTCACTTCTCCTCGGCTGTGCATGGTTTCCTTTATCTTCATGATGCGGTCGCGCTTCACGTTACCGGCAGAGATAAGCACAGACTTGAGAGCTCGCAAGCCGAAATCGTAGTGGCTTTGGTTGGACAGTTGCTCATCGCACAGCTTGAAGAAGGGCACGATCTTGCAGGCCAACTTCTCCGCCTGTCGGAAGCCCTGACTGAACAACATGACCTCCGCGATGAGCTGACGATCGGGAGTGGTCATGGCCAGCGAACGGAAGAGTTTCTTCAGATTGTCGGGCAAATTGGAGCGACCGGCGTAGCCAGGATTCATTGTGATAAAGATGGCCATGTCTGGCGAGACACGAACCTGCTTGCCCACCAACTCAACGGTGATGCTTTCCTTATTGCTGTCCATTTCATACTTGAGAGCCTCTTGGATTGTTTGGATCTGCTGTGAGCATGCAGACAACATGCGCTCCTCCAGACGATTGAACTCGTCAAAGCAACCCCATGCACCGACTTGGCACAGACCAACGAAAATTCTGCCCATAGCTTGGAAGTCGAAAGTTTCATCGCAATTAAAGACCAGCACAAAGCGACCCAACTGATTGCCGAGAGCTTTCACGGATTCGGTTTTTCCGGTACCGGCCGGGCCAAATGGAGAGCCTCCTAGTCGTGACTCCAGCGCTTGTGTCATAGTCAAGTAACAGCGATCGGTCAGTGGTGTCTGTACGAGGCGATCCTGGACTCCCAAGTACTCGAAACCGTAATAGAATCGAGCGTTGGCCATGTGGATCGTCAGTTGTTGAAGAACCTTGAATAGAGAGGTGGATTTACTTCTTCGTTCCAAAGGGTGTGTCGTGTGCAACTTACCTCAGTTTGACGAGGATCAAAGTAGAACCTCATTTCGCAGAGCCATTGGAATGACTTGGGATTGTTTACTCCATTGGCGATCAGACGTCTGGTCACCGTACGCTTATGGACAAATTCGTTGATCTACAAAAAGAAAGAAGTTCACATGGCAGGTCTTAGCCACATGCAAAAGTTTGCTTTTTACCAAATGCTCCAGCTTCCTTCGCCTCAACGGAGGTTGCTCCTGCAGAACAGAATCGGCGAGAACGTTCAAAGTTGACTCCACCGTTGTAAGAACCCGATTCAAGGGCTTTCCGCTGTTGTTCTCCGATGCTTGTTGCAAAGCGGCCTCAACGTCTTCAGACCACAAAATCTGTGCGGCCAATACAACGATTTGGGCCTGGTACTTGTCGCACCATTCCATGTACTTCTGTGAATCAATCTGACCATCTCTGAACTGCTTGATGTCCTGCACTGCCTGCGCCAAGTACGAAGCCAGAGTGAACCTCATCTGCTTCTCGACTAAGCTGAGCCACTCGTTAATCTTCGGGTGGTCCACTGTGGACACAGGGTTAATGAACTTAACCTCTTCGCCTTCCCTGGAGGCTATACCGAGGATGACTGTGTTGTCTTCATTCAAAAGGATGGCAGCGACGCCGGCGAACATTTTCTTGAAGTGCTTCTGGAGGCGCGCTATGTTCTTGCTGTTACCGATGATCTCGAGGAGATCCTCATCTCCGACGAAGTAGAATCGTGGGAACGAAGTACGCTCGCGTTCAAGGTACTCTCCCAATGCCTTCTGGATTTTGCCAAGCAAGTCGGCAAGACGTTCCAAAGATCGCTGCACTGCTGGAATGTTGAGGACGTCCATGACCTTGGGTGATTTGGTGACTTTCTTCATGAGACCCAAAAATTCGGAGCTTATACTCTGGAAACGAGAAGTCTCCACTGGCAGCAGTGTTTTAATATCGGCACTGCCTGAGAATATGCCTTCTAGGTAGACCCAACGGCGCTGCACGTCAATCCAGACGTCGAACAAGGCATTGATACGGTTCAGCTTCTCCTCCCATGTGAGAGCTTCCTCTTCGAACACTTTGTAGTACGGGGAGAGCTTCATGGCAGCGACAGAGTTGATGTGTTCCTTCACCTTGTTAAACAGGTCGTCCCAACCGCGAATGATGCGACACTTGTTTTGGTAGTTAATCAAATCGAGCTCGTAGTTCTGCCAAGATTCGCGCACTTGCTTCAAGAATTCCTCAAGAGCCATTTCACCCTGCGCCACGAGAATTATGTCCTTGACGATGTTCTCGTTTTTCAGCAGGTTCACATCCCACACTTGACCGAGAGTGAGGTCGGAGATGACCCAATTGACACGCAACTGCTTCGTTAGTTGTTTCCAGTGGCGTTCCTTCAGTGCATCTGACTTCAGCTCAACAATCAGCATGTTAACCTTGATGTAGCTCTGGATGAGTTTCTTGACGTACTCGTAGCTCTCGTACATACGCAAGCGTGCTGGCAACTCCTTCAGCTGACTCATCATTGCCTCGAGTTGCTGACGTAGCTTCCTTGGTTGCACCGACAACCATGGCTTCTCCCTGGTCTCATCGATCTGTGTCCAAACCTTGAAGAGCTCGCTCCAAACGCCGCGCAAGTCTTGCAATTCCTCGAGAGCGACATTCATGCGTTCGCTGCTGTTGTTTGGAATTGCCGACTCTTGTAACTCCAAAGCTTCCTTAGCCTTGGCAACGTTGTCGCGCTCCTCCTTCAACCGCGAGTACTTGCTCTCGAACATTTGCAGCTGCTGGAGGGCATCATCTGGACGTGTCTTGCCGCCAGTAGGTTTGTTCTTCTCCCAATCGTTGAGGAAGTCCACGGTCCTGGTCTCGACTGCTTTGTCTTCGGCGACTATCTTGGCCTGCAAGCTGGCTACCTGTGTTTGGATTGCGGTATCCTTGCGTTTGATGATTTCATTGAAAGCTGACCATTCGCCTTCGATGTTGTCTACATGCAGCCAGTTGTTGGGGAACTGGAAACGCTGGCGCTCCAAAATGCGTTGTGCCTCACGGAACACCTCCACTTGTTTGTCCCACACAAGCATGTCCTTCTTGAGGGATTGGACATAGGTGATAAAGCAGACGGCGTCAGATGTACTTGCCGCTTCTAGAATGAGAAAAGAAAATCAATGAACAGCGTGTGACCCGTTTAATGAGGAAGGGATGAGCTTACCAATGCTTTGCATCTCGAGATCACTGCGGGACTTCGACACCTTGCTGTGGAAAGTGGACATTTCGGTTCCAAGGAGAGTGCCGAACTTGCCAAGGGCTTCCTTGTGCCAGGAGTCGTACTTCAGGGTGACCTTTGCCTGCACCTTTGCGTAATCAATGATGATTGGACCATAGGCACGCCGAGTGTCCGATGTGTCGAAAGTGGTTCGAGATTTCCTGGTAAGTGGATTTTAAGAAAAAGAGACTACAGCGCAAATCGACGTCTTACTTGATGTCATTTAAGCATTTAATCCACAAGTTTACATCTTCTCCTAGACGGCCGTACAAAGTGTCAGCTTGTAAGTCCCACAGGCTTTGATAACGAAGCCATTCGTCCACATAGTTCCTGACCTCACTGATCTTGTCCTCAATGGAAGCGTACGCGTTCTCCAAAATCTTTCCTTCCGGCAACTTAGTCAGCAAATTGCGATAAGTTTGCGAGACAGGCTTGTCCAAGCCCACTTGGTACCGGGAGCTCTGTAGCCGAACCTGGGATGTCACAATTGCTTGCCAGGCGAACAACTGCTGCATGATTTGGAAGCGAGCCTCTTCAATCGACGGATACAAGTACATCTGCTGATTGGTTATGCGGATCTCATGAATTGCATTCTGAATCTGGGGCTCACCGCCGAGCTTATGAGTCGGCTGAGCTGGAGCATCGGTGTCCATGGACAAATCGACTTCCTTCTTGTTGCCCGTCAGTGCCTCAGTCCAGGCATTGATGCCAGCCTGAAGACGAAGAGCCAACTTTTTCTCCACCTCCTCGTCCAGTCGCGATACCCACACGTTCAAGTTGGAGTATTGCCGCAGTGAGAGATCATCCACAGCGTGCTGGATTTTATCCAAAATATCCGCAAAAGTGGCCGCACTGTAGGGACAAGTTTCCAGCGAACGCACATCCACGTCAAGCTGCTCTTCGACGACAAGCAAATCTTCAACCTACAAAACAACCAAAGCATATAGTAAATAATTCCACATCACTTCCTGTGAGCTTACCTTCTCCTGGAACTGTGTAACACATTCCGACAGTCGCTGCACGTATGGATCCAACTTGTAGCTCTCCCAAACCAGTGCGATGCCCTCAGAGATCAAGGTCAGCACATCCTTTCGCAAACCGGCCACAAGGGGCACAATACTTGCGCGATCCTCAATCTAGACACGAAAGAGATTCCAGTCATTAGCCCACCCTTCAACTTAATCACAAATCAAACACTCAGAGCCATAATTCACTTGTTATCGATGCAAAGAAGAGAAGACAAAATGAAACTCGTTGCCAAAGGGGGAAATGAAAAACGCAGGCATGCTCAGTTTGGTACAGCTAGCGGTAAAGAAAACGAAACGAAAACAAAAAACGTATCTACATGGAAACGGAAACAGAAAACTGAAGCGGGAGGTTTCATACGGAAATCAAAAGAACAACGGAAAAAATGGAAAATTTTGTTTGGGGGTTTGATTTTCTTTTTGTTCGTAAATCTACCTTGAATACAGAATTTTGTGCTAAACTCCTATTATTTAGCTGCATGGAAAAAATATTTTTAAAAGTAGTCTCGTTCTTTGGTTTCTTGCGTAAATCATGAGAGTTGAAACAAAAAGATAATGGGGGTGTGGAGTGGGTTGGAATGTGGTCTAAAGTGCTCCTGTGTTGATCGTGATGCGGCTTTTTGAGGCGATGTCGGCACGTATATTATGTAAATGACTGGTTGTAGCTTAGGCATGGAGCTGCTTAGTGAAGATGCTTTGGTTTGAGTAAGTTGCAGGTTATTTTATAACTGTTAGAAATATAGAGGACGCCACTAACACAAATTATTAATTTAATATTACTATTATTTTTTTTTTTGTTAGTGGCGCCCTCTGTGATTGTGATTCGTTGTTGGAACATAGTCTTGTTGGGAACTGACACGTTTTAACTTTTTTTTAAGGCGCTAACAATACAGATGTGGCCGCCGTGACACGCCGATGGTGCAGGTTTGATTCCCTGCTCAAACACGAATTTTTCGAATTTTTTACGGCACCACCTCTTTCGAGCTGCTAACAACACTCAAAGAGTAATAGCTGTCTAAGAAAGCTTCTCAAATTTGAACCTTCGGAGTCGGCAAAAAACTGTAAGTCCCTTCTACTCGTGAGAGAACAATAGCGCGCACAACTCGAGTAGTTGATGAGCAAGCTAGGCCCTGGTCCCCCTGTGGACTGTAGCGCCAACAATTATTATAACAATACAGACAGGTGAAGATTTCTCATTTTTTTATTTTATTCGATCATGTTTAAGCTAAGATTGAGATGTCCAACATTTTCTTAATTTAAATTAGTTTTCGAAAGAATTTCTTTTTCTCCGTTCTGACAACATTGGTAGCTGTCCACTTTCTTTCTGTGATAACATCGCTCTCTGGAAGAGGAGTTACTCTTGCAAGTGTGCAAGCGTCGTAGGACCATCAGGACTTAATGTCCGAAAATATGTATTTCGTGGATGCCCAGAAGGATCCATAAGTGAACCATTTCTATGGAACCTAATAATGGATGCTCTTCTCGTTGAAATAAAATGAGCATTTGCAGATGAAATGCTCATTTTAAGTGAAGATCAATCCCGCTCTGGATTAGAGCGACTGGTCATCGATGCAATGGGGCCTGTTCATTGGTGGAGCACAAGTGTTGGCGTGGACGTAGCCTTGGTTAAGACCTCTATGATAATGTTCAAGGGATAGCTGTCGGCAAACTGTAACCCGTCCGTACGCGTTCGCGGCACCTCACTACGAGGTTAAATACCTCGGCATCACTTTTGGAAAGGGACCGATTTATCTCTCTCATGTGCATACTTAACTTAGGGATCGGCTAGTGAAGTTTCCAGCGTAGTTTTGCGAGCTCCAGGTAGTTAAAGAGCGAATGAGGACGAAGCGGAATAGCAGCACGCCCGATATACTCGTGGACAATGCTTCGATTATGCCAGAGGGTTGGCCTTCTGGCGTGTCTCCCAGTTCGTCATACTGGCTCTACGGAGGCTCTTCAGGTACTCATGGAAATACCGCCTCTTGACCTGGAGATCATCAAAAGAAGTATCCTTTTCGCCTTAAATTTAAGGCAACCCAGCAACAAGTTTTGGAGAGATTTACACTAGCAGTTTGAAGGGACTAGCTCTTAAATAGCGTAAAGACCTCCCAGGTCAGCTGCTCAGACAAAAATGGCGGGATAGATGGGAGACGTGCCTAAATGGCAGAGTGACATATAGCTTCCTTCGCGAAGTGTCGCTTGTTAAGTCCAGGTATATCAAAGCAATAATTGGAACTGTTTCTTCTATGCTCTCCGCTTTTGGTAACATCAGAGTATTGAAGTTCTCACAATTGTTGAATTTCCTGTTTTGAAGTGAGACTTTAAAGGATCTATTACCATGTTTGACAACATTTTCAGACGTCAATGTTGTTGTCAGTAAAATGGAGGAGAAGACGGTAATGCGTATGCTTCTTTAGTACGTCCGAAAAATTTAGCTTCCGAACTGAAATTGTGAATTACGATTTATGATATTTACTTGAAACGAGAGCAATTGTTGGTACGCACAGTTCCCTCTTGTACTCAGATTCTGGGGTTCTGTTTATCTAAAGGCAAGCCCGAAGACATTACCTCTCGAAGACCCTTATCTGGGAAGGATTCCAGTTGAACCACACCAGACAGCCATACACCATGAATGGCCGCACTAGGGCCGTGTAACAGATAATCTTCACAATGGAATCAAGTTCTTCTTTCTCTTTTTGTAGCGCTACAGTCCGGGGTGGACCTGGGCCTCAACCCACATGCCTCTCCAATCAGCACGATCTTTTGCTAGCTGCCTTTAGTTGCGTAGTTCAAGTTGGTTCAGGTCCTTCTCCATTTGTGTGCGCCACCTTAACCTAGGGCGTCCTCTGTTGGGTTGTCCCAATGGCTCTGATTCGAAGACTTTTCAGGCCGATGATGGCCGCGGTAGGCAGTAGATCAGTGTCCGAGAATTTTGAATCGTTGGCCGATATTCGACTTTTCCTTAAGCGATCGCGCTATAACTAACTTTATATCGTTCTCTCTATTGCAAGCCTCCGATTGTGCACTTCGATATTTAATTATCCTGTTTCTTGTAAATCTGCAAACTCATTTCCCATCAGAATGATCTCTACACTCTAGACATGACAAAAATTCTAAAACAAGAAAAGCATAGCAGTTCTCTCTGACAGCCATTGATGATTGGACAAAAATAAAATTATATACTCTGAATCTTCACTTAGACTCAGACGTAAATGCTAGTAAGGCATGCCGAACGACACATCAAAATGCAGCATCTCACGATCATCACATTGAGTTTGAAATGAAACGAAACAAAACAGAACTGAAAACAGAACCACAAGTGTGTCCGTGTGTTGAGTTAAGTTTCAAGAAAACAAAATTCGGAAGTAAATCAAGAGAGTTAACCAAGCACATGGGTGCAGGTAATGGACCAAATGACCGATTAAACGACTCAAAAAAGGCGACAAAGTACTGTGTTATGTGGTCGATTGTGTGTGACAGTAGTCAAAACTGGAGTAAAAATCTTTGAGGTTTAAACAAAATCTACGGGACGTCAGGTACGGTTCTGTGAACTGTGACTTACCTTCTCTAGAGTGCGTTCGTAAGTGCGCACACTCTCGATCAGAGAGATAGCGTAGGGGTAGATCTGATTGGCCTGGTGTGCCTTGTTGACAATTGTCAGAGGAACCCTAGGGATAATTCGTTAGTCTTTGTTTTCCGCAAATTCGCGTGCAGTTTATACCTAAATCCAAGATTCTTGATGTTCCTGACTTCCTTAGAGAGTGTGATGATTTCCGGGAGGAAGTTAACTCGCAGCTTAAGGACATTTCCACGACCTGTCCGTGAACGGGCCGACTCAATGGTGAAGATGCGTCCGTTGATGCCGAAGTTCCGCTCCTGTACCTTTCTTGCCCAGTCCTGGAACACCTCGGAGATGGACAGCTTTGCGCGGAAGCTGTCTCCATCAGCCTTCAGCTTCTGGCCGTCGATATGAGATTCCCAGCCCTTGCCAAGAACGTCCTCCACGCGTTTGAGATACATGGTTAGTTGGTTGTCGATCTGACGTGCCCAAATGATAGACCCGGCCACAGGGGGCAGATCTCGCACCACCGAAAGACGACAGGACTTGCTCTGCGGGTATTGAACCTAAAAACAAATGTTGAGTAAGTTTTCAGACATCCGTAAAACTAAGACTCTTACCTTAAACTTCTCATGCAGAGCCTCAATATCATCCTTCACGCGCTGAATTAATTGGGTTTGGTACTCACGAATAGCACCGCGAATGTGGGGACGCACAAAGAGGGCGTTAAAACGTGAGAAGATCCTGAACATCTCGTTGGCGTTCTTGGCTGTGCCCAACTGGTCACGGAGATGTGCAGTGATCCTGGTTTCCACGCGGTCTGAAAAGAACCTGAATTTTATTGAATTTCTTTACGGAGGGTATTTTCATTTTTACCAATCCTTTCCTCGTAACGCTTGACAGCTGCCTCCCAAGCTTCCGAACCCTCCTTGGATATGTCCAAGCAGTCGACTTCTTTAACATTCTCGTAGGCAAGGTTGACTTCCTCGATTGCGTTGGCATCAGCTGCTTCCAAGCTATAGGGTTGCTTCGTTTCCGGCTGTGCATCAGCGTTGGTAGCATTTTGTTGTTGCTTGGTTGGACGTAGCACGCGCAGAATGACAGTGCGGAGCTGCTCATGTTGACGGCGGAACTTCCTCATGTGTTCCATGCGGGCTTGTAGCTTCTTGTGGGCCGGCGAGACGCGCCACACCATCTTTAGATGTTCGTCACGCTTCTTCTTGACAATGTCGCGTAGCAAACCTTGCAACTTGTCGTACTCGTCGTCCCAGCAGCTGAAGATCTCGAAGCATTGGTTCATAACGCGTTCGAACTCGTCGAAGGGAATGTGCATCAAGCGTCGGGTGCCCAGCACTTTCAATAACTGCTGACTGAGATCGCGCGAAATTGCCTCGATGAGTTTTAGGCAGCGCTGGATGGGGTACTTGGTGTTGCGCACCTTCCGGAGGTGGGAGAAGATTTGCTGCACAGCAGGGCGGATCTTCTCCAGCTCGGTGGCGGAGAGTAAGTCATTAATGGGGAAGTCCTTCATTAGTGGATTGTAGTCGGCGACCATGGCCAGAGCCTGTTTGAGACCAGTATCCGTGTCAAATGAGACCGTAGCATGGAAACGTTTTCCGTGCTTCAGAATGTCCAAAGTAAGTGCCACTTCCGGGGACTCGCGCTTCTCTTGGATTCGATAAAGTGCACGTTCCAGATTCAGCCAGAATGAGATTTCCTGGAGGGCAGTGCCTGAGGATGGATCCCTGTCAAGTTTGGTAACCTTCTTGATCTCCTTGATCCAGCGGTTGACTCCGTTCTGCAGTTGGTTGAGGAAAGTCGAGTCGTCCACTTTGTCGCCGAAATCGGCAACCTTTGCTTTACGATTTTCCTCGGCGCACTTGCGAATAACCTGTGCAACGGCACTGTGCGCCGCCAGGGTTATCTCAGGGATGTCAATGTTTTGCTGAAGATGTAGCAGTCCCATCTCAAGTTCAGCCAATTTTTTCTCCACTGAAGGCGCCATCTTGTCTCCATCGCGGTCCGCACGACCAGACTCCTTAACGTAGCTTTTAAAGAATGGCGCCAGAGACTTACTAATGAAAGCATGAAGCGTCTCATAAGGAGATCCCTCGGAGAAGTTGATCAATCGCAGCTGCGAATGAATCGACTTGTCGGCTTCGATTACAGTGCCCCGCTTAATGCACGCCAGAGATGCCATGCGACTGTTGCTGAAGTGCACCTCATTACTGATGTAGTACGTCACGGACTCCTTCTCCTCTTCCCCCTCTGCGGGTTGCTCATTTTCATCTTCTGTAAAAAAAAAAAAAAACAAACAACATACGCCATGAGCAACAGACACCCAAGGTCAAAGCTTGTCAAAATAAACAGAAACAGCTGGGATTTATAAACAGCTGATCTGATTCGAAATGCACCACAAAATGTAAACAAAAACATCTCTCACGTTTTCCAGCAGTCTTGCAGTTTGCAGACGCAAGGTAAAACGTCAAATATTCGCCGGTTGTCAAAGGATGCGTCATCGCTGGTGACATCATCACACCCAGACTCAGAATCTGAGAGAAAAGATGGATTCCCAATTGGAAACAGAGTGACTAGGAAGATAGACTAGAGAGAATTTCTTATTGGAAATCAAATTAAAAGTTTTCTTTCATCAAATTCCGTTAGGAGTTGTTTCGGAGAGCAAAAGTTTAAGCGTTCATGTGAACTTTATTCTTTTCACATGAAAGGGGTAAAATCGATAACTCCCGACCTACATCGGTCGGCCATTTTGGGCGTGTATCAAAAGGAAAGAATTCTTTTGGGACTGAAAATTTTATTTTACCTTTCAAGCAATTCCGCTGGATGTAGAGTGCCTGCACCTGGGGATCGCTGAGAAATTTCTTGATGCAATCCTGATTAGCAGGATCCTCGAGAGCCACATTCAATGCTGGTGGAACAACGTCCTCCTCGGGCAAAAGAATGGTAACCGCTTTGCGGATGTAATTTGCGAAAGCCCCGTAATCCACAATGGTTACACTCACGGTGTCCACGGGAGCCTCGGTATTCTCTAAAGAATCTCCCATACTGGGTGCGCTTTATTGGAGCTACGCAGAAAGATCTTGAGTTTGAATATGTACTTTTCAAATATTGATTTTTATAATTTTCACAAATGTATATGTACTTCCTTTCGCTAAAGTTAGACACGTCTGCATGCGAGCAGACGAAAACTTTGAATAACTGAAAATTCGCAAATGCAGGGAAACTATACGTCAAATCGATGTAGTGATGGTCTCTCCAACTGGAAAAATGTACTAGATGTAATGAAAAATTTGCTTAAATATATATCTGCTGATTGTAGCGTAATATAACTTTTAATTTAGTGTAAATTTAATTTCTGTTAAATTCAGTAATGTATTCGTGTAGTGTAATGCTCGAAGAACTTTAAATTTGAAGCGAATTCAGTAAATTATCTAAATTACATTGTCAATTTCCAGACTAGGGTGAAGCCATCTTTAATGAATTCCTTAATTAAATTGTTCTTTTATGATATATAGTCTCTTAAAGCGTGAACATATCAAGTCGGTTATGGAAATGAAAATATTTTTTACAGAAATGCTCATCTCTGTTGCACTTTTCACACAAAATAGTAGATTCACGCACGTGTTGAACTGCTAGAAAATGGAGAAATTGAAAATGTTTACGTACACTTCGAACGAAAAACATGCACAGCTGTTGCAAATTTGACAGCAATCATATGTCAGCTATGACATTTTGCCATTCATTTATGAAATCTTTATAGTTTTTCTTTAACATACCTCTGAATCACACTTAGTAGGATTAGAAATCATGCAATTTCTTTTAGCCCTCCGAACAACCACTAAAATAACTCGAACCTTAAACGGATGGTATCGCTTTGTGTCACAGAGCTGCACGGATTTCGATGTGAGCTCATGAAATAATTGTCAACGCATTTACCGTCTGTTGCCTCTCATATTTCAGGCCATACATCTCACAAATAAAGTTAAGCGTGACATAGAAACTCATTGGCGAGAGAAAATCAATAGAGGAGAGTTCAACAAAAATGCTGCTTCCAACAAGTTCTATGTGCTGTCCATGTTTCCATACCCATCGGGCAATCTACACATGGGACACGTGCGGGTCTATGCGATCAGTGACACTGTGGCTCGCTTTCACCGAATGAACGGTAAGAATGTCTTCCATCCCATTGGATGGGATGCATTTGGACTACCTGCGGAGAATGCGGCCATACAAAGGGGCATTGATCCGGCAACGTGGACAAATCAAAATATCTCTCAAATGCGAGATCAGTTGAAGAGTTTGGGTTGCTCTTTCGACTGGGATCATGAGGTGTCGACTTGTAGCCCAAACTACTACAAGTGGACCCAACAGTTATTCCTTATGCTGCACAAAGAGGGAATGGTTTATCAAAATGAAGTATGCAGAAGGCCAGGTTTTGCTGTAATTTTTTAAAATATCTTGTTTTAGGCGCTGGTTAACTGGGATCCAGTGGACATGACAGTCCTCGCTGACGAACAGGTCGACGCAAACGGCTGCTCATGGCGATCGGGAGCGAAGGTTGAGAAGAAGCTTCTCAAACAATGGTTCATTCGCACAACAAATTTTGCAAAGAGCCTCTTGGACGGGCTCAACGATCCAACATTGCAAGATTGGCGGGATATCATAAATCTGCAGCGCCACTGGATTGGTGAGTGCAACGGTTATGCATTTCAAATCGATGGTCTCCGTGTTTGGACACAATTTCCCGAGCATTTAATGGATCCTAATGCATTCTTGGTTCTCAAAACAACACATCACCTGAACAAATCCGCAAATCCACCGAGTTTTGTGGACAACCCCTTCACCGAAGAAAAAATTCCAATTGTTTACAGCGATAATGTGGAGTTTGCAGAATGCTGTGATGTCTACCTCGCCGCGCCAAGCTTTAACGAATCAGAAAAGGATTTCTGTGCCGATTTTGGATTGCAGTTTGATGTCTCCCGCAAGCTGCTGTCGGACTTTAGTCGGAATGCTGTACTGGAAAAAGCGAAAAAGCTTCGAATCGGTGGACACAAAGTTAGTTCCAAGCTGCAGGACTGGCTAATCTCCCGTCAAAGATATTGGGGCACACCAATCCCAATTATTCACTGTCCCGATTGTGGGGCAGTGCCTGTACCGGAAAAAGATCTTCCAGTCCAGTTGCCAGCACAGAAAACAGAAGAAGCACTTCGCGTCGACTGCCCGCAATGCGGATCCTCACACGCACAAAGGGAATCTGACACAATGGACACATTCGTGGACAGTTCGTGGTATTACATTCGATATTTGGACCCACAGAACTCTGAGCAAATATTTGATAAGAGTTTGATAGCAAAGTGCATGCCAGTCGACCTTTACATCGGTGGCAAAGAACATGCTGTTCTGCATTTGTACTATGCACGGTTTATGAATCATTTCCTGCATTCCCAAAGACTGGTACCCACCTCAGAGCCTTTCAGTCGGTTGTTAGTTCAGGGTATGGTTATGGGGCGCTCATTCAGAGTGAAGGGCAGTGGAAAGTACTTAACTGAGAAAGAGGTTGGCTAGTTACTTCCCTCAAATATGCACCATCTTTGACAGAATTTTATTTTTTAGGTTGACATTGTCGATGCGAAGAAAAACAAGGCCGTCACGAAGGACACAAAGGAACCGGTTGTAATGACCTGGGAGAAAATGTCCAAGTCGAAGTTAAACGGCGTGGATCCAACAGAGATGATAAACGAATATGGCACCGACACCACACGACTGATCATTCTTGCAGACGTTGCGCCCACGTCACATAGAAACTGGTCCAATGCAAGTATGTGAGTCAAATCGTTTTATCTCTTCCCCCTTATATGTCTTTTTTTTTAGCCTTTCCTGGAATACTCAACTGGCAAAAGCGACTTTGGTTGACTGTGGATCAGTTCCACCAGCATCGACATGACCAGTCCCTGTCTGAGTTTGACCCAACAGATGAGAAGTTCGTGGCGGAAGAAACCAAACTATTCGATGCCCGAAATTATTATGTGGCCGGAGCAACATTCAACTACCGACACACTCACCAGCTCAGCGTGGCTGTATCGAAGATGCAAGGACTGACAAATTCAATACGAGTAACTACACTCCTGCCTATCAATTGAGTGCCTTTTCACAATTAAACCTCTTTCAGCGTGCCCCGAAACTGGTCATGAAACATGGAAAGCATTACGAACGTGCCTTAGCAACTCAAATCATAATGCTCGCTCCAATGGCTCCTCACTTCGCCTCAGAGCTATGGTCAAAGTTTACCTCAGTCCCGAATCGTCTAAACGAAAACTCCGAATACCTCCAGTGGGACAAAGACGTCCTGCAGCAACGCTGGCCAGATGTTGACAGTCAGTACCAACTTGATTTGACCATAAAGGTGAGTTCAACCGGAAGATCATCCTCGATTGCAAGTCATGTCTCTTGAATTCCCAGGTGAATGGCTTCGAGAATGCTGTGATAAAAATCTTGCGCAGCAATATTGACAAGATAACGCACAGCGATGCCATGGACATTGCCTTCAACACAGAGTCAGTAACTTCGTACTTGACCGACAAGAAAATTCGAACCACAAACTTTGTTCTCTACCCGGGCATCGAAGCAATTCTGAATATTTACGTCGATAAAGCGACGCAGGCAAAAGACCAAGATCCGGCCGACAAGAAGTCGAGTGTGAGCAAGTAGTTGGGCGCTGATGGCTAGTCAACAAAATTTAGAATAAGAGGAATAATGTGAATAGTAAAGTAAAATGTTTGTCTGGCACTTTGTCAGATGTCACAATGGGAGAACTTTGTTATTTCGAGATGAAGCACATGCGGCTTGGAAGGTGGTTGAAAATGCGTGTGTGTCACCTTTGATCCGAACTACGCGTTTTGATCTTGTGGTCACCTCATCCGCAATATTTCGTTTGACGTTGTGGCGTCTAACACTCGTTTGTGATGATTGTACGAGCGAGCAGTGTTGAACTTTCAATCTCTACATGAACTCGAATGTTCTTGTGTAAACAGTAAGATCATGTCATTGAAAGAGGAGGTCACGGAATTCGCAAGAGCAGTAGATGGTTGATCGAGTGTTTATTGCTTTTTGAGCTATTATTACTAATGTGTTTTTTGGGTGTGTAATGCTGTGCCCAAACAATCTAATAAACAGAACAGGGATCCATTTTACAACTGATAGACAGATGTGGGATTTGGTTTTACGTGATCAGCTGCCTATTATTTTACAGTCATAGATAACGCAAGACTAAACGCGTTAATTACAAAAGTACTAAATTGAGATCATCAGATTTAGGGACAATCACCCCACTATGGTTTGATGCGAGGCCTTCCTAAAACCTCTGCCGCTCTCTGGGTCGCAGCGCCCTGTTGAGAATGCAACTCCACACTGAGCAGGGATAGTCTCTTAACCGCCTTGCCTAGCCAATGGTGAACAACAACTAGACAAGTCAGCACACTACACTAACATCGACTCTGCCCGCGATGTTGGGTGGTAAAGCACAGCCACCACGATACTTCCACAAGGGGACCTACCGCTCGGTCAGGCTGAAACCGAAGTTCCAGGGGCTCCCGACCTCCCGTGGCAACAGAATAAAGCCTCTGGTCAAGCTGTCACTACCAGTCAAACTGTCTCAAAACCTGGGACTGTTAGCCGCCATGATGGTCTTTATTCCATAGTGTTACGGATGTGTTAGCTGTTTTACCTTTTGATAAAACTTTCGGACTTCGTTCCTGCCGTAACATCTTTCCATTTGCTGGACCGCGCGCTTCTCATGCTCCTTTTTATTTCTGAGAAGCCGGTGCTCTTCGCTTCTTCTCTGTTGGTAGAGCTTACGAACAGCTTTCGTTCTTCGATGCAGCGTCGCCTTATAGGATTCTTGTTTGGCTGCATGTGCTTGCCTGCACTCGTCGTCAAACCATGGGTTCCTTCTGGGTGGTGAAACCCAGCACATCAGTGGCAGCTTCATTGATGGCTTCTTGACAACGTTTACAGTGTTCTTCTATGTTTAGTGCAGGAAACGTCGAACTCTAAGTGAGTTTCAGGGAGACTCGATCGGCAAAGTTCCCAGCGATCGGCTGCGATTGTAGTTTTCCGACGTCAAACCGTTTTAGCCTATCTCGACTCCGTTGCACTCTCGTTATCGAGGCTACCTAGGTTACAATGAGGTGATCCGAGTCGATGTTTGCACTTCGGAAGGTTCGGACATCGAGAATGCTAGAGGAGTGTCTGATGTAGATGCCTACGTGATCAATTTGGTTGACGGTTGATTGATCAGGAGATCGCTGGGTCCCTTTGCTAATGTCCATGTGTGGGAACCGCGTGCTAGCCACAGAGAGGTTCCGCCCCGAGGCGAAGTCCAACAGCCTGAGTCCGTTTCCGGATGTGTTGTTGTGCAGGCTGGTGTGGGAACCGCGTGCTAGCCACAGAGAGGTTCCGCCCCGAGGCAAAGTCCAACAGCCTGAGTCCGTTTCCGGATGTGTTGTTGTGCAGGCTGGTGTGGGAACCGCGTGCTAGCCACAGAGAGGTTCCGCCCCGAGGCAAAGTCCAACAGCCTGAGTCCGTTTCCGGATGTGTTGTTGTACAGGCTGTGTTTGCCGATACTCCAGCAAAGATGTTCTCCTTTCCCAGCTGAGCGTTGAAATCTAGTAGAACTATCTTGGTGTTGTAGCTGGGGCATCGATCGTATGTTCTTTATAGGATATCATAGAAGTTATCCTTGATGCTGTCCTCCTTCTCCTCTGTCGGGGCGTGAGCGCAAATCAGGCTGATGTTCCCGAATTTAGCCTTGATACGGATTGTCATGAGGCATTCGCTGACGGGGTCGTAGCTCAAAACTTTTTCCCTAAGTCTGCCTCGAACAACAAATCCGCATCCGAATAAGCGCTGCCTTCTCTCTCTGTAGCAACTGCTGT
Organism: Eristalinus aeneus; assembly: GCA_955652365.1. Classification (NCBI taxonomy): domain Eukaryota; kingdom Metazoa; phylum Arthropoda; class Insecta; order Diptera; family Syrphidae; genus Eristalinus; species Eristalinus aeneus. The sequence continues at coordinate 61,915,451 of OY019134.1, read as the reverse complement.
AGTAGATATGGCAGTTCTTCATCGTTTTTATGCCAGACCCCATCGCAGTTCCTGGATGCCGGTAGTGTCTGCCTTGTAGCAGTCAAGGGCCTCCGCAAGTTGTTCGGTCGCACGTGGCCTGTTAAGGGACCTCACATTTTACGTGCAAAACCGAAAACGTTTGCTGGGGTCGTCATCAGTTGATCCTTCATTATTCAAGGCATGAAGTTGTCTCTGAACTAATGAAAGGAAGTTAGCTTCACGCACAACCCACAGACTGGTAGGCTAGGCCCATTATTTAAACCCTCGGGCAGAGGGGCTCGCTGCATACATGGGTTCACCATACAACGGGTGTTGTGATGGCTATTCAGGAGGCGCCGCGAGGAGGCTGTATGTCAACTTGACTTGTGCGGTCAAGTGTGACCTAACGAGGATAGTGTTGGCAGCTCGCCTTTTTGAGGGCAATCAACAAAGTTACCTCGCGTGAACAGGCCCATGCCCCCGTTACAACTTACAGACATTCAGAACAACTTTTACATGGCATGGCATCTTTGGGATTGTGTTCTGATTCGGTTTTAAGATCGCACGCTATCTGCTAAACTTGAGCCATGGCCTGTCTCTGACCGTACAGTTTGTAGTAACAATGGCAAGAGCGACGGCAAAATTCAAAATTCTCGAAAAGCCTCAAACTCAAATGCAACGGAGAGTACCAGAAGGGGTTATGGGAGGAAGCATGTCTCCATACGTACTTATTCCTGATAAATTGGAAATTGGATTTTATGCATATAAAGATCTTGCATCCGACCTCACGGTCAAACGTTTCTGCAAAATTAGTGTTTTTGGGTTGTTGCGAAAAAAGTAAGGCTGTCATGAAAGACACAAGGGGACCGGTTGTTACGACATGGAAGAAAATGTCCAAGTCGAAGTGAAACATCGTGGATGCAAAAGAGATGATAACGAACACAGCCCCGACAAGACTAATCGACGTTGATTTGAGCCTACAAATTGAGGGAAGGAAATTGAATTCTTCCTCATACAATGCCGAACACACTGTCCCTCTCTTTGGCTTTCACACAATGGCTGACAAATGAATGACCACATCTGAATCAGTATTTAGCCCCAGCACGCTTAATAATAATTATATGGCGCGACAGTCCACAGGGGACCAGGGCCTAGCTTGCTCATCCACTACAGCCTTTTGCCGACTCCGAATGACGAAGTTTAAGAAGCTTTCTTTGACAGTTACCAGGGCCTAGCTTGCTCATCAACTACAGCCTTTTGCCGACTCCGAACGACGAAGTTTGAGAAGCTTTCTTAGACAGTTACTTCTCTTTGAGTGTTGTCAGCAGCTCGAAAGAGGTGGTGCTGTGAAAAATTCGATGTTTCAGGGGGGAATCGAACCTTGACCTTCTGCGTGTGAGCGTCGCACTCTGCCCACTACGCCACGGCGACCATCCACTTAAAAATCTATCCACTTATTCACACCCATGAGCCGATATGTCGAAATCTGAATATATTGGCTTACACACTCCCAGTCTGTCTTCAAAATACGGTAAAATCACAAAATAAAAACACTCAGGTATGACCTAGATTTGTGTTCTTCCACCCCGAAAATGGTTTCCCCGAAACCAGCTAACTCTCTATGTGCGCCTCAGGTGGTGCAGAAAATCCTTTGTTTAGCTACCATTTCGCTTCAGCATCTCAAAAGAACAATGAATGGTTCTTCTGCAGCAGATTTCCAAAAACTGGAGCTTTTTCAATCTTCCCATGCGTTGTTTCTCGAATACAAACAAAACTCCTCAATTCAGCACTCAGTCCAGCCACAATAGACAGGCGATTACTTAGCCTAGAGTGACAGTGCAGCCATTCTCGGAATGCAACTCTTCCCTTCCAACCAGCAAAACTCCCTGTGTCCTCCCGCAGTTCAAAATAAGTGGACCTTCCCTGCTCTACAAAGAAGAGTGTGCCCCACTCGTTGGCCCACATTCTCCAAAGAAACAAAACGTGTTCGCATCAACATTGCGCTTTATTACACTCTCCCATTCAACAGAAAACAAAACAAAGGAGGGAAGGGGGAAACAAGGAAAACGTAAACAAAGTCACTTCATAATCTCAGCCATCAGGTGCTTCAGATACGCGTCCATCTGTGAGTAATCGAGCAGGGTGTTCCTGATTGTGTCCAGCAGCAGGCTCGGCCAAAGCTTCTCGAGCATGTTCAGCTTCTCGACCGCGTTGCACATGTTCTCGATCATCAGCGTGAAGTGCCTGCGGCCGCGTTCCCTTGCGCTGGTGTTCTCGAAGTCGCCGCCTGTCGGCTTCTTCCATTGGAGTGCCTCCTTGCCTACGACCGCCTTTAGGGCGTCGTCGGCCTTCAAGAGCCACTCCTTGGGCGAGAGTTTACTTGACGTGCAGTTTTCCTCCAGCCGCAGCCGAGCGAGCAGTGGCTGAAGCATCGCATCTGGCATCGACCAAAGAACGAGTTCGGAGAGGCCCACGTACATTTGCTGTGCGGCGGCCACGTCTTCCTCGCTCACTTCTAGTCCGTTGAGAATCTTCAGGCCCCAGTGGGAGAGCCGGTAGATTGCGTATAGGCGCCAGTTCTTCTCGCAAATCGGATTCCCTTCCGGGTCGATGGTCAGCGACGTGATGCCCTGAAGCTCGGCCAGCGCGTTCAGTTGGCCCAGGGTCGAGATGTTCGTCTCGCGGAACACGAAGTGTTCGGCGTGCGGGAAGCGTACCTTCACTCTGCCTAGAACTGCAGTGATACTGTTGAAGTTGATGTAGCTGAAGTTGAGTGTATGCACATCCCCGGCCTTCTGTGCGCTCCACTGCTTGTCGATGAAACGCAGAGCTCCCGTGCCGTACACGTTCAGATAGCGGCCGCAAATCTCTATTAAGTAGTCTCCGCCCTGCTCGCGCTCCCGTTCCGTCACCTGTTTGACTGCAGCTGTGCTGACGGGGTTTGCTGCAGCAGCACAGGCGGCGGCGGTGGACGCAGTGGATGTTTTATTTGCGGCGAATGTCGTTCCATTGTTGCAGGAGGAGAGGGACGACGACGGCAAAGTCACACTACCACCAGCTGTGCTGCTTGGATTGTTGTTTGAGGAAGAACCGCTCCCATCGCCACCGCCACTGACGGCGACACCGCCGCCGACGCTATTGCCCGGACCATTACCCGCACTGGAGATTGCAACTCCATTATTTGCGGTGGAATTGTGGTGGCTTAGCTGCGAGGCTGCTCGGGTGGCGGGCGCCACGCCGGAACCAGCGGGTTTCGTCGTTTGGGATCTCATTAGGCTGCCATGCATGTAACGCTTTGTTGTGACATTTGCATTCGATGTGCTGCCTGGATTATTGTTGCCATTAATCGCGAGGCTCACGGTCGAGTGTCGCTGTTGCTGGGACTTGGATGTGCCTGGTCCCGCTCCTGCCCCTGCTGCTGCTCCTGTCGCCAACGATTTCTCTGGGTTCGTTACGCCGCCGTTGTTAATCGTGGTTGCAGTCGATTGTGTCACAATGGTGACAGAAGGATTTTGAATAATTGCGCCATCGCTGACGGGGGTGGACGAGGAGCAAGGTGTCACTGCGGGCAAGTCTATTGTTGTGTCCTTTTGTTGAGGCTCTCGCACGTCCTCATTTGTCTCATTGTTTGGCGGAGCTGGCTGGTCTGCATTCTCGTCCGGCGTTGGTTTGTCGTTCTTGCAAGTGGGATTTGGTTTTTCTTTTGGGTGCGTTGACGGATCTCGGTCTTCGTTGTCGGAGCTGTAGTAGCTGGACGAGGAGTCGACATTGGGGCCCAGGCTGGATGCGGAGGAGTGTGTTTTTTCCGAGGCTGGATTGGAGCCGAGGCGATTGTGTTGTGAATTCGAGAACTGGCTCGCGATGGGTGGCAGTTTGACAACATCGACTTGGGTCTCTTGGGAAACTGCGGCGGGATGGTCGGTGGCTGGCACTTCGGGGATGGGGCTGGTGGCGGCCATTCGGTTGTAGAGGGTTTGTTGGGAGCGGAGCAGCTCCCAGTTGGTGCGAGCGTTCGAGATGACTTCCTCGCGGCGTATACTGCTAAACACGTCCGAGGATAGCGTGGAGTAGTTGCTGTCGGAGAGTTCCTTGTTGTGACGCCACGCCATGGCGGCGCGGCGCACCTGCTCGGTTATCGGCATTTGGCTGAGCATCTGCAGCTTCGGTAGGTAGCTTACCAGAAAGGACACGCAGTCGCCAGCCAGAGACACGGGGTTGTTTTCGATGGTGACCTCGAGCAAATTGATTGCCTTGGCAATGGATGACATGTCCTCAACCTTGTGCAGATCGTTGTGGCACAGCCAGAGACGCTCTAGGCTCGTCAGGTGGTTGAATCCGTTGACGCGCTTGATCTTGTTCCGCTTCAGGTTTAGCTCCTTGAGATTGAGCAGGCCGGCAAAGTCGTTCTGGCTGATGAGGCGGATCTGGTTGCCCGCTAGATTGAGGGACTTCAGCTCTTGGAGGCAGTTTATTTTGTTCCCGATGGATGTGATGCGGTTGCCGTGCAGGTCCAAGACGCGGAGTGTTCCCTTGAGAGACGCCAGGCCTGAGATGTCGCTGATGCGGTTCTTGCCTAGCAGGAGGACCGTCAGGTTCGTGAGACCATCCAAGTTTGAGATTTTTTCAATTTGGTTGTCGTAGAGGTCGAGAAACACGAGGTGTTGGAATATTTCCCCATAGCATGTGTTCAGTTGGTTGTTCTTCACGTTGAGGATGTCGACCGGGCTCTCTGGCACACTTACATCGAGGGATCTTTGGGATTGTTGTGCTGCGTCGTCGATTGCCTTGGCTATGGAGCCCTTGGTGTGGAGGTTTCTCTTTAGGTTCGTGAGGTGCTTCGAGTAATTTGATATGAAGCTGTTTGACTTTTGCATACCCCTGTTGGTCGCGTTCAAGACGAACGAGTTCTTTATAAGCATGCGGCCTTGGTTGGTCCCGGGTTGCTGCTGTTGCGATGGGCTAAATCTACTGTGAAAGGAGTTGTGTCCGGCATTGCCACTGACCAGTGGCGACGAAGCTCGTTTGTGGTGTATCGAGGTCGCACCGCTCCTTGGATTGGTCAGTATTTTGGCTTTTGAGGTATGTGTAAGGCAGGCACCCAAGTCCTTCTCTGTCTCGGCCGCGGGCGGCTTCTCCTCAGCGCCGTTCTGTGGAATGTGAAACACATTAATGAGGTTGTGCTGGAGTGAGAGTAAACGGAGGTTTGGCTCATTTTCAAAGATCGGAATCGCACCCAGTCCACGGCGGTCGTAGTTGATTCGGTCGGGGAGCTTTTCCTGCTCCTGGGCGCTGCGCACAATGCGGCACACTCCGTTCGGCTGCTGTGTTACAATGGCTCCGGTGGTTTGGTTAACAGTCGACGAGGAGGATCCAGATGACTTGGATCTCTGCTTCTGCACAGATGAACGCTCACTGCCGCGTCCCTTAAGTGAAATTCTAGACAGTGGCGCAGCCTCGATGTTTGGTCCATTTAAACGATGGTGAGGTTGATTGGCGGGCTTCTTAAAGTAGTTCGAACTTAGGGTGCTATAGGATCGATGAATTGGTCGACGGAATCTGGTTGTAAAACTAGGAACAAACGGTTCAATTTTCAGCAGTGATGTCTGAGGTATATACGATGGCTTGGTCACTTTGCCACCTCCGCCACTGACTGCCGCAGCCGCTGCATGGCCGGTTGTGGTGTTATCGCTGGTACGTCCAAGGGTCGATTTGCCACGTAGCTTCGAGATAGACATCGACGTATTACGAACATCTATGCTTATTTCATAACACTTTTTCCATGACTACACTGCGGTTTGGCTACGCGAGGGGATGCACCACCGCTTAAGCGGGTGAAATGGTGATTCTACTGGACACTGGTTTGTTGGTAAAGCAGCTGAGACTGAAAATTGTTTCTCTCTCTCTGAGGTGGACAACGGCTACGACGACAACGACGAAACGAACTCTCTGCTAACACAGTTTCGCATATTTTCTATTTTTCATTTTTATGAGTTTGTTTATTGAGGTTATGTGCAGTTGCCATAGACATTGTTTAACACACACTCCGCTGGCGTGGAACTGTTGTTACGGGTGCATTCCAGTACGGAATTTGAATAAATTGAGTCTATTCACAGTTCACACGAGGTTTAGCGAGAGGGCAAAATATACACAATGTGAGTCACGTGGTTTCATTCAGTGGGTCTACAGTGAGTAACTTAATTGCTGTTGAAAAAATGTAATCGGGTGTACATAGCAATTAAGGGCTTCAAGGGGGATATTTTTTTTTTGTTAATATACAGTATCGGACAAAACATTGGCATTTGGTTACATTTTTCCGAATTAAACAGCTAAATTTTAATAGATTTACATACATTTAATTTTTTAATTTAGATAAAGAATAGATTTAATAAAAGCTAAAAACAAATAATGCTTCTTAAAGATTAAAAAAATTACAACAAGAAATAGAGCAATTCAATAAAACGACCTGCAACAAAACTAAAGCACAAACATTTTGCAACAGCTGCACTTCAATTATCCCTGTACTTGTTTTATTATTCTTTGTTTGTGAATTACTGTAAATTAACTGATACGATCACACGATGTTGAGAACTAATCTCAGTTGCAATTTATAAGTGAAACTGAGTTCATGACGTTTTAAGTGTAAAACAGTTTGATATATGGCGCGTAGCAAATACTCCACCGAATTTAAACAAAAGATTATTACGGATCTTCATGCCGGGGAAGCAGTTAACAGCACTGCCAAAAATATGGGATCCACCATTCCGTAATGAGATCGTAATTATGGATGTCTTGATACTATCCATCGTGACGGGAGACCTCAGAAAACCACCGTACGTGATGATCACGAAATATTCCGTGTCATTAAAAAGGATCCAAATTTGTCTGCAGCGATAGGAAGCGAACTAAACTTCGATATATCCACCAGATAAATTCAGCGAAGGGTGGTGGAAACCGGTTTTCTTTCCTACCGGGCACTAAAATTGCAATTTATCTCACCGAAAAAAGCAAAGGGCAAGTCTTGCGTTTGCAAAGACGCATATTAACTGGACCATGGAAATGGAAAACATTTTTATTTTCAGATGATTCCAAATTCATTCTGATGGAATGAAACAAGTTCGACTACCAAAAGGTGAAGGGCTGAAGCCACGCTTTACAAAGGGTACAATAAGGCATGGTGGAGGAAATATTTTGGTCTGAGTATGTTTTTGCAGTCATGGAATTGGACCAATCCATAGAATAAACGGAATAATGGATCGTTTCATGCATAAGGATATTCGTGGAACGTTGTGCTGCCGTATGCCAAAGAAGAGATGCTCTTAAAGTGGATGTATCAGCAGGACAATGATTTAAGGCACACCGCTAAAAGTGGTTAAACTTGGCTTTTAGAAAATAAAATCACAGTTGATTTTGCAATGTAAAAGGATACTACCAAGAATGCTAATACCACGCTTCCAGATAATATAACTTATTTGATACGTGGCCGCCGTGGCGTAGTGGGTAGAGTGCGACGCTCACACGCCGAAAGGTCTTGGTTCGATTTCCGGCTGAACACCTCGAATTTTTCACGGCAGCACCTCTTTCGAGCTGTTGACAACACTCAAAGAGTAATAACTGTCTAAGAAAGCTTCTCAAACTACACCGTTCGGAGCCGGCAAAAAAATTGTAGGTCCCTTCTACTAGTGAGAGAACAGTTGCGCACGAGTAGTTGATGAGCAAGCTAAGCCTAGGCCCTGATCCCCCTGTGGACTATCGAGGCAATCATTATTAATATACGTTTAAGAAATTCTGAACGAAGAAAATGGCTTCGTCACCGTATCGCCTCATTTTTTGAATGTACGAAATTCCTAAACCATGCAATTCAAGACGAAATTACGATTTACAGAAACTTACGCTGGAATAATCTTCTTTCGTCTTTTGAAAAGTAATATAAGCCCTTTTGGAAAGCAACCAAAATCCTAAAGAATAGAGGATCCAATTTTCCTCCTTTTAAGGTACAGAATAACTTGTACATTTCTCCTGATGACAAGGCCAACATTATGGCCTCAACTTTTCCTCAATTTCACTTGGTATCAGCTCATCTTAGTGATGTCCAGACTGTATCTGAAGTTGCAAGCAGTCAACGGATCATAGCTGAGTCGATAGTAACCCCCGATAATTCTTTCGAAGTGACCTCCGCTAAGGTCAAAGAATTAATCAAAGCAACTAAGCCGAAGAAATCTGCTTGTATAGACGGAATTAGCAACAAGTTGCTCAAAAAAATAATAAACGTGGGTATTTCATATTTTACAGCACTGTTTAACTCGTGTCTTAAATTAATTTGTGATTTTCCAGCGCAATGGAAATGTGCAAAAATTCTTCCTATCGCTAAACCGAACCAAAATACCATCCTGAGAGCTATAGACCTAATAGTCTACTTATTTCAATAAGTAAATTGTTAAAAAAAATAGTTTAATAGATAGAAACATCTTGCCAAACTTCCAGTTTGGTTTTAGTAGCGGGCACAACACAAATCACCAACTGGTTAGACTAAAGAAACATACTGTGAGCGTCAAAAGTGAGTAAACAGATATCTGATTACTGTATAAAGATGAAAATTGGGTCAAAACAACAACAAAACTCAAATTCCAGTGATACACAAAAGCAGCTTTATTCAATGGGATCAATTATTCAAAAAACAAAGTACGGTAAAAAAAAACAAATACATTTTTTTAATGAAAATTATAACTACTTCAGATATTACGAATCAAAAGTGAGTAAACAGTATACATTTCTATCAACTGATGCACTTATTTATTGCTTAAAAAATTAAATTTAGTACTTTGTTGGTCCTCCTTTAGACTTAATTACTTCCTTGAGTTTACGTGGCATACCCATTACCAGTTTATTGGTAACATCGGGGAAAATTTTTGACCATTCTTCTATTATAGCTTTTCTCAGGTCTTCGTTGTTGTTAATAGTACTCTGTCGAATTCTTCTATCCAAATGCTCGCATAAGTGTTCTATTGGATTAAGGTCCGATGACTGCGGGGGATGATCAAGCTGTTTTGGGGTCCTATAATGCAACCATTCTTCAACAAGACGTGAGGTATACTTAGGATCATTGTCTTGCTGAAAGATCCAATTCCTAGCTAAACCTAATTTGTCTACTCTCGGTTGCAAGTTGGTCCTGGGAATATTTAGATAATCTTCCTTCCTCATTGTAATATCAATGAAGACAAGATTACCGACCCCAGATGCATCTACACACCCCCACACCGTCACTGAACTTCCCCCATGTTTCATGACCGGCCTAATATTTTTTCAGTAAGTTCTTAATTTTCTGCTCTCTAAATTTTTTTATTCATATGGATCTTAAAAATTTCGAATTTGCTTTCATCACTAAATAAAATGTTTTCAATAATTGATCACATTGAATTAAGCTCTTTTTGTGTATCAATGGAATTTGAGTTTTGTTGTTGTTTTGACTTAATTTTCATCTTTGTACAATAATCAGATATTTGTTTACTCACTTTTGACTCTCACAGTATAATTGAAAAGTTTAATATGAAAAGTTCAACTGGACTTGTGCTACTCGATATTGAGAAAGCTCTTGATACCATTTGGCATGGCGGATTGCTTCATAAGCTGCTCACGTTCGGTTTTTCTATAAATAAAATGAAAATGATTAAAAGTTTTCTCTGTGAATGAAAGATGTAGGTCCCTTCTACTCGTGAAAGAACAATAGCGCGCACAACACGAACAGTTGATGAGCAAGCTAGGCCCTGGTCCCCCTGTGGACTACCGCACCAACAATAATTATTATTAGTACTGTCATTAGGTCTAAATCCTATAGAGAATCTATGGGAAAGTGTAGATCGACGGATTTAGCGTGAAAAGTGTCAGAACAAAGATTCTTTCTTTGCTCAAACGGAAATGGTATAGAAAAGTATCCCTGTGGCAATTATTTGTATAACTTAATTGAATCGATTCCCCACAGATGTGATGCAATTATCAAAAATAATGGATTTGCTGTGAAATATTAAAAACATAAAGTTAGAGAATACCATAGGTGCTTTAGTTTTGTCGCAGATCTTTTTATTGAAATTCTCTATTTTTTGTTGTAGATTTTCTAATCTTTAAGTAGTATTATATGTTTTTCGGTCTTAAAAAGTATATTCTTTATCTAAATTACAGAAATAAGATTTATGTAAATCTATTAAAATTTAGCAGTTTTATCCGGAAAAATCAAACCAAATGCCACTGAGTGCTATTGTTTTGTCCGACACTGTATGCGATTTTGAATCAATGAAATTGCTGGTTAATACGATTTTAGCAGTGAAAGTTTATGCGTCTTTTGAATGGCTTGGAATGCTCCCTATCCTATAACGCAAAGTTTGCCGTTAAACCAGGAGTGAGCCTTAGGATAATATTTGCAATGAAATTCGAATTTTGGTGACAAATTTGAATAATTTCCGTAAGTCAAATGTGCCCTGCTTCAATGTCATATGCCCTCTAAATGAGTATAAATGTCAAAAACATTTATGACATCGTCCCCATCTAAAAAAAAAAAAATTGAGCGTCCATTTTGAAATAACCGTTTCCTTATTTGAGAAGCGTTTGTTGCTTAACTTTCTTATGCAAGCATAACCTAAGTCACTGAAGAATCAAAAATATTCATTAGTCAATAATTGTTATTCCTCACAAAAAATTCTGTTACTCACTGTACACAGTTCTCTTACCTCTGTAAGTAACAGACACCCTGGCACACATATAGTTATTTAAACAAATGCATTGAACTTGTGAGGTCGAAAGACTTCTTGCACTCATCATATATCGTGTCCCTTGATTCCCTTTTCCACAAGTCTATCACCGTAGGATCACGTATGCATTCCAGAAATTAATGAAAATCAGGTCAGAAGATGCATGCTGTCTATTCACACTACATCTGCACTCTGTTTGAGTTTGGATTCACTAAGAGCTTCACAAATCGTCAGCAACCACACACAGACAAAGCCGTCTGCAAGCAACTGCTATCCAATTCCAGGTGCCTGCGACGGCACCTCGCTGCGACAGCAATACATGGCCGGGGCCGACTCTGTATGCCCCTCAAATCGTAAATTCCAGTGGACTTAGCAGTTCGTTCCGAACAATGTGTGTGCGTTGTGTAAGCGTGGAGAGTATGTGACGGCGTGACGACGAGGCACTGCAACAAGTTAACTGGGTGGGCAAGTGATTTGTTGATTTTTCTAGATGCAATCTCTCCCTCATTGAGTTTCCGGCACAGAAGCACTTGAATCCGAATGTTTTTATTTACAGTGGTGAGGGATGCTCTGGTAGACAACACGCATTCACTTGCCGCACACATTCACGCAGGCATGATGTGTGTCGTTAGGCGGAACCTATGTAATACAACGGAGATTTAATTAAATTTTATGAGTAGGCTTTTAATTAGAAAATGCATAGCGCACAGTGCTGGTATTCTCGAATGACTGTGCCCAGGGTGGGGAGATGTTCCCTGCGGATTTGCATGTGTGGGAAATTGCTGTTACTTGAGCAGATGCAAATTGAATACCTCTCGAAATTTTAGTAGTTTACAGGCGCTGAGGTAAAACCTGGCCATGGGCATACATCATTTCATGTTCAATTCCAAATAACATATTTTTACTCTTTAAAAAACCATGATTACATGTTATTTTAACATAACGGTTAATTGAATGGCATGTGAAAATGTGCATGCTTTCTGAGAATTGGTGGAGAAGCTGCCACTCACGTACATAGTGTAGACTTCATTATTTTTGGCAGTTTCAGATAACTTAATTTTTTCTTTTCTTATTATGTGTACCCCTATCGCTCGAAACAATCTCAATCAACTGACTCACTGACCCTTTTGATCACTGGCACAACCCTTCCCTTTACACTCTTTTTTATATTTACTCCTAATGTCACTCGTTTGTCCTAAAACAAGGTTGCCACAATAGGTTGTAAACGGATATTTCAATTTCTGGTTTGGTAACACAAAAATGTCACAATTTCAAAAGGCAAATTATAAAGACAACCTTCGAGTCTCGTTTCAATGCCGAAAGCTTAAACTTGAATATCTGCTGAGGTTCACGTTTTGTTTTTAAGTGAGTGCGTTTGCAGTATCGTTAAGATTCTAAGCTTAGCATTCATTCTTTGCTGCTTTCCAATTTGCAGATGTCGTCAAATTATACATTTTTTACATTACTCAAAAGTGCACATCATCACAGCCAATGCAGAAAGAAGCTCGATATGTGCTTCACCCATGAGTAAGCAGCTGTGAAGGGTAGCTGATGTGCAACTATCTGGATGATGGATGCTCAAAGAGCGAACTTGAAATCATCTCACATTGACAGCGATCAATCGGGCCCCGCTATTGCAAGTGTTTATTAAGCCATGGTTGACAGAACAGGGAATTCGAATATCGGGAAAATGTGTGCAACAGGCACACGCAATACTTGATAGTGTCATCTATAAAAATTCAGGTTTTCTTGAAGGTACAAACGATGTGAAAAAGCTTCTCAAACTTTCCTGTTCGGAGTCGGTAAAACACTGCTCATGAGAGGTCAGTAGCGGGTACAACAGTTGGAAGAACAGTTAGATTGGCTTTAATAAGCTTATAAGATCTGTAGGGATTACTAGTAATGAATGAACTTTTGCTTCTAAAAGGCAGAGAGTTCATAGCATAAATTTGAGTTCAAGTTTTGTTGCTCGATGATTCTGTAACACATCACTCAATAAGTCCCGCAACACGTGGTGCCCCACAAACAAAAAATAAATTAAATGAATAATGTTCGTTTAGTGGAATGATTTATTGAATGATCTTTTACTTCTTCTTCTTCTTGTTGTGGCGCTACAGTCCGGGGTGGACCTGGGCCTCAATCAACATGCCTCTCCAGCCAGCACGATCTTTCGCCAGCTGTCTCCAGTTGCGCACTCCAAGTTGGTTGAGGTCCTTCTCCACTTGTGTGCGCCACTTCAGTCTAGGTCGTCTTCTGTTGCGTTGTCCCAATGGCTCGGATTCAAAGACTTTTCGGGCCGGAGCAGTGGTGTCCATACGCTCTACATGGCCTAGCCATCTTAAGCGTTGTATCCGTAGACGCTTGACCAGGCCCATGTCGCTGTACAGCCCATAGAGTTCGTCATTAAATCTTCTCCTCCAGGTGCCATCAACGCAAACAGGACCAAAAATCGCACGCAAAACTTTTCTCTCGAAAAGGCTAAGGGCTTCCTCATCCGCCTTTGCTAACGTCCAAGATTCTGCGCCATAAAGTAGGACGGGGATGATCAAGCTGTTATATAAAGCGAACTTAGTCTTGCCAATCGCTGTTTCCTTGGGCTAAAGAGGCAATTGAGTAATAAAGCCCTCTCTCGAAGGACTAAGCTCGCTTTATATAACAGCTTGATCATCCCCGTCCTACTTTATGGTGCGGAATCCTGGACGTTAGCAAAGGCGGATAAGGAAGTCCTTAGCCTTTTCGAGAGAAAAGTTTTGCGTGGGATTTTTGTTCCTGTTTGTGTCGATGGCATCTGGAGAAGAAGATTTAATGACGAACTCTATGGGCTGTACAGCGACATGGGCCTGGTCAAGCGTCTACGGATACAACGCTTAAGATGGCTAGGCCATGTAGAGCGTATGGAAACCACTGCTCCGGCCCGAAAAGTCTTTGAATCTGTGCCATTTGGACAACGCAACAGAGGACGACCTAGACTAAAGTGGCACACACAAGTGGAGAAGGGCCTCAACCAACTTGGAGTGTGCAACTGGAGACAGCTGGCGAAAGATTGTTCTGGCTGGAGAGGCATGTTGGTTGAGGCCCAGGTTCACCCCGGACTGTAGCGCCACAAGAGGAAGAAGAATAAAAACGTTTCCTCTTCTCACGGCCTTCATCCTTACATTGCGCAACGCTGCATCGGGAAGCAAAAAGGAATATACGGCTATAGACGAACATTTGGTGGATGCCAGAATATTGACAAAGAAAAAGCAACACCTTAAAAAAAATGTTATGCCGCAATATAATTTTTACAGCCAATGAAAAGTGCGTTCAAAATTTTGCGTTTTTTTTATTAGTTTGGATATTGCTTTCAACAGTTTTAGACGTGTGTAGTACACTAACGCCGAAATTCGTTATACTTTAAAATTTTCCTTCGTTAAAGGCAAATCCGCTAGAGAAACGTTCGGTGAGATTAATGGTGTTCTGGGGGATCGTACTCTATTATTTCGAATCGCGGAGAAATGGTTTCGACGATTCAGAGCCGGTGAAAACGACACCATGGATAAGCCAGCCGGCGGAAGACCTGTGACGACGAATACCGATCGAATCATGGAAATCATCGTGTAAGACCGGCATGTGGCATCTCGCGATATCGCCAAGGGGATGGAAGTTAGTCACCAAACCATTTTAAACCATCTGCAGAAGGCTGGATACAAAAAAGGGCTTGATGTTTGGGTGTCGCATGATTTGACGCAAAAAAACCTTCTGGACCGAATCAACGCTTGCGACATGCTGCTGAAACGGAACGAACTCGACCCATTTTTGAAGCGGATGGTGACTGGCGATGAAAAATTGATCACATACGACAATATCAAGCGAAAAAGGTCGTGGTTGAAAGCCGGTGAACTGTCCCAAATAGTGGCCAAGCCGGGATTGACGGCCAGGAAGGTTTTGCTGTGCGTATGGTGGGATTGGAAGGGAATCATCCACAATGAGTTGCTCTCATATGGCCAGACGCTTAATTCTACCATCTACCGAGAAAAACTGGACCGCTTGAAGCAGGCGATCGAGGAGAAGCGTCCAGAAGCATCCAGAATTGGCCAACAGGAAGGGTGTAGTGTTCCACCAGGTTAACGCCAGACCACACACTTCGTTGATGACTCGTCAGAAGCTACGGAAGCTCGGATGGGAGGTTTTATCGCATCCACCATATAACCTGGACATAGCGCCAAGTGAGTACCGCCTGTTCCTGTCCATGGCGAACGGCCTTGGTGGTGCGAAGTTGAACTTAAAAGAGGCTTTTGAAAAGTGGCTGTCCGAGTTCTTCGCACATAAGGAGGGGAAATTATGAAGTTGCCGTCTAGATGAAAACTGATTATCAAACAAAACAGCGCATATTTGAACTAAATCCGATCACTGTAACAGTTTTTATGAAGCATTGAATGAAGAGCAAAAAGCGGAAGGGGGATATTTGACAACCTTATATTATTATAATGACAGAAAAGGTCGATCGGGGAGGAAATATTTCGTTTAAGACTTCAATTGAAAGAGGTGGCTTTATTTGAATATCTTTGACACGCTGAGGCTGAGAAAAAGAGGTAACTGTTTTCCATTAATTCAGGCAAGGATGTGTAAGCCGCCAGAAATATGTCTTATATATTTTTCATCAGTGACCATTACCCCAATGTGGCAACCTTATATTATCCATGCTTTTATCGTGGTGCGCCTCTTTGTCACGTTTCTTTCATTCCTGTTTTTCGTATTCACTTAAATCACTTTGCGAAACATTTCTCCATATCAGGTCTATGTGCAATCATAACTCCTCCCTGCTCAAACCGAGATATCTAAGAGTCAATGCTCTCCACAGATATTGAAACAAGCCCAGCAAGTCAATGACACAGGAAAACGTCTGCCGGGCAATTTGAACACAGATAATATACCCCGCCAATCATGTTTCCTTATCAACAGCTATGTAGCTCAACTATCTTGTCATTAATAAAGAGCAATAAGTTCATCGAAACAAAACCGAGATGATTTCTCCTCAAAGCTCATCTGCAACCTCACAGCATCAGGCCGCCTACGGCTGACGGTGGTTAAACATAAACACAAACCACAAGATCGGTCCCTGATCGTTCTAATAGCACAGACCGCATGTATTTGTGATGTTTGATGTTCAACCGCAGCTGAAGCTTTCCCATAATCAATCAGCCTGACGGAGCAAATCTAATCCACCACTGTAATCGGGCCCTCAAAGCGTTCTGCCGCCACCGCAGCCAAACACCAGCGATACGACCGTCAGTGGCATCGGTAATTCAATCTCAATATACAGTTGAAGAAAGCCGCCCTCTGAAGGGTACACCCTGTAGAACAATTAAAACACCCGCGTCATCTTCTTCTTCGTCTTACTGTATTTCTATCAAACTAAAGGCACATATATGTAAAAAAAAAAGCAAACACAGAATTGATCTTAGGATAATGTTTCTCTTGAGGAATACACGTCGGGGTTTATTTGGTGCAGTCATTGGATCATGTTTTCAGGTCCTCTGGCAGCAGACTCAGCATCGACGACGATAGGGAAGTTTGTGCAATGTCCGCCTCGTCGATGCTGTGATTGGCGAGAAGAGGGTATGGCCACTCGTAGCATATCGTTGGACCGTTGTAGTCACGGAGAGTGGAAATGAGGTTGTCAAGACGTTCGACTTCGTTCAGGTCGGCGTTGAATTCTTTCACTTCATCGATCAGCTGATTGACATGTGATTCGATAACCTGTCAAAATAGAAAAAAAAAAAAACTCTTTAATTGCGCGGTTTGCCTCAGAACGGTTTTTCGATCATTTGTCATCAGACGCACCGTCCGATTTTGTGGAACTTATCATCGGATCGAGTTCTTATCTTTTTTAGTGTCAGCACTTAGCTGTGAATAGGATTTTATCTAATTGTTTCCATTTGATAGCCCCTCAAATAAAACAAACTTGAGACTCGTGTCCACATGCAATGCCACTTACACGGCTGTCCTGGAAAGCAAACTCGATAAGGAATTATCGCATGTGTGGAGCATGCGATAAGAATTTGAAAGTCAATGCTGCTTTGTGGTGAAACCAGACGCTTCTTGGGTTTTCTGCTTTCTCAGGGCATTGAAAATGATTGAACACCAAGCACTGCAATTTTGGTTTGAGGGACATCAGTGTTAGTTTTCTCAATAATTGTATTTAAACTTGTGGCAAAATCACTAGTGTGTGGAGTTATTGAAGTTCGCTGTTTACAGTTTAACGCTTGTTGAGAATGCGTATCCTACGCAGCTCCATCGGGCTACCTAATCATACCAGTACCTTTTAATCGAAATTTATGACAGTCAAGGGATTCACAAGAATGAAATCGTTTCTTTTACCGACAGTTTAAGACATCTTCATTTCAAGGCTCTTATAGAGGTCTTGGCCCATAGCCTGGGCTGGATAGGACCAACAATGAGGAAGCTCATGTTCTCGTGAAATAAGGGACCAAAACTGATCCCAAGCTGGCACTTCAGTGCATTAAATATTCGATATGCAGGCAAAGATCAAAAAGAAGGATGTTGATTACAGCGCCCCCTGCCATCTGTTACGAATTATGCAGTCTCTCATGTGGTCGATGAAAAAACGGACTCGTTGTAGGATGGTGTATTATTGCTGACGGAAAGAAAATATATCTCACTCATCAGAGAATAAACAGTGAGTGTGGTGATGAAGAATACGGACATTATCCCAACCAGGTGGAGAACTTTGACAGAGTTTTATTTATGCAAAGTCTAAACCATTTCAAATAAATTTAGGCCAGTTTTTAGACTTTCATTTCATTTCATTTCATTTAGGCCAGTTTCAAAACTTTCAACAAGATTAAATAATAATAATTGTAGGCGCGACAGTCCACAGGGGGACAAGGGCCCAGCTTGCTTATCAACTACTCGTGTTGTGCGCACTACTGTTCTTTCACGAGTAGAACGGACCTACAGTTTTTTGCCGACTCCGAACGGCGACATTTGAGAAGCCTTCTTAGACAGTTATTACTCTTTGAGTTTTGTCAGCAGCTCGGTGCCATGAAAAATTCGAGGTGTTCAGCCGGGAATGGAACCTAGACCCTACGGTGTATGAGCGTCCCACACTACCCACTCCGGCCAAGATTAAATGCTTTGATTAAAACGTGACGGAAGCCAAGGAAGGTTGTGGTTCTTTACATTGAGCTCTCTCCACGGTTTTGCTCAGAACTGTATAAAGCAGCCAATCAAATTGATGTGAGTATTAAACTTTTGAAAAAAGTTTTAAATGCAGCATTAAGCTCCAGATGAGCCAGAGAAGTTTTATTAATTAGCAAAGCTGACAAAAGATTGTTGTAGGAAACATTAACATGACAAGCAGACTGCAACTTTAAGTTAAGATATTCGTTGTGTGCTTTGTCTGAAAATCACACAGACTTGTGGCACAGGAAAGGAAACATTGGCACGTTGGCAGTGGGTGAGACTTGTCTCGGCGAGGCACAAACAATTCAACAAAAAATAAAAACAAAAGAGGATAACAGGAGGAACATCTTAAAAAGTTCTCGAACTAACATATGTAAGTTCAGTAAGAACCACTGATCAAAAAAGGGGTGCTTGCAAGAGAGAGAGAGAGAGAGAGAGAGAGAGAGAGAGAGAGAGAGAGAGAGAGAGAGAGAGCGCTTGTGTGTCTAACATCTTGTACGCCAATGTGCAGCGTTTTTCACATAAGCGCGTATGTGACAACAGTCTCATAATCGCAGTAAGGCTAAGCGTCAGAATATTATAAATCGCAATGAGTTTCGAGTCATTTTCTGTTTTACTTGAGCAGCAGTTCAAGGAGCGACATCTGGTGAAATAGAGCAAAGTCCGCCAATAATTGAAATACAGTTCATAGTGCATATTATCGATTTTCATTCAGTATAAGCCAGAGGCAACAATTAATTCTAGTGCTTGGCGTACAAATGTCAAGTGAAACACCCCATAGAGAGGAAAACTTAATTGGCATCAGTTGAAGCTTTGAAAACAGCCCACCAAACCTTTGAGCTGCAGTTGTAAGCTGGTAGTAATCCCGGACAGTTCTTTTCCTTGGTTTAACTTGCGATACAGTGCGTACAAGGAAGCGTGAGACTTGCAAATTAAGTATACAATGTTGCTCTTAGAAGCTTTGGAGATCCAACGCTAACTCCAAAGGGACGATATGCGATATTGTATCTTGACAGTTTCTGTGCTTGGCGTTGCTTGAGAAATAAAGAACACTATAAGGCTGTTTTTTTAAAGGACGAAAAATATTATCCCTTTCTCATCGTTGACTATACTTCATCTCTAATGCTTCGAATTCAGATTAAGATTAACCTGACATTATTCCTATTTTTTCTTTGTGCCCATCATAATGCCAAAAATAAAGTGCGGAAAGAAAGAAACACAACATTTCGTGTTCGTTTTGTTTGTGCTTCAGTTGCAATTCAGATTTGTCCGTAGAAGACAAAACAATTGACAATAAAAGGATAGCTGTCATGGGTACATGTAAATAAAGGAATTTAAAAATCATCAATCGCGCAGAAGTTGTAAGGGAGAACAAACAGATAGGCAAAAGTGAAAGAAAACTGGTTAATTCAAAAATAAAGCCTGATTGCTTTCTAACTTTGAGGTCACGATGCGGGTATGGTAGTCAAAGCGATCAAGCACACATTGCCTTTCTTACACCCTCAGTGTGTTAAGAGATTAAAGGTCATGAACTCGATGGGTTCCCAACGTGTCATATTGAAAATTGCTGGCGTCTTAGAAAAATTGTCACATACACATGCGGCTGCTCTTACACAAGGAGAGAACCAGCTATTTTAGTCTAACTCTAGAAGATTGCGGCATAAAGAAACGACTTGAACTTGCGGCGTGTGGTGAGTGCGTCGCAGTTTTCGAATTCGTCATCGTCAAAAGATTAGGGTTTTTAAGAAATGTCCTTCCCACATCAGTACAGAAATCAAAAGCAAAATCGTTCTTGCCAATCACTGTTCCATTGGGCTCAAGAGGGTATTGAGTAAAAAAGCCTCTTTCGAAGGACTAAGCTCGCTTTGTATAATAGCTTGACCATCCCCACTTTAAATGGAAAAATAGACGTTACTAAAAGCGAATGAGATAGCCTTTAGTCTTTTCGAGAGAAAAGTTTTGCATGCGATTTTTGGTCCTGTTTCGTTCATGGCATCTGGAGGAGAAGATTTAACGACGAATTCAATGGACTACACAGCGACCTACGCGTGGTCAAGCATCTTCGGATACAACGCTTAAGATGGCTAGCTCATGTAGAGCGTATGCACACCATTGCTCCGAAAAGTCTTCGTATCTAAGCTATTGGGACAACGCGACAGAGGACGGTCTGGGCTAAGATGGCGCACAGAAGTGGAGAAGGACCTTAAGCAACTTAGAGTGCCTTACTGGAGGCAGCTAGCGAAAGAATGTGCTGGCTGGAGGGGCATGTTGGTTAAGACCTAGGTCCACCCAGGACTATAGCGCCACAAGAAGAAGAAGAAGAAAAAGAAGAAGAGAATAAGAAAGCTAAGAAGCAGAAGAAGAAGAAGAAAAAAAAAAGAAGAAGAAGAAGAAAAATAAGAACAAGAAGAAGAGAATAAGAAGGATAAGAAGCAGAAGAAGAAGAAGAAAAAGAAGTTCGTCCAAAATTTAAGCCTTTGATTTGCACAACAAATGCATTGTACATTGTACAATACCAAGCAGCTTTTACTTTCAAAGGGTGATGTACTTCTACTTCTTCTAAGTGTGGCGCAACAGTATGAAGTAAATCTCTGGTCGGCCCACACGTTTTCGCAGTGGGTTGAGATCCTACTCCACTTGTAGGCGCCATCTCAACCTAGGCCGTCACCTGTCCAACTAACTCGGATTTGAAGACTTTTTGTGCCAAGGTAGTGATCTTCATTCTACATGACTAAGCCATCTCAAGCCTTCAATCCAAATACTCTTGACCAGGCGCATGCAGCCGTAAAGTGGTCTATGAGCACTGATTTCATTAAAAAGGGTATCAAGTGGCGTTACTACAGTTTGAAAGTGTTTTTAGTTTGCAAAACACTGGGTAGGGCAAAGATGCAAGTACTGAAGTAAGCTTAGGCGCGCTTTTCAAAGTGAAGGTATGCAGCACATTAAGGAAACTATTTTTTAAGACGGGTGTGCCAAGAAAAAGGCCACTAACGTGTATTTACTTCACATGTTAGTGGCCTCTGATTGAAGCGTTTGACAATAAAGGAGATACCTTCTGACGCAAAGTTATTTTTTCAAATGTGCCCTAGTACAACGTGTTTGCCTGGGATGGTCTTCAGCCTATAGTTAACTCTTTTAACTTGGAGGCAAGCGAAAATAAAAACATTTCGATTGGACAGAAGTTCGAGTTGTCGATGCCTATATCCATCGATGAAGAAGAAGTCTCCACCTCTCAATCCTAAGTGAAGCATTATTAAAATTTTTGTAGCAGATAGATCGTGTTGGAGGATCAGTACTTGATTTGCCGCTGGAATTTCATGTCAAACTTTATATATTTCTTGTATAGCCTGGCAATCCACGGGGAAGCAGGGCCTATCAAGCCCGTCAACTACTCGTGTGGTGTGCGCTACTGTTCTCTCACGAGTAGAAGGCACCATCCGTTTTTTTTGTCAACTCCCAACGGCAAATTTTAAGTTTCATAGACAATTGTTTTGTGTTCAATTTGGACGACGATGGACGAGAATTCCGTCCCCCCGACTTCAACGAGGTCAAGATAGCAATATCGAGACTGAAATCGAACAAAGCTGCTGGCGCGGACGAACTATCCGCAGAGCTGTTCAAAGCGGCTGGGGATCGCTCGAACTCAGCGAGCTGTCAATGAGGCGTTTGCTAGCATTGAAGCGGAAGCGGCTAAAGTGGGACTGGTGGTAAACGAGGGCAAAACGAAGTATATGCTGTCATCGAAGAAGGACGCAGAACATCGACGTCTCGGACAGAGCGTCACTATGGGCACAGACACTTCGAGGTAGTGAAGGACTTCGTCTATCTCGGCTCTGCGGTGAATAGGGACAATAACATCAGTACCGAAATCAAGCGCAGAATCACTCTTGCCAATCGCTGTTTCTTTGGGCTTAGGATTCAATTGAGTAATAAAGCCCTCTTCCGAACGACCAAAATGACTTTGTACAACACCTTGATCATCCCAGTCCTGCCTTACGGCGCTGAAACCTGGACGCTACTAAAAGCGGATGAGGAAGCCATTGGTCTCTTCGAGAGAAAAGTTCTGCTTGCATTTTTGGTCCTGTTTACGGTGATGGCATCTGGAGGAGAAGATTCAACCACGAACTGTATGGGCTGTACGGCGGCATGAGCCTAGTCAAGCGTCTACCGATACAACGCTTAAGGTGGCTAGGCCATGTAGAGCGCATAGACAGCACTGCTCCGGCTCGAAGAGTTTTCGAATCCTAACCACAGGGATTCGCACAGATGGCGCACACAAGTGGAAAAGGACCTCAACCAACTTGGAGTGCGTAATTGGAGACAGCTGGCAAGAGATCGTGCTAGCTGGAGAGGCATGTTGGTTGAGGCCCAGGTCCACCCCGGACTGTAGCGCCATCCGAAGAAGAAGAAGACAATTGTTTTGTCAGGAGCTTTGACTGTTGTCAGCTGCTCGAAGGACGTGGTGCCGTGAAAAATGCCAAGTGTTCAGTCCAGGAATCGAACTTGGACCTTGACGTGTAAGTCTTTCAATCTACCCACAACGCAACGGCGGCCACAACCTTAAAAGGGCAAATTTCTGATAACTGTTAAGTTTCTATTTCAGCATCAAAACTAGAAATGCTTTACTCATCACAAAGATGTCTTCCTCGTAGACAGGAAGACTAGAATTTTTTTCAATGGTGCCAACTGATGCAGAATTTTGTGGAAGATGAAACGGTTCCTCCTCTTACTTCGATCAGATCTTCCAATCTTTTATCACACTGTCTTCAAAAAAGGAAAAAACGTGGCAGTTCTTCTATGAGAAACCTGATCCGTTTCGCCGATACTTCAGTATGTTTTCGTCTACCGATTGGGTTTTTTTCTTCGCAAATCCTGCTTTCGTGTATGAAATTCTTCCACAACGTGCTCGAAATCCCAATCGACAGCCACTTGCCCTGACATTTCAGCGCGGTTTTAGTTTCACAACCCGTACACTGACATTCGTTGTGATTTGACAGTGAAAACCAATCGATGTCGGGTATTTTCCCTTTTCCAAATAAAAGTTGCATAGCCAGCAGATATTTGCGGACATTTAACGCCTGTGTATGTACTCGGTTTATGTCCCTCTGCGGCATCAGCCACTCGTAAGCAGTTAATTGGATTAAAATTTCACCGACTAGCTGCCAAACTCTGCCAGCGATTTGTTGATGAATGCACACTGCCTAATCGGCAAAAACACAAACACTCATCGCGTTGACGTAGCGAAGACTGCAAGCAACAACGACGAGGTTATTGATGAAATTCCTTCGAATAATCTCTTTGTTGATTTACGCAACCTCAACAAGTTGATATGAGTGCTGAGATCTGAGAACGAGGTTCTGGATGAATCAGCCGAAGCCTGATCGCCATGACGAAGCCATTGACTCTCACAAGGCCGTTCAATTGAAGTATCAATTTGCTTGCAGCAGTTGACCCGTTTGCACGCCTGCTTAATTTCACTCGATGCGCACTGTTATGAAACACTTGCAATTAGGTGCTTTAAATTTTAACTCATAAACATCAGATAAAAGCAAATCCACGCACACACTTATCGGATTAGGCGTGGAGCAGAGGGAGATACCAAACATTCCAACGAAAGGCTGACCGGCTGAGCGAACTGAACAGCGACCGGGCGAGGGGGAAATATTTACCAAAATATCGATGTGCAAATTGATGACACATTTTAACACTTGACGTACGCGTTCGCGTAACTTTTCGACTGTCACTATGTTCTGTCTAACGAGGCTGACTGACATTTGGGGAGAAGCTGGGTTTTTCACTGTCGACGCACAATTAGCACAACCGTCTGGAGGCGAACCACCGGAGAGACTCATTTGGATCGTGCTCGGAGAACGATGTCGCTGATGACGGTCGACAGCGCCCGTCCGTTGGGGTGTCAATGGTGTGTACAGCTTTCCAGCGAACCGGCAAGGCAGCACTAAATAAAGTTTCAGTCAGATTAACATGCCCAACGTACTAAGTGTGTGCAGCCATCGATGTGTGCCGCCTTCGTGCGGGGTTGCTGGCTGTTAGTGTTGCAAAGCTGACTTATCACCAAGACCAGGCAAGGGCTGGAAGTAATGAGGAAAGACAGACGGTCGAGAGAGACAGACAGAGAGAGAGAGAGAGAGTTCACCAAACTTGAGGTGGGGCTGTGGGCAGCTTGAGTGTATGCGGTCTCTCGCATGTTTGAATTTATTTAATCACTGCGGGGGCACCCAACCCTCCTATCCGCTGAAATGTGCGATAGTGGAGCACGAAAACTGTTGAGCATTCAATTAGTGTGACTTGTGCTGGAGAGCCGTTGCGAGTTCTCTGCCTCAAAATGGTGAACGTGGGTGGAATCTACAAGGGGGGGTTCGCAAAAGAGAAACTTAAGAGAACCTAACGAGGCGAAAATTTGAAAATGAAATTATGTACATTTCAGAGGGTGCTTCAGAAGCTAGTGAACGTGTTGGTTGAGTGCAATTATGGAATTTTTTCAGGCGTTCATGCAGCGCGTCCTCAGAATGCATTTTCAAGGCTTTGCTCCAGGCCTTGAAAGATGGAGTGTACAGAGCAAGTGCGTGACACTAGTGCCTCGCAAATTGCTTACGCACCAGAGGAAAATACTGCAATGCACCAAAATGAAAGGACTTCACACAGTAGAAGGAAAGATGTTTGAATTTTAAAATAATGTCTTCCACGTGGATTATTGTCTTTTCCAGTCATGAAACGAACTCTTTCCACCCACTCCACAATTTTGAGAGTCTTCTCCATAAAACTCCAAAAACAAACGGAACAACAAAATGCACTGAATCTCATCAAAATACCCTCCATAGCTGCAAGCGCTCTCGGGAGTGAAACTGAAAATTGAATGCAGTTGCCAGTCGCCCCCTTGATCTCTCAAATACTTCAAGTTTCGAAAGCAACTCTTGAACCGGCAATGAGTCCAACAACTGCTGAAGCATCCCAATCAATACAATATTCCAGCCTAAGTCCCGCTCATTTGTTATTGTGCACAGCCCTTCCTGAACAGGAACACCACTGACAGGGGCAGGGGACTGCCATGGCCGAAGTCTATTATGCATGCTGCAGCAAGCATTCACGAAATTCGCCTGAAAACAGGCAATACCAGGATGACTTTTCGGTATTAAACATTCCTCTTCCGTTTTGAGTCATAGCCGCAGCGCTGCACCCCATCGTCGGCTTGGCATACGCACACAATGAGGGATGCATGTTCATCTTCGCATCCATTCTACGGTTATTCATCGTTCTGCTGGCGGAAGGCACAAAAAGCTGAAATCTGTCGGCAGGCGTTCGTGAATGTTAAGCTGCAGTGTTTCGACGGAGCGTAGCGGAGTCACTGCCACGAAAGGTCGTGATAAATGATTGGCTTGAGGGGTGAACGCTCATGATTGAATGCGGCGGAGTTATCGCAAAATAATTTCATCCCCAATATGAGTTGGAATCGAGCGAACTGAAGTCGGTCTATCTCGTAATGGGGTTCATTGATTTGTTCTGGTGTCCTGTGTTTTAGGTTCAGGATGAATATTGAGGTGTTCTGATGTCCTGAGTTTTAGGTTCAGGACGAATATTGAGGTGTTCTGGTGTCCTGTGTTTTAGGTTCAGGACGAATATTGAGGTGTTCTGGTGTCCTGTGTGTTAGGTTCAGGACGAATATTGAGGTGTTCTGGTGTCATGTGTTTTACGTTCAGGACGAATATTGAGGTGGTTATATTTTTGTAATGCTTCGAAAGTTGAATGTTATTCCGTCACTAGCTTAGGCATGTCACGCTTTCTTTTTTGGCACTTAACTGTGGAGAGAGGTTGAGAACGAGATAAGAAAACAACTGTTAGTATTTAAAAATACATATCAAGTTTAAATTGTTTGAAATTAACGGACCTTCCGCGGCAGACACGTTTGCGATCGCCTTCAGCGAAATATTTCTGTGATGACTTGGGCATGAAACATGGTGTATATCTCACAAGCGCTCGTATTCATCAAATTTTATAACTGTTTATATGAAACAAGAAAAGTTCTGGGGTCATTTGCTATGAATTTGGTAAATGTAAGCACTGTGATTAGAGCCATAGCACAGAAAGTAATTTCTTTCGCACTTTCTGTTTGCCTCTGCAATGATTGGAACAGACCCACTTTCAATAGCCCACCTTGGGAGTCTCTGTCGGTCGTAATTTTTTGTCAAATTGCCGCTCAACACAATTTTTCTCCTTCTTTACTAACGGGTTTGTGTAAGAAAGAATCGAATTTTGCACAGCTTTAATCAGAATTTGAGTGTGATTCTTTCTTTTCCTTCTTCTTTGTGTGGCTGTACAGTTCGGAATTGACCTAAGCTTCAAACAACATGTTTCTTCAGGCTGCGCGAACTCTTGCTAGCTGTCTATAGTTATGCACTCCAAGTTGGTTGAGGCCCTTCTCTACTTGAGTCCACTATTTCAACCTAGGCCGTTCTCTGTCGATGTTTTCGGATTCGAAAACTCTGATTCATTCGGACAACGCAAGATGTTGCTTAAGCAGCTGCCGTGGCGACACTCACATGTCAAGGGTCCAGGATCGATTCCCGGCTGAATACTTTGAATTCTTCACGGCACTCCCTCTTTCGAGCAATTGTCACAGAAACCTGTTTTTGATTTATAAATAAGATAATCGATGAAGTCGTGGCCGCCGTGCCGTAGTGGGTAGAGTGCGACGCTCACACGCCGAAGGGTCTAGGTTCGATTCCCAGCTCAACACCAATTTTTCGAACTTTTCACCGCACCACCTCTTTCGAGCTGCTGACATCACTCAAAAAGTAGTGACTGTCTAAGAAAGCTTCTCAAAAACTTCGCCGTTCGGAGTCGGCAAAAAACTGTAGGTCCCTTCTACTCGTGAGAGAACAGTAGCGCGCACAACACGAGTAGTTGATGAGCAAGCTAGGCCCTGGTTCCCCTGTGAACTGTCGCGCCAACAATTGTTATAATCAATAAAGTTGACGTAGGCTTTTACGTGAAGCCTTTTGTGGAAAAGTGCCAAGGCAGGTGGTTGAGCATCAGTTTTAAAAGTTTGTTCTGACATCTTTGCAATTTAAAATTGTGGATTTTCGCACAGTCGCCCCACACAGGAGCTCCATAGAAAAGAATGGCTTGAAAAACTGATTTTTAGATTAACAGATTATTTTCGAAGCTAAGCTTTGAATTTCTGCAGTTCAATGAGTACGGTATTCTTGTAAGTTTATTTACTTTATCAATTGTGGTTGAAATAGATGCCAGGAAAGTGAGCTTTTGGTCTATAGTCGCACTGAGATATCTAGAATTTTTTATCCAGTCTATATCCATACAATATAATCGCAGCTTAAGGTTGTTGTGTGAGAAACACTCTTTTCTACGCCTAGTGAACCAGATAGCCAGTTACTTATGGAGGTTTTGCTAAATCTTCCAATTGAAGCAGTATTGTTCAAATTTTAAGAACACAGCTAGGAATAATGAGCCAAAAGCAAAGAAGGCAGTGTCATCCGCAAACATTGCTGTATTGACATTACTGTCGAGCGAAGTTAAGTGCGATACATAATATTAAACGGAGTAAGTGCAAGTACAGACTCTTGGGGAACACCGGAACACCATGTTCAATTTGGTCGATATATGATTTATAATTGCGGTCGCCGTGGCGTATTGAGTAGCGTACGACCCTCACACGCCGAAGGGTCTAGGTTCGACTCCCAAATCGACACCAATTTTTCGAATTTTTCACGGCACCACCTCTTTCGAGCTGCTGACAACACTCAAAGAGTAATAAGTGTCTAAGAAAGCTTCTAAAATTTCGCCGTTCGAAGTCGGCAAAAAACTGTAGGTCCCTTCTACTCGTAAGAAAACAGTAGCGCGCACAACACGGGTAGTTGAGCAAGCTAGGCCCTGGTCCCCGTTTGGACTGTAGCGCCAATAATTATTATTATTATTATAATGATTCATAATTTCCAATTTTGACTACAAAGTTTCTGTCAGCAAGGAAGCCTTTAATCAATTTGATGATGTGTAGCGGGAAGTTTAGCTTATGAAGCTTGTGAACTAGTGCAACTCTCCTCCAGATGCTATCAACGCAAACAGAACCAGAAATAGCACGAAAAAGAATTCTCTCGAAATGACTAAAAGCCAAGTTGCCAAGAAGGACTAGAATGCTCAAGCTGTTATACAAAGCCTCTTAGTCTCCCAGAAAGGGCTCGACTATTCAATTTCTTCTTGGGCCATGATTGGCGATTTCTGACTTAAATTTCGGTACTGATGTTTTTCTCCATACTTATCGCGGACCAATTATATACCAAGTTTTTCACTACCTAAAGGTTTTTGTTGCCTCGTGTGACGCTCTGTCCGAGACGTCAGTATCGTCAGTCTTTCCTCGATGACAGTATGTACTTTGTTTTGGCCTCGTTAATCGCCAGAACCATTTAAGTTGCCTCCACTTCAATGTCAGCAAGCGCCTTATTGACGGCCGGGTTTGTTGATCTAATCACGTCAATGTCGTCCGCGTAAGCTACCAATTGAGCTGACTTTTGGCAAATTGTACCTCTGGTATTGACTTATGAGTTACGTAGGATCTTCTTAAGAAGAGGTTAACTGACCGTGCATTCCCTTGTCTGAATCGTTTTTTGACATTGACGGTCTCGGTGAGTTCATTACCGACCTTGACAGAGCAGCGAGAGTTCCCATCGCCTTTCTGCACAATATGACGAGTTTGGCAGGAATACCTAAATTAGCAATGACGCTGTATTGCTCGTCCCTACACTGTCATATAATAATAATAATAATTGTTGGCGCTACAGTCCAAAGGGGGACCAGGGCCTAGCTTGCTCATCAACTACTCGTGTTGTGCGCGCTACTGTTCTATCACGAGTAGAAGGGACCTACAGTTTTTTGCCGACTCCGAACGGCGAAATTTGAGAAGCTTTCTTGGACAGTTATTACTCTTTGAGTGTTGTCAGCAGCTCGAAAGAGGTGGTGCCGTGAAATTTTAGAAAAATTGGTGTTGAACTGGGAGTCGAACCTAGACCCTTCGGCGTGTGAGCGTCGCACTCTACCCACTACGCCACGGCGACCACTACACTGTCATATGCTGCCTTAAAATTTGCGAATTTGTGATGACTGTCGGGCTGTTCTTCTTGAGTCTTTTCCAGGACCTTCTATAAATTGAAGATCTGGTCTACAGTGGATTCCCCTAACTACACTGATAGGAACCTTTGGGAAAAATAATTTTGGACGCTTACACATTTCGGCAGAGTGGATCTTGTAGACGATGTTGAGGAGGCTGATACTCCGGTAGTTGGCGCAGTCAAAGAGATCTCCTTTCTTGTGGACCGGACAAAACACACTGAGATTCCCCTCCTTCCGTGTTTCTGTATATTCCAAAATTTGGACGCACCAACTTTCTTCATTTCTTGTGTGTCATGTTCCATCCAACACCAAATTAAACAATTTCTAAGACGTTGCACAGTGCGATTTGATAGAAATGGACAATGATCATGAAGAATGTTCTGCAGTCACCAATTTGCTGTCTGTTGAGGCACATGTCACACCGTTTTAAAACATTCAAAGTCCATACCACAAGAAACTGCCATTTCACTTGGCACACTACCACACGGTTTGCCAGACCTTTGCTCGCAGCGTCACAACGTGACACAACCTTAACCCAAGCTTCTCAAACTGTCTACAAACTTTTATTTGATTCTCTCAGTTTACAAGGAAAAAATCTTAAGATCTATGATTAATGAAAGTGACAGCATGGCGCGACTGCTGCCACAGCGTCGCCCCAATCTGCCTGGAGAGTATTTTCAAATCCTGCCGCCTTCTTCCCACCTCCCTCATGTCCTGGATGATACTTTCGATTGAGCATTCATTCGAAGCATGCATAGAAACGTTTGTTAGACAAATTAAACACAAATGCTGAAGATTCTCGAGAGATTTACTGATTAGGGATCAAAAAGTGACTTTACTATTGTTCCTTTGCTGCCGGAACCTCCCAGTAGACTTCGTCCAAGTGATGCTCTTCTTTCTGCAACTTCCGCAAGCTGACCGCCTTAAGAATGAGTCCTGAAAAGCAAAGCAGTTAAGTGACTAAGATTTGGAGGACCACATTGCATCCTGTACATACCTGTTACAATGCCGCCAGCAATGGCCATGACAACGGTCAAAGTGATGCCGAGCATTTGATAGCCGCCTTGCGCCAAAGCCGTTCTCTCGTAGCCCTATAGAAGAGGAGGAGTTGAGTGAATGCGCCACTGATTGGAGTCTATCTCCGGTGCCACTTACCCCAAGAATGCGCGTGGAGTTTCCGCTCGCCTCCCCCATGGCGGGAAATATCTCAACCATCGAGTCCTTGTAAGAGTCCCGTGTCACAAGACATGCATAGATGACCGACGCAATCGCAGACACAAGTGCCGGCATCCCGTGCAAATTGTGCACACCGCAGGTGTCGTGTATGCGAAGCCGCTCCGTGATAGCCGGCTGCAAGAAATCAAACAGAGCCAAGACAAGGACGCCATTAATTACAAGCGTGCGTCTTTTCATTCAATTGATCATTAGCCAACAATTCACCGGCTAAGAGCACTTGTGGCCACTTCAGCCCTCGCCTGAGTGCGCGTGTCTCGGGGCAACCCCCTCGGGCTTCTTGAATACAAACCCCCCAACCAGAATGTGTGAATCCTTTGAGACGTCCACACACACACGCTAGGACAAACTGTGGTGTGGGGAGCAATTTGGAATCTCAAATTAAATAAATGTTTCATGTAATTTCCATTCGAATCGGCTGCACACTCCCCACCTGAGTGTCGTGGTGTTGGTGTGTACATGTGAGAGTTTATATATTATTCAAAATTTATGACTCCAGATGGCAGAAATGTTTGATACTGGTCTCAGCCACCAATCGGGCTCTCTCCCCCGCTCACTTTCTCACGAGTGAACGGCGATAATCCTGAATAATACACGAATCCTGATGTTTTAAAATGCAAATTTGTCCCGAAGGATGTGTCTGCTGTTCCCCCGCAGTGCAAGCAAGAGAGTGGGAGTGTGTTCTGGCTGGCTTGTTTACTGAATCCCACTCAGACGGTGTAGCATATGCGGGCGAGTGTGTGTGTGGGGGAAGGGGAGGGGGAGACATACACTATTCCGATTACGGGCACATTACAAGCTCATTTCTTTTGTGTGAGCCTGAGTGAGTTGGCGAAGGATGTCAGACGTTCGGTGTAGAGCAAGGAAATTAATACGAGATTTGCATATTTATCCTTGGGAGAATAAATTGTCAATATGCAGGCGTACATATTATTGATGCTGTGCATATTGATGCCGGGAGTGGATTAGCATAGCAATGGGCCGCCGAAGGGTGGCACTCTGAACGGATATCGATTGTAGCTGCGTGGCTGATGAACATGGAAGGATGGAAATTTGATGTTGACGCTGCAGTCACGGACTTGCTCTAGAAAATCACTCAAGGTGATGAAATTCTGCTTGCTTTGAGAATGATTGAGTGTTACACGCCTCTGCCAAACTAGGCCATAACACACAAGTTTAATCACTGTTCTGAGGGTCTTGTACTATCGAAAACTGGATAAGAGGGTAGACGTTGAAGAGATGTGGAGAAGATATTCAATGTTGGTATGGAAACTGAAATTGATGGTGCTCCTACTTCATCGCTTCAATTTGGAATGTTCTTTCTTGTGTCAAGCAACTTCCACTTCATTGCATTTTAATTGGAGACAGACTTTCCACATTCGAAAGATATTCATTCTTCTGATTGCTACACCCAAATGCAGAGTGCAAGCGAACGGAATAATCAGTCATCTTCGAAAATAATTTAAACACAAAAGGATATTAGAATTCAATACCTTTATTGAAAATACCTCAGTCCTTAGAACGTAACAATCACAATTCATACTTCCTTTGTGAGCTCTCAACACGAATGCCAATGCTGTAGTGAATAGTTTGCAAACTCAAAAGCAAATAACTCACCCAACCACTTGTGCCCCTTCCACAAATCTGAACACTCCCCAAATACCCCTAATACTTCGTTAGTTTGTTTGCATGCCAACAGCACAAGTCGTCCACTGAAGTGTCACAGCGTTGTTCACAACATACATGAATGCATGTTGTAGACCAAAAAATTCTTTGCATACTTTTAGGCTCTTCATCAAAACTTCTATGACAGTAGTGGCCACAAAGAAATTCCCAATTTATCTTCTCCCCCACATTGTTACGAAATTTATTATTCATTATATACAGACCCCTTCCCCTTCTCGTCCGGGGGGAGAATTTTGTGTTTGAATGCACTCGCCCAGGGCTCACTCTGCAATATCAATTACACACAAATGTAATTGTAGCCTGTGGTATTTCACCTGTTTCCGGTCGGTTATGAATCAGGGAATTATTTCAAAAATTCTCTCTATTTGATTAAACACAAAAGCACCACCCCAATCTATGCAAAATTGCCAGCCTCAAGGCCTGGCCAGTGCAGCAGCATCAGATACCAAATACCATATTTCCTATTCGTTTCCATCACAGTGCAGAATCTAAAAATCTCACCGGGCTCATAATTCAAATTTTCGAATAATAATCGTAAATTGCATTCGCCACCTGCCCGCCAAACGGAAGTACAATTTATATTAAAACCACCGGTGTAGTGTGCGTGGGTGTGGCTGCGGTGAGGCTGTCTGTTGCGAGATGCTTGTAAGGTGATTGCAGAGCCGCTAAAACCCGGTCTGGGGGTTTTTGAATGTCGGCAAAATTAACTGAAATGTTGTAATTGCAAAAACCCTGGCCGCTTTCCACCTCTGCAGGACGGCGATGCGGTGCCCAATCGAAATTCCACTCAATGGTATTTACTTGCACGAAACTACACACAACAATACATGGTCCCGGACGATGGACGGTATAAATTGAAATTACTTTTCTGGCAGAGCTATCTACGGTATTTATGTGGAGCTTTGTTATTTCGATACACGCACACGTATGTGGATGGGGCGGATTTGTTTTTAGTGTAATTGCTGAAATTTCAATCACTTTAGGTGGCGACACTCTGGATGGGATGTGGGGATGTGTTGTGGATGTGCTACCAAATCGGATTAAACATCCCTTTGATGGTTTCCTTTGGAAGGGGCAAGGGCGAGTCTCGTTTGTCAATGCCAACAATTGCTGCATTTAAGGTGAGCTTTAGTTGGAAGTTGTTGGCTTAATGTACTTCGGCATGCTTTGAAAGTTACTCTGCTCACAGACTAAAGGGGATTAGGCAAGTGAACTGACAACAGCCTTTAACCACATTTGCCTTTTATTTGGAGTGTTGCTGCTGAAAATAGTGCTTTGGAGGGAGAGGTATTTGTAATCTTTCAGATGGTTTTCGAATCGGTTTGTCAAAATGTAATCGAATCATTATGGTTTGTTTGCTTTTTTTTCAAGCCACTTTTATAGCCTCTTCTCAGCTACGCTCTGGTCGATAGCTGCCAAGCTTCAATAGGAGTAGCCTTGTACTTAGAAAATGTGTAACAGGCAGGTGGGTCAACATCGAAACCAATGTATAACTGGCAAAAATCAACCAAATTATTTGGATTATCACTCACTAGCCGGTAGAGGAGAACGGTACACAAAGGCTAAGCATATACTAGATGTGGAAAGTGCCCCAAACACGGTAGTTGCAATTATAAAACATATAAGGTTGTCAAATGTGGCCGCCGTAGCGTAGTGGGTAGAGTGCGACGCTCACATGCCGAAGGGTCTAGGTTCGAATTCCCGGCTGAACACCTCGAATTTTTCACGACACCACCTCTTTCGAGCTGCTGACAACACTCAAAGAAAAATAAGTGTCTACGAAATCTTCTCAAACTTCGCCGTTCGCAGTCGGCAAAAAACTGTAGGTCCCTTCTACTCGTGAGAGAACAGTAGCGCGCACAACACGAGTAGTTGATGAGCAAGCTAGGCCCTGGTTCCCCTGTGGACTGTCGAGCCAACAATCATGATTATAAGGTTGTCAAATATCTCCCTTCCGGTTTTTTGCTCTTCATTCAATGCTTCATAAAAAGTGTTACAGCAATCGGATTTACCAGGTATACCGGTATGAAATGAAGTGAAACAGTGTTTTGAAAATAAAATGGGAAAGTAAAAACAATTTATTCAAAGTACTGGCCATTGTTTTCTACACATTTTGACCACCTTTCTGGCAATTTGTGAATACCACGAAAATAAAATTGTTCGTCTTTTAAAGCAAACCAATCAGACACCCAATTTTCGACCTCCTCGTAGGAATCAAAGTGCTGCTCAGCTATTGCGTGTCCCATCGATGAAGACAAATGGTAGTTGGAAGGAGCCAAGTCTGGTGAATACGGCGGGTGAAGTAGCTGCTCCCGGCCAAGTGTTTTGATTGTATCCTGAACCGGGTTTGCTTTGTGTGCAGGTGCATAGTCATGGGGCAAAATTACCTTGCTGTCTCTTCTGACCCATTCTAGTTGTTTCTCGATCAATGCATGGTTCAATTTGATCATTTGTTGTCGGTAGCGATCAGTATTAACGGTTTCACCAGTTTTTAGGAGCTCGTGGTACAGCACACCTCTCTGGTCCCACCAAACACACAGCATTGTCTTCTTGCCGAATTGATCTGGCTTTGCAGTCGATGTTGATGGTTAACCCAGATTAACCCATGATTTTTTCCGTTTAGGATTCTTAAACTAAATCCATTTTTCATCGCCAGTAACAATCCGATGCAAATCCGATTTTCTTTCGTGTCTTTGAAGCAAAATTTCACAAGTGTTTTTTTCCGGTTTTCCATCTATCTTTCATTCAATTCATGTGGCACCCAGTTTCCACACTTTTGGATCTTTCCCATAGCTTTCAAACGGTCAGAAATTGTTTTTTTGTGCAACATTTATATTGTTGCCATTTGCTTTTGACTGAAAGTGTCATCTCCATCCAATATCATTTGCGATTCGGCGTCTTCAAACTTTTTTGGTGGTCTCCCACGTTCTTAACTTCTCACATCAAAATCATTATTTCTGAACCGTTGAAACCATTCCTTGCATGTTGCTTCTGATAGAGCATGATCACCATATGCCTCGACAAGCATTCGATGCGACTCTGCAGCACTTTTCTTCAAACGAAAACAAAAAATTAATGCTTTCCGCAAGTCATCACTTTCTAGTACAAAATTCGACATTTTTAACACGATGGAAAAATATGATGTTGTCTGTTCAATGACTTGATGTATACTAAATATTTTCCACAGATGTCATAGCAAACAAACAAAGAAAAAAAATAAGGGCTCGTTCACAACAAATGCTCCCTATCGAGACATTTGTATCTTGACGCTCACTTCATACCGGTATATCGTGCACACTTCCTTCTGATATCTTAAAGGTGTCAGCAATTTCACTTTCACTGTTTTCCAAAACGATTTTGTGTACTCTTTTGACGTTTTCAAATACAATCATCTCAAACGCATTGCTGTTGCGTGTAGAGCCACATTTGAAGTTAGCATTCTACCGACGAATAGCTGGTTTTGATGGAGCAGAGTCCCTGTAACACTTTCAAAGCATTTGCCCTGCGCGGAATTTTTTCCCATCAACATGAAAATCTGTTTTTCCCTTTTGTTTTAAAAATCGAAAAAGTAGCATCACTTAAAGCACTGTAACCTGCAACCTAATACCGAGATTGTCATGAAATTTTGACGGGTATCATTTGAATGTGTGTGTGGCCGCCGTGGCGTAGTGGGTAGAGTGCAACGCTCATACGTCGAAGGGTCTAGGTTCGATTCCCAAACCAACACAAATTTTTCGAACTTTTCACCGCACCACCTCTTTCGAGCTGCTGACAACACTCAAAGAGTAATAACTTCTTCTTCTCAAACTTCGCCGTTCGGAGTCGGCAAAAAACTGTAGGTCCCTTCTACTCGTGAGAGAACACACGCACAACACGAGTAGTTGAGCCTAGAGCAAGCTAGGCCCTGGTCCCCCCGTGGACTGTCGCGCCAGTAATTATTAATATTATTATCATTTGAATGTTTGCACTTTTTTTTTGTAAGTGGTGCCCCCTATATGTCCGGGACTTATTGAGTGATATGTTATTCCTTTCCTTACCCTTCAATCTTAGAAGTTCTATTCCAGAATCTCTTAAGGGTTTGACCTTCCCCAATCTTTTATCCAATCGTGTGTTATCTAGTATTCTTTGAATCCGTGCCATTGGGACAACGCAATAGAGGACGATTTAGACTAAAGTGGCGCACACAAGTGGAGAAGGACCTCAACCAACTTGGATTACGCAACTCGAGACAGCTGGTGAAAGATCGTGCTGGCTGGAGAGGCATGTTGATTAAGGCGCAGGTCCATCCCGGAGTGTAGCGCCAGAAGAACAAGCAGAAGAAGAAGATGTTAGCTAGTAACTTATAAAACTATTCAACATACGATTGGGTGATGTAAAAGTGAAGTGGACAAGTACCACCCCATCCGACGAGCTGACTACCAACGTCCCTCCTCCCCAACAAAGCTGCTTCTGTGGAGAAACTCACCTTAAGAAATGACTTTTTGAGAAAACTTGGCCATTGACTCCCATTGGAGCAAACTTTCACCAAGACACGCTTCACACAAGAAGACAACGTCGATTGACCTTTGAAAGTAAAATAGAAGTGCTTTAAAGCCACACCAAAATTTCAGAGGATTCTTTTCCTTTTAGGCAAATCTCGCAATTGGGCTGCATCCCACATCGGCGAATGACTTTAATTCATGTTGAATTCCGGACATTGTTTTTTCAGTACCCAGAACCCGTGCACTAGTCATTGTGAATTAATTGCATTTACCCACGTCCAATGGGCCAACAACAATCAACAAACAAAATAATCACCCGTCAGTTGTCAACAATCGTCAGTTCCAATAACAAACAATGCCCAACAGCAGCAAACAAAAAAATACTCAGAAATACAACAAAGCAACACCAAATAAAAAAAATATGGAAACATATCAAAAACAATAATTTGAATATTCAACTTACCGTTAAGAATCGATATCCGAGAACCGATACAGCACCAGAAATGATTCCAATCAATACGGCACCATGCGGCCCAATAAGCAAATTGCACACCGACCCAACAGCAACACCTCCGGCTAATGTCGAATTCTGAACGTGCACCATGTCCAATTTGTTCTCATGGCTGACAAGTGCGGACAGGACGAACGTGGTGACTGCAACGACAACACAATGAGATCGTATACCAAGGGTTTGTATTATGGAGCCCAACACACACAAAATCACACAGTCAGTCAAATTCAGAGGCATCAAGCCGACACCCCCGAATTCAGCATCAACATGGCGGTGGACGAACGGGTCCCCACACGCGTGGGTGAGTGCATGTCCTTATTGTGTAATACAATGCATATTCCCATGAATATGACAGAAGCGATTGTGGTGGCGAGAGGGGAGGCATTGGTGACAAAAACAACAGTGAGAAAGAAAAGGCGCGCAAAAAACGAAGTAAACAACATTTCACCAGTTTACAATGTTTACAGCTCGCACGGCACCTGCGAGGGCGGCGGGAGAGTACAGAGCACAGTGCTGCCGACGGATGAGAGGTTGGATATGTGTGTTGCCGCGTGGTATGCACAATGCGCGGTTGCATTGTGTGTGAGTTGGGCTGTGTGTTGTCATGCTCAATGGCATTCACAAAGGATAATGAGGTGCTTTAGTGCGACAACCTCATTCTCTCTGGTGGGCGAGGGGGTTGGTGCTGCAATGTGTGAGGTTAGGAGTGTGAGCACTGCAGCGTCGGCGTTTAACGGTGTAATGCAAGGCAAACAAACAGAAGCGGGCAGCAGAATGTTATCTACAAACAATGCCAATTCAAATGGTGCTGTTACAATGACAAGAACAACAAAAACAACACAAAGCATTTGTTTAGTAATTGCGCCCATAATTAAAAGTGTCATTTACGGACGCCTCTGATGCAATGGGTGATGTGATGCGATGCGCCGGCGGATGACGTAGATTGATGAGGATTTTTGTGATCGTCGAACATTGCACTGCGCCAAAGAAAGAATTAAGAAAGAAAGCACCATCAAGTGGCCATAACCGATAAAAATAATCACCGAAACCAGTCTCTTCCCATATCAATCCCATTTGAAGTTGAGCACGTTCCGAAAACTTCGCCAAAGTAGACAAACACATTTGTGGAAGGACTCTATTTCCAGAGACACCGGCAACACCAACGTGCATTCAATTTAATCAGAAAACTTTTCATCATCATAATCGTTATCATCATGAACCCCAAAATGATTTCACCGCACATCTGCGAAACATGTATTTGTATGCGTAGCCAGGTACTCTGGTGCCCTCTCGTGTACACAAGCGATCCTTTTGATGAAAACTTTAAGGCAATTAGGCGGGCAACTGCGTGCTCTTCGCTCACCACCGCTTAATTAATATTCCCAACACAGCACCTGGTCTATTGCGATTTAATTTGTTGGCCATTATTTACATTTACACTTAGCACCGAGCACGGAACACCGAGTACACAGAGCACACAGAGCACGCCGAGGACCGACACAGAGCCGCACAATGTGACGGCTGTGTTACAAGGTGTGTGCGAGAGAGAAGGAGGAGATATTGGATGAAACCCAAATAGGATTCCTATCCTGTTGTCGTCCCTTACACAAATACAAACACAAACACAAACAAACAAAACAACCAAACAAAACACCGCCAAAGCTTGAAAGAACGAGGCGTAGCCACACACCCGGTGTCGCTCGCCAAGCGTACAGGACAACACCGTGCATGTGTGCGTAGTTGCGCTTACCTGTTGCAGCTGCTAATGATAGATACGTGTTCAGAATAGCACGCTCCTGAGCATCGCCATCGGCCAGAACGGAATTAAAGCTCGGCCAGTACACCCACAGGAAGAGAGTACCAATCATTGCGAATATATCCGACGTGTAATTGGCCCCTTCGTCTTTGCCGGCGTCATTTTGGTCCTTCCCGGGTCTCAACATCAGGCTGACGGCCAACCCAAAGTATGCACCGAAGGCATGAACCGTAATGGATCCACCGACGTCGGTTATCTGCAGTAGAGGAGAAAATTACAAAATAAACGATTACCCTCTCTCTCTCTCTCTGTGAGTGGCGGAGGCGGTATTCCTGGTGGCGGAAGGATCTGGCGGCGGCGAGGATTCAACTCAAAGGGACTAATTAATTTCAGCCCGCTGTTGCTTCTCCGCCCGCTTGCTACACATACAACAATATATCCTTTAAAGGGATTTAGCAATGTGGATGTTTTCCTTTTTCTTTCATCTACGCCCTTCGCCGATGCTCGACGGCGACACTCAACCCCGCCACCACGAAGATGTAAAAAGAGAGAAATAGAGAAGATAAGCCTCCTTACGCTGACGATATCCAACTGGATGAACTCATTCACGGCAAAGAGTGCAACCTCAAGCAGCGCCATAAAGAGCAACTGCACGGGCGTGGTGCGGCCCAGGAGTGCTCCCATGCTGATCAGTGGTACGGCTGCTGCGATGTCTGCATCAATTATGCTCTCCAAGGATAAACTGCAAAGCGAGATACACAAAAAATAAGACAAACACGTAAGCACAGACACAAGCTCCCGCCTGTCCCAGTGTGGCGGCAACTCAATCCCTCCCAGGATGCACAATGCAATCAGTAATTAATTAGCATAGTGCATGGCTCCATGTCCATAGTCAGGGTGTGGGGGTCGCCCTAGTTGTTTTGTTGCTGTTAATGGCTTACCTGATATGGCCAGAGTCCATGCGGAAGAAGCCCTTGACCAGTATCGCCCACTGGACAATGAGTGCGGCCAGGAACAGTGTGTAACCAGTTGCGCTGTAGCCGTACTTACGGAGGAACGTCATTAGGAAGGCGAATCCAATGAATATCATCACATGGATGTCCTGGAAGTCTGTAAAACAAACGAACGGGATTAGACATGGTCGTGGATTGAAGTTTGCATATTTAAAGGGATCGCCTGACTCTTGGGTGGTTTTGGGGGAGCTTACCCTCGACATGACTTCACACGACTGGGGACAAGTTTATTAAATTTGGTTTGGCTTGTTAAGACAAGGGTCGTTTTCTAATTAATATCCTTGGGGGTGACTCGGTGTGAGATTTCTCAATGAGGGTGAAAACTTTGAGACCGAGAAATGAGACTTGAACGGCTTTGCGAACAATTGTGATTCTTGGGGAGTGTCTAGGATTTTGAGCGGCTTAAGTACTTTTTAAAGAGTTTTCTAAAGTCAATTGCTGGGCGCCATTTTATAATGATGGCTTTTTTGTGGAAAATGTACAATTGGAGTTTGTGCAATTAATTAACTTGGAATCTTCGATTTTGATTCTGAGCGATTTAAAGTTAAGACACCTGTGATCTTTTCTTAAAGAGTCCCAAGGGCTCGGTGTTAACTAATAATTTTTAAATTTTTTCTTTTCAATTTTGTATGAATAAATTACGTATTTAGGATTCACATAATGTCTTTGTTGAGAACTTACGTATAGTTCCCACTGCGTAATGAATGTCTCTCATCACTGTACTCAATGTAATTGAATATTGCCTTCCTTCTTTCTCATTACGCTCATATTCTATTTTCTTGATTTCTCATTATGCTACAACTACTCTCATTTCTCATCTAATTGGTAAAAGCTTTATGTGCTCTGTGTTAAAGCTCACTGCATTATGTTTAAGCAAATGTAATTTATCTCTGTTAATTGATCTTGTTACGCTCATACTATGCTTATGTAAGTACTTGCTGTACTTGGTTTCTTGGATGTATGATTTCGTTCTCTTTTGAATTGGACCATCATCGAGGAAATTAATTATTAATTTAATTAATTTAATTTTCGCTTTTCGCAACAGTCTTGGTTATGTAAAAGATGTTCTATTGAGAGGACAATTAATTCAGTCAGCTTTCAAAAGATGGCGTTACCTATGAGTAATGGCTGATCTTGGAAGCGATTATCTACTTCACTGGAAAGGTGTGACACTTATCAGCACTTAGTGTGCATCAGCGTTTGGTTTAGACAACAACACTGTTGCTTCTCTCTTCGAAAATGTCCGGATTTTTTCAAAATTAAGAGGAAATTTTTAATTTTCTGTTTTATTTGGAAAAATAGCGCAAATAGCGAAGTTTATTTTGCTCGGAGAAGATAAGGGTGAAACCGTTCAGATCGATAAGTCGCGCAGAGATTGGTTTAGACGTTTAAAAAGTGTTGGTTAAAGCGCCGAAACACTAAACGCTTCACAATTGGTTATTGTTGCACCGAAGGCAAATAGCCTCTTGGATAAATGAGGTTGAAGAAGAGGAGTTATGGGCTTTACTGGATTAAAATCCGTGAAAAAAAGCAAATTGAACTTGCATAACCGTTTTGAGAGTGACGCAACATTCAATTTCCGTTCGTTTAAAGAAATTTTGATTTTTCTTTCGAAACTGGGTCGCAACTAATCACTGGGAACTTTACCGAATGAGTCAGAGTTCGACGCTGACTACACTAACCATAGAAGAGGACTGGAAACGTTTTCAGGAAGCCATCAAAGCAGCTGCCACAGATTTGCTGGGTTTTTGGTTGCCACTCAGAAAAAGCCCATGGTTTGACGACGAGTGCAGACAAGCGCATGCCACCAAATAAGACGCCTATAAGGTAACGCTGCATCCAACAACAAGGGCTATTCGTGAGCTTTACGAACAGAGAATAAGGGAAGAGCACCGGCTTCTCAGAAGAATAAAGAGGGAGCGTGAGGTGTGCGCGGTCGAGGAAACGGAATGTTATTATGGCAGAAATGAAGTCAGAACGTTTTACCGTAGGGTAAAACAGCAGAGGGAAGCCTGCCGGGACCAAAATGGACGGTAGAGTTGCAATCTGTGCTGAGGTTCTCGAAGTATTATTTCTATAGAATCCTTAACGGCGATGACGGCCCCAATTCCGCTGTTAGGCAGAATGTTTTACTCAATTTGGACGATGATAAACAAGAATTCCATCCCCCAGACTTAGACGAGGTGAAGATAGCAATATCCAAGTTGAAGTCGAACAAAGTTGCTGGAGCGGACGGACTGCCCGCAGAACTATTTAAAGCTGCTGGAGATGTTCTGGTTGGGCGCATGCACCAGCTCATCTGTAAGATGTGGTCGGAGGAAAGCATGCCCGATGAGTGGAATCTCAGCGTCGTTTGCCCGGTCAACAAGAAGGAAGACAACTTTGACTGCCCCAATTATTGAGGGATCTGCCTTCTTAACATCGCTCTACCGCGTTGTGTGAGCGCTTTAAACCTTTTGTCCACAACCTGGTAGATTCCTATCGGTGTGGTTGTAGATCACAGAAGTCCACGATAGACCAGATCTTCACTTTACGGCAGATCCATGAAAGACCCGAGAAGTACACATCGGCACTGATCCTACTCATCGATTTTAACGCCACTTATGACCGTGCCATGTTTAGTTTTGGTATTCCTACCAAACTCGTCAGATTGTGTAGGACGACGGTGGAGAACTCACTTTTTTTTTTTTTTTTGTTGGAGTTTGGGATCAACTACACTGGAGCGCTCAGACTCAAATACTGGTCCAGGCAGTAACCTTCATTTAATGTAATTTCTTGGTTTTCCGAAGAAACTCTTACCGCTCCGTCAAGATCGGTGACGAACTCACCGAGATGTTCAATGTTAAAAAAAAGTTTTAGAGAAAGCTTTGCACTGTCAGCTGACTTCTTCAACATCATTCTCGAGAAGATGGTGCGTTTGTGCGTTACGCACCATCTTCTCATCATCAACATCAACAAGTTCTTCAAAAATTCAGTTCAATTGCTAAGTCACGCTGATTAAATGGACGTTATTAGACGAATACAGCGACCTGGCAATGAGACGTGTGCTGGCATTGAAACGGGACGGGTTAAAATGGATCTGGCGGTTAATGAGGGAAAAGGCAAAGTACATGCTTTCATCAAGAAAGAACACACAGCATCGACGTCTCGGACAGAGCGTCACACTAGGCAGCAGAAATTTCGAGGTTGTCAAGGGCTTCGTCTGCCTCGGCTCCGCGGTAAACAGGGACAACAACATCGGCACCGAAATCAAACGCAGAATCAC
Source organism: Eristalinus aeneus (assembly GCA_955652365.1). Taxonomy (NCBI): domain Eukaryota; kingdom Metazoa; phylum Arthropoda; class Insecta; order Diptera; family Syrphidae; genus Eristalinus; species Eristalinus aeneus. Next base: position 61,872,443 of record OY019134.1, on the reverse strand, counting down.
TCTTGTCAATCGCTGTTTCTTTGGGCTCAAGAGGCAATTGATTAATAAAGACCTCTCTCGGAGGACTATAATTATAATTGTTGGCGCTACAGTCCAAAGGGGGACCAGGGCCTAACTTGCTCATCAACTACTCGTGTTATGCGCGCTACTGTTCTCTCACGAGCAGAAGGGACCTACAGTTTTTTGCGAACTCCGAATGGCGAAATTTGAGAAGCTTTCTTAGACAGTTATTACTCTTTGAGTGTTGTCAGCAGCTCGAAAGAGATGGTGCCGTGAAAAATTCGAAAAATTGGGGTTGAGCTGGGAATCGAACCTACACCCTTCGGCGTGTAAGCGTGGCACTCTACCCACTACGCCACGGCGGCCACACGAACACAGGAGGAGGACTAAGCTCGCTTTTAAATAACAGCATGATCATCCCAGTCTTACTATAGGGTGCGAAAACCTGTTCGACTCTAAAAACAGATGAGGTAGCTACAACTAACAGGTAGAGGTACCTGTTTGCGTTGGTGGCATTTGTAGGAGAAGGTTTAACGACGAACTTTATGCGCTGTACAGCGATATGCGCCTGGTCAAGCGTCTTCGGAAACTCTTAATATGACTAGACCATGTGGAACATATGGATATGCTTCGGCTCGAAAAGTCATTGAATCTGAGCCATTGAGACAATGCAACAGAAGGCGTTAGCCCATGCTAAGATGGCGCACACAAATGGAGAAGGACATCAACCAGGGGAAAAATAGTGCTGGCTGGAGAGACATGTTGGTTGAGGTCCAGGAGAAAAGAAGAAGAAGAAGAGGAAGAAAAAGAAGAAGAAGAGGAGGAAGAAAAAGAAGAAGAAGAAGAAGAAGAAAAAGAAGAAGAAGAGGAGGAAGAGGAGGAAGAAGAAGAAGAAGGAGAAGGAGAAGAAGAAGGATAAGAAAAAGAAGAAGAACAAGAAGAAGAAGAAGAACAAGAACAAGAAGAAGAAGAAGAAGCAAAAGAAGAAAGAGAATAAAAAGAAGAAGAAGAAAGGAAATTGGCTGCCATACGAGTTGAAACCAAGAGATTTCGAAAGTAAATTTTTCACCTCGGAACAACTTCCATTTGAACATCCACGATTCAAATGTCACACTCTGCTTATGGTGGGAACAGACGAGGTTGGTATACTATAAGCTGCTTACGCCAGGCGAAACCATTGATGGGAAACGCATTCCTTACAGTTTAAAAAAGATTAGAACAAAAAGCGCACCCAATTAATTTCTACCCCAACAATTTAATATTTTTGCCTTTAAATGTTTAAAACTTTCGGCTGTGACAGATGGAGCTGATTTTCTCCTAACAAAGGCGCTTTCTATACTAAAAACGTCACGTTTGTGGTGTCATCAGAGCGAAACCGTCAAATGCAGACACAAAGGATCCCAAAAGAACACGAGAAGACAAACAATTCTTCTGATCAATTTCGCCTTACTTGGGAGCAAAATTAAGTTAACTATAACCAACCAAGAAAAAAATTAAAAAAAAAAAAACGTTATTGACTATAAATGAATGAACTGCCGTACGTGAAAGCAAATCACAGATATCTGTCGTCTGTCCAATATCTCATTTCCCAATTCCGTGCAATTGTTTAAATTGTTAAAAAGCACAAATTAAAATTCCCTTGTTAGCGCCAACCAGATTGCGGTCAGTGTCCGCGGGGTAAAGTTGCGTTTGACATGCGAAAAAGTCTTCAAATGCGCACACGCCCACACATGCAGAATTAAACCGCTCCAGGATGCCGAATTCCACTGGACCATCATCGGAATCATTGCATTCGTCCGCCCGGCCAAACTAATTACGAATTAATTTACAAAAATTATGTTGATTTTCTAATTCATTCTGTGCTCGTCAACTGATTTCGTTTTCACGCTCCGCGCCGCAACCCGCTCACCAGTGCTGCACAAATTCGGCCGTCCCTGAGTAAGCCTTCGATTGTTTGCATGCACAGTCGACCCTCCGGGGCTGAATGACTCCTTTTTTGCAACCCCGTGCGGCTGCGGGTAGGCGGCCACTGCATCATGGGCGAACGATATTCGTTATTTTCGTTTGGTTTTGTTCCTGTTCGCTCGTTCATTCTAATTCTAATTGAATTCATGAATTCATTATGCACGAGAGTGGAGAGAATGCGCGTATTTGGGCGAATGAAAAACATAAAACACTCGAATTTTATTTGGCGGGGGCCTGGTTGGGGTGAGCTAATGCACATGTTGGCGCATGTATCTATTCGGTGTGCGGTGCAGGGGTTTCCGGTGTGTATGAGACCATAAAACATGATTTCAATTATGCACTGCTCTTTGGGTGGATTGTTTTTTCTCTTGTTTTTTTTCTGTTTAAATTTTTTTATGGAGTTCGGATGGAATATTCAAGTTTGCATGCTGAATAAATGTTTCACAATGCCGTGCTTAGTGCGATTACGAATTGAAAGTGCTGCATGCCCGCCTGCACCACGACCGCCTCCGGCCTGTGAATGGCAGATGTTTCCCCTGGGACGAAGTGTACGGCAAAAAAATGGAACGTTGTTAAAATTATCTCATTTATGATTCATTCGGGACGGAAGGATTTGCTAGGTGTGACGATAATCCTGTTTGCTTGATTGGAATTGTGAGTAAGGCCGAAACGAAAGAGAGGGGAACGGGCAATCCTAGTTGTGCGTCGAGATTTTGCATCAATCCAGATTGGCAAGTATGCAAGTGATTAAGATGAGGACGCAATTTCAGTCGAAAGCACTGAGTGCATATAGAGCAGTCTGTGGCACTCGAATTCTGTGCTCAATGTTTATTTTAGTTCGAAGAACTCAAACTTTTAAATACGTTAATGAACGTTGAAAGCGTGCTTGCTTTTTTGCAGTAAACACATATAGAGTGCTTTTCATAAGGTATACAAAAATGAAATGGAATAAAATAAGGATGCATTTTTTGAATTCACATAAAACCTATTTTAATCGAAAGCAAGATAAGAAAAAAGTGCATTCTGAACTTAGCAAAGGCCCGTTATTCGGAATAACAACGAACTTCGGAGTGTTGCAGAATAATGGCACCAAGTGCAAAAATTCATAAATATGAAGTAAAAGTCAATAGAATAGTGAAGTTTTCTGCTTTTATTTTTGCAACTGGGTTAGTACTTGTCCGTACAACCTTCATTATTAAGTACAGCCTCACAATCTGGTGGCATAGAGTCGATTAATGCATGATATCGCTTAACAGGGATATTCTTCCACACAATCTGCACAACATCCCATTGCTGTTTTGTATTTTTCGGTTATGCTTCATATACAGCTTTCTTTACATCTGTCCAAAGGTTTTCAATGGGTTCAGGTCCGGAGACTGTGGCGGCGACTCTATAACTTGAACCCCATAACTTTGGAAAAATCTTAGACCACTTTGCTTGTATGTTTGGGGTCATTGTATTGCTGTAGAATCCATCTATGCGTGGTGTATTCTACTCTGCGTTAGTTAGCATGGTTCTTCTCATTATGCTGATATAATCTCCAGCAGTCATCATTGGATTTATCTAAAAACATGGAACCAGTACCATAATAGGAAAAGCATCTCGACAATTTAATTTTTGCTGCACCGTTTTTTTCGCCTGCAACAAAAGTCCTGGTCCCAGGAGTACCAAATAAATCAATTTTCGTTTCTTCCGTTCATAATATATTGCGCCATTGAGAAGGTTCCCAGTTGGAAAATTCGGTTCAAAGACTCCTGTCAAGTGAATCCTTTTTTACCAGCCTTCTACTAATTGTTAATGTCCCAAAAAAAAATTTAACTCCTTTTTTGTTTTCCTAGCATTTATAAACGGGTTGCGTTCCACCAATCTTACTGTTTGTCGTTCATCGGCGGGGGTTAATTTCGGTTTTCTTCCTGTTTTTCTTCCTTTTGAACAATTTTTTTGACATTTATGAACACTCCATAATTTTACTTATAAATTTGTAAGTTTTAACCTGAGCAAGAAACATTTTATTGAGGCACATTTCTCGGGAGCACAATGTACACCACGACTCATTTACTTTGCTAACAACGCTGTGCTTCTGAAATATTATCTTTAAGTAACAGACAAGGCGACGCACTGTCATGTGACTTCTTCAACATCCTCCTCGAGAACGTCAAGTACACTCCAGAGACACAAGTAAACACCAGAGGCACGATTTTCCAAAAGTCAGTTCAATTGTTAGCTTACGCTGATGACATTGACGTGATTGGACGTACACAGCGAGCCGTCAATAAGGCATTTGCTGGCATTGAAGCGGAAGCGGCTTAAATGGGTCTGGCGGTAAACAAGGGCAAAACTAAGTAAGAGTACATGCTGTAATCAAGGAAGGACAAACAACATCGGCGTCTCGGGCAGAGCAGAGTCACACTAGACACCAGAAAATTCGAGGTTCTCAAGGACTTCTTCTACCTCAGTTCCGCGGTAAACAGGGACAACAACATCAGTACCGAAATGAAACGCAGAATCACTCTTGCCAATCGCTGTTTCTTTTCGTGCTCAAGAGGCAATTGAGTAATAGAGACCTCTCTCGAAGGACTTAGTTCGCTTTATATAACAGTTTGATCATCCCAGTCCTACTCTATGACGCGGAATCCTGGACGTTAGCAAAGGCGGAGGAAGTCCTTAGCCTTCTTGAGAGAAAAGAGAGATTTTTGTTCCTGTTTGTGTTGATGGCATCTAGAGGAGAAGATTTAATGACGAACTCTATGGGCTGTACAGCGACATGCGCCTGGTCAAGCGTCTACGGATACAACGCTTAAGATGTTTAGGCCATGTAGAGCGTGTGGACACCACTGCTCCGGCCCGAAAAGTCTTTGAATCCGTACCATTGGAAGAATGCAACAGAGGACGACCTAGACTAAGGTGGCGCACACAAGTGGAGAAGGACCTCAACCAACTTGGAGTAGGCGACAGGAGACAGCTGGCGAAAGATCGTGCTGGCTGGTGAGGCATGTTGGATGAGGTCAAGAACCACCCCGGACTGTAGCGCCACAAGAAGAAGAAGATCTGTGGCCGTGTATCAGCAATAAGTCGGCGAACGTTGTCTGTCAAGGTTTCAATAGCTTCGAATTTCTCCGTTTATACTGGTATGGTTATCCAGTTTTCTACACATTTCCACCACCTTTCTGGCAATTTCTGAATACCACGCCAATTAAATTGTTCGTCTTTTAAAGCAAACCAATCAGACACCCAATTTTCGACCTCCTCTTAGGAATCAAAGTGCTGCTCAGCCAATGCGTGTCCCATCGATGAAGACAAATGCTAGTCGGAAGGAACCAAATCTGGTGAATACGGCGGGTGAAGTAACTGCTCCCGGCCAAGTGTTTTGATTGTATCCTGAACCGGGTTTGCTTTGTGTGCAGGTGCATTGTCATGGAGCGAAATTACCTTGCCGTGTCTTCTGGCCCATTCTGGTCGATTGTCGGTAGCGATCAGTATTCAAGGTTTCACCAGGTTTTAGGAGCTCGTGGTACAGCACACTTTTCAGGTCCCACCAAACACTCAGCATTGTCTTCTTGCCGAATCGATCTGGCTTTGCAGTCGATGTTGGTGGTTGTCCCAGATTAAGCCATGATTTTTTCCGTTTAGGATTCTAAAAATAAATCCATTTTTCATCGCCAGTAACAATCCGATGCAAAACCGATTTTCTTTCGTGTCTTTGAAGCAAAATTGTGTGTTTTTTCGGTTTTCCATATGTCTTTAATTCAATTCATGTGGCACCCAGTTTCCACACTTTTGGATCTTTCCCATAGCTTTTAAATTGTTTGTTGTGCAACATTTAACATTGCTGCCATTTGCTTTTGACTCAAAGTGCCATCTCCAGCCAATATCGTTTGTAATTCGGCGTCTTCAAACTTTTTTGGTGGTCTTCCACGTTCTTCATTTCTCACATCAAAATCATTATTTCTGAACCGTTGAAACCATCTTTTGCATGTTGCTTCTGATAGAGCATGATCACCATATGCCTCGACAAGCATTCGATGCGACTCTGCAACACTTTTCTTCAAATGAAAACAAAAAATTAATGCTTTCCGCAAGTCATCACTTTCTGGTACAAAATTCGACATTTTTAACACGATCAAAAAAATATGGTGTTGTCTGTTCAATGACTTGATGTATACTTAATATTTTTCACAGATGTCATAGCAAACAAAAAAATAAGGGCTCGTTCACAACAAATGTTCCCTATCGAGACATTTGTATCTTGACGCTCACTTCATGCCGGTATACCTGGTAGAAATGCGTCTTGGCATGTTTTTACAAAAAAATTGTCAAGCGACGTTAAATTGAACGAACTTGGAGGCCAATTCACGGGTCAAAAGCTAAACTTTTCTCTCGGTAAATCAATTTTGCAACGAGCTGTGTGACATGTTGAGCCCTCTTGTTGAAATCACTTCCTGTATGTCATGGTTTTTCAATTTGTGAACAAAAAGTCAGTAGTCAAGGCTTTATAGCGGTCACCATTGACTGTAACGTTTCAAAAAAAAAAAAAAAAGAATATGAACCAATCATTCCACCAACATATAAAGCACCAAGCAACAGTCAGTTTGTTTTGCATGTAACAGTGTCTTGACATAAACTTGAGGATCGCCATCACTGCGAACGTGGCAGTTTATGTATTTACGTTTTCATTTAACCAAAGTGATCTTCATCGCTAAACAAAATTCGCTTCTGAAAATTGAAAAATGAACGGCAATTTTGTTTTGGGCTTATTGACGGAAACTACGTCTTGCTAGGTGATGCTGCAGCTACAGTTCTTGAAATGTCAAACCAAACTTAAAATAAATCTCCCGACAAAATGGCCGCCAGTTAAAAAAGTGTTGCCAATTAAAGGTTCTATGCCCTTCTGGTGACCTCCGTGGCGTAGTGGGTAGAGTGCGACGCTCACTCGCCTAAGGGTCTAGGTTCCACCACCTCTTTCGAGCTGCTGACAACACTCAAAGAGTAATAACTGTCTAAGAAAGCTTCTCAAACTTCACCGTTCGGGGTCGGCAAAAAATTGTTGGTACCTTCTACTTGTGAGAGAACAGTAGCGCGCACAACACGAGTAGTTGATGGGCAAGCTAGGCCCTGGTCCCTTTTTGAACTGTAGAGCCAACAATTATCATAAATCAAACCACAACATTCTTTCTTCACAGGAAGATAAATGTTTCTGTGCACCTGAATCTTCATCATGTGTATTCAGCGGTGCAACAAAATAGACCATATCGAAATCAGGCAGCACCTTTAATTGATGAATACCAAGATTCTGTGTTCGGGTTTCAGCCCAAACGCTTGGTCCAGAAGAATATTTCCTGGTGATGGTCGAAACAGGCTATGTCACCGAACCATTTTATGGTTGTTTCTTTACCTTTCTTCCTTCCAGAGACACTTCACCCATGTCGAATGAATGAATCACATCTCATTTGAGATCCTTAATCAAACCCCGACCGAGCTAAGGATTTTGCATTGAAATCGAAAATTTATTTCTACTCGTCTTAATTTTTGAAATATCCAGATTGGTCGAAGAAATGGGGGATCACCCACCCTTATATACACAACCAATGTTGTCAATTAAAATCATGTCGAATTAAATCAGAATTTCAATATCTTCTTGCTTATCATGGACTCGCGATTGACAGACTGACGCAACTTGTACTTATTCCACTGATAGTCACTTTGTCAAATTCATTAGCGTATTTATAGAGCTCGTAAATGTTTCATTTCATGTTTCATTAATCCACTGCGAAGCCGGCAGATAAGTGAATTTCGACCAAACTAATAAACAAGCCGCTCCTACCGCTTGTCAATCAATTTGTTTATCAACCAGCAATAACTTATCGGTGCTTGTTAATTGGGCGGGAAAATATCTTCAGTTAGTGTTGGCTAATATGCACAACAGAAACGGAAGGCGCACATGCCATATTAAGTGCAAGTGCGAATGGAGACCTAGGAACACATTTCTAGGCTCTAGTTGCCGGAGATAAGTGGGCAAATGGGCATCCAACTTATCACCTTCACGCTAATATGGTAATCAGCTCGGAAAAGCGTGCTCTCTGCTTGGCAATGGCACAGGCACTGGAACAAAGTCTTGTCGTTGCCATGAACAGAGTCTGTTTAGTGATCACGTTCGAGAGTGATTGATTGAAATACCTATTCGCTAAGTGAATAGTTTGCATATTGCTGGAGTCAATTTTGATGTGGACACATCTAGCTAAGGAGGAGCTCAGTTTGTAGGTTTTACAAAGTACGTTGGATTGTTTTAAGTTTACTGCAGAAGCACCGCGCCAAAATTGATGCCATTAACTATCAAAGATGTGGTCGCTGTGGCGTAGTGGGCAGAGTGCGACATTTACACATCGAAGGTCCCGGTTCGATTTCCGGCTGAACACCTCGAATTTTTCACGGCAACACCTCTTTCGAGCTGCTGACAACACTCAACGAAAAAGTTTCTCAAACTTCGCCGTTCGAAGTCGGCACAAAACTGTAGGTCCCTTCTACTCGGGAAAGAACAGTAGCGCGCATAACACAAGTAGTTGCTGAGCAAGGTAGGCTCTGGCCCCCTGTGGTCCCCTGTGGATTGTCGCGCCATCAAATTATTATTATTAAATGGGGTTAATGTGGTCTCCGTGGCGTAGTGGGCAGAGTGCGACACTCACACGCCGAAGGTCCGGGTTCGATTCCCGGCTGAACACCTCGAATTTTTCACGGCACCACCTCTTTCGAGCTGGACAACACTCAACGAATAACACTGTACAAGAAAAAGTTTCTCAAACTTCGCCGTTCGGGGTCGGCAAAAAACTGTAGGTCCCTTCTACTCGTAAAAGAACAGTAGCGCGCATAACACGAGTAGTTGCTTAGCAAGGTAGGCCCTGGCCCCCTGTGGATTGTTGCGCCATCAAATTATTATTATTAAGTGGGGTTAATAGTAAAACGGACCTGCAATGATTACCATAAGCGAGTAAACGTTCAAGAACCGCGAGTTTTGTGTAACAGCTACTCTCTAGATGCTCTGTAAGCTCGGTTAAGGCCCGTTCCAAGAACCACTGGGTAGGCACTTAATTGAATCATAAGGTTGCCTTAGAAGAGCCTAATAAAAACCGGTAACTTGTCACCTGTTAATTGTTCACATTTCAACATAAATAGACTGATGACTGTAAAGTGTGAAACTTGGGCCAAAAACTCGATTGTTGATCCCAATTTTTATTAGTGAATTTTATTTAGTGACGTAGCCAACTTTTGGTTGATGTATAACGTCGATATAGGAACTTCCGCATTCGCAGTGAAGTGAATGTTTGGTGTGCTTTATTGGTTTGTGAGGTGATTGGTCCGTAGTTTTGTTTTTTGAAATGTTACAGTCAATATTAGTGGCCGCTGTGGCGTAGTGGGTAGAGTGCCACACTCACACGCCTTGAAGGGGAAGAATGCAGGTGGCTAACTCGTTAGAGCATTTTTTGTTGAAATAGCGATAAAATAGTGATAGAGACGCAACATTTCGTCGATGTTTAAGCAAATCGATCGACTTCGCAGCTCGCTGTTGGATTCTACCTAATAAGTGGTACAATCACCTTTAGTGACGAGGCCCATTTCTATCTTGATGGCTTTGTCAATAGGCAGAATTGTCGCATTTGGGACGAGAAATATCCTCGAGTAATTCACGAGAAGCAAATGCATCCTCAACGTGTCACTGTGTGGTGTAGACCTTGAGCTGAATGAATCATTGGACCTTTTTTTTGAAAATGAGTCAGGTCAAGCGCAAACAATCAATGTTGTTCGGTATCGTGAAGTGATAACCAGTTTTTCCGTGATTAGGATTGAAGAAATGAATGTGGAGGGGATGTGATTTCAACAAGACGGCGCCACATCTCATACAGCCAGAGAAACAATTCAATTGCTGCTTCAGTCATTTCCCGGTCGTATTATTTCGCGTTTTGAAGACCAGAACTGGCTGCCTAGATCGTGAAATTGAACACCATTGGACTTTTTTTCTTTGGGGTTTTTTGAAGTCGATGGTTTATGCGAATAAGCCGATAACAACTCAAGCCTTGAAAGAAATTGCAATTATGCAAGCGGCCAGGGTCTGGGTTCAATTCCCGGCTGAACACCTCGAATTTTTCACGGCACCACCTCTTTCGAGCTGCTGACAACACTCAAAGAGAAGCAACTGTCTAAGAAAGCTTCTCAAACTTTGCCGTTTGGAGTCGGCAAAAAAAATGTAGGTCCCTTCTATTCGTGAGGAACCTGTAGCGCGCACAACACGAGTAGTTGATGAGCAAGCTAGGCCCTGGTCCTAGCTGTCGCGCCAACAATTATATTACAGTTAATTAAACCCTGTGGAGGTTCGATTTCTAACCTTTTCGTTCATCGATTGAACAGTCATGATAGGCATGAGCTGTGGTTTCAACAAGAGGGCGCAACATGTCCCACAGCTCGTGCTAAAATTGATTTATTGAAGGAAATGTTTAATTAGTTTGACGTTACGGTCCCGTGAGTTGGCCTCTATGACCGTTCGACTTACCGCCGCCTGATAAGTTTTTGTATGGACATGTGACGCAACGTAAAGTTGAAGGTCTACATTAAACGCGTTGTTGTTGATATGTGACCACAAATGCTGAAGAAGTCATCGGAAATTTGAGCTCCAGATAAGATTACATCCGCATAAGCAGTAACAATCATGTATTAGAAGACATATTTGATAATGCCAAAAAATTATATTTTGCACAAACTAAATTTTATATAATAGTTATAAAGAATTGTGTATTAAATTCTATTTCAAAATTTTATACATCTAAGAAAAACACTATTTACAGGCCTCGATGTTGATTTGCTTAAAGAAGGATCACTATATTCGTACTTCAAACAGGCCCCTTGTACTTTTTCGCTCTAGATCTTCTTACCTTGAACACGAAATGAATTTTTGAAAAAAATCGTTCAGCAGCATCAAATAGTCGATAAAGGTTTTTTGAATGGAAATCCTCTGGTTGTATAAGTTGCGTTTGGCAATGCTACAGCTTGCTCAAAAAAACGTCGTTTTAAGCTTTATTTTGGTGGAAAATGCTGTCGATATCTCACTTTTCCGGGAATGTGTTTTATGATTAAAATAAGTAAAAATTCAGAACAAAATCGTCATGTTTCGGCTTTCAATTGGAATGTTAAAACAAAACTGTAAGCACAAAAGCAGAACCAACAACAAAGCTTGTCTATACACACAACTGTATTGGTGCATGAAATTAGAAGGAAATTAAATTGTCCTCAGGGGGCCATGGATTTGTCCATCAAGCCACCATAAACTAACATTAAATGTTATTCTTCTCAATGCACTTCCTGAGGCACAAACTCCACCGCCATGCATGAATCCAATGCAAATAAACACTCTGTTGTCGGTTGCGGTTCAAAAACGTGCACACAACCGTCGCGCCAGTGGCACAATAAAATCTGTTGTCCTCAACGAAAAACCGTAAAAACAACACGGGCACATCAACTTCAGTCAGAATCTCCACAATTGAGTTTTTCCATCTCCAGAGATCAATGCATCCCCACCGCCCGCTGCAACAGAGGTCGAAACAGTAAACAGTATTCGAACCAAACAGCAAATATTATGCCTCGTGCTGTGTACCTGTGCTGAAGCACCAATGTGCCATCCTACAAGGGGTTATTTAGTTTTTCCGAATTAAACCACATTTTAACACTTTACCGGAAACAAAGAGGCTCCGAAACAGGCGACGGTAATGGCTCGGAGTGGCGTCAGTTGCCGTCAATTAAAAATAAATATTTTTGCAAACCACATATTTGCATTCGAAGTGAAAAAGAGTGGGACGGGGAGAATGCATGAGGGAGATGTGCATGTTTCAATTAAACTAAGTGGCCATTTGTAATCAAATGTTTTCCTGCTGCAGCACAAGGATACTAATGAATTACAAAATGTGGTAATAATTTCATTGTTGAAGGACTCTATGCGGTAATTCGTGATGAAACGACTGAGCAACGGTAGTGTACTTCTGTTTGATTTGCAATGAGTTCAAAATGAGTCAACGTCGGCATGGACAAGTGCTTTCATAAATATTCAATTGTCGGTGTGATTGCAATCTAATCAATCAGGTTATGCAATTTCGATGAAATGGAGGATGGCTATATACCATGTGGTCGCCGTGGCGTAGTGGGTAGAGTGCGACGCTCACACGCCGAAGGTTCTAGGTTCGATTCCCAGTTCAACACCAATTTTTCGAATTTTTCACGGCACCACCACTTGCGAGCTGTTGACAACACTCAAAGAGTAATAACTGTCTAAGAAAGCTTCTCAAAAACTTCGCCGTCCGGAGTCGGCAAAAAACTGTAGATCCCTTCTACTCGTGAGAGAACAGTAGCGCGCACAACACGAGTAGTTGTTGAGCAAGCTAGGCAATGGTCCCCCTTTGGACTGTAGTGCCAACAATTATTATATTATTTTATACCATGAAAACAAAGAGTACAGTACAGTACAGAGTATTGATGGCTTGAATTTCAAATCAAACAATGTCATTTGTGTTTGGAAAGTAAACTGAAACCCATTTTTCAAGCAAACTTAGAGCTTTCTGATCAAGACTGTCGCTCTTTTGGGTTGCCCACGGCACGTTGAAGGTGCTCATTATTATGAAAGACTTAAAAACTTCTTGCTGCACGAATGGCAACAAACCTTGGGCCTCCTTGACCGCTGAAAGCCCAGTAACTTTCACAAATTCCAAGAAATGGTTGAAAAAGGGTAGGCCTTTGAGGTCTATTACCAGTTACTCCATTTAGGGAAAGCTTTATTTCCCAAAAAGTGTCCATCACCACATCAACTTAACTGCCGCACGCGAGTTTCCTTCCCAAAACATGAAATTGACGTCCATTAGAATGCAAATTGCGGCAATTTCCTTCCATCTCGTTAATTTCGCCGATTAATGGTGACAGACACCCAAGGCACTCCCAAAGACATCCTAGCCGTCCCATGAATGACTCATCAAAGCTCCTCCGCCTGTCGCTTGACGTCCATGCACATTGTTGCGACACACATGCGTGCCCCTTCTAATCATGGCCCAGAGATGGCCCCGCAAAGACAATTCGCACATTTTAATTGCATTCCGACTCTGGGCTGTTAATCATGTGGCAGACGGTGCTAATTGAAGGCAATTAATATCGCACAATTGTCCGGCGTGTCATGTCGGGATTAATTGCTCGTGCAATCGAAAAGTGAGCGTTAATAATCCCTCTGCTGGTGGTGTCAAGATGAGTCTATCGCTGGCATTAATAAATTTAAATCGATTTCCCTTGTCGAATGCATGTACACACGTCTGTGAGTCCTGGACAGATTTCGTTTTATTTTCGCTTTTAAGGGAAAGCGCCACCTCACCTTTCACTGAACAAAAGTTCGAGATAGAGAGACACGGTATGCAAACTCGAAACTCAAAAATATAGTTTTCCTAAATTAAATTTGAACAGCTCGCTAAATGTCCCGTTGTGCTTCTACCTCTGCTCGTTCAGCTTCATCTCACGAAAGCGGATACGTCAAAGGACCAATGTCAACATCCACTCGTAGTGGCGCAAATGCCCCATTCCCGCCAAGCCAAACCAGACAACAGTCTAAGCGCTCCGCTTCCAGAAGGCAAAAGCAGAAGAAAATAAAAAAAACGCAAACATAAAACTTAATCCATTCCCATGTCGAAAGGGATTTTAAACCGCTACATGTGGCATGAATTACGGTTTCGGTGGACCTTAAGTGAAAAGAGAACAAGCATAAATCCTCCACGCAGCGACCGCAAAGCCTTACGGTTTCTCTTGAAGGCGTACGAGCTTGAACCAACCACACCACAGTGCCGGAATCGTGCACATAAAAGCTGAAATCCCGTCCGGTTGTAAAATCCTTCTCCAGGATCCTTCTTCATTTCGCATTCTCATTGTCAGCGGATTCATTTGCCAACATCAATGCGTTGAATGCATGAGCTACACGTTCCGTAAGGCGGCTGTGCTTGTGTGCGCAGCGTATGAACGAACGAGCACGTACGTAAGTGAAAACAAATCCCAGAGGTCTCGCCTACCTTCGCCCAGACTGATGGTGCTATCTGCAGAGCTATGAGATCTTAATTGAGTTGAAGCAACAGCACACTGCGCCAGAAATGCCGGGTAAGCTGGAGGAGCTAAACTGACTGAGATTCCTTCCTAAGATCGTACGCAGTGCACTAAGTGCACCCGAAAACCGCGTCGTCATCTAACGGTTGCTGTAAGCACAAGGAAAACCAAGACAACTTGCCCCTCTGGCCCGCACCGAATCGACGCAAAATTAAACATAAAAGCACTCACGGGGATACTTGGAAACGTGTCCTTCAGCTAATCCATCGTCTTCTGTTGTTTCAACACCAGTCACACCACCAACACCGCCAGTGGCAGCATCTTTTTCCGATGGTGCAGCTCCTTCGTCGTAGCGCACATAAATCCAAAACAAAAGCAGCAACGCTATTTGCACAACGAACAGGCAGATAAAGCCTGACACCTTGGAGCCCGGTGTATGCATTTCGGGTGTGTTGTCCTTGTGTCACAGATTTTCAATTTTCCGCACTGCAACGCGCACGTACGAGCGTGTGTCTGAGTATGACAAAGTGAACTTAACGCGCCAGAGACTCTTAGCTACTCATCCGCACTCGACCGATTACGGTGCGCGATTGAGATTTGGTGCTTGTTTGAGGTTTCGAAGACTCGCGACATCACAACCCCTTCAGCGGATGGGCTAACAACCACAACAACAGCACCAATGATTGCTGCATAATTGAAAACGAAAACCACGGCACAATAGGGCGGTGGTCATTGCTGTCGATGGGCGGAGGGGGACAATGGAACCCATATCCGGAATGGGTATCGGGACTGCCACGTGTGATAAGAGCCGTAAATCAAAAGAGCAGCATTAATTAAAAGTGAATATCCCGTTTATCGCGTTGAGACGTCATTGTGTTTGACAAGAATGTCAGTTTAACCCCTTGTCGCTGTGAAATGTCAATCAGTTAAAGTGACAAGGACTCAATCTGTCACCCACAACGCGCTTGTAGTTCAATGTCATGACGCTGGGTTGGATTTTAATGAGACCTTGTAGAGAGGTCGCGTAGCGAATTAAAGTATTTATTCAACGTGAAATGTATGTACGCACGAGGGTGAACTGAGTGCTTGTAAATTTGCCTACTTGGGGCGCTTACAATGTGCGGTGAATTATTGTTTTGTTCACGTTTCATTCCGAACGGCAAATGAACTTAACTCGCAGAGACTCTCAAAAATTGTTCAGCTAAATTTTATATTTTAAATAAGAGCGAAAGCGATGAGGAAATATTCACTTTGGGGAGGTGAACTGACTGCATTTTGACACACAAACAGTGCGTATGTGTGAAGAAATTATAATTTCCATCGTCACTGAACAGTGCGTATGTGTGAAGAAATTATAATTTCCAACGTCACTGAACAAATTCCATCTGTGGAAATGCCCACGAGGAAACAATCGTTGCATATGCATTAGGCGCAAATTTAATTTTGAAAGCAAACAGAGCCAAAGGAACATTTTATTTCTTTCTGCACAAGTGCAACTTACACTCGGGCAACAAATTTTCATTTCTTGACATATATGCATATATAGAAATTTGTAAATATGTACAATTGTTTTAATATGCTGCAGCTTCCTTGAATTAACTTTAGTTTTTAGCTACCAGTACTAAACGAGTACAAATTGTGAACTAAAGTCTTCACAGACATCGCCATTCGCAGCCTTAAGCCTGAAGGTCTCTACTCTGTTAGTTGGAGAGTGCAATCGGTTCTTCATTCAAAAGAGTCGGTTAGCATTTGAGCAAGTAAACTCAACTTACAGCGGAATTGTCAACTGAACATTTTCGGTTCAGTTAAAGTTTTGCGTCCTCCTGTCATAGACTTTTGCAATAATTATCTGTTGTGCTGTAAAACAAAAAAAAAAAAAAAACAAGTTTTGAAACCAAAGCATTTTAAGAGAGGAATCGTATTCGTAGAGGAAATGTTAACGTAAAACAGGCGAACAGATTTTATTCTCGGGTGTACGGTTTTAAAACTACAAATACTATGTGGAGTAGGAATGAAGCGTCGACATTGTCTTTGTTATAAAATGCTTGGGAATAGGGCGAGGAGGAAAGTTAAATTTTATAAAAGGTGTGTTCCCGTACTCGAAACAAACAAGACAAACTAACCCAAAATTTGTTCACGTATACCGAAAAAATGGTTTTTCCGTCAAATGAGCGCTCTTTCGAAAGAGGAAAATATTTCCCCATCCTGCTTATTTTAACACAAAATATGTTCGTGGGTAGGTTGCTGGTTTTCTGTCAAATTAAGTGGTGTGCGTACAGAGATAAGTGAACATTAGTCCATTATTTATGTGTATTTGTCTCAAATTTTGTCGTTGACATTTCTTAATGACATACTTTAGGCATTTGGTTTTGATGGGTTCACGTACTTTGCCTCTCTCTGAGGGCGTTTTACAAACATTCCTTAACAAATGACGGACTTCGGAATTTGGTACAGAAAGTACTGGAACACACCTAATATTATATGTACCCACGACGACAAGTTCAAAATGCCGTAGAAAACAACTCCGTGAAATGGAGATGTTTCTATTTAAATTAAGTTTCGATTAAGTTTCGCCTTTCAGACGTAACTAAGAAATCATGTCTTTCTTACTACTTCGGCTTCAACAATTTCCTATACTAAGCTAGCTTAGTCTTTCGAGAGAGGGCTTTAATACTCAATTGCCTCTTGAGCTCTAAGAAGCAGAGATTGACACAAATGATTCTGCATTTGATTTCGGTACTGATGTTGTTTTCCCTCGAGGTAGACGCAGTTCTTGATCACATCGAAGTGTGTGCTGCCCAATCAAATGTTGATGTTGTGTGTCCTTCCTTGATGTCAGCATGTACTTTGTTTTACCCTCATTTACCGGCAGACCCATTTAGGCTGCTTCAGCAAATGACTAATTGAACTCTCACTGTGTTCGTCCAATCACGTCAATGTCGTCCGCGTAAGCTAGCAATTGAGCTGACTTTTCAAAGATCGCGTCTCTGGTATTGACTTGTGAGTTATGCATGATCTTCACAAAAATGATGCTAAAGTAGTCATATGATAGTGCGCTGCCTTGTCTACAACCTTTCATAAAATTGAAGGTCTCGATGAGTTCGTTACGGACCTTTGGGGGAGAGCGGGAGTTATACCATCGATTTCCTACATTATCTGACGAGCTTGGTAGGAATGCCAATCTGTACTTTCTGGGTCTTTTCCAGGATCTGCCATAAAGTGAATGTCTGGTCTGTTGCGAACTTCGATGGCCTGAAACCACACCGATAGGAACCTATCGGATTGGGGACAAACGTTTTTAGACACTCACACATTTCGGCACAGAGGATTGTAGGCGATGTAGCAGGGCTGATCCCTCGATAGTTTACGCAGTCAAAGGGATACCGGTATGAAGTGAGCGTCGAGATACAAATGTCTCGATAGGCAACATTTGTTGTGAACGAGCCCTTATTTTTTTGTTTGTATGTTTGCTATGACATCTGTGAAAAATTTTTAGTATACATCAAGTCATTGAACAGACAACATCATATTTCTTCACCGTGTTGAAAATGTCGAATTTTGTACCAGAAAGTGATGATTTGCAGAAAGCATTGACTTTTTGTTTTCATTTGAAGAAAAGTGCTGCAGAGTCGCATCAAATGCTTGCCGAGGCATATATAGAAGCAACATGCAAAAGATGGTTTCAACGGTTCAGAAATAATGATTTTGATGTGAGAAATGAAGAACGTGGAAGACCACCAAAAAAGTTTGAAGACGCCGAATTGCAAACGATATTGGCTGCAGATGGCACTTTGAGTCAAAAGCAAATGGCAGCAATGTTAAATGTTGCACAACAAACAATTTCTGACCGTTTAAAAGCTATGTGAAAGATTCAAAAGTGTGAAAACTGGCTGGAACATGAATTGAATGAAAGACAGATGGAAAACCGAAAAAGCACTTGTGAAATTGTGTTCCAAAGACACGAAAGAAAATCGGTTTTGCATCGGATTGTTACTGGCGGTGAAAAATGGATTTATTTTAAAAATCCTAAACGGAAAAATCATGGGTTAATCTGGGGTAACCATCAACATCGACTGCGAAACTAGATCGATTCGGCAAGAAGACAATGCTGTGTGTTTGGTGGGACCAGAAAGTTGTGCTGTACCACGAGCTCCTAAGACCTGGTGAAACCGTTAATACTGATCGCTACCAACAAAAAAATAATCAATTTGAACCATGCATTGATCGAGAAACGACCAGAATGGGCCAGAAGACACGGCAAGGTAATTTTGCTCCATGACAATGCACCTGCACACAAAGCAAAACCGGTTCAGGATACAATCAAAACACTTGGCCGGGAGCAGCTACCCCACCCGCCGTATTCACCAGACTTGGTTCCTTCCGACCACCATTTGTTTTCATCGATGAGACACGCATTGGCTGAGCAGCACTTTGATTCCCACGAGGAGGTCGAAAATTGGGAGTCTGATTGGTTTGCTTTAAAAGATGATGTGGTATTCACAAACTGCCAGAAAGGTGGTCAAAATGTGTAGAAAACATTGGCCAATACTTTGAATAAAATGTTTTTACTTTCCCATTAATAATTAGTGTTTTATTTACAAAAAAAAAAAAACGCATTTCATACCGGTATACCTGGTAACTGACTATGTGGGACTTCATGCCTTGTGGCCTTGTTTGAGCTGAGGTGAAATCGCAACGTGGTACTCGTGGTCTTTGACAGCCTTTCGTACGCCTTTTATTGGTTTTACTGGACGATGTGTCTAAAAAGAAAAATTTAAATCGAATAAATTTTTTGTACGAAATTCTCCAAACCCTAAGGAATATTTTTAACGAAAAATGTTCAATTTATGTGAATAAAAAAAGTCTGCCCCTTTGGTGATGATGATGGCGCGAGAGCCCACTGGGAGACCAAGGAGTAGCTTACTCATCAACTACTCGTGTTGTGCGCGCAACTGTTCTTTCACTAGTATAAGGGACGGGTAGCTTTTGCCGACATCGAACACTGAAGTTTAAGAAGCTCTTCCATAGACAGTTATTACTCTTTAGGTGTTGTCACCAACTCAAAAGAGATGGTTCCGTGAAAAAATGCGAAGCGTTCAGTCCGTGAATCGAACCTTGGACCTTCGGCGTGCGAGTGTCACGGTCTACCCATTACACAACTCGCTTAAAAATAAATAAAATCCAATACACAAGTATCAGATACAGGACTGAGTGGTGAATAGATCACGGGCTCACGAAATTAGGAAAGGAAGTAAAACTTGCAACATGTAAGTTTTGTAAACACAAAAAAAAAAACACATATGTTCTGCAGAATATGTTAAGGCCTAATCGCGCGAATTTGCTTTAGCGATTTCGGCTTAAAACATGACTAGAGCCTTTCTTCATCTCATTAGCTAGAGGTGTCCTATTTGCTTTTCCCTTGACCTCCACATCATGGAATGTACACTTAAGGCCATCTATCGATTAGAAAGGAATGGTCTTTAGTTCCACTCGCGCTGGAGCTTTGATGACCTCGCACACCGCATCTCCTATGATACTACTCTCATTGATATGCCGTCTGATGTGCGGTCGCCAAAAATATGGTACAGTTACGACGCTCATACAAAGTCGACTTTCCCCATGTCCTGGACTGGCTCTGGACAGAAACTGAACCGGGAAAGGAATGTAGTCGGATTTTCACAGACGGCTCCAAGACAACGGAGGTTTCAGGAGTTGGGGCCTTAGTGGAAAACGACAACATTAGACTTCACGCTTCCTTAGGTAATTTCGCGTCGGACTTCCAGGCGGAAGTCTTCGCAATCCTACTGTGCACCAACTATATTGTGAAGAATAGGTGGAAGGGAAGAAGTATCTGCGACAGTTAAGCTGTGCTCAAGGCCTTACTCTGCCCTCTAACCACTTCCGAGATAGTTCAAGAATGCAATTCTTCCCTTAATTTGGTCGGCAGGCTGAATTCGCTAAGACTTGTCTGGGTCCCCGGTCATCGCGGGATTCTGGGAAACGAGACTGTTGATGAACTAGCTAGGCTAGGTTCAGCAGACGCTTTCGTAGGGCCCGAACTCACCTTGGGACTACCCGCGTCCCTGGTCAGGGCCTCCGTCAATGATTGTGTTTCTCTACAGCACAGTCAGAGATGGCGTGACTCTCCAGAATGCAGGGTGACTAAGAGTATGCTCCCAAACGGCAACAAGAAATCCGCGTCTTTTCTGCTATCTCTAGACAGAAACGAGTGCAGACGACTGGTCGGCGTACTAACGGGACACTTTACCTTCGCTATGCACCTGAGTCGGCTTGGGCCTAGTGATGTCACACTCTGCGACGCCTGTGGAAAAGGTGAAGACACGTCACAGCACTTTCTCTGTCAGTGTCCTGCCTTCGCTCGTATCAGGTGTATCGTATCAGCCAAGCTGTGCTCAAGACCTTCCTTTTTTTTTATAATTGACGCGTGCAAAAGGGGTTGCGAGTACCCTTAAGTGACCGGATCAAGTCACAGAACGGGCCGAAGGTATAGAGGAAGAGAGATAGAGGAGGTACCGATGCACATTGGTTTTAAATGCCTGTGGATTGTAATGAGGAGGAAAAATCGAGCTGGGAAGAGCATTTCAGATTCGTGTAGTGCTGCTAAAGAACGAGTCTCTGAATTTGACTGTACGTCCGAAAGAGGGCTTGAGGGTGAATTGATGGGCATTCCTAGCGAGGCGCGTATTGCGGGTGAATTCTTGAAGGGGAGGAATGCAACTGGCTAATTCATCTGAGCATTTCTTGTTAAAATAGCGATAAAAAAGTGACAACGACGCGACATTACGTCGGTGTTCTAACGAGTCAATCGACTTCGCAATATTACTGTCACCTATAAGTTGTATCGCTCGCTTTTGAATTCTATCCAGCAGGTGCAGGGAGGTCTTAGAAGCACCTGACCAGATAGGAGCGTTATACTCAAGTTTTGGGCGTATGTATGCCTTGTATATTGTAGCCAGATCAGAGGGGGTGAAGTACTTCTTGCATCGTTTAAGGAAACCTAGACATTTGGCGACCTCAAATATGTGATCGTTCCAACTAATTGTTGGGTTGATACACATACCGAGGATGGAAAGTCTTTCGGTTTCAACAACGCAAGTGCCGTTCATGGATAACGGCTGATTATTTTGTGATCGCTTTAACGACAGTAGACAGTACTGTGTTTTGGAAGCATTAAATTCCACTCTATTCTTTTTTCCCCAATCGATTATGCTGTCAAGGTCGGAATTTAAGGTGCTTAACATACGCTGCCGTTCCGAGTCTAAGGCCGAAGTGGAGGGACGTGAGCCAAGGAACGAATATGAAAAGCTGAGGGCACTGTCATCAGGGAAGGAATGAATAGGATTAGAAGTAGCAGACCATTTAACCACTTCCATTTGGCGCCGATGTGGTGGGAACCGAAAACTTAAATTCTATATTACAGAAGCGCCTCTTGGTTTTTTTTCGGAAAACCAAGAAGTTACATTAAATGAAGTTTACTGCCTGGTAATACAGTGGACAAGTATTTGAGTCTGAGCGCTCCAGTGCAGTACGTAGTATATCCCAGCCTCCAATAAAAAAAAATCCTATTTGCTTTGCTATCGCAAAACTCTCTGGACATCCCTTCAACAAGTACGTAGGTAATGATAATTGTGTCACTTAATTGTAATCAGCAGACTAATGGCCGCCAGCTAAAACAGTGTTGCCAACCATAACTTTATAACAAAAAAGGTAAAAAAAACATACATTCTCTTAAAAGTAATTTTTCTACCGCACAAGAGACAATTCTTAATCGTTCATCCGAAAGGTAGGACATTTGGGTCGAATAAATTTAACCCAAGAAAGCTCTGAAATTCTCCTATACAAGAAGAAAACGGTTTTGCATCGGTGTTGCATCGGCTTGTGACTGGTTATGAGTTGACCATCACACGTAGGTACTTCGTTCACGGCACATCTTCATTTGGTGAGAATGTTTTCTTGTGGTGTATTGTGACCTTCTACAATTGAATTAAGAGGTCTTTGGACACAATCAATGTGTTTGTGCCGAGCACTGAAAAAGACACGGATAAAAGCGGTCGCAAGCTGCTTTGCAACGTCGAACGTTAAAATGGAGAGTTCTACGTAAGCCACCATCTAATTTCAAGCTTGCACCGCTTGCTTACTTTTGGTTTCAATTAGGGGTTCTTTGATTTTGATGTATGTTACATACATAATTGCAACTGCCTTCATTGCTACCCCGTCACGCTGTTTGTTGCTAATTTGAAATGCTTTTGCTGGCTGATGTTACAGGCATAACGTATTTTCAGACTTTATTCAGGGAAGTGATTGCAATGATGTGTGGTTGCCAACGAAGCCAGAACTTCCCCCCCCCCCCCCACACACACAGAATCATGAACAAATTAGTTCGGAATTGCGTCCAATTAAATCACAAATCGTAGCAATGTCACGGTCAATACCGACCAGATAAATGATTCCGACACGCAGAAGGAAAGAGTCCTTTGATCCAATCAAACCTACTCCTCTAATCACATTCCCCACCCTTAATCGCCAGCGATTTAACAAAATTGCATCAATTACCGCCGCCGGCCCGGCAAAGTGCAACACAATCAATCGCAACGGTCTTAAATCAATTTCGACATCAATAATTAAATTGGGCCGCCTTGGGTCAATCGAAAAGGTAGCCTCGCCTGCGGCATGCTTCTCAAATCAATATAAACGGCCCCCCACCCACCGCGCTCGGGGGCAATCTAATCGCATTCCGAGCGAACAAAAAGACGCATTCTTCGTAGTCTCTTTACTTAAACGAAGCTTATCCGAACAATAAAGACGGGAAAGAATGCTATCCGCTTGTACACTGTGTGTCAACAGCTTCGGCCAATGGAGGCCACTGGCGCTGTCCTCAGGACGACGGTAATCCGATTTTAAGTCGACAGCAACGATGGGCTTTTAGGAACGATGACACTTTTCTGACAAATTTGTGCATATCCCTGGAATAATGGCAACGATGCACCGAGCACCGGTGGTGGGGGCGAACGATGAATGGCTGGTTGGATGGCGATGGTAGTCGGGCATCTCTGCAGTGTCAGGTACGGCATGAGTCACTTGTCCTTGCTGCACTTGACTTTAAAGAGGGCCGAGTGGGTGGCCGAGAGCACGTGCAGGCAGTCCATTTGTTTGAAGGACTTGCACAGATTTTCCACAAAGACAGCGAGTGCTTCTGAACCGAGCACCATGGATTCGGAAGGAGAATACGATTTTTAATTTCCGGTGAGACGCAAATGTCAGACGTTGCAGCTTGTGTGCGCTGCTGGAAGCAACAATTCATTGGTTTGCGGTGTGCTCTCAACTGCCGGAGTTGGCCGCTACCGCTGCTGCTGCGAGAAGCTAGTTTTCGCCGTTGGCATGTGGCAAGGTGGGGATTCGCAGGAAGTGACACGTAGCGAGAACTGTTCTGGGTTTGCTGGAGAACGAATGGCATTCAGTGTCAAGGTGGTTGCGGGAAGTGACACGCTGCATTGGCGCCGTCCTGAAGGTGACGCTCGTCAGGGGGTTTGGTTAAAATTTAATCCAAGTGGTTTCTGGAGGAATACGCATAATTACGGTCAATGCCCAGGAGCTAATGAGTTTGTGCTTAAGCCTCAATTTCCCCAAACTCAAGGAATCGCATTGTTAGACGATACCTCGTCCCTGCGCTCCTCAGGGAAGAATTTCAATTTTCCACATCGATTGCTTAGAAACACAGCAATGCGTCGTTGTTGAGCACGTACGTGAGGCCTTTCCCGGAACGCCGCTCAGCTGCTTGTGTCGAGGAATCCATTTCTCAAAGCAGCACTTCGTCATAATTAACACATTTCGTGCATTCGCATCGCATCTCCGCCTGCCGTCACCTTGGGAAGTGAGGCAAATCACAAGACACTTAGTGTCGACTGCCAATGGCTTTCCCGTTTCGCACCGCAACCTTGAGGTTCGTGGGATAATCACAAAAGAAAATAAGTATCTAAAGACGAAGAGTTCGAGTACACAGATACCTCCGGTGGTATACCCAGTTGTGGCGTCTACGGTTTACCCGTCCCACAAACACGCCACGCACACTCAAGACGCTCTGCAGCTTCTTTCCTGCGAGCGAAACCAATAGAATTTTATAATCCAATTAACATCTCATTGTTGCCGTCGTCGTGTGCGAGAATCTTTGAAGTCAAAACATGCCATTAGGGCGTCTGACTAAGTTCGGTGATCAGAGGGTGCTGTTGCTGGCGCCACCCAACCGCACCTGGCAAGCTCATCACGTTTGTAATGTACCTGCCACAGTGCGGCGACAGGGCGAGTGCTTCACTTCATCCAAATAATTGAGGGAGTGGATTTCATGTTTGCATTGGGGCGGTTGTAGTGTTTAGTTTTCGGAGGTTAGATTTACGGTTTCGATGGTTGTTAGCTCTGTGCGGGGGCGAAGTGCTTTAATGACACTGAATGATGTATGGATTTCCCGTGCGTTTCGGGCGGGAGTGTGAGAGAGAGCACTATGAGTTTACTTTGTATGTTATTTGCTTTCGGTTTGCAAGCAGAACGGGAGTCTTGCAGGATGTCAGCGGGGGGCACGCGAAAGAATGACGGGAACGATGAGTTTTTATTTGAATTTATAGATGGGAAAGAATTGAATGCCAATCGGATTGTGCTCACATGTTGCCATCGTGTGCAATTGAGGAAGGAAGAGAGTTAAGGCAGATGAGAATCTGAGCTAAAAAACTTAAGGGTTGCATTAAAATGTGAAAAATATGTTAGAATTGACAGAAAAAACACGAAAGTGGTAACTCTGGTTTTAGTACACGCTATTTGCATTGTGTGCCAATGACATGTGAATTGTGCATACTTTTGGGATGAATTTAAGCATGAGGGCATGCTTCCAACGTCATTTGGTCAAACGATCTGTGATGCATTTAGGAGCCAGTTTGAAGTTCAGTTTAGCCGGTGGAAAGTAGGCAAGCCAATTTTGTGCTGCTCGTCGAAAGCAAATGAATTTGCTGTTATCCGGATACGCTGGAAATTGCAATGAAGATTTGATTGATCGCAGTTTTCCAATCAAATCGTAGTGGACCGTTTTGAAACAAACACCAGCCGGGCAGCTTGATGAAGGATTGATGATACACGCGATCAAAACCGTATTTGTTCAATTCAAGCGCAGAGCTGAAATGTCTTTCCTTAGGAATTCATTCAGTTGGATTACTCCTTGTGTGCTGAGTTCTCCATTTTGTGATTTATTTCTCCTCGTCCATTGCAATGTACCAAGTTCCATAATTAAGGCGAATATTAAGCACAGTTTGTCAATCAAGAGAAATTCGGTAACCTTGGGACAACTAAATAATAATTGTTGGTGCGACAGTCCAGAGGGCGACCAGGGCCTAGCTTGCTCACCAACTACTTGTGTTGTGTCCGCTACTGTTCTGTCATGAGTAGAAGGGGCCAACAGTTTTTTGCCGACGGCAAAGCTTGAGAAGCTTTCTTAGACCGTAAATACTCTTTGAGTGTTGTCAGCACCTCGAAATAGGTGGTGCCGTGCAAAATTCAAAAATTGGTGCTGACCTGGGAATCGAACCGAGACCCTTCGGCGTGTGAGCTTCGCACTCTACCCACTACGCCACGGCAGAAACCTTGAGACAACTGGATGTCGAAAATTAGTTAATGGGAGTACGAAACCTTCGAATCTGAGCTATTGGGACAAAGTAACAAAGGACGGACTTGGCAAAGGTGACGCACACAAGGGGAGAACGACCACAACCAACATTGAGTGCGCAATTGGAGGCAGCTAGCGAAAGATAGTGCTGGCTGGAGGCATGTTGGTTGAGGTCCAGATCTGTAGCGCTACAAGAAGATGAAGAAAAAAAATGTTTGCGGTGACACTAATAAAAGTTTTACAAATGCGATTCATAAATCTGAGAGCTGCACGATGTGGAGCGTTCTTTTGGCGAAGCAAACCACGATGAACAACACCATTTCAGCTGAGAGGGCTCAATTTGAGATTTTCTGATCACTGGCTTGTGTACCCAAGTGGAGTCCTTGTTACGACTGTTTCTTGATATCACAGTGGATCACTGTCGACGTTTATGTAATGGCACATAGATCCCTAAAGAAAGCACTTGGAAATCTTCGAATACATCTCTCTATTGAACCCATGATTGCTCCGGCTATCCAGACCTTAACCAACTTGGTGTGCGCAATTGGAGGCAGCTAGCGAAAGATCTTTCTGGCTGGAGAGGAATGTTGGTTGAGTCCCAGGTTCACCCCGGACTGTAGCGCTACAAAAAAAGAAGAAGAGTACGAAACTAATCTCTTTAAAACCCTGTCATGGGCTTCCAATGATACGAAAGAAAACTGGTGCAAGTTTTTCATAGTTGACCAGCAGGCCATGGCGTAAGCTGTGATAAATGTAGTCAGGTACTTGGGATTTTTTTTTTTGTGGTCGCCGTGGCGTAGTGGGTAGAGTGCGACGCTCACACGCCGAAGGATTCCCAGCTCAACACCAATTTTTCGAATTATTCACGGAACCACCTCTTTCGAGCTGCTAACAACACTCAAAGAGTAGTAACTGTCTAAGAAAGCTTCTCAAATTTCGCCGTTCGGAGTCGGCAAAAAACTGTAGGTCTCTTCTGCTCGTGAGAGAACAATAGCGCGCACAACACGAGTAGTTGATGAGCAAGCTAGGCCCTGGTCCACCTGTAGACTTTTGCGCCAAAAATTATTATTATTATTATTACTTAGGATTTGGATGGCCCAGCATCTGTACTGAAAAAAGCTTGCTTTGACAAAACCTAAAGAAGCTTCTGTTGCGGCAAATTGTTTTACTGTTTTACAGTAGTCAACTTAACTCAAGAGTCATGTGATCTGCTACATCGCCCCTATCCGGCCAGTCGTAGTGAACGGCTCTCCAGTGTGAATCTTACTTTATGATGACCTTGTTCGTTCGGGCTATCTTCGAACATCATAATCCGATAACAAGGAATTCTATTCCAACCAGAACCTGCACAAAGAGGCAAAACTAAATAAGGATGGTCAACACTATCTAGCGCGAGGACACATTACATGAGCGAAGAGTTCGTAACAGTCTGAGTTATAACAGTCTGTTCCTTTAGGTTTACAACTCAAAACTACATGAGTTGTAAACCTACATACAAGAGAAGATAATTTCAAACCTGACTCAAACGTCCGTATTGTAGAGGAGAAATTCTCCGAGAATACAAACCGAAACGTCGGAATCTGTTTCAACTGTGTCGTTCTTTATTTTTCAAGGCCTTTTATAGAATTTCTCTTGACAGTAAGTGGAGAGTTTTCGGTCAATGACCTGGCCAGATGATCGAACTTACACAAAAGTTTATCGAAGTTATTCAAATAATGTTAACGTTGCACAGTGGTGCACAAAAGTAATAATCTGTAATATCCTAGAGTATATTGTCATGGAAATGGTTAAGTACAATTAAGAAGTTTTAGGTAGCTGCGAGTACTAATTTAAGTCACACATAACTGGTTTCGTTTTAATGCTGTTTAATGCATTTACAACTCTTTATATATTTTCATTGCTTCTATTAAATGACACAAAAAAAAAGTTTGAAACGAAACCATTTATTTATGAGTGTAACTTGTCTTAGTCCGTTTATTTTATTTTTGTGCCTTATTGTTTTTCTTTAATTTTTATTAAGAAAAAGTTTCCTTGGAATTACGACACTAGCACACACTCAATAAGTCCACTAACTGACATATAGGGATGGCCACTAACAAAAACTTAATATTGTTTTTAGGAAGTACAGACATTCAAATGATACCTTTCAAATTTTCACTGACAACCTTATAATCAGGTTACAAGTTGCAGTGCTTCAAATGACGCCACTTTTGCGATTTATAAAACAGTGGAAAAAAATAAAATTTCATGTGTCGATTAAACACTGCTTTTCGATGTGAAAAAATACAGTACAAGCTCAGCAATGGCTTGAAAAGTGTTACAGAGAATCTGCTCCATCAAAAACAACTATTCGTCGGGGGTATGCTGACTTTATGCGTGGCGCGTCCCCTACGAAAAGGCTTCAATAAATTCTCGGTATCGGGTGAAGCTGTGGTTATAATAATAATTGTAAGCGCGACAGTCCGCAGGGGACCAGGGCCTAGCGTGCTCATCAACTCGTGTTGTGCGCGCTACTGTAGAAGGGACCTACAGTTTTTCGCCGACTCCGAACGGCGAAGTTTGAGAAGCTTTCCTAGACAGTTATTACTCTTTGAGTATTGTCAGCAGCTCGAAAGAGGGAAAAATTCGAGGTGTTCAGCCAGGGTATCGAACCTAGACGCTTCGGCGTGTGAGCGTCTCACTCTACTCACTATGCCACGGCGGCCAGTTAGCTGTGTTTATATATATAAATTAACTTATTTATCAAGTATTTTATTTTAGTTCTATTATTCTATTTTATTTTATTTTTATTTCTATATTTTATTTTCTATTGTTCTATTTTAGTGCATTCATATAAAATTTCATATAAATGTGATTATTAAGCCGCGTTTTGTCTCTAGTTAAACAGAATCATAATGACAACTGAGACGATGATGCTAAAAATTGAGTATCGCGCTGTAATTAAATTTCTCACTAAGAAAGGAAAAAGTCAAAAAAGTATTCATGAATAGATGGTGGTTGTTTACCAGGATTCCGCCCCTTCATTATCAACTGTACAAACGTGGCCAAGTGAGTTCAAGAAACGCAGAGAGAGCATTAAAGACGACCCCGCTCCGCCGCCCCGGCTACTGCTTGTACGGGAAAAAAAGCATCGAAGAAGTCGAAAAACTTATTCCTGAGGATGCCCGAATAAAGGTGAGAATGATGGCAGAGATCACCAAGCTTTCAACTGGTACAATTCACATAATTCTTCATGACCATCTAAGCCTTTCAAAGGTCAGTGCAAGGCGGGTGCCACGAATGCTCACAGCGCCTCAGAAAAAAGTGAGAATCACTGTAGAGAGCTTTTGGAGATGTGTAGTGAGAACGCGGACGGTGTTATGGATGGAATTGTTACTGAAGACGAAACTTGTAATCACCACTTTGACCCTGAAAGGAAACATGAGTTCATGCGGTGGCATTAAAAAGGAATAGACCTCACGAAGAAGTTCAAAATCACTCCATCGGCCGGGAAGCTCATGGCCACAGTTTTTTAGGACTCAAATTGAATATTGCTCATTGAGTACAAGAAAAAGGTGAAACCATCAATGCCACATCCTGTGCTTCCCCTTTGCATAATTTGCGTGAGGAAATTAAAAGGAAAAGACGGGGTAAGCTTGCGCGGGTGTGGTGCTTCTTCGTGACAACGCTGCTGTTCACGACAGCGAGTGAGATTGTGGTTTCGAAGAAATCCAGCACCCTCCCTATAGTCCAGACCTTGCTCCTAGTGGTTTTTTTCTGTTTCCGGATTTGAAAAAATGTCTTCGTGGAAAAAGATTTTGTGATGATGAAGAACTCAAATCGACAGTAAACGGGTATTTTGGAATTTACCAGGTATACCGGTATGAAATGTAACACTAATTATTAATGGGATAGTAAAAACATTTTATTCAAAGTATTGGCCATTGTTTTCTACCCCTTTTTGACCCCCATTCTGGCAATGTGTGAATACCATGCCAATAAAATTGTTCGTCTTTAAAAGCAAACCTATCAGACGCCCAATTTTCGACCTCCTCGTAGACATCAAAGTACTGCTCAGCACCTGCGTGTCCCATCGATGAGAACAAATGGTAGTCGGAAGGAACCAAGTCTGGTGAATACGGCGGGTGGGGTAGCTGCGCCCAGCCAAGTGTTTTTATTGTATCCTGAACCGGTTTTGATTTGTGTGCATTGTCGTGGAGCAAAATTACCTTGCCGTGTCTTTTGGCCCATTCTGGTCGTTTCTCAATCAATGCATGGTTCAAATTGATCATTTGTTGTCGGTAGCGATCAGCATTAACTGTTTCACCAGGTTTTAGGAGCTCGTGGTACAGCACACCTTTCTGGTCCCACCAAACACACAGCATTGTCTTCTTGCCAAATCGATCTGGTTTCGCAGTCGATGTTGATGGTTACCCAAGAGTAACCCATGATTTTTCCGTTTAGGATTCTTAAAATAAATCCATTTTTCATCGCCAGTAACAATCCGATGCAAGACCGATTTTCTTTCGTGTCTTTGAAGCAAAATTTCACAAGTGTTTTTTCGGTTTTCCATCTGTCTTTCATTCACTTCATGCGGCACCCAGTTTCCACACTTTTGGATCCTTCCCATAGCTTTTAAACGGTCAGAAATTGTTTGTTGTGCAACAATTAACATTGCTGCCATTTGCTTTTGACTGAAAGTGTCATCTCCATCCAATATCGTTTGCGATTCGGCGTCTTCAAACTTTTTTTTGTGGTCTTCCACGTTCTTCACTTCTCACATCAAAATCATTATTTCTGAACCGTTGAAACCATCTTTTGCGTGTTGCTTCTGATAGAGCATGATCACCATATGCCTCGACAAGCATTCGATGCGACTCTGCAGCACTTTTCTTTAAATGAAAACAAAAAATTAATGTTTTCCGCAAGTCATCACTTTCTGGTACAAAATTCCACATTTTCAACACGATGAAAAAATATGATGTTGTCTTGACTTGACTGACTTGATGTATACTTAATATTTTCCACAGATGTCATAGCAAACAAACAAAAAAAATCGTTCACAACAAATGTTCCCTATTGAGACATTTGTATCTTGACGCTCACTTCATACCGGTATACCTTATATATCAGTCCCGGGACTTATTGAGTGTTAAATGAGACAACCAAAGCTGAGCAAGTCATTTGCATCGGCAGCTTTGCAACAGACACTTTCACCGACGAAAATTGGCGGGCATTTCTAGGTACTGTCCTGTCTCCTGTCGGGATCCCAGTGAATCGATGAAATTAGTCGTGGTTGCGAACCAACTGTTCGGCATGCGGCGTGGAAGTTGATGGGGCATTCATATGCCTAATTTTAATTTATATAATTTATAGAAAAAAGGAGTGGAAAGGGAAAGACTTCAGGAAGCAATTATAAATCGAGTAGGCTTCTTTATCACGACATCTCGTTAAGACGAAGTATTTTAAGTTTGGACTTGGGCATATAAGGGATAGAATTAATTTGAACGGTACTAGACAACCGTTCCGTACAATGTATGACATGGTGGACAGAGCGGAGACCACCTTCAACCTGGTGTCGACTTGGGTACATTAAACTGAAATACTTGCAAAAGGAAAGTTTTCTTGGCTTTTTTAGAGCTGCACTGACGAATAAACTAGATTGAGTGCTTTCCGGTAAGAGTGCAACCACAACGTTAGCTGTCGAGTGCAGTTGACTGGAAGAGACAAAAAATGATTACTTTTGAAAGGCCAATCTTTGAAAACCAATCGTCAGCATTAAAAATAAAATGCATCTTTCTGATAGGCTCGCCTGCTGATTAAAGAAATAAGTGAGCGAGGAGCAGTGTTATAAACAAGAAGGTTGATAGTTAATTACACTGCCCCTTGCTCACTTATTTCTTTCTCTCTGTAAAAAAAACAACAATCATTGAACTTTCAGTTGAGTGACTCAGTTCCATCTTGCGATATAGAAGTTCCGAAATGCACACCCTTCCGGCGATTTGTTTGTCGATTGCCTCATCTGAAAAGCTTCCAAGCACTTCTTTCCAAGCACAACAACCGTATCTCTTTAGATAAGGTTCCCCTAATCGGCCTGCTTACAGCGATAGCTCTTATCGGCCTTCTCCTACTCCAGCCATAACTTATCTGAGTCCGTGTGTATTGCGAACGAATTCCGCTGCGCTGGAATAACACGTAGTTTCAGTTTCGAACTTGCGACAGGTGAACAATATCACTTTGGGGAACGAAAATATTTTTTTAAGTGAATTAAGTACAAAAAAACAAAAATAACAGACGACATGAAGATCATGAAGAATAGCACATATTACCTAACAATTGCACTGAGTACGTATCCTTGGCTAAGCACTTTGTTTTGTTTTCGTAGTGTAAAGGAAAGTGTAGTGTAGTTGAAGGAAATGACGAAATAAAATTCCGTGGAATGCGAATATCAGTCAGACACCAAGAAAAGGTGTAGCAAGTGTATTCGCCTTATCTAACTGATAGGTTTGCTGTGTGGAGTTGAATGAGTCAGTGCGTGTTGGTGAAATAAGTGTACGCCCTTAAGGTGGAACCAGTGTTGGTGAGAACCACGGCAGGTTTTTTTTTTGTGACAATTTTGTGCGCCGTGTGAACAGGAGCGTTGTCATGAAGAAGCAACACACCCGCTGCGAGTCTACCCCGTCTCTTGTCTTTTTAATTTCCTCCCGCAAATTATGAAAAGTGGAAGTTTAGGATGTGGCGTTAAAGGTTTCACCTTTTTTTTGTACTTAATAAGCAAGATTCCCTTTGAGTCCCAAAAAACTGTGCCCATTAGCTTCCCGGCAGATGGAGTGACTTTGAGCTTCTTTGGGGAGCCTGTTCTTTTTTGTGCCACTGTCATAGTGATGAACCCATGCTTCGTTCCCAGTAGTTTTGAATTTTGAAATTATAATGCAGTAATTCCTTATAAAAAAAACTCGATGTTTCACGTGTTCGGGTTTTGAACTACCGGTATCCCTTTTTTGGACAAAGAAACTTGTTGAACAAAGAAAATTTGTATAACAAAGAATTTAAAGAACAACTGTAGAATTTACTGCAAAATTGAAAGAAAACCACTGCCTGTCAACGTTATAATTGCATACACACGATTTAAAAAAGAACACCACCGAATCTTTTCAAACTGAATTTTTTAAAGCTCTCCTACTTTGACAGCTCTCTTCGTTAAAAATAAAAAGGGTGAACAGGATATTTCATAATTCGTTATAAATGCGGGGTGCTAGCGAAAACTACGATGTTACAACTAATCTACTACAACTCGGCCATTATAAATGCCTTGATTGCTCTCAATCAACTCAGTGTTGCCAAAAATCAGCTCGCAACCACGACTCAACCCCTACTGCACCAGCCATTTCCGCATCCGACAAGCCTCTATCACACCGTTATATGGCAATTGAATGATCTGGCAGTCACGGATAACATATCGGTCATTGGGTAAAACCTTATGAACGACGTAGGAGCAACTGTACCTCGCGTTCAGTTTTAGTTGGGACCAATAGTTGTATCGCAATGTTGAACGACAACGTTGTCTCCTTTGCAGTATTGTCGGGCAGGCTTACTTCTCTCTAAAAAGTATCGTAAATTTGTATCCTGTGACCTCTGTATAGCAGCGACTGCCTCCGTTCGTATCCCGATCAACTTCCACAGTGTCGCGCTAGTTTCCTTCTCTTGCAAGTACTCTGTCAGCTGGTCGATGACTTCCCCTCGTTGATCAACTCCAAAGAGCAGTATACTCGGTGTTTGTTTCGTACTACAACTGGCTGTGTTATTCATACCAAACTACTACGGTCTTACAACTAATCTTCTACAAAATTTACAAGGTTTTTTTTATATAAAGGTTTGGGCCTAGGTCCAGAAGGTTGCACCCAATTTTCCCGTAGAATCTAACGATATTCAAAAAGTACAAACACACAAGGATGAAAAATTGAAGTGCTCTTAAGTAAAGCAGGGGGCAGTGTGAGTCATTGTATTTTTGTGTCAAGATAAATTGTTTATGAGAAGGGGAATGACCCATGGTTCATCTGAAGGTATTGACAGCTTGACCAAAGGCCATATTCTGGTGCCACGGGAGATCAGGGAACTTCGGTCTTAGCCTGGCTGTGCGGAAGACCTTCTTGTGACATTGACATCTTGACAGCTTGACAGTATCGTGATGGCTGTGGTTTGAAATTCAATATTGCAGTCAGAGTCGAGGTTAAAGTACTGTGCTGATCCGAGACTAGGCTAGGTCGTTGGGAGAATTTCCCGGCTCTGTGTAGAGCTGCATTCTAAAACGGGTATGGCGACCTTGAGATCGACAGAGATCTTAGAAAGGCTTCGATTGAAACCAAATTGGAGTGAGTGTCCCTTAAGTCTGATCTCTGCTTGGTATTTGGGTAACTAAGGCGTCTGGGCTTGCGACACTTGGAAAAAAGGATCCCGTGGTACAAGCCAATGAGGCAAGTGATTAGATTCTAAACAGGTCTCAAATAGACTTGTATAAACAAAACTAGCACAAGCATCGCATCATTGTCATTAATAATTGTTGCCGCTACAGTCCAAAGGGGGACCGGGGCCTAGCTTGCTCATCAACTACTCGTGTTGTGCGCCCTACTGTTCTCTCACGAGTAGAAGGGACCTACAGTTTTTTGCCGACTCCGAACGGCGAAGTTTGAGAAACTTTCTTGGACAGTTATTACCCCAGCTCGACACCAATTTTTCGAATTGTTCACGGCACCACCCAGCTCAACACTTATTTTTCGAATTTTTCACGGCACCACCACTTTCGAGCTGCTGACAACACTCAAAGATTGATAACTGTCTAAGAAAGCTTCTCAAATTTCGCTGTTCGAAGTCGGCAAAAAACTGTAGGTCCCTTCTACTCGTGAGAGAACAGCAGCGCGTACAACACGAGTAGTTGATGAGCAAGTTAGGCCCTGGTCCCCCTTTGGACTGTAGCGCCAATAATTATTATTATTCAATAGAAATCAATGAAACAATATGAAATCATTATTAATTACAGCTTACCATAAGTACTTTGTAGCAAAGCTTTTGTTTTTTTATCACTGCGCTGCATCTTCGTGGCATTGAGTCCACCAGACTCCGACATCTCTCAACTGGTATAGCTTCCCATGAGTCTCGCACTACCTCCCACAATTCCTTGGCGTTTTTTGGCTTGGCCTCACTTACAGACTTTTTAACATCGCCCCACAAGTTCTCAGGGGATTGTGCTGGCCACTTATAAATTCTTTTTTCATCAAACCAAGATTTTGCCCGTTTCGACGTATGTTTTGGATCATTATGTTGTTGATATACCCAAACTAGGGGCATTTCCTCCTCGGCATATAGCAGCATAACCTCTTCTAAAATTTTAATGTACTCAGCACCCTCCATTATACCCTTGGTAGGATATATATGCCCAACCCCATTATATGAGAAACAGGCCCAAATCATTAGTTTTGCTCCTCCGTGTTTAACAGTTTTAACTGTATAACGGGGATTATTTTCTTCATTCTTTGGTCTTCTTACATATTCCCGACTACCGAAAGTAAGCCTTTGCTTTTTATTTCTAGTATGGTATCTTAGTTACCGGAAAATACAATAAAACAGGATATACATACATTTGGAAAAAGGATCGGGTGGAGTTCCGAATTGTACTCACCCCCGATTTCCTTGTAATTTTTTTTATAGGTAGCCCTGCACATACGGAGCCCAAATCCGAATGATTTTTTTTCCCAAAAAAACGGGAAAGGACGAAAAGGACATTTTTATTTTTGGTATTCAGGACTTAATATCTTCGAAACGGTAAGTCACATGTGAAAAAAATTTCAAGTTAAAGCTAGAAAAAAGTACTTTTTTTTGTTGTATATACCGTTACAATCGACAACTTTTGAAGTTATAGCGAATTTTGTGAAAACAATTTTTTTTTCAATAATATAATTTAATTTTCCTTAAAAAACTTGTACCAAATGTGTATTGTTTTCAATGTCACATAAATGCTCACCTTTTTACCTTTTTAACGATACCAAACATAATGTACTTACTGCTATAAAAACTAAAGAACAAACCTCTTCTTTTCTTCCACATAACTCTTGCTAATACTCCAAATGGCTCTTGTATTTTTAATTTTTTAAGTGTATCATACACAAAAAGTGGAATATGTATGGGGGGCCATGCTGCCCCCCTGCAACCCCCTGCTTGGCCACAAATAGGATTTGGGGTAGGTGCAAGTTTGATTGTATTCAATGAGTACTTCTTTTAATGTTGAAAAATAAATACTTTTTTAAGGAAAATTAAATTATATTATTAAAAATTTTTTTTTTTTCACAAAATTTGCTATATATTTTCACATGCGACTTACAGTTTCGAAGATATTAAGTCCTGAATACCAAAAATAAAAATGTTCTTTTCGTCCTTTCCCGTTATTTGCGGGAAAAAAAACCATTCGGATTTGGGCTTCCTATGTGCAGGGCTACCTATAAAAAAATTTCAAGGGAATCGGTGAGTACTATTCGGAACTTTATCCAAAAGATTTTCTTAGGAATATGTTGCTAATTATCTAAGTCGTATAACTACTGCTATTTTTATGAACACAACTGTACCCGAAACGGAACACGTTTTGCAAATTTTAAACAGGTGCTAACTTTTAAAAAATCTAAAACCGATTCAACGCCCTTTGATCAGATTACATTTTTTCTCTGCCGTTGACCATGATTATAGGCCTTAAATGCAATCCTCGTTATACCCTTCTTCACAGTAAGATGCATAGCCCCACGCCATGTCCACCTTTCTTGTGCTTGCAATTAAATTTTTGCTTCTACTTCCCACAACAGAATCAGTTTCCCCATCCTTCCACGAAGGAACAATTCATTTCGTGACAGAGATTTTGGATTGAAATCAGCATTCCATGTGCGATATGTTCCTTCGACTAATTATCGGTACACCTTCAACTTCGTGAAAAAGCGCCAACATTTATTCCTCCCCTTTCTCTTAAAACAAACTTTACACCCAACAGGAAACTTTCATCCGACGGCCATTAGAGAGCCCTCCATCACATGAGATACCACGAACGGCTCCACAAACAAGATCCCCTTCACAGTTGATTCCTTAACAATTCACGACTTGCATTTTTAACGCACTTCTTGGCGCACGCTAACACTTTTTTCCTGGCTTGCCACCCCATTCCCATGTCGCTCAGCAGTTTCGAAATAATTTATTTAAATACCTCGTTGCCATCGGAAGTGCCTTGCAACAGCATCTCGTGAAAGCACATCCACTTCAATTCCAGTCAGCTTTGCCCAGCAAACATCACCCGCTTACCTGTTAGCCAGGCGCCGTCTAGTCATTTCAACACGCAGACTGTACTCAACTTTTCCGGATGGAAGTTTCTCCAACAACAGCACACTGTCATCCCCTCTTCAACAGCACGCAGCGCTCGTCACTCAGTCGACACTTTGCGCAACACATTACAAACTAATTAAGTAATACTAAATTAATGTTTCCTTTCAGTTTTGTTTGCTTGCTGCGCCCAGGAAACAGATGCAGTCCGTCGTGTGCTGCGTGGACGCAGGACCCTCACCCGTCAGTACTACAGTGAGTATGAAGTCTGCATATTTTTCGAGATTTTTTTTCATGTGAAATAACAACTTTATCATTATTTTTGCAGCTGGCCTCCCCATTCCCGGTTGGGCGTTGATTCTAATTCTCGGCATTGCTGAACTTCTGTTGGGCGCCATCCTCTACTTCGTGATGCGAAAAATGATTCTTTCCTCGTCGGTCGAACATACGAACACATACGCGCCGGCAATGACGGACGAGGCTTAAATGGAATAAGCAGACACCCCCACATCCTCATCCCATCCCCCCAACCGCTAGTACCAGACATCACTATGTTAAAGATTTTGCACACATACTCGGAAGTATATGTAGAAAATAAAAATAAATAAATTAAAACCAAATCAGTGAAAGGGAAGAAAAAGTTTCAAACAACTTTTCCAAAGCTGTTAGATTTTGGAGCAAAAAAAAAAACACACACATACCCATTTTGCTATTGTTGCTGCTATGTGGGGAGCATACATTTTTTGATTCATCCATCACCCCAGGAAATTTCATTTGGTGGACTTGTGTGTATGTGGGCAGCTGCATGCAGGCGAATGCAACTCTCTCATTTGAAGTTGGAAACAAAAGATTGGCTTTTCTGGTGCACATTCAATTTGAGAGGGACTTTGTCGTTTGTAGCTAACCCCGGTTTTTCTGTTTTTTGCCCGTTTTTAATTTTCGCTTTAATTCATTTGCTTGCTATTTAAATTCAAAACAAAATGAGGCACCCCTTTGGCGAGATCACTGTGCGTTTCCTTGCTTTCCTTTTCTCAATTTATTTTTTTAAATAGAGTATTCCTGTGTTTTTGTACGTAACGATTTGAATAAATGCAATTTTGCGAGGCCAAATGAAGTTGAATTTAATTTTTATACCAGGGTTTTTACGAGAGGGAGAGTCGACAGTTATATACAGACTCGAATCGTGAGTTTGAATATGGTTTTCTTAGCAACTAAAAGGTGGCGGAGTGTTGCTTCCAACTGCAGAAATGTGGATCGTTACAAAGGAAAGAGCAATTCAAAGCACAGTTCAAGGAGCAAACTAAGATCAATGAACTGAGTCAGTACGCAGCAACGTTGTGACTTTAGGTTCAACGTCTTCTTTTTTAATCACAATCTATCACTGAAGTCCTCTGACGCTAAATTCGTGCCACTTTGACCCTTTAGACTCCTCTTTTGAGCTCAGAATCGACAGACAGCTTAGTTAAATGTTACTCACCAGCAAGCGTGGGTTCAACGAAATTAATACCAATCACAAACAACATTTTGTTTTCCAAGGCAAAAGGCCCGCAGTTCTAGTCCCATACCAGAAATTTTCTAAAGCCCTGTGATCCAGGAGTCGAATAAATTAACCAAACAACTTTCTGTTTACTTAAATATGCATCTTTTATTTTCTGTGGGACATAACCGGAAACATTGCGAATGAAGTCGAAGCCGGGGGAATTGGGGACTTAGTGACGATGACGGTATTTCAACCGACGGATGGTCTTGTAACGGTATCCATCGGCAGAGAGAGGGGAAGCCTCTTCCAGGGTGGCTTCTTCAACTGGGGGAAGGTACTCGTTGGATGGAAGTTCGTTGACATCACGACGACGTCTGAGACGGTAACGCTTAACGGTCTTGTAACGGTATCCATCAGCGGCAAGTGGGGAGGCTTCCTCCAGTGGAGCTTCGGCGGCTTCCTCAACTGGGGGCAGGTATTCGTTGGATGGGAGTTCATCTACATCACGACGGCGGCGAAGGCGGTAACGCTTCACGGTCTTGTAACGGTATCCATCAGCGGCAAGGGGAGAGGCTTCCTCCAAAGGAGCTTCAGCGGCTTCTTCAACTGGGGGCAGGTATTCGTTGGATGGAAGTTCGTTGACATCACGACGACGTCTGAGACGGTAACGCTTAACGGTCTTGTAACGGTATCCATCAGCGGCAAGGGGGGAGGCTTCCTCCAAAGGAGCTTCAGCGGCTTCCTCAACTGGGGGCAGGTATTCGTTGGATGGGAGCTCATCCACATCACGACGGCGGCGAAGGCGGTAACGCTTAACGGTCTTGTAACGGTATCCATCAGCGGCAAGGGGGGAGGCTTCCTCCAAAGGAGCTTCGGCGGCTTCCTCAACTGGGGGCAGGTATTCGTTGGATGGAAGTTCGTTGACATCACGACGGCGCCTACGGCGCAACCTCCTCACGGTCTTGTAGCGATATCCATCATCGGCCAAGACGGTGGCGAGTTCAGGAGCAAGGGAGATGTTCAGATCCTCAATTGGTGGCAAATATTCGTTCGATGGGAGTTCGCTTACATCACGACGATGGCGCAGGCGCAACCTTCTCACGGTCTTGTACCGGTATCCATCATCGGCAAGGGGTGACGCCTCCTCGGGAACAGCTGCAACTTCTGCAGCCTCTTCTAGAGGGGGAAGGTATTCGGCTGGAAGGACAGCCGCTGCCGTCACAGCAACCACGGCAAATGCCACAACAAAGAATTTCTGTGCAAACAAAAATGTGAATTCAAAGATGTCCTGTGGGAACTGCTCCCAGTCAACTCACCATCCTTCTGTGCTTTCAGATGCTCTACTCTGGATGAGTTCAAGTGAATGATGATGAGCTTCCCCAGCGAGCACCTTTTTATATGTAGATCATCGCATCGGGAGAGCTCTGCACACCTAACCGGTTTAATTAACGCGACCGGGTAATTACAAAAAACACCACAAGAACCGAACTCGAAAGGCACTCCAAGAAAGCCCGGCTGTAATTAAATTACGGTGCCGATAGAATTGTGTGCACGTCAGTTATGTGTCTAATTAGTATGCAGATTCGCGCTGGAACAATGGCTTCGGAGGAATTATGGTCTAATGGGGGACCCATTGAGGCGAACAAGTGACGACAGATTTGGTGGATGAGAGTCTGACCCTTGAGATGGTGACTGTGGAGTGCGGAGTGTGCGTGGGAATGGATCACTGGACTTTGGCATTGACTTGATCTTGAAATGCGCGGATGGCATTCAACTGACGGCTGGTGGATGATGTTTAGAGTTTAAGTGACAGCAGAGCAATTCTCGGTGCGGTGGCGTTTGAGTGCTATCCGCGTTCAAAGTCCTTAGAAATGACAGATATGGAGGGAAATAGTTTGGTGAATGGGTTATCGTCTGACGCAATTGAGCAGAAATTATTTCCTCAGGTAAAAGTGGTCTGAAGCCGTGGGCCAGTACTCGGAAACGGTTTTTTGATCTCTTGAGAATGGAACATTTGAGGGGCAAGCATTGAACTCACGAGCGACTAGAGGAGAAAGACTTTTCGATGACTTGAGAGTGTTGTCCACTATTGGATGGCTTGGACAGGGCTTTATTCATTAACGATGCATTGATGTGCAAACTGACTGGCTTCCATAGTTCCGGTGCTGTTCTATGGGATAACGGAAAGGAGATCAGGAAGACTTCGCCACTTTCGAGAAAAACGTTTGCCTCGTGAGGTTAAGTTCTTTTGGCGGCGTTATCACAGCAGGAGAAGGCCTTTAAAGGACTGGAACGTTGTGATGCATCAATCCTCACTGCACGGATTATGTCCACACAGCACAAGAACCCTGCAATTTGAAGACAATGCAGCAGAGAACTTAAACAAATGAAATTGCAGAGATCAATCGGGTCGCCGTGGCGTAGTGTGTAGAGTGCGACGCTCACACGCCGAAGGGTCTAGGTTCGACTCCCAGCTCAACACCAATTGTTCGAATTTTTGCTGGCAACACTCAAAGAGTAATAACTGTCTAAGAAAGCTTCTCAAATCTCGCCGGTCGGAGTCGGCAAAAAACTAGGTCTGTTTTGCCCGTGAGAGAACTGCAGCGCGGACAACGCTAGTAGTTTATGAACAAGCTAGGCCCTGGTCCCTTGTGAACTGTCGTGCCATTCAATTACTATTATTATTTAAAGAAATTGGCTGCAGGGGATATTAGTTGCTGATCAACGTTGAAACGCTGAAATTGAAGGTCTTACTCAACCCTCTTCAGAATCTGCTCCTTGTCACTGCTGGATTTTTTGATGGATGCGATTTAGGGAATCACCAGTTTGAGTTTTTTTTTGGAGAAAATCGAAGAACGACTGAATGAGTAGATCGACGCCGAAGAGAACTCAGTGATGGCATTCGGGAATTACCCGAAAGACAGGAAAATGTGAGTAATGTACGAGTATATCTTTACGTTTTTTCAATGGAAAATAAAAATTGGGTAAAAAATAATGCAAGGTTCTCCAAGTAACACGCCACTATTCAAGAACTATTCGTTTCTTTGAAATTTCGGTTAGGTCGTAAACGAGCCTTATTTTTAAGAATTATGTTCATGACTTTATGTGGAGTTCATACAATTTCAACACAGCTATCTCGATGTACGTTCTCTTAAAGCCATGGTAAGAGTATTGTCCACTATTGGCTGGCTTGGACAGGGCCTTATTCATTAACGATGCATTGATGTGCAAACAGACTGGCTTCCATAGTTCCGGTGCTGTTCTATGGGACAACGGAAAGGAGATCAGGAACACTTCGCCACTTTTGAGACAAACGTTTGCTGCGTGAGGCTAAGTTCTTTTGGCGGCGTTATTACCGGAGGAGAAGGCCTTTAAATAACTGGAACGTTGTGGTGCATCAATCCTCAATGCACAAATTATGTACAGCACAAGAACCCCGCAATTTGAAGATAATGCAGCAGGGAACTTCCACAAATGAAATTGCAGAGACCAATCGGGAAGAACATCAGACAACTTGACGTGTGAGTTTGGAGGGCTTAAAAGAAGGTTGGAAAGGGTTTGATGCACGTCGCACTTATCTTCTTCTTCTTTTTCTTCTTTTTCTTCTTCTTCTTGTGGCGCTACAGTTCGGGTGGATCAAGCCCTTAACAAACATGCATCTCCAGCCGGCACGATTTTTCGCTAGCTGCCTCCAGTTCCGTAATCCAAACTGGTTGAAGTCTATTTCTACTTGTGTGCGCGACATTAGCCTAGGCCGTCTTTTGTTGCGTTGTCTCAATGGCTCAGATTCAATGACTTTTCGAGCCAAGGCATATGTTCCACATGGCCTAGCCATATTAAGAGTTTCCGAAGACGCTTGACCAGGCGCATGTCGCTGTACAGTACATAAATCTTCTCCTACAAGTTCCACCAACGCAAACAGGAGCGAAATTCGCATGCAAAACCCTCTTCTCGATAAGACTGGCTATCTCATCCATTTTTAGAGACGTACAGGTTTTCACACCGAATAGAAGGACTGGGATGATCATGCTGTAACTTAAAAGCGAGCTTAGACCTCCAAAAGAGGTCTTTGTTAATCAATTGCCTCTTGAGCCCAAAGAAACAGCGATTGGCAAGAGTGATTTTGTGTTCGATTTCGGAAGCGGTGTCGTTGTCTTTGTTTACCGCGGAGCCGAGGTAGACAAAGTCCTTGACAACCTCGAAGTTTCTGCTGCCTAGTGTGACGCTCTGTTCGAGACGTCGATGTTGTGTGTAATTTTTTTGATGACAGCATGTAATTTGCCTTTGCCCTCATTCACCGCAAGACCCATTTTAGCCGCTCATGTTTCAATGCCAGCACGAGTCTCATTGACAGGTCGCTGTATTCGTTAAATCAAGTCAATCTCATCAGCATGAACTAACAATTGAATTGAATTTTGGAAGATCGTGCCTTGGATGTTGACTTGTGAGTTACGCACGATCCTCTCTGTTGAAGAAGTCACATGACAACGTGTCGCCTTGTCCAATATCTTTTTTGACATTGAAGGTCTCGGTGAGTTCGTTACCGACCTTGACGGAGCAGCGAGAGCTGTCCATCGTCATCCTACACAATCTGACGAGTGCGGTAGGAATGCCAAAACTAGACGTGGCACTGTATAATTCGTCTCTATGCACACTGTCATGCGAGGCCTTAAAACGACACAAAGGTGGTGAGTGTAGATTTGCTCTCTTTGGGTCTTTTCCAGGATCTACCGTAAAGTGAAGATCTGGTTTATCGTGGACCTTCGTGGCCAGAAACCATATTGATAGGGACCTATCAAGTTATGGACAAACGGTTTCACACGCTCGCACAATACGGCAGAAAGGACTTTGTATGCGATGTTAAGAAGGCTGATCCCTCTATAATTAACGCAGTCAAAGGACTCCCTTCTTGTTGACCGGGCAAACGGCGCTGAGATTCCTCTCATCGGGCATGCTTTCCTCCGACCATATCTTACAGATGAGCTGGTGCATGCGCCCAACCAGAACATCTCCAGCAGCTTTAAATAGTTCTGCGGGCAGTCCGTCCGCTCCGGCAACTTTGTTCGACTTCAACTTGGATATTGCTATCTTCACCTCATCTAAGTCGGGGGGACGGAATTCTTGTCTATCATCGTTCAAATTGAGTGGAACATTCTGCCTAACAGCGGAAATGGGGCCGTCATCGCCGTTAAGAAATCTGCAAAAATTATCCTTCCTGATTCTTGCTACAGACTGCGACTCTACCACGAGTTGTCTATTTTGGTCCCGGCAGGCATCACTCCGAACCTTGTATCCTCCGAGTAGCTGTTTCACTTTTCGGTAAATCTTTCGGACTTCTTTTCTGCCATAACACCTTTCCATTTCCTCGATCGCACGCTTCTCATTCTTCCTTCTTTTTTCTTCTGCGAAGCAGGTGTTCTTTCCTTCTTCTCTGTTTGTAGAGCTCATGAACAGCCCTCGTTGTTGGATGCAGCGTCGCCTTATAGGCGTCTAGTTTGGCTGCATGCGCTTGCCTGCACTCGTCGTCAAACCATGCGTTCCTTCTGGGTGATGACATGAAACCCAGCACATCAGTGGCAGCTGCTTTGATGGCTTCTTGACATCGTTTCCAATCTTCTTCTATGGGTAGTGCAGGCAGCGTCGAACTCTGAGCAAATTTCAGAGAGACTCGGTCGACAAATTTCCCAGCAATCGGTTGCAATCTGTCGCAATCTTACAACAGAAAAAGGTGGAGCTAAAACCAATGTTTTCTGAAAAAGATTTCTGTCTCTTCTCATTTTTGGATCAGCTCAATCGTCACCACTTACTGACCCGGTTAAGCTTACAGCTGGCTCTGTCTAGGGTTTTAAAAAAATGCCACCAACTTCAGTACCCGGAGACAGAAAACAATTAAAACCACAGTCAGTGTGTGCTCAGGGACTCCAAGTTCGAAGCTTTTACCACAAGTGCTCGCAAAGTGCTTGGGGATCACCGAAGCCCAATCACAATCATTTGGAATTCATTTCCGAACACAGGAGAATCGACAACATCAACAGACGGGATGCCAACCCCCAAACCAATTAACCATCAATCCTTAACCCCGGCTCCCACCACCACCCGCTGAGGAAACAAACAGCATTCAAAAAAAAAAAAAAAATAAAATCAGTTTATTCTCAATCAGGAAATCTCTTCGAAAATATATGCAAACTTATCGTAAAACACCGCTCTCTCCGCCGTTGTCGGCAGAAGCAGCGGCACGTCCATCACGTTGCCATTTCACGCTCAATTAGTCGTCAAGTTGACAGAGGCTGGCTGTGCCTCGATTTATCCAGTGCGTGGCATCGACGCGGCTGTTCAGCTG
Source organism: Eristalinus aeneus (assembly GCA_955652365.1). Classification (NCBI taxonomy): domain Eukaryota; kingdom Metazoa; phylum Arthropoda; class Insecta; order Diptera; family Syrphidae; genus Eristalinus; species Eristalinus aeneus. Next base: position 61,827,557 of record OY019134.1, on the reverse strand, counting down.
AATGTACATCACGAAGTTCGTCGAATGTCCCGTCGTGGAGAGCGTGCCCCGACGCTCGCTTGTCTTGTAGATGGGGCAGTCGTACGTTCCCGCCGCCGTTCCTGCCTCGCTGGTGCCAGGATCGCCTTTGAGAGTCGGCATCATCAAGATAACCGGCAGTGAATCAAAGAGTATTTTCGAAAACGACTCATCCAAGCATTTCAGATTCCGATTCCAGCGGGCACCCTCCAGGAATAGGCCCTGTGAATTGGAGCGAAATAATGGAAAATAAATACTGGGGCGCGGGAGAAGTCAGTACGTCAGGCGGATAAATGTGTGGGTGGATAGGGGGATGGGTTGTTTTCGTTTCATTATGTTTGTCTTACGTCAAAGAGGACAGTGTGCTCGTTGATGGCCTTTTGTTCCTTTTGTTTGTGTGTGCGGATGCGTGCAACAAAGACAGACGAAGGATGTAAACATTAGTTCGTTTGCGAGCGGCAGCAATTTCCGATTGAGATAGCCGATTGGGGGGATGGTACTCACCTTCACGTAGGCGCCCATTTCCGCCGCCTGCTCGACATCCACCTCAAAGCTGGTTACTTCGAAGTTAAGGTCGACTAAGTCGATTTGATAGCGATGCTTCCGGGAGAAGTTCTGCAGGACTCCCGTGATGAAGGACTGCGTGAAGTAGAAGCCTGACAGCCAGTATACGTTTGGTTCGCCATTGTCAATCCATCTTTGAAAGAAATCCAATCTAGGAGAGGGAACACATGAAAATCGGTCTCCAACTTTGAGAGATGCGATCTTACCGAGCTAAGAAGTCTGTGATGTAGCTACCGAGTGGCTTAAGGGACGGATAGCTCTTTCCCAGCCACGCTGTGGGAAGCTTGCCAATCACCATCGCAGAGTGCACCCGTTCCAGCTCCGGTATCATTGCGATCTGCCCCTGCACAGCCTTCTGTATGTTGACGAGACTCTTCCTCAGATAATCCAGGAGACGATTGAATCTGACATGCCCGCGACAAGTGGAGACAAAAATAAAGAAATCAATTTTCAATTTGATAAAGCATCCTTCAGAAGAACTACTTCAAATGCATCCCCACACACTCGCTAGGTAATCTCCGACGAGCGGCGAACAAAATCGTTCCGTATCCTGGCAGCAGTTTTGTTCAATCCTCCCCTGCTGTATTAGGGGCAAAACCCCAAAAAGCCGTGGCACGGACTCAGAGGGGGCAGGAGCAAAATGAGACCAGGGAGAAAAAAAATTGTATTTACCTTATGAGCTCCTGGCGGAGCACTGTGTTCATCGAATTCGTATAAATAACAGGATACTTCTCGGAAATCTGAAGAATGTCGAAGGGCGGTGGAAGCCGCTCCAAGATCTGCTTGCATATGCCGAATGCAGGATCTTCCACCGCCGCACCGTCCGCAGCCGATGTCCTTGTCGCCGCCAGCAGTTCGGTTTGAGTCTTGAGCACACCCTGAAGAAGCTGTTGTCGGTTACACAAGTGGTGATTTTACCAGACCGCCAACGGTTCGATTGTGTCGGGAGGTTGAGATTGAAATTCCGGATACGCGTTTGTTTTGTTCGGTTTAAAGGAGGACGACAGCATGCCACAGTGCCCAGGACCGACGGAAGAGAGGAAAAGAAAACTGGAGATAAATTGAAAATTGTATTTTTCCTTATCCGTTTGACGTGGCCCAGACAACGGAGAAGGGATTTGCCCTAAAACAAGGATACAACATCGGGGATAAGTGCGAAAATTTGCTTACACTATTGGTTTCCTTGTTGTTGCGATTTATGTCAGCGTTCTCGTGCAAACCGAAAACCTCTGGATTCGGACTGAGCGGGAACGTGGAGATGTACTCGATGCTGTTGGCGCGGGTGGGCAACTCGGGAATGCAGTAGTCGCCCGACTGGGAAAGTGGGAAGCTGTCAATTTGTGAGAAAGGGGGAAACTATTAGTTGCCATTTTAAAGGGATTTTCTAGCTGTGGTCAGAAATGGGAGGATTTACTTGTCGATGTCGATGGTATCCGGATTGTAGGCATTGTTTAAGAGCGATAGGATTAGACGACGATCCTTGTCATCGGTGACACGACCGCCGTAGTTGCATTCCCCGGTTAGGTAGACGTGCCCCTGGAAGGGGATGTGGTCAGCTTGCTTGAGGAACATTTTCAGTTGCAGCAGGGATATCCTGGAGAGGAGAAGAAACAAGAAATACATTTTTTGCGTTATTCGGTCGAAGGACGGGGGCGACTTGCGATTGATTTATGTGACATCGTAAAGGGGATAATCCGTGCAGAGGAAATGACAAGGAAAATTGCTAGAGAAGCCAATAAGCCGGACAATGGTTGGTAGTGTGAGTGGAACTATAATGGAGCTGACTATGAAATGCACAGGAATCAGGCACAGAATCCTTTTCGTTGTCCTCTGCCATAAGTGTGTCGCAGCTCGTTTCCGAGGATTACGAGCAGACGGAGCTCATTTTACTGAGCTATAGTCGGATGAGAATTTATGAGACAACTTCCTGCGAGTGGAAACAATGTTCAGCTGCACAACTGACCATGGGATTGGAGGACTTAGTGGGCCATTGGCGTGCAGCTTTATTAATAGGGGTAAGTTGTAGTTAATTAAATTTAATGCGATCGGAAGCATCTGGGGCATAGATAGCGTTGACTTATGGTTACTGATAATATGGACATATATGGACTCTTTGTTTTGGAATAATTCGTAAAAACTGAAGTGCTGAAATGCTCAGTGATATATTTGATTTGAAAAGTGCAAGTAAAATGCTAAGAAACTTGAAACAAAAAAAAACATAGAATGCACTAAAGGTACTCAAAAAACTATTCAGTTGCGTATTTGATTTGAGCAAATCGTATGCGGAACTAAGGAACAAAAAATAAAACATAGAAAAAAACATAGAATGTTCTAAAGGTTACATGGTACTCAAGGAAATATTTAGTGACATATTTCCTTTGAAGAATGCAAATTCGAAACATAGAAGAAACATAGAATGTACTTAAGCTTAAGATGTACTCAAGAGATGTACTCATATTTAGTGAAGAGAGAGAGCGGGTAAGGAAGCCCTGAGTCTTTTCGAAAAAAAGTTTTGCGTGCGATTTTTGGTCCTGTTTACGTTGTTGGCATCTGGAGGAGAGGATTTAACGACAAACTGGTCAAGTGTCGACGGATAAAACGCTTAAGTTGGTTAGGGCATGTAGAGCGTTTGTACGAGTACACCAATGCTCCGGCCCGAAAAGTTACGAATGAGAGCCATTGTGACGACGCAACTGAGGACGGCCTAGGCTAAGTTGGCGCACACAAGTGGAGAAAGACAATTGAAGAGACAATTGAAGAGAGATGCACGTGTAAAGCTAAGAAATATAAAATAGGACCTAGAATAAAACGTAGGAAAAAACATAGAATAAAACATAGAAAAAACATAGAATGCATTAGAAGTTTAAGGGAATTTAAACAAATCCGTACAGTAGTCAACCTTGTTGTCAATATAACTTAATACATGTAAACACCAACAAATAAATGAGATATCAGTTACTTACTTCAAATCAGATTCGTTAAATTCATACGGAATATTCCATCCGAGTGGTCCAAATTCTCTACGCTCCTGAACGATTGCATGAAAGAACACTAAGGCAAAAACACCCCTGAGCCAACACTTCCTCGCTTGAGGTCTATTGCTGAAGGCCCTATTGAAGAACTTTTCCTGTACTAACGGATCCGAACTGAACGATCTCATCATGTTCATCTTCAATCCTTTGGGTGGTTCATTGGTCATCTTCACTGAATTCTGCAACACCGACACCGGAAACACTGCACTCGGGTATGAGGTGCACCATAAACGATAGTCTGTGTGCGACGACTCTGCCAGGGCACTGTCGTTGCATATCCTCTCCAGTTCGCTCATCCAACTGACGGCAACGTGACAATTTTGCAGCACCACCCAGTGACCGTATTTGCTGGCCTCAAGTATCATTTTCTCTGCCCTGGGTCCTTGACCTTGGCCCAGAGAGATGGTTTTCGTCCTGTGATGAATGAAATGAAAAAAGGTGGAAAGGAACTTGATGCCCCGGTGGAATTATCTTACTTGTCGTACATGTTTCGTTGCTTGGCATACATAAATAAGCTGGCCATCGGGTCCGAGCCCGGTGACAGTAGGAAAACAAGGGGCGTTGTGGGCGAACTGTCGGCGAATGATGAATCCAGGTCAAAGGCTGGTGGCTCCACAAACGATTGATCCATGTTTCGGGTGATGAATGTCTGCAATGATGTTAGTCTAGGGATTTGAAAACAATCCTGAGATGTAGTATTTACCCGAACGGCAGGAACAATTTTATCTGGACGTATGCACTTCAACAGAATCAAGGAAATTAAGTCCTCAGCATGCTCGTATGGCACTGGGAAACTGGCTAGCTCTGGTGTTGATAAATCATAGAAGTTTTTCCAATCACTAAGATTTTGCGTGAATTCTTGATGAAATTTCTCTAGCCTGTGAATGAGGGGCAATGGTTTCGAGAATTTATAAAGCTATGTGAATCAAACTGCAAACAGACTTAGAAAAATATAGAAAAAACATAGAAAAATAATAGAAAACATAGAAAAAACATAGAAACATCCGCCTGCTAAGAACTCATACAAAATTATATCCAACTACAGAAATATCACTTAGTCGTGCAGCTTATCCTCCGCTGAGTGATGAAGTGTCCAGCAGAGAGTATTTGTATTTGCCTTAGCTCAGGAGGAAACATAAGGCTGCACCTACTACCGTTAATCACTTCACTTTAATCATCAAAGAAATACCCCGCCACCCATGCACTCATAAATATACGTTGCCTCCCAGATTAAATCCATTAATAATCCTCTTTACAGGCTTCCACTCTCGCTCCAGTTATTTATGATTCACTCCAGTGAGCAGTCAACTGTCTTAGAGCACAACACAGGCGATTACACGTAATCCTTGCGTTGGGAAATAATGAAATTTCCACTTGCACTACCCCATTGAAGTGAGCAGCACTATAATGTTCGCACCTAAGGCCACCCTCGATCTTCGGAGATGAACGTCTATGGCGGCGTTGCTAAGGCAGCGATTCTTTCGATTCGTCCTTTGTTCGCTTGCACGCCTACCCCATGAATAATAAGGCGAGCCAAGCAATCGAGGCATGTCTAACGCGCTTACCCTTTCAAGTCACTGGCGCGAAAAATCTCCGTCCAAGCCTTATCGGGCAGCCATTCTGGTGCGGGATTAGGCGGCGTCTTCTTCAAGGATACGCTTCCAGCCAACAGAAACACCAAGTGTGATCTATCAATCTTGCCCTGGAAATACAAGCGGATGGCGTGGATTAAAATTTTATGATTGCAGTCCAAATAACTGCGCCGTTCGCTGAATAAATGCCAGACGTCGCGTCGCGGTCGCACAGAACACCCACCTGTGACAGAAGGATTCCGAGACACATAACCATCGAGATAACAAGTTTGTCCTTCTCGAAAAGCGACCGGCACACGTTCACATAGATAGACTTGGTGAAGTAGTTGTTCAAATTTTGCAACCGCTCCGCGAGCACATCTGACTTGGGCGCCTTAAGGATTGTATTCACAAACAGATTCAGGAACCACGCCAAGGAGTACTGGTACATGGGGTCGATGTTGGCCAGCTCGCTGATGCAGAAGAACAGAATGGCTGAGTGCTTGGCCACGGGGATGTATTGCTGGCGGGCAGCGTCGATTTCCGTTTCGGTTGCCACCGCGATAATCTGCTTTTCTTGGATTTCCTCCGAAAGGATTTTGCTGGAAGTGAGTATATTGATGGCATTCTCGTCTTCCAGTACGTTGCCTTCAGACGTTGACAGTACCTACAAAGCATAGAAACAAGAGGGGACAAAGACGAAGATATCGTTGGTTGTAGGAAAAGTTTTCGTGTATTCTTTGTGTTTTTTTTATTGTTTTGAGCTCTTGTTCACCTCGAGGATTTTAGACTCGGTGTTGTATAGAGCGTCACGATTCTTGGCTGATTCAATTATAAGTTGCTCCTTCTTCTCCTGCAAGTCGGGACGTTCGTGTGCAACGACACTGGCCAGCAGCTGTTCCCGCAGTCCCTGTTCGGTAATCATGAAGTTTAAGATGGTTACCTGGCGGGAGTTTGTTTTAATTTGTGTGAAACGAGACGAAAATCGTGGAAGAGAGAACACAGAAATGAGTGAAGTTAGTTTTGAATAAGCTGCGGATGTGCGATGATTGCTTGCAGTTACCATAACCATGATTTCGGGAGGATAGTGCGGATTCCGAAGGCAGGTGGTGATGTACAAACGGAAATTATGATTAAATTCAATCATCTGGTCGCCGCATTTGATTACATAGCCGCCCTTGTGGCGGATGACATTCTTCTCTAGGATTGGGGTGAGATTTGAGTCGAGAACTTCACCTGCAAGAGATAGTGTGGAGTAGTTTAAAGGGATTGGGAATGTACACAAGAACAATGGAGGGAAATGGGACATGGAGGGAATTGCGTTTGTGTTCTTTGAAACTGCAAATATGAGATTGAAAATAAACATGTAAATGTAAATATACTATGGAAAAATAACATAGAAAAATTAGTACACTTTTTCTAACCCTTCGAACGTGATGTTTAATAGTTCGTATGACTGCCTAACATATAGAAGTAGAAGACAAGAGCTAGAATAATTATGAATAAAAACATAGAATTTAAGTATTCGAAGAAAATACAAGAGGTATGTATAAATTAATGAACAATGACAAAGTTGATGCTTCGAACAGTCATTTCTTCAGCTAACGATATTTTGATGATCAGCTTAGGAAGATTCGATAGTCCTCAATAGTTAGACGTTGAAAAATGTAATTTTAAGAGAACTCAACAGTGAAAATTGGCAAGGGTAGGTAAAAGTGTATGGTGTGTAACCCGAAGTTGAAAAATGAGGCGCTTAAAGTGCAACTAAGTTGAAAAAAAAACATAGAAAAACATAGAAAATTTTGAATTCCTTTGAAAGCACAGCTTAAAATTTAATACGACTGCCTAACACATAGAGCTTAAATTTAAGTTTCTAGAATGTTGCATATAAAATATAGAATATAAAGTTTTAACATGAATGAAGGAAAGCATAATGCGAAAGTTGAAGCATCAATAATAAATATTTCAGCTACCGATCGATCGATTCGATATTCCTCAATAGTTAGAAGTTGGAAAGCCAGAGTTGAAAACTGAAAATTAGCAAGAGAGGAAAATTCTTATAGCGTGTAGCCCGAACTTGAAAAAAATAAGCCACTTTAAAGTGGAACAAAGTTGTAAGAAAAACAGAAAAACATAGAAAAACATAGAAAAACGTAGAACAGCATAGAAAAATTGCATAGAATGTAATTTTACAATTCTGAATGTTTCGAATAGTTTGTTTTTAATTTGATATGACTGCAAAGTGAAACAAAGTTCAAAAAAAGCATAGAAAAACAAAGACAAAAATTCATAAACTTGTAAAATTCCTTTGATAGCTTTGTTTTTAACTTTTTTCAAACTATCTTTGTTTGACGCATAGAACATAGCTTAGAACAACAAAGTGCAACAAAGTTAAAAAAAAACATAGAAAAACTTAGAAAAAATTCATTGAATTGTAATTTTTTTTAAACTTGCTTTCAATTTAATATGACTCTTTGACGCTTAACTATGGCTCTTTGACTTAACGGCAATGGCGCAGATTGTTTATAAAAACATAGAATTTATAAATTTAAAGAGGTTGCAAGCGGAATAACGAGGGGCATAATGCCGAAGTGGTTGTTTTGAAATCCGACCTTTAAAATATAAAGTGCTTCAACGTGGAATGACTTAAGCCTAAAGTCATACAGGGTGATTTTCCACAACACAACATCAAGTGAGTTGTTTAAGAAAATCGTATCGTTCTATGTATGAGTTTATATTAATTTCAAATTATATTTTCATGTTTTGTTTCGCCTCCACGCCAAGTCCAGGCCTAAAATATTCCACTATGGCGCTATCTCTTTATTCAAGCGCTCCACTAGATCGAAAGCCTCGTCTTCCGCACCCAAGCCAAAATGTCACACTCGTTTGATTTACCTCATCGATTGTCTCTTCTTATCCAAGATGCTAATGAAACTACAGCTTATGCCAAATTAAGTCAGTTTAACTGCCCCCGAAAGAGCAACCTTCAGCCGAGTCGAAGCTAACTCGCCGGCAGCTGGTGCTCAATTTTTTTATTTTCTTCCCTTCTTGTCACACCGCGCCGCATAAAAACATCACGAACCCCGTTGAATTTTCCCACGTGCCGCAACGCAGCGGATCAGAAGGATTTTTAACCTTCAGGACACACGATCTGCTGCGTGTATGTCGGCAAATGACGCGTCTCCCCACGGCCAAGCCGAATTTTTACGCGTTTTCCAAATTAGACGCACGCTTGGATTTCCTGAATAGCCCACAGACGAGCTCCCACCGCGCAGCCCCATTAAATGGATTTGAAATTATGATCATAAGCATAAATAAACATGAAAAGTGAAAGGTCCCCTTCGAATTTGCATGGCTTGCCAAATGTGTCTATGAATAGCAAATGCCCACTTTGGCCGTAAAACTCATCCAACATTCAAAACCGGACAAGTTGTCTGGTTGTCTTAGGCCCTTTTTCGCGCCCTATGTATGGGTCTGCTGGCCCAGCGCCCATCAGGCGCGCGTCTGTCGCCGCTCCACCTCAGTAGGCAATTAAATTAAATCACATTCATCCATTGACGATGATTTCCATAATTAACGTCGTCGATTAAATTTGACTCATCGCGGTGAGCTGGTTCCGCGGTGCTGCGTTGGGTTCCCTTACGCCGCAGCCAGGGACAGGCAGCGACGGCGACGGTTCTCCGCTGGCCCCAGCACCACTTGAATGGTCCAAATATTCTTTTAGCGGGCTGCTCTCGATGCCCATTGTTGTGGGCTGACTGAGGGGAGAATAATAGTGCGCGTCGGTTGGGTCGTGTAATTAATTCGATGGCTGTTGAGGTCATAGCAGTTGAATTGATGGGACGGGCGAAGACGCGAGCAGCTCTGATGCGAAATTCGGCTGACAGACGGGGTAATTGTAAGTTCTCGAGAGCAGGAACTGTTTTGTTGGGCTCGAGTTGATGTGGCTTGTTGTGTTGTTTTTCTTTAATTGAACGAGGAAGCGTTGGCGCTCTGTCATGGCGGCGTGATGTCGTACTTGACGGCCGACCTCACGAAGACGGCCGGGAAGCAAGTGTTCCATGGAAATGTGCTGCTTTACACGGAAACGTGATTACATTTGGCCAGAGTGCTGTCGCGCAGCTCGCTCCGATTATTTTGGAATAAATTAATTATATTTGTTCGATGGAATCAATCTCGGTTGTTGGTGTGGACTTCTAACTAGGCAGTCGTAGGAGTGGGTGAACGAGGTTTCGCAGGAATTCAGAGTGGCTGCCGTCTTCGAGGCACACGTGTAGAGCTGGACACTTTGAACATTTTTCCTGAGGTACTTGTGGCGGGAGTTGGCATTTAGCGTCAGCATTCTTGTGTAAAGAGGTATTCGTCTGAAATGCTTCAGTTGGCATGAGAGACTGTCAAGACTGTGAATAGATATGGGGATATGGCTGATGCCATGGGATTAGTTGGCTTACGAACGTAAGTCAAGGCTGAACATGCTGTGAATGGTAAGCAAACCCCTCTTTGTTCGTTCGGAGTGGAAGAACTGTTTTCGTGCGTCGATTTGCGTAAACTGTGGTAATAGCGAGATAACACCGTTGATTGCGTTCAACAAGGCGAGCTGCCAAAACTATCCTCGTTAGTGCAAAGGTCAAGTTGACATACAGCCTCCTCGCAGCGCTCCCTGGATAGCCATCACAGCATCCGTTGTGTGGTGAACCACTGTATGCAGCGAACCTCTCTGCAAAAGGTTTAAATAATGGACCTGGCCTACCAGTCTGTGGGTTGTGCGTGAGGTTAACTTCCTCACCACGTAAAAATAATTTAGTTCAGAAAACCCGATATGCCTTGAATAAGGACGGATTAACTGTTGACGATCCCAGCAAATGCTTTAAGTATAACGATTTTCGGTTTTGCACGTAGAATGTGAGGTCCCTTGACAGGCCACGTGTAGCCAAACAACTTGCGGAGGCCCTTGACTGCTACAAGGCAGACATTACCGCCATCCAGGAAGTGCAATGGGATGGGCCTGGCATAAAAACGATGAAGAACTGCGATATCTACTACAACAATTGCTATAGAGAGAACACAGCGCTTATTCGGATGCGGATTTGTTGTTCGAGGCAGACTTAGGCAAAAAGTCTTGAGCTACGACCCCGTCAACGAACGCCTCATGACAATCCGCATCAAGGCTAAATTCGGGAACATCAGCCTAATATGCGTTCACGCCCCGACAGAGGAGAAGGATGACAACACCAAGGATAACTTCTATGATCTTCTAGAAAGAACATACGATCGATGCCCCAGCTACGACACTAAAATCTTTCTAGGAGATTTCAACTCTCAGCTGGGAAAGGAGGACATCTTTGCTGGAGTCATCGGTAAACACAGTCTGCACGACAACACATCCGGAAACGGACTCAGGCTGTTGGACTTCGCCTCGGGGCGGAACCTCTCTGTGGCTAGAATGCGGTTCCCACACCTGGACATTCACAAAGGAGCCTGACGATCCCCTGATCAATCCACCGTCAACCAGATTGATCACGTTGCGATCGACGTCAGACACTCCTCCAGGATTCTTGATGTCCGAACCTTCCGAGGTGCAAACATCGACTCGGATCATCACATTGTGGTAGCCAAGGTAAGAACTCGGATATCGAGAGAGCAACGGTGTCGAGACAGTCCAAACGGTTTGACCTCGAAAAGCTACAATCGCAGCTGATTGCTGGGAACTTTGCCGACCGAGTCTCCCTGAAACTCGCTCAGAGTTCGACGCTGCCTCCACTAACCATAGAAAAAGACTGGAAACGTTGTCAAGAAGCCATCAAAGAAGCTGCCACTGATGTGCTGAGTTTCATGTCATCACCCAGAAGGAACCCATGGTTTGACGACGAGTGCAGGCAAGCGCATGCAGCCAAACTAAACGCCTATAAGGCGACGCTGCGTCGAACAACGAGGGCTGTTCATGAGCTCTGCAAACAGAGAAGAAGGAAAGAACACCGGCTTCTCAGAAGAAAAAAAAAGGAAGAATGAGAAACGTGCGATCGAGGAAATGGAAAGGTGTTATGGCAGAAAAGAAGTCCGAAAGTTTTACCGAAAGGCAAATCAACTATTCGGAGGATACAAAGTTCGGACCGAAGCCTGTCGGGATAAAAATGGACAACTTGTGGTAGAGTCGCAGTCTGTGCTGAGAATCTGGAAGGATTATTTCTGCAGACCCCTTAACTGCGATGACGGTCCTAATTCCCAATCAAATTTTGATAGACAAGAATTCAGTCTCCCCGACTTAGACGAGGTGAAGAAGGCAATAAAGTCGAACAAAGTTGCTGCAGCGGACGGACTCTCCGCAGAACTATTTAAAGGAGCTGGAGATTACCTGGTTGGGCGCATGCACGAGCTCATCGGTAAGATATGGTCAAAGAAAAGCATGCCCGATGAGTGGAATCTCAGCGTCGTTTGCCCGGTCCACAAGAAGGGAGACCCCTTTGACTGCGTTAATTTTCAAGGGATCAGCCTTCTTAACATCGCATACAAAATCCTCTCTGCTGTATTGTGTGAGCGTCTGAAACCATTGGTCCATAACTTGATAGGTCCCTATCAGTATAGTTTCAGGCCACGGAAATTCACGATCGACCAGATCTTCAATTTAAAGCAGATCCGAGAAGAGACCCAAGAAGTGGAAATCAACATTCATCACCTTTTTGGTCGATTTTAAGGCCGCGTATGACAATGTGCATAGAGACGAGCTATACAGTGCCACGTCTAGTTTTGGCATTCCAACCGCATTCGTCAGATTGTGTAGGATAGTGATGGAGAGCCCTCCCTGCTCCATCAAGGTCGGTAACGAATTCACCGAGACCTTCAATGTCAGAGGTTTTAGAGAAGGCCACGCATTGTCATGTGACTTCTTCAACATCAACATGTATGCGTAACTCACGCGTCAACATCCGAGGCATGATCTTCCAAAATTCAGTTCAATTGCTAGTTTACGCTGATTACATTGACGTCATTAGATAAATACAGCAACCTGGCAATGAGACGTGCGCTGGCATTGAAACGGAAGCAGCTAAAATGGGTCCGGCGGTAAATGAGGGCAAAACTAAGTACATGCTGTCCTTAAGAAAGGACATAGAACATCGACGTTTCGGACAGAGCGTCATACTAGACAGCAGAAACTTTGAGCAAGTTAAGGACTTCGTTAAAGTCAGTTCCGCGGTAAATAGGGACAACAACATCAGTACCGAAATCAAACGCAGAATCACTCTTGCAATTCGCTGTTTCTTTGGGCTCAAGAGGCAATTGAGCAATAAAGCCCTTCAAGATTCTCAGCACAGGTTGCGAGCCTACCACAAGATGTTCATTGATTTCGGCAGACTTTGATCCGAATCTTGTATCCTCCAGATAGCTGTTTTACCTTTCGGTAAAACTTTCAAACTTTATTCCTGCCATAAAACCTTTCCGTTTCCTTGACCACTCGCTTCTCATGCTCCTTTTTTTTTCCTTGTGAGAGTCTGTGCTCTTTCCTTCTTCTCTGTTCGTAGAGCTCATAAACAGCCCTCGTTGTTCGGTGCAGCGTCGCCTAATAGGCGTCTTGTTTGGCTGCATGCGCGTGCCTGCACTCGTCGTCAAACCATGAGTTCCTTCTGGGTGGTGACGTGAAACTCAGCACATCAGTGGCAGCTTCTTTGATGGCTTTGAAACTATATTACTAGCATAAAATATTTTAAAATAAAATAGAAAATGGCGTTACTGGGGTTTTTTAGGCACAGGAAAAGATCGAAAACTCGCCACGTAGCCTGTTTTTCTCCACTTTTCCAAAAACATTCTTCAGTTTGAATTTAAAATTTAAGACCCTTTGACATGAGATGCTTAGAATTCAAAATCGGCCTAAATGCCGACTTACAAGTAAAACTGCTTCTCAGATTTCTGAAAGGTTCAGTTGCGGAAACAAATACACAGTTAATGAGAGTCAGAAGCAAACACGAAAAAAAAACTTGTCCCGGAATCAATTCCGATGACAGAACGAAACCAGGCCGAATGGTGTCTGAGTTAAAACCGGATTCAAAGACCCGACAAAAGACGATGTCGAAAACGATGGCGCCGAAAACAGCTTTAATGAGCGCGAGCCCGTCCCAAATTCCAAACCATAAGGTCCAGAGCTCAGGACATATCCTAAACCAGACCACGAAGAGCAGCTTAAACTTAATGAAGCGCATGTGCTGTGAATGACATAAATCGAATTCGCAAAAAAAAAAACTCAACAAGTTTGTCAAAAGGCGTATTGATACAAATTTCTACATTTGGCTGCTGGCCAAGGCGAGGTCTATGACCCCTCGCCGTTGACCGCTGCTAGCCCAAGTTGAATGTCGACCAAGTCCATGGCTTGATGGTTGCTTATTTTTCATTGCCAATTTCAGGTTTTAATTTTCGGCTGCCATCCGAAGGCCCAACTAGATTCCACAACTCGTTATGGCGCCGGTAGCTTGGAGCACGGGTTTTATGTGAAGTGTTCATTCTTTCGCGGCACCGGATCAATCTAATGGAGTTTTTATTGAGAATAAATGTGTAATGAACGCAAGTGTATCTAATTTCGTCGTCTTTTCCACGCGTCTACTTTTGGAATTGTTTAGCATTTAATGTCATTTGTGTGTTTTATTGGGGAGCCTCTACCTTGAATGATTGCCTTGGGGTATTACGGAACAAATTACCCGAAGCTTCATTTGAGATTGACTTTCGTTAGATGCTCAGGCGGAAATGAGATATGAACATGAGTTCAAGTTCATGTAGGTGTCGGTGTATGAACTGATGATATTTCTGACTAAGAAGTAAGTGAAAAGCTGAAAGTTAAGCGCCAGGCTTTGATTTCTTTTAATTGCCGCGCTAGAGGGATCCTTTTATTTGCCCCTTGCTGACCGGGATCGAATCATAGCACAGGCAAAAGGAATAGGGAAAGGAAGGAAGAGGGGGTACAGTTGAACACTGATTTTAAATGCATGTGTATTGTTATGAGGGGCAAAATTTTGACTGGGAAAAAGTAGCCTCCAAGGGAGGGCTTAATGGTCAACAGATGGGTAATCCTTGCGAGGCGGCGTGTATTGCAGGGAAATTCTTGAAGGGTGAGTATCATTTGAGCATTCCCTTAAAATACCAATAAAGCAATGACACAACGACGAAGACTCGATTGACTTTGTGGCGTTTATATTGCCTTTAATTCTTATCGTTCGCTGTTAAATTCTTTCCTGTAGATCTAGGGACGACTTGCTATCCAATCAGGTGGGAAAGTTGTTGTCAAGCCTTGGGCGAATTAGCGCCTTGTATGTATTTTGTGGTCAGAAGAAAAGGAGTGGAAGAAATGTTTAAATCATAAGAAACCTAGACAATTATTGACATGTGTGGATAGATAAAATATGTGATCGTTCCGAAAACGGCAAGTCGCCCAGTCAACAATGCATGAGCCATTCACGCATAATGGCTGACGCTTAAGTATGAATAGACAGCAATGGGTGTAGGAAATATTTAATTCCATTCTATGCTCTCTGTCTCGATCGATTATACTGTCAAGATCGAAGTTTTCAATATAGCAGCCTTTACAAGACAACGCCCGAATGAGAGAGACGTGCTCCAAGAAGTTGAAAAGCTAGGTGCACCTTCAAAAGCGAAGAGTTTGTTTGGATTTGGGGCGATTAGGTGAACGAAGCATGTAGGAGGACTGGGGAACTTTTGCATTAGTCTGAGTATCAAGCTTGAGCCCTTTTAACACGTAACATGTTTTAAACGTTTCGAAAGGAATTTTCTAATTCATTGAAGAAGGGAACCATCGATGCAATAGGCAGGCATATTCGACAAATAGCCTGACGCTGAGCGATGTCAAATGTACAATTGAAAGAACAACTCCATTTTTTCTACGTGCTTTGCTTAAAAGGACTGGACTAGGTCTGAAGGAGGAAAGTAAATACATTTATTCCTACGCCATTAAGGTTAACATCTGATAACAATAATAATAATTGTCCACAGGGGGACCAGGGCCTAACTTGCTCATCAACTGCTCGTGCTATGCACGCTACTGTTCTCTCACGAGTAGAAGGGACCTACAGTTTTTTGCCGACTCCGAACGGCGAAATTTGAGAAGCTTTCGTAGACAGTTATTTTTCCTTGAATGTTGTCAGTAGTAGCTCGAAAGAGGTGGTGTCGTGACAAATTCGAGGTGTTTAGCCGGGAATCGAACCAAGACCCTTCGGCGTGTGAGCATCGCACTCTACCCAGTACACCACGGCGGCCACACTAAAGGGTTTGTTTATACAATTAAGTGACCAAAATTGAGTCACAGCACGGGCCGGAGGTATAGAGGAATGGAGAGAACTAGAGGTACCGATGCACATTGGTTTTAAATGCCTGTGGATTGTAATGGAGGAAAAGTTGGGCTGGAAAGAGCATTCTATATTCGCCTAAATTTAACTACATGTCTGAAGGTGGGCTTAAGTGTCATCAGGTGAGTATTCCTAGCGAGGCGGGTATTGCGGGTGAATTCTTGAAGGAGAGAAACGCAGCTGGCTAACTCAATGGAACACTTTTTGTTGAAATAACGAAAAATAGTGATAGAGACGCTTCGTCGATGTCACTGTTATTACCAAAAAGTTTTATCGTTAGCTATTTAATCCTATCTAGTGGTGGCCGTGGCGTAGAGTGCGACGCTCACACGCCGAAGGGTCTAGGTTCGACTCCCAGCTCAACACAAATTTTTCGAATTTTTCACGGCACCACCTCTTTCGAGCTGCTGACAACACTCAAAGAGTACTAACTGTCTAAGAAAGCTTCTCAAATCTCGCCGTTTGAAGTCGGCAAAAAACTGTAGGTCCCTTCTACTCGTGAGAGAAAAGTAGCGCGCAGAACACGAGTAGTTGATGAGCAGGCTAGGCCCTGGTCCCCCTTTGGACTGTAGCGCCAACAATTATTATTATGCCATCAAATCAACAGTGGACCCGTTTCTGCGAAAGCCGTATTGCAGGTCATTGAGAAGCTTCCGTGTTACAATATATTTCATAAGCTAAAGATTTACTTGCGTTTCCATGACCTTGCGAGTAGTGACGTAAGTGCTGTGGGTCGGTAGGAGGTGACGGTTCCCTCTTTTTAGGGACAGGCTGGACAAATGCTGTTTTCCATTTACTCGGAAAGAGTTCTAAAAAGTAAGTCAAATGAAAAAGCTTACGCAGTGGTTTTGCCAGCGTGGAAGGTCACCTCCTTAGAAGAATGGGGGATACCATTTGGAACATGTACTGACTTTCAAATGGCTGAGGGTTGCAGAAAGTAGCAGAAAACGTACAGACACCGAATTTGGCAGTCTAAGATGAGAGTGGATAGTGTGACACAATACGATGTCTGTCCAAGAAAAAAAGGTGAATTTTAATTTTTTTTCAAAAGGTATTTATTTCTTCATCAATTTCTATTTTGTCCCTCTCAAAGTAGTCTCCCTCTGATATCCAATCCCCCAAGCAGTTCTGATATGTACATTTGTTATGCCCTCTAAGGGATTTCGTTTCTTTTTCCTTAAGCGCCACGAAACGTATTGTTTTGGGACGATTGGAATTTGGTTTCGATGTTATACCCATATACCCATGATCCATCTCCACTTATGCCACTTTAAAGCAAATCTCGATCACCATTGACGTCATTCAACAATTCCAGAGTGACATTTTTTTGGTTCAAATTTATCAATTTTGGATCGAACTTCGCTGCCACTTCATTACACATTTTCGAAAAAAAAAAATACATGACGTGACTTAACCGATATGCTGATATCTTGTATAATTGGGAGTTGACGGTTCTCCGTATCATTTTTTTTACTTTCTTAACATTTTCTTCGGTTTTCTTCGGTGTGCTGCGACGTCCAGTGCGAGAGTCGTAATTCACGTCATCCTGACCTTCTTTGAAAAGCTTGTACAACTTGCAAACATTTCTTTTAACACAGAGTACACTCACCATATGCAACTGTCAACATAATAATAATAAATAACTGTTTGGCCCGATAGTCCACACGGGGACCAGGGCCTAGCTTGCACATCAACTACTCGTGTTGTGCGCGCTACTGTTTTCGTAGGAGTGGAAGGGGCCTACAGTTTATTGCTGACTCCGAACGGCGAAGTTTGAGAAGTTCTTCTTTCTTTTTAGACAGTTAATATTCATTGAGTGTTGTAAACAGCTCGAAAGGGGTGGTGTCGTTAAAAATCCGAGGTGTTCAGCCGGGAATCGAACCTAGATGTGAGAGTCGCACTCTACCCACTACGCCACGGCGGCCACCAACTGTCAACATATCAAGTATTCTTGAGCACTTGATTCCATTTCTAACACAACTTTGAATGCAAACTCTTTGATCCAAATTTGTCGACAGCAGGAACTCGAGCACACAAATCCGTCTATTTTTTAAGGCCCAAATATGCTTTATAGCTAAAACTGTAAACATGTCTTCGAGACAAGTGCACCAACATAACAAAACAAAAAAATCGCCCGCGAAGAGAACCTTCTTTTTTTAAAGATCTACTTCCTTAATTGAATCACAGCTGCTCTGACCTTATGTTGACATTACTCAAAGTGGTAAGCTGCCTTGGAATATACTACTTCTTCGAAACAGCTACTTCTAAGTTGCATGCTATTGTCTTATCACAATTGGAGCTGCTCTATGGTTGAATGCTGATTCAAAGCGACGCTTTGAATTACTGACGTCAGTTAAAAAAGCACCAATTAATGAAAAGCATTTCAAATGTTGCCATTCGGAATCGGTAATAAACTGTGGACCGTGTCCATTGACAAATACGAGTGATATCTTGAGAAGAAAAATGTCCTGTACAACATGATGCTCACCATCGGTTGGTGCTGGGAAAGGTGGAATCAATTCATTTCTAAAACTGGAGACTGTTCGTAGATTTCATCGTGTGTGAAAAGTCGATCATAGAAAAGAATTGAGTCGTAGACAGAACACATTGGCAGACCTACGCATAAAATGATTTCCAAACACGTTCCGACAGCCTCTCAAGAACAGGCTTAAACAATTTTGAAAGATTACCCCAAATCCGCATTTCTTCGCGATCACAAAGTCACAAACAACAGCCAGAACAAAACAAACAAAACCACCTTTCAACAGTCGCTCGCCGGCCGACAGGTGTCGTCCAGTCGACAACGATTACCATGGAAACCTATTCCCGGCCGATTTGCATATTTATTTTCAGCCCTCCCCATGTGCGTCCGCGTGCAAACATAAATATGTATACGATTCGTTGATTTGCGTTATTTTTTGCCGCTCAACGGCAATCTTCCCCAATTCAATATCAGCATTAATTGCAAATGACAACACTCGCTTGAATAAATTTCCACTCTCGCGGCCATTCATCACGACACCGCTTCATTGTAGCGAAATAATTATTAATCAGCAAATGCTAATTGTAAACGATAAATCCGTGTGAGTGAATATCGAAACAGGAGACGCTCATAAATATTCGACAGCGACAACGATGACGACGACTACGAGACCTGGCCATCAACACACGTCCTAGTGAAGAGTTTGGGGCGTGAAGTGGGTTCTATGTGTGAAAGTATCTCTTACCGACATTCTCCAGCAGCACGGGATTACCATAATTGATGGCCAACTCAAGGACGCGCATGTAATTGTCATCGCTCTGCTTAATCACTTTTAGATCGTTATCCTTTTCCATATTTTTTATCCACTTGTTGGCTTGAGCTGTTGGGATGAGAAAGAGGGAGAGAACGAAGTGATAAATACGACAAACACTCTAAAAGGACACGTGGCTGACGGGTAAATTAAGCCGTCGTTAAGTGATAAATAAATTAAAATTGAAAAGAGGGCGGAGGTGTGGCAAGGCAACAATCGAGGGTTCAATTGCTGCCCCCGTCTGCGGCCGGAATCGATGGCAACGGAGGGTGGCTGCATATCGGTGGCACCGTGACAGATAAATATTGATTCAATGGGGAATCCGCGCACATTGGCCGCTGCCGAGCAAAGGGTATTGCCTGGCGGCGTGTGCTCGGACATGATTTGAGTAGCTGGCGATGGGTTTTAATTCGACTGCTGAAAGGGTCAATTATGATTGGTTTTTATGATATTGACAGAGATTACTGTAAGCACTTGGCAATTGGAATAATGGCTTTGGGATGTGTGGGCACATGATGACGTGCTGGGCTGGAGGAAGATTTAAGGCTGATCGGTATTTATGCATCGATTTTTTGTAGTTGTTTCGTCAGCTTCAGTTACGGACCCGCCGCTTCCGATGGCGGCCAGCACGCGCGGCTAGCGCGACGCAAATAGAAGAACTAGTTTCGAGTCAACCATGAATGGCGTGGATCACAATTGCGGGTTGTTGTGACGGAAGAATTTCCATTGGCAACAGAACATCCGCAATTAAGCGAGCGCTAGACGACATCATTAAATCTGAATCGACCACAGCCGGATTGGAATTCTAGAGCTCAATGGATTTCGCAGAAAGAACAAACTCAATGGAAAACTGGTATTTGATTGTCACACAATAGCATTCGTCGAACAAGCCAAATTCATGGCTTGGAGACCATTCAAGCCGAACTACCTCCGATCTGAAACGGCCATGCACCCACCATCTCCATGCAATTCCAGACTCACCTTGCGGATCAATCATCAGCGCATATCGATTCGAGTTGGCCACGATGATTCCATTCTCCACCGAGAAGTTGTCCGAGGGAAGGCCAGCCAGCGACCAGGCGCGTATCTGCATCGGATTCCCTAAAGTGGTGGCCAGGGAGAATTTCTCCGTGCACGGGACGTTCTTGCTGACGCACAGAGCATTCCAGTCGCTTATGATGTGCGCGCGATACTGTGGACGAATGAAGAAGAAATGATTGCGTAACGTTAGGTACAAATATAATTTGCGGCTCCATTATTCCTCGCGTTTCCTTTCTGCACTCATCTAATTACCCCCGCAAAAGCAAACGCAAATGAGGCTGGAGACCAGGCTCCGTTGTGGTCTTTCGCGCGTGAGAATGTCGGTCGTCGGTTAGCTGCTGACGCCGGTGATGATGATGAATGATACCGGCCGTGTGGGCGGGGGTGGTACGTGTGGAGGGAGGGCCCAACAAACTAATTATATCATTTGCGGCACGTTTGCTTTTCCTCGGTAAATGTTTGCATTTACCCGAACAGGACTCACTTACCGACGCAGACGAGCACGAGGCCTATGGATTCTAATTTACTCACCAGAAGCCGAACGAACGGGTGTGCCCAGCCGGCCAGAATATTCTTCAGTTGAGTTATTGGCCATGGACAACCGGATTTATTGCATAATTAGTCCGGGGATTTGTCGGAGTTTGGTATTTTCTTCTGCCGTTGCTTTGTTCTCTTTTCATTTGTTCTCCGTGCAGTGGTGAGCGTTAATATTTGAATAGAGAAGTCCTTGGGGTTTCTATTTCGCTTCTCTGCTACCCGTGTGCCCAGCCCCCTTTGCATCTGCAATTGAACTCGTGTGTAGGGGCTAATTGCAAAGGCTGCTTGCAGGTAGGGTGGATGTACGGCATTCATGCATTATGTAAAATCCATCGAATGGAAGAAGAATGGGCCGCTGAATGCATGCTTTGAAAAGTTGTTGGGCAGCGCTGGCCTAACAGCCATCGCATTTTTCACAGAATCAATTAATTGCTCAGGGCGCACGTGAAGGAGCTCCGATCTGTCAGTGGGCGCCGGACTGGATTTTCCTGGAAACCCTTAAGCGCTTAATTGCAACTGAAAGTGCAGGCAATTTATAGTGTCATAACTTGCAGGTCAACAGCGTGCTCCCGCTATCAAGAAATCAGAATCCTTGTAATTAGCGGCCGATGCCTGTGACGCCTGCAGCCCATAAGAAGCGAAGGCAATTTCGGTAATTAGGGATGGACATATAAAAACACCTACGCCGAAGGGTCGAACATCAGTCACTCACCATCAGTCAGACATCCTCAGTTAAACCCAATCGAAATGTCAAGCTGGAAAACGCATCGTTTACGGAGCCAGAAACGCTCCGTCATCATGTCGACAGTCAAGGGCTCCTCTAAGGTGCGAATCGACAATCACCGGAGTGCGGTGCTGTCTTGTGAATTCCACAAGAGCGGACAAGTCTTCATCTCGTCCAACAGTCAGGGACAAATTCACATCTGCGCCACCAACAGCGGGACAGAGAAGCTGGCGTTCCTCAAAGGTCACAAGGAAGAGGTGACAGAAGTGCATTACTCCAACGACGGGCTTGACGTGTACTCGGGCTCCATGGACCGGACAGTGAGCATCTGGGACGCCTTCAGAGGCATAAGAAAGAGTGTCATCTTCGGTCACAACAACAGCGTCACCACAGTCCAGTGCCTTCAAGCGGAGTGGCCCGTAATCTGCTCAGGGTCTATGGACAAGACCATTCGAGTCTGGGACGTCCGGCAGAGAGCGTGCGGTGCAATGTTTAGGGGCGAACAGGAAATAACAGCGACCTGCTTCAGCGGCTGCGGCAGGTACGTCTTTTCCGGAGGGTTCACCAGCGGAGACATCATAGCCTGGGATACTCGTCGGAACGACGAGGTCGTGCAAGTCCTGACAGGTCATGCCGATGCTGTGACCGGATTATCCCTTTCGCCGAGTGGAAGATATTTGGCTTCTTGTTCAATGGATGGAACCCTTCGGACGTGGGACGTCAGTTGGCTGACCGAGGTGAAGGCAGTGCACAGCTTCCCCCTGGAACAACAAAATCTCAGTCATTTGCGACGCTGCGCTTGGTCTCCTGACGGAAGACTCTTGACAGCTGGCACAACCGGTACCAATGTGAGCGTCTTCAACGTAAACAGCGGCGAGAAGGTGTACGAGCTGGATGGGCATAGCGATGCCGTCATTGATGTTGCCTTCCATCCCAGGAAGAAAGTTCTGCTGTCAGCGGGAGCTGATAAAAAGATGTTCATGCACTACATGTAAATAATTAAGTTTGAGTAAATAAATTTAAGATTAGATCTAAAAAAACTGTGTGTTCGATGAAGCATGTCCTTGGGTCTCCTCACGGCTCTCAGCTATTAAAGGTGGCTGGTAGATGTGCTTTTTAAGATTGAGTATGGCTTCAGTAAGTGAAACTGTTGCCTTGCAGTGATGTTTGAACCCTGCTTAAGAAATGGTGGTTTAATTTTCGATAATTCAACTCGCGTTAGGCTTTAAGGCCGCATATGCCAATCGTCCCTTATCCCATACACTGGCGTGCGCTTGAATTCTGAACTCATCTTGAATCCACGTGAGGAAAGTCTAGGAAGCGCAACTTCAACTCGGGACGGGGTAGGCCGTCGCTTTTAAAAAGAGATCTTACAAAAAGCATGAAGCTGTATATTCGCTCTGTCTGAAGCCTGGAATGAAACCTTTTCTGCAGCGGTGTTGGACTCTCTCCATTCAGATTGTGCTTCTTATGATTCAAAATCAGCAACTCTATAATTAGAGGGAAATCGCGAACGGAATTAAAGATGATTGCGACAACGGCGTCCAGGTTAACGTTCTAAAGAACCTGAGAGTTTGATTAGGGACCTTATATGGTGCCAAGGGAAGTCTTGACCTCCTGAACATTTTTGGTGAAAATGCGAAAGCGGATAGAACTTAAGCCCAAAAGCCGTGAAAAATTTTAAAATATTGTTGCGAGCCGACTGATAGATGTTTTCCTTCAACCGACTGTCGGTTTTGTTAACTACCCTGGGCTCGGTTAGGAACTGCTTTCCAGCGGGTTGTGCTGATTCAAAAAACTGAAAAAGTTTCCAAAGAAGGGTTGTGAAATAGCAATTCCCCGGATCTCATTTGGTTCTGTGAAACAAAGGCGTCTAGTTCATATTTTCCACTTTTGAAATAAATGGATCCTGATCATGCAGGTGGTGATGGCATCAGCTCAGGTCCAAGTCAGCTGTTCTCGATATTAACAAATCGAAACCGCCCACCCGCAACCCGACCAAAGATCTGATACCACGAAATAAGCAACATAAAGGTTTTTTGAGTTTCATCTTGCGATTATCCCTCTTTCAGGAGTTATACGAGGGAAATCCAATTGCACTCATTGATCCGCCTCACTGTTATTCGAGTTATCTATGTCGACATAGAGTGTAGAAAACAAAATTCCATTTCGGTGATATTTACATTTATCGGGGAATTACGGGCCATTGGACAAGTTCTCAGTTCTTGCCAATCAGAAGTGACTGGCATTTACCAGGTACACCGGTATGAAGTGAGCGTCAAGAACATTTGTTGTTTCGATAAAGAACATTTGTTGTGAACGTGCCCTTATTTTGTTTGTTTGTTTGCTATGACATCTGTGACAAAAAAAAACATCAAGGTATTAAACAGACAACATCATATTTTTTCATCGTGTTAAAAATGTCGAATTTTGTACCAGAAAGTGATGATTTGCAGAAAGCATTAACTTTTTGCTTTCATTTGAAGAAAAAGTGCTGCAGATCGCATCGAATGCTTGTCGAGGCATATGGTGATCATGCTCTATCAGAAGCAACACGCAAAAGATGGTTTCAACGGTTCAGAAATAATGATTTTGATGTGAGAAATGAAGAACGTGGAAGACCACCAAAAAAGTTTAAAGACGCCGAATTGCAAACGGTATTGGATGGAGATGACACTTTGAGTCAAAAGAAAATGGCAGCAATGTTAAACGTTGCACAACAAACAATTTCTGACCGTTTAAAAGCTATGGGAAAGATCAAAAAGTGTGAAAACTAGCTGCCACATGAATTGAATGAAAGACAGATGGAAAACCGAAAAAACACTTGTGAAATTTTGCTTCAAAGACACGAAAGAAAATCGGTTTTGCATCGGATTGTTAATAATAATAATAATTGTTGGCGCTACAGTCCAAAGGGGTACCAGGGCCTAGCTTGCTCATCAACTGCTCGTGCTGTGCTTTCACGAGTAGAAGGGACCTACAGTTTTTTTTCCGACTCCGAATGGCGAAATTTGAGAAGCTTTCTTAGACAGTTATTACTCTTTGAATGTTGTTAGCAGATCGAAAGAGGTGGTGCCGTGAAAAATTCGAAAAATTGGTGTTGAGCTGGGAATTGAACCGACACCCTTCGGCGTGTGAGCGTCGTACTATACCCACTACGCCACGGCGGCCACTGATCGGATTGTTACTGGCGATAAAAAATGGATTTTTGGATTTCTAATCGGTAAAAATATTGGGTTAATCTGGAGCAACCATCAACATCGACTGCAAAACCAGATCGATTCGGCAAGAAGACAATGATGTGTGTTTGGTGGGACCAGATAGGTGTGCTGCATCACGATCCTTAAAATTTGGGGAAACCGTTAATACTGATCGCTACCGACAACAAATTATCAATTTGAAACATGCATTGATCGAGAAACGACCAGAATGGGACAGAAGACACGGCAAGGTAATTTTGCACCATGACAATGCACCTGCACACAAAGCAAAACCGGTTCAGGATACAATCAAAACACTTCGATGGGAGCAGCTACCCCACCCGCCATATTCACCAGACTTGGCTCCTTCCATGGCTACCATTTGTTTTCATCGATGGGACACGCATTGGCTGAGCAGTACTTTGATTCTTACGAGGAGGTGGAAAATTGGGTGACTGATTGGTTTGTTTTAAAAGATAAACAATTTTATTGGCGTGGTATTCACAAATTACCAGAAGGGTGGTCAAAATGTGTAGAAAACAATGGCCAATACTTTGAGTAGACTGTTTTTTACTTTCCCATTAATAATTAATGTTTTATTTTCAAAAAAATAATACACATAAAATATATACCTGGTAAGTGCTAATGGGTCGGTAGGAGGTCGGTGATGATGGTACGCTCTTTTTAGGGACGGGCTGAATAAATGCTGTTTTCTATTTACTCGGAAAGAGTAGGACAAATGGAAAAGCGTACGCAGTGGTTTTGATACCGTAGAAGAACACCACTTTAGTTGAACAGGAGGGAATTCCATCTGGGCGAGCGGTTAATTTTTTTTGTTTAAATCTTGTTCAAATAGCGCTTAAGTGTTCCCCAT
Organism: Eristalinus aeneus; assembly: GCA_955652365.1. NCBI lineage: Eukaryota > Metazoa > Arthropoda > Insecta > Diptera > Syrphidae > Eristalinus > Eristalinus aeneus. The sequence goes on along the minus strand of OY019134.1, from coordinate 61,802,360 downwards.
TCAGATTTTCACAAAAGCTGTAAGGACCATGAGGAGTCAGAAACCGTCCTTCATTTACTCAGTACAAACTTGGATAGCTATTCCTTATAAATGGGCCACAACAACCCTCTCATTCAATTGCTGGTCTTCCATATCGGCAACAGGTAGGGCAGCACTGTAGAGCAGCATAGGAGTCTACAAAAAACTTAAATGCTCCTGTCTGCTCTTAACTTCAAGTGGTCCCAAATCTTTTCTGATAATTGAGTGGAATAAAGCAGAAGAGCGTTGGTTGAGCAGATGAAGAGAAAGGGAATGGATTTAAGTAGACGAAGCTCCAAACCAAGCGTTTTTTTTGGATAAGTCTAATGTTGGTCCTGTGGCTGCCAGGCGTAGTGGGTAGAGTGCGACGCTCACACGCCGAAGGGTCTAGGTTCGATTCCCGGCTGAACACCTCGAATCTTTCACGGCACCACCTCTTTCGAGTTGCTGACAACACTCAAAGAGTAATAACTGCCTAAGAAAACTTCTCAAATTTCGCCGTTCGGAGTCGGCAAAAACTGTAGGTCCCTTTTCCTCGTCAAAGAACAGTAGCGCGCACAACACGAGTAGTTGATGTGCAAGCTAGGCCCTGGTCCCCTTGTGGACAGTCGCGCCAAAAATTATTATTTATTAATGGTGGTCCTCCATTTATGTCCTGTCTCAGTTTTTTTAGGGAAAAATATAAAATGCTTCAACTTTCCGAAGCACACACAAAGAGTCGGAAGACTATAGAAGGACTCCAACCATCTGTTGTTTCAGATGTACCCTTCTACGTACTGCTTGTTACATTTTTTTGTTGGAGGTTGGGAAACACGAAAGTAAGGCGCCCAGACTCGAAAAATGGTTCATCGCACTATCAGGCGGTAAAGTAAATTATATGTAATATCTAGGTCTTCCGGAGGCATTCCAACAAGCTTTTCTTTGGAAAAAAACCTCAGTATTAAGCCCCAATCACATAAGCACGAGACTGGTGCCACCTGGTACAGACAAAGGGACATTGAAAGAGAAAGTGCACTGCTGCGTCTTGGTTGTCTCTATAGAGTCGCAATGAGTATCAACACTATGCCCTGTCGCACTCAATTGCTAAGCGAATGTGGAATGTTCTGTTAATACGCCAACAAGCTGCAGTCAGCTTTCTTTCCTGTTTGGAGATAGCAGAAATGGGGCGAATTGCTTGCCGATATTTGGGAGCATGTGCTTGATGAGAACACAGGCTTCTCGAAAGAAATGCCATCTCTGGTTGTGCAGTCGAGAGACCCACCCAATCCCAATGTGGATTCGAGCTCTATGAATTCATCTGTCGATTCTGGCCTAGCAAATTTATCAATCTCGTTTTCCATGGTCCCACGATGTCCCACGAAAGACCATCATTCAAGCAACACCTTCGACGTGGTTAGATGGCTGAAATTTATGATTAATCAGAAATGTTTAATCTGTGCAGAGAGTTGAAGTAACTTTTCCTAAACTCGCACAGTCTCAAGCAAAGAGATATGCATGCAATTAATTAAAGTGTGCTTCGCACATATCGGAAACCCCCTATAAAGTACGTTAACGGCGCAGAATTCTGTGCAGCCTCCTGTGTGTAGCCACAAAAATTTACAAAGCACTCTAAAACCTTACAAATATTAATTCAATTTCAACTCTGAGGTAATTACATGGTTAAACAGAAAAACAACTCCTGGGCCAAGCGGGAAGCGAGAAGCTCACAGTTCAGGTTCAATTATATCCTGTTTTGTTGGCCGACCTCAAACTGATCACAAAGGAGTGGCGGAAAAAAACTGAAAAACGCATAAAATTACCGTCACATGTGCTATTACGGGCGTGTTGCGATGTAATTTCAGCATCGGTCGAGACTGTCACATTTTTTGCAAATGCGATTCATTGGCAAACACAGTGCCCGTTGTGCGGTTCAATATTTGAGTTATTGTATGTTTTATTAATTTTATTTTCTGCCTTTGACGCGGAGCCACGCGGGAGAGTGCAGACCACGAGGGCAGGGTAAATATGACCACAATCGATTGAGCAATTGAATAACAGCTACTAGGCGGATAATAAGAGGGATGTGGGTGATGCTGGGACAGTTTACTGGAGAGACACGGTCTGAAAGGTAAATGAGTGGATGGATGAGTCAAGAATTGGGTTTGAGGTCAATTGAAATGCTTTGGGGAGCTATTTTGATTTACTTCGTTGATGTGCTATTCTTCTTGCTTGCTTCGTTCTATAGCTATCCAGATGCTATCGGCTCTCACGATTGGAAGGGCTTTTTTTCTGAATAGACACACTGAACAGTGAAAACAGACAGAACAGTAAAAAACTCCTGAAAGCAGACAAAAGTTTGAACTTCAAACGCAAAATGTGCTTGTTCAATGTTTAGTTTGAACTGTGAACTTTCTGCCTTGGGCGGCGTCAATATTTCACAATTATAGAAGGTTTACGGTTGTGGTCGCCGTGGCGTAGTGGGTAGAGTGCGACGCTCACACGTCGAAGGTTGTAGGTTCGACTCCCAGCTCAACACCAATTTTTCGAATTTTTCACGGCACCACCTCTTTCGAGCTGTTGACAACACTCAAAGAGTAATAATTGTCTAAGAAAGCTTCTCAAATTTCACCGTTCGGAGTCGGCAAAAACTGTAGGTCCCTTTTCCTCGTCAAAGAACAGTAGCACGCTCAACACGAGTAGTTAATGAGCAAGCTAGGCACTGATCCCCCTTTGGACTGTAGCGCCAACATTTATTTTTATGATAGAAAGTTTAAGCTCCTACAATAATACCTAAAAAAAGAAAAATCCGTCTGCCATCCACTCAGTAGAGACGAACAAAGGCGGAGGCGCATAAGGCAATTCATCGCAGATCCAAACAAAAAGAACCAGGGCCCAGCAACTTCTAGTGCCGTTGCATGTTGTCGCACTAGACCTTCAGATTTTCGCCGATTACGAATGACGTACTACGAGAAGTATTTGCTAACAAACTGTAACCTTTGAGTGTCGCCAGCAAGTTCTTCTTCTTCTTATGGCGCTACAGTCAGGGGTGGACCTGGGTCTCAAACAACATGCCTCTCAAACCAGAACGATCTTTCGCCAGCTGTCTCCAGTTGCGCATTCCAAGTAAGTTGAGGTCCTTCTCCACTTGTGTGCGCCACCTTAGTCTATGCCATCCTCTGTTGCGTTGTCCCAATGGATCTAACCCGAAGACTCTTCGGGCCGAAGCAGTGGTGTCCATACGCTCTACATGGCCTAGCCACCTTAAGCGTTGTATCCATAGACGCTTAACCAGTCGCATGTCGCTGTGCAGCTGATAGAGTTCGTTGTTAAATCTTCTGTTCCAGACGCCATCAACACAAACAGGACCACAAATTCTACGCAAAACTTTTCTCTCGAAAAGACTAAGGGCTTCTTCATCAGCTATTGGTTACATCCATTTCGCACCATAAATTAGGACTGGGATGATCAGGCTGTTAAATAAAGCGAGCTTATTTCTTCGAGAGAAGACTCAGATTCGAAGATTTTTCGGGCCGGAGCAGTGGTATTCATATGCTTTACGTGGCCCAACCATCTTAAGCGTTGTATCCATTGACGCTTGACCAGGCGAAAAACTTTTCTCTCGGAAAGACTAAGGGCTTCCTCATCTGCTTTTAGTCAAGTTCAGGTTTCCGCGCCATGGAGTAGGACCGGAATAACCAAGCTATTATACAAAGCAAGCTTTGGCCTCTTGAGCCCAAAGAAACAGCTATTGGTAAGAGCGATACTGCTTTTGATTTCAGTGCTGATGTTGGTTCTGAGGAGCCGAAGTAGACGAAGTCCTGGACTACCTCGAAGTTTCTGCTGCCAAGTGAGGCGCTCTGTCCGAGACGTCGATGTTATGTGTCCGTTTTTGATGACATCATGGACTTTGCCTTTGCCCTCATCAACCGCCAGACCCATCCATTAACCGCCAGGTCCATTTTAACCGCTCCCTTGGCTAGGCCAAGTAGAGCGTATGGACAACACTGCACACGTCTCATTGACAGGTCGTTGTATTTGTCTAATAACGTCAATGTCATCAGCGTAAGCTAGCAATGGTGCCGACTTCTGGAGGATCGTGCCTGTTGACTTGTGGGTTACGCACGATCTTCTCGAGGATGGTGTTAAAGAAGTCACATGACAGTGCGTCGCCTTGTCTAAAACCTTTTTTGACATTGAAGGTCTCGGTGAGTTCGTTACCGACCTTGACGGAGCAGCGAGAGTTCTTCATCGTCATCCTACACAATCTGACGAGCTTTCTAGGAATGGCAAAACTAGACATGTATAGCTCGTCTCTATGCACACTGTCATATGCGGCCTTAAAAAGTTACTTAAGGTCGCTAGCAAGTTGCGTCGTGTAAAAAAATGCGATGTGTTAAGTCCAGGAATCGAACCTAGGACCACTTTATTTCCTACTGACTCTAGACAGCGAAATCTGAAAATTAATTCAAAACAATTTTTATTTCTATGAGCTATCAACGTCTCGAAACAGAGAGAAGATATATAAAGGAATATAATGTGCTCTGGGTAATACGTGTACCTCATAAGTTCGCTTTCCATAACATCATGGCATATAGGTCGTTATGTAGCTCAACACTCATCATTATCAATCGATTTTGGTAACTTTTCTTGAATCAAACGATCAAGTCTTGACTCACCCGTTGATGGTTTCATTTGCAGAACAAAATGTCTAGTTATTGGATTTTTCCGAAACGTTGCCAGTCTTAAAAACACATAAAAATGGGAACGAAAATTGCAAAGAGATGAAATTTCATTAACCACTGCAATGTCCTTCCAGTTTTTCGAAATATGGATTGACCGCAGTCGTGTGGCACGCTTTGCAGTAATTCCAGTCGCCACAGAAAAACGAAGTCTGAACTTTCAATGTATGACAGACGCAAAAGTCTGTAGAACATGTAGCTTCTGTTTATTTTTGTTTTAGCAACTGAGCAGAAATTATCCTTAATTGCAGGATAAGGTTAAAGTAAAATTAAAGTTAAGGCTTTGTGAGGATCGCTAGACTTTTCAATTTCAAACGACGAGGATACGACAGTTGTCGACATGTGTACTGTTTTCTTTATACATAGTTTTCTTATACGATGACCTCATTGAGGCAGTGGCTAGCTTTGCCAACTCCTACGTCGCAGAAATAAGCTTCGATTTTTAAACTAAAAGTGCATTTGCTACCATTCCTTAATGTTGCTGAAAATGTTTAAAGAGTGCTCCAACTCTATGATTCATTGTGAGGCTAGAAGTCAGCAATAAACTGTAGGTTCGTTCCACTCGTGAGTGTGAATGGACAAACGGAGAAGTTGCATAAGCAGCAATTTCTCGTAAGCTAAGGCGTCATCCACTTGACTTACTTAAATCATTTGAATTTGAGAAAGCGCAACTAAGGCAAACCTTGAATAATGAATACATTCGGGCAAAGCAACCAGGCAATTGAAACATAGAACGTTTCGCATTAAGAAGCAGAAGCTGATTTTTGACGTTCTCTTGTTTCTCACCTCACCCCGGGCGAGTAAGTTCCGCAACAAAAAGAACAAATCTCACCTCGGTAGCTTTCGTTATCTTATCTTTACAATAATAATAATAATTGGATGGTACCACAGTCCACTGGGGGACCAAGGCCTAGCTTGCTCATCAACCAGTCGTCTTGCGCGCTACTGTTCTCTCACGAGTCGAAGGAACCTACAGTTTTTTGCCGACTCCGAACAGCGACGTTTGAGCAGCAGTGCTGTCAGCAGCTCGAAAGAGATGGTGTCGTGAAAAATTCAAGGTGTTCAGCCTTGGAACCTGGGCCTTCGGCGTTTGAGTGTCGCTCTCTACCCACTACGCTACGGTGGCCACAGCTTATCTTTACAGTGAGTACTAAATTTCCAGGGAAAGGGTTGATAGATAGCGCCATCTGCGAGTTATGGCTGATCTTGGAAGGGATAACCTACTTGATTGGAAAGGTTGGGCATTCGTCAGCATCAGGTTCTGCTCTGAGACCACAACATTGTTGTTTGCTTCTTCGAAAGAGTTCAGATTTATCTGATATAAGCAGGACTTGCGGGATGGTTTGATTTTTTGAATTGAAAAATGACGGTGAAACCCATCAAATGCTTGTAGAATTTATTCCGACCGATTAATCACACAGGTTGTCGCTGTACTGTCGGCGTAGTGGGTAGAGTGCAACGCTCACTCGCCGAAGGGTCTAGGTTCGATTCACAGCTCAACACCAATTTTTCGAATTTTTCACGGCACCACCTCTTTCGAGCTGCTGACAACACTCAGAGAGTGATAATTGTCTAAGAAAGCTTCTCAATCTTCACCCTGTGAAGTACGCGAAAAACTGTAGGTCCCTTCTACGAGTAGTTGGTGAGCAAGCTTAGCCCTGGTCCCCCTTTGGACTGTAGCGCCAACAATTATTATTATTAATCACACAGAGAGTGGTTTAGACATTTCAAAATTGATTTCTTGGACAAACCAAGAGCGCTTTAGCCAGCCTAAAAAATGGGCATAAGAAATTGGAAGCTCACCTCAAGGTCTCGGCTAAACGCAAAGTGAACTCCCGACTCAGCAAGCAGTTTCCCGCCGGTCAAGGAAATTTGGATTTACGATTTGAAAATTGGTGGCTGAAAAACCACAAGTAGCATTACTTGTTAGAGTCCTGCATTGCGTGAAAAATGGTGCAAAACGAACATAAGCAATGCCAAAGTGACTTTCCAACAACATAACGCTCGGCAACACGTGCTTATAGCTTTCGAAATTTACCTGGAAACGATGAAATTTTAAGTCTTACCCCACCCGCCGTATTCTCCAGACTTTGTTTCTTCCGATTACGATCCAGGGGTCGCCGGCCGGTCTATAGAAGAATGGCTCAATGATTGGATCGTTGCCAGACAGGACTCATCTTTTTAGAGACGGCGTAGTGGGTAGAGTGCGATACTCACACGCAGAAGGTCTAGGTTCGATTCCCGACTAAACACCTCGAATTTTTCACGTCACGACCTCTCTCGAACTCAACGAGAAATAGCTGTCTGAGGAAGCTTCTCAAATTTCGCCGTTCGGAGTCGGCAATAAACTGTATGTCTCTTCTACTCGTAAGAGAATAGTAGGGTGCACAACACGAGTATTTGATGAGCAAGCTAGGCCCTGGTCCCCCGTGGACTCTCGCGCCATACAATTATTATTCGAAAATAACTACAAAGATGTGAAGCAGTTGTCGCTTTTGACGGGTTTACAGATTTCTGGACACAAAACAACGGGCCTCATTTTTACTGCCAATACCAGCTAACCTAACTTTTTCACCACGACCGCTAATTGTAGCTTTCTTAAATTTAGGCAGACACTCCCAACACCGCCGTAACCTCGGTCTTATACACGTTAACCTCCATCAGTTCACACGGTCACGGACATATCAAGACACAACACAGAGTTCCAGCTGCGAGGAAGTGAGGATAACCCTGGCGCTGGCAGGGAGATGGAGAGAGTTTCTTTAGCCAACTACATGCGAAATATTTGCTCTCTCTGTTCATACATGCATGTAGCTAGGCGACAATACGCACTCTCGCTCTGCCTGAACATTTCACAATGTACCATCCTCCAGTCACCTTTGCGTCCTCCCGGAAGCAGATCACCTTATTTGTCAATAGTCTGGACTTGAAATTTCACAACAGGAAAATATCTCCGGACAGCGAAATCATTGCCGTTTGCGAATTGAAAAATTCAACAAATCACCCACACCCTGCCCGCCGTCGCATGCCTTCAATATTGGTTTCAGATCAAAGTCAATTTCGGTCCCGTTCTCAATTATCGTCATCATCATTCCGATACCAATTGATGCTCATCACCATTGGGACGCAGCCTGTCCGCAAAAGGCGCCCCCGAATCCTGCCCGCTACACCGGTAGCACCCAGCAAACAGACCAACAACAGCAGCTCAAAAAAAAAAAAAAATTGCCCCACATCTCGCATTGATTTATGTTATGTCGAAATTAATTTCCAGTCGATTGAAGCAAACGAAAATACGGCATCAGCTTTGCGCTCCTGAGGTGCCGCAAGTCCGCCACCAAAAAACAGCCAGACGGCGAACAAAAAGTGCCCCAAACGAACGAGGCAACGTCACGGATACGCGTCGCAGAAATCCAATCAATTTCGCGGATTTTATTTGCTTACCTCAGTTGGGAAAAATCCCAAATACGCAATGCAGCCGGCGGCCAGAAGCACATCACCGACAATATTGCGAATTGATTCATGCAAACGACTTGCCGTTTCCGACCAGCGGGTCTTCTCGCCGCCCAGTCCGCCGAGCAGCTTTTCCGCCCTGAAAAATAAAAATATGTTTCAAAATGCTATCACGGAACACCGTCTGTCTGGGAATGTGAAATATGAACTCCAATTGGAGGGTGAATTGGGGAGTGTACTTGCCGGCTGAGACGCTTCTCGCAGTTGTCGATGTCGTCCTCCAGGCGCTTCTTCTCGCGTGATTTTTCTGCGAAGAAGTCATTGAGCTTTTGAAGCTTGTCGAGAATCAGCTGGAGTTCGGCACGCTTGGCGTTTAGCTTTTCCATCTGCGAACTGAGCTCTTCTTCGGCCTCGGCGAGGGCAAGCTTCTTTGGTGCGACGATTTTCACAACCTTGTCGTAGACGTCCATCGCACGCACCCAGTGGCACAGTCCCTCGCATGCTGTCGAGGCGCTCTTGATCTTCTCGGGGATGAAGTCGCGATCGGATATGTATCTGCAGGGAATTGGATTCAGGCGGGGATCTTGACTGGTGAGTACTTACTTATCGCGAATTTTCTTTATGATCGGTGGTGGGATGTTGTCCTTGTCGAAGGACTTCAGGTTTTCGAGAAACTTCATGTCGCTGAGCATTTTCTGCGACGGTCCCCAGTAGTCTTCCACCATGCGGCCGCCTGCCAATAGATCGTGAAACACTTCAACCCCTCCGCTGTGACGTTTTACTCACTTGGATCGGGTTTCTTGTCGGGCTTAATGCCTTTTAAAACGCACACGGCCTCCAGGACCAGCTTCACACCGTAGGGCGGGTTTTTCATGGACTTCACCAGAACGATGTCGGCAGGCTTGAGGGTGTTCAGGGCTTCAATGGCAGCCTCCATGGCGGGAATGGCCTCCTGCAGGTCACTCTCACAGTCGTCCTTGATAGCCTGAGCGGCAGCTGCAGCTTCATTGGCCGCAGCCTCGTCCGCGCCCACAATCTCCTTCTTCTTCTCGGCCTCGGCTGTCTCCCGCTCGATGTTCACCATGATCTTCTCCGTCTCCTCGGACAGGACCTTCAGTTTCGGCTGGAGGTCGTACAACTCGATCTGCATCTCCCCCACCTGCCCAGCGGCGAAGTCCAGCTTCTCCAGACCAATTGTGTACCTAGACAATGAGGGTCAAGATCACAGACGCAGTAATGAGGACGTGGGCTTACCTGTCCCGTAGACGAGTGATTTCGGTCAACTTCCGAGTGTAAAATATTTTGAACGCCTTCAGCAGTTCCAGGTACGACGTCGGTGTCACATAGTTTCTGCGTCCCAGCTCCCGGAAGCACCTGCAACAAGCTCATGAAACTGGAGGCGAAAAATCTAAGATTTCACTCACTTTTCGCTCGCCTCCACTATGGAGGCGTTGAAGTAAATCACCATCTGGACGAGATTCTCGTCCTGCTCGGAGAGCACCACTTGCCTCACCAAACTCTCCTGACTTTCACGTGGCGTCTCCGCCTTGTCGGACTCTTCCCCATCCTCTTCGCTCTTATTCAGGTTCATCGAGCTAATGAAGTGTTCCGCCACGCGCACCAAGGCGTCCTCCGGCCATTGCATGTACCTTTGCAGCGGACAGTCGTGAGTACCGGGAACCGGTGCATGTGATTCGGACTTACCAGTCAATGGTGCAGCAGTTGATCAGCGACGGGTACATCCGCAGGCGTTCCTTGAAGGAGTCCCCGATGGGCGAGAAGGCCAGCGCAACGTGCAGTGTCTCACGTACCCGTTCAATGAAGTAGTTGTACATCTCAGCTGGCGATGGCTCAATTTCCCGGCTCTATTTTCGTGAACGAAGCGGAATGAGATACAAGGACAAATCGAGTGATTTTTCGTCCTTACCATTTGCTTTGCCATTGTTGTCATATTTTCCATGATCGCCGCCTTCTCCTCGGACTGGTAGAGATTCGGCAAGTCGCCGGTGTTGAGGATGCCATTGATGTCCTCCACGTATCCCTCGTCCACAGCCTGTAAATGAGAAGCCATGCACTCAGAAGCCAGTGACAGTTCTCGGATGTGTTCTGCATGCAAAATCGATTCGGTCTAATTGCCCAGAAACACACACGCTCACCCACAGTCTGTGGGTGTGGGAGGCAGAGGGAAGAGGACTTGAGAGCGATTTAATTAAATTACACGAGTGTGTGACACACATCCTCTCGTGCATGCAGACACATCCTTTGGCTGCGGGAAAGGTGAGTGTGACCAGCAATTTCGATTACCACTTGTAAATTTAATTCAACAAACATGTGATGTGATGATGGGGAATAATTGAGATTAAAAGATACAGTGTACCTGTCGGGTGGTTGGAGGAGGCGAAGGAGCAGATCTTATCGGAATCAATTTAAACAAGGGCTTTGTTCACACAAGCAGTCGGTCGGTCCCCAAGGGAGAGGAGCACAAAGGAGGACCCTTTGCGACTGGGGGGTGGAGAGGGGGCTGATTGAATTCTGATGGCTCTGCAGGGGTTGGGAGACTGTTTTGATGAATAATTATGGAAAGTCTCCCGGACAAGTTTATCAGTTGTATCTAAGTGTTTGTGACGCATCGTCGTCTTTAATCGTGTGGAACGACTTTCCGGGGGAAGGGGCCAATGGGTTTGCCTGGCTATTGTCGGTGTGGCTGGTGAAAGGCTACAAGAAGAGGAGTGTGGAGGCTTAAATTGCTTTTTGGGGATCTGAGGGTCTGCACTTTGTAGAATTATCTTCTCAACTCAATCACCGCTTTTCAAGTTTTTGAGATTGTCTTTAAAAGCACTCTTTTGTCATTTGTTTGAATTTGTAATTGGAGGCTGGAGACGAACTCATCGGGAGCCGGAGTGAGCGTGAGTGATTCAGAGCGGAGCTGGTTTCGATGAACCTTGCAGTCTTTGGCTGCAAGCCGGCTTTTGATCAGAGGTGTTCCTTTTATACTTCCGCTTTAATAGAAAGTGAACGAAAATAAGGATTGATATGGCACGTTTTGAAAGAGATGGCGCTACCTGAAATTTGCGGCTGATGGAAGCGATTATTTGCGTCTTTGGAGGGCTGTAACATTTGTCAATATAACCTTGAAAGCGTCAAGGTCGGTAACGAACTTACCGAGACCTTCAATGTCAAAAAAGATTTTAGACAAGGCGACGCATTGTCATGCGACTTCTTCAACATCATTCTGGAGAAGATCTTGCGTAACCCACAAGTCAACACGAGAGGTATGGGTTTTCAAAAGTTAGTTCAATTGCTAGCTTACGCTGGTTGAACTGATTGAACGAACACAACGAGCCGTCAATAAGGTGTATGCCTGCATTGAAGCTTAAGCGGTTAGAGTGAGTTTAGTGGCTGATAAGGGCAGAGCGAAGTGCATGCTGTCTTCAAGAAAGAGCACACAACATCGATGTCTCGGACAAAGCGTCCCACAAGGCAGCAGAAACTTTGAGGTAGTCAAGGATTTCGTCTGCCTCGGCTCCGCGGTAAATAAGGACAACAACATGAGTACCGAAATCAGAATCACTCTTGCGAATCGCTGTGTCTTTGGGCTCAAGAGGCGATTGAGTAATAAAGCTTTTCCTCGAAGGGCTAAATTTGATTTATATAACAGCTTAGGTAGGTCTTAGGCATAAAGCCGAGAAGCGTTATATAACAGCTTGACCATCCCAGTCCTAATTTATGGCACGGACAGCTGGACGTTACTAAAAGCGGATGAGGAACCCCCTAGTCTTTTCGAGAGAAGAGCTTTGCGTGCGATTGTTGGTCCTGTTTGCGTTGATTTAATTTGAAGGAGAAGATTTAACGACGAACCTTATGGGCTGTACCGTGACATGCACCTGGTCAAGCGTATATAGATTCAACGCTTAAGATGGCTAGGCCATGTAGAGCGTATGGACACAACTGCTCCGGCCCGAAAAGTTTTCGAATCATAGCCTTGGGACAACGCAACAGATGACGGCCTAGGCTAAGATGGTGCACGCGAGTGGAGAAGGACCTCAACCAATTTTGAGTGCGCAATTGAAGGCAGCTGACGAAAGATCGTGCTGGCTGGAGAGGCATGTTAGTTGAGGCCCAGGTCCAATCTGGACTGTAGCACCATAAAAAGAAGAAGACGAATGACAACAGTGCTTTAAAAAGTTAAATTCGGACTAGGATTTGAAGTTTTTATTTAGACAGTCGGAGCAGACGATCATAGACAGAGTTTCTAAAATGGTTCAACCCCATTTTACAATAATAATAATAAATGTTGGCGCTACAGCCCAAAGGGGGACCAGGGCCTAGCTTGCTCATCAACTACTCGTGTTGTGCGCGCTACTGTTCTCTCACGAGTAGAAGGGGCCTACAGTTTTGTTGCCGACTCCGAATGGTGAAATTTGAGAAGCTTTCTTAGACAGTTATTACTCTTTGAGTGTTGTCAGCAGCTCGAAAGAGGTGGTGCCGTGAAAAATTCGAAAAATTGGTGTTGAGCTGGGAGTCGAACCTACACCCTTCGGTGACCATGTGAGCGTCGCACTCTACCCACTACGCCACGGCGACCACTCCGATCCACAACCAAGCCTTTTATTCCTGATAGCATGTCGATCGTGTATTTCAGGGCAATTCATAAAATTCCCAAGTTGCCCGAGTTTGTTTTTATTTCAGAGACAATTTTAAGTTAGTGTTATATATTCGACTCGTGGCAAGCGAGCTTAGGACATTCATTGGGAATGTAGGATCATTCGACGGACCGCGTGTAGATGCCCTAGACTACTCAAAGCAGACATTCAGAACGTGCGATGGAATGGGTCGAACAAGAGCAAAATACGAAACTGGGTGTTACGTTACTGAGAATTCTATGTAGAAGGAATGTGGAGCTTGATTGGGCGTGGACTTGTCATAAGAAGCTGACTTAGACCTAAGGGATCAAGTTTTAATTCACATCAAGGCTTAGCTCGGGAACATCAGTCTCAGTGGCTTCCATGCTCAGAAGGGGGATAAAATATGGCACTGCCAAGAATGACTTCTACGATCCCCTAGAGGAAGCATACGATCAATGCCTAATTTATAACACGAAGATCATTCTAGGAGATATCAGCTTATTGGCAAGAAAGACGTCGTTGCTAGAATTATCGGAAAACACAATCTGCATGGCAACACAATTGAAAAAAATCTGGATTTTGTATTGCACCTTGATGCGTAACCTTTTCCCAACTTCACATTCATAAGGCAACCAAGATGTCACCTGACAAGTCAACCATAACCCAGATTGGTCATATTCCGATCGGCATCGGATACTTCTCCTTTATTTTCCATGTCTGAACTTTCCGAGGAACAAACGTCGACTCGAATCATTTCCTTGTTGTAGCCAAGGGCAGGATGAGGATACAAAGAAGTCGACGCACGACACGACGTTGGAAAGGTACAATCGCAATCGGCCAAATCGTCAGCAGCTTATGCAGGATAAGGCTGAAAAAGATTTGCTGCTCCAACGACGACGGCAACGAGAGCCTATAAGGAATTGTTGAAAGAAAAGTTCTGCCTACAAAGGGCCGGTATGAGTATGTGTTGACGGCGTCAGTAGAATAGGATTCTGTGCGGACTGTACAGAGGCATCCGTTTTTGGAGCCAACATTGGTTATATTGAAGAATTGATGGTTAAAGACCTTCGGTCCAATGAGTCTTTGGAACAACGCAATGAAAAACATCCTTCGACGAAGTGGAGCATTCGTGGAGAAGGACCTTACCTAACTTGCAACGCGACATTTTAGCCAATTGGGGAAAACTCGTGCTTGCTGTAGAGGTTTGTTTACTGAGGCTCAGGTCCACCACAGCTTGTTGCTCCAAAATTGAATGCAAAGACTTAAATTTTGATCAGAATTTTGGAACTTTTTTTTTTATCAGAATTTTGGAACTTTTTTTTTTTGATCAGAATTTTGAAACTTTTCTAATTTAGTCAAATGAGAGAATTGTTTCACATTTCATCCTAACCTCAAAATATTTTGGTTCTCATTTTATTTCTCTAAAATTCAGAACTGTTTTTGGAACTTTTTTGAAAAATTCCCATCATTCAATAAACTTCTCAAGCTCAACAGGTTCCAGTTCAACTGTATTCTGAAAACGCCTTAAATTTTTCTGATCGAACATCAAAACATTTTAGGCCCCTGAAATCGACCTTTTCTTAAATTACCTGCGAATCAGAGAATAGAAAAACCGTGTGATTTGTATTGAATCCAGCTGTCATGAGAATCTTCTTGATGTCATCCCGCCAGTCGTTCATTGTGTAGGTTTTCGTGACCTGCACAGTCATTAGGCGAGCGTCAGCGATGTGAGCCGCTAGTTTGGCCGAACTTCTCCGTCCTGATCCACCCATGCCAACCATCAGAATGTTCCCGCGTGGCATCTGCAAAACCCTCGACACCCTGCACTCACCAGAGGATTTCAGTCTGAATTCATGACCAAATCAAGTCACACTCACCTGGAAATGTGCTCAATGGCAAATCGAAACAACACCAAGTCCATGGGCGCACTCGAGAACGAATTGTAGTCCTTCAGGTAGTAGGTCATGATGGTCTCCAACTTTTCGAAGCTCTCCACCTCGTCGTAGTACTTCGGTTCCGCATCTGGGAACATATAGTTGCCAAAGAAAAGACTGCGGAGGTCGCTGTCTGTCACTTTTGAGCTCTGCTCGATGCGGCTTCCCATAGCTTGTTCGAGTGTAAACCGGAAACAGGTCTTGCATGCACTTTTCGCCATGTCGAGCAGCGCTTCCCGGTCCGATTGTTCAATTAGACTAAAAGCGGGAAGTTAGTCTTGACCTGAAAATGTGTTTCAACTGTACCGATCGTAGAAGACTCTGTACGTTTCGTGGACCCATAGACGGGCCAGCTTCTCAGGATCAGTCAGAAGCTTCGGTGGAACGAGCACAATTCCCGTGAAGACGCGGGTGATGTCCCGCAACGAGAAGGTGTAGTGCGACTTCGCCGGGGTTGGCAAGAACACCCCGATGGCCTGGCGGTAGATATTGACCAACGCTTCGGCAAGGCCCTGAAATGGAGAAGCGCTGAAGCGTGTGGAAATTATTCATTTCCCAACGTACCCTCGAGAGAAGGGCCACCTTCTCCGGATATCCCTTGCTGAAGTGCCATTCTCCGATTGCCTGAAATATTTTCGATATGGTCGCATCTTCGAACGAGTCAATTGCCACCGCCAGCGTGTGACGATAGAAACGTGGGAAGATGAAGTTGCTTCCCCCCAGTGGACCCATTGCGCCGACGAAGCCCTGAAACGAAGAGAAATGATGATGAGTTTGGGATTTCTTGAAAGCCGCGCGTTGCGACTCCATTGTCAGCGGTGAAGGTCGGCTATTTCAGCCGAATCCATGAATTCCAAAAATGTCGCACGCGAAACAATAACTGCCGAATTGCATATTCATCGGTGAACTTCATTAAGCGGCGCCTGATGAATACGATGAATGCTCGAGTAGCGTGCGAGCTGTGGTGTGACTTCCTCCTCTCTTACCATATCAATCAGTTCCAGTTTCGTGGTGTCAACCAAGTCCGACCAGTAGCCATGATCGAGCCATTGTCTCACTAGTTCAAGCGGTGGCTGTGAGCCGTAGGTGTCTTTTGACGGCATTCCCACGTCATCGCAGAACACAAGGCACTGCAATGATAAACATGTCAAATTATGTCGGTCGGTGTTTGGGACGGGATTACCTTCTTGCCGAGCGGGGGCCCGTAAACACCTTTGCGGCGTCTGTCTAATTTTGACATAATCGTTTCTTGGACCTGTGGAGACGGGGGGAGATTAGCTTGGTATTGGGAAATGCAAATTGGTCTGGAATCTGTACTGGAGATTAAAGCACGGTTTGTAAGACAATGTATGCATTGTCATCATTCTGAGACCTTGGTGTCATCAATTTTTCGTTGTTGAGAAGCCCAACAACAACTTGGCCCACATCGGCTTTGCGTAGCCATTTATACCTTGGCTGTAGAAATGAGGGTATGGGATGCTTCTCTGTTGTTTTAAGTGAACGATTGGAGAGGTGCTGCTTCTTACATTCTTCTTCTTACATTTCCTTTGGTTGAATAGGCCAAATATGAGCTTAAACGGGAGACATTGACTTGACCAAACTCTTCTGAATAGCGAAGATATTCCTTCGAACAAGGAATAGTATTGCCAGGTGCAATTTATATTTCAATAGGGTGATTAAAAATTTGCATGCAAAAGGAAAAGTTAACAACGCCATGTTGTTTTAAGAAACTTATGTTGGAGTTGCAAACATTTAAAATGTCTTTGAATCCGAGCCATTGGGATAACGCAACAGGTTAGACTAAAGTGGCGCACACAAGCGGAGAGGGACCTCAACCTAATTGGAGTGCGCAACTGGATACAGCTGGCGAAAGATCTTGGTGGCTAGAGATGCCTGTTGGTTGAGGCCAAGATCCACTACGGACTGTACCGCCACAGGAAGAAGAAGAAGAAGCAAGCACTTAAGCAACCTTTGCAATTTATTAAAATTGATTATTAAAAATTGACATTCAGTGTCGCCAACTTTAAGAACATAAAGACCATTTTGTCGCCGAATTCATTTGTCTGCCACATCAAAAATTCAATGTGCATTCAAAAAATTTGAACCCATCCACAGTTTCAGTGACATTGAGACCAGAACTGCGAGCAGTAAGGAAAATATCGCCGCCGGTAGTGCTTTCGCTCAAGAGTATCCAAATCATCACTCCCAGTTGGGACCCCTGTGTCGCCATTGTGGTGGCGGAGTTGGCGAAAATAGCTTGTCCACAAGATCAAGTTAAGTAAATAGGCTTGAAGAACTATTGTGCTTGGAATCGATGCTGATTTGCGTGAGAAATTCATCTTCAGCGCTAAGACTCGCTAAGACCGGTAGAATGGGGTCGTGCATTACTGAGCAGGCAGCAACTCACGAGCGTTTTCTAAAGCACAGTAACGTATTCAAAAAATCACAGTCTTGGTGCGGATTACATACGATGTCGTTGGGCCGCATTGTTTTCTTGATGATGCCGATGACCACACTATTTCGATTCGAAATCACTACTGATACGCCACCGTGGCGTAGTGGGTAAAGTGCGACATTCACACGCCGAAGATCCAGGTTCGATTCCCGGCTCAACACCTTGAATTTGTCACGGCATCACCTCTCTCGAGCTGCTGACAACACTCAAAGAGTAATAACTGTTTAAGAACAACCTACTCAAACTTAGCCGTTCGGGCCCGGCAAAAAACTGTAGGTCCCTTCCACTCGTGAAAGAACAGTGTGCACATTACATGAGAAGTTGATGAGCAAGCTAGGCCCTTGTGTGGACTGTATCGCCATCCAATTACGACGGTTGTCTTTTATGTTTCGGGATTAGGGAAAAAAATAAATATTAATCATCGGAAATGGCTTTATTGTTTTTCAAAATATTCCCCATTAAGATATATACACTTTTGCGTGCGTTTGAACCAATTATCGAAGCACTTTTGCAACTCTGATTGAGGTATCTCCAAAACATGCATTCTGAACGCATCCACCGCTTCTTCAGGTGGCGAAAAACGTTGACCTCTAATTTTTTTTTAAGTACGGGAATAAAAAGAAGTCATTCAAAGAAAGTCTGGACTATACGGCGGATGACTCATCAAATCGATGTTTTGAGTGCTCAAAAATGCAGTTGTTTGAGCCGATGTGTGAGAGCTCGTATTCTCGTGGTAAAGAGTGATCCGAGTTCGGTGGTTGGTTTTCCTGATTTCTTGGAAGACAACTGGCAAACAAATGGTTGTGTACCACTCAGAATTGACTGTTCTGCGTTGTTCTAGTTGTACGGTTGCGATATGTCCAGTTTTTCCGAAAAAACATGTGACGTTGTCCTTGCAAGTGCTTTTGGTGGATTTGGCTCAATTTGACACACCCATACAGACGACTGCTGTTTACTTTCGGGCTCATACGTGTAAATCCACGATTCACCACCCGTCACGATGTCATAGACGTGTGTCGAATCACCGCGATCGTAGTTTTGGTACATTTCTTTCGACCAATCGACACGAGCCCCTTTTTGAGCGATTGACAAATTGTGTGTGTGGGATCCAGCGCGAACATATTTTTTTGACGGTCAAATGTTTATGCAATATTGAATGTATGCTGGTCTCACTAATACCTAATGCCCCACTAATGCCTAAGGTTGTCTCAATCTCACGATAGTCCACACGATGATCTAACAATATTAGTTGGCGCACAGCATCAATGGTTTCCGAAACAACAACTGATCTTGTACGACCTTCACGAAATTCGTCTTGAAGTGAACTCCGATCCCGGTTGAGCTCATGATACCATCGAAAAATACCGGTGCTTGATGGAGCTCTTCGCCAAAAAATTGAATTAAGATCATCGATGCATTGTTGTTGAGTTAATCCACATCGAAAGTTGCAAAAAATAATCGCACAAAAATTTTCACGATTTAATTCCATTTTTGCGGTGAGATGAATCTTTTGAGTTAATGTAAACGACACAAATAGCGCTCGTATGTCGATACGTTCTGAGTACGTGTAACCTCAAAAATGTCAAACCTTACGATAGAGCTGGAAGTGAGCAGATTGCAACACTAAGGTTGAACAATCCCTAAATATAAGAGGCAACCTTCGTATTAAACCATCTGCAGAAGGCTGGAGGAAAAAACGCTTTATGTTTGGGTGCCGCATGATTTGACGCAAAAAAAAATTTTGGACCGAATCAACGCCTGCGATATGCTACTGAAACGAAACAAACTCGACACATTTTAGCGGATGGTGGTTTGCGATGAAAAATGGATCACATAAGACAATATCAAGCGAAAACGGTCGTGGTTGAAGGCTTGTGGATCGTCCCAAACAGAGGCGAAGCCGGGATTGACGGCCAGGAAGGTTTTGCTATGTGTTTGGTGGAATTGGAAGGGAATCATCAACTATGAGCTGCTCCTATATGGCCAGACGCTTAATTCTACCATCTACTGCGAACAACTGAATCCCTGAAGCAGGCGAAAGACTAGAAGCGTCCAGAATCGGCCAACAGGAAGGGTGTAGTGTTCTACCTGGACAACGCCAGACCGCACACTTTGTTGAAGACTCGTCAGAAGCTACGTGAGCTCAGATTTGAGGTTTTCTCGCATCCACTATATAGACTGGACACAGCGCCAAGTGACTACCACCTGTTCCTGTCCATGGCGAACGCCCTTGGTGGTGTGAAGTTGAACTCAAAAGAGGCTTGTGAAAAGTGGCTGTACGAGTTATAAACAAATACGGAGGGGGTTATTATGAAGTTGCCGTCAAGATGGAAACAGATTATCGAACAAAACGGGGCATATTTGAACTAAATCCGATCACTGTAACAATTTTCATTTCATGAGCAAAAAAGCGGAAGGTAGATATTTCATAACCTTATAGCTCGTCATATGCTTCCTCCAAATGCTATGACTCTCCAAATCGCATCTATGACAAGGTGATTCACTGGAAAAGTGATTAATCACGCCATCTATTGTTGTACTGTAGGGCATGCCACGGTTTGGGGTACTTTTAGCTGTTAACATTGAGCTCGAACATCATCCAGTTTTTGTAAAAAAGGATAAAAATACATCACTCAAAGAATTGTCCATCGAAAGCGACTACATTTTCCTATCTCCTTGGTAACTTTGGAATATTAACTCTTAAAAATGATTCCACTGTGGAATCGGAAAAATAATGAAGTCGTTCTTCGATTTCCTCAAAGTTTTACATCCGTTGGAATAGCCCATAGTCGTTATTAGCTAGATCGAGAACTTCTTCGTAAGAACTTCCATTTCAACGTTTCTAAGTAGTTTTCGACCGCTACAGCCACATGAGCCGAGTGTTATCATGTTAAAAGTTCACCTTATCTTGCCTTTCAGTGGTTTCTGACCATTTTTCATGCAATGCACAGCTCAAACTTAATAGATGTAGTTGACAACGTTTCCCAATAATGGTTTCGCCTCTTTCGCTCTTAGCAGTTCAATCACCTGGTCCGACGATATGCATGATAGTTGAACCCTTGCGTCGATATAGGCGATGATGGAATGGGTAGACTAGGCTTTGCGTAGTATTTTTTCTTCTTAGACTCAACGTAGAATATACACTTTTCATCTCCAGTTACGACGCTGTAAAAAATCACTTTCTTTGACGTCTTTCTAGAAGCAGTTCCGAATTGAAAAACAAGGTTGATTAAAACAGACAGCGATGCACTCTAATTACTGACGAATGTCACACCTTTCCAACGAAGTAGGCAATCGCTTCCAAGATCAACAACAACCTACAAGTGGCGCCATCTTTTGAAAACGGTCCGAATTCTCCATCAAGAATCCGAGAATTTTTCCACGACAGTTTTCTTTTTGAGAAATTCAACACCAGCCTGTGCCCTTGCAGAAAGTTGCCTACTCCATCTTGAATTTCTTTGCAACCTCAAAAAAGTTTCCTTCTCACGAGACGACTATCACAATGGGTCGTTGCGTTGAAGCTTCTGACAATTTGTTTTTCTCAAAACATCCGCTAGTCGTCTTAAATGACAACATGTCTTACGAAACCGCAGAAATTAAATCAAATTCTGACAGCAATCTTTACTCTACGGCAAAGCGCGCATGACGCCGAACGCAGAACGCAGAACGCTTATGCAACCATCGTCTCGCATGAGAGGCTCTTCTCGGATAAGACGCACTCAGCACTGTTTGTTTAGCAATTGCCTTCTGTTTCAAAAATTCGCGTTAGAACTTCAACAAGGTTTCGCCGGAATAAGTTCGCTTGGCACGCGTGGAAACCCCGCCGCCGTCCCGCTCTGCTTCCAATTACCTCACTCACACATCTCGATTAGATCATCGAATTACCATAAATGCTGTGATGAATCGGTATCCTCGGGCCCTATGCCTCGTTCTTTCCTTAATTGAATGCGAAGATACCGCCGAGCCCGCGCAGATCGATCTGTCGAGAGCGCGCGTCTCGGGTTAAGCATATGGATTGAGGTCCCCTGCGGGCCAACCGACCGACGTGTCGGAGTTGATTGATTCGGACGAACGGATGGACAGGGTATCGGTTCGGGTTTCAGCCCGGAGACGAGGTTGACTGACACTTAAATGATGATAAATTACGTTTGATGAATTCTGCGATGATGAGCAGGCCCAGCGTCGACAGTTGCCATGCGACCATACACCGGGGGTGACGTAATACGCCGAAAACGTTGTGCTGGCTGTTCTGGGAACTAATTCGGTCAAATTCATATCAGTTCGGAGTCGTAAACCACTTGTTGGGTGGGAGTTGGGATTTTGAAAGCGGCGACTGTCCGGCTGTGGGGACCACATGATGACCTAAGGTAAGTCATACTAGCTTGGCAACTGTCACCAGCTCGAACCACGATATCAATTGACAAATCTTTGGAGGATTAGAAAGTGCGCGCGCGTACCTGGGACAGATGGCAAATAAGTTAAGCTTGAGCTTGTGGCGCGATCAATCGGCTCGATTGAGTGGGTCAATAACTTTTAATTTATTCGTTCTAGTGAGACAATCTTCCACTCTAGCGGCGGAGCTTTCGCATTGTCATTGCTGTTAGAAGGGGCACGTGGTCGATTTGTGACACACATAAAATCGTTAAGGCAGCTCGTGTGTGAAAGGATCCTGTCTGAGAAGCAAAAATAGTGAAGTGAGCGGCGAAGCCAGACCAAAATGATATGCGAAAGTAGCTAAGTAAATAATTTAATTATTTATAATGAGGGGTTGCTTTCTAAGCTAACAGTGAAGGCTGCGGGGTGAAATTTTGGTTTTAAGCTAGCTCCGTAGTGGAATATCCTAACATCTGCTCGACCTATTTTGGGATATCGCAAATATTCAAACTACAAGCAGTGTGGAGTAAGAAACTTTGTGGAATATAAAAAGTCTGACACTTGTCGGATTTTGCTTTCAATGGAAGTTTACAAGTTTACAGGCTGACGATATACAGTGTCGGAAAAAAAATAGAACCAAGGGAACAAGTCTCATTTTTAATCGACTAATTAAAAGATGAACAAATATTTGTAGGCCCTACTCCCTTTAATTTTTTTTTGTGGTCGCCGTGGGGTAGTGGGTAGAGTGCGACGCTCACACGCCGAAGGGTCTAGGTTCGACTCCCAGTTCAACACCAATTTTTCGAATTTTTCACGGCACCACCTCTTTCGAGCTGCTGACAACACTCAAAGAGTAATAATTGTCTAAGAAAGCTTCTCAAATTTCGCCGTTCGGAGTCGGCAAAAAACTGTAGGTCCTTTCTACTCGTGAGGGAACAGAAGCGCACACAACACGAGTAGTTGATGAGCAAGCTAGGCCCTGGTCCCCCTTTGGACTGTAGCCCCCAACAATTATTATTACTCCCTTTTATTATTGCTTGAAGTGTCAGCCATTTGTTTAGTATACGTCTGGCACTCAACTTGTAACGGTTATTTCTTTGCGAGGCTATATTGAATCAAAACCCTTGTGCGCGGTGGTAAAAATAACAGCACTGATCGCAGTTTTGATAAGAAAATTATTTGTTTGGTGTAATATTAGATAACAATGAAATTTCTGGTGAATTGAATATTGCTAGTAAATTCAATACTTATTTTACTACATTATCGGGCTTTCTAAAGTCAAATTCTTTGCAAAGTACTTGCAGTTGCGAAATAGGTATTAACGATCAAGTGCAAGAAAACAGTTTTCTATTCGTTCCTATTACACCCTTAGAACTCTTAAGAGAAATTCGACTTTTAAGAAATTCTAACGCAGCGGGTTTTGATGGCATTTACAATAAAATCCTAAAACAAATTGCGTGCTTTTTTATAGATATACTGGCACATATTTTTAATCTGAGCGCATATACAGGAGTTTTTCCGGCAGCTCTCAAATGCGCCGATGTTATTCCTTTATATAAGAAATGTTCTGTAGATGACATGAAGAATTATAGACCTATATCTATTCTTTCATCTTTTACCAAGATATTCGAGAGGGTTATGAAGAACAGAATGTTACCATTTTTAAATAAATTAAAGTTTTTCAGTCCTAACCAATTTGGTTTCCGGCGCAAAAAAATCTACTGAAGATGCTCTTCTAAACTTTTGTGCAAATGTGTTTTCCAACCTGGATAACAAAATGTACACAGCAAGGCTGTTCGTGGACATTCCAAAAGCTTTTGATGTGGCTAACCATGAGAAACTGTTACTGAAAATGCAAAAGATAGGGTTTCGTGGTTTTATGCACGAATGGCTCCGCTCGTATCTGTCAGATAGATCTCAAAGAGTGAAAATCGGGGATATGAGAACTGAAATCCGATATCTTAATTTAGGAGTTCTTCAAGGCTCAGTATTGGGACCAATAGTGTTTCTAATTTACATTAAATCCATTTTTTCTATAGAGTTTAAAGGAAAACTAACTGCATTCGCGGATGGTGTAGGTTGCGTTTATGGTTCTAAAAGTTACCTAGAACTTATTTTCAATATTAATTGGGATCTTAATCTATTGAGGGTTTGGTTTGCTGAACACAGTCTTCATATAAGCTCTAAAACTAACGTAATGTTCTTCAGTTTATCAAACCTACAGAATCTAAACACAGAGATCTATTATTACGCCCCGGATTGTCAAAAGTTGAAAACTATTTGTGGCAACACCTGCTCTTCCTTACAAACTTTTTATAGTACTCTTAACTGCAGTAATAATTGCTTCTAGATTGAGGAAGTAAAAGAATTTAAATATCTAGGACTTATTATTGATTCTAAAATGTCTTTTTCGCGTCATACTCACTACTTAGGTAAATATTTGCGTAGTACTCTCCGTACATCCTTTTACTTAAGAAAAATCTGCTCGAATGAATTGCTAAAAATAATTTACTTTGGTTTATTCCATTCAAGATTGCCATATGGCATAACATGTTGGGGTCGAACTTTTGTGAATAAAATACATCCCTTATTATTTGTGCAAATAAAGGTGATAAGAAAAAATTTTAATAAAAGCCATCATCATCCATGTAATCCGCTATTTCTTAATTCAAAAATTCTTCCCATTAGACATCTTTATTGTTTTCAGGTATTAAAAGTGTTTTTCGCGAGATCAGGTCACCGCAATTTGAGAATAATTTCAAACTTTGGACTACGTTCGAATACTTCTTTTGTTGTACCTGTTCCAAAATACCGAACCACTGCCTTTCGTAATTTTTATTTGGTATCATCATGCCGGATGTTTAATAAACTTCCAGTTTTTATAAGATCTTTAGCTGACTCTCGAAATTTTGAAAAGCATTTAAGACATTGGCTATTAAATTTAAATTACTCTGACTTAGAACTGTTTTTCTCTGGCATTCTGATATAAGGTAACGAAGAAGTAAAGTATAATGAATGTATTAGTTCTCTTGTCTTTCGAGTTTCTTCTGTAAATTTTAACCTTTTAAATTTTGTTTTTTCTTTGTCAAGCTATGCTGGGGTCACCCCACCCTAATTTATTAGTTTTAGTATCTCAGCCTAAGAGGTGACACTTAACACTATTTTTACTACCTACTGTATAAAAATATCTAATGTCATAAATACTATTTCAATTGTAAATACTTTATTTATGCATACTTATTTATATATTAATGTAAGTTAGTATTTTGTTAAGATTCGTTTATTTTATTAACTAATTTTATTATAAAAACTACACAATTTACAGTTTTAAAAATAAATGGGTTTTGGAAAGCATTGCACAAGCGAAAACTGGGAAATTATAAAAAAAATTATAGCAGAAGGAAAAATTTACAAAGAAGTTCGACTTTTTGATGGCTGCCCCAACAAAATGATTCATAATGCAATACTATGCGCACCCAATCTCGAAACTTTTAAACGAAAACTGTTTATGTCGACAAATCTTATCGTACTCCTAGTTCAAAAAAGCCAAAAGAATCCTTTCAAACCAGCAATTCAGTTCACAACAGATGTAAATACCAATTATACCGTTATGAAGTGATCATCAAGATACACATGTCTCGATAGGGAACATTTGTTGTGAACAAGTCCTTATTTTTCTTTGTTTGTTTGCTATGACATCTGTGAAAAATATTACGTATACATGAAGTCATTGAACAGACAATATCATATTTTTTCATCATGTTAAAAATGTCGAATTTTGAACCAGAAAGTGATGATTTGCGCAAAGTATTAATTTTTTGTTTTCATGTGAAGCAAAAGTGCTGCAGATCGCATCGAATGCTTCTCGAGGCATATGGTGATCATGCTCTATCAGAAGCAACATGCAAAAGATGGTTTCAACGGTTCAGAAATAATGATTTTGATGTGAGAAGTTAAGAACGTGGAAGACCACCAAAAAAGTTTGAAGACACCAAAATGCAAACGATATTGGATGGAGATGACACTTTGAGTCAAAAGCAAATGGCAGCAATGTTAAATGTTTCACAACAAACAATTTCTGAACGTTTAAAAGCTATGTGAAAGATTCAAAAGTGTGAAAACTGGCTGCCACATGAATTGAATGAAAGACAGATGGAAATCCGAAAAAACACTTGTAAAATTTTGCTTCAAAGACACGAAAGAAAATCGGTTTTGCATCGGATTGTAACTGGCGATGAAAAGTAGATTTATTTTAAGAATCCTAAACGGAAAAAATCATGGGTTAATCTGGGACAACCATCAACATCGACTGCAAAACCAGATCGATTTGGCCAGAAGACAATGCTGTGTGTTTGGTGGGACCAGAAAGGTGTGCTGCAGCACGGGCTCCTAAAACCTGGTGAAATTGTTAATACTGATCGCTACCGACAACAAATAATCAATTTGAACCATGCATTGATCGAGAAACGACCAGAATGGGCCAGAAGACATGGCAAGGTAATTTTGCTCCATGACAATGCACCTGCACACAAAGCTAAACTGGTTCAGGATACAATCAAAACACTTGGCTGGGAGGGAGCAGCTACCCCACCCGCGCCGTATTCACCAGACTTGGCTCCTTCCGACTACCATTTGCTTTCATCGATGGGACACGCATTGGCTGAGCAGCACTTTGATTCCTACGAGGAGGTCGAAAATTGGGTATCTGATTGGTTTGCTTTAAAAGACGAACAATTTTATTGGCGTCTGGCGAACAATTTTATTGGGTCAAAATGTGTGGAAAACAATGGCCAATACTTTGAATAAAATGTTTTTACTTTCCCATTAATAATTAGTGTTTTATTTCACAGCGGTGTACCTGGTAGTATGCTATAGAGATGTGATTTCTGACATTTTCGATCATCAAACATGTTGCACTGAAACTGTAGTTTCAACAAAACAGCACAACATGGCACTGGTTCAGCAACAACTGATTTATTAAAGGAGGGCTTCGCAATGGCATACCTACACGGTACTGACCTATGAAGTGGTTTAAAAAATCAGGAAACTTGACGCTGCTTGAGGCATGATTTCTGACACTTTCGATCATCAGACATGTTGCACAGAAACTGTATTTTCAACAAAACAGCACAACATGGCACTGGTTCAGCAACAACTGATTTATTAAAGGAGGGCTTCGCAATGGCATACCTACACGGTACTGACCTATGAAGTGGTCTGAAAAATCAGGCAACTTGACGCTGCTTGAGGCATGATTTCAGACATTTTCGATCATCAAACATGTTGCACAGAAGCTGTTGTTTCTACAAGAAGGCGGAACATATCAATGCTTCAGCCACAACTGATTTATTAAAGGAGGGCTTCGCAATGGCATACCTACACGGTACTGACCTATGAAGTGGTCTTAAAAATCAGGCAACTTGACGCTGCTTGAGGCATGATTTCTGACACTTTAGATCATCCGACATGTTGCACAGAAGCTGTGGTTTCAACAAGAAGGCGGAACATGTCAATGCTTGTGCCACAACCGATATATTAAAGGAAAGGCTTCGCAACTGTATACCTACACAGCACTGACCTATGAAATGGCCTTAAAGATCAGGCAACTTGACGCCGCTTAAATTAAGTGAACTGACTTTTCTATCCTGACAAGACCGAAACAGTTGACCACATGGGGGACAACACCCACTGCCTTAATGCTGATACAGCGCCACAAGTGTTCACAAAAGTCATGCAGATGGCCCTCCAGACTAGACAGCTGTGCCAGAAATCACTAGGTCATAGCACGACACCCCTCCTTGCAGGAGTGTCTCCTGGATCGTTTCCGTTTCTGGGTAGTTTAAGCCAACAGCTGCACACACCTCATTATGTTCCTCTCGGCAACCTGCATGTGTTGCTTAAGTGCCTTGCCACTAAAAACAATCGTTTTGGCACAAACACCCTTTAAACCCGATTTTGAGGGAGAAAAAACGAGGTCTTCGCACCCAAGAGCACTTCTCCCACTTCAGTTGTCAATGGCTTCCCTGCTTTGTCGTTTTTTTCAATCTCGTCCTGAAACAACACTCCATTCATTGCGCGCTGCAACCTGGCTGTGAATGCTTTATAATTGCATCGTTTACGTGTTCCTTTTGTGAGCGCGTTCTCACAACAAAGTCGCTGTTAATTGCCCAAAAGGGCAATTTCCGTGTTGCTGTCGCACATACACACACACATCGCAATTGTTTTGCAACATTGTTTGCCAATTAACCAAATTACAAGCTTCTACTGCAGCCAATGACGCCGTTGGCGGTGCCAGTGTCTGCTGCCGCTGACTATGAATTCATGTAAATTCCAATAATAGTCGTTAATTGAAGTTTACGGCCAACAAAAGATTAACATCACGGCATAGCCATCCGCACCGCTAACGTTCCAGCTGCGAGCCCTATCACCTACCTGACGCTCGATACCGATCCGTGGCTCACTCTGAGTCTGTCCCAGCGGTGGGTGGCGATGTCCCACATCAGGGAAAAAAAGAACACGACCCGGTTTTAATGGGTAATTGCATTGAAATCTGCGGCCACTATGAAAATTGCAATTGGGGTAAATTAATAGATTTTTGTTTGCCCTTTGGGATCCGGAAGCAGTGGGCCTAAAGCGGGTGTAGGAACTGGATTATGGTTCATTTAGGGATTTTCAAGTGAAGCCGGGGATTGGCGGATTTGCGGCAGCTGGTGTATTAATCTCTATTCCAAATCCGCGAGGAGGGGCGCTTTCAAATGGCCATTATGGATCAAAAATCGATGACCGGCAGGTCTCAGTCCAGACGTGACGCACCGACCCAGTCAAAATTATTTCGCAATTAGCAGCGGAGTTTCGAGTGCGGACGGGATAAGGATACTCACCAGCTGAGCACTGGTGCGCGCTGAGAAGTTCACGATGTTCACCATGGTAGTACTCTTCGGCAGACCCAGCAGATGATGAGTGATGATGGCGCTCTTGCCGGTCCCCGTCGGCCCGATAACCATGAAGGGCATTGGTCGCCGTGCGACGCAGAAGTCCAGCCAAAAGTTGATGCAGCCAGTCTCCTTGGTGGGAACTATAAGTTCGCTCACTTGCACTCCCTCCGTGAAGGTGACTTCTTCTTGTCGATTCCACGGCCACCAATTCTCTGCGCCATCGAAACGGTAGTCCATTACGGTGAGTTTTTCTGGGAACATCTGACCACGATTCAGGGTGAAGTACTTTGGTCGGGGATAGGTATCGTTGGCGCCGTATAAAACTTTTCTCAGCAAACCGTCGAAGTGCTTCTGACCGTCGACTGTGGCAAAGGTTTAGATCAGTGTGTGTGTGAATTGTTAACGTTTATAAAGTGAGGCGATAGTTCGAATGGAGAGGACACATAATTGCGTGGGAGCTCAAGAAGGTGGGAAACTAAGATCGAGAGGACATATCTGACAGAGGAATGCGCTGCCAGAAGTTGAAATTGCCATTGCAGTGAAGATAAGGACATGTTAGGGGCAGCAATTTAAAGAGTACAGTGTGTGTTGCAAGGAGGAGTGGATGTGGCGCAACTTCTTAGAAACACCGATTGTCCTCCGATTGTTGGAAAGGACAACAAAATCTGTTGCAGACAGAGATTTTGTTATCTGTGAAATCTGAAAGGATTTCAACACCAATGAACAAACAGGATCATTCGCTGCTTTCACACCCCACTGTCTACGATTCATTTTGTGTCCTACCTTCGTGCGCCGCAAACGAACGCCCCGCAGAGTCATTCCCGACAACGACATCTAGCACCAGCTCGAAACTCAATTATCGGCAGAGGACACGGGACGCCGGTTGATGGTACACACGGGGGCATCGCCATCGTGCATCCAGGAAACTCTTGCACCAAGAAAATATGACACAAAAAATTCCGTCCTCCCACCGCTCCCACATCAACTCACACATTGAACCTCTGCCCCGCAGTTCAGTTTGCGTTCATACCTGTTAGCGTGGAGCCGTATGCCCAAACGTAGCTGAATAGGAAAGTCTGCTGGAACCATACCTGATTATACGCTTGATTTTTCTCTTCCAGGAGTTGGAGGAAGATTCTTGAAAACATCTGCACTCGCGCCCGTGTCCAGCGCAGGTATGCGTCCAAATGAGAGAGAAGTTTTCCACCGTCACAGGCACGCACAGACCGAGAGCAGCGTGAAAGAAAACGAGGAAAATGGAA
The DNA here is from genome assembly GCA_955652365.1 of Eristalinus aeneus. NCBI lineage: Eukaryota > Metazoa > Arthropoda > Insecta > Diptera > Syrphidae > Eristalinus > Eristalinus aeneus. The sequence continues at coordinate 61,772,589 of OY019134.1, read as the reverse complement.
AAGTTAAATAAATTAAGTTTTTCGTCCTGCGGCACTCTAAACGTGCTTTGTGCGAGAAAATTGAAAACTGCTCCGCACCCCGGCCCCGGACACCCACTCACCGTGTATTGATAAATTGGCGAGGTCTCCAGCATAACTTTGCAGTGGCGCAGAATATGCAGCCCGGCCGGGATCAGCCAATTAACCAGGTCCTCGTACAGCCCCATATAGATCTCGTTCAGCTGGTGCTCGGTCTCGAGAACATTCGCGAAGCTTTTGTGAAACGCCCGCCAACCGAGTTGCGACGGCTCCATGTATATCATGCCGCAGCGCGAGACCGTCGCCGGTGAGGCCTGCTCCAGGTCGGACGGCTCAAACATCATGTTCATCATTTTGGTCATCTGCACTATTTCGCCAGACATGAGGCAGAGTTTTTTGTTGTCGTCCAGCACGGTGTTGAGGTTTTCGATCCAGACCGCATCGACGGGTCCGTCGAAGAGCACCCAGTGGCGTTCCTTTTGCGATGCGTATGCCTGCTCGCGAAATGTTTTTGCCAGCACGCCGTCCGTCCACTCGTGGGAGATGGGATCGAAGCTGCCGTACAACTGGCCCATTGTGATTGCTTTCGGGTTAATAATGCGGTAATTAACGGGATACTCGATGAGAGTGCAATTCTGCCTGTCCTGGCTGAGGCTCTTCAACGCTTGTGCGAGAACCTGTTCCAAATAGAATCGGGGAAGGGTTAGTTTCAAAGTTTGTGGAGACCAGAGGTGTGAATGGAAGAGGGGACAACAGTCAATGAAAACAAGTTATCTTGGATTTAAGAAATGATTTATTTTTTCAGAAGCGTATTTTCATGTTTTATGGCAAGGGATCCTAGTGACGGTGGCGGAATCTGAGCCTGCGAACGGTCTTGTAGCGGTAACCATCAGCGGAGAGGGGTGTAGCTTCCTCCAGGGGCGCTTCCTCAACTGGGGGCAGGTATTCGTTGGATGGCAGTTCGTTCACGTCACGACGGCGGCGAAGGCGGTAGCGCTTAACAGTCTTGTAACGGTATCCGTCAGCGGCAAGAGGAGACGCTTCCTCAAGAGGAACCTCAGCGGCTTCCTCAATTGGGGGCAGGTATTCGTTGGATGGGAGTTCATCAACATCACGACGGCGGCGAAGGCGGTAACGCTTAACAGTCTTGTAACGGTATCCGTCAGCGGCAAGAGGGGATGCTTCCTCAAGGGGAGCCTCAGCGGCTTCTTCAACTGGGGGTAGGTATTCGTTGGATGGGAGTTCATCAACATCACGGCGGCGGCGAAGGCGGTAACGCTTAACGGTCTTGTAACGGTATCCATCAGCGGCAAGAGCGGTGGCTTCCTCTGGTGCGGCTTCGACAGCTTCTTCAACTGGTGGCAGGTATTCGTTGGATGGGAGTTCATCAACATCACGGCGGCGGCGAATGCGGTAACGCTTAACAGTCCTGTAACGGTATCCGTCAGCGGCAAGAGGGGATGTTTCCTCAAGAGGAGCCTCAGCGGCTTCCTCTACTGGGGGCAGGTATTCGTTGGATGGCAGTTCGTTCACGTCACGACGGCGGCGGAGGCGGTAACGCTTAACAGTCTTGTAACGGTATCCGTCAGCGGCAAGAGGGGACGCTTCCTCAAGGGGAGCCTCAGCGGCTTCCTCTACTGGGGGCAGGTATTCGTTGGATGGCAGTTCGTTCACGTCACGACGGCGGCGGAGGCGGTAACGCTTAACAGTCTTGTAACGGTATCCGTCAGCGGCAAGAGGTGACGCTTCCTCAAGGGGAGCCTCAGCGGCTTCTTCAACTGGGGGTAGGTATTCGTTGGATGGGAGTTCATCAACATCACGTCGGCGGCGAAGGCGGTAACGCTTCACGGTCTTGTAACGGTATCCGTCAGCGGCAAGAGGGGACGCTTCCTCAAGAGGAGCCTCAGCGGCTTCTTCAACTGGGGGTAGGTATTCGTTGGATGGCAGTTCGTTCACGTCACGACGGCGGCGGAGGCGGTAACGCTTAACAGTCTTGTAACGGTATCCGTCAGCGGCAAGAGGGGACGCTTCCTCAAGAGGAACCTCAGCGGCTTCCTCAACTGGGGGCAGGTATTCGTTGGATGGCAGTTCGTTCACGTCACGACGGCGGCGGAGGCGGTAACGCTTAACAGTCTTGTAACGGTATCCGTCAGCGGCAAGAGGGGACGCTTCCTCAAGAGGAACCTCAGCGGCTTCCTCAACTGGGGGCAGGTATTCGTTGGATGGCAGTTCGTTCACGTCACGACGGCGGCGGAGGCGGTAACGCTTAACAGTCTTGTAACGGTATCCGTCAGCAGCAAGAGGGGAGGCTTCCTCCAAAGGAGCTTCAGCGGCTTCCTCAACTGGTGGCAAGTATTCGTTGGATGGAAGTTCACTGACATCACGGCGATGTCTCAGGCGTAACTTCCTGACAGTCTTGTACCTGTATCCATCGTCGGCGAGGACAGCATCCTCTACGGGGATTTCTGCCTCAGCAATTGGAGCCAAATACTCATTGCTGGGAGCTGCCTCCCTCAGCGGTGGCAAGTAATCAGCCGGCAGAGCGGTTACTGCAGCGACTGCCGCTACAAACACGAACACGAAAAATCTCTGAAAAGTCAAAAGAGCCCTCGGTTATCCTTGAACTGTGACTCAGTCCGAAGTGTCTGTCTTACCATCCTCAGTTCTAGGTCTGACTGTTCACTAGAGTGTCGATTTGATGAGTGATGTCTCTGGAAAGCGACTCGCTTTATTTATATGCAGATCACCGTCACATTGTACCTCCGATCTAAGCCTCCGCTTAGTTGACCGAACAAAGCTTCACTTGAATTAATTTACCGCGTAATCAGATTGACGCGGCGAAATCGAAAGCTCGATACACCTCAAGTGGACGCCGCGTCAAGTGGCCCCCAATTATGTTCTCTTCTCGCAACGGTGAAGCGCGCCGCATGCAACGAAGTGGAATTCAGATCGGATCTAGATTTAGAGCTCTGACAGACTTAATGACGGCGACTGGGAATGAATCTCAGCCAGGGGTCGATGATACACTCTGCCAATCGATAAGGAAAATGTGAGATTGGAGCAGGAGATTACTTACTTTGGATAACGTGCGAATTAGGGTGGTTCCCTGGTCAAGGGAACACCTGCTGCCTCCAGTGTCCATTTGATTTCGGAGAAACAAAGAGTCACACACTGAGATGTGGTCACCTTGGAGATTATTGGAAATCATTTTCCGCACAAAAATTGGGGATTATGAAGCATCTGCAAGTCTTTTGTCCAAGCAGTTTCGGAGTATAATCTTACAAGACAATGTGTGGGCGCTTTGCATGGTGAGGTGAGTGGGCGCAATGGAATGGAAATTATGGAATTATGAATGTGTTCTTTGTGATTTTGAGGGACAGCCAGAGTGGCTGACAAAAACAGTCAAACCGTGGAGGGGGGGGCAGAGAACGGGTGTGACGGGGGAGTAGAGGAGCACACGAACGAAGAACTGAAGGATAGATAAGCGGAGGACCAATGAAATTGTGAACTGAAGAAGCAATGGAATTAAGGAAAAGAGGGGAATATAGTCGAAAGAACAGTGGAACGGAGAAACAGAAGGACAAAGATTTGAAGATTCAGAGGTATGCAGGAACAGAGGAAGGGAGGAACGACGGAACAAAGTATGGGAGGAACAGTGAAACAGATGAACAAAGAAACGGAGTAACGAGAAAACTCATAAATGAAGAAACGGGGTAATAGTGGGCTGATGCAGCAGAGTAGCAGGGGAACAAGGGAACAGGGGAACAGAGGAAACGAGGAACAGAGTAACAGAGGAATGGAGTTAAAAGGGAATGGAGTAACAGAGGAACAAAGGAACGAAGTAAGGGAGGAACAGTAAAACAGGACAGGTGAACAAATCCACAGAGGAAGAAGAAAACAGAGGAAACAGAGGAAGAGGAAAACGAAGGAATAGTGGGCTGAAGGGACAAAGAAATAGAGGAACAGAGGAACAGGGCAACAGAGGAATAGAAGAACAGAGCAATAGAAGAAAGACCAAAAAATGTAGAAATAGAGGAAGAGAGGAACGAAAAAATTTAGGATTGGGTGACGGCGGGACAGTGGACTGGGGGAACAGAAGGAAAGCGGAATGATAAAACGAAAACCAGTGGAACAGAGGAAAAAAGATCGTAGGAACAGAGAATGGGAGGAACGGAGAAATGAAGGATTGAAAAAACGCAAGAAAGGTGGAACGGAGGGACTGATGAACAAAGGAGCAAAGGATGAACAGAGGAACGAGGGAGAAAAGCAGGAGCAGAGACATAAGGCAGAGTTTTTTGTTGTCGTCCAGCACGGTGTTGAGGTTTTCGATCCAGACTGCATCGACGGGTCCGTCGAAGAGCACCCAGTGGCGTTCCATTTGCGATGCGTATGCCTGCTCGCGAAATGTTTTTGCCATCACGCCGGTAGGAACTGATGAACAAAGTAGCACAGGGTGAACAGAGGAACGAGGGAAGGAATGAAAAGCAGGAACAGAGAAAATGTGGGACAGAGGAATAGTGGCGCGTAGAAACTGGGGGATAAAGAAAAGCCAACGAAGGAGCAGACAGACGGTACGAAAGAGTAGAGAAACAGAGGTACGAAAGAGTAGAGAAACAGTGAGACGACCGAAGGATCAGAGAAACAGAGAAAAGAAAAAACGACAGAACAAAAGCAGAGTAACTGAGAAACAGTTCTCCGGATATAAAGACGAATGGAGGAAGAAAATGAGGAACAATATGAACGAATGAGCTGTGAAACTGGTTCACCTGGAAAAATGTTGTATGAAAGATCAGTGGAACGGGAATTTACCGATCGAGGAATTCAAAAAAGGATCAAAGAAACTGAAAACATTGAAATGAAGAAACAAAATAAAGGACACACAATCAAATACAGAAATGCTGAAAGGAGTGGACCAGAGAAACAATCGGACGGTGGAAGAGGAAAGGAATAAAGGACGGCAGGGTTAGTGGAGCAGTTGAGTAGCTTTATTTGAGAAATGAAGAAAAGTCAAAATTGTGGCTTTTAAATTTGGAATGTTTAATTCAACCGTAACACAATGAGAATGCAGGCAATATGCAGGCAAAAAGTAAAGTTCTTACAAAAGGCTTTTTGGAAAAGATCGTTCTTATTGCAAAATGATGCTCAGTGATCTTGCGAATCAATATCATTATCTGGCAGATTGGGCGCATGCACCAGCTCATCTGTAAGACATTCGGAGGTAAGCATGCCCGATGAGTAAAATCACAGCGTCAATTGTCCGGTCCACAAAAAAGGAGACCCCTTTGACTGCACCAACTTTCGAAGGATCAGCCTTCTCAACATCTGCTATAAGATCCTCTCTGTCGTATTTTGTGACTGTCCGAACCCCTTTGGTCAACAACATGCTATAGCACTGTGGAAAATAATAACACCATGTTCAACCTTGTCACAATTGTGTCACTATTTTGCTAATGACATTTTCCTACCGTCATGTAAATACATCATATGTATGGCACAACATCCTTATTCCATCAGTAATAAAAGCCATAAACAAGATAAGCAAAAAGTGCATTCTGAACTTAGAAAAGGCTCGTTATCGGCAATAACACCGAATTTCGGTGTGTGCAAAATAATAGCACCAAGATGAAATATTCAAGAATGTGAAGTAAAAGCCAACAGAATAGCAAATATTTTTGTAATGGGATAAGCATTTGATCGTACAGCCTTTATTTTTAAGTTCAGCTTCACAACATCGTGGGGGGCATGGGCCTGTGCACGCGAGGTATCGTCGTTGATTGCGCTCAACATGGCGAGCTGCCAAGGCTATCCTCGTTAGTGCACAGGTCAAGTTGACATACAGCCTCCACGCGGCGCCCCATGGATAGCCATCACAGCACCCGTTGTATGGTGAACCAATGTATACAGCGAACCCCTCTGCCCGAGGGTTTATATAATGGGCCTGGCCTACAAGTCTGTGGGTTGTGCGTGAGGGTAACTTCCTCACCACGTAAACATCATATAGTTCAGAGAACCCGATATGCTTTGGATAAGGACAGATCAACTGTTGACGGCCCCAGCAAACGTTTTAAGGAGACCGATTTTCGGTTTTGCACGTGGAATGTGAGGTCCCTTAACAGGCCACGTGCAGCCGAACAACTTGCGGAGGCCCTTGACTGCTACAAGGCAGACATTACCGCCATCCAGAAAGTGCGATGGGATGGGCCTGGCATAAGAACGATGAAGAACTGCGATATCTACTACAACAATTGCTATAGAGAGAGAAGACAGCGCTTATTCGGATGCGGATTTGTTGTTCGAGGCAGACTTAGGCAAAAAGTCTTGAGCTACGACCCCGTCAACGAACGCCTCATGACAATCCGCATCAAGGCTAAATTCGGGAACATCAGCCTAATATGCGTTCACGCCCCAACAGAGGAGAAGGATGACAACACCAAGGATGACTCCTATGATCTCATAGAAAGAACATACGATCGATGCCCCAGCTACGACACCAAGATCGTTCTAGGAGATTTCAACGCTCAGCTGGGAAAGGAGGACATCTTTGCTGGAGTCATCGGTAAACACAGCCTGCACGATAACACATCCGGAAACGGACTCAGGCTGTTGGACTTCGCCTCGAGGCGGAACCTCTCTGTGGCTAGCACGCGGTTCCCACACCTGGACATTCACAAAGGAACCTGGCGATCTCCTGATCAATCAACCGACAACCACGCTGCGATCGACGTCAGACACTCCTCCAGGATTCTCGATGTCCGAACCTTCCGAGGTGCAAACATCGACTCGAATCATCACCTTGTTGAACCAAGGTAAGAACCCGGATATCGAGAGAGCAACGGAGTCGAGAAAGGCCAAAACGGTTTGACGTCGAAAAGCTATAATCGCAGCTGATTGCTGGGAACTTTGCCGACCGAGTCTCCCGAAAACTCGCTCAGAGTTCGACGCTGCCTGCACTAACCATAGAAGAAGACTGGAAACTGCCACTGATGTGCTGATTTTCACTTCACCACCCAGAAGGAACCCATGGTTTGACGACGAGTGCAGGCAAGCGCACGCAGCTAAACAAGATGCCTATAAGGCGACGCTGCATCGAACAACGAGAGCTGTTCGTGTGCTCTACAAACAGAGAAGAAGGGAAGAGCACCGGCTGACCAGAAGGAAAAACAAGGAGCATGAGAAGCACGCGGTCGACGAAATGGAAAGGTGCTATGGCAGGAGTGAAGTCCGAAATTTTTACCGAAAGGTAAAACAGCTATCCGGGGGATATAAGGTTCGTACCAAGGCCTGAAGGGACCAAAACGGACAACTCGTAGTAGAGTCGCAGTCTGTGCTGAGATTCTGGAAGGATCATACCTGCAGACTCCTTAACGCCGATGACGGCCCAAATACCGCTGTTCGGCAGGATGTTTCACTGAATTTGGACGATGATAGACAAGCATTCCGACCCCTCGACTTAGACGAGGTGAAGATAGCAATATCCAAGCTGAATTCGAACAAAGCTGCTGGAGCGGATGGACTGTCCGCAGGACTATTTAAAGCAGCTAGAAATGACCTGGTTGGGCGCATGCATCAGCTCATCTGTAAGATATGGTCGGAGAAAAGCATGCCCGATGAGTGGAATCTCAGCGTCGTTTGCCCGGTCCACAAGAAGGGAGACCCCTTTGACTGCGCCAACTACCGAGGGATAAGTCTCCTCAGCATCGCATACAAGATTCTCTCTGCCGTATTATGTGCGTATCTGAAACCTTTTGTCCATGACCTGATAGATCTCAACCAGTGTGGTTTCAGGCTAGGGAAGCCCACGATAGACGAGACTTTCACTTTACGGCAGATCCTGGAAAAGACCCAAGATGTGCGAAGTGACACTTACCACCTATTCGTCCTCGGGTCTGAGTCTAAATTAGAAAAGCTTTGTTTGATGATCTCGGGTACAGCTTTATCCACTTTCCAGATTTGGAAGTTTACTATCACCGATCAGACTCTCAATACAAATTGATGACTTAGGACGCATAGAAATTAATTACCCCAAGGAGGCTAACTACCTGCCTGACTACATCAGTGTGTTGGTTCCATCCGTAAGCATTATCTTTGTATCCCTTTCTGCATTCTTAATCACCAAAGGTACGACAATATTCGAAAGCAATCTTTTCATTGCGAGTTCGGAGTCCGAAAGACTTGAAGCAAGCGGTACATTATTTGACTGCAACACATTTTCACTGGACTGTTGTTGCTTGAAACCCATTATGGTTTCGACATGGAAATCTTTAACACTTGAGTGGTATGAAACTGATCCGATTTCAGGCACTTTGTTGTTATTCACATCAATATTTCGCCGTTTTCTTTATCTCTCAACGGCTGCGGCCAATTCCCCGAAGAAGGTTTCTTTTTCAAAGTCGGAGAAACTGTCCTCTCATCAATAAGTCATCCTCAGCAACACTCAACCGTCTTTCTCCAATCCGATGAAGACTGAAAAAAATCCACGTTCTTGAAATTAATTGCTTGAGGTGTCAGAAATGCTCAAAAGCAATACATGATACCTTGCCGGCACTCCAAACTTGGCAATTGACTACAGTCCTTCGCACCTTTGTGCTCCATTAAGAAACTTGCTACAATCAAAAAGGGCGATTCTCATTTACCTGAAAGTCATCTGCTCATTTCAAGCATTTGTGTGAGTAGGAATTTTACTTCTATCGTCGACTTGCAGGAGGGTTATTCCACTTCGTGGCCCGGCCGATGAGAAGCTGTTCCATTCGCTTATTATTGGAAGAAAGGAAATCAACTGTCACGTCAGCGCACGAAAAGATTGGAGAAACTTACTCCCATCGACTTAGTAATTCATCCAAGTTCCCCAGCATATCCTTTAACCGCAGCAAAGCACTTGCCTTATTCAATCTACCCGTGTCCACTTCTTTATGCATTCCCCCACTCCATCCACACCTACTTCGAACACTACTTTCGAAACTCCAACCTCCCCCCAGCGCATCTGTCATCCACTCACCACCCTCGGCACCGGCAATATGCACGCCAACAATCACCAACTATCGCACACAATCTGAAACATCAACATTGACACTGCCAACTAATGCCAAAGTGCTTCCAAACAAATTCATCGCGATAAACCCGTCTATTGAAAAACTTCCACACCACGCCACGCCACGCCTTCGCCAACAGCAGCGACCGTGTGCAATCTCCTCCTTCCAAGTTCCTCCCGGTGACAGAAACTTTAAATGCACGTCACAGAGAAGCCTCAGCTCATAAATATTTCAAACCGAAGGCCCAGACATCTAAAACTGTCCCCGTGCATGTTCGTAAAATGTAAATCAACTCCAACTACTGTATAATAGGTGGCAGGCGAATGACGAAATGGACACAAATTTACAACTATCTCTCGGTCCACCCTCGCTCGGCCGGTTCGTGTGCCCCGTGCGGTCACCAACCTCCCCCACCGAACACAGACCATGTGCCGGCTCTCAAATTAAGTCGAAAATTTAAGGCTGTCATAAAAAAGTAAACGAGTCCGGTCGCCTCCACTCCACCCCGCCACGCCACAGGACACACGCCACTGGCCGGCCAGAATTTTTACGGCGACCATTCCACTGGCATATTCTATTCAATTTAATGCCTCATTAAAGTGGAATACAGCCGACAGCAAGAGCACGCAGATACTGGAGGCGGGTGTAGTTGCGACTGGTGTCGAGGGTTCCGCGGCAGTGAAGGCGATAAACTGACTCCTCCGGCCAGATCCCACGTCAAGCAAGGGATGAATGTCGCGGCAGTACACAAGGAAATACTCACTTGGTAGGCGGTGGTCTTGCCGCCCATCGGCGCGCCCACTATCATTAGGCCGTGTCGCACCAGCAGCATTTCGTAAATCTGCAGAATCTTCTCAATGTACCACGGCGTTGCCTGGAGGTTGCGCTCCTCCAAAACTTGTTTCAGCCACCTGAGCAGATCGTCTCGAGAAGGCTGCGAGCAAATGAAAGGGGATTGGATGGGACTTTGAATCTAAATCATCTGCAACACCCGGCGCTGGTGTGGCACAATGTCTCCGGGCTCCGGGTTGGTGGTCCGGACATCCTGGGCATCCCGGGCGTCGCCAGCATCCGGAGAATCGCTTCGGATTAATTGGACAGCGGAGCACAGCAGCTGAGCAGCGCCCGGGGAGTTGCATGTGTGCGGCCGGTACTAATGGCTGGTGACTTACCTCGGGTAAATCCACACCTGGGAAGAGATCCGTGTAAATGCCAATGAATAGGGAGACATCTTGCTCGAGAAATTTCGGCAGGTTAACATCGACAATGGCTCGCAGGACAATCTGTGCCTCCGGCAAATTGGGATGCATGCGACGCAACGAGGCGGACGCCAACAGGACAGATTTCACGGCTCGCATACCTGAAAAGAATGCAAAATTGTTAGGGGCTGGTCGGAGGATTGAAATGTCCCTAAATGTGCTGGCGTGATGGGCGACGAACGGTGCCGGTGGCGGGTAGGAGCTGGAACGAGCATTTTAAGAAGCTTTCGACGGTTAGGTGGCTGATGGACGTGGACGAATGGAACATGTGTCCAGGGCGAATGGTTGTAATTGAAATCTTTGCCTGTCGGTGGGTGTGGCAGGAACTCGGATTGGTTTCTTTGCGTGGTGTCTCTCCGAGAGGTTGCAGCTGCTTTTGTGGGACATTCGCAGACTGAATTTTACTTTTTTGTACATTCTCCTCCGTTTCCATGAGTGCGCTTTATGTGCGGGATATGTTTCGAAGGAACGCTTGATTGACAGATTCTTGGGTGGGATCCAAGCAGGATTTGTTAATCTGACAGTCCTAGGATTGCTGCGATGTCAGGTGCTTCCACGGTTCTCTTCCAATAATAACCTAAAACGAAGCGCCTTCCACGCTTGGAGACGACAAAACTAACCCGGTAGGGTTTTCCCCCCATGAAACACGGCTGCTGACAAAGGCACAAGTCGTTGCATCATCTTCCCATATTCCTACAGAATGATGAAACTCCGTAGAACTAAACAGAAGAAGATGACCTTCACCACAAGACATTCTTTGAGCAGTCAGGAGAACATCACAGAATCAGGTGCAAGGGTACTTTTAGCCGAGATCACCAAACATTCCATTCTGGTAAGTGAACTCGATCTCAACCACTTGAGGGATCTTCTGTCGACTGATAGCCATCGCAACCGGTTGTGCGGTGAGAAGTAATGTACTCAACGTTTGTGGTTTAAGGCGATCTGTGGGAAGAATGACCACAAAGTAGTGAAAGTGCTGCAATTTGTCGATTGACGGCCTAATCGAATCAGATAAGGTGGTAGCTTAGTTTTGCAAGTCATAGATGAGTTATCCGCCTTCAGACGGGAAAGGGGTCAATGGATTGCAGAGCATTTGGAAATATTGCCTGGCAACTGATCGTGTGATGGGTGACTTGTGATGTTGTGCCACTTCTCGGAAAGTCAAGCAAAAAAAATGTGTGAGGAGATCTTTTGGATGATTCGACAAATTTGTCGCTATTGGAGACATACAACGTCAAACGTATTCAGAGTCCTTCCAAATATTTGAAAAGGTTGGTTTGGAGATTGAAAAAATGAAAGAAATCTTTGGAAATCATTTTGCGTTGATCTGACGAACAATTGCTGACCCAGTGATTAAGTGTTCACACCACCCAGGGACTAAGATCAATTCGAAAATGTTTTTCACAACAATTTTAACATTTGTGTATCAGAGGCTTGATTGCATTGTAGACACTATTACCAGAAACCAGATGAACGGAACTCACAGAAGGGGGCCAAAAGGAACACGTTCATATTCAATCTCAAACTCAAGCACCAGATGCCCGACATCGCTGACTTATTATATAATTGATATTTTTGTTTAATGCGACAAATTTTTTAAAACTAAGCAGATATAAATTATGTGTAGATTTCAGATTGAATCCTTTTCGTTTGATATGTAACTTTAGCTATTAACAAAATTCTTACGACAAAAAAAAAAAAAAAAAACGATTTCGATGTACTCAAACTTGCGTTGAGTTCGATTATGGATTCTTTAATTTTGTAATGTTGGTTCACTGGCCTTGAACATGTGCCTACAGTTTTACACGGTATGCTTATTTTGCTTGTGAAATGTGGTATCTTTCTGTGGGGGAGGGGTAGGCGAACTTTGGACGGACAATAAGTAAACAACAAGCACTTAGTGACGTACAGTTTATTGCAAAGAGAGATCGTACACATGAGTTGTGGGTGGTATATATTCCATCGCCTAACCTAAAGATTATGTTAACGGGAGGATCAGTCGATCATGAGACTCGTTCTTTAAGTTAATTGTAATTATCTTTTACATGAATGTTAATTATTACAACTCGAAGCGTGTAATAGAAGTGTGAAGACACTGTTTCTCAAACTTTTCGAATATTCTTCTACATTTCCAAAGCGGGGAACTCAAAAAAACAAAACCGAAACTATTGAGCCCGTTGACTGATTTTGATAAAATGTACAATATTGTATGACTGTCCTTAAATCATCCTGCTGTCAAATAGTTGAAATAGCATGAAGCCTGATGAAGAAATCTTAAGTTAAAAAATAAAAAATAAACTTTTTTTTTTAGTTACATAAAAAATAATTACTAAGAATTTACAACAATAAGCTTGGACTCAAAACAAAGCTGCAATTCATGTCTATATCGAAGTATTAAATTTAATTTTACACGCATACACGATTCCACACTTTCTTTGTAAAAAAATTATAAATCTGAATTTAGTTTAATAAGGCTAGCGCTTCACTACTAAGTGGTTCATGCCCATGATACGAGGGGCATTCAATATATTATCGGTATCGGTATATAACTCTGTTTTGGAGAATTTTGGTAGACACACATATGACAAATATGTCGAAGAAGCTGAATCATCACTGTTTTGGAACTACTATAGCAAACTAAACAATTTTTTAAATGAAAAAACATACTTCCTTGACAGTCACTCAATCGAAAAAATATGCACAATTTTTAAACTGAGAGGAGAACTCGTTCAGTTAAACTTTATCCACCACAGACCAGATTTACCAATTCTTTGTAACCTATGCAGCATGAGGAAGAGAGAAGACATCTTACATTTTATTGGTGTGTGTCCGATTCTAAAAGAATTTCGACTAGCAATTTTCGAAAAACTTGTTTTAGACGAATATGAAGTAACGTGCATCTTAAATGGAGAAAAGGTATGGAAGGCCTTATACGATTATTCAGTAGCAGCACTTTGTTATAGAAAATTTAGATTTTTAATCTGAAACTTTTGTATGTATTTTGTCAACCTGGTAGACGGCCATAGGCCAAACCATAAATGACTTAGGTTAAACTTTACATTGTAAAACATTTATTGAAAATAAAAGTCAAACTAACTAACTAACTTTTATCGGTATCGATATGAAGCAAAATGCGAATTCAATTTAAATTGTTTTTATTTTTCAATATAATCTCTCCTAACATCAATGCATTTGTTAGATCTTGAGATAAAATTCTTTCAACCCTCAAAAAAATAAATTTTCTCCTTCTCTGCAAAATACCCATTTCCTGCCGACTTGAGTTCTTCATCATCCGAAAATCTTTCTCCTCGAAGACAGTTTTTCAAATCCGGAAATAGGAAATAATCACCAGGGGAAAGGTCTAGACTATAAGGTGGGTGTTGGAATCCACAATCTGGCGCAGGAGCAGGAGTTCACAATAAATGTTCTCTATCGAGACATTTGAATTTTGACGCTCACTTCATACCGCTTTCAGCAATCTCCTCTATAACAAAACACTCAATAAATCTCGGGACATATAGGAGCCGCCATTAACAAATCAAAATCAATATTAAATGAATAATTTTTGTTAGTGGCACCCCCTGTATCGGGACTTATTGAGTGATCTCTTATAGCTATACTGGAAGGATCTGATCTAAGTTCAAATTACATGCCCAGAAGTCGTTGTTGTCTATGTGGCACTTTACACGTTTACAGCATGTGCTTGATGGCATCTTCTAGGGGATATTCAGCATACCTTAAGCTCATAAATTTCAACTGAATAATTTTATTTCCTGGATGGGGCACGTTTAATTAGCTTTGCCCGTTCAAGTTTTACAATCGATCTGTGGTTTGCTTTTCACCACACAACTGACATTGGTGGGGTGGACAAATTAGTATTACAAATAGCCCACATCTTGATAGTTTCATCTGTTTCTTCAATAGAAAGACGGAGTACTGTGTCGTCAACCAGTCGAAGAAGATAAGCAAGTCACATGCGGCAATGCAGCTGCCGGAGATGTTGCTTAAGAACATGTATGCTTCACAGTGACTTGATGTCTTCATTATTCCTGTCCAGCTAGCTATCTTTGACAGAATTTAATTCAATTTAATTTAATTAAAAAATAATTTAATTTTTAGAGCCTTTATTATTAAACGTTTTCCATACACATTTTCCATATATAAAGGCAAGTGGGAATTCAATTTAAATCCTTTTTATTTTTCAATATAATCTCCCCTCATATCAATGCATATGTTACACTATCACTAGGGGCGAAGTCTGGACTATAGGGTGGGTGTTGGATTTCCTCGAAACCACAATCTCGAGCAGCAGCCTTGGAAACTCAAGCCGTGTGAACAGGAGCATTGTCATGAAGAAGCAACACACCCGCTGCGAGTTTACCCCGTCTTTTCTTTTTAATTTTCTACCGCAAATTATGCAAAGTGGATGAGTAGTATGTGGCATTGATGGTTCCACCTTTTTTTTGTACTCAATGAGCAAGATTAGTCGCCGTAGCGTAGTGGATAGAGTGCGACGCTCACGCACCGAAGGGTCTAGGTTCAATTCCCAGCTCAACATCAATTTTTTGAATTATTCACGGCACCACTTCTTTCGAGCCTCTGACAACACTGAAAGAGTAATAACTGCCTAAGAAAGCTTCTCAATTATTATTATCTCTAATTATTATTATCTCTAAAAATTAGAGCTATCTGCCATCGATCCAATTATAAAGCCGTTCTCCAACTTCTTCAAAAGATCCGAATCTGTGATTGTTCAAATCATAGTGGAAAGGAGAGAAATGTTTGGAGAATACTGCAGATACCATCCATTTCGCGTTTTCGGGTAGTTTCAAATCTTGACAGTCAAAGTTAGCACGACGTGAGTAGCAACGACCTGCAGTAATATGATTCACTAACTTTGATCGTGGAGTGCGCAGAGTGTGAGAATGCGTTCGTTGTTCCAGCGAAATTGCATGCGTTGCCGAGCAATCAAGCCACACGAAAACAGATGATCCACCAGGGGATTGCATCAGCCAACGGAACAGCTGTGCAAACATGCGACTGGGCACGATAGAAGGCGATGAGGAAAAGCTAAGCAGGCAGTGCAGGCAGTCTATTGGCGGTGATACTCGGAATAGGCACTAAATTTATTAAAATAGATATTCGGTTCTCTTATTTTTGTAAGCCGAACAGTAGGGCCAGCCCCGAGGGCTGGCGTTCGTGTTTTTTTGAAATCCCCTTCAGGGAATCCTTTAACTCCAAGTGTGACCGAGCGTTAATATGTTGCGAAAACACCCTGTCATGCTGTTAGTTTTTTAACATTTTTCCTGTCTTGCAAGGGTCAAACGTATTTGTAAATAACGCCGGATTTACTTATTTTTGACTGAATCCAAATTTCTAAAGCCGAATGGTAAATGTTTGCTGACTCACTCCCAACTACGGATCTTGATCTAGTAGGTAGGTAGGTAGGTTATGGTGGCTGATGAATGCACTTTGTCCCATACATGATCATTGTGCTACCACACCATGTGGGAAAACCTAAAACCAGCTGGAGCCGATGATAAAGTTTAAAATGTCGGCGGGAGGGGTTTTATTGAGGTCATGTAAGCCGTTGAGAATATAGCTTCCAAAGTGATTGTGTCTGAGGCGCGACAGCGCCGGGGATGTGCATAACAGGTGTAGGAGAGTTTCTGGTTCTTCCTCAACCCTGCAGCTTCTGCAAGAATCCTTTGAGGGAGCCCCTAGCCTGCTAGCATGCTCGCCGATTAGACAGTGCCCGGTTATGGCTCCCATGATCAGGCTCATGTCAAATCTTTTGAGCGATAGTAGCAGTCTGGAGCGTGGAACACGCTTCAGTGATTGGGGAGCCCAAATTTTAGACTAAGGTTCAGATCCTCAGAGTAGACTCCGCAACCAACGCCTTCGTTTGTTTTTGATCCATCGGTGTAGATGCACGTAGCGTCAGCAACCCATTGTGGGTTAGCCGACCACGCGTCTCGTTCAGGGATCATAGTGGGGAAATTTTGTGTCAAAAAGACCTTCGGTGCCGCATAGTCAAGTTTCTGGTATCTAAGTTTACTCTTTGAAGGATTTTTGAGTGTCCGTGGGACACATTCGATTGTGATGAGGAGATCAGCCTTATGGCTGTACAAGCCGCCGCCTGTTGGGCAAACAGATCTATGGGCATAAGGTTGAGAATGACGTCCAATGCATCTGATGGAGTGGTTCTTAGATCACCGCAGATACGTATGGAGGCCAGTCGCTGGACTTTTCTGATAGTGTTATAGTGGGAGGCTGTGTCTAGTGCAGGCCACCAAACTGCAGCGCCATATAGTAGAATAGGGAGCACCACAGCCGTGTAGATCCAGGCCATTATATGCGCTTGGATGCCCCATCTAGACCCAATAGCTCTTCTGCACATGTAGAGTGCTATCGTGGCTTTGTGGGCGCGCTCGGCAATATTTGCCTCCCAGCTGCGCTTCCTTTCCAGCGTAAGTCCTAGGCACTTGGCTGTTTCGGAAAAAGAGCATTGCTGGCAGCTGATGGTCGTTGGGTCAACATGGGGAAGTTTATATTTCCTGGTGAAGAGGACTAGTTATGTTTTTTTGGTATTGATGCTTAGTTCATATTTGCTCGTCCACTTTGAAAGGAGCGAGCATTTTGCATAAGGTCCCTAAGTACCAAGGGATATTGGCCAGAGAGCGCAATAGCAATATCATCCGCATAAGCTTGCATCCCTCACCTTCCAGGAGTAGTAACAGTTCGTTGACTACTATGTTCCATAGAAGAGGGGAGAGGACTCCACCTTGGGGAGAGCCTCTGCTAACGTATCTGGGAGTAGTGGTGGAGCCCAATTTAGCCGTGATACGCCTGCTAACGAGTAGCTTTTGTATCAGGGGGGTGAGCCCCACGTCCACGCCCAAATCTGTCAGTGCGTAAGATATCGAATGCGGAAAGACATTGTTAAAAGCGCCTTGTATATTCACGAAGACTACAAAGGAGTAGTCCTTGTGGAAGAGACATTTCTCAATATGATGCACAAGTGAGTGTAGGGCTGTATCCACGGACATGCCCTTACAGTATGCATGTTGGGAGGTTGCCAGCCTGTGCGCAGGGACTGTGCAACGGATGTGGAGGTCAATTATCCTCTCCAATAATTTGAGAAGGAATGAGGATTAACTAATGGGGAGGAGATCATAAGGCTGAACTTGATCCAGTAAAGCCTCCAACTTCTCGACTGTGGCTTTAACACTGAAATCATAATCCAAAGACTTACAGGTGTCGTCATCTTTTGAAAATTGAATCGAATTAATTTGAAGCCCCGACACAAAAATCAAAATACGCTCTTGCACATTTGATTTCGATTGTGTTAGTTTTTCGGAATCATTTGAAATATATTTGACTTATCAAGGAATGATTTAAATTTGTAATTAAAAATTTATGACACAATGTGTATAAGCATTCAAACAGTCCCGTCGAATATAGGGGCGATACTAACAAAAAAGAATATTAAATTAGAAATTTTTGTGAGTGGCGCACAGGGATGAGTGACATGAAGGGATGTCCCGGAATTTATTGGGTAATCTGTTACACAGTTACTTTGTAGCAAAACAAAATGAGAAGGGAATCTCTGTGTCATTGTAACGAGTATGTCAAAAAGCACTTTCTTTACAAAACTCTAAAAAAAAACAGAACCACTATTAAAAAATCACTCGTAATGGCTGAAATATTTTCAATCTGTTTAATTGCGCCGATTTCCCCGCTGAAATTCAAGATTCTAGAGCAAAAGTTACGATTAACTGTCTCTGAGGAGTTTTTCAAATCACGCCGTTCATAGTCGATAATGAACTGTTGGTACTTTTCACTCGCAAGATGACGATTCTGTTTCTATTCCATTTTAACATTTCCTATTCCAACATTACAGTTGTCAATGTTAAGTATTCTCCCAAACAAAAATTTCATAAACTAGTAATTTCAACATCATTGACGAGTTCATTTACATTCTCAACAGCCGTACACAATATCTTGAACTAGCACGGTCATCGTAGTCTCTCCGCAGACCTCGATAGTGTTCATTTTCATCTCGTGAGTTCAACTTTCATACAGCACACGTCAAAAATCAAAATTACTGAAAAATAGACTCGTGCATCTTAAATTCCCCACGTGTTCTGTAAAAATTCAGACGAAGATCAAGAAATTCCTGTAAGTCAGAGCACTAGTTTAGACTTAAAATCACATCGACATTGATGGTATCGGGTCAGACCGGATTCCTGGTACAAGTAAGAACACAGTCGTAGTGTCAGCCGGTTCATGTCTTCTGCCTTTCTGCGGAAATACTTTCATTTCAAGTGAACCGGTGGCATCTGCCTCATAAAAATTGATATCTCTCGATCGAAGACGCAGGCACACTTCCATCGGTGCTAATTGAACGCCAACAACCTCGTTTCTCCACTTCTCCACAAAGTAGTTGACTGTTCAACGGCCATTAAGTCGCAGCGCCATTACAAAAACGGTCATTATACAATTCGGCCGATCCGTAAATTCTGTAAACTAAAAGCAAATTCGGACAGTAAGCCCATTTCCCGTTGGGCCGAGGCCGGATGCGGTCCTTCAAAGCGTCCAACACATCGCCAAATCCTGCAACCCATGCACATTCGACCCACCAGCAACGACCATAAAAGAAAACTGAAACCAGAGCACAGGGGCAAGGACACTTACCGTAGTCGTAGTGCGATTGAGAGGATAACTGCTCCGAGCACAACTTGTACGTGTGGACGATTTTCTGTGCCAGCGGACGTGCATCATCGAATCCATTCGAATATAAAGTGATTTCACCAATCATTGCATAGTCAGGTACCATCATAGCCACCGTCCGGAAGAGGACCTTCAAATTGTCCGGAAGTTCCGTGCGTCCAGCATACCTAAGAATCGATTCACACAAATCTTACTTAATTTTCCTCTTTCGCTCGCTCCCTCATCCGCTGCCATTGTGCAAGGACATATTTTCTGGTTACGACTCTATTTACATATGCGAACACGTTTTCCGCCAGCCCGGTGCTATTTTGTGAGTTCGACTTCGGTCGTTCTTTTTCGATTTTAATTCCGATCCGTGTTCCGTTGGCGGCGAAGGTGTCACCAGAGGACCAACTTTCGCTCGCATATGCACACGAATCGATTCATTACATGCACTACACCGGGGAAAGGAAACCAGCGAGTATGCAAAAATTACGTGCTGGCAGCAGTGGCAGGGGCGTGGCAGAGAGGCGCAGTGAGCTCACTTACCCGGGATTCATTGTTATGAATATGCAGCAAGTCGGATCCAATTTCAGCAGCGTGTCTTCGAAGAAGAACTTCACAACTCTCCTGGCGATGGCCCGTTGTATCGTGAGGATTTGCTGGGCCACAACAGACAGCACTTCCAGCTCGATCCTGTTGAACTCGTCGAAGCACGCCCAGGCTCCGGACTGCGCCAAACCCTAAAAATGCAGAACAGTGTCGTGAGGATGCAATTAGTTTCGTTTTTTGTTTTGTTTTTCATTTTTCATCCCGTTCCTTGGCTGGGGAGGAGAACGGTTCGGCAGACAGGTCCCCTTGAATTAAGCCAGAAAATGATTTATTCCCACGCCCATCCCGTGCCGGGGTTGGTGTGAGCTTTGTTTTGTCTGACGGCGACCGGCTTGGGGCTAAAATCAATTTCCACGAACACCAGGGGGAGATTTATTGACAATAAACAAGAAGTTTCGGTAAATCTTACGCGAAAATATTTGTTTCTTCTCATTTCTGGTGTTTTGTGGTGTGGCGCGGTGATAACAGCGCCAAGATTTAGGAGGATTTGGGGCGGAATTACTACACTTGTCGGTTGTGTTTCGAATGGAATGCCTTGAATATGCCGGGGAGTTGAGCGAAAATTAATTAGTTTTCTTCGTGTACGCTTGGCGGGAGCTGTTTGCCGTACGGTGGGGGGACGGGGTACATTTAAATATCTGAAATTGTTCCGCGGATTGTTTGTGCGGCTTGGCGTGAATTTAATTGACAGCCATAAAAGGAAACCCGAACAATCGAAGGCGACCGTAAACAACTGAAGCTAGTGAGTTCAACGAAATGATTTAAGGTCACTATCGGGTAGATGTGCTTGCCAAGCAATTGATCGCAGCGTAAGCTGAGAGTGTCGAAGGTCGAAAGCGCATGACGTTGACTGATTAAATTTCATTTCATACGTCCGGTTGCCTCATTTCACAGCACTGAAGGAGAGATCTGATGTTGAGGCTGACGTTGGATGTGCGCAACACGTAGTCGCAGTTCAAAGTGTCCGCGTTTGAATATGCGAGATTCGGATAAAGTCGGTTGAACTGATCTTTATTTCGTGTCGATAGTTGGAATGTTCTGTTGATTTGACAGCTGCAGGAAGTCTCCTAAGTTTTAACTCATGCAAGCAATACGAGGGTTGTCTTTTATATTTCGGGAGTGGGCAACCCTAGTGTTGCAATCTGGTAACTGCCAGCTCTATTGTAAAGTTTGACATTTCTGAGGTTATATGTACTCAGAACGTTTTGGCATACGAGCGCTATTTGTGTTGTTTAATAATTAATAATAATTGTTGGCTTGGACTGTAGCCAAGGGGGGCCAGGGCCTAGCTTGCTCATCAACTACTCGTGTTGTGCGCGCTGCTGTTCTCTCACGAGTAGAAGGGACCTACAGTTTTTTGCCGACTCCGAACGGCGAAATTTGAGAATTTTCCTTAAACAGTTATTACTCTTTTAATGTTGGCAGCAGTTCGAAAGAGGTGGTGCCGTGAAAATTTCGAAAAATTGGTGTTGAGCTGTGAGTCGAACCTACACCCTTCGGCGTGTCAGCGTCGCACTCTACCCACTACGCTACGGCGGCCACATTTGTGTTGTTTACAGTAAATTAAAAGGGCGAGATGAATCTTTTGGGTTGTTTACAGTTACTTAAAAGATTCATCTCGCTCAAAAAAAGGAATTAAATCGTGAAAACTTTCCCTGCCTTTGGTTTTTACAACTTCCGACGTGGATTAACTCAACAACAGTGAATCGATGAACTTAATTCAATTTTTGGCGATGAAGCTTCATCAAGGACCAGTGTTTGTCGATGGTATGGTGAACTCAACCGAGGTAGTAGTTCACTCCAAGACGAATTTCTTGAAGGTCGTCCAAGATCAGTTGTTGTTTCGGAAACCATTGATTCTGTGCGCCAACTGATATTGTAAGATCGTCATGTAAACTATCATGAGATTGAGACAACCATAGGCATTAGTGGGATATTAGGAATTAGTGAGACCAGCATACATTTAATATTGCATGAACATTTGACCGTTAAAAAAATTTGTTCGCGTTGGATCCCACCCAATTTGTCAATCGCTCAAAACCAGGCTCGTGTCGATTGGTCGAAAGAAATGCTCCAAAAATACGATCGCGGTGCTTCGAAACACGTCTATGACATCGTGACAGGTGATGAATCGTGGATTTACGCGTATGAGCCCGAAAGTAAACAGCAGTTGACTGTATGGGTCTTTCAAATTGAGCCAAATCCAACAAAAGTTGAAAGTTGAAAAAAGTCGACGGCTTTTTCGGAAAAACCGGACATGTCGCAACTGTACCACTGGAACAACGCAGAACAGTCAATTCTGGGTGGTACACAAACAGCTATTTGCCAGCTGTCTTTCAAGAAATCAGGAAAACCAACCGCCGAAGACGGATCACTCTTCAGCAGGACAATGCGATCTCTCAAACATCGCATTTTTGAGCACTCAAAACATCGATTTGATGAGTCATCCGCCGTATAGTCCTGGCTTCCTTTGAATT
The DNA here is from genome assembly GCA_955652365.1 of Eristalinus aeneus. Taxonomy (NCBI): domain Eukaryota; kingdom Metazoa; phylum Arthropoda; class Insecta; order Diptera; family Syrphidae; genus Eristalinus; species Eristalinus aeneus. The sequence goes on along the minus strand of OY019134.1, from coordinate 61,750,482 downwards.
ACTTCTTTTTATTCCCGTACGTAAAAAATAAAATGAGACATCAACATTTTCCGACACCTGAAGAAGCTTTTGATGCGTTCAGAATGCATGTTTTCGAGATGCCTCAATCAAAATGGCAAATGTGTTTCTTCAATTTGTTCAAACGCATGCAAAAGTGTATAGATCTTAATGGGGAATACTTTAAAAAACAATAAAGCTATTTCTAATGGTTAATATTTGTCTTTGTAGTCGAAAATAAAATCTTTTTTCAAATACTATACTTGATAGCCGGACTGTATGTAGTTGCTCGCACTGTCTATCTCTTCTTTGGCCATTTGATCGTACGATTCACCCGAAATGTCTCCAAATCATCTAACAGCATGAATTTGAGTACTTAGCTTAAACATATATATTTTTTTTTTGTTGGAGGTTGGGATCAACTACACTGGAGCACTCAGACTCAAATACTGGTCCATTGTACTACCAGGCAGTAACCTTAATTTAATGTAATTTCATGGTTTTCCGAAGAAAAACCAAGATGCGCTTCAGTGATATAGAACTTAGGTTTTCAGTTCCCACCAGATAGATCTTAATGGGGAATATTTTGAAAAAGAATAAAGCTATTTCCGATGATTAATATTTGTTTTTGTTCTCTGACCCCCAAATATCAATGGCAACACTCGTACTAGCTTAAAAAATGTAGTCGATTTTTGATGTGCGTTTAATTTTGTTAAATTTCAGAAATTTTAAGATTTCAAAATTTTTTTCATTTTGAAGTAACGGAATTTCTAAATTTTAAAGTATCAAAGCGATATTTTCAAAATTTCAATATGTCTGAATTTCGAAATTTCGCCTTTTGAATATTAAAATTTTGAATTTCAAGCAAGCAGCACTGGCACCTGCCTGGGAAAGCTTTCGACAATTATACAAAACATTGGATAGTCTCGCACGTGACATTCGACAGCATTATGCTTCGGTAGTTCTTGTAAATCACAGAATTCTTTTCCATAAAGATGGGATATCAATGTCCCGCATTTATGGAAAGCAAGTGGTGAAAGCTTGAGGCCCAGGTCCACCGCGGACTGAACCGCCACAAGAAGAAGTAGTGGTGAAAGCTCACTTGAAGATCACAAAATAATTATGGTACAATGCGCGAAGATATTCAAAAATAGTCTTGAAATTATTTCATACAGCGGTGAATAGTGTTTTAAATTATTTTGACTCGTTGGACTACATGTACTGCAGAGGTCAATACAGACGCGCCATCAAACTATTTGACCGCTTTTTGATCTTTTTGATTCCAAACCTAAAATAGTCATTTGGTGGATTTAAATTTGACTATTAAAGAAAGGATTATCGTTGCAATGGAGTTCCAGCAACCAGCCCTTCAGAAAATACACATACTGTGAGCGTCAAAAGTGAGTAAACAAATATCTGATTACTGTATAAAGATGAAAATTAGGTTAAAACAACAACAAAACTCAAATTCCATTGATACACAAAAACAGCCTTATTCAATGTGATCAAATATTCAAAAAGTAAAGTACGGTAAAAACAAAAACAAATACATTTTGTTAAAGAAATTTATAACTAATAATAATAATAAAAATTGTTGGCGCTACGGTCCAAAGGAGGACCAGGGCCTAGCTTGCTCATCAACTACTCGTGTTGTGCGCGCCACTGTTCTCTGACGAGTAGAAGGGATCTACAGTTTTTTGCCGACTCCGAACGGCGAAATTTGAGAAGCTTTCTTAGACAGTTATTACTCTTTGAGTGTTGTCAGCAGCTCGAAAGAGGTGGTGCCGTGAAAAATTCGAAAAATTGGTGTTGAACTGGAAGTCGAACATACACCCTTCGGCGTGTGAGCGTCGCACTCTACCCACTACGCCACGGCGACCACAAATTTATAACTACTTCATATATTACGAGTCAAAAGTGAGTAAACAGTGTACATTTCTATCAACAAATGTACTTATTTATTGCTTAAAAAATTTAATTTAGTTCTTTGTTGGTCGTCCTTTGAAATTTATTACTTCCTTGAGTCAACGTGGCATAGACATTACCAGTTTATTGGTAACATCGGGGGAAATTTTTGACCTTTCTTCTGTTACAGTTTTTTTCAGGTCTTCCTTGTTGTTAATAGTACTCTGTCGAATTCTTTTATGCAAATGCTCCCGTAAGTGTTCTATTAGGTTAAGGTCCGGTGATTGCGGAGGATGATCAAGCTGTTTTGGGGTCATATAAAGCAACCATTCCTTAACAAGACGTGAGGTATGCTTAGGATCATTGTCTTACTGAAAGATCCAATTCCTAGTTAAACCTAATTTGTCTACGCTCGGATGCAAGTTGGTCCTGAGAATATTTAGATAATCTACCTTCCCCATTGTACTATCAATGAAGACAAGATTACCGACCCCAAATGCTGCTTCACACCCCCACACCATCACTGAACTTCCCCCATATTTCACGACCGGCCTAATATTTTTTTCATATATATTCTTAATTTTTTGCTCTCCAAATTTTCTTATTCATATGGCTCTTAAAAATGTTGAATTTGCTATGATTGAATAAAGCTGTTTTTGTGTATCAATGGAATTTCAGTTTTGTTGTTGTTTTGACCCAATTTTCATCTTTAAACAGTAATCAGATATTTGTTTACTCACATTTTATACTCACATTATAGGGCAAGTTAATAAGTGATGAATTAATTGTCTCCCTTGTGAAACTATTTTTTATTCATTTTGTAGAGCTGTTGCTCGTCTGGCCGCCTTAACTCTACACGGTCGTGGGTTCCTCACGGATATCCAAGTTTTCACGTAGTTTTTAATGAGCCCCCATCTAGACCCACTTTACCAATATTCCAGATTCCTGCAAATTCCGAATTTCGCACTGTTCCCGAAATCGAAGTAAATCACGTTTCTCAATTTTCATTTGCTGTCTGTCTCTGTCTCCTTTGACATTGTCAACCGAAACTTGAAATTCAAATTAAATCAAATTTTCATTTATTAAGTCATCCGATGGGTGACGAATCTCCTCAAAAACAGGCTTCCGATACTGCCATCAATTATGCATAAACCGCTTCCGAATGGCCCGCATTTGGCTGCCAAACACAACCCGGAACATCACCAGCAACTGACTTCAATTAGCGGTAAAGAAACTCGCACACTTAATGACTCACTTATGTGACCAGATGCGGAAAGCTTCTCCAACTACTTAGGACAATTGTGCCATTTGAATGCTACCGCAATACGAACGAAAACTTCTCGAAGCACGCACCGAAATGAAACCTTTCCCCCCCTCAAAGTCTCTGTCGCAATGAGTCCGAGACACCGGAGAGCAAAGATCAGATGCCTAGGAAGTTCGTTTTATGACCCGTCCGCTGGTGGGAACCATTAAATATGCTAAACGCATTCATTCAAACTTTAGTGGTCGTTAATTAGCAAAAATGGTCCCAATTAATCCCCCACATGCGTACACCTGTCCCGGCAATCGCTTTGGCTGAATATCTTACGCCAACCTGTTGGCACGCGTGTTGGGGAATCGGGATCTCGCATCCAAAAATTGCGCATACGCATCGGCACTAAAGCTAGCTTCCATCTAAGCACTTCCAGACTCCGGAGACCAGTCCACGTGTTATGCAAAACGCCAAGCAGTCTGCGCGGTGAGACAAAGGCGAGCCCAATCGAAAGCCGTCTGCTCTCGTTTGCCGGCAAGCTCACCCCGATCAGCACCTGATTGACGGATTTCCATTTACCCAGCTGCGGCATCACCCGCACATCGCTCACCACTCTGCTGCCGTTAATTGGTGCTACTTCATTAACTGGTGAATGACCCGACGTGCTGTTCGAAAACGCGAATACGCGCGGTAATGGAGCGATTGGAGAACTGGTTAAGGGGACAAGACAACTTGCTCCCTGAAGGCGTGGAGCAGCTTCCTCTGTCTTGAGTTATGTAACTGGCTTACATAACTTCCGAATAGGCTTCGCAAGACTGAGCACGTGTTCCGGAGCGAGTCGATCTTGTCGATTCAGTTCCGATGGGAACGCCAAACAAAGCTACACACGCACCGGCCAGCTCGAGGGAATCAAGCCGTTTCGGAATAAAATGACGTGATCTTCGGGAACATGGGTATGCAAATAATCTAGATTATCTCAGCCGCCAGTGGTGTTTACAAACACCACCAATTGGCCAGATGGGTGAGTGTGAAAGCCATTCGCAGCGACCAACCGGTTGACTGACTCACTAATTAGCTCCCATCTCAAGAACCCACGGCGAAGACGTGTATAAAAAGCTGACAAGGTTCTGAGGTACCATCATTCGCTGAACTCTACTCCTTGACTAGAGACGTTAGTGCAGAAGAATGGTGAGTTGATCCTTTGGCGGCGATCGGAAACAGGAAGCTCTAACCTTTGCCGAATTTGTTTCAGAAATTCTTCGTCGTTTTGTTCGCAGTCTTCGCAGCTGCTGCTGCTACCGCAGCGATCTCTAACGAGTACCTGCCACCAGTTCAAGAGGCTGCTCTGCCAACCCAGGAATACTTGCCACCAGTTGCTGCTGTTGCCGCAGCTCCTGAAGAGCCCACCATCCTTGCTGATGATGGATACCGTTACAAAACCGTCAAGCGTTACCGCCTGAGACACCGTCGTGATGTCAACGAACTCCCATCCAACGAGTACTTGCCCCCAGTTCAGGAGGTCGCTTTTGCCCCAACACAGGAATACTTGCCTCCAGTTGCTGCTGCCCCAGAGGAGCCAACCATCCTTGCCGATGATGGATACCGTTATAAGACTGTCAAGCGTTTCCGCCTTAGGCACCGCCGTGATGTCAACGAACTCCCATCCAACGAGTACTTGCCCCCAGTTCAGGAGGTCGCTGTTGCCCCAACTCAGGAGTACTTGCCCCCAGTCGCTGCTGCTCCCGAGGAGCACACCATCCTTGCCGATGATGGATACCGTTACAAGACCGTCAAGCGTTACCGCCTGAGACACCGTCGCGATGTCAACGAACTCCCATCCAACGAGTACTTGCCCCCAGTTCAAGAGGTCGCTGTTGCACCAACTCAGGAGTACCTGCCCCCAGTTGCTGCTGCTCCCGAAGAGCACACCATCCTTGCTGATGATGGATACCGTTACAAGACTGTCAAGCGTTTCCGCCTTAGGCACCGCCGTGATGTCAACGAACTCCCATCCAACGAGTACTTGCCCCCAGTTCAGGAGGTCGCTGTTGCCCCAACTCAGGAGTACCTGCCCCCAGTTGCTGCTGCTCCCGAGGAGCACACCATCCTTGCCGATGATGGATACCGTTACAAGACCGTCAAGCGTTACCGCCTGAGACACCGTCGTGATGTCAACGAACTACCATCCAACGAGTACTTGCCCCCAGTTCAGGAGGTCGCTGTTGCCCCAACTCAGGAGTACCTGCCCCCAGTTGCTGCTGCTCCCGAAGAGCACACCATCCTTGCTGATGATGGATACCGTTACAAGACTGTCAAGCGTTTCCGCCTTAGGCACCGCCGTGATGTCAACGAACTCCCATCCAACGAGTACTTGCCCCCAGTTCAGGAGGTCGCTGTTGCCCCAACTCAGGAGTACCTGCCCCCAGTTGCTGCTGCTCCCGAGGAGCACACCATCCTTGCCGATGATGGATACCGTTACAAGACCGTCAAGCGTTACCGCCTGAGACACCGTCGTGATGTCAACGAACTACCATCCAACGAGTACTTGCCCCCAGTTCAGGAGGTCGCTGTTGCTCCAACTCAGGAGTACCTGCCCCCAGTTGCTGCTGCTCCCGAAGAGCACACCATCCTTGCCGATGATGGATACCGTTACAAGACTGTCAAGCGTTTCCGTCTTAGGCACCGCCGTGATGTGAGTGAGCTCCCATCCAACGAGTACCTGCCCCCAGTTGCTGAGGAGCTGAACATTTCATTGGCTCCTGAACTGGAGACCGTTCTTGCCAACGACGGATACCGTTACAAGACCGTCAAGAAGTACCGTTTGAGGCGTCATTAAACAAATACTCTAAATTGCGTGATAACAGTACCTTCTAGGTTAAGTGGCGTGTGAAATGGTCAAACGAGTAGAACATTGTTTCCACAAACGAAAATAAAAACAAAAAAAATTCAACAAAATTTCAGTCTTTTCTTCAAAACAGGCCATCTGTTGGTAATTTCATACAAGTTGTCAAATGAACAGGAACAAGATGAGAAAAAATGTGTCAAGGTACCACGGTTACTGGTTTATCTAGCGCACTGTCTAGACCAAACACCTATGTAGCAACGAATACTCGTCAAACAAGCAATTTCCTTCTATTGAGTTATTGTTTCAGAACACTCTCGACGTCCTTGATATTTGCCGGCTTTATGTCATCTATATATGTATACAAAAATCAATGTTTGCTTGTTTGTTTGGTTGACTCTGGTAGATAGATAGAGCATTGAGGTCTTTGGCAACTTTGTTCAGAATTCTGTCAAAAGGGTTTTGGTACCAACTTTTGTTTGAGGGGATAGCTCCCCATACAGAATAAGTTGGGGCCTATGTTCAAAGTTCGGCTGATCCTTTTGAGTGATATATCAGTAAAAAGGTCTTTGAAAATAAGATTGAGCTTTCTTTCGCAGTTTTTCGGTGGAGAGTACCGTTAGAAAAATATGAAGCTTTAAAAAGTTTGACCGTCTTTAATTTCCACACACTTGTGCCTACAAATCTGGAAAAATCATGGAAAATCCGTCTCAATGAATACTTTCAACTTAAATTAGTTCAAGCATTCAGGCTAAGACAATTTGGGAGTTATTGGTCAGAATCTTTCAAACATCAATATGCAAATTTTGGAAAATTAAGAACGCAGTATTGAAGATCTGGGTCAACGCGCTAAGGGAATATTAATTATCCAACCATCGTTTCGAATAATAAATTGGAGACATCGCAGGTTAAATGCTTTTTTGTTTTCCATATATTTTTCTCGCTGTAACCAGTGAATCGACACGAGCACTTTGCACACAAAGCAAAACCGGTTCAGGATACAACCAAAACACTTGGCTGGGAGCAGCTACTCCACCCGCCGTATTCACCAGACTTGGCTTTTTCCGGACTACCATTTGATTTCATCGATGGGACACGCAGTGGCTGAGCAGAACTTTGATTCCTACGAGGAGGTCGAAAATTGGGTATCTGTTTAGTTTGCTTTAAAAGACGAACAATTTTATTGGCGTGGTATTCACAAATTGCCAGAAAGGTGGTCAAAATGTGTGGAAAACAATGGCCAATTCTTTGAATAAAATGTTTTTACTTTCCCATTAATAATTAGTGTTTTACTTAAAAAAAAAAACTCATTTCATACCGGTATACCTGGTACAGCAAGCCGCGAGCAGATTATTGGTTCCTATAAAAGAAAATTTTCGTGAGGAATGTAGCTCTCCTTTCCCTAGCGTGTAGACTTAGAGGGGAAAAAGCAAATATCTGTAGACTGCGTTGTCCCGGTCACATCTAGTGACTGGAGCACAGTGTTTCAACCAAAAGGGTCTTCGAATCCTGGTCTTCATGTGTGAGAATAAGACAGAGATCACTTCTTTGGTTTATTCATCATAATCATCGTTTTAATCATTGCAAAGCAGACTGGAACCAAAGTTATTGAAACCTATATGTTTCAAAAACTGGCTTAAAGCATGCTTTAGTAGACATATAAGTCGTTGCCCCGGTTATGTAAGGGTTCACTCTTCGAAAAATATCATCAGCAAATTGCCGTCACATAGCACTGAAATATAACACGTCTGACAAATTGAAAATTGTCCCACAATACTTCGGATTTTGGGAATAATGACAACCTTTCCTCCATTTTGAAAGAACAGTATATTAAAATTGCAGTTCTCAGTAGGAAGACATTTCAGATTAAAAAAACAAGCTTCATCAGGCACTCTCGCAAGGCCCTTGTTGAGTTTTATTACTTTTAGAACCCCCGTCAAAGTTGTAAGGAAACACATTTACAGCCACCAACAAATCCCACCAGATATACAAATTGGCAAAATTAAAGTGTAGACCTCTAATTTCCTGGTTGAATATCAAGGGGGAACGTATTTAAAGAACCTGCCCGAAATCAAACTGGCCTCTATTTGACTGGTAAGACTGGTAAGTCAAAACTGCAGTAACAGTGATGTGAAAGTAAGCTAACCTACAAAGCAAACAAGGAAGTATATGAAATAAATTTAAAATGTGCGAGCATCTTTTTGAGGACTGATAAGAGGTAGAAGTCGTTGGGGGCCTTATCTGGAGAATATGGTGGACCCGAAAGAAATTTAAAGCCCAATTCGTGCAATTTGGACACGGTAACCAACGACTTGTGCCACGGTGTTGTACTTCCTAAAAATAATATGAATTTTCTGTCTGTGGCGCCCCCTATATGTCAGTCGCGGTACTTACTCATTGATGTGTCAACTTGTCGAAACTGTTTATTAAAAGAAAACCAATCCCTTGCTAATGCTAGTGCTACACCCCTGTTGCCTTTCTCTAAAAGAAAGCATTCGTGTTGGTAGGAATCGCGAGACGAGCGGCACTTTGCCTTAGAGTTTAAAAGATGGGGAAAAAATTGAAAACAAGTCTTTTCTCCTTCTCAAGCCAGTCAAAGAAAATTTTGAATTTTCACCTAAATGTAACACCATTCCGGATAGGGTCGAGTGGACTCAAACTTCGACAATTTCGTCACCGTCTGCGAGAAAGAGGATAGCGAATGTCGTTCCCTTCAAACGACTCAAGCTCCGGCCAATGTGAACTCTAAGAGTTGTGCGTCATAACCGTACAACAATAAAGTATAAATGAACCTGTAACTGTTGGTAAACAACGGCAGACAGCGACTTGTGTACACTTTCCCAAATAAGCTCTCAAGACAAATGTGTGTGTGTGTTCAAATGTGTTTTTAACTCATCATTTAATAATGTTGAAATGGGAAGACAAACAGGGGGCGCCACTTACAAAAAAAAAATTCAGATTAAACTAATAATATTTGTTAGTGGCGCTCCCTATACGAAGGTTGCCTTTTATATTTCGGGATTGGGCAACTCTAGTGTTGCAATCTGACAACTGTCAGCACTATCGTAAAGTTTGACATTTCTGAGGTTATACGTACTCAGAATGTTTTGACATTCGAGCGCTATTTGTGTTGTTTACAGTTACTTAAAAGATTCATCTCGCCCAAAAAATTTAATCAAATCGTAAAAATTTTCGTGCGACTATTTTTTCCAACTTTCGACGTGGATTAACTTAACAAAAGTGCATCGATGAACTTAATTCAATTTTTGGTGATGAAGCTTCATCAAGGACCAGTGCTTACCGATGGTACGGTGAACTCAACCGAGGACGTAGTTCACTCCAAGACGAATTTCGTGAAGGTCTTCCAAAATCAGTTGTTGTTCCGGAAACCATTGATGCTGTGCGCCAACTGATATTCGTACTGCAAAATAGTCATGTGATCTATCATAAGATTGAGACAACTTTAGGCATTAGTGGGATATAAGGTATTAGTGCGACCAGCATACAATCAATATAGCATGAACATTTGACCGTCAAAAAAATTTGTTCGCGTTGGATCCCACACAATTTGTCAATCGCTCAAAAACAGGCTCGTGTCGATTGGTCGAAATAAATGCTCCAAAAATACGATCGCGGTGCTTCGAAACACGTCTATGACATTGTGACAGGTGATGAATCGTGGATTTACGCGTATGAGCCCGAAAGTAAACAGCAGTTGACTGTATGGATCTTTCAAATTGAGCCAAATCCAACAAAAGTTGCTTGCGCACGAAGCACTTCCAAGCAAAAAGTCGACGGTTTTTTCGGAAAAAACCTGACATGTCGAAACCGTTCCACTAGAACAACGCAGAACTGTCAATTCTAAGTGGTACACAGCCATTTGTTTGCCAGCTGTCTTCCAAGAAATCGGGAAAACTAACCGCCGAAGTCGGATCACTCTTCACCACGAGAATGCGAGCTCTCACACATCGGCTTAAACAACTGCATTTTTGAGCACTGAAAACATCGATTTGATGAGTCATCCGCCGTATAGTCCTGACTTGGCTTCTTTCCGTACGTAAAAAATAAACTGAAAGGTAAACGTTTTTCGACTTCTGAAGAGGCGGTTGATGCATTCAGAATGTTTATTTTGGAGATGCCTCAATCAGAATGACAAATGTGTTTCGAAAATTTGTTCAAACGCATGCAAAAGTGTATTGATCTTAATGGGGAATATTTTGAAAAACAATAAAGCTATTTCCGATGGTTAACATTTACTTTTGTAGTCGAAAATAAAATCTTTGTTTTCAAATACTATACTTGATAGCCAGACTGTATGTAGTTTCTCGCACTATCTATCTCTTCTTTGGCCCTTTGATCGTACGATTCACCCGAAATGTCTCCAAATCAGCTAACAGCATGAGTTTTAGTACTTAGCCTAAGCATATGAATACAACAGAGAATGTACAGTTCGTCTCTCTTAATAAAGTCGAAACAACAACAGAGCGTTTGCCTTTATATTTTCCGCTCATTCACTCATCCGCTTATGTGATTCACTTGAGACACCTACACCTTTGTTCTCTAATCCCGAAATATAAAATGCAGCCCTCGTTCATATGTCCTGGACTTGAGCGAGCTGTTGGTTAAAGTTGAGCATAATCTACATAAGCTGTGTGTGGAACATCAGCCCTAAAGTGAGCAGTTTGAATCGAACAGTACTTCACAAAGGCTAAGGATCGTTTTTCAACTTCAGTGATTTATGTAGAACAAGCCTTTGTCGTTCTCTCAGTTCTTTGCCGAGTGCAAAAGGAGAAATTGGAATACCTTTCGAGTGTCATTAGCCGATAAAATATTGCTCTAGATGATTGCAGAATATGCAACGTGTAAGCCACTGACTTAAAAAAGGACAAAATTTTCGCCATAATAAAAATGAATGCTGTCTTGTAAACTTCTGCTCATTTACATTGGCTTTCTGCTCGTGGGGCAGTCAGTTGAGTCAGCTCGATTACACCTTTGCTCAATGTTACTTTTTTCCTTCCATACAGATCTTAGGGGCGATACTCTATCAGAAATCGTTTAAAGCCGGTTTTTCAGATTAGGTTTTCGTGTTCACTAGGTAAAACACTGTGTGCTTCCTTTCGTATTTACCTTCCATCGTAGGAGCGCATTAAGAGCGACATTTATTCGCTAAGAAATGAGAGCCCGCCTAGCCAACTTTTATCCTAAGATCCCGAAAGAAACCCGAAGACCATCGATTTATGAAGTCTGTGAATGAATGCGAAAAACCTCATATACACGTACAGCTTGATGACAAGACTTAATGGAAAGCGGTATAAATTATAAGTCACACGTTAAGTTAGGGATTTTGACTTCAAATTAATCTCTAAAAATTCATCAAAAACCACAAATCATACGATCGAAGATAATCACACATAGATTAGAACCAGATTGGTCGACATTGACACTTTATAACACTCACATTCCGCGGCCAATTTTACTGCGAACAGAACGACGATGTCCGCTTGTTTTGTCGGAGATCATCCAATGACCATCGATCCATAAAATAGTCCATTAAGTTAAGAATCGTATCGAAATCCAAACCAGTTCGCCGACTTAACGACCGACGGCTTACATAAGATTTCAGAAGATTATCAAACAAAGATATTCTGGAATAGTCTGTCGCTCACTCTCTGTCAAAGGCTCGCAGGCATTTCCTCGTTCTCAAATATGAATATCCACCTGAATTGAAATACGACAAATAATCCATTATTTAAATCTGAGAATATATTATCGCATTGCTTGTGGGTTGCTCCCATTCTCTTGTTTTTTAATGATTTTGGCGCTCCGCCCGTTGAAGCCATGTTCGAGCACGTGTTTTTTTCTATCCAAGTTTAAGTTCGAATTCTCAACTGTTTTTGCAATCAGTTATGAAAGCGTGTTTTTTTTCATGTTTTTCTTGTATAGCGGTGGAGTTGTGGACGGGGTCCAAGTATGCATGTGGAATGCCTGGTGGGTGTAATGGGCATGTGTCCTGAAGGAACTAAGTTCGAGTGCTCTCCGCTCAACGGTCATTTCGTGCTATTTTTAAGGATCTTTCGGATTAAGGACAACAATGAAAGGTCGCGAATTCCTTTTGGAGAGCCTTCCAAATTTGAACTTTCGGTATTTAACTAGAACGTCCCCTTCCCTCTTTTGATGGAAATAGGAATAACGATTCAAATTGCTTCTGGTGGTGCCTAAGATGAATTAAAATAAGAAGCTGGTGGTATGTACTGTGGCCGCGCCGAAAGAAGGCCTACCTTCATCTAGCAAGACAAAGTCAAGCCCTCAAGAGTTTTCAACGATGAAGTTCAAGTGAAATACGTGTAACGGACGAAATAGGGGGTGTTCGTGAGTCAAGCGCACAAACTGAAAAGATAGTTAAGAAAGTCGTAGAACGGGCCATGCCTATACTGGAAATTACTTGTAACCTGAAGAGCAACCTGAACACCCACTCCACCAGAGACTATGGTCAAATTGAAGAAACGCAAGAAAATTAAATTCGTTCCCTTGATTCTGAACGAGCAGATAACTCTGAAGCTCATGTCTAGACAACTTACTCCACAGAAGAAATCCGATATCCGAGAAGTCGGAAGAAGTGACTCCGAAGTATTTCCACAAAAACCAGTGCAGCTCCAATCCATTCCACCGCCGGAAGTCGAGAAGAAAGGGCAGCTCTTGCCATCTGCAAGAAGCAGTGCCATGGCAGCGCAGGTTTAGAGCCAGAAATCGCAGTGGAATAACTAGATGGCGCTAAAGTTCACAGGACGACCAGTGCCTAGCTTGCACATCAACTACTCGCGCTGTTCGCGCAAGTTGAAAAAGAGGCTTGACCATGAAATGGTCTGTAGGCTGTAGACGAGAGCCAGTTTCCCTCAAGCTCAATCCACGTCCAGGCCAGATAGGGAAGACAACCCTTAATCCAGTGAATAATCCAATTGTTAGCCAAATGGAGACCACATGGAAGAGGTCATTCTGAAGTATATTCCTAGACAGATATGAGTCGGAGCTTAAGGATGAAGAACAAGTAGTTTAGGTGGCTGTAAGGAATCTAAAGGTGAAGGACGAACAGCCCCGGGACATATAGGGGGCGTCACTAATAAGAATTATTAATTTAATATTTATATTTTTTTTGTTATTGGTGCCCCCTTTATGTCTAGGGACTTATGGAGTGATGTGTTCCGTGTTGCGGATGTCGGCCCTCTACAATCTCCACTGTGAGTTGATGGAGTACTTGCTGTACATCGTCATCGTTTATGACGCGACAGTCCGCAGCGAGACCAGGGCCTACCTTGCGCATCAACATCGAGTTGTGCGTGCTTCTTTTTTCTAACAAGTTGAAGTAACCTACAGGTTTTTGCCGCCTGCGAACGGCAAAGATTGAGAAGCTTCTTCTTAGACAGTTATTGCTTAAATGTTGTCAGCAACTTGAAAGAGGTGGAGCAGTGAAAAATTCGAGGTGTTCAGCTGGGAATCGAACCTGAATCTTCGGTGTGTGAGCGCCGCACACTGCCCACTACGCCCCGGTGGCCATATTTCCTGTACATGCCAACAGGATTATTCACATACCGGATGAGTTAATTTTTCCACAGTATAACAAAGTGGTGGGAATTTAAAATTTCAAAAGTTTCACAACTTTTCCCTTTTGAGACCTACGAGGACCTACGTATATATACTCTCTGTATCGGCGTGAAGGTGTATTTATATCAGGTATAAAAAAATAAGAAAATAAAACGCTAATTATTATTGGGGGAGTAAAAACATTCTACTCAAAGTATTGGCCATTGTTTTCTACACATTTTGACCACCTTTCTGGCAATTTGTGAATACCACGCCAATAAAATTGTTCGTCTTTTAAAGCAAACCAATCAAACACCCAATTTTCGACCGGAATTAAAGTGTTGCTCAGCCAATGCGTGTCCCATCGATGAAAACAAATGGTAGTCGGAAGGAGCCAAGTCTGGTGAATACGGCGGGTGGGGTAGCTACTCCCAGCCAAGTGTTTTGATTGTATCCTGAACCGGTTTTGCTTTGTGTGCAGGTGCATTGTCATGGAGCAAAGTTACCGTGCCGTCGTTTCTGGCCCATTCTGGTCGTTACTCAATCAATGCATGGTTCAAATTGATCACATGTTGTCGGCAGCGATCGGTATTAACAGTTTTACCAGGTTCTAGGAGCTCGTGGTACAACACACCTTTTTTTTGTCCCACCAAACACACAGCAATGTCTTCTTGGCGAATCGATCTGGTTTTGCAGTTGATGTTAATGGTTGTCCCAGATTAATCCGTTTATGATTCTTAAAATAAATCCATTTTTCATCGCCACTAACAATCCGATGGAAAACCGATTTTCTTTCGTGACTTTGAAGCAAAATTTTACAAGTGTTTCTTCGGTTTTCCATCTTCATTCAATTCATGTGGCACCCATTTCCCAAACTTTTGGAGCTTTCTCATAGCTTTTAAACGGTCAGAGCTTGTTTGTTGTGCAACATTTAATATTGCTGCCATTTGCTTTTGACTCAAAGTGTTATCTCCATCCAATATCGTTTGCAATTCGGCGTCTTCAAACTTGTTTGGTGGTCTTCCACGTTCTTCATTTCTCACATCAAAATCATTATTTCTGAACCGTTGAAACCATCTTTTGCATGTTGCTTCTGATAGAGCATGATCACCATATGCCTCGACAAGCATTCGATGCGATCTGCAGCACTTTTCTTCAAATGAAAGCAAAAAATCAATGCTTTCCGCAAATCATCACTTTCTGGTACAAAATTCGACATTTTTAACACGATGAAAAAATAAGATGTTGTCTGTTCAATGACTTGATGAGTACTACATTTTTTCACAGATGTCATAGCAAACAAACAAAAAAAAAAATAAGGGCTCGTTCAGAGCAAATGTTCCTTATCGAGACCTTTGTATCTTGACGGTCACTTCGTAACAGTATACCTGGTATATATAAATTGACTAATTTATCAAGTAATACTATTGTTTTAGAACATTCGTGTACATTTTCATATGAATGTGATTATTGATTCGGATTTTATCTCTAGTTAAACAGAATTATAATGGCAACTGAGACGCCAATTGAGTAAGTGCTAAAAATTGAGTATCGCGCTGTAATTAAATTTCTCACTAAGCAAGGAAAAAGTCAAAAACTATTCATAAAGAGATTGTGGCTGTTTACCAGGGTTCCGCACCTTCATTATCAACTGTGCTAAATTGGTGAAGTTAATTTGAAGAGAGGCAGAGAGAGCATTGAAGACGACCCCTACTTCAGCGCCCCGGCTACTACTTATACTGGAGAAAGCATCAAAGATGTCGAAAAACTTGCTCTTGAGGATGCCGGAATAAAGGTGAAAATGATGGCAGAGATCATCAGCTTTCAGCCGATACCATTGACACCATTCTTCATGACCATTTTAACCGTTCAAAGGTCAGTTCAAGGTGTGTGTGCCCACGAATGCTCACAGCGCCTCAAAAAAAAGTGAGAATCGCATGCTGTAGAGAGCTTTTGGAGATGTGTAGTGAGAAAGCGGACGGTGTTATGGATCGAATTGTTATTGGGGACGAAACATGGGTTCAACAATATGACTCTGAAAGCAAAAAAGAATCCATAAAGTGGCATAAAAAAAGAACATCCCGCCGAAGAAGTTGAAAGTCACTCCTTCTGCAGGGAAGCTCATGGCCACAGTTTTTTTGGGACTCAAAGGGAATCTTGCTCATTATAAAAATTGTTGCCGCTACAGTCCAAAAGGGGACCAGGGCCATCAAGTACTCGTGTTGTGCGCGCTACTGTTCTTTCACGAGTGGAAGGGACCTACAGTTCTCTACCGTCTCCAAACGGTGAAGCTTGAGAAGCTTTTTTAGAAAGTTATTTCTCTTTGAGTGTTGTCAGCAGTTCGAAAGAGGTGGCGCCGTGAAAAATTCGAAAAATTGGTGTTGAGCTGGGAATTGAACCTATACCCTTCGGCGTGTGAGCTTCGCACTCTACCCACTATGCCACGGCGACCAATCTTGCTCACTGAGTACAAAAGAAAGTGAAACCATCAATGCCACATACTACTCTTCCACTTTGCATAATTTGCGGGAGGAAATTAAAAAGAAAAGACGGGGTAAACTCGCAGCGGGTGTGTTGCTTCTTTATGACAACGCTTCTGTTCACACGGCGATAGTTTTCAAGGCTCCTGCGCGAGATTGTGGTTTCGAAGAAGTCCAACACCCACCCTATAGTCCAGACCTTGTCCCTAGGGATGATTTCCTGTTTCCGGATTCGCAAAAATATCTTCGTGGAGAAAGATTTTCGGATGATGAAGAACTCAAGTCGGCAAGAAATGATTATTTTGCAGAGACAGAGGAAATTTATTTTTTTGAGGGTTTAGAAAAACTTATCTCAAGATGTAACATATGCATTGATGTTAAGGGAGATTATATTGAAAAATAAAAACATTTTAAATTAAATTCGCATTTTCCTTCACATCGATATCGAGAATGTATTGAACGTCCCTCGTAGTATCAACCATTCGACTTGCCAGGAACCGAAACTATTTTAACAGTTTAATCCAAGACCAATGGTCCACGAGTCGTGGGATTGTAGAAACAAAGACTAAGTGGAAGAGACAATTGACCATATTTTATAATTCTATGACTTCCTACTCCCGAATCACAGGTATTATTCCTGCACGTGAAAAGAAAACGATTACTTCTCAAACTGACATTGCTCATGAATCGATTTCATACAGTAACCACAAACGAAGTCCTCAGTCCCTACGTTCACGTGTCCCTCTTTGAAATATTCTTTTCCTTCGAAAAATCTCCGTGATGGGAGACTGCCTACATACGGCAACAACTGCAAGGATGGGGAAAAGGTTCAAATCATTTTATGGTTTCGTTTTCAGAAAAAACTTTTCATCCACGTATACACACTACGTGCTTCTAATACTTGGCTGCGATCCCGAAACCGTCGACGGGGTATTCAATCTATTTAGACTCCACTACGTGGGGTGCTCAAACAGTTCGCTGCAGATCAGGGACTAGCATCTATAGGCCAACACAAAACCCGAACTCTATCGCCAATATAGACGTGCATTCCAAGTCAATTGATACTCGCTGTAAAAAAGCCAATCACAGTCGGAGCTCATATAGAATGCGATCGTCAGATTGTAGCGGAGTCCCACGTTTCGTCGGCATCACACGGCTATCTCCAGTTTACGACACACACTTATAAGTCAACTTTACGACGGAATTCAAAGGGAGCATGTGTCGCCAGTTTATGTTCCTCACGTGCCGCCCGCCAACGGTGGAACTAATTAAACCCATTCCTGATTGTTCCGGAAATAGCATGAATGGAAAATAAATTTGATTAAATTCGTATCCAATTAATCTTCAATCAGCCGCCGAGAAGCACACGAAACAATAAGCTGACATCCGCCACAATCATAAACCCAAGCCTCACCGGTAACATCCCCTTGTCAGTGTCCCACGCCTCGAGCGCGGAAGGTGACTTCATTGAAGACGCAGCTTGCTAATGCAAATGTTCCTAGACCCCATGTCAGAACAGTTCAAACGGGTTTTCGTCCGGCACGGCACACCAATCACTGGGGCGAACAGTGAAGGTCTTGATTGGCGTGATTTGCAAACGTCGTCTTTTGTTTCTGTAAATTGCCAAATCCATAAATCAAGGCTAACAATGAAAAGTGAAAAAAAAAAAAACAAGCCAAGGCACTGGGGCGGGATGAATGAAAAGACACACGCACAAGGCCGGTGGGCTGTCAACTTGACGCGAAGCCCGAAACACGGATGCGGTGTAACTTTACGACGCCTATCATGCATCAAGCGTCATCAGCCAAACCGGATTCCGGCATCCGAAATGAGAACCTCCGCCCTTAGCAAAAGACACACAATTCGGGCTTGTGACACGTTCACGGTGTGCTAAGTGTGCCATCATTTGTCTCGCAGCTGTCTCCGGCGAGCACCAAATCGAACGTAATGCGGCTTACAAATGTCAATAATTTAGCATAAATCTGTCGGTGGACGTAACGCGTCTGGCGGGATTTGCATTTGAATGCGATTGAGTCTGCGGTGAATCACTCACACTTTCGCTTTGCAGCATTGAACTTGCGGAAGGTGCAGGGGCACTCTAGGGGCCGCCCAAAACCTGTTAGATGCTACTGCAGCGATATCGCATATAAGTGTTCATTCAACCAGTGGAGCCATCATTCCGAAGTTACCACTTGCAGCTGCAGGCACCAGACATACCGCGAGAAAGGATACCAGAGGAGTTATGGTAAGTGGAAGAGTGCGACCGTTTTTGAGGACTCCTTACCTAACGGACGGGTGGGGGGTGTAGAAAATTTTCGTTGCAGCATTTGTGGTGTTGGCAGTGGCAAGGGCGTCCGCCCTGCCAGCTGATTACTTGCCGCCACTGCAGGAGATCGCTGCGCCCGTTGAGTACCTGGCGCCCGCAGTTGAGGAGCAGCCGATTCTGTTGGCCGAAGATGGATACCGCTACAAAACCGTCAAGAAACTGCGCCACAGGAATCGCCGGGATGTGAGTGAAATTGCCAACGAGTACCTGCCGCCGGTGGAGGAGCTTGAGATCGTTCCACAGGAGGCTGTTCTTGTGGCTGATGATGGATACCGCTACAAGACTGTGAAGAAGTTGCGTCTGAGGCATCGGCGTGATGTTGGTGAGGTCCTCGGGGAATACTTGCCTCCAGTCGCTGGTTCGGTGATTGAGGCTCTTCCTTTTGAGGCTTCTCTCCTCGCCGATGACGGATACCGATACAAGACCGTGAAGAAGTTGAGGCATCGTCGTGACGTTGGCGAGGTTATCAGCGAGTACCTGCCCCCTGCCGTGGGTCCTGTCGTTGAGGCACTTCCCCTTGAGGCCACTCTCCTCGCCGATGACGGATACCGATACAAGACCGTGAAGAAGCTCAGGCATCGCCGCGACGTTGGCGAGGTTGTCAGCGAGTACCTGCCCCCTGCTCTGGGTCCTGTCATCGAGGCTCTTCCCCTTGAGGCCACTCTCCTCGCCGATGACGGATACCGTTACAAGACTGTGAAGAAGCTCCGCCATCGCCGGGATGTCAGTGAAATTCCTTCTCAATATTTGCCAGCTTTGGATGAAGCCATCTTCGTTCAAGGGCCCATTGAAGAGCCAATCCAACTCGAAGGCTACCGCTACAAGACTGTTAGAGCACGCAAGTACCGTCACCGTAACTAGATCTGAACTGTTTCATTGTGATGTCGAACTTGTCTCAGAGTCATAATAAAAGTTGAGGCTAGAATGGTCACCAAGACAGATTTGTAGAGGGTTTTGGATAAACTTTGCTCAATTGCAGATCAAGTGCTGGTAGATCAGAGATCAGGTAGGAGCTTAAACTGAGACACGTGTGTAGGGAAAAATTAGGCTCAGTGTCCTTATCCACCGGGTTGCAGCAGTTGGCGTTTATCGGACACTGAACCTGATCCCTCCGATCCACTTGTTTGATTGATAGTGCCTGGTCATTGGTCTCTGGTTAATGGAACTGCTGGGATCGGTCGTGAATTTTACGCGAAATCTGATATCGAATCCACATGAAAGCCATAAAGTAGAAACCTGTTTGGATCACTCCTACTTAGTCCGTCCTTTGTAATATTCTTGACAGAGATTTTCTATTAGCGTCTGTGCTGTGAGGTTCGGTTCAAATGACATTGACACGGACTCTCGAGGTTTGAGGGGGTTCGCCTTTACATTGAAACATCTTTGTTAACCGAGACCTTGGACCAGGTGCTGCGAAGGTTTCATGGAAAATCTAATCATATGGAAAACACATCTGATATGATTGAGGGACGATGCCTGAAACACTATATAGTAGGACTGAGCTGCCCGTTGTCAAGAACGACTGCTTGGAGCTGGGAAGAAGCAAATTCATTAAATGAAGACTCTTTTGAATTTTTGTTCTGCATCGCAGCAGCTGTTTAAGTCTGGCAAAAATAACTAATTTAATTAGGCCTCTGTAGCCGCCGTGGCGTAGTGATTAAAGTGTGACACTCACACTCCAAGGTTTGAGAAGTTGATGACGAAGCTCGGTCCTGGTTCCCTTGTGGACTATCGTTCCTTCCAATATACACTGATCGACAAAAGTATTCGTAATCGGATGACACTGAAATAGAAACGCAGAAAAAATGCCGCACAATGGCTCCGATTGCATTTTTTATTTTAATTTTCTGAAGAAAGTTGAGAAAGAACCTAAAACGTCATCCGCCAAAATAGCTTCCGAAGTTAAAAAGAAATTTGAAAGTTCACCATCGAATAGCGGGATGAGTCCTTAGAAATGAGGGGTTCAGGGGTACAAGAAAACCTTAAATTTCGGAGTTGAACAAAAAGAACACGATTGATTTGTGACCACAGCAAAATTTGTGTTTACCGATCAGATAGACCAATTCTAACGTAGAGTGCGCGAACTGAGTTAGACACAAAACATATTCAATCAACAGTTAAGCCGCGGTGGGGTCATGGTATGGGGGCGTATGTCAACTTCTCGTGTAGGTTCTTGTGTTCATAGAAAAAATCATGAAAAAAAAAACATTACATTAACATTCTAAAGGAAAAAATAAGAGAAAGTGATGAACAGTCTGTAAGACGCTTTCTACTTCCAACAAAATAACGGCCCACGCACACTGCGGAAACACTACGTATATGGATACTGTACAATACACTTCGTACGAAAAAAAACACCGCCCCAGTCCCCTGATCCCAATCCCATACAGCATCTATGGGATGTGTTTGATAAAAGGTTGCTACGATACCATGTTTCCAGTAATAATATTAATAATAAACTTCGCCGTTCGGAGTCGGCAAAAAACTGTAGGTCCCTTCTACTTGTGAGAGAACAGTAGCGCGCGCAACACGAGTAGTTGATGAGCAAGCTAGGCCCTGGTCCACCTGTAGACTTTTGCGCCAACAATTATTATAAAGTTGTCAAATATCTCCCTTCCGCCTTGTTGTCTTTTGAATTTTCAAAGCACTACAGAGCTCGTAATGCTAACCATCATTTGAAAGGTCTTGACATAACCTTCACAAAGACGCTATGCATGACTAGCTTGGATATTACGTTCAACAGTTATAAACGTGTAAACATGGAGTTCAATAACGCTGAAATGCGTGCTTTTTTCAAGTTTTCCTTCGTTAAAGGCGAATCCGCTAGAGAAACGTTCCATGAGATTAATGGTATTTTGGGGGATGGTACTCTATCACTTCGAACCACTGAGGAATGGTTTCGTCGATTCAGAGCAGGTGAAACCGACACCATGGACAGGCCAGCCGGCGGAAGACCTGTGATGACGAATACCGATCGAATCATAGAAATCATCGAGTTAGGCCGACATGTGGCATCTCGTGATGTCGCCCAGGAGATGCCAGTTAGCGACCAAACTATTTTAAACCATCTGCAGAAAAGTGGACACAAAAAAAAAATCTTTATGTTTGGGTGCCGCATGAGTTGACGCAAAAAGACTTGCTGGACCGAATCAACACCTACGATATGCTGCTGAAACAGAAAGAACTCGACCCATTTTGAAGCTGATAGTGACTGGCGCCGAAAAATGGATCACATACGATAATATCAAGTGAAAACGATCGTGGTTGAAGGCCGGTAAATCGTCCCAAACAGTCTGATCCCAAGCCGGGATTGACGGCCAGGAAGGTTTTGCTGTGTGTTTGGTGAGATTAGAAGGGAATCATCCACTATGTTCTGCTCCCAAATGGCCAGGCGCTTAATTCTACCATCTACTGCGAACAACTAGACCGCTTGAAGCAGGCGATCGACCGGAAGCGTCCAAAAATGGCCAACAGGAAGAGTGTAGTCTTCCACCAGGACAACGCCAAACCACACACTTCGTTGATGACTCGTCAGAAGCTACGGGAGGGAGGGAGGTTTTATCGCATTCACCATATATCCCGGACATAGCGCCAAGTGATTACTACCTTTTCCTCCCCATAGCGAACGCCCTTGGTGGTGTGAATTTGAACTCAAAAGAGGCTTGTGAAAAGTGGCTGTTCGAGTTCTTCGCACATAAGGAGGGGGTATTATGAAGTTGCCGTCTAGATGAAAACAGATTATCGAACAAAACGACGCATATTTGAACTAAATCCGATCACTGTAACACTTTTTATGAAGCATTGAATGAAGAGCAAAAAAGCGGAAGGGAGATATTTGGCAACCTTATGTTATTATAATGACAGAAAAGGTCGATCGGGGAGGAAACATTTCGTTTAAGACTTCAATTGAAAGAGATGGCTTCACTTGCATATCTTTGACACGCTGAGGTTGAGAAAAAAAGGTAACTGTTTTCCTTTAAGCCAGACAAGGATGTGTAAGCCGCCAGAGATATGTCTTATATATTTTTCATCAGTGATCACTACCCCAATGTAAAAAAAGCTGACTCCCGCAAACATAAGGTGGGCACAACCTCAGAAATAGAACCACACCACATATGAGTGTCAATCGACAAACATTTTAACATGAACTCGAGTTTCGTTCTTCAAAATTGGTGGTTTTAACATAATTTACTCTTAAATTGAAACAAATTTTTATTGTATTTTGTGAAATCTATTCAGCTTTAAACTTCGACTAAGCTTGCAGTACACTCGCAGAAGAGTTTCATAATTGAGAGAAAGAAAGTATTCATCATTATGTTTTAGTAGATATTCATTTATGTATGAAAGTGTTCATATGAACAAATGAAATTGAAGATGAAAATTAAGTCAATGAGGCCCATGACTATTTAATTTGGAAATTAATATTATGAAAGTTTTTATCTGATAATAAACGAAGCCATTTATGAGTGAGTCTAAACTGCGCCCGATCGCCATTCGCGCCGACTACGTGAGAGCAAATACATGAACCTATATTCACTTTTAGCAAATATAAGCACCGAAACGACGGATTGCAAATTTTTGAAGTGATGCAATTTGGCACTACTTTCAAATATTATAATTTTAGTGGGAGATGCAATTCACAACACATTTACAACATTTTATTGAAAATAAAAAATATACATGCAAAATGCTTTCTTTAAGAATAAATTAATTAATGCAACTTTGAAATGGAATAAATTAAGCATGTTTCAGTTGAATTGACGTAAAATCAACTTTTTTAAAAAGATAATCTCCTGGCAAAAGCTAATCATACATAAAGTTTAGTCTGGAGATTCAATTTTTGATGGATTGTTTCACCATTTTCTGAAAGTTATCCTCCAAGTTGTCAATCGTTTTGAACTGATGAGTGTAGACCGCAACTGTATAAAAAATATACAAAATATATAAATCTTTTTGTATATATATAAAATATACATACAAAAAGATTGTCAAGGCGTTGAATCACACGATCTTATGGTCAATTTACGGGTCCGTAGCGTGAAATAATGCATGCCCGATGAGTGGAATCTCAGCGTCGTTTGCCCGGTCCACAAGAAAGGAGACCCCTTTGACTGCGCCAACTACAGAGGGATTAGTCTCCTGAACATCGCATACAAGATCCTCTCTGCCGTATTGTGTGAGCGTCTGAAACCATTTGTCCATGACCTGATAGGTCCCTATCAGTGTGGTGTCAGGCCAGGGAAGTCCACAATAGACCAGATCTTTACATTACGGCAGATCCTGGAAAAGACCCAAGAAATGCAAATTGACACTCACCACCTATTCGTCGATTTCAAGCTGCATATGACAGTGTGCATAGAGACGAGCTATACAGTGCCATGTCTAGTTTCAGCATTCCTACCAAACTCCTCAGATTGTATAGGATGACGATGGAGGACTCTCGCTGCTCCGTCAAGGTCGGTAACGAACTCACCGAGACATTCAATGTCAAAAAAGGTTTTAGACAAGGCGACGCACTGTCATGTGACTTCTTTAACATCATCCTCGAGAAGATCGTGCGTAACTCACAAGTCAACACCAGAGGCACGATCTTCCAGAAGTCAGTTCAACTGTTAGCTTACGCTGATGACATTGACGTGATTGGACGAACACAGCGAGCCGTCAATGAGGCGTTTGCTGGCATTGAAGCGGAAGCGGCTAAAATGGGTCTTGCGGTAAATGAGGGCAAAACGAAGTACATGCTGTCATCAAGGAGGGACACACAACATCGACGTCTCGGACGGAGCGTCACACTAGGCAGCAGAAACTTCGCGGTAGTTAAGGACTTCGTCTACCTCGGCTCCGCGGTAAATAGGGGCAACAACATCAGTACCGAAATCAAACGTAGAATCACTCTTGCCAATTGCTGTTTCTTTGGGCTCAAGAGGCAATTGAGTAATAAAGCTCTCTCTCGAAGGACTAAGCTCGCTTGGTCATCCCAGTTTTACTTTATGGCGCAGAATCTTGGACGTTAGCAAAGGCGGATGAGGAAGCCCTTAGTCTTTTCGAGAGAAAAGTTTTGCGTGCGATTTTTGGTCCTGTTTGCGTTGATGGTATCTGGAGGAGAAGATTTAATGACGAACTCTATAGGCTGTACAGCGACATGCGCCTGGTTAAGCGTCTACGGATACAACGCTTAAGATGGCTAGGCCATGTAGAGCGTATGGACACCACTGCTCCGGCCCGAAAAGTTTTTGAATCCGACCCATTGGGACAACGCAACAGAGGACGACCTAGACTGAAGTGGCACACACAAGTGGAGAAGGACCTCAACCAACTTGGAGTGCGCAACTGGAGACAGCTGGCGAAAGATCGTGCTGGCTGGAGAGGCATGTTGGTTGAGGCCAGGTCCATCCCGCACTGTAGCGCCACAAGAAGAAGAAGAAGAAGCGTGAAATAATGTTGTTTCCAAACGATTTCTATAATTAATCAATTGTCGCGCAAGTTAAGCGTTATATACTCGATTGTGACGTTTTCTTAAAACCACAACTCCTCAATATCATGGCTTAATTTATAAACAACAATAACAGTTATCGTGACTCGATAGCGGTCACCATTTCCTTTAACGCTCTGGCCAACGTCGCGATTTTGAACAAGAGTTTTACAAATTGGAACCGTTGCTTAGGCGCTAGTCTGTTTGTGCTGAAATACCAAACTAAAGCTCGAAATTACTCACTTTAAATCCGACAAAATGGCTGCCAGGTAAAATAGAAGTGCCACCTAAGAAGTCTTTACCTCTGAAAAAATTGCCCTCTACCTTATAAATTTATCAAGGTTAGGTTTTTGCGAAGTCGTTGTCTAAAGTGTGAATTGACTTAAAATTATAAACTGATGTCAACTTTTGTATAACCAAGAGTGATTTAAATTTTTGTGCTAAATGCATCTGGTAGCACTTTATGTAACGAGAACGTTGGTAAGCTCTTGTCGTTCCCAATTTTTGGGTTAGATTTGACTGTAACGTATTGGTCAGCATCGATTCTAAAGAAGTAAGGATCAATTATTGCTCCAACTCATAAGGTAGACTAAACAGTCAATTCTGGCTCGGCATAGACTCGGGAATTATTATTAGTTTATAATACATCACTCAATAAGTCTTGGGATCTACGAGGGGCGTCCAATATATTCTCGGTACCGGGGTGAAGCTGTGTATATATATGTAAATTAACTTATTTATAAAGTAATACTATTATTTTAGTGCATTCGTGTAAATTTTCATATAAATGTGACTACTGATTCGGGTTTTATCTCTAGTTAAACAGAATCATAATGGCAACTGAGACGATGATGCTAAAAATTGAGTATCGCGCTGTAATTAAATTTCTCACTAAGCAAGGAAAAAGTCAAAAACTATTCATAAAGAGACTGTGGCTGTTTACCAGGGTTCCGCATCTTCGTTATAAACTGTGAAAAAGTGGTCAAATGAGTTCAAGGCAGAGAGAGCATTAAAGACGACCCCCGCTCCGGTGCCCCGGCTACTACTTGTACTGGAGAAAGCATCAAAAAAGTCAAAAAACATGTTCTTGAGGATGCCCGAATAAATTTGCAAATGATGGCAGAGATCATCAGCTTTCAACTGGTACTATTCACACCATTCTTCATGACCATCTGAACTATTCAAAGGTCAGTGCAAGGTGGGTGCCACGAATGCTAACAGCGCCTCAAAAAAATGTGAGAATCGCATGCTGTACAGAGCTTTTGGAGATGTGTAGTGAACGATGTTATAAATCGATTTGTTACTGGGGACGAAACATGGGTTCACCATTTTGACCCTGAAAGAAAACAAGAGTCCATTCAGTGGCATCAAAAAGGAACAGACCCCCCGAAGAAGTTCAAAGTCACTCCGCCTGACTGAAAGCTCATGGACACAGTTTTTTGGGACTCAAAGGGAATCTTGCTCATTGAGTACAAAAAAAAAAAAAAAAAAATAGGTGAAACCATCAACTCGACATCCTACACTTCCACTTTGCATAATTTGAGGGAAAGACGGGGTAAAGTCGCAGCGAGTGTGTTGCTTCTTCATGAAAACGCTCTTGTACACACTGCGCGCGTTTCGTCGGATTGTGGTTTCTAAGAAATCCAACACCGACCCTATAGTCCAGACCTTGACCTTAGTGATTATTTCCTGTTTCCGGATTTGAAAAAATGTCTTCATGGAGAAAGATTTTCGGATGATGAAGAACTCAAGTCTGAAATAAATGGGTATTTTGCAGAGAAAAAGAAAATCATTTTTTTTGACGGCTTAAAAAAGCTTATCTCAAGATGTAACTAATGCATTGATATGAGGGGAAATTATATTGAAAAATAAAAGCAATTTAACTTGAATTCGCATTTTTCTATATATCGATATCGAGAATATATTGGACACCCCTCGTATAGGGCCGTCACTAACAAAAAAATATTTTTTTTTTTTGTTAGTGGCGCCCCTATTTGTCCCCGCGGTTATTACTTGATGTATTGCTTGGTAATTTTGCTTACTGTCGTATCAATTCAACCAAAAGTGAGCTTCATCGCTTAACAAAATTCGCTGAAAAAAGAGAATCAACGGTAATATTGGTTTCGTTTCATTTATCGACCTTGACTTAAACTATTAAACTAACTTAAATCCCAATACCCCTGAAAACAGCAAACGTTACATTAATGATGTCGAAATGTAACTCATTCTCTAGTGTGTACCTAATTGTGGCCGCCGTGGCGTAGTGGGTGGGTGCGACGCTCACACGCCGAAGGGTCTAGGTTCGATTCCCAGTTCAATACCAAGTTTTCGAATTTTTCACAAAAAACTGTAGGTCCCTTCTACTCGTGAGAGAACAGTAGCGCGCACAACGCGAGAAGTTGATGAGCAAGCTATGCCCTGATTCCCCTTTGGACTGTAGCGCCAACAATTATAATTATTACTATTATTATTATTATTATTATACCCAATAAAGGCCTTTTCTGTACACAACCGAAATTCATTCAAAACAACGTCAGTATAAACAGCTTCAACAAGACAATCGAAACGGGTTGAGATGGCAAACGTATAAGTCGCTACTCACTCAATGTGGATCATGAATTGTGGAATAAAGAGATCAAATAAAAGCATAGTGGGTTACATTGACTTTTGGAACTTGACTGTAGTTGGCGACTCATGCAAAAAAAAAGTAAAGAAGTTGCATTTGACTGTTTAAAATTTGACAAACTACTTAGAGCCTTCAAGTGCTGGTTTAGGGTTTCCAAACGAATTGAAATGAGTCCTAAAGAAACTGTGAAATGTAGGTTTTGAATTAAAACGATTACTTGCCTCGACGGCTTCATATCAGACTGGGGTCCTTAATGCGTAAGAAGTCCTTATCGACTCCGAGCCCTTAACCCACGGGGGTCTTTAACGAATTGGGGCCCTAAATGCAAGTGGGTCTATAACGCCTTCGTTACCCAATTACCAAACTGAGCTTTTGCTTTGGAGACAGCCCTTACATATTGCTAGAGATAGATGTGTTTTGAACATTCTTCATTGAGTCGGGGAAGTCTTCTTAGCGCCTGGTCTGAGTCAACAAACAACAAAGTGTAACAGGCCAAGATAGAAAACAAGGAATAGGGAGTGATTCAAAAAGGGCAACTAAACGCAGACGATAGAAGTTGCAGTAAACAAAGTGTGTGCCACGTAAATCAGTTTGTTGTGTTATTATTCTTTAAAAAACCAACCCTGTCACGGTGTGTTAAACAAATTGGTTAAAGACGAGGCAGCACCCCTCACTATGCTCGGCTATCCGAACCCCGTTGTCCAGATCATCAAAGGACACGAAAAGAAACTGGCGGAAGTTCAGCATACTGGACCCACAGGGGCAGCCATTAACTGTTAAGGGTGTGGTTAGATATCTTGGCATTTGGTTGGACCAGCTACTGTATGGCGGTATCCATGCAGCAACAGTTTTGACCAGCGCTAAGAAAGCATTCGCTATGGCAAGGGGGCTGTTTTACAGCCAACTTGATACCAGAGTGAAGGTGATCCGGTACATGGCCCTCATACAGCCAACTATGGTGTGTGGTTGTCCTGTGTGGTTCAACGTGAGTCCTTCCCAGATGGAAAAGATGAGGGTGTTCGAGAGACAGTGTCTTCGGGCCTGTCTCCGTTTATATCGTACACCCGAATCCCAGTACAAAATATTCTATCCCAACTAGGTTTTGTACAATGAGGCAAACCTGATCAGAATAGATAATTTTATTGTTAAATTGATCCGGGGTCACATAGCCCGAGCCATGACCTCAACCAACAGTCTGATCTTTGGGGCTTAGTACCCTAATGAAATGTACCATGAGAAGGTGCGTCTTAACGGCTTTATCCCAATTGAGGCGTTCCTCTATTTGGACACAAAAGGCCTTATACAAGAAAGGGAAGGCTGCCCTAGCATCTTCCATGTCGTACGCCGGACAGTGTAAAGGCGACTTCAATACGAGCCGGACGTCGCTCGCAGCCACGAGGTCCTCTTACGGTTCAGTAAAGCGACCTCTGCTCGCGATAGAGCAGTCTCTGACAAAGAACGGCTTTTCTTCTGGTGGCTGCATCAGAATCAGCCGTCGATGCCGCCAACTTCTCACACAGGACCAGGGTAGTTGACTCATTAGGTAGATGAGGAAAAAAAATACAAAACAAAAAAAACGAACATAGATTAGCTTAGAGTACTTGTTTAGAGTCAGTTAGTTAGATATAAGATTAATTTTTCAGAATAGATATTTAAGCCAGTTTTAAGCATTTTTGTCTAGCAACTAAGTCAACGAATTGGAAAGCATTAATAAAAATGCGTTAAAAACTCAAAAAAACTATCCTCGGCTGTTCCCGCTATGAAGAATTGAAACCAAAGGCGTCAAGATATTCCCACGAGTTGCCCAGCGCACGGTCAATTCAGAATACCTAGACGCTCTTTATGTTCTGTGGCCCTTAGACAAGCTCTTACTATGAGTAGATTCCCCCGCACTTGGGTCTGGTAGTTGCCATCAAACTTTGGCCACATCAGTGATCTCGTTTTCATCATAAATGCGAGATATGCTAATTGATGTCCACACACGGTACACAATAAAACTGTTAACAGTCCGTGTGAATACGCGGTGTCTCAATGAAATTATTTAAAAATCAGGAATGCGACCTTCTAAAGTTATCAAACGCCCGAAATTCTTTCTCAGCCCGATTAACCACAAATAAGCCCCTAAACTAGAGTCACTCGCATTCCAACAAAGCTCCAATTTACGTCTCGTGTCTATTTGCATATTTTTCCGATTTTCGAAACGAAATTCAGCACAAAACGTCGTCTGACGCAGATATCATACAAGCATCAGCGCTGAACGCTCTTTTGAAGTTTTGAATGCCATTATTCAAAATGTTTTGTTTCATTTTGAATCTAGCCCAAACTTGATGCTGGTCGGCAGACGAAAACTTGTTTCCGCAACTCACAGTCGGACATCCTTCTTCTTGCATATTTCTGCGATCTCGTGCATATGTATGACTTTCAGGGCTAGACTTCTCCGGGGCGGCAGCGTGCGAAGCTCACGCCTCAAGGCCGGTCTCCAACACTAATTAGGTGATTTATTCGCTGTGGAATCGCCTCCAGGCTTTGACTACATTTCCAGACTTCGCAGCGTGGCTAGAAGACGGGCATAGCGTACTGGATCAAAGTCGGACAATATCAAATTATGCAAAGCAAACTTACAGCATGCATAACAGGCGACAAATAAGGATCCACAGAACCTGTTCGGGACGACTTATTTATGCCGACTTCCCTTCTCTATTGGACGCGCGTTTTGAATTCATCATGTGACGCCCCGCCGACGCCGCCGTCTCCGCCGCGTGCTGTCGTCCTTAGACGCGTTTACCCCCAAGAGTGCGGCCATGTGTTGGCACCGAGTTTATTGCAGAATAACATTCGACGATTAAATCCAATTAACGATCAATAAAGTTCGGGCGAATACATTCAGCGTATGCTAAATCATTCATTGATGGTTTTTTAATGGGGAAAGGGGAATATTTGATATTTTAATAAAACTAGACCGTTTCTCGCTGCTCGGTGCGCGAGCGCGAGAGGGGCGGGGGTGAGCTCAGCGGGGCGCTAGTTGACTCATAAGTTATAAATGCGGTTTTTGACAGAATGAAGCTTGCATACGATGTGCTTCCGCATTGCAGGCGCAGACATTATGCAAATTCGTCGGGTATCGTGATTGAAGCTCAGACATGTGTTTTACTTTTGATCACTAATTCGGGAGCGTGTGGTGGATTTTGTTAATGAATTTTGAAGAGGTCGCCGTTGATGCAATGAAATCAGAGTTTCTTCAAAACATTGGACTAATAAAAAGCAAAGCTTTGCGTCATGTGTCTGCGGGTAGGGGAACTTTGAAATTCCACTTTTTATGCGATCGAAGTGAATCTGAAATAAAATTAAACAACTCAATTGATGTGTGCGAACTGCTTTTCCGAATTTCCGGATTTTGCAGGCGTCTCGAAACGGCAGCCTTGACGCTCTGAATAGAAGTCGACGGTCAGTGACTTTATGTCTGGAATCGATTTGTTCCGTGAGACCATTACATAGTCTGATTGAGAAATCAATTTTTGTATCTTTCCACCTCTTGTATTGTTGGCTGTGTGCCCGACCCTTGCACCAAGTAAGGGCTTTTTTTGAATGAATGTCTTTTGCAAGTAAGAGGCTGAAGGAGAAAAAGAGGAGATGATTCAACAGGACACCCTACGGCTTTTAATTTTAGTAAACTTAAGGGTACACCGACCGAGAAAAGTTCCAATTTCCATATTCTCGTTCCAGTGACTATGATTATCCCAAATGGAGAACATGAAGGTGTTTGAGAGGCAGTGCCCTCGGGCCTGTCTTCGTTTTTATCGAACATCAGAATCTCAGCAAAAGGAATCCTACCCCAACGAGTTTCTGTACAAAGAGGCACATCTTATATGGATAGATAATTTTATAATTAGCTTGATTCGGAGTCACACTGCTCGCGTCAAGGCTTTAACTAACTATTTTGTCTTGGTGGCATACTACCCGAATGGGACGTACCATGAAAGAGTACTTCTTAACAGCTTTATACCACCCGAAGCTTTCCTTCATCTGGCCTGATATAAGGTAGAAAATGCTGCCCTATCAACTTCCTCGTCACAGAGCGCCGAACAGTGCAACTCTAATACGAACCGACAACTCCAATACGAACCAGACGTCGCTCGCAGCCACGAGGATTGCCTTTGGTTCAATAGAGCAGTTTATTATAACATAACGTAGTATCTAGTCTTCTGCAGACAAGCCACTTTGGCTTTGCAGATATCAATGAAATTGTAAGATAAAGAGAAGAAATGAAATAACATGAATTGAATTGAATTGAATTGAATTCTGCCCACGACGGAGCAGGTTCTGATAAGGAACGGCACTTCTACTGATAATTACACCAGAACCTGCTTTCGGTACTTCCTAAAGCAAAACACTGGGCAGTTGAGTCGCTAGGGCCAACTCAACTAATTAGCATATAGCCCCTGGCCGCCGTGGCGTAGTGGGTAGAGTGTGACGCTCACACGCCGAAGGGTCTCGGTTCTATTCCCGGCTGAACGCCTCGAATTTTTCACGGCACCACCTATTTCGAGCTGCTGACAACACTCAAAGAGTAATAATTATCTAAGAAAACTTCTCAAATTTCGAAGTTCGGAGTCGGTAAAAAACTGTAGGTCCCTTCTACTCGTGAGAGAACAGTAGCGCGCACAACGCGAGCAGTTGATGAGGAAACTAGGCCCTGGTGCCCCTGTGGACTGTCGCGCCAACAATTATTGTTATTTTTAGCACCTTTTGCACGCGTTCGTAGCATACTACTGGCATAGATTAAGTTAAGTGCAAATTGCTAAGTTAGAGATTACAGTGTATCTAGGCTTAGTTTTGTCATTTTTTCTTAGATTAAATGAATTTCTCTTTTTCTTTTTGAAGCACTAGAGTCCGGGGTCGACCTAGGCCTCAACCAACATACCTCCCCAGCCAGCACGATCTTTCCGCAACTGCCTCCAATTACGCACTCCAAGCTGGTTGGGGTCATTCTCCATCTGAGTGCGCCATTCTAGCCTTCGCCGTTCTCTGTTGCCTTATCCCAATGGCTCAGATTCCAAGACTTTTCGGACCAGAACAGTACGCTCTACACGACCTTGCCATATTATGCGTTGTATCCGAAAACGCTTGACCAGGCGCATGTCGCTGTACAGCCCATAGAGTTCGTCATTATATTTTCTCCTCCAGATGCCATAAACGCAAACAGGACTAAAATTCGCACGTAGAACTTTTCTCTGGAAAAGTCTAAGAGCTTCTTCATCCGCTTTTAGTCAAGTCCAGGTTTCCGCCTCATGAACTGGGATAATCAAGCTGTTATATGAAGCAAGCTTAGTCCTTCGAGAGAGGGCCCTATTCCTCAGTTGCATTTTGAGCCCAAAGCAACAGCGATGTTCAAGAGTGATTCTGCGTTCGGTTTCGGTACTGGTGTTGTTGTCCCTGTTTTCCGCGGAGCCAAGGTAGACGAAGTCCTTGCCTACCTAAAAATTTTTTACTGCTTAGTGTGTCACTCTGTCCGAGACGTATATGCTGTGTTTTCCTTGAGGACAACATGTGCTTCGTTTTGCCTTCATTAACCACTAAACCCATTTTAGCCGCTTCCACTTCAATGCCGGCATACGCTTCATTGACATCTCGCTGTGTCCGTCCAATTTAGATAAAATCATCAGCGTAAGCTACCAATTGAGCTGACTTTTGGAAGATCGAGCCTCTAGTGTTGACTTGTGAGTCACGCACGATCTTCTCGAGGATGATGTTATAGAATCCATTTGACAGTGCGTCGCATTGTCTAAAACCTTTTTTGACAATAAAGGTTTCCGTTAGTTCGCTACCGACCTTAACGCGAGTAGCGAGAGTTCTACATCGACGTCATAAACAATCTGACGAATTTGGCAGTGCCAAAATACTGTACAACACTGTACAACTCGCTCCTCTGTCATATGCATAAATTAGGTCGCGGACTGTAATTACTCAACTTTTTATGTATTCTTGGTGAACATTAAATTAAAGAAGGATTCAAAAATAAACGAACAATTCATTAAGAAGCTCAAAAGCTAGAAAAGTTGCCGCCGCGACGTAGCGAATACCAGGTATACCGGTACGAAGTGAGCGTCAAGATACAAAGGTCTCGATAGGGAACATTTGTTGTGAACGAGACCTTAGTTTTTTTTTGTTTGTTTGGTATGATATCTTTGAAAAATATTTAGTATACATCAAGTCATTGAACAGACGACATCATATTTTTTCATGGTGTTAAAAATGTCGAATTTTGTACCAGAAAGTGATGATTTGCGGAAAGCATTAATTTTATGTTTTCATTTGAAGAAAAGTGCTGCAGATCGCATCGAATGCTTGTCGAGGCATATGGTGATCATGCTCTATCAGAAGCAACATGCAAAGGATGGTTTCAACGGTTCAGAAATAATGAGTTTGATGTGAGAAATGAAGAACGTGGAAGACCACCAAAAAAATTTAAAGACGACGAATTTCAAACGATATTGGATGGAGATGACACTTTGAGTCAAAAGCAAATGGCGGTAATGTTAAATGTTGCACAACAAACAATTTCTGACCGTTTAAAGGCTATGGGAAAGATCCAAAAATGTGGAAAATGGGTGCCACATGTATTGAATGAAAGACAGATGGAAATCCGAAAAAACAAAGACACGAAAGAAAATCGGTTTTGCATCGGATTGTTACTGGCGATGAAAAATAGATTTATTTTAAGAATCCTAAATGGAAAAAATCATGGGTTAATCTGGGACAACCATCAACATCGACTGCAAAACCAGATCGATTCGGCAAGAAGACAATGCTGTGTGTTTGGTGGGACCAGAAAGGTGTGCTGCACCACGAGCTTCTAGAACCTGGTGAAACCATTAATACTGATCGCTACCGACAACAAATTATCAATTTGAACCATGCATTGATCGAGAAACGACCAGAGTGGGCCAGAAGACACAGCAAGGTAATTTTGCCCCATGATTATGCACCTGCACACAAAGCAAAACCTTTTCAGGATGCAATCAAAACACTTGGCTGGGAGCAGCTACCCCACCCGCCATATGCACCAGACTTGGCTCCTTCAGACCACCATTTGTTTTCATCGATGCGACTCGCATTGGCTGAGCAGCACTTTGTTTCCTACGAGGAGGTCGAAAATTGGGTGTCTGATTGGTTTGCTTTAAAAGACGAACAATTTTATTGGCGTGGTGTTCACAAATTGCCAGAAAGGTGGTCAAAATGTATAGAAAACAATGGCCAATACTTTGAATAAAATTTTTTTACTTTCCCATTAATACTTAATACTTAGTACTAATAATTCATTTCATACCGGTTTACCTGATAGAGTGCGACGCTCACACGTCAAAAGTCCAGGTTCGATTCCCGGCTGAACACCTCAAATTCTTTACGGCACCACGCCTGTCGGGCTGCTGAAAACACTCAAAGAGTTATTACTGTCTGCGAAACAGCTTCTCACATTTCGCCGTTCCGAGTTAGGAAAAAACGGGAGAGCCTTTCCCTAAGTGAAAAAAACAGTATTGCGCACAACATGTGTAGTTGACGAACATGCTCTGGCTCCCTGTGGACTGTCGTGCCACCCAATTATTTTTATTTTTTATACCCTTTGAAAACGAAATGTGGAACGACAGCTCAGAATAGCAAACTTGGAATGCCTTTCAGAGTACTTCCCGCATGGTCTTCTCTGGAAATCGAATTCATGTTCCCAAATCAGGTACCGATCATAGGAACGACAGACGCGACGAAGGGCACATCAATTGAATTGAGCTTGTTACAAAAATGTATCCTTGTCAGAAGCAGTTGTTCTGTCTGATGGCAAAACTTCACTTCCATTTTTGGTCGAATGCACGTAGCGCAAGCAATCGGTGCATGAACAACCAGAAGTTCAACATCACACTTAATCGTTCAACGCCGTGAAAAAGCAGCTTTGCGATAAACATTCGTCTGGCCAATTAAGAAATTATGCCAATCGCAGCTGAGACAGCATCAAAAGTCCAGTGGCAATGAATATCGACAAAAGCACACACAGTGTAGTCGGCAACAAGATCCGATAAAATCGTTAGCCGAAAGCAATCACTTCCGGAATAAATCACAATCCATTAACTTAAATATCAATAAACGAAGGCAAGTTAATTCGATTCCATAAATATGAATGTCTCCCCCCCTCACCCCGCCTATCATCGATTCCGGCTGAGTAGAAACGTTCCAGAGAGGGCCCAAGCTTCGACCGGCAAACCGTACAAGAAAAGGTAACAAGCAAGCTTATACCATTACCACGCCATTTCAGGCGTGATTATTCAGAGATTTGACAATTCACAGATTCAGAGACTTTGAGCTAATCCCAGAGACAAAGGAGATTGAGATACGACAGCACATGGCGAGCCGGGAAATGGCATCGAACTTTGATGAACACGCATGCATGAATTAATCAAGCCAGCGTGGAGTTATTGGTGTGATTCGACGATGGACGATACACGATACACGATCCAATCGGCAACCGGTTGAAAACTTTCGGTTTTGATTGAAAATGAGAGGTCTGTTAAAATTTCCGCTATAAATTGGGCAGCAATTGAACAAGAAGTATCATTCACTTGCAATCATCTTTGGATAGAGAACTCAGGGAGCCGATCAAAGATGGTGAGTTGGAGGAGCGACATACGAAGCGCAGCATTAGTGGATACATTACAGGGATATCCTTTGTTTTCAGAAATTCTTCGTCGTAGGATTCGCCTTACTCAGCCTGGCAGCGGCCATTCCAGTGGAATACTTGCCCCCTGTTCAGGAGGTGGCAGCGCCCACTGCAGAGTATCTGCCTCCAGCTGTAGCTGAGGTAGCTGAAGAGCCAACAGTGTTGGCTGACGATGGATACCGCTACAAGACCGTGAAGAAACTCCGTTACAGGCAACGCCGTGACGTCAGCGAAATCGCCAACGAATACCTGCCCCCAGTTGAGGAGCCAGTTGTCGAGGTTGCCGCCCCAGTAGCTGAGGTTGCTCCAGTTGTGGAATCCGCCGTCTTGGCTGATGATGGATACCGTTACAAAACCGTGAAGAAGCTCCGTTACAGGCAACGCCGTGACGTCAGCGAAATCGCCAACGAATACCTGCCCCCAGTTGAGGAGCCAGTTGTCGAGGTTGCCGCCCCAGTAGCTGAGGTTGCTCCAGTTGTTGAATCCGCCGTCTTGGCTGATGATGGATACCGTTATAAAACCGTGAAGAAGCTCCGTTACAGGCAACGCCGTGACGTCAGCGAAATTTCCAACGAATACCTGCCCCCAGTCGAGGAGCCAGTTGTCGAGGTTGCCGCCCCAGTAGCTGAGGTTGCTCCAGTTGTTGAATCCGCCGTCCTGACTGATGATGGATACCGTTACAAAACCGTGAAGAAGCTCCGTTACAGGCAACGCCGTGACGTCAGCGAAATCGCCAACGAATACCTGCCCCCAGTCGAGGAGCCAGTGGTCGAGGTTGCCGCCCCAGTAGCTGAGGTTGCTCCAGTTGTGGAATCCGCCGTCTTGGCTGATGATGGATACCGTTACAAAACCGTGAAGAAGCTCCGTTACAGGCAACGCCGTGACGTCAGCGAAATCGCCAACGAATACCTGCCCCCAGTTGAGGAGCCAGTGGTCGAGGTTGCCACCCCAGTAGCTGAGGTTGCTCCAGTTGTTGAATCCGCCGTCTTGGCTGATAATGGATACCGTTACAAAACCGTGAAGAAGCTCCGTTACAGGCAACGCCGTGACGTCAGCGAAATCGCCAACGAATACCTGCCCCCAGTTGAGGAGCCAGTGGTCGAGGTTGCCGCCCCAGTAGCTGAGGTTGCTCCAGTTGTGGAATCCGCCGTCCTGGCTGATGATGGATACCGTTACAAAACCGTGAAGAAGCTCCGTTACAGGCAACGCCGTGACGTCAGCGAAATCGCCAACGAATACCTTCCTCCAGTTGAGGAGCCAGTGGTCGAGGTTGCCGCCCCAGTAGCTGAGGTTGCTCCAGTTGTTGAATCCGCCGTCTTGGCTGATGATGGATACCGTTACAAAACCGTGAAGAAGCTCCGTTACAGGCAACGCCGTGACGTCAGCGAAATCGCCAACGAATACCTGCCCCCAGTTGAGGAGCCAGTGGTCGAGATTGCCGCTCCAGTAGCTGAGGTTGCTCCAGTTGTGGAATCCGCCGTCCTGGCTGATGATGGATACCGTTACAAAACCGTGAAGAAGCTCCGTTACAGGCAACGCCGTGACGTCAGCGAAATCGCCAACGAATACCTGCCCCCAGTCGAGGAGCCAGTTGTCGAGGTTGCCGCCCCAGTAGCTGAGGTTGCTCCTGTTGTTGAATCCGCCGTCCTGGCTGATGATGGATACCGTTACAAAACCGTGAAGAAGCTCCGTTACAGGCAACGCCGTGACGTCAGCGAAATCGCCAACGAATACCTGCCCCCAGTCGAGGAGCCAGTTGTCGAGGTTGCCGCCCCAGTAGCTGAGATTGCTCCAGTTGTGGAATCCGCCGTCCTTGCTGATGATGGATACCGTTACAAAACCGTGAAGAAGCTCCGTTACAGGCAACGCCGTGACGTCAGCGAAATCGCCAACGAATACCTGCCCCCAGTCGAGGAGCCAGTTGTCGAGGTTGCCGCCCCAGTAGCTGAGATTGCTCCAGTTGTGGAATCCACCGTCCTTGCTGATGATGGATACCGTTACAAAACCGTGAAGAAGCTCCGTTACAGGCAACGCCGTGACGTCAGCGAAATCGCCAACGAATACCTGCCCCCAGTTGAGGAGCCAGTGGTCGAGGTTGCCGCCCCAGTTGCTGAGGTTGCTCCAGTTGTGGAATCTGGCGTCCTGGCTGATGATGGATACCGTTACAAAACCGTGAAGAAGCTCCGTTACAGGCAACGCCGTGACGTCAGCGAAATCGCCAACGAATACCTGCCCCCAGTGGAGGAGCCAGTGATCGAGGTTGCCGCCCCAGTTGATGAGGTTGCCGAGAGCGCTGTTCTCTCCGCTGATGGATACAAATATAAGACTGTCAAGAAATTGAAGTACCGCCTTCGTCATTAAATGACCGCAGTGCTTCCATTACCAACACTTTTGCCCGTCTTAAGTGTAAACACAATTTTAAACCAAAATAAACGAAAGTAGTCAAATATACGCGTATTTCGTTCAACCGTCCAATCTGGTTCGAGGCGCAGCTAAGTTTATATATTCACAATCTGTTGGTTTCTGTCTTTCATAAATTCTGTGGCTTTCGGTTCAAAGGGATGACTTTTCTACTATACGTATAAGAGCCTTTTGTTTATCAAGCCATTTAGGACTTACCTTGAAGAACTTTCCCAGCGCCTTGTAGTCCAGTCCATCGGAGCAGTTGAAGACAACACATTTCTTCGCCACCGACTTTGCTAAGTCCTTGCAGGTTTCCGTCTTACCAGTGCCAGCTGGACCCTCCGGAGCGCCACCCAAGCACAACTTCAACGCCCCCATTAGCGTCCTAAAAAAAAAACACTTTAAGCCATCGAGTAAACCCAATCAGAGAACACAGCACCTACCTGTAGCAACGATCCGTGAGAGGGGTAACGACAAGACGTGATATGTTTCCCAGGTATTCCATTCCGTACTTTACGTCGGTTGACACCATGCTCACGGCCACGTACTCAACCCTGTCTGCAAGTATTGTGCGTTGTGAGAAAAGATAACGAAGCGACATCGAGCCACGTATCGCTTAAATTGAATCTGACAGTGTCCTGTGAAATTCAATCATGGCAACGAGCGAGGGATTCTTACTCTCCACTTTCCAGTAGTACCGTAGTTGGGAGATCCAATCAAACTCGCTGACGGTTGCCACCTTCTGCTTGATCAGGTACATTACCACATCTCGAGCTGTGTGAGGTGGAAGTTCGACAAATTATGCGTTGGGTTAAATGTGAACAGAGGCTTACCATGAACGTCCAAGACAATGAGGGCTTCGATGGTGATTCGGTTGCCAGTGGGTAGATCTGTCCTGACGAGGTGAACCAAATCTCCGATCTGTGCATTGCATTTGTTGAGGTATCCAGGACCAGGAACGTCTGCGGCATCGATAGATTCCTCGACCTTAGAAACGGCTCTTACGGAATAGAATGTAATGGAACAGAAGGATTCTCACCTCAAAAGTCCACGCCATACAGGAAATGCTTTGCACCACTTGGCCAGGCCAGGTTACAACCCACGTCTTTCTGTCCACTTGGTAGTAGTCGTCCCACGCCCCCTTCATTTGCTCTTGCACACTGTCAAGCATCACAGTTTCAACTTCCTTTAGCCATATCTCAACAAGTCCCTGCGGAAAACATGCTTAAAACTGAAGTAATGTCATATTGGCAGAAAGTCCTTTACATTAGCCAGCTGCGGGTTGATCTTCTTACACAGCTTCACAACTTCATTTTCTGCCGAATTCATTGCCGTGATCTCAACGTTATCATCAAAAGTGAGAGATTCAATCTAAACGACGATGAAAATGAAAATGAAAATGAAAATGAAAATGAAAATGAAAATGAAAATGAAAATGAAAATGAAAATGAAAATGAAAATGAAAATGAAAATGAAAATGAAAATGAAAATGAAAATGAAAATGAAAATGAAAATGAAAATGAAAATGAAAATGAAAATGAAAATGAAAATGAAAATGAAAATGAAAATGAAAATGAAAATGAAAATGAAAATGAAAATGAAAATGAAAATGAAAATGAAAATGAAAATGAAAATGAAAATGAAAATGAAAATGAAAATGAAAATGAAAATGAAAATGAAAATGAAAATGAAAATGAAAATGAAAATGAAAATGAAAATGAAAATGAAAATGAAAATGAAAATGAAAATGAAAATGAAAATGAAAATGAAAATGAAAATGAAAATGAAAATGAAAATGAAAATGAAAATGAAAATGAAAATGAAAATGAAAATGAAAATGAAAATGAAAATGAAAATGAAAATGAAAATGAAAATGAAAATGAAAATGAAAATGAAAATGAAAATGAAAATGAAAATGAAAATGAAAATGAAAATGAAAATGAAAATGAAAATGAAAATGAAAATGAAAATGAAAATGAAAATGAAAATGAAAATGAAAATGAAAATGAAAATGAAAATGAAAATGAAAATGAAAATGAAAATGAAAATGAAAATGAAAATGAAAATGAAAATGAAAATGAAAATGAAAATGAAAATGAAAATGAAAATGAAAATGAAAATGAAAATGAAAATGAAAATGAAAATGAAAATGAAAATGAAAATGAAAATGAAAATGAAAATGAAAATGAAAATGAAAATGAAAATGAAAATGAAAATGAAAATGAAAATGAAAATGAAAATGAAAATGAAAATGAAAATGAAAATGAAAATGAAAATGAAAATGAAAATGAAAATGAAAATGAAAATGAAAATGAAAATGAAAATGAAAATGAAAATGAAAATGAAAATGAAAATGAAAATGAAAATGAAAATGAAAATGAAAATGAAAATGAAAATGAAAATGAAAATGAAAATGAAAATGAAAATGAAAATGAAAATGAAAATGAAAATGAAAATGAAAATGAAAATGAAAATGAAAATGAAAATGAAAATGAAAATGAAAATGAAAATGAAAATGAAAATGGAAATGAAAATGAAAATGAAAGTGAAAATGAAAATGAAAATGAAAATGAAAATGAAAATGAAAATGAAAATGAAAATGAAAATGAAAATGAAAATGAAAATGAAAATGAAAATGAAAATGAAAATGAAAATGAAAATGAAAATGAAAATGAAAATGAAAATGAAAATGAAAATGAAAATGAAAATGAAAATGAAAATGAAAATGAAAATGAAAATGAAAATGAAAATGAAAATGAAAATGAAAATGAAAATGAAAATGAAAATGAAAATGAAAATGAAAATGAAAATGAAAATGAAAATGAAAATGAAAATGAAAATGAAAATGAAAATGAAAATGAAAATGAAAATGAAAATGAAAATGAAAATGAAAATGAAAATGAAAATGAAAATGAAAATGAAAATGAAAATGAAAATGAAAATGAAAATGAAAATGAAAATGAAAATGAAAATGAAAATGAAAATGAAAATGAAAATGAAAATGAAAATGAAAATGAAAATGAAAATGAAAATGACCATATATATAAACATCAACATGAATATGAACATTAGCATGAACGTGAACATGACCAGACATGTTCCTGAATATACAACTTACACCTTCGAAACACTTTTTCAGATGTGGCTGCACCCTCAGAGGGTCCTTAGTTTCCGACAGGATCTCAAGCAGTTCGTCATTTGAGAGGAAAAAGAACCGAGCGAAGAATAGGCGTTTTTGCTCCAGGTAGGTGTTCAAGCCCTTCTGCACGCTTTCAAGGTCCTGTAGGGCCTTTTTGAACACTGGCAGTAAATTTGGGTAATCAGTTGCCTCAATAACCCCTGGATGCTGGTGGGTGTGCTTCATTACTTTCCGCCAAATTTTGTCCACCTTTTGGAAAAACAAATATTTCACTCGCCCTTAATGAGGCATAAACACTTCCCACCGATTTGAAGTTCCTGCCCTCCACGGGCATCTGACGCATGATGTCCTCCGAACTGAAGATTGGCTCGAGGTACATCCAAGTAGCCTGCACCTGGATCCACGAGTCCATTATGTCCAGCATGGTAATCAGCTTGTTCTCCCAGTCGTCTGCCTTTGTGCCCAATGCTGCAATAAACGGTGACCTGCGCATCGCCTGTGACTTCATCACCTGGTCGTCCAGCAGCGTTTGAATATCGTCCAGGGCTGCTAAAATGTGCGTATCTGAATCTCGATACTGAATGACGTCGAACTTCACGTCCTGCCAGTCGGTCTGCATCGCAACCAGCTGCATGTTCAATTCGAACTCCTTGCCCGCTGCATTGGCCACTTCCTCGAGCACACCCAGAATGCTCATGATGTTAGCGTCAATCATGTCCTTTAGCGACGGGTACAGGGTAGGATTGCACGGCTTGCCCATCTTTGCGGAGATAATGTCCCAGTGACGCTGCTCCATCCCCTGTCGGCAGATTGCGTCCAGCACGGGGAGGTACACCTTGAATTTGTCCAGCCTGATGCGGATCTGCTCGTAGACCCTCTTTGCGACTTGGTTTGTGGCTAGTTGTCGCGACAGTTTGTGCATTACCTTGGGAACGAATTTTAGTTTGTAAGGCTGCAAGTAAGTGGTATTGTTTAAAGTACCTTGCTCATGTTTTCAACTTCGTCGCGTATAACATCGGCGTTTAGGTTTTCGAACGCACCGAACATCCTGAAATTGAATCAAGAAGACAATAATGTCGAGCTGTGCGTGCGCATCTACTCACCAAATTTCATGGTTTTTCTCGAACTCATACGCGGTCTTCCACATCTTTTCAATTGGCTCCATTTTCTCGATGATCTCGGCCAGCTTAGGGAACGCTGTGATATCTATCTGCAGAAGCGCTTCCTCCACGTTTATCGCCTTCGCTTCCTTGCTGCATTCCTGCACAAGAGCACCCAATTAGCTCCACAACACTCGTGTGCGTAAAGGTATCTTACCTCCAGCATAGCGAACAGTTCGTTAACCGTTTCAACTTTCTCACGCAGATCATCCAGCGTGAGAACATCGTTGACTTCCTTCAACCTAAAGCCATCCATGCGAATTCTCTGCGAGGTAATGAACTGATCGAACACCGTCCGCTTATCCCTGCGAAAACATCCACGCCAGTTACAGGCACAGACCGAGGTATGGGGGACCAGAGAACTCACCGCAAAGCCAGCTCCAGATTATCCCTCACCACGTTCAGTCGCGCCGCACTCAAGTCCAACACCACCTCGACTTCCGCTGGCAGAATGAACACCCTGGTATTCAGACGGATATCTTCACCTAAAACGAATGCATCTCGGGATAAGTCCTGATGGCGGCGCATCGTTCGCTCGACCAATTGGACGAAACTTACTGGTGAGTTCGGAATTCTGCAGGAGGAACATTACTCGCTTCGAAGTGATTTTCAGTTCGTCCTTTATGCGGAATATCCTCTCGTCCCGACACTCCTGCAAATAGTTCTGCAGCGCCACCACTTCTGGGGTCTCCTGCGGCCGTTCACCGGCCTTCATGGACATCTCCTCCAGTTCAGTGCATATCCTGAAACCGTTTGCATTCAATTAGAGACCAGAGTGCGTGTGTGTGGGCTCAGCAGTAATTATCCTTGAATAGGATTACTTTCGGGGATATTCCCTTGAATTATGCGTAAGGTGTCCATAATTCAAATGGGTTTGCGGAAATCGAAATGAATTTCTGATGCTGAACCCCCATCTCCTACCGCGTGTCGTCGCCGCTCGGGCTGGCTGTGCGATGTGCCAGTTTAATTCCCTAATTTGAAGTGAATCATCATATGATAATTATCCTGTGTATTTGATGGTGACTTGTGGGCGTGCGTCCGTGTGTGTGCTCGTTTGGGGGGATTTACATGAGCCGGCATGATGAGGATTAATCTTTGTTTTGTAATTAAGATTGAATTGTGTTCTGTTTGCGTGGCAGAGAATTTGCATAATTCGACATTTCACGTGGATATTTACATGAGACCCCAAGGTGGATAAGTACTCGATTATGAGGGATTTATGGTCTTGGGTGTATTAACCGAACGCCGGGCATTCTGGGCGGGCAGAGTCAGGAACGAGAAAATGGTTGGTAGGTGTGCTCTGAAGACTTATTTTTAGAGAAAATTGACATGAAAGTGGACCAGAAACAGAGATAGAGACACTTGATACTAATCTGTAAATGTTGTAAAACCTGGACTTAACGGGAAAATAAAACTGTAGGTGTGTCTAGAACTAGAACAAGAACGACAACTGAAACGAGAAGTGGAATCGGAACGTGAACTTGAATGAGAGCAAGAGCTAAAACTAAAACGAGAACTAGAACTAGAACGAGAAGTAGAACGGGAACTAGAACGAGGACTAGAACGAGAACTAGAACGAGAACTAGAACGAGATCTAGAACGAGAACTGGAACGAGAACTAGAACAAGCACGAGAACTAGAGCGAGAAATAGAATGAGAACTAGAATGAGAACTAGGACGAGAACTGGAACTAGAACGAGAAATAGAACGAGAAATTGAACGAGAACTAGAACGATCACTACAACGAGAATGAGAACTAGAACGAGAACTAGAACGAGGACTAGAACGAGAACTAGAACGAGAACTAGAGCGAGAAATAGAACGAGAACTAGAACTAGAACGAGAACTAGAACGAGAACTAGAACGAGATCTGGAACAAGCACGAGAACTAGAGCGAGAAATAGAATGAGAACTAGAATGAGAACTAGGACGAGAACTGGAACTAGAACGAGAAATAGAACGAGAAATTGAACGAGAACTAGAACGAGCACTAGAACGAGAACTAGAACGAGAACTA
Source organism: Eristalinus aeneus (assembly GCA_955652365.1). NCBI lineage: Eukaryota > Metazoa > Arthropoda > Insecta > Diptera > Syrphidae > Eristalinus > Eristalinus aeneus. The sequence continues at coordinate 61,705,581 of OY019134.1, read as the reverse complement.
GAACGAGAAATAGAACGAGAACTAGAACTAGAACGAGAACTAGAACTAGAACGAGAACTAGAACGAGAACTAGAACGAGAACTAGAACGAGAACTAGAACGAGAATTAGAACGAGAACTAGAACGAGAACTAGAACGAGAACTAGAACGAGAACTAGAACGAGAACAAGAAGTAAAACCAGTACTAGAGCGAGAACTAGAACGAGAACTGGAACGAGAACTAAAACGAGAACTAGAACGAAAATTAGAACGAGAACTAGAACGAGAACTAGAACGAGAATAAGAACTAGAACCAGAACTAGAGCGACAATTAGAACGAGAACTGGAACGAGAACTAGAACGAGGACTAGAATGAGAACTAGTACGGGAACTAGAATGAGAGCTAGGACGAGAACTAGAATGAGAACAGGAACGAGAATTAGAATTAGAATGAGAGCTAGAGAGGAACATAGAATAAGAACTAGAACAAGAACTAGAACGAGAACTAGAGAGAGAACTAGAATGAGAACTGGAAGGAGAACTAGAACAGGAACCTAAACGAGAACATGAACGAGAACAGGAACGAGAACAGGAACGTGAATAGGAACGAGAACAGGAACGAGAACAAGGACGAGAACTAGAAGCAAAATTGGAACCAGTCTGGAACTAGAACTTTCATTGGAAGCTGTATTTTCTTGCAAAGGGAGCTAGGCAGAACTAGAACCGAAAATGGAAAATATGCTGGAGTTAAAAATCTATCTGGACTGGAACTGTGTATAAAATGGGAACAAGAAATGATGCTAGAGCTGGAAATAAGTATAACGTTCAAACTAGTGATGGAATAAGGACGCATGTGGATATTCAATAGCAAATAAAGTTTCCAATGAAATAGGAAGTAAAACTGGGTCTGGAAGCGAACTTAAAAATGCACCTAGAAATACTGTTTAAATCGAAACTTGATCTATACGTGTCTCGTGCAGCAAACGGAGGCGCAAGTAAACCTAGAACTCAGGGACGATATAGGTGAGAGATGGCACAGCTGGGAGTGCAACTGGAAGAAGAACAGTAAGTCCGACTGGAAATTAGGGTGGAATTAGTAATTTAAAAGTACTTTTAGCTTAGTAAGGGGTTAAACTCCAACTTGAAGAGGAATACTGCCTAGACTGGAGATGGTAGTAGAACTAAAGCTAGTATTGAATTTAAACTTTATGGATTAAGATATGAAGGTAGACCTGGAATTTTAAATGGAATAAGAACTGCAGCAGCGAAGGAAAGTGGCGGTAGTCACGAAGTAAAACGAACCCAATGTGCGTTTCATTTGCATGCCAGAGTCTGTACAATGTGTGTGACTATAGAAGCAGGATTCTCTATGTCACAGTAAACGGTTCCTACTGTGTCTTCAAATAAATGTATGACTAGAAATTCGCACAATTGTGATTAAAGCTCCATTCGCAAACATACCTTCGGTTCTCATTCAAATTTAGCGTCAGAAAGTAATTCGTTACGTGATTGACCACCTCCTGCACAAGCATCTTGAGCGCCTTGTTCACATGTCTGTTGTCCAGCATGAACAGATTCAATGCCACGAAGTCCCGCAGGAAGTACGTGTCATCGATCAATTCCTTCAGCTTCCCCATCAATTCCTCGATAACCTGCGCGAAAGAGTATGAAAATTGAAAATGAGAAAATTAATTCATTGCTGGCTGCCTCTCGAGGCCTGCCTCAGTAGGCCCGTAATCACATCAGACCCAGTTAGTAGCAGTGCGCTGCAGATGCAAATTAAAAGGCGCGCGCACGCATAATGTGATTTTCTGTTAATTCTACGGATCGCTGCGCTTAATCAAATCCAACTAAATAATAATTAGATTCGCTGCACAGCCCCTGGCGGCACGCACCGGTAGGTCTGGAATTGTCCTCTGCGCGAACACCCTCTCGCAAATCCTCTTCATGTTGCCAGTCAGCAGGGGAAAGTAGTAGTCGTAGATTGGATACAGGTAGATGGTGGGTCCGCTCCAATTGGCCTCGACGATATCTCGGATTCGCTCGTACAGCTTAAGCATGTCTACGTGCGTCTCATGGATGCAGTGCAGGTAACCACGCTCGCTTTCCTCTGCAATGGGTGTACGCAAGTCAGGCGGGTGGTGAGTGGCATGAGTGAATGCGGAGGGTACCTTGTGACATAAGATGCTCCAGCCGGGGTATGTCGTACCCGACGCGGAGAATGCTCTTGATGAAGCCGATGAACAAATCCGGTAGCTCCTCCATGTAGGGGTATACGAACATCTTGCCATTGTTCCTGAGGGTAAACTCCGCCGGAAAGTACGTTTCGAAAGACTGAAAGAAATCGTGAGTCCCAGAAGGTAGGGGCCGGATGTGAGTGACTTACGGTGATGGGGTCGAAGTTTGGCTCAAACAGTAAGGGATCCGATGAATCGATTTTGTAGATAGTGGATGTGCTGCGCTCCTCAAAGTCAACGTCTGGGTCGAAATGTTTTCCAACCACTGAGACGATTATCGTCATGAAGGGACGTCCTTTCAGCTTGGGATGAAAGATGTCGTACTTCGGCATCCAGTTGCCTTCCTGAAGTGAAATATGCTTAAAGGAGGCAGACAGGATGATGCACGCTCATACCTTATAATGCTCGATGGCCCTGAAGAGGTGATCAATGCTTCGCTGCAGGAGGCCACGCAGCTGCAGCGACATAAGAGAGTGCACGCATCGGAACAGGATGCCGGCTCGCCCCTTGCATCGGCTGTGCATCGGAATGAAATGCTTCCAGGTCTTTTTCATGGCGTCCAGCATGTCTGCTGCTCTGGGAAGCCAATCATTGAGCAGAACCTAAACAGATCACGGTTGGGTTAAATGAAGTGAGCCTGTGCAGTGTACAGGAAAGCTTACGTCGCGAGCATTCAGACAACTGGTTCGAATGAATTCGAGGATCTCGTCAGCGTTCATGGGGATCTCGGAAGCATACAACTTCGATATATCGACAATTATAACGTGGTTGTACCTGACAAAAAAAAAAAAAAAAAATTATTGGGAAAGAGAAGCTGTACAAAAGGAAGAATTAGGGGCCCTAAAATGGAACCCTGCGGCACATCAACACAAGGAACATACAGTCCAATTCGATAAATATTCGTCCGTTCAGACCTATGGCGTATGGAATGAGACTGCGTTCCCTTGATATCGGGAACACGCGAAGGATCAAAAATTAAATTCAATTATGAAGAAACTCACAGCTCATGCCACAAGAAGTTCAATCCCTCCAGCACCGGGTGATTGATCATCAGAACCTGATCCAGTCGATTGCGGGCTACCTGTAGGTAAGCCTTCCACGGCACCGGTGACCGTATAGTGATTATCGGAAAATCGGGTGGTTCCGGTTCAAGTTGAAGTTTGCTCCTCTCCAATTTCGATCTGTCACAAAGAAAAAACATCCCCACCCCAAGCAACAATTACAAGATGCAACGAATTCCCGCCAGTAACTAGGTTCCCAGTACCAGGTGATGAACTTCTCCACCAATCATCAACTTCAACGGGGAAAACTCACCTCAAGATGTAACGCAGGAAGGCACGTTTCACATTATACCGGAAGTCCTCCTGCAGGTCCATCAGGCAAGAGAGGATTAAGATGGCAACGTTCTTATCGATATGATGTTCGGTGTTGAGCAAGTAGTCCATGAGGATGATTTCTGGATAAACCCTGGGAAAGAGTTTCTGCAGGAGGGGAAGCACACCCATGAGTCTCTGGTACACTCCTCCTGGGCGACACACTTACCTCTTCGCGACGTATAAAGTTATAGGCGTCGCGTAGGAAGGGTAGCTTTGCATTAATTTTCGGCAGGATTCTCTTAATCCACTGGGATGGATAAGCCTCAAGGCGATTTATGGACAGCTGTGAGTGAGTCGGAGTTAATTCAAAGGTGTGTCGGCGGTCTGAGTTACGTGGGCAGGTGGTTTATGGCATTGAAAGAGGTGGACTGGCGGTTTTCGTCCTGCTGCGTACTTAACGTCCTGTGTGAGCTTGATGAGATACAGCTTTGATGGGTGCACGGCAGATGCGTCGTAAACACGACCGAGGCATGGGAAATTTTTATGAAAGCGATACATGGTGGCGTGTGTGCCTGCGCTCGTAATGCATATGAATTTGATTTGATGGCGGGGATTGCTGGGCTTTGGCTGGGCTAATGACTGCGATCGGAGGAAATTTTGTTTTCCTTTTATGGCAGGGATTATGTGGGCGAATTGTTGGCACTGGTTTGGGGTGATTATCGTGGTCATCAGGATGAATGGACGGTGAAGTGATTTGGCCGGGAGTGCGGGTATTTTTCAGAGGATCTGGGGATTTGTAATCTTACGTCGTCATTTTGATGGGAGCGTATAAAACTGGGTTGGTACTCCAGGTGCGTTGGGCTATTCAACATAAATCTCCTCTCCAACGATATCCAACGCATGGGCCCATGTACAGGAGCGTCCTCGGTAATTGCACTGCAGACTTGCAGGCAAGGCAATCAAATGTCTAATCAAGAAAATGTTCTATGGCACGACTTAGGGCGAGCAGTGAATGGGACAAAGGATTGGAGATGCCTCTTCAGCGAGCATCTGTGTTTTCAAACAGAATTTTTCGTTGTGATTGAAGGTCGGTGCCATATGGAGCTTGGTGAAAGGATTTACAGGTGGTATCCTCAACTTAGAGGGGGTATTGAAAGAGAATTATTGTAATTGGGAAAGCAGATAACCCATCGGTCTGTCTGCCACATGAACCAGTTCCATAACAGTTTGAAATTAGATGAGATGCGCTTGCAAAGCAGTGTTCCAGTACAAAAAGCTTCCTGTGGGAACAAGGACTTGTAAGATTTAACACCGGGTATCAAGGATAAGCGCGGTATATACCAATATGCCCATTGCGACGGACCGTCGAATGATTGTACCCATTGAACTCCTTCGTTTGCGTTTTTGTCGACACAAGACGCAATCCCATGGAGCTTCTGCTCCTACGAGAGTGAAGATTTCCTTATTCGTGGATGTTGTGATGGTAAACATTTTCTTATACTGACACAGTATACATGCTGATCTACTACTTAGAGAAGAGCAAAATAAACGTAGGGCGAAAGTTTCAGACTGATTTAGCGTAAAATTTTAGGAAAAACTGTCTAATTGGTGGCGAAACAAAAAAACTTGGTCTCGCATTAAGTTTACACGACTTGCAAATAGGTATCCAGCCTGACACTAACCAGCCGAACAATATTCAGCCGACCGCCGTGGCATAGTTAGTAATGTGCGACGCTCATATGCCGAAAATCCAGATTGGATTTCCGGTTGAACATCTCGAATTTTCCACGGCACCAATTCTTTCGAGCTATTGTCAACACTCAAAGAGTTATAACCGTCTAAGAAAAAGCGTTTCAAGCTTCGTCGTTCGGAATGGGCGAAAAACTGTAGAGCCCTTCTACTCGTGAGAGAACAGTAGCGCGTACAACACTATAAGTTGATAAGCAAGCTGAGCCCTGGTCCCCCTGTGGACTGTCGCGACATAAAATATTTATTTTTAAAGTGTGCATCACACAGGGTATTATCATTCGGATGAACTACTATTTCCTATCTCTCTAGTATTTTTCTCTTTCTAGCACCGTTCAAAATATTGAGCCACTCTTCAATTTTTTTTTAAAGACCAGAACCAGTGAACCTCAAAATCGTTTCACATCCGACGAAAAGGCCAGAAGTTAAAAGGATCAATGCCGAAAGAATACTTTTGTTGGGGTAAGACCCCTTTTTTCAGTGTCTTTAACTTCTGTCCGCTATAAATGCAGTCACGTTTGGGGGACTGCGCTTAATCATGTTGCAAAATCAGTTTGTCATGATTTTCGGTCATTTCTAGCCGCTATTCCTGCAAAGCATGGCTTAAACGTCGTATCCAATAACGTTTCGCAGCATTGGTTTCGATTACTTTTACAAATCACAAAACACCACATTTGCTTGTTCCCAGCACATGCAGACCGCGGCCTTTGAACCCGCGGTGTTTTTTTCAGATGATGGAACAGGTTCATTAAACATTGCATGGTATCTTCCCTTCTAATGGTTTTCGTAGTATATCCGTTTTTCATCTCCAGTTAAGATCAAGAATCACGTCCTTTGATATTCAAAAAGCAACTCCGAAATGCTGGACGTTAGCAAAGGCGAATGATTAAGCCCTTAGTCTTTTCGAGAGAAAAGTTTTGCGTGCGATTTTTGGTCCTGTTTGCGTTGATGGCATCTGGAGGAGAAGATTTAATGAAGAACTCTATGATCCGTACAGCGACATACGCCTGATCAAGCTTCTAAGGATACAACGCTTAAGATGGCTAGGCCATGTGGAGCGTATTGACAACACTGCTCCGGCCCGAAAAGTCTTTGAATCCGTGCCATTGGGACAACGCAACAGGGGACGACTAAAGTGGCGCACACAAGTGGAAAAGAACCTCAACCAACTTGGACAACTGGAGACAGCTGGCGAAAGATCGTGCTGGCTGGAGAGGCAAGTTGGTTGAGGCCCAGATCCACCCCGGAATGTAGCGCCACAAGAAGAAGAAGAAGGAGAAGAAGAAGAAGAAGAAGAAGAAGAAGAGGAACTCCAAAATGAAAGATAGCCTTTCGACATCTCTCGGATTCAAACCGTCTGATACTCACTGTTTTTGCTTCTGGATAGCTCCAATTCAAGGAACATATCTGACAGAAAATATTTGCGGAGCCACTCCTAACATTTCTGCAAATTTGCTTAGTATTGGAACCGATCTTGATTCAGTAAAATGTCGAATTCTTCATCTTCAAACTACTTCAGAACTCTTAAGCTTCCACATTTTAAAGAGTTGAAACCACTTTGTGTGAATTATTGGTCGGAACAGATATGGTAAACCAAACCCTTCTACAAGCATTTTAAGAGATTCAACTGCACTATTCATTAAATTAAAAAAGAAAATTTTAACTTCCCACAAATCCGAGAAGCTTCGAAGAGAAAAAAATAATAACACTAATTATTGCTGAATAACACTAACACACCTTTCCAATGAAGTAGGTTTGCTTCCAAGAACAGCCACAACATGTAGGTGGCGCCATCTCTTGGAAACGAACCGAATTTGTGCCCCCCTAAGAAACAGCTTTCGTAAAGCTTTCGTAATAAAGTGATATTTATCAGTTAAATACATGAAATTGAAGTAAGCTGTTGGCAAGAAAGTGGCCAGTGTCAGTCATTTGCTGTACCCTGAGTTAAACCTCTTCCGAAGCAGTTGACATACTCGTACGCCAGTTCCTTCCTTAACTAAATATACTAGGACGGAAAGTAGTAAGCCCTACAGCAATCAGACTCTTATAAATTGTGCTCTAGACCGAACTGAGTTATTACTGCCCCACAAAAATAAGAGAAATGACTTTCACTCAGCATCCGGAAATGTAGGACTGACCTGGAATCACTTCGGTTAATTTTTGCGGATTTGAGATTGGGATCTACCTTAGAGACCTTCAATTCCAGTTTTTTTTTTAAGAAGCCTTCGGACTGTAATTTCCTTCAAGCAGAGATTCAAGAACCGTCACAAAGAGGGAACAATGCTATTTTCAAAGGGAATATAATCTACTGGGCAGCAATCAGTCTTGAAGCTTCGATTTAAGCATCTCTTTAAATAGCCTAACGCCTTTATATGGTGGCTTAATTCTTCAATGTCCATGTGGTATGGGTCCGGGACATAGATCTTCACTCTCTACTTCCTAGACGTGAACCTAGCTCTTTCTTCTTCTTCTTCTTTTTCATCTTCTTGTTCTTCTTCTTCCTCTTCGTCTTCTTTTTCTTCTCCTTCTTCTTCTTTTTCTTTTCTTCTTCTTATTCTTCCTCTTCTTCTTCCTCTTCTTCTTCTTATTCTTCTTCTTCTGCCTCTTCTTCTTCTTCTTCTTCTTCTTCCTCTTCGTCTTCTTTTTCTTCTTCTTATTCTTCTTCTTCTTTTCTTTCTTCTTCTTTTCCTTCTTCTTCTTCTTCTTCTTTTCCTTCTTCTTCTTCCTCTTCTTCTTCTTCCTCTTCTTCTTCTTCGTATTCCTCTTTTTTTTCTTCTTCTTCTTCTTCTTCTTCTTTTCCTTCTTCTTCTTCTTCCTGTTCTTCTTCCTCCTGTTGTTCTTCTTCTTCTTCTTCCTCATCTTCGTCTTCTTCTTCTTCTCCTTCTTCTTCTTTTTTCTTTTTCTTTTTCGTCTTCTTCTTCTTCCTGTTCTTCTTCTTATTCTTATTCTTCTGCCTCTTCTTCTTCTTCTTCTTCCTCTTCGTCTTCTTTTTCTTCTTCTTCTTCATCTTCTTTCTTCTCTTTTCTCTTACTTCCTCTTCTTCTTGTTCTTGTGGCGCTACAGCTCTGGGTGGACCTGAGCCTCAACCAACATGCCTCTCCAAGCCAGCTTGATCTTTCGCCAGTTCCATCAAGTTGCGCACTCCAAGTTGGTTGAGGTCCTTCTCCACTTCTGTGCGCCACCTTAGTATGGGTCGTTCTCTGTTGCGTAGTCCCAACAGCTCTGATTTGAATACTTTTCTGGTTGGAGAAGTGGTGTCCATATACTCAACATGGCCATAGCCATCTTGAGCGTTGTACTCGAAGACGCTTGACCAGGCAAATGTCGCAATACAGCCCATACAGCTCGTCGTAAGATCTTCTCCTCTAGATGCCATCAACGCAAACAGGACCAAAAATCGCAAGTATTACTTTTCTCTCGAAAATACTAACATCTTCCTCATCCGCTTTTAGTAACTTCAGAGAAGCAATATGAGCCTTCGTAAATACTTGCTTGAGGTAAAATAGGCTGCACCGTTCTCAATGCGCACACAACTAACTCATGACGATTTTAGGGAAATTGAAGAAGCTATCGACGTGGCTTCGCAATGGACAATATGGTTACCGATGGGCACTAAGCTGCTGTTATCTCAATTATTGGGGATTGTTGCCATCATGTCACAGGTGGCTACTCAATTCTCGGACAGTTCTAAGACACATCGCCTCTTTGGATATGCTGAGAGCATTCATATTTACTAAACGCCAACGAGACAGTCAAGTACTCCTATGCTCAAAAGGGGACTGCAGCAGACACAGCAGAAGAAGTTGCAAAGGATAGTGGTCATGGGCCATTGTTTAAAATAAAGGATTCGAATGAGTTGCGAATGTTGGCAGGAAGGAATTTTGTCAGCGGGAACTGCTCTCTAAAGGAATGACCTGCTTACACCTTGAATACAACGGAATATACAGCATAGCAACTTGAGTAAACTATGAGTGGAAAAAGGGATACCACAAGAGTGTCGGTCGATTGTATCAGATATCGTCAAAAACCCAGAAAAAAACCTAGTTTTGTATGCTCTATGGTGAAGTTAAAGCTCCGGTGCATGTCGTCGACCACAATAATGCCTCTTAGTCGCGCAGCCAACATAACTCCAGCCGACAAAGTCGTTCGTCCTACATCATTGAGGAACTATAAGCGACTCCATCAAAGCCCGGACACAGGTCCGACATGCAGTGCCTCCTCTTCCATGCCATCGCCAGCCGGGTAATTAAATTTAAATTAATTCAATCAAACAACTTTTTCCCATAGACAATCTAAGCCAGAAAAAAATGCGAAAGTACATAGGAAAGACTCACCCTGTCCATTAGACTGAGGGTCCGTCTCTGGATGCTGGCAGTGAACTTTGGTGTGGTCCTGTTCAGTTCATCAAGATAACGCTTCAGTTGTGCGCTTTTCTGCTCCTCCGGATCGACTGGCAGAAATGCTTCCTTGTACTTGTAAGTCCTGCATTGTTTTAAATTTAAAAAAGGGGAAAAAAAATTCAGAAATTTGTTCTGTCGCCCACTCTTTCTTTGAACGGACACACACTCACACGCGCGTACGCGGAATGCAAACAAAACGAAAGAACTCGAAGGGAGCAAACTAGAATGTTTTCCCTCGGAACAGCTAAAATAATTAAAATCAATTTTTTCTGCAAGCAACGGCAGCAGCAAAACGCAAAAAATGTGTATTTAGATAAAAAGGAAAAGAAAGCGGGGAATTAACTCTCTAAGAGATAGAATTATGAAAAGGATACAAGCAGGGGGAACAACAAAAAAGGAACTCTTACTCCATGTCCTTTCGCTTCAAGCTTTTCATGAACTCCTCTCTTGTTGGTAGAATCCTGCGGGGTGGCTTCACCTTTGCATCCTGTGCCTTCGGAAGACCGCACAACGCAGAACGAGTTTTTGGCGAGTGGATGGATGAAGCGCCATAGAGTACGGTAAAATGTGGTTTTTGAAATTCATAAAGAAGCAAGAGATTTCAGTTTTTTTCTGTTCAAACATTTACTCTGCAGACTTAAATGCATTTCATGGAAAATCGTACATTTTTAGGGCACGTCCTCAGTGGTAAGCATCTGGTTGGATTGGCCGGAAGGGATGGGGGCTTGGACTTCTTCTGTTTCTCCTCTTCTTTGGCCTTCTTCACAAGCGGTTCAATTAGCTTCTCAATAACATCATCCATCCTTTCCAGTTCGGCAGAGAGTTCTGAAAGGAAGCAACAATATAGGACAGGGATTGAGATCTGTGATTTCATTGATTTCGAATTTCATTGACTGTGTGAGAGTTTTGTACAGAATGGAAAATAATGGCAAATGAAAGTCATGGTTGGTTGGATGCGATCAGGGGAAATGATCGAAAACTTTCTGGAATTTTGAATAGCCTGACTGACTGGGAGCCGCCTTTTCCGCTTAAGATTGTCATGTCCTTTGTCGTCCAAAGCTTTCAACGCTCTCATTGACTGATCTCTCAATGAGTCCGCAGACATATAGGAAGCGCCATTAAATAATGACAATCGACAATAGATTTTTTCTTTTTGGAAGTGGCGCCCCCTACATATGAATCAGCAACGGATAAGAGTCGAGGGACAATACTGCAGTGAGGATCTTGTAGGCTGAACCCTCTGTAATTGGCGCAGTCAAAGACGTCTTCTTTCTTGTGGACCGCGCAAACGACGCTGAGATTCCTCTTAACGGGCATGCTTTCCTCCGACCATATCTAACAGATGAGATTGTGCATGCGCCCAACCAACTCATCTCCAGCTGCTTTAAGTAGTTCTGCGGGCAGCCCATCTGCTCCAGCAGCTTTGTTCGACTTCAGCTTGGATATTGCTATCCTCACCTCGTCTAAGTCGGGGGGACGGAATGCTTGTCTATCATCGTCCAAATTGAGTGGAACATTCTGCCTAACAGCGGGACTTGGGCCGTCATCGCCGTTAAGTAGTCTGCAGAAATGATCCTTCCAAATTCTCAGCACAGACTGCGACTCTACCACGAGTTGTTACTATTGATTCCGGCAGACTGCAGTCCGAACCTTTTATTCGCCAGATAGCTGTATTACCTTGTATTACATGCGAAGTCGATTGACTCGTTAGAACACCGACGTAATGTCGCGTCGTTGTCACTCTTGTATCGCTATTTTAACAAGAAATGCTCAGATGAATTAGCCAGTTGCATTCCTCCCCTTCAAGAATTCACCCGCAATACGCGCCTCGCTAGGAATGCCCATCAAGTCACCCTCAAGCCCTCTTTCGGACGTACAGTCAAATTCAAAGACTCGTTCTTTAGCCGCACTACACGAATCTGGAATGCTCTTCCCAGCTCGATTTTTCCTCCTCATTACAATCCACAACCAATGTGCATCGGTACCTCCGCTCCCTCTCTTCCTCTATACCTTCGGCCCGTGCTGCGACTTGATCCGATCACTTAAGGGTACTCGCAACTCCTTTTGCACGCGTCAATTATAAAAAAAAAAAAAATAAAAAAAATAACACTTTTCCATTTTCTCGACCGCGCGCTTCTCATGCTCCTTCTTTTTCCTTCTGATCAGCCGGTGCTTCCTCCCTTCTTCTCTGTTTGTAGAGCTTACAAACGCTCAAGACGACGAACAGTCGCCGTCGTTCGATGCAGCGCTGCCTTAAAGGCGTCTTGTTGGGTTGCATGAGCTTGCCTGTACTCGTCGTCAAACCATGGGTTCCTTCTGGGTGGTGACGTGAAACCTAGCACATCAGTGGCAGCTTCTTTGATGGTTTCTTCACAACGTTTCTAGTCTTCTTGTATGTTAATGCAGGCAGCGTCGAACTCTGAGCGAGTTTAAGGGAGACTCGGTCGGCAAAGTTCCCAACAATCGGCTGCGATTGTAGCTTTTCGACGTCTAACCGTTTTGGCCTGTCTCGACTCCGTTGGCCTTTCGACATCGGGGCTCTTAACTTGACTACAAGAAGGTGATGATCCGAGTCAATGTTGGCACCTCTTCAGCTTCGGACACCGAACATGTTATAGGATTGTCTGATGTCGATCGCAACGTGATCAATCTGGTTGACGGTGGATTGATCAGAAGATACCCAGGTCCCTGTGTGAACGTCCAGGTGTGGGAACTGCGTGCCAGCCACAGAGAGGTTCCGCTCCGAGGCGGATGTGTTGTCGTTCAGGCTGTTTTTTCCAATAACTCCAGCAAAGATATCCGCCTTTCCCAGCTGAGCGTTGAAGTGTCCTAGATCGATCTTGGCATCGTAGCTTAGGCATCAATCGTATGTTCTTTCTAGGAGATCATATAAGTCATCCACATTAGCGCAAATTAGGCTGATGCTCCTGAATTTAGTCTTGTTGCGAATTGTCCTGAGGCGTTTGCAGACGGGGTTGTAGCTCAAGACTTTTTGCCTAAGTCTGCCTCGAACGACAAATCTGCATCCGAATACGTGCTGCCTTCTTTCTCTATAGCAATTGATGTAGTAGATATCGCAGTTCTTCATCGTTTTTATGCCAGGCAAATGTTTAATGTGCATTCATAAGAGAATTTTCAGAATTTCAGAAATCTGGAAAATGGTCTCAAAAATAGGACTATTCAAAACTGAGTCATTTTGTGTGTCTTTGTTTTCTAATTCCATCCTACTAAGTGCTGAATTAGCCAACTGCCTTTTTAATATTTTTCTTTCATTTGAAAGGTTTTTAGGCTGAAAGTATACCTAAGATCTGTTAAGCTGAGTTGGTGGATAGTGATGAGGATAATGACGTAGGCTATACGTTCATAGAATGTCAGTTAGCGAGATAGCTTAAGGGAAGAGTAGTCGCCAGGGGCGCTAAATGTCGAAGGTTCAGTTCCAGGTTTCCTCAGCCTGCTCGTTTTTCTTTTCTCAAGATTCTCAGTATGCCATCGACTTGTTAGGTGCGTCACCCTTGACTCTTTAGTAAATAATAAGACGCAACGTCATTTGTATGATCAACTGCTTTGTTGTTTGTGTTCAGGAAGCCAATTGCTGAGATTCAATTAAGCCCTATGCTGTTAGAGAATAGAAATCATGACAGCTCTTAAAGAAGTTTTTCATTTCAGAATAATTGCCTGGGGTCGGACAGAATCCCGAAATGCACATTCATTGTCCGCCCTGAAAGTCAATATGGCTTGTTAGCCGTGGCTTACCATCGCCCACCAACAAATAAATTAGAAGTAAAAACAAAGTCGTCCGAATGCTGCACTTCTTCCTCTACAACTCTAACTTTAAAACTTTAAAACTTTATTCATACCTTCTGACGTTCTGAGTGCATAGTGGTCGCCAGCTCTGAAAACCTCTTTCTTCTTCCGCTTGCCGACAGATCTCACCCGCAAATTTCTTGCCGCAGCACTATAAAACGAAGCTGCAAACGTCCTTGCGCAGGCAAATAAATAAGAAAAAAGCAAACGAAATTCACTGCTTACCAATATTGTCAGTCGCACCGCCATCCACGCGCACAACCTCGTTCGAGTACAGCGACGACTTCGTCCTCACGTCCAGACCCAGCACCTGCATCCGTCTTTTCCGGTAAATCTTTAAAATTTCATCGGTTACCTTAAAGACGGTTTCCTCGCTGGGACTGCCTGCTCAAGGACAAAACAGTGAGCAATTCGCATAAACACCCAACCGGGCACACTTACCCGGATAGTCGACATCCAGCCACGGATAAGCACCGATATCTGCAAGATAATTAAATACACCTATGAGTCATACACCCGGGGCGTCTTCTGTGCAAAGCCTGACGCTGATAATGACGGCGTGAATAATTGATATGCCCCCGGGGTAGGTGACGTGGTCGAATGGACGGTAGTGCACACATGGCGCAGAACACCTGCGGTGCGCCCTTTTTTCTTTTACATCACCCAAAACCACCCACATTCGCACACACACTTGAACCTGAGGCAGATGACTTCAGTACATCCGGTCACATAGCTTGACGGTCATTCGGGGATTTACGCACGCCAACACGGCGCTTGTGTGAGATGGGTACGCAACCCTTTGCGGCGCCCCACCGGGAATCAACTCAACCCTAGACGTCGGAACGAAAAAGGGGCGGAAACTCAATACCGCCCGAAGGACAACTGTTTAAATGGCAAATTTCAATTTCCTGTTTTGAATAATTGAAGAGGTCCATTTAACGAATGACCAATTCCCTGCGAAGAACCCTTTCAAAGTGAATGACTCCTGAAACTGTCGATCTGCGTGCAAACAGTTGGAATTAACTTGGCAATGGTTCTCCTGCGGATGGGGAACGGAGTGTAATGGGAAGAGGGTGCAAAGCACAATGAGAAGTGTCCTCAAATTGAATCAGAAGTCTCGTCGTGAGGGCTGCCGATGATTATGAGAGACCATCAGACTTTTTCAAGGCGTATGCTTGCCATCAGAAGACCTTAATTTGATTGCTGTTCCGATTGGGGTGCGAGGATGGCATGCAAAATATGCCCACTGTACGGATAGTGAGTGTTGAAGAGTCCGATAACGAACTGCCTTAAGCTTGCTCTACTTAGCGCTGTGATTTGTTTTCCGGTTGGGTTCCACACCATGTTAACAGCCTTCTTGCTCTTGGCGCAGTTGTCTTGGTTTCTAGGGCAGCTAGGGCAGAACGTTCTTGACGAGCAAGGCACAAGAGAGTTCAAATCAACCTCTAGCGCCATCCGTACTGCCATAGAATAATACATTGGTGATGCAGCTATCATCCGTTGGGCGCCAATATGCTTAAATCAATGTTCACTCATCAGAATGCGCCGGGCACATGCCCTTTTCACACCCCCGATAGCCATTCCGATAAAGGGCACAATGGACGTGAAAAGTTGTTCCTCGCGCTAGTAGAAGCATTTCAAACTTCACAGATTCTTCTTCGAGATTATGATTGCGATCAGTTCTCAGCCACTCTCGACTTATGGCGCCCGGAGAATAGTCTCCATTCAGCCATCTCGAGGAGGAGAAGTGAGTAGAAAAGTCCCATAATTGCCTCACGTCCCTCTGGCAAAATACAATACATCTGTAATCCCCCCCCCCTCCACCACCTTTTCACTAGTTGGGACGCCGAAAAACTCTTCAAAACTCCCTCTTCGACTATGCACCATATCCAATGGCATGGCAACGCAAAGGATAACCGGAAATACTCCCCGTAGTTGATAGCAGTACCACTCAGCACCACTCG
This sequence comes from Eristalinus aeneus, assembly GCA_955652365.1. Lineage (NCBI taxonomy): Eukaryota > Metazoa > Arthropoda > Insecta > Diptera > Syrphidae > Eristalinus > Eristalinus aeneus. Next base: position 61,690,136 of record OY019134.1, on the reverse strand, counting down.
AGTCTGAGCTTTTCGCAGAACCCGGCATCGCGCTGCGTAGTCGAATGGGAAGGCTGAAGATGAGTTCACTTCAATCGAGAACCAATGATACAGTGATTCTTCGAATAAATCACTTGATTCGCTCGACTCGGGCCGCGTTCGCGTTGTGAACTCCGTCGCCACTTGAATGGAACCCTCCATGCATCACGTAGCCGTGTGGAGACGGATCCGACTGGCTGTTGACAGCCGAAGCTGGAGGTGGTCGGGGAGGTGGTGAGCGTGATTATGATGAAATCGACGCCACTCAAGAACATGATAGCTCCAGCAGTGATTTCCGATGGATTAATTGGACCAGCCGCGTCTGGAGTGGGACACTGGAGCAATCGAGCGTCGCGTCTCGGCGTGCTTGTATAAATAGCCACATATTTGCGTGAGTTCTTCATTCTGTGCGGCTTCCCGACCACGGATTGAATTGGAATTCCAAGAAATGGTAAGAGCTGGCTTGTGGTGGTTGACTAAGACTGGTTTTGAAAGAGGTTTGCTTGCAGAAAATTATTATTTTGGCTGCCCTGGTGGTGGCGGTGACTGCTGCAGTCCTGCCCGAGACCGAGTACCTCCCGCCAGCTGAGGAATCCACCGAAGTTGAAGTAAAGGATGCCGAGGCACCGCTGACTGACGATGGATACCGCTACAAGACCGTTCGACGATTGAAATACCGCCACCGACGCGAAGCTGACGACCTCCCCACTCCGGAATACCTGCCTCCAGTCGAGGAGGTTGACCAACCTGAAGCTGCTCCCCTCATGGCTGATGGATACCGATACAAGACCGTGCGCCGCCTGAAGTACCGCCACCGTCGTGACCTCTCCACTGAGTATCTGACACCAATTGAGGACAACGCTCTACCATCTGCCGAATACCTGCCGCCGAGTGAGACTGTCTTGGCCGATGATGGCTACCGGTACAGGACTCTGCGCAAGCTGAGACTCCGACACAGGCGTCGCCGGGAGGCACCCGAGCTGCCGTCTGAGGAGTACCTGCCCCCAGTCGAGGATGTTGAGCAGAGCGTGGAGGATGTCCCAGAGGAGGGGTATCGCTACAAGACCGTCAAGCGTTTGAAGTACAAGAAATACAGGCTGCGCAAGCGCCGTGAGGCCGACGCTATGGAATACCTCCCGCCAGCAGCTGAAGAGGCACCCGTCGAGGAGGCCGAACCAGAGACCAAGCTGGCTGAGGACGGATACCTGTACAAGACCATAAGACGATTGAAGTACAAACACTAAAGCAAATATGAAATAAATACGTTCTAAGAGAGTGAGAACCATTTTGTTTCACTTGGTTTGAAGCTGCTTCTTACTGTTCTACGCGGTCCCTAATCTCTGCATAGTCCCCACAAACGTACCTGGCTTCTCCAGGGAGTATCCTCTTTCAGTTCGATTCCGGATGAGTTCGAATCTCCGTGGCAGAATAATGCCGTCCTCGTCGTCACCGTCTGCCTCACATTCCATGTAATCGGTAGCATCACGCCCAACTCTCAAAGGATCTGCCTCCTCGTCGGCTGACGTGTGAAAACGCCCATTGAGGTCCCTTTTAAATGAATGAAAATTCATTTCGGCATTGCACCTTCCCACCACTGAGTCCTCTTGCATCCTTGCTGCAACGAAACACACCATCAGCTCAAGCAAAAAATCACCCACTGTCCCAATTACAAATTTTTTCCATGAGGAAGTCCTTGGCCGGGTCCAGCGGCAAATCATCACATTTGTACTCGAAGCGATAGAAGGGTAGATCCTCTATGTGTCGCTTGACATGTCGCACCGGTTTCTTTGGCTCTTCCGATGACTTTCTCTTCTCGTCCATCTCGGCTGGTGTGAAGTGAGATTTTTCCTTTATTTTTCTGTTCCAAGCTGAACCCAATCCTTTGATGACAATCAATTGCAGTTCACTGTTTTTTTCTCTTCTCTAATATTTCTGTGAGTTCTCATGCGGCGCCTTTGCGATGTGCCTGCGCGTTTTAAGGAGAAAATGAAAAGTGCGTTCGACAGGGAAACACTTGCGATGACAGGTGCTGCACAAGTTTGTGGGCGTTGCGATGACAATGGGATAACTGTTTGGTTTCCATGGGAGTTTACACTCGACTGGTGATTTCGCTTACCAGGAGGACTGTGGTTGTTTGCATGGCATAATGCATTCCGAGGCGAGGAATAACTACAAAATTCAAAACTTGCATCCCGTCGAGAGGTTTGGTTACTTGACTGCGTCCGCTTCAAGGAGTGTCCACAATCATCAAAAGCAGAGCAGCCGATCGAATGCTTCCTTAGCTGATAGGATTCGAAGCACATACAGACTGGTTTGGTGGAGCGCACGCAACTTCAGCTTTAAGCTCGTAAGCCTCTTAGTGTACTTCCTTAGAGAGTTTTCTGCAAGAGGTGTTCGGGTTTCTACGCGGAGTTTGTCGGTTGTGTGTCAGGAAACATCCGCGGGAAGGGTTGACGTGCAGTTGGTTATTTTTTTGAGTTCTCTGCGAAAATTTCGATATTTTTTAAATAATGGTTACAATGAAAATATGGCCTTTATTTCGAGAAAACAAATTGTTCACTGGTTTCGGGAAGAGGAAACTGACAGGCAAGTACAGTCAGATTTGGGTTCAAAATTTAAAGATACGGTCTATGTCTTATACGTTTGTCTTCAAGGGTCACCTGTCATCCGGTCGCATCTATTTGGTATCACTAGGTGTGTTCCCGTACTCGAACTAACAACACAAGACAGTACAAAACAGTACAAAACAACACAAACTTACACAAAGTCTGTTCCCGTATACCGAAAAAAATGGGTTTTACGTCAAATGTGTGGGCTCTTTCGAGAGAAATTTTTTTTTTGGCGAAAAAGTGACATTTTTTAATGACATACTTTACACATTTGGCTTAGATGCGTTCCCGTACTTTGCCTCTTGCTGAGAGAGATTTACTGCCACTCCTTTACAAATGACAGATTTCAGAATTTGGTACTGGAATACACCTACTATTTTCGCTGGCGGCCACTTTATCAGCTGTTAAGTTACTTATGCTTGTTCGGTTTGTCACTTCAAAGTGAATTGACTGATGCCCAGAGACCAATAGGGAGACAGTCAACTCCCTAGTCTCCCGCCCTTGAATTCATTTTGACAGCGTTTTTTATAACATTTCCCCTCCTTAACAGCTGATTCACAAAAAGGATTTCTTTGTTTTCAAATGAGAATACGTGTGAACTGTCTATACGGTGGATCTCCTTACTCTTCACACTGTTAGAAGGAGAGTGCATATAAATCAAAACGTAAACATGTGTGAGTAAAATGAGACAATGTTTGATGATACGTAAATAACTTTCAGAATTTGAGGTTATGTCCAGGTTATGTCTACTAAAACACGTAAATAACTGTCAAACGGTTGATGGACAAAGAGGAAATCAGCCGTTTTATCAGCTGTTCAGTTGACCACCTCCTTCCTTATGGGTTTCTGCTGATGCCTATATGACGGTTCCAAGTTGTGCAAATTTCTTTAAAAATCACAGTTCTGCTCAAAATACATCTCCATTTGAAAGAACCTCACTTTTGATGGAATGGACACGTCCAATGACAAATCTTTTGTCTTTGGAATGAGGACAATCCTCAACTTAATCTCATGACACCGTTACATCTACAACAACATCTGCTTGTCCAACTCTGAACGTTCTGAAAGCTGATGGAACAGATATGGGATTTGGTTTTAAGTGACCACCTGCCTTTACGGCTTATATCACGGGGAACCTTTTTCCCAAGAGTCATAAGTAACGCAAGACTAAACGCTTTAGTTACCCAAGTACCAAACTGAGATCATGCTTGAGGGGCAGCCCCAGCTTGGTTTGATGCGAAGCTTTTCCCAAACCTCTTACGCTCTCCGGATCGCAGTGCCAGGTTGAGAATGCAACTCCACACTGAGAAGGAATAGTTCCCTAACCGTCTTGCCTAGTTGTGCTTGAACAATGAACTAGACAAGTCAGCACAGTATACTATCCTCGACTCTACTCGCGATGTTAGGTGGTAAGCCACAACCACCACGATACTCCCACAAGAGGCCTACTGGGGCCACTGACCTCCCATGGCACCAGAATATAGTCTCTGGTCAAGCTGTCACTACCAGTCAGGTTCCCTCAAAGCCTGGGTCTGTTAGCCGCCATCCCGCCACAGATGGTCTTTTCTCCATCTGTGATTCCCTTGACACTATAAATAGTGATACGGATGTGATTTTGAATCATGTGATTCATGAGTCCAGTCACATAATCTGGAGAGCTAATGGAACAGTTGTTCCGTACCTTTTCTTAACGATACAGTCAATGGGGGTCGGTGGTCGCCGTGGCGTAGAGGGAAGAGTGCAACGCCCGCACGCCGAAGGGTCTAGGTTCGATTCCCAGCTCAACTGCAATTTTTCAAATTTTTCATGGCACCACCTCTTTCGAGCGCTGGCAACACTTGAAGAGTAATAATTATCTAAGAAAGCTTCTCAAATTCGCCGTTCGGAGTCGGTAAAAAACTGTAGGTCTTTTCTACTCTACAGTCAATGGTAATCCCTATCGAGCCATGATTACTGACGTTTTAGTTCATCAATTGAACAGGCATGAAGAGCAGGAACTGTGCTTTCAACACGACCGAGCAATATTAAGTTTGGCCACAATTAAATTTTTTAAGGAATCGTTTGGCAACAGTATAGATCTACTGTATGGACGCGTGAATTTGAATCCACGATCGCACCACTTGACCCTACTTGACTATTCCCTGTGGGGATGTGCGAAGTGGCTAGTCTACCTGGTTCGGCGTATGCACCAGCTCATCCGTAAAATATGGCCGAAAGGAACCATCCCCGATGAGTAGGATCACAGCGCCGTTTGCTCGGTCCACAAGAAAGGAGACCCCTTTGACTGCAGGGATTAGACCCCTTTGACCGATTGATTAGTCTCCTCAGCATCGCATACAAGATCCTCTCTGCCGTATTGTGTGAGTGTCTGAAACCGTTTGTTCATGACCTGAGAGGTCCCTATCAGTGTGGATTCAGAACAGGGAAGTCCACAATAGACCAGATCTTCACATTACGGCAGATCCTGGAAAAGATTCAAGAAGTGCAAATCGACACTCACTACCTATTTGTCGAATTCAAGGGCGCATATGTCAGGGTGCATAGAGACAAGCTCTGCAGTGCCATGTCTAGTTTTGGCATTCTTATCAAACTCGTCAGATTGTGTAGGATGACGATGGTGAACTCTCGCTGCTCCGTCAATGTTGGTAACAAATTCACCGAGACCTTCACTTTCAAAAAAGGTTTTAGGCAAGGCGACGCACTGTCATGTGACTTCTTTAATATCATCCTCGAGAAGATGGTGAGTAACTCACAAGTCCACACCGCGATCTTCCAAAAGTCAGTTCAATTGCTCGCTTACGCTTATGACATTGACGTGATTGGACGAACACAGCGAGCGGTTAATGTGGTGTTTGCCGGTTTTAAACGGAAGCATTTCAAACGAGTCTGGCAAATGAGGGCAAAACGAATCACAGGCTAACGTCAAGGAAGGGCGCACAACATCGACATCTCGGACAGAGCGTCTCACTAGGCAGCAGAAACTTCGAGGTGGTCAAGGGACTACAACATAATTACCACAATCAAACGCAGAATTATTCTTGCCAATCGATGGTTCTTTAAGGTCAAGAGGCAATTAAGTAATAAAGCCCTCTCTCGAAGGACTAAGCTTGCTTTATATAACGGCTTGATCATCCCAGTCCTATTTTATGGCGCGGAAACCTGGACTTTTCTAAAAACAGATGAGGAAGCACTGAGTCTTTTCGAGAGAAAAGTTTTGCGTGCTGCTTTTGGTCCTGTTTGGGTTGATGGCATCTGGAGGAGAAGATTTTACTACGAGCTCTATGGGCCGTACAGTGACATGCGCCAGCTTAGCCTAGGCCTTCCCAATGACACGGATTCAAATACTTTTCGGGCCGGAGCAGTGGTGTCCATACGCTCTACATGGCCTAGCCATCTGTTGTATCCATAGGCACTTGATCAGGCGCATGTCGCTACACAGCCCATAGAGTTCGTTATTATATCTCTCCTCCAGATGCCATAAACGCAAACAGGACCGAGAATTGCACGCAAAACTTTTCTCTCGAAAAGACTAAGTGCTTCCTCATCTGTTTTTAGTAAATCGCACGCAAAACTTTTCTCTCGACAAGACTTAGTGCTTCCTCATCTGCCATTAGTAACGTTCAGGTTTCCAACCCATAAAGGACGGGGATGATCAAGCTGTTACATAAAGCGAGCTCAGTCCGTCGAGAAATGGCTTTATCACTCAATGCCACTTGAGCCCAATGAAACGACGATTGGCAACAGTGATTCTGCGTTTGATTTCGGTACTGATGTTGTCCATATTTACCGCGGAGCCGAGGTAGACGAAGTCCTTGACTACCACGAAGTTTCCGCTGCATAGTGCGACGTTCTGGCCGAGACGTCGATGTTGAGTGCCCCTTATTGGTGACAGCATGTATGGTACATTGTCAGACCCATTTTAGCCGTTTCCGCTTCAATGCCAGCAAACTCCTCATTGACGGCTCGCTGTGTTCGTCCAATCCAGTCAATGTCATCAGCGTAAGCTAGCAACTGAACTGACTTTTGGATGATCGTGCCTCTGGTGGTCACTTGTGAGTTACGCATGATCTTCTCGAAGAACTGAGTCTAACTAGTGCATCGAAAAAATAATTCTTTTCAGATTTCCAGGTGCCCTTTCTGTCCCTCTCTCAATTCCAAACTATTTCGGCATCAAAGACGACTTCTAAACTTAAAAATGTGACAAACTGCGACTGAAGGTCATAACTTTTCGATTCCTTCAAGCCAAGTCCCACACATTCGCCCACTTTTGAGTTATCCAAAAGCCATGGAGAACCAGCATGGGTTACAGCACCTCCATTCCCAACTGTGGACGTACTTCGTTCCACCCACCAAGTTGCCAGGAGTCCCTTAATTGGTATTGGAAAATCCATTTGCCGTGTATGTATATGACGTCGTTCGGTAATGGCAAATCCCATGACGAACATCGCATCGGAGGAGTCTTCTTTGCATCTTCGTCTGCATTCAGTGTATTCCGTCCTGCCCGCAGTAATTTTGCTCCGCCGAGGTGCATGGCATGATTATCTTCATGCACACCACCAGGATGCTGTTGCGGTTGCAGCCGCTTCGATAGCACACGGATGCAAGCGATCCTCTTGTAAACTTTAATTAAATGTACGTTTAGACAGGTAAATTAAATTGTAAATGCAAATGGAAAAGTATTTACTAATGTTTTCCTTTATTGTTTAGGGGGTGAAACGGAGTGGGGGCGATAGTGCAGGCAGGCAGACCGACTTTGAGTTGCGGCGGATGCGGAAGTGGTTTGTGCTTCTGTTTTCACTTTTATTCCATCCATACACACACACATTCTGGGGATTTGCATTCAAGACTTGAACTAATTCAATTTGACTCTGCTTGAACTTCGAGTTGATGCTGAGAGGCAGATCAGTGGTTGGGATTTGTTTGCTTTTGCAGTGCGGCGGAAGGTGCACTGTGATGTGATATTATTGCTGCTTCAATTTATTTTTCAATATGACAGGAGGTTTTAGTTGACTTTGAAGGATGTCCTCACTGCTGCGTCAGGTTTTGGTTTTTTCTTTGAGTGGCGAGCACTATGCCGTTGTGGGAGATGCGAGACAATATCAAATCAGAATGAAAATTTATTTAATTTCTACGGTGTCATTAACAAACGCAAAATCATCGTAAGTACCATACGTGAGTCTGTTTTTCTGTTTAACATATTCATGGGCGCTTCGCCATTTTCAAACACTCTTGGCAAATCGTTCCCTTTGTGGGTATGTAGTTCTCTTTGCCACACACACGGGCAAGTCATCATTTTTCGAAACTAGGGGCCACGTTCAGATCAAAACGTTTTGCAGTGTCCGATACAAGCGTAATTTTAGAACCAGCTGACTGTAATGGTGGTCGTCGTGGCGTAGTGGGTAGAGTGCGACGCTCACACGCCGAAGGGTCTAGGTTCGACTCACAGCTTAACACCAATTTTTCGAATTTTTCACGGTACCACCTCTTTCAAGCTGCTGACAACACTCAAAGAGTAATAACTGTCTAAGAAAGCTTCTCAAATCTCGCCGTTCGGAGTCGGCGAAAAAAAAAACTGTAGGTGCCTTCTACTCGTGAGAGAACAGTAGCGCGCACAACACGAGTAGTTGATGAGCAAGCTAGGCTCTGGTTCCCCTTTGGACTGTAACGCCAACAATTATTATTCTTATTGACTGTTATTTTTAAGAAACTATTTGTAAATTTTTTTAAATCGACTGCTGCTATTAAATCATTGATTGACAACTTTCTGCCAAAGTTTTTGAAATATTGTAAGGGACAGCACATGTGTCTTAAAATATCCATTTCTCAATTGATGTCGAAAAAACAACGCCGTGCTGAAGTGTTTAAGCAAAAGGTTTTGACGATCTTGATAAAGACAATCGCCTCATAACTGAGGGTGATTTGGATCTCCGTTTCTGATCTAGCAAATAGGGACTCAAGACAAGTTCTAAAATCTCAGTGTCATTCAAAAAACCTACATCAGCTTCAGAAAATCCTACGTCAGCAGCTGCAGTTATGCGGAATGGTATTGTAGTAGGCCTTCAAGTCTTCTTTGAAATACAGTGCATTCCTCAAACTCGAACGGTTTTCTCAGAAGTGAATAAAAATACAAAAGAAACCACCGGATAGCAACAAGGAACAGAGTCATTCGTTTGTGAACAGTGGACCAAATCGGAAGCAAATAAATTTTAAATAAATTGGTTTCTGTGGCCTTTTTTTATTAATTACGGTCGGTTAAAGTATGAAAGTTCTCAAACCGTCCAAAGTGTCAACAAAGAAGCCTTCTGGGATGGCGAGCGCCAGTGAAGTAGTCAAGTAATTATTTTTGTTTACGATGTAACTATAGTTTTTTGTTTTGTTTTATAACTGGCGCCGCCGTGGCGTAGTGGTTAGAGTGCGACGCCCACACGACGAAAGGTCTAGGTTCGATTCCCGTCTGAACACCTCGAATTTTTCTCGGTAGCACCTCTTTCGAGCTACTGACAACATTCAAAGACCAATAACTGTCTAAGAAAGCTTCCCAAACTTCGCCGTTCGAAGTCGGCAAAAACTGTAGGTCCATTCTACTCGTGAGAGAACAGTAGCGCGCGCAAAACGAGTAGCTGATGGGCAAGCTAGGCCCTGGTCCCCCTGTGGACTGTCGCGCCAACAATTATTATATTATTATTATTATTACATACATGAAGCGCCTGCCTGAAATTAATTAACATAATAGTGACAAAGTCGAACAAGATGCTATTATTTTTCCCAGTGCTGAAACATTTGAAAGTGACCTTTTGCACACTGATCTTTATGGAGTTGCAACACTGCGCGAGGCATAAGACCCGGCTCTGTGGCTTATGAGCCTTTTCTCGATGGAGTGTTTGTTTAAGATGGCCCGAACTTTAATATTTTCCTTCACCTTCAAAACACCACTGACGGAGAAATCCAACAGATCTGCAGCCGGTAAAGAACCAACAATCATTGCCTCGAAGGTTGGAAAAGTGGGAAACACTATTTTTGAACCAACCTCACAATCGCAAGCTTTGTAAGGCTCTGCTGAGTCTTTTTGACATGTCCACAAAGTTTCAATAACGACCTTTAGACAAAAAGTCGCATCGTGACAACTTAGTTAGCTTGTCAACATATCATTTTTCGAGCCCGTGCTTTGTGACTGCGATTGAACACATATTTACGCCGAATGTAGTCCTCCCTCTATTCGGCACTTGGTCGCTGAAATGATCGCGAAGCTTCATGGCCGTTCAGTCCTTCTTCAACAAGTTGGTGTTGGTCACTTATTCCCAGAACCCGACAACCAGCATTTTTCCAAAGCATTCTGCTCGTTAAAGTCCACGATTTCGTCTACTATATTGTCTATGAAGAGTCCGGATGGAGTCATCACAAAACGACCAGTCCAGAACCACTGCTGTTGAAACAGCCTTGAAGAAGTTTGGTAGGGCCGCCCGATCCATTTGATCGTTGGTCCCTGATGATCCCGTTTCACCAATTAGGGCCGCATTCTTGTTGACGTCAGGGTCAAAAATAGCAGCGAAGGGCGTCCATCGGTTGTTGTGGCCGCCTTAACCAACTACGATCGGTGCTGCCTAATGTCTGGTGTTTTTTCCGAAAGAGTACATTTTCGAAGGATCTCTCTGGCAAGTTAACTCGATGTTTGTTATTTGCTGATAGTAACGAATAGCGATCTTACGAAAAAATGAACGAATTCTTCAACTAGCCCACAACTTCGCTACGCCTTCTCTCTAATGCTGTGCATGATGGTGTGCTTTTAGGAACTCAAATGGTTTGCGCCTATGCTAATTCTTCTGTATATTCTGTGCCCGTTCCAAAGTTCTGTTGAGCTCGCAAACCATTCTTGTTCCACTTTAACGTTGATTTCGCTCAATTCGAGCCCTTTCACTTCTCGAACCATTTCTGTTGATTTTGCTGTTTTGTAACAACACCTCCATGGCATTTTGCAATGCTGTTAGTGCCACGGAAACGTTGTATGGGTCAAGGCACGAGTGATTTATTTACGTTGCGGTGCTGGAAAGCTCTACCGATGGCCACTTGTGGTTTCCCAGTCGCGTTTTACGTTCAATATCCATCGCTGGTAAACATTTTTCAACACAAACGGCTTGTAAACAATAAAATTATCTGTCATGTGTCCAAAATTTACACTGAAAGCTTTGGACCTCACGAGTTGTTCCGCCTGCCGATAAGTCACTTTCCGTCTGTGTCCATCGTTCATTTCCGTTTCTTCAATTCAAAGAAGGACAACACTTAATGCCCCCTGCCAATCTTCTCGCAGTTATCGCTCCTCCTTTCCATCCCCAATGTCGCACGTGTAAAGAGAAAACTATTTTCATTCGAAACCAATTACGGCATCATGCACGAGCCAGTCACGGAGCATCGCCAACAGATCGAGTACTCCTCTCCCGATCGGTATGGCATCAATATTAGATGACATTTCGTCCTGGCAGCGTTATCATTTAATTCGCCCCTATCTCAGCCCTGGAACAGTGCCGATGATTAAGCTCGCGCCACCACACCGGTCTCCTGGTCACTGGAATATTCATGAAGTAATACGAACATCCGGGCAAATGCATTACGCTGCTCGACAGCGACCCTGGATACGGTGTGCACCCAAGGGAATATGCTCCAGCTTCCTTGGAGCTCTTCAAATATGCACCCCGGAGTGAGCCGGCAGCCGGCAGTCGGTTACCTTTTTTATAATTTCCTCGGCAAAGTATCGAAATACACTCGTCTGCCAGAACCCCAATCCCCACGTGGCTAGCAATGAAAAACAAACAAATGAATACCCTCAACAGGATTAAATATTAATTTTTTTATTTCGAAATCTTATTTACGATTCTTCGCCTTTTTCGCTGCAAAAGGGGGCCCTGAGGCCCCAGTCTGAGCGCACTTCAGTGTCCTTTGTCCGGTTTCATTGAATGCAAATATATCCCGTCTCAGTCTCGATCCACTTAATTCCGTTGCCGTGACCGTGACGGCGTCTTTAATGAGTTTCCTTAACGCGCACGGATTTATTAATGAAATAAATCGTCACAGGACGCGCCAGAGTAGAAGCGCGGAGCAATCAATTAAAATGGCGAAAGGCATAGATCAGCACCCCTCCCACGACCACTTCTGAGTGAAGCTGTTTTGATTTTAATCAACTCCAAGGAAAGTAATTAGGAATTAAAATTGAAAACGCGGGAACGAGGCGCAGACACTCACCCCCCGCATGTCTGTGCGTCAGGGTGGTGTGCCAAGGCAAGGAGGGCAAGAAACGAGAGGCGGAAAAGCTCTTGCCTCAACTGCAAGCAGATTTAATGAAATTTAAATAATTCCTTGAAGGACTGCTTTGCGAAGGAGGAGCTCAAGGTGTGTTGCCCTCGCCACACTTGACTTTGGACTGTGCGGTGACTGAGCGAATGGGTGGGGGAGGATGACATGGCTGTCACCTAGCCAGGACCCATTTTAATTTCGGATTTAATATTTGAATCTCAAGCGAAAGCTAATTATTATTTGGTTTGTCACTCAGCCGGTGAGTTTTGTTAATTAACTGTGCGCGCGAAGTAAATATCGCTGCGAGTTCCTCAAGGATTTACGAAAATTAATTTTGATTTTTATTTTTCACATAGGTGGAGGTGGCTCTGTGGTGGGAGGGAAAATCAGTAAGACTGGAATGTGAGTTGGATTTGGGAAATGATGGCGCTCGTCATGCCGCAAATGTCTTCATCGCATCATTTGACAAGAAGGATGGGGGACATACATCCCTCTAACGTGCCGGTTCTTCAAAAACATGGAGTGAACGAAGGAGAGGGCTAACATTGCTTCCACGGGCTATAGAAGTCCTATTCGCTTTGTTTGCATTGCAGGCTTGGGTAGTTGTAGAAGTTAAAAGCTCTGAGTCCTTTGCGGTGGCCCGGCCATGCAGAGCCAGTGGACATTACTGCTCCGGTCAGAAAAGTCTAAGATTCAGAGCCATTGGGTAACGTAAAAGAGGATTGCTTGATTCTGAGATGGCGCACACAAGTGGAAAAGGACTTCAACCAATTTGTAATATGCCAGTGGCGCCAGCTGTCAAGAGATCGTTTGAGAGACATGCACGTTGAGACCCAAGTCCATCCCGAGCTGTAGCGCCAAATAACGAAAAAAAGAGCTCTATGTGGACGGGAATGAACGCAAAGACGGTGTTTTAACCAGCCTTCAAATAATGTACGACAGCGGCTGTCTGGTAAGTGCTCACACTTCAAAACGAAAGCGAACCTTATGGCGAAGAGCTGATTTGGCATCCGCTTAGATCGATACATCGAGGGCCCAGCGGTGTTTTTTTTATTTTTTTTTTTTTTGCAAGATTCTGTAAGCCACAGGAGTTCAGAAAAGTAAGACTTTTCTCCTTATTTAAGTTTAATTAGGTGCCGGCACTACTGCCACAGTTCTTCTGTGGTATGACGAACGTCGTCTCGTCAGAAACGGTTCTACGAGAGGTGTCAATATATTCTCGGTTTCGACATGAAGAAAAATACGAATTCAATTTAAATTGTTTTTATTTTTCAATATAATTTCCCCTCATATCAATGCATTTGTTACGTCTTGAAATAAGCTTTTTCAAACCCAAAAAAAAAAAAAACAATTTCCACCTTCTCTGCAAAATTCCCATATATTGCCGACTTGAGTTCTCCACCATCTGGAAATCTTTTTCCACGAAGATATTTTTTCAAATCCGAAAAAAGGAAATAATCACTAGGGGCAAGGTCTGGACTACAGATTGGGTGTTGGACTTCTTCGAAACCAGAATCTCGCGCAGCAGCCTTGGAAACTCGCGGCGTGTGAACAGGAGCGTTGTCATGAAGAAGCAACACAATCGCTGCGAGCTTACGCCGTCTTTTCTTTTGAATTTCCTTCCGCAATTTACGCAAAGTGGAGGCGTAGGATGTGACGTTGATGGTTTCACCTTTTTTTGTACTCAATGAGCAAGATTGCCTTCGAGTCCCAAAAAACTGTGGCCATGAGCTTGCCGGCCGATGGAGTGACTTTGAACTTCTTCGGGGGGTCTGTTCCTATTCTATGCCACTGCATGGACCATTGTTCGCTTTCAGGGTTATGAACCTATGTTTCGTCCCCAGTAACAATTCGATCCATAATACCGTCCGAGTTCTCACTACACATTTCCACAAGCTGTCTAATGTATGCGATTCTCACTTTTTTCTGAGGCGCTGTGAGCATTCGTGGGCCACACACCTTGAACTGACCTTTGAACGGTTAAAATGGTCATGAAGAATGGTGTCAATGGTATCGGCTGAAAGCTGATGATCTCTACCATCATTTTCACCTTTATTCCGGCATTTTCAAGAACAAGTTTTTCGACTTCTTTGATGCTTTCTCCCGTACAAACAGTAGCCGGGGCGAAGGATCGGAGGTCGTCCTCAATGCTCTCTCTGCCTCTCTTGGACTCACTTGACCACTTTTGCACAGTTGATAATGAAGGGTCGAAAACCTGGTAAACAGCCACCATCTCTTCATGAATACGTTTTTGACTTTTTCCTTGCTTAGTGAGAAATTCAATTACAGCGCGATGCTTAATTTTCGCCAGCATCGTCTCAGGTGCCATTATGATTCTGTTAAACAAGAGGTAAGACGAGAATTAATAATCACGTTCGTATGAAATTTTACATGAATGCACTAAAATAATAGTATTACTTGACACATAAGATAATTTATATATATCACCGCAGCTTCACCCCAATACCGGTAATAAATTGACGCCACTCGTAAAACCGACCTCTTCATCCGTTTCATTCACTCGTAAGTACTCTAGCCCGAATCGGAGCTGTATACAGGATAACTGGACTGACGACTCGCCGGGACTCTGCGTGAAAAACCGGATCCATCAATATTTGAAGGTTTCAAGACAGTGCTCCTTTCACAAGTGAAGATGTCTTACTATCATACTTTACGTGTTGCCTGAAGGAGAGCTTTGGTACTTTGGACCTAATTGTCCGGTCTCCAACTATGAAGTTGGCATATTCCGCCTTCTTGCGACTGGTGATTAGCACCGCCACCTTTTTATGTGCGGCAGGCTCCCTACCGGTATTTTCGAGCCACTCTTTTACAGTCGCGGTCGCTGTACTCGTTAAAGCCTCCACGTTCTCACTATGCTTTGCTACAGAAACTAAGGCGATCACCGATATCATGCCTCAGAAATCATGCCTCAGAATTTATATTCATCAGGTGGGGTCACTGTGAATTTTTCCTGTTATTAATCATAATTGTCGGCGCGACAGTCCACGGGGGGACTAGGGCCTAGCTTGCCCATCAACTACTACGAGTAGAAGGTACCTACAGTTTTTTGCCGACTCCGAACGGCGAAGTTTAAGAAGCTTTTTCTTGGACACAATTCCTCTTTGAGTGTTGTCAGCAGCTGGACGTAGGTGATACATTGAAAAAATCGAGGTGTTAAGCCGGGAATCAAACCTTCACCTTCGGCGTCTGAGTTTCGTACTCTACCCACTACGCCACGGCAGCCACAGTTACCTTTTCTTTACGCAAATATAATCCGGTAAAGAGGGAAGGGTTTGCCTACCAGCTTGGAGAAAGTTCGCGAGATGAGTTGGTCACCGCGTGATTATCCTCTTTCCTTCTTGCTGGTTTCCGCACCCAAATCCGGGACTAGAACCGATCACGGAGACCTTATTCAGCTGTAAACTTAGTACGCGGTATAAGTACAACTCCATTTATTAAATATCTTGACTTTACAATATTCTCTTAAATCTAAACTTACCTCTAGGTGACTTCATATAATTCGAAATTTCCACTTAACCTACCTTACGCTAGACCGATTCCTGAATTACTTATAATTGTGGCGATATACTGAAAGCAAAAAAAAAATCATAGAAGTGAACGCGACTTTAAGATGATCCCCGCGCGCAATTCGAACCTTCGTTGTTGGTTTCAAATCTGCGACAGATCCGCTACTCAACCAATTCGACTATGATAATAATAATTGTTGACGCGACAGTCCACAGGCGGACCAGGACCTAGCTTGCTCATTAACTACTCGTGTTGTGCGCGCTACTGTTCTCTCCCGAATAGAAGGAACCTACAGTTTTTTGCCGACTCCGAAGTTTGAGAAAATTTCTTAAACAATTATTACGCTTTGAGTGTTGTCATCAGCTCGAAGGAGGTGGTGCCGTGAAAAATTCGAAATGTTCAGACGGGAATCGAACCTGGAGCTAAGGGGTCTGAGTATCGACCTCTACCGACTAAGCCACGGCAGCCACAATTCAACTATGGTATGAGTCCACTGAATTAAAGAGAACATTTATGTATGTTCGGCATCCTTCTTCTTCTTCTTCTTGTGGCGCTACAGTCCGGGGTGGACCTGGGCCTCAACCAACATGCCTCTCCAGCCAGCACGATCTTTCGCCAGCTGTCTCCAGTTGCGCACTTCAAGTTGGTTGAGGTCCTTCTCCACTTGTGTACGCCACTTTAGTCTAGGTCGTCCTCTGTTGCGTTGTCCCAATGGCTCGGATTCAAACACTTTTCGGGCCGGAGCAGTGGTGTCCATACGCTCTACATGGCCTAGCCATCTTAAGCGTTGTATCCGTAGACGCTTAACCAGGCGCATGTCGCTGTACAGCCTATAGAGTTCGTCATTAAATCTTCTCCTCCAGATGCCATCAACGCAAACAGGACCAAAAATCGCACGCAAAACTTTTCTCTCGAAAAGGCTAAGGGCTTCCTCATCCGCCTTTGCTAACGTCCAAGATTCCGCGCCATATAGTAGGACGGGGATGATCAAGCTGTTATATAAATCTAGTTTAGTCCTTCTAGAGAGAGCTTTATTATTCAATTGCCTCTTGAGCCCAAAGAAACAGCGGTTGGCAAGAGTGATTCTGCGTTTGATTTCGGTACTGATTTTGTTGTCCCTGTTTACCGCGGAGCCGAGTAAGACGAAGTCCTTGACTACCTCGAAGTTTCTGCTGCCTTGTGTGACGCTCTGCCCGAGACGTTGATGTTGTGTGTCCTTCCTTGATGACAGCATGTACTTCGTTTTGCCCTCATTTACCGCAAGACCCATTTTAGCCGCTTCCGCTTCAATGCCAGCAAACGCCTCATTGACGGCTCGCTGTGTTCGTCCAATCACGTCAATGTCATCAGCGTAAGCTAACAATTGAACTGACTTCTGGAAGATCGTGCCTCTGGTGTTGACTTGTGAGTTACGCACGATCTTCTCGAGAATGATGTTAAAGAAGTCACATGACAGTGCGTCGCCTTGTCTAAAACCTTTTTTGACATTGAAGGTCTCGGTGAGTTCGGTACCGACCTTGACGGAGCAGCGAGAGTTCTCCATCGTCATCCTTCACAATCTGAAGAGTTTGGTAGGAATGCCAAAACTAGACATGGCACTGTATAGCTCGTCTCTATGCACACTGTCATATGCAGCCTTGAAATCGACGATTAGGTGGTGCGTGTCAATTTGCATTTCTTGGGTCTTTTCCAGGATCTGCCGTAATGTGAAGATCTGGTCTATTGTGGACTTCCCTGGTCTGAAACCACACTGATAGGGACCTATCAGGTCATGGACAAATGGTTTCAGACGCTCACACAATACGGCAGAGAGAATCTTGTATGCGATGTTCAGGAGACTAACCCCTCTGTAGTTGGCGCAGTCAAAGGGGTCTCCTTTCTTGTGGACCGGACAAACGACGACTCATCGGGCATGCTTTCCTCCGACCATATCTTACAGATGAGCTGGTGCATGCGCCCAACCAGGTCATCTCCAGCTGCTTTAAATAGTTCTGCGGACAGTCCGTCCGCTCCAGCAGCTTTGTTCGACTTTAGCTTGGATATTGCTATCTTCACCTCGTCTAAGTCAGGGGGACGGAATGCTTGTCTATCATCGTCCAAATTGAGTGGAACATTCTGCCTAACAGCGGGATTTGGGTCGTCATCGCCGTTTAGGAGTCTGCAGAAATGATCCTTCCAGATTCTCAGCACAGACTGCGTCTCTACTACTAGTTGTCCATTTTGGTCCCGGCAGGCCTTGGTCCGAACCTTGTATCCTCCGGATAGCTGTTTTACCTTTCGGTAAAACTTTCGGACTTCATTCCCGCCAAAGCACCTTTCCATTTCCTCGACCGCGCGCTTCTCATGGTCCTTCTTCTTCCTTCTGAGAAGCCGGTGCTCTTCCCTTCTTCTCTGTTCGTAGAGTTCACGAACAGCTCGCGTTGTTCGATGCAGCGTCGCTTTATAGGCGTCTTGTTTAGCTGCGTGCGCTTGCCTGCACTCGTCGTCAAACCATGGGTTCCTTCTGGGTGGTGACGTGAAACCCAGCACATCAGTGGCAGCATCTTTGATGGCTTCTTGACAACGTTTCCATTCTTCTTCTATGCTTAGTGCAGGAAGCGTCGAACTCTGGGCGAGTTTCCGGGAGACTCGGTCGGCAAAGTTCCAAGCAATCAGCTGCGATTGTAGCTTTTCGACGTCAAACCGTTTTGGCTTTTCTCGACTCCGTTGCTCTCTCGATATCCGGGTTCTTACCTTGGCTACAACAAGGTGATGATCCGAGTTAATGTCTGCACCTCGGAAGGTTCGGACATAGAGAATACTGGAGGAGTGTCTGACGTCGATCGCAACGTGATCAATCTGGTTGACGGTTGATTGATCAGGAGATCGCCAGGTTCCTTTGTGAATGTTCAGGTGTGGGAACCGCGTGCTAGCCACAGAAAGGTCCCGTCCCGAGGCGAAGTCCAACAGCCTGAGTCCGTTTCCGGATGTGTTGTCGTGCAGGCTGTGTTTACCGATGACTCCAGCAAAGATGTCCTCCTTTCCCAGCTGAGCGTTGAAATCTCCTAGAACGATCTTGGTGTCATAGCTGGGGCATCGATCGTATGTTCTTTCTAGGAGATCATAGAAGTCATCCTTGATGTTGTCATCCTTCTCCTCTGTCGGGGCGTGAGCGCATATTAGGCTGATGTTCCCGAATTTAGCCTTGATGCGGATTGTCATGAGGCGTTCGTTGACGGGGTCGTAGCTCAAGACTTTTTGCCTAAGTCTGCCTCGAACAACAAACCCGCATCCGAATAAGCGCTGCCTTCTCTCTCTATAGCAATTGCAATTTATCCGAGGCATGTTGTTGTCTCTGAACTTCCATTTTTTACGTGGTGAGGAAGTTACCCTCACGCACAACCCACGGACTGGTAGGCCAGGCCCATTATTTAAATCCTCGGGCAGAGGGGGTCGCTGCATACATTAGTTCACCATACAACGGGTGTTGTGATGGCTATCCAGGGGGCGCCACTTGGAGGCTGTATGTCAACTTGACCTGTGCACTAACGAGGATTGCCTTGGCAGCTCGCCATGTTGAGCGCAATCAACGACGTTACCTCGCGTGCATAGGCCCATGCCCACCCGTTCGGCATCCTAATTCAGGATTTTTAATTTAGGTTTAATATGATGTCTTATCTCCTGGGATACCTGGCAGCTGTGTTGCTTGATGCAGGTGGTCGCCTACGCCTTACCGGGACTTCCTGTCCTGTTGGCCGCAGTGGTCAACCAACGGTAAGTGAAGTTGGACACGGACAGAAACTTCATGGACGTATGTGCCAACAAGAAAATAATCCCAATTCACGGAATAAACCTGTTTGTGGTCTGGTCTTAGGGACAGCTACTGAATTACTCTGCACTTTCCTCTATCCACTCCGACTTCTATTTTCACAGTTTTTCTGTTTTATTTTTATTTCTTCATTAATTTCGATTCACTCTACTACAACTCACTCCTATTCTATATGTTTCTTTTCTTGCTGGCTATGTCGACAAATGTTAGGCCCCAGACTGGGTATTGGCGAGACTCGCTTTCCCCGTTGGCCTAAGTGAGAGACGGTTACGGCATTCCCATCACTCAACTTTCCAACTGGCCCCCATAACTAAAACATGTTCCGAGGGAACCCACAAGTACACGAAAAATAAATTCAACTTAACTTGACCTCCTAAAAATCCCATATGAGGGGTTGAACCCATGAGCGTTGATACGAAAGGCGATCGACATCCACCTAAGCCACCCCTTCAAGGGGGCCAAGGGGCGTCTTCCAATGGTCGCTACTCCTTGACACTCTGAAGGCATTGCCTAATTGTAGGCGAAAACCTTTAGCAAGGAAAATTTATAATATACTGCGGCCTGTAATAATAATAATAATAATTGTTGGCGCCACAGTCCACAGGGGGACCAGGGCCTAGCTTGCTCATCAACTACTCTTGTTGTGCGCGCTATTGTTCTCTCACGAGTAGAAGGGACCTACAGTTTTTTGCCGACTCCGAACGGCGAAATTTGAGAAGCTTTCTTAGACAGTTATTACTCTTTGAGTGTTGTCAGCAGCTCGAAAGAGGTGGTGCCGTGAAAAATTCGAAAAATTGGTGTTGAACTGGGAATCGAACCTAGACCCTTCGGCGTGTGAGCGTCGCACTGTACCCACTACGCCACGGCGGCCTGTACTGTGCCTTAATTCCGGTCACTGAATGGTACACCCATCTTTTTAGCGCGCGCAAATTATAAAAACAAAAAACAACCTAGTGGAAGTTTTCTAAAGACCGTATCGTCCGTCTAATGGTTGGTCCCTTGGATAAACAAGTGAATCGATGTTTCGTTGTCGATCACGAAATATGTCTAGCGGTCTTTCGAATGTCTGTTGTGTCCACTGCCATCCGTCTTCAACCGGCCAAGGGGCAGGATCGTTATTTTCTCATGCTGTCTTTCATGGCAGTGTGTGCGTAGCAGAGATAAGCTAAATTTGCCACCATTTTCCACCACTTTGGTCCAAAATCCAGGGATTTTGTAAAAGTATTGGCGAATCTCAAGGGATTTCTCAGACAACTACAAAATCCATCGATTGGACAGCCATAGGGCCAGGGGTAAAAACTGGTCTAAGATGAGTATCTCCTTGATTTCCTCATCTCTGGTGCGTACCTTTCGATATCAACACTTGACCATGCTTCGCCTCCTTAAACCGATTTTAAGGGACACCACAAAAGGGGGCGATGCTTCTTACTGTTTTATTGTACGTTGTGTTACATGCGCCTTCTCCTTTTGCAAATTTTCTCTTTTCTAGACGCAGAAAAGCTATTCAGTGACGGGAGTGGTAGTGATAGAGAATAAACTGAGGCAGCAGGGGCATCAGAAAGAGAACTTATGTTCAATCCGATCCGGACACAAAGAACCTTTGAAACGCCTCAACTCCGTGGTGGTTTGAGTTTTTTTTCCCGAAATAGTGGAAAACTTCTGAAATACGTTAACTAAGCCAGGATCCCAGTGGGCTTTAAACCCGACTCAAGTAGAGCCCGGCAGATCTGAGATCGTGACCTGAATCAGTCGTTGCGCCAATCTTCAACTCCATCTGCAGACGAGACCATTCTCGGTTACGTTCCTCACATAGAGTTTTTTTCAATCGAAGCTATGCAGCTCCTACACTGCTTCTGATTCAATTGTCTTATTCTGTCACCAGTGCGCAACGCTATCACTGTCAGTGTTGATGCCCTGAGCTAATACGCTTAGAAGGCTTGAAATTCCTTATGTTCCTCAAATTCCACCGGCATTAAATTTTAATTTGAACATTGTTTCTGCGTGGTTGCCCGTTTCCCTTCCCCGCGTTGCATCGGTCTTTGAAGTCAAGTGATCGGCGCACTTGAAAAGGTCAATAAATCTATTAAGAGATGGCAACCTCAATCAATTTCCCATTCCCCCGCAGTGCATTCTCAGTCGGCGAAGAGCAATTAATTAACAAAACGAACTTCGCCACCCCCAGCGAAGTCCTGTCCATCAACTATGAAGGCATTCCACCACTCGACATACACAAGGCCCATAAATAATTCACGCGAATCAATTTAACGACAATTGATGACAATTAACTGACTCACGGAATCGTCGCCTCAGTGCAGTCCGGTGAAATGTGACGCTGGTGAGGGTCCGTTTTGACATCTCGCCTGACCGCTTCTTTCCACCCGTCCACCCACGCCCGTCCGAGGCCGAACTTTCAAAATCGAACCTGTCACCAGAACACCACCCCCATCATGTAAGCTTAACGCTCTGATTAATTATAACCGATTGTCATGGCAACTGGCCACCGGGGGTGGACGGGCGACCGGAGCAGCCCTTAGAAGGGCGAAATTGAATAAACAATCGGTAATGTGTCCCCAGAGCGATGGTTTCTGGTCGTTTGGTTATTTTTTAATGAACTCCCATCCACTGGTGTCCCGTTGCGATGCCATGCGACCCTTGAAATTGGTCAGATTAACGCGTAATGCGTCGGTGTCGTGCGGCACGTTCGCTTCAATTGGATTCTGGAAGCAGGTATCAGCGGCTCGGCAGCGACACGTGACTCCGTAATGTAAGTCACTTGTGCATTTCTCTACCGGCCTCTGCGGAGAGTATACCTTTGATAAATGAACTTTTGTCGTCCCTAGGGGTGCGTGCGTATGCAATTGCCGTCTTTGGCAGTGACATCACTGCGAGGCACGTAATCCCCGGTGCATGCACGACCTGCAAAAATTAAAGCGCGTGCACGAAGCGACAATTAATTGGTGACTTTTCAGCCGAGACCGGGGTCCCTGTGCGTGTGCTTTGGAGCAGGCGATGCACGCATGTAGACGCAATTTGCGTTATTGCATTCCTTTCGTAATTTATCGCCAGCTGTCGGTTGGTTCTGACTGGATGCTGCTGACAGTTAATTGGTTCGTATTGGATTGCTTCGACCATCACTTGGAGGGCTGATTGGGCTGATGTCCATAAGGTTCCAGATCCCACAAAAGTCTTCTCAACACTTCCGAATTGGCAATCGAATTCAATGAAGGCAATGTCTTTGTGACAGAGCTCGAACACCTTTCTGCGTCGCAGCAAAATCCTCTCTTCTGTCTCTGCCCTGCGATGCTTCTCTTGAACTAGGCTCTGTCGTACATGCCCCTGCTCTCAATCGTAGCCCTCTTTAGATGGCAAGTCAACACACATTCACATAGGCGCCGTCTGGCAGTTCACGAGCTGCGTACGCCCACACACGATATCACGAATGCGAATCTTCAGTCCAGATTCGTGTGCGCTTCCGCCTCGGAGCAAGTGTTCCGCAGAGCTACTGTCGGTTGCCAAGCGGCCAGCGGCGCTGAGTACCTCTGTGCTGACCTTCGAGTACTGCACACTTGAAGCCGATTTGAAGATTGGTAAGCACCTTCCGCGCATTAGGAGCCACTTCACGTTCCCCCAGCTATGCGGTGTAGCCAGCACTTGACGTGGTTTTCAAGAGCCTTTCGGCGAGAGGCGAGGTCGGTTTTTGTGGGGCAGAGGGCGCCGGAGCAAGCGCCGACACGTGGTAATTGGACAAATTGTCGGTCAGATGGACGGGTAATCGGCATCTGCGGTATAAATACAAGGAATGTGGGTTCCGTTGAATCATTCTCAACTGAGTGTGCTTGCGTGCTATAATCGGATTAGCAAAATGGTTTGTTTGTCCACCGCTAATGGACCGCAGAGGATTACAGTTTGGATTAATGGATTTTGTTTGCGTTTTTCTTCCGCAGAGGACCATCGTGTTGGTTTGTTTGTTTGCCGTTGCGGCAACAGCTGCCCTCCTGCCTGAGGGGAGCTACCTTCCGCCGGAGGAGAAGGCTGTTAGTGGTGAGTACTTGCCACCGGCGGAGGAGGTGGCTGAAGTGAAGGAGGCCACTGAGTTGCCTGAGGAGTCTGCTGCTCTTGCTGAGGATGGCTACAGGTACAAGACTGTGAGGAGGCTGAAGTATCGTCAACGCCGTGATGTCTCAGAGATTGCCAATGAGTACCTGCCCCCAGCAGAGGAGCCGTCCAACGTTTACTTGCCTCCAGCTGAAGTCAAGGAAGCCGACGTTGAAGCCGAAGTTGAAGCCACGGAAGCTCCGGAGGAGTCTGCTGTTTTCGCTGAGGATGGATATCGCTACAAGACCGTCCGCCGTTTGAAGTACCGCAAGCGCCGTGATGTCTCAGAGATTGCCAATGAGTACCTGCCCCCAGCAGAGGAGCCGTCCAACGTTTACTTGCCTCCAGCGGAAGTCAAGGAAGCTGAAGCTGAAGCTGAAGCCACCGAAGCACCTGAAGATTCCGCCGTTCTTGCTGACGATGGATACCGCTACAAGACCGTCCGTCGTCTGAAGTACCGCAAGCGCCGCGATGTCTCCGAACTCGTTGCTCCAGAATACTTGCCACCCACAGAAGAACCATCCAACGAATACCTGCCACCAGCAGAAATCAAAGAAGCGGTTGAGATTCCAGAAGCTCCTGAGGAAAGCGCTGTTTTGGCTGATGATGGATACCGCTACAAGACCGTGCGTCGTTTGAAGTACCGCAAGCGCCGCGATGTCTCCGAACTCGTTGCTCCAGAATACTTGCCACCCACAGAAGAACCATCCAACGAATACCTGCCACCAGCAGAGATCAAAGAAGCGGCTGAGATTCCAGAAGCTCCTGAGGAAAGCGCTGTTTTGGCTGATGATGGATACCGCTACAAGACCGTGCGTCGTTTGAAGTACCGCAAGCGCCGCGATGTCTCCGAACTCGTTGCTCCAGAATACTTGCCACCCACAGAAGAACCATCCAACGAATACCTGCCACCAGCAGAGATCAAAGAAGCGGCTGAGATTCCAGAAGCTCCTGAGGAAAGCGCTGTTTTGGCTGATGATGGATACCGCTACAAGACCGTGCGTCGTTTGAAGTACCGCAAACGCCGTGATGTCTCTGAAATTATTGCTCCGGAATACTTGCCACCAACTGAGGAACCAGCCGAAATTGAGGAAGCCAACCAGGCTATCGAGGAAGCAGCACCCCTTGCCGAAGATGGTTACCGCTACAAGACTGTACGTCGTTTGAAATACAGGAAACGTCGTGATGTATCCGAGCTCGTTGCCCCCGAATACCTGCCCCCAGTGGAAGAAGCCGCCGAAGTCAAAGAAGCCGATGCCACCGAAGCACCAGAAGAGTCCGCTGTCCTGGCTGACGATGGATACCGCTATAAGACTGTTCGCAGACTCAAGTACCGCCGCCGTCGTGATGTGTCAGAGATTGCCAACGAGTACCTGCCCCCAGCAGAGGAGCCCTCAAACGTATACTTGCCTCCAGCTGAAGTCAAGGAAGCCGAAGTTGAAGCCACCGAAGCTCCAGAAGAATCTGCTGTTCTTGCTGAGGATGGATACCGCTATAAGACCGTGCGTCGTCTGAAGTACCGCAAGCGCCGTGATGTCTCAGAGATTGCCAACGAGTACCTGCCCCCAGCAGAGGAACCATCCAACGTTTACTTGCCTCCAGCTGAAGTCAAGGAAGCCGAAATGGAAGCCACGGAAGCTCCTGAAGATTCCGCTGTTCTTGCCGAAGACGGATACCGCTACAAGACTGTAAGGAGGCTGAAATACCGTAAACGTCGTGATGTTTCCGAAATTATTGCTCCTGAGTACCTGCCACCAGTTGAGAAGGTCGCCAACGAGTACTTGCCTCCATCCGAGGAAGTAGCTGAGGTGACTGAAGCACCAGTTGAGGAATCGGCTGTTCTTGCTGATGACGGTTACCGCTACAAGACCGTCAAACGAATTAGATATAGGAATTAGAAAATTTCGTTTTTTGTCCACTTTTTTTCATAAACTCGGCCAGAATGTAAATCATTTCAAATAAAATGAAACTGAAAATATATCGAGGGACTTTTGAAGAATCTGGAGAAGGCTCCAACTTTCCGTGAAAATCGTTAACCATCTACGCAGATATGGAAATCGCATTACCGCAACGGCTTCCGTCGGCAGCTACATTCTCCAACGGATTATCCACCCCGAAACAAACTCCGAAACGCAAATTACGATTATCATCGCACAATAAACAACCACCACCCGTGGCATGATTGCTTCCGCAATTCGTTGCGGCACAGCAGCACAGCATCCCTTCCATTTGATTGGCTTCATGGAGCATTACGACGCTTTAATTCCTCTCAAGGAATCATCTCGAAGTCAATTACGCTGATCTTCAATCACTCGATATGCGTTCTATACGCATGACGCGAATGTCAACCCCCTCCTTCAGCGTCATCCTGCGAGTCAACTCTCTTAACATCCTTATTTCGCAATTTATCATCAATGCGAAAATTGAAAAAAGAAAAGATAACGAAAAACCGTAATAAAATTCGCCACGCCTGCAAGTACACAGCCCCCGCCTCCGCGCACTCGGATTACGTACATTACTTCCGCCGATTTGTCCCTCGCAGGCACGGGCGGCAGCAAACACACGCACCCCTCAGCTTCAGGAGCGATGCGTAAAGGCGAAGGGCACGCAGTGCCGCCACGTCCTTGGCACCGCTCTCACGCGTATCAAGTGTTAAAAAATCATTTTCAAACAACACACAGGGAGTGCGGAGCGTCGGGCAAAGCGCGTCGGATAAACGGAACGGAAAACAACGGAAAGCCAGGATGAATACCAGAAAAACAATAAATCATTGAAGTAAATTTTGCGAATCCTTGCGTAAGCATACATTATCCCGCAGAGGATCGACACATAACACGGCTACGACAGAGTTGCGTAGGCTTGTGCGGGTCGAGCAGGCCGGGTGGGAAATGAGACGCGAGGCTGGCTGGTGGAGATGTTTGACTTTGGGGGTACTTTTTCATCTCTCGGTTCGTGTATCCTTTTTACGAGCAATCGAATTACACATCATCTCTTGCCGTAAGTCATGTGAGAAATATCCTTCCAGATATGATTTATGCGTCAGGACCCCGACATGACACGTCGCTTCGGCTAACAGAAATTTCGATTTGTCTTAGTTGGCTTTCCGGTTTGCTGGGCCGGCTGATGCTTCAACCACACAATCGACTTGCGGCGCGGAATGTGGGGCTGGCGGATTTTGTGGGTGGATTTTCTTTCTATGATTTAGCGGTTTCTCGGTGGTTTTGCCCTGGCTCCGTCCTCTGGATCAACGTTCTTCATCGTGGACGGAGACGTGGCTCACAGTAAATCATATCGATGGAGGCAATGAGTGAGATGAAATATTGTGTCTACTCACTGAGTAGGTACTTGTGCGGGGAGTCCTTGGGAGGAGTGGGCGCTCACTTGACCCAGATCTGACGGGGTAATGCGGTCGAACTGGAGAGGAGTGCTTTGTGTGTGGCAGCGGCTGAACGACCGAGGTGGTATTTATTGAGTGAGGGAGGTGTTGATCGAATCTGAGATGGATCACTTTCGGTTGGTCTAGCGGGGAATGCATGGGGAGGTGAGTGTAATGTGATGCTGTGCCCTGAAATGGACATTGGATTGCGAAGAACTCCACTCACAGTCACTGTTTTCAATCGGGGAAAAGGCGACACCCGTGACTGCTTCAACTACATTGGAGGGTGGAGTTCAAAAACTTTTCTACCTTTTTGTGTTGGGGTGAACAATCAGTCCCCACCAGTGTGTGTTCAAACCTGGTGACGGATCCGGGAGAAGCCTGAAGAAGAGCAAATTAATATGGGAATTAAGTGGCTTCAAATAAGCCGGTTCCAAGAGACGAAGTACGGAGTGGCTTTCGATTTAGGATGATGATAACGAACAATAATTAATCTAGCGCAGCGATGCCCTCAGTACCAGAAGAGGCTTAAGGAGGATTCAAAGCACGATGCAATGGCACGATCCAAAGCCACGATCTCGAGGTACGATTCAAAGCCTTGGTCTAGAAACACGACCCAAAGGCACGATCTAAAGGCACGAACCAATGGCATCATATAAAGCTACGATTTAGAGGCATGATCCAAAGGCATGATTCAAAAGCACGATTTAAAGGCACGATGGAATGGCACGATCCAAAGCCATGATCTAGAGGTACGATCCAAAGACTCGGTCCAGATTCAGGCCCCAAAGGCACGATCCAAAGGCACGATCCAAAGGCACGATCCAAAGGCACGATCCAAAGGCACGATCCAAAGGCACGATCCAAAGGCACGATCCAAAGGCACGATCCAAAGGCACGACCCAAACGCACGATTTAAAGGCACGAACCAATGGCATAATCCAAAGCAACGATCTAGAGGTACAATCCAAAGGCTCGATCTAGAAGCACGATCCAAAGGCACGATCCAAAGGCACGATCCAAAGGCACGATCCAAAGGCACGATCCAAAGGCACGATCCAAAGGCACGAACCAATGGTATCATATAAAGCTACGATTATAAGGCATGATCCAAAGGCATGACTCAAAAGCATGATTCAAAGCCATGACCTAGAGGTACGATCTAAAGACTCGGTCCAGATTCACGCCCCAAAGGCACGATCCAACGGCACGACCCAAAAGCACGAACCAATGGCATGATCCAAAACTACGATTTAGAGCCATGATTCAAAGGCTTGATCTAAAAGCACGATTCAAATGTACGATCCGAACCACGATCAAGAGGTACGATCTAAAGGCTTGGTCTAGAGGCATGACCTTGAGCCACGATCCAAAGGCATGATCCAAAAGCACGATTCAAAAGCACAATCCAATGATCCAAAACCACTATTCAAAGACACGGATCAAAGGCTTGGTCTAGAGGCACGATCCAAAGGCACGACCCAAAGGCAATGACATCATATGCAGCTGCGATTTAGAGGCATGATTCAAAGGCATGATTCAAAAGCACGATCCAAAGGGACGACCAAGAGGTACGATCTAAAGGCTCGGTCTAGAGGCATGACCTTGAGGAACGATCCAAAGGAATGATCCAAATGCGAGAACCAAAGGTACAATCTTCCAAAAGTAAATTTGAATGCTAGCTTACGCGGTTGACATTGTCTTCATTGGACAAAAGAGCATTTCCTAGTCTGGTGGAGGATAAGACGGAGTTCGTTATGCCCTTAGGAACGGAGCGTCGCAACTTACGTACGCATCAAGAAATGCAGCAGCCTTAAAGTCGGGCAGATGAGGAACACAGTCTTCTTTCTGCTCTGATCAACACCTTAACTATCCACTTTTGACAGATTCGACAGAAATTTGGATACTTTTAAAATGTGGTTAATGTGTGGCACTCTTGTCCTTAGAAAGATCGTATGATGGGCTTGAAACCTGAAAGTAATGAGTGACTATCCTTTAAAACAAATATGAAGGTGTAGAGTTGGGTAGTTCGATGACCTGAAGCATTCATGCGGTTAATGGGAGATTCACGGATAAATAAGTAATATATCAGGTATACCGGTATGAAGTGAGCGTCAAGATACTAATGTCTCGATGGGGAAGTTATTGAACAGTCAACATAATATTTTTTCATCGTGTTGAAAATGTCGAATTTTGTACCAGAAAGTGATGATTTGCGGAAAGCATTAATTTTTTGATTTCATTTGAAGAAAAGTGCCGCAGAGTCGCATTGAATGCTTCTCGAGACATATGGTGATCATGCTCTATCAGAAGCAACATGCAAAAGATGGTTTCAACACGATAGTTGGAAGCAACATGCAAAGTATGGTTTCAACGGTTCAGAAATAATGATTTTGATATGAGAAATGAAGAACGTGGAAGACCACCAAAAAAGTTTGAAGACGCCGAATTGTAAACGATATTGGATGGAGATGACACTTTGTGTCGAAAGCAAATGGCAGCAATGGCAGCAAAATGTTGCACAACAAACAATTTCTGACTGTTTGAACGCTATGGGATCCAAAAGTGTGGAAAATGGGTGAAACATCAATTGAATGAAAGACAGATGGAAAACCGAAAGAACACTTGTGAAATTTTGCTTCAAGGACACGACAGAAAATCGGTTTTGCATTGGATTGTTACTGGCGATGAAAAATGGATTTATTTTAATAATCCTAAACGGATTAATCTGGAACAACCATCAACATCGGCTGCAAAACCAAATCGGTTCGGCAAGAAGACAATGGTGTGTGTTTGGTGGAACCAGAAAGGTGTGCTGTACCACGAGCTCTTTAAACCTGGCGAAACCGTTAATACTGATTGCTACCGACAACACATGATCAATTTGAACCATGCATTGATCGAGAAACGACCAGAATGGGCCAGAAGACACGGCAAGGTAATTTTGCTCCATGACAATGCACCTGCACACAAAGCAAAACCGGTTCAGGATGCAATCAAAACACTTGGCTGGGAGCAGCTATCCCACCCGCCATATGCACCAGACTTGGCTCCTTCCGACTACCATTTGTTTTCATCGATGGGACACGCATTGGCTGAGCAGCACTTTGATTCCTACGAGGAGGTCGAAAATTGGGTATCTGTTTAGTTTGCTTTAAAAGACGAACAATTTTATTGGCGTGGTATTCACAAATTGCCAGAAAGGTGGTCAAAATGTGTAGAAAACAATGGCCAATACTTTGAATAAAATGCGTTTACTTTCCCATTAATAATTAGTGTTTTATTTTCAAAAAAAAAATGCTCATTTTGTACATGTATACCTGGTAAGGTGATTCAAAGACTTACTAACTTTACTTACGGAAAACCAGTGGCTTTTATCCAACTGGTTTGCAGCCTATTTCTTCTGCCAAATCATCGTGGAACGACTCACACCACCAAAGCATCTCTAAACTTTTTAACTAGACTCGAAATATTTTTCGGGCTTCTAAAAAGGGGTTGTCGATAATAAAGTATTCATTTATTGGTTGGAACAATAGTGTACAGGAGATCTGGGGCTTAGCTGGCTACTCGTGTTGTGCGTACTACTGTTCTCTCCGTAGTAGGTACCGATTTGCCTATTCCAAAGGTTGAATTTTGAGCTTTTTCATAAACAATTACGCTTTTAGTGTTGTCAGGAATTCGAGCTTTTGCCGTGAAAAATGTGAGGTGGTCACCAGGGAATTGAACTTTCGCCGTTTGAATGTCGTACTTTACCCACTATGCCACGACGGCTACCACAATTGTCAATTCATTAGCAAATTTTAAGGATAGCTTTCAAAATTGGATGTTGCACAATCGATAAGACCACATTGAACACGTGATGAAGAGGCTGTTGCAGCTGTGGCTAAAAGTGTATCTGGAGACCAACGCTGGATTTCGAACGTACAAAACTCAAATAATGCAGGAATTGTAGTCATGCTACTTGAACATATTTTTGATGGAAACTCATGAAAATTTGTTCAGTGATGAAGTCCATTTCCAATCCAATGGCCAAGAAACCGAGACGTCCCACTGCCTCCATCAAGAATAAAAGCTTAATGTGATTTTGGGCAGCACTTATTAAAAAAGAAGTGAAATCAGAATGTTACTGTCAATAGTTGCTAGTGATGCATCATACGGAGGTTGCCTTTTATATTTCGGGATTGGGCAACCCTAGTGTTGCAGTCTGGTAACTGATAGCTCTGTCGTAAATTTGGACATTTTTGAGATTGTACGTACTCAGAAAGTTTTGACATGCAACCGCTATTTGTGTTGTTTACAGTTACTTCAGAGATTCATCTCGCCCAAAAAATTGAATTAAATCGTGAAAATTTTCGTGCGATTATTTTTACAACCTTCGACGTGGATTTACTCAACAGCAGTGCATCGATGAACTTAATTTAATTTTTGGCGATGAAGCTCCACCGAGGACCAGTGTTTATCGAAGGTAAGTAAATTCAACCGATGTCGTAGTTCACACCAAGAAGAATTTCGTGGAGGTCGTCGACAATCAGTTTTTGTTCCGGAAACCATTGATGTTGTGCGCCAACGGATATTCGTATTGCAAGATAGTCATGTGACCTATCATAAGATTGAGACAATTTAAGGCATTAGTGGGATATTAGGTATTAATGGGACCAGCTTACATTCAATAGTGTATGAACATTTGACCTTCAAAAAAATTTGTTAGCGTTGGATCCCACACAATTTGTCAATCGCTCAATAAAAGGCTCTTGTCGATTTGTCGAAAGAAATGCTCCAAAAATACGATCGCGGTGATTCGAAACACGTCTATGACATCGGGACAGGTGATGAATCGTGGATTTACGCTTTCGAGCCCGAAAATAAACAGCAGTAAACTTTATGGGTGTTTCAAATTGAGCCAAATCCAACAAAAGTTGCTCGCGCACGAAGCACTTCCAAGCAAATGGTCGGAAAAACTGGACATGTCGCAACCGTACTACTAGATCAGTGCAGAACACTCAATTCTGAGTGGTACACAATCATTTGTTTATCAGTTGTCTTCCAAGAAATCAGGAAAATCAACCGCCGAGGACGGTTCTTCACCCTTCACCACAGCAATGCGAGCTCTCACACATCGGCTCAAACAACTGCATTTTTGAGCACTCAAAACATCGATTTAATGAGTCATCCTCCGTATAGTCCTGACTTGGCACCGAATGACTTATTTTTATTCCCGTACGTAAAGATTAAAATGAGAGGCAAGTTTTTCGACACCTGAAGAAGCGGTTGATGCGTTCAGAATGCATGTTGCGGAGATACCTTAATCAGAGTGGCAAAAGTGCTTCGACAACTGTTTCAAACGCATGCAAAAGTGTATATATCTTAATGGGGAATATTTTGGAAAACAATAAAGCTATTTGCTATGATTAATATTTGTTTTTGTTCTCTAATCCCGAAGTATAAAAGGCAACCCTCGTATACACAGATTGTGTCCTTTAAAATTTAAGAACCGGGTCCCGGTGAACTTTTGGCTTTGCCAAGAGAAATGATCTCTGGTGAACGCTTAATTTTTCTTTTTGAGTGACTGCTTTGGTCGTACATTACCACACGTTTGGAGAATTTCTCAGAGGATGTGTAGTCTCTCAGGCTTTTTGGGATAAGCGGGTTGAGGTTCACGACTTTTAAGCCTTCAACAGACGAACCACAAGTGGCTCGTACGAGTCTCCCAAAATTTGACTTTAGGTTTGGACCACCTAATACGAAGATGTGTATTATTTCTATAGGACATAATTTCAAAGGATTAAATGACAAAAATTGTGCTTCAATCTGGTAACAAGAGTTTTATGCCCACTTTCAAATGTATGTGGTTTATATTACAAAATGAATTAGGCCTCACGATGAATCACTACTTATGACATTGTCGATCGTAACTAATCGTATAAACTTCTTCATTAAGGGTGTCCCAACAAGGATGCAAGATTTGAGTCTTACATAAAACGCAGATATTTAAAAGAAATATTATTTTTTTTTATTATATCGTACCTAAAGTAAAGTGGTCGCCGTGGCGTAGTAAGTAGATTGTGACCCTCACACGTCGAAGGTCTAGGTTCGATTCGAAGCTCAACACCATTTTTGAAATTTTTCACGCCAACACCTCTTTCGAGCTGCTGACAACAGTCGAAGAGTAATAACTTTCTAAGAAAGCTTTTCAAATTTCGCCGTTCGGAGTTGGCAAAAAAACGGTAGGTCCCTTCTTCTCGTGAGAGAACAGTAGCGCGCACAACACGAGGTGTTGATGAGCAAGCTAGGCCCTGGTCCCTCTGCGGACTGTAGCGCCAACAATTATTATTATCGTAAAGTAGACAGTATGGGATTATGTGTGGAATAACACGTCGGCCAGGAGGCTTTGCATACATACAAGATTTTTTAATTAAATTTTCTATGACCGTTTTGCATAAATGCTGCGGTATTTCATTAATGCAGCGTCACATTCTCTCTTTTAAGGCTTATTCCCATAAACCATCGACTTCAAAAACCCCAAAGAAAAAAGTCCAAAGGTGTTAAATCGCACGATCTAGGCGGCCAATTCTGATCTTCAAAATGCTAAATAACACGAGCGGGAAATGACTGATGCAGCAATTGAATTGTTTCTCTAGCTGTATGAGATGTGGCGCGGTCTTGTTGAAACCACATACCCCCACATTCATTTCTTCAATTCTAGGTACGAATAAATTGGTTATTTTTCACGATACCGAACACCATTGACTGTTTGCACTTGACCTGACTCATTTCATTGACTGGTTGCGCTTGACCTGACTCATTTTCATATAAAAAAGATTCAATGATTTCTCCAGCCCAAAAGTCACAGCGCACAGTGACACGTTGAGGATGCATTTGCTTTTCGTGAATCACTCGAGGATTTTCCTCGCCCCAAATGCGACAATTCTGCCTATTGACGAAGCCATCAAGATAGAAATGGGCCTCGTCACTAAACATGATTTTATTGGCAAAATCAGCATTTTCGTGTTGTCTTGCCAAGGCCCAATTAACGACCTCCCTTCGCTATGCATTGTCAGCTGGCTTCAGTTCCTGAGTCAATTGAACTTTGTATGCATGAAGGTGCAAATCTTTCGTCAAAATTCGCTGCATAGTGGCTTTGGAAACAACAATTTGCTTAGCTCGGTGTAGAATTGAGGTGGATGGAGTTTGAGCGACATCATCACGCACTGCTGCGATATTTTCAGTCGATGGACCTGGTTTAAGGCGCGTTATTGTTTTTGCATCAGTCGACGTGGCGTTGTGGGTAGAGAACGACGCTCATACGCCGAAGGGTCTAGGTTCGATTCCCGGCTGAACACCTCGAATTTTTCACGGCACCATTTCTTTCGATCTGCTGACAACGCTCGCCGCTCGGAATAGGTAAAAAACTGCAGGTCGATTCTACTCGTAGGAGAACAGTAGCGCGCACAACACGACTAGTTGATGAGCAAGCTAGGCCCTGGTCCCCCTGTGGACAGTCGCGCCAACAATTATTACAGACCCAGTTTCAGAAAATTTTTCCATTAATCGCTTTACAGTTGACTCTTTTGGAGCATTATTGTAGCCCCAAATTGATTGCAATTTGCGAACTGTAGCCGCAAAACTTTCACCATTTTGGTAAAACAATTTCACAATGAGAATGCGTTGTTCATTCGTGTAGCGCTATTTCTATTAACCCTGTACCCTCTACTAACAAACAATAATAATTGTTCAAATGTCAAACAATGACAATTCGAATGGCGCCAAATTTAAATATTGAGTTCTAATTGGGGCGCCCTTTATTATGCAGCGATTTAGATAAGCTGCTTGCTGAATAAGCATAAAAGTCCACAATCTTCTCACCTGTTGAAGGGAGACAGTAGCAAGAACAGTAGCAACAAACCAAGAACAACTAAAACAGAATTGATTCCCAACTGAATATCGGTCTGCAATATTGTCTGCCAATCCAAGAAGTCTTCACTGTCTACAAGACACCGAAATAATTCAATGACTTGCTCTCTTATCCGTCGCTGATTCATAATCTGTCTCCTAACACATCGCTTCTCCCGGCGACCAACAAAGTACCCTTGCGACAGTAATAAATTCATTTAACCATAACAATCGAACTTATTCAACCAATTCCCTTCCTGTCTCACTCACCAAAAACCCACAGGAAGTCGTCGCCATTGCGGAATAGAGCAAAAACAACACACAGCGATTCACAAGTGCTCAGAAAACGACAAAAAATAGAACATCAAAATCAAACACTCAATTCAGGGAGCCAAACACAGAGACAACAAACCCAGAGACTGGAAAAAAAAAGGAACACAGCACATCCTTCCCCCAAACACCATGTTGCCGAGGAATGTAACCCTAACAGCACGCACAAGCCCAAGAGGACGCAAATAAAAACGTATCACTTTTTGATAGACCCTCCCGTCTCTGTCGAGTGCTGTTGGTTGCGGTGGGACAACAGCAGCGGCGCATTCCCCGCACCCTAGCACCCGAACAACGCTCCGCGTCAAGGGGATAGAAACAAAAAAAAAAAAAGGAACCAAATAAATATTGTATCAAAGGACACTTTTCGGTTCGCTTTTATGACACAAGTCCCTCGAACAGGTTTCCCATTCACTCCACCATCCTCCCCTCGAACAAATAAATTGAAAAGAAAAAATGAAAAAGGAATAAAATCAAATTCGCGCGCGTAAAACATAAATAAAAGGATGCGAGCACACGACACAATGGCTGTGCCCGAATTTGGATCACAATATCCGTGCGTATTGAACTCAAATAAAATTAATGATGAAGATCTTCCTTCGAACGACATTAATCATAATTTATGGGCCGACAGCAGGATGGGGGGAAATGCAGGGAAATGGCTGCGTTACGCGGCACCCTTGCGTATGCGTCACAATGATAACGACATGACTCTGGCGACACGGTTTCTATTGACTTTCACTCAAGGATCAAATTATCATCATGCCACGGATGGCATGGCTGAAGGGCAAACTCTGCCAAAGGACACCAGTCACTTTGGCTCGACGCACGGGTACAGCAGTCGGGAAGAGCGCTGATAATTTTATGAACTAGAAGACATCATAAAATTAATTCGCATATTATTCACAGCACGATGGGACGCAGACACGGACCGGGAGCGGGCAGACGGAATGGAAAGGAAACCGAAAGTACATTAAAAGACCCATTATTACACGATGTTATGTCGGAGCTACTGGTTCATGGGACCTGTTAGTGAAGACAGCAGATAGGGCGCACGAATCGACTACAAACTATGCCCGCCGTCTTAACCATCAAAAAGTTGTTTGTTTTCCCGGCAGTTGTATTCGAATAGCCTTGCTGGGGAATAATAATTGTTTCTTAACTTTTATTTGAAAGGACGACAACAAAAAATGAAAAGTAGGCTGGCATGGGTTGCCACCCACAACAACGGCGGCACTGATGTTGAAGGCACACGAATCCTAATTAGGTTGTACACGGAAAGAAAAGTTTGCTTTTGGACTGCTTTTGAATATCTGTGAGTCATGTAATTTATTGGACTTTGTAGCACTAGCTTCAATTGGTTCAAGTCAGATGAAAAAAAAAAAAAAAAAAAAAAATTACTTGTAAACTCTTTAACCGAAGGCTAGGGATGTACTTAGAAGGCAATGTTAACATTGGGAAATGATAGCAAATCATGATCGGGCAAGTTGAGGAGAAACAGCAGACAGAATCGCACACTCAAGCCACTGAGGGATATCACAGATGGCATGCTCTAGGTACATGCTGCACGTTAAGGTAGTTACGGCTTCAGCAGGACAAACGTTGTATACCCGTATGAAGTGAGCGTCCAGATACAAATGTCTCGATAGGGAACATTTGTTGTGAACAAGTCCTTATTTTTTTTTTGTGTTTGTTTGCTATGACATCTGTGCAAAATATTTAGTATACATCAAGTCATTGAACAGACAACATCATATTTTTCATCGTGTTAAAAATGTTGAATTTTGTACCAGAAAGTGATGATTTGCGGAAAGCATTAATTCTTTGATTTCATTTGAAGCAAAGTGCTGCAGAGTCTCATCGAATGCTTCTCGAGGCGCATGGTGATCATGCTCTATCAGAAGCAAAAGATGGTTTTAACACGATGGTTGGAAGCAACATTCAAAAGATGTTTTCAACGGTTCTGAAATAATGATTTTGATGTGAGAAATGAAGAACGTGGAAGACCACCAAAAAAGTTTGAAGACGCCGAATTGCAAACGATATTGGATGCAGATGACACTTTGAGTCAAAAGCAAATGGCAGCATGGCATGTTAAATGTTGCACAACAATCAATTTCTGACCGTTTGAAAGCTACGGGAAAGATACAAAAGTGTGAAAACTGGGTGCCGCATGAAGTGAATGAAAGACAGATGGAAAACAGAAAAAACACTTGTGAAAATTTGCTTCAAAGACACTTAAGAAAATCGGTTCTGCATCAAATTGTTACTGGCGATGAAAAATGGATGAAAAATGGATTTATTTTAAGAATCCTAAACGGATTAGTCTGGGACAACCATCAACATCGACTGCAAAACCAGATCGTTTCGGCAAGAAGATAATGCTGTGTATTTGGTGGGACCAGAAAGGTGTGCTATACCACGAGCTCCTAAAACTTGGTGAAACCGCTTATACTGATCGCTACCGACAACTCATGATCAATTTGAACCATGCATTGATCGAGAAACGACCAGAATGGGCCAGAAGACACGGCAAGGTAATTTTGCCCCATCACAATGCACCTGCACACAAAGCAAAACCGGTTTAGGATACAATCAAAATACTTGGCTGGGAGCAGCTACCCCACCCGCCATATGCACCAGACTTGGCTCCTTCCGACTACTATTTGTTTCCAGCGATAGGACACGCATTGGCTGAGCAGCATTTTGATTCCTACGAGGAGGTCGAAAATTGGTTTGCTTTAAAAGATGAAAAATTTTATTGGCGTGGTATTCACAAATTGTCAGAAAGGTGGCCAAAATGTGTAGAAAATAATGGCCAATACTTTGAATAAAATGTTTATTTTCCAAGAAAAACGGTATACTACTCGTGAGGGAACAGTAGCGCGCACAACACGAGTAGTTGATGGGCAAGCTAGGTCCTGGTCTCCCTGTGGACTGTCGCTCCAACAATTAGTATTATAACCACAGTTTCACCCCGATAGCGAGAATATATTGGAGGCCCCTCGTAGGGAAAGGGCCACGTATAAAGTCAGCATACCCCCGACAAAAAAGTTGTTTTTGATGGAGCAGATTCTCTGTAACACTTTTCAAGCCATTGCTTATTATATCACATTATTTTTTCACATCGAAAAACAGTGTTTAATCGACACATGAAATTCTATTTTTTCCACTGATTTATAAATCGCGAAAGTGGTGCCATTTGAAGCACTGTAACTTGTAACCTAATAATCAGATTGTCAAGAAAATTTAGCATGTATCATTTGAATTTTTGTGCTTCCTAAAAACAGTATGAAGTTTTTTTTGCTAGTGGTTCCCCCTATATGTCAGGGATGGGACTTATTGAGTGATGTGTTAACGTCGAATTTCCAAGGAAACTCTATTCTTAATAAAAATACAAGAAAAATAATAAAACACAAAAAGAAATAAACGAACTAGGGCGAACTACACTCACAAATAAATGGTTTCGATTCAATCTGTTTTTAGTGGCATTTAATAGAAGCAATAAAAATATATAAAGAGTTGTAAACGTTTCTATTAAATGCCATTAAAAAACAAATCATTAATACGGAACCAGTCAATCAGTTCCATATTCGAATATCAGGTTCGAAATTATCTTAACACTCTTTTTTCCCAAAAAATTTTTTCCGATAATTTTGAATCACCAATTGTTCTTAATAATTAACTTAACTTAATCATTACATTCAAATTCAGGTATTTACAACCATTGTGGTTCAACTGAAAATAATTACCCACAAAGTCAGATCAAATTCATATTCGTACAGTGTTTTTTTTATTCGCAACATCAAGAACAAGTTACAGTTAAAAAATATGTCAAATGTGTTTTCGTCCTCTAAACGTTTGCTTATTTGATTCTGTATCTTGAATTCAAAACAAAACAAAGAAATTAAGAAAATGAGAAGAAAACAGTGCGAAATGTCCATCGACACTAAAAAAATGATTGCTAAGTACCATACCGATGGTAAGTGTTTAAAGGAAATACCAGACTTAATTGGCGATTTTTGGTCCTGTTTGCGTTGATGGCATCTGGAGGAGAAAATTCAACCACGAACTGTATGGGCTGTACGGCGGCATGAGCCTAGTCAAGCGTCTACGGATACAACGCTTAAGGTGGCTAGGCCGTGTAGAGCGCATGGACAGCACTGCTCCGGCCCGAAGAGATTTCGAATCCGAACCACAGGGACAACGCAACAGAGGACGTCCTAGACTGAGATGGCGCACACAAGTGGAAAATGACCTCAACCAACTTGGAGTGCGCAATTGGAGACAGCTGGCAAGAGATCGTGCTGGCTGGTGAGGCATGTTGGATGAGGTCAAGAACCACCCCGGACTGTAGCGCCATCCGAAGAAGAAGAAGACTTAATTGGTATACCACGTTCTACTGTTTAATCGCTAGTTCAAAGATACAACATGGAAAATAGAATTGAGAATAAGCCAAGAAACACAACACGCGAAAATTTTAATAGTCATGATAAACGTGTTATCATGCGTGAAATAAAAAAAAAATCCACAAACCAGTGCACCAAAACTTACTGAAAAGTTGCGTCAGGAACTGAGCAAGGAATTCTGTACCGAAACCTTAAGAAATTGCATTCGAGAACATGAATTCCACGAGAAACCATTCATAAGCTCTGTTAATAGAGTTAAACGTCTCAATTTCGCAAAAGACCAAAAGTTTTGAATTAGGGAATAAAGTCATTTTTGCAGATGAATCTAAATTTAACAATTCTGGTTCAGATGGGCGGAAAATGGTATGGCGAAATCCTAATGCAGAACTCCTTCCGGAAAACACAATAGCAACAGTTAAGAATGGTGGCGGATCGATGATGGTTTGGGGTTGTTTCTCTGCACTTGGGGTAGGAAGGCTGCCTATTATTGAAGGTATCATGAAGCAAACAAAATTGTTGATACTTTGAGACAAAATTTGGGAGAGAGTGCACAAAAACTGGGCTTGCAAAACGAATTTGCATTTTATCAAGACAATGCCCCAAATTATAAAGCTTACAATACCCGAATGTGGCTCCTTTATAACTGCCCTAAAATTTTGCAAACTCCACCACAGTCACCTGATATTAACCCAATTAAAAATTTATGGGAACATTTAGACCAGCAACTTAGGAAATTGGACATGAAAATGCAAGAGACATGAAGGAGATGATATTTCAGGAATGGGAAAAAACTACAGCTGACACAACGAAAAACTTGTCCAATCCATGCCAAACAGATCTTCACGAAATTGGTCTTGGAGTTAACTATGACCTCAGTTGAATTCACCATACCATCGATAAAAACTGGTCCTCGGTGGAGCTTCATCGCCAAAAATTTAATTGCACTGTTGTTGAGTTAATTCACATCGAAAATTAATTGCATATTTAGGGTGAGGTGAATCTTAAACAACACAAACAGTGCTAGTCTGTCAAAACGTTCTGAGTACGTATAACCTCAAAATTTACGAGAGAGCTGGCAGTTGCCAGATTGCCACACTAGGGCTGCCCAATCCCAAAATATAAAAGGCAACCTTCGTACATTTTTTTTTAAATGGAAGTTTGTACCATGAAATGTTATATGTACGCATATGAATTTGTTGCCTGTTAACTGTTTTTGTTTGGATTTTTGATTAAATGTTCTGTTTTTGTTGAAAAATCTTTTTTTTTTGTTTTTTTTTAATACATGTTTTTATTTTTTTCAAATTCAATGTCTTACAGGCTAGACAGAAAAATGCTTAAAACTAGCTTACTAATGAAATCTAATGATCTTAATTCTTACTTACTGACTCTCTACAAGTACTCTAAGCTAACCTACGGATTTGATTTTTCTAATACCTTTCGCATTCTAATAACATCTGATTTTATGCTTAAAATATATATGTATAATTATTATTTCTCCAAGAAAATTAAAGAAAACTTGGCATTCATGTGTTTTTTTGTTTTACTTATCCTAACTTATACCTACTTAAAGTACCTAAACCTAGATTTAAACTTAAATCTACAATCCGTAAAATCTATTTATGGAACTACGGAACTATTTACATAGGGCTTAACTAATAATAATAATTGTTTGCGCTACAGTCCAGAGGGGGACCAGGGCCTAGCTTGCTCATCAACTACTCGTGTTGTGCGCGCTACTGTTCTCTCACGAGTAGAAGGGGCCTACAGTTTTTTGCCGACTCCGAACGGCGAAATTTGAGAAGCTTTCTTAGACAGTTATTACTCCTTGAGTGTTGTCAGCAGCTCGAAAGAGGTGGTGCCGTGAATAATTCTAAAAATTGGTGTTGAGCTGGGAGTCGAACCTAGACTCTTCGGCGACCACATAGGGCTTAACTATGTCCGTAAAAATACGGACGCGTGCACCAGGGCGTACGCCGTGATGCACCTTTTTTTTATTTTTTTGTGTTTTGATTTTATTTTTTACTTTTTTTGTATATTTTTGTATTTTTTTTTTTTTTTGTAACTCCTTACATCTACCTTAGCCTGTGTGAGTTGGCCCTATAACTCAACTATACCATTTTTGACTTTAAGTATTTAGCGGCATCGAATGCTGGTTATGGTGTAGCCACCAGAAGAAATGCCGTTCTTTGTCTGTTACTGCTCTGTCTCGGCCAGAAATCACTCTACTGAACCGTAGGAGATCCCCGTGGCTGCGAGCTACATCCGGCTCGTATTGAAGTTGCCTT
The DNA here is from genome assembly GCA_955652365.1 of Eristalinus aeneus. Lineage (NCBI taxonomy): Eukaryota > Metazoa > Arthropoda > Insecta > Diptera > Syrphidae > Eristalinus > Eristalinus aeneus. The sequence continues at coordinate 61,648,506 of OY019134.1, read as the reverse complement.
TCTACTGTTCGGCGTGCGACATGGAATCATGTATCAGGCCTTTTGCGTCCAAGAAGAGGAAAGTTTCAGGTGAAATAAAGCCGTTTAGGCGTACCCTCTCGTGGTACATTACGTTAGGGTAGTAAGCCCCAAAGATCAGACTGTTGGTTGAAGTCATGGCTCGAGCAGCTTGTTGTTTTTTTTTTTTTTTTTGTTCCACAGTAGGCGTACACTAGATCTTTGATTTCATAACGAAATAACACTAAAAAATTTTTGTGGTTCTTGAATAGATCGAAAAAAAAATGCTTTGTATCTTCTGTACGAATACGAAGTTGATTGACTGTATGTGTGACTTAAATTAGAACTGGCAGCTACGTAAAACTTCTTAATTGTACTTAACCATGTCCATGACAATAGTTAGGACTTTTGAGTCGGGCTTGAAACTATCTTCTCTTAGTACATGAATTTTGAGTTGTAAACCCCAAGGAACAGCTTGTTATAACTCAGACTGTTTCGAACTCATCGCTCATGTAATGTGTTCTCGCGCTAGATAATGTTGGACATCCTTATTTAGTTTTGCCTCTTTGTACAGGCTCTCGTTGGAATAGAATTCCTTGTAATCGGATTAAGATGTTCGAAGGTAGCCCGAACGAACATGTAGCCCGAAGATTCACACTGGAGAGAAGTACACTACGACTGCCCGGATAAGGGCCATGTAGCAGATCACATGACTCTTGAGTTAAGTTGGCTACTGTAAAACAGTAAAACAATTTGCCGCAACAGAAGCTTCTTTAGGTTTTGTCAAAGCAAGCTTTTTTCAGTACAGATGCTGGGTACAGTGCGACGCTCAGATGGAAAAGGATCTAGGTTCGACTCCCAGCTCAATACCAATTTTTCGAATTTTTCACGGTACCACCTCTTTCGAGCTGCTGACAACACTCAAAGAGTAATAACTGTCTAAGAAAGCTTCTCAAATTTCGCCGTTCGGAGTCGGCAAAAAACTGTAGGTCCCTTCTACTCGTGAGAGAACAGTAGCGCGCACGAGAAGTTGATGAGCAAGCTAGGCCATGGTCCCCCTTTGGACTGTAGCGACAACAATTATTATTATTATTTATAAATTGCCAGAATGGTGGTCAAAATGTGTAGAAAACAATGACCAATACTTTGAATGAAATGTTTTTACTTTCCAATTAATAATTGTAGGGGAAACTTCAAATAAAGGTAACAACCCGAAGCAAAATAAAAAGACACGTCCACTCTGTACTAGCTCTTCTCTAATAATGAATAATCGCATGACTTTTATTGGTAACATTTCTTTGTCATAAATTGGAGACATCTCGGATAGATCATACGATCGGATGACGATACATCTACATTCAGAACATATACGAAGAGTACGTTATATGACAGATGTGTCAAAAAGTTTTCCGCCACAGTGCAGTTAATCTACCTACATAATTAGTGTTTTATTTTTAAAATATCATTTCATACCGGTATACCTGGTAATTCACGCAGAAGTCTGGAATTACCTCAGGCTCAAGTGAACCAAAATCTCCAATATTCAATTAATTTTGTATGTCTTACGCAGCACATCCACATTGCCTATAAGGGCAGATGAAATTGATGCCAATGAACAAGGAAATTAAAAATTTGCGATACTTGGCGTGGGGAAGGGTTGTACTACTTACAATGTTTCCCTTTCTTTTTTCGTATCTCCAGAAATATATTCAAGTCTTTTTTGTATCTCCAGAAATATATTCAAATTTTACTTTCAGTTCGCTCGTAGATTTGTTTGAGGTACACCATAATTAATTTTCTGGAAATCGAACTACATTAAAATAGACTAAAAATTCAATCAACTGATTTAAACTGAAAGATCAGTTCTCTGAGAGGTACCAATTCAATGTTTCCATTTGCATGTTTTTTAAACGAGTTCGTTGGTTTCATTCATATGTCGAGTAATTTTCCTCCATTTTCCACTGTTCCAATAACTCCGCAGCTGAGACTTAGTTTTTCTCTAGTGAACGTCGCCTTTATTAGCCACGTACAAGGTCCCCATGCAAAGTCCTCTCCTCAACGCAGCCAGTCGCGCCACGAAATCCATCATAGCTCCAATCCATCAAAAATTGATTTCCATCCGCGACATTGAGACAACGATTCTCCACAGAGGAGCAGTAGGAAAAGAAAGGTGACACTAGCGCCGACAAACAATTTCGTTGCAATTTCCCACCGAATTCGGGGTTCAATTTAAGTTTCACGAGATCACCCAGCGACCAGTGCGAAGCCATCAAAGGCATCGCGGGAAATAGTCTTTGACTTCGGTGGCGCTGAATGCTCGGGGCAATTTCGTATGACGGTTTTTTGATTTGCACATGCACGCCGATTCGCACGCATCCCTTTGGATCTCTGTGTGAAGGAAATTACTTCCGTTTTCGTCCATTCAAATCTTTTCTCTCAGTGTCGCACTCAGCCAGACAAGAGCATAGGCGCCACGAAACAAAGCTCAACAAGAGCACGCTGCTTTATGAGCCGAGAATGTGAATATTGTTCTCCGACCATTGCCGCCGCCATCATATTTTTTATGAAAACTAATTCATTCCCAAAAACCCATCGATTCCAATCCCAAGGGTGGCGGCACGCAAAGACTCGCCTTCGTCTTCATTGCTTTCAAACAAAGTCACATGATTCACTCGCTGCTCAGTCGTCTGGAACTAACGCCCATATCCAGTGGTTGATGGAGAGAAGAACGAAAAAAAAAACGAGGAAAACCGATACAACATGTCTGGGCGTAGACCGCACTTGCTCCGTCGTAACATCAGCATAAACATCAGAATTAGGACCAGAATCAACCCTATTGTCACTTTCGACAGACCATTTGCCGTCCCAGCGGGCCCCACACCCTCATGCACAGACTCCATTTCTCAAAACGGCACCCACGTCCATTGAATCCTTAATACCGTTGCTGAGTGAGTTATAAAATTCAATGATTTCTATCGACCCCAGCACACAAAGGACATCCAATTGTTCCAGCGGCACACTGCTGACAGCAGCGCGCCCTGCTTCCATGTCCGACGCCCGCCCCAGGACGAGCGCATCCGTTCAGTTTTTATTTATTTTTATTGCGGTTCGAAATAATCATTCGCACTTTATTATTTTCGATGTCGAATCGAACATTGATGGCAAATTGCCGAAACGTGCTCAAGGCCAGCGACCGGGGAATTATGCATGAGTGCGCGGTGGTGTGTCGTCAGTCCGGCTCGAGTGGGATTTTTACTCCACCACCCCCCACCCGCGCTGTGACAGCTGCGACGGGTGTAGTTTCATTTCGGGTGAAAAGTTCGAGGCAGGAAGGAGTTCGACTTTGACTTCATTTTCAGTTAATTCGGAATTCATTTGGAAAACTTTTATCTGGTGGTCAGAACTCCGGGCTCACAGAACGGCCCCTCCCGCCCAGTTCTGACATCTCTAATGACGTGGACATGATAGATTCTTTGGAAGTCGTAAAAAGAAGTTAAAAAGACCCCGTGTGCATATCATTTGGTCGTCATCCCTGCTGTGGGGGAGGTTTGAGCCGAGCCGTCGTCCTTTATGTGCGTTATTTGTTGTGAATATGAAATTAGTTTTGGCTTTGCTTCGGCTTCGACTTGCGGCTGGAGCGGTGAACAATGATAATGAAGGCCATCGGCGGGGTGGGGGTTATGGATAATAATAATTTTTTGTCTGGTCATTCGGGCGGTTTATGAGGGATCGGTGAAAAGTTCGTCGTAGTTGGTGTGTACTGACGAGCGATGATGTCACGCGCGCGCCTCGATGGGGTGAGAATTTTTTTCGAAAAATTTGGTTTTCAATGAACCAGACGCCCAGGAATGAATACGATTTGTATTTGATATGTGGGGAATTTCGATGGCCTGCAAGGAGTGAGGGGTCCTTTCTGAAAAGTTTCTTTCGCCTTGGAAAGTAGATTTTGTTTTCCAAATGTTACTGCTCATATGATGATCTAGTAGTCAAGGAGCTTGGGACTTTCAGACGTTGATTTGAAGGTCGTCCATTTTATGAGGAATTGTCATGTCCCCAGGCAGCTGGTTGTGGTTTGGTCATACCCCAACCAGTGATTGACATATCGCCTGGCTTCATTCGGCCGCGCAACAAACTGTATTCCTTCACTTTCAGCCTCCATTCGACAAGCCCTCAACAACAGTAAAACCAACAAAAAGCAAACCCAACCAAATGAAGTGCCTCAGCGGCCACATCTTTTCACATGCGGCGGCCATCCATTGCATCATCGTTGTCTGTGGCATTAGAAAGTGTTACATTGAACCTGCTCAAGTTCAAATCTCCGACATCATCCATCAAATTCGAATGGAAGCACTCAGTCGCCGAACTGAAGCTCATGCTTATCGGAGGTCGTTCCACGCAGTTCAACGCCCTAGCAGCGCCCATTATGCATACATAATTCGGTGATAGATTCAATGGCCGTGATTGGACGCTGGAGCGGATGATGATCTATAAATCTTTTGATCGATTGGACAATCGGAATACCACGACCAAGACGAAGTGAACGGATGATCAATGGATGCAAGTGTGAGAGAGTGCGAACTTCTGAAGAGTGCCGTCCGTGGAGTGCCTGGCACTTGGAGTCGGTAGTGGTCGGCTGTGGTGTGCGTCGGAGAGTGTCGACGAGACCTTGTGATGCAGGTGTGGAGGTTGTCTAATTTCCATATGAATTGAGAGTACTTTGCGTTTCTTGTTTTTCTGTGAAGTACTTGTCTGGAGAACAATGTTTGACATGAAACGCAATTGTATCATGGCTTGTGGACTTGGGTAACTTAGGCGACTTGCGAACGGGTCGGTGAACTATTGAATGACAGAAATAATTGCTGGTGCCGTTAAATGGACGGGATTGTAGAGAGTATGATAGAGGAATCCTTGAAGCATCACTTAATTCTGACTTATGGGGTGGATGGGCTGTGCACGGTTGAATCCAGATTTGCAGAGTTTGGAAGAGGAATCTTTGAAGCATCACTTAAGTCTGATTTATGGGGTGAATGTGCCGCACGATTGAATCGAGATTTGCAGACTTTGGAAGTTGGGGAAAAGGGAGTTTCACACATCTACCTAACCTTGCAGTCAAAATGAATTTGCCTGTCCTCTGTATGTTTCAAACCTTCTTAATTTGAATAAACACTTTCTGACGCAGACATCCATTCTTTAGGTAAAGGTGTGCAGCTAGCAATGGTTTAGTCACTTCGTAAAGCCTTGTAACTTTGAGTAAATGGAAACATTCAAACTGATGTCTAAAGCCTTTTAAATGCGTCTCTCGCTAAAGCAATTGATGGCATTCCAAAATCTAGAATTGTGAATGGTCAGCAGGCTATAGCTGTTGCACATTGTTCTTATTGTTCTGCGCCATCTACCCTCCGAGGCTGTAGATGTATATACAAACCTGTTCAGCAATGCCTATTACCCAGTCCATTGGAAAACAGCTGTGGTACAGCCCATTCCGAAGAGGGACAAAGATACTTCCATCCCGACAAATCTCCGGTCTATAAGTCTTCTTCCATGCATAAGCAAGGTTTTTGAAAAAGATTTTCATTAGAGCCCTAAAAGGATGGGTCGAGGAACGTCAAATTATACCGGACAACCAATTCGGCTTTAGGGCGGGGCATGATACCATACATGCCGCATCCAAATTAGTATCCGACATTCAGTGGAACTAGAACAAGAACCAATACACAGGTGCTTGCCTGATAGACGTGGAAAAGGCCTTCGATACCGTTTGGTTAGAAGGCCTCTTCCTCATGTTAGTCAGACTAGGCATAGATAAAACACTTCTGTATATGATCTATGATATGGTTACAAGTAGGAAGTTTGTTGTGAAAAATGGCAACGTTACATCCACCACAGTATTTCACATAAAAAATGGGTTGCAACAAGGGGCTGTTGGCTCACCGATCCTTTTCGCTAAATTCACCAGCGATCTTATTGGTTCCATGCCGCATTTAATCGCGTACGCCGATGATCTTATAATAATAATTGTTGGCGCTACAGTTCAGAGGGGGACCAGGGCCTAGCTTGCTCATCAACTACTCGTGTTGTGCGCGCTACTGTTCTCTCACGAGTAGAAGGGACCTACAGTTTTTTGCCGACTCCGAACGGCGAAATTTGAGAAGTTTTCTTAGACAGTTATTACTCCTTGAGTGTTGTCAGCAGCTCGAAAGAGGTGGTACCGTGAAAAATTCGAAGAATTGGTATTGAGCTGGGAGTCGAACCTAGACCCTTTGGCGTGTGAGAGTCGCACTCTACCCACTACGCCACGTCAACCACTTGATGATCTTATAGCGTACAGATCAGACCCGAAAATTGAAGCTATAAATAACATGTTGCAGCGTGACTTTGACAAAATTCAGTGATTTTGCGACGAAGTGCGAAACTACTCTCTTCAGAACCCCGCTATCTAGCGCCTCAAGGGACACGAAGAAAAACTCGCGCAAGTCCGGCATATTTGACTCTCGGGGCCAGCCATTAGCTGTGCAAAATGTAGTTGGATATCTTGGCATTTGGCTAGACCAGTATTTGTACTGCAGCAAGCATGCAGATACAGCTCTGAAAAAAGCTAAGAAAGCCTTTGCTGCGGCAAGTTGGTTGTTTCACAGCAGCCAACTGGATACCAGAATAAAGGTGATCTGCCACATGGCCCTCATACGGCCAATCATGGTGTTCGGTTGAGCAGTGTGGTTCAATCTGAGTTCTTCCCAAATGGAAAAGATGAGGGTGTTTGAGAGGCAATGTCTCCGGGCCTACCTCCAATTGTATCGAACACCTGAATCCGATTACCGGAAATTCTATCCCAAGGTCTTGTACAACGCGACAAACCTAATAAGGATAGATAATTTTATTAATAAGCTGACTCGAAGGCATATTGCACGAGCTATGACTTCGACAAACAGTCTGATCTTACTACCCAAACCCTATGTACCACGAGAAGGTTCGGCAAAACGGCTTCATTTCGCCTGAAGCATTTCTCCATCTAGACTCCAAAGGGCTGAATACAGAATACGGAAGGATGTCCTATCATCATCCATGTCGTACGCAGAACAGTGGATAGGCGACTCCAATATGAAGCGGACGTTGCTTGTAGCCACGAGGAACTTCTTCGGTTTAGTAGGGCGATCTCCGCCCGAGACAGGGCACACTCCGCCAAAGAACGTCACTTTTATTGGTGGCTTCACCAAAACCAGCCCCTGTCACAATTCGTAGTTAACCTTGAAAGTTGACCTTGTGGCCAGCTTACATAGCTTTTAAGCAAAAAAAAAAAAAAAAAAATATATATATATATATATATATAAACTAAAAAATAGAGGCCCATGGCATATTGAATATATATGTCACGCATATAAATGTTATATACGCCGTGATGCACATGTCTGTATCTAACGGGCATAGTTAAGTAGTTGTTAGAAGTTTAAGTAGTTAGGAAGTTGTACGAAATTTCTTTTTTTATCTGTTTTGTTTAAGTTTTTAGTTAAGTTATAATAGCTTAAGTTTATTTATAAAACAAAAAACGCGCTACCAAGTTTTTGTTTTCTAATAGAGTTTTTTGGAACAAATTAAAAATTTCTGTATCACAATAATTTAACGCTGATTATGTCCAAAGGCGTTTTGAATTAGATAAGACACAGATTAACTTTGAGCACCTGTTTAAGGTCAGTAAGTTAGATGTTAAACCATTCTTAGATTACGTAACCTAGTTTTAAGTATTTCCCTAGGATTTATGCATTAATTATTTTCAGTTAAATAAAAATGCAACAAAAAAAAAAATAGCTGTTGCACAAGCTAGACTTCATTTAATTTTGTCAGACTTCGAGTTGCATGGGCCTTCATCAATATGCCTTTTCAGCACGATCAACAAGCTTCATCAGCACGACCCCTAGCTGAGCACTCCAAATGAGATGAGATCCTTCTCATTCTTTGAGGCACACACTCAGCTTCTAAAAGTCAAGTTTTCAGTTTTTTTTGACGAATAATTTCATTCCTCCATTGATTCACTTGCTCAGCCGCAAGATTTGTAGTCGAATGAGGGGGGATAGCGGAGGAGCAATTGCCATAAAGAGCGAACCTTTTTATTTCTTCGAACATTATTGGCTAAGGCACGCATGGCATTGCTATTTCTACCCGATTATCGCATTTTCAAGGTACAACCCTCCCCGACAGCCATTAAAGCTGAAGATCCAGTTTACTCGAAGCGTTAAGAGTCACAAGTTTTGAGAAATTTCAAGCTTGGACATAAACTCCTGAATAAGTTGCTAAATTGGCTTCTTCTTCCTTGATTGATGCTTCACTCCGGACTGCAACCGTTCCTCAACAAAAATTCTTTTCGAGTCAGCACGATATCTCGCCAGCTGCACTTCAAGTTGGTTTAGATTCTTTTCCACTTGTGTGCGCCATCTCAGCCAAGGCCGTACCACCCTCGGTTTCGAACACTTCTCGGACCCAAGCTGTGAAGTCCATACGCACTACATGACCTAGACATCTTAGGCCATATACTCAATGACAAGGTGCATGTCGTAGTACAACTTATAGGGTTTTTCTCCTCCAAATGCCATCAACGTAAACAGAACCAAAGATCGCACGCAAAACTTTCAGACTAAGAGCTTCCTCATCCGCTTTTAGAAACGTTAAAGAGCCTATTCTGTAAGACTGGACAAGCTGTTATACAATAAATCCCTCTCTAATAATCTCTCTAATAATTTATTGCCCCTAGATCCTAAAAAAGGATCGATAAATAATAATTGTAGGCGCGACAGTCCACAGGGGGACCAGGGCCTAGCTTGCTCATCAACTACTCGTGTTGTGCGCGTAACTGTTCTCTCACGAGTAGAAGGGACTTATAGTTTTTTGCCGACTCCAAACGGCGATGTTTGAGAAGCTTTCTTAGACAGTTATTACTCTTTGAGTGTTGTCAGCAGCTCGAAAGAAAAAAAGATCGATTGGAAAGAGTAGTTCTGCGTTTGATTTTGGTTCCGATGTTGTTGTCTATGCTTACAGGGGATGAAGACCTAGACTACCACCGGGTTTCTGCTGCCTAATATCCTTCGTCGGACCCTCTGTCCGGAACATAGATCTTGTATGTCCCTCCTTGACGGCATGCACTTTATTTCGCGCTTATATACCGCCAGACCCATTTTAGCCGCTTCCGCCACAACGCCTGCAAAGGCCTCATTTACGGCACGCTGTGTTCGTCCAATCACGCCAATGTCGTCAACGTAAGCTAGCAATTGAGCTAACTTTTGGAAGATCGAGCCTCTGATGTTGACTTGTAAGTTACTCACGATCTTCTCGAGAATGATGTTAAAGAAGTCCCATAACAGTGCGTCGCCTTGTCTAAAACCTTTTTTGACATTGAAGGTATCGGTGAGTTCGTTACCGACCTTGACGGATCAGCGAGAGTTCTCCGTCGTCATCCTACACAATCTGACGAGTTTTATAGAAATGCCAAAAGCAGACGTGGCACTGTATAGCTCGTCTCTATGCACACTGTCATATGCGGCTTTAAAGTCGACAAATGGGTGGTGAGTGTCGATTTGCACTTCTTTAGTCTTTTACAGGATCTACCGGAAAGTGAAGATCTGGTCTTTTGTGGACTTAATTTGACTGAAACCACTCTGATAGGGACTGATAGTTTGTGGACAAACGGTTTCAGACGCTCACACAATACGGTAGAGAGGATCTTGTATGCGATGTTCAGGAGACTAATCCCTCGATAATTGCCGCAGTCAAAAGGGTTTCCTTTCTTGTAAACTGGGCAAACGACGCTGAGGTTCCTCTTATCGGGTATGCTTTCGTCAGACCATATCTTACAGATGAGCTGGTGCATGCGTCCAACCAGGTCATCTCCAGCTGCTTTATATAGTTCTGCCGGCAGTCCGTCCGCTCCAGAAGCTTTGTTTGACTTCAGCTTCGATATTGCTATCTGTACCTCGTTTAAGTTCGGAGGGACAGATTTCTGGTGTATCATCATCATATTCTTGTCAAATCGTGTTGAACATACTGCCTAAAAGCGGAATTCGCCGATAAGGAGTCTGCAGAAATGATCCTTCCAGATTCTCAGCACAGACTGCAACTCTACCACGAGCTGCCCATTTTCATCACAGCAGGCTTCGGCCCGAACCTTGTATCTTCCGCATAGCTGTTTTATCCTACGGCAAAACTTTCGAACCTCATTCCTATCATAACACTTTTCCATTTCCTCGACCGCGCACTTCTCATGCTCCTTCTTTTTCCTTTTGAAAAGCCGGTATTCTTCCCTTCTTCTCTGTTCGTAGAGCTCACGAACAGACCTCGTTGTTCGATGCAGCGTTGCTTTATAAGCGTCTTGTTTGACTGTATGTGCTTGCCTGCACTCGTCATCAAACCCTGGATTCGTTCTGGCTGGTGGCCCGAAATACAGCTCATCAGTGGTTTGATGGCTTCGTGATAACGTTCCCAGTCTTCTTCTATGTTTAGTGCAGGCAGCGTCGAACTCTGAACGAGTTTGAGGGAAACTTGATCGGGAATGGTCTCAGCTATAGGTTGAGTCTTCGCCCCTCCGATATCAGGCCGTGCTGGCCCTGCTAGACTCTTTTGCTCTCTCGGTATCCAGTTTCTAAAATTGGCTACAACATGATCCGAATCGATGTTCAAAAGTCTGACGTTGATGGAAAGGTGATCGATCTAAGTGACGGTTGATTGATGAAATGATCGACAGGTTCCTTTATGTATGTTTAGGTGCGAGAACTGCCTGACAGCCACAAAAAGGTTCCGCCCCGAGGTGAGATCCGACAGCCCGAGGCGAAATCCAACAGCCCGCTTCCGAGTGTAATAACGTGCTGACATTGACAGCAAAGAAGTCCTCCTTTCCAATCTGATTCTGTTTAAAGTGTGACATCTTATGCAGCCCGACTTCAAGTAACAACTGAGGTTGGCGGGCGTGAGTTGTCAGTGTTGTCAAGGCCACGAAATATTTGTTGTGTTTGTTTATTTGCTTCAAGAACCCTCACTCTGGAATGTCTGGAAGGGATAAAAAAGAGGTCTCGCTTAATTGGAGAGAGTGGACTTGCGTCCTGATCCCCATTCTTAAAAGCGCCTCCTGCTCATGTCGTAGATGTCAGAAATGTGCATTGAATTCGCATAACCTCAACACATCAGACCCAGTCGCCCCTCGAACATCGACCTATATCGCGAAATGTTGCCGCTCCAGTTTGCACCCATCCCCGCCCATCAAGAAGCACTTACGTTATCAGTTTCAAAGCGCCAGCACATGAAACATTCACAGCAGTTGAATCAATTTAAAACAGCGCACCAAGTCAACTGCAAGACGCCTCAAAGTGAAAAGAAATCAATAATCTAGCAACGTCGACGGCCATGGGGACGAGAGACTCAAGAAGCACTTCGGGGATGTGTCAAGCGATGTGTGATCAATAATTTAACTTAAATACGGTAATTAAATTCAACTCGTTGTCACTTCAGCACATGGCGTTGCCTGGCGTTGCATGAACCCTGCACTACTCGGTGTTCGCAGCTCGCCCACTATATCATCGCACGGTGCTCTTTACCGAACTGTTGCCGGCTCTGTGAAGTGATTAATTCACCCTTGAGATATAATTACATATTTTGTCACTCAAAGGGCACCACCAGCCGGCATGCTGACGATCGTGTTGGACCAGGCGTTGGCGAATGGTCGAACGATGGTGTTTTTGCTCCTTTCGCGGAAAGTTCTTGTTGGGTGTGGGAGTGTGTACGGGCTTGTCGTGGTGGGAAAATTAATTAACGACAAAGTGATGATGGCCCGAAGTGAGGGGAGCGGGCGGTGATATACTTCATTTTGCTTTTCAATTAAGAGGACATGTGTCGGTTGCAAGTGGGGAATGAGGAAAGTAACTCGAAAGATGACTGTGGCGACAACTCTTGATTTCAGGTTCCTTTGCGGTTACAGTTTAAGAAGACCATCCTCGAAACCACCAGCAGTTTCGTCAGCTCCCGAAGGAGCTCTTCACTTTTGCAAATTGAAACCAACAGGAAGCGCTTGTCGAAATCAATATAAAAGCACTTAAAGTCCACCCAAGTCCAAGCCAGACCAGGCATCACCAAGTCACTTGAAGGAAAAACTCGCCTTCAACAACACATCTGCGTGCATTGCTGAAAACCAAATCCCTGCAACATGTAATTACTCTAATTTTGACCCGAAACTATAACTCAATTCAGAGGCAACTGGAATTTTGAAAAGTTTATCTTCTTGGCAAGTGAGCAGCGGCCAGGAGACAGACTAACATTTCATAGGGAACCTTGCCATGAACTTTCAAGATGACCGGTTGAAGATAAAACATTGTCTGGTCAGAAACCCTTTCAAACGATATCTTCCGAGCTATCCTTGTTAGTTAGTTTTGCTATGTTCCTTGTCATTTTTTTTTCGTTACATGAGCAGCAACTTTTTGAGCAGAGCCGCATGGCATGTGGGCCATCTCATGGCTGCCAAGACCCACACAGGGAAGTGGTCGACAGCAAAGGAAAAAGAATCCACACACTCATGAGGGACAGGACATGGAAAGGAAAAAAAGTCCAATCCGTTTCTCTGTGTCCATAATTTCGTAACGTGAAAGTTTAATGAGAGCTTTTGTTCGTTTTAGCTCCTAGCCGAGGATAGCATATTTCATCGGGAAGTTAAATAGTTTCAGTTCCTCGTCCTTCGCCTGTCTGCCGGCCTGAGCGGGCGAGCGGCGGAGGAGCGCAGTTGGAATGTTTGTTTTGATTGAATATGTTATGCTGTGAGGGAAACGGTTTTTTTTTCTGGGAGTTGAATTCTGTTTCTATGTTGATGAGTGAACGTAAAGGTCCTGTGGGGCAAACGGTTGGCGAGGTGAAGTTGAAAATTCGATTAAAAGTTCTCTGCGGTGGCGGTGACCGTCAGTGATGCCTGAAAACGTGGCGGTGACAGATGGGACATGATTCGACAAATTTATTTGTTCAACGGTGCGATGAGGTGCCTATCAAGTGGGCACAACGTTTTTCGCTGACTGGTTTCAATGCATTTTTTCGCTAGCGTGATGTTTTTGAAATTCATTTAGTGAAGGATCTCATTCCACTTTAATTTCAGCGCAAATCCCAGCATCCGCTGCTCGCGCTGACTTATCAACTTTTGCTCAAGCATCACACAGAAATTCATTTACCTCGTCACTCGATAACATCGCTCGTAATCTGCCGCGAAATCCCCTAATCCCCGGCATCCACTGCACTCACAGTGCCCGGCACCGCGCGGGGTATATCAAATTACGGTCTTTCAGATAAGCCGTTGAATGCTTTGGATTCTTTTGTTAGACACAGAACCTAACATCAGTGCCTGCCTTCGATGGGAATGGAATATAAGCTCGCAGCTTTACCGGCACGACCTATTTCCATTACAGCGGGCTCTTTGGTGGAAGTCTATCTCCGCGACCATACCGCTGTGCATAGCTGCCGGCTCATTTCGTTAATATTTCATAAGCACTGTGTCACGGAGAGGGAGTCCGCCGTCCCCCGCAGCTACTATGGTCCATGTGCCCGCGTATTGTGCGGGTTCGTGTCACCTGACAACGGATGCGATTACAATTTCTCCGGCATGCCGGCTGGGGTTGGATTCCATAGCAGTCATAGCTGTGAACCCTGTTTGACTTACTTTTTCCGCTCTCGACGGGGGCATGGCATCCTCAGTATGGCTCACTGAACGTCCCGACCAAGGAATCGAAATCGACTTGGGTACAGCTTCATAGATGTTTACCTCTGGCCCGGTAGAAAAACCTCACCGTATGCAAACCGTGAACCGAGGAGGACCAGCATAGAATGTGATCCGGGGGACAGTTATCCCCCTCCGCTACAAATGTCGTCAATTATTTATTCATCAAACATCTGTCATGGCGATGGTTTTGACTTGCGTCGTGGGTGACCAGTCCGACGGATAGTCCGTGCGCCCTGAACCGAGGGGGAAAATGCAAAGCAAGAGCAGGGGTTATCGGTACGTCATGCTCGCAGAGGGTGCCGGATGGTAGGAGTCATTTTAAATTCAATGCACACAATTGGAACGTTGTGTGTGAATCAGCGCTGCAGCTGAAATTTATGAACGACTTGCAACGGAGCAGCCAGAAGCAGGTCCGTGGCTCCTTCCGCAGGCGTCTCGTTTTTTCTTGGCTCTCCCAGGTCTTTATTGCTTCATTCTGTAAGGGAGCTAATGGAGACAGATGACGAGGACTAAGGTGGTTACATGGAGGGAAGGAGCGAAGCTCAGCCTGGTGTTTGGTTACAATATTCAAATTTATAGCCAACTAGAGCTATGAACGCATTTTTCCCGGACGTAACGTCTCCCACGACAGCAAGGACAGGAGAGGTGTTATGCGTGCTTGGCAGGCTGACAAAAGAGTTGAACGGAGACGACGATGCTGTTGGTGGCGGTGTCCCATCAAAAAGAATCCCGACATCGTTAGTTACCTGTGAATAAAATATCCTTAACCTAGTTGTGTGGGTCTTACTCCCCTCAGCTGTGTTCTCGCTGCTTCATGGCTGAAGCACGGACAGCAGGATGCAGTGCAATAGTGCGGCGAATTTAATTCTCTCCATGAAATATGGCAATTTGCGTGCGGAAGAACGTTGCTTGTAAAAGAAATTTGAATAAAGACAGATCGGCGGGATTCAAGCGAAGGAGCGGTACGTGGCAGAACTCGTCCATTAACGAGCAAGGGGGGAGCAAGGTGCATTTTGTGAAGGAATTTCATTGGAACCCAATCAATGGCGAATGCTCTTCGATCTTACGCTTTTGAAATTTATTAGGTTTTCCAGAAGAATGCGGAAGTACCTAAGTTATTGCGCGCTCCATGGATTCGTCGTGATTTTATTATGAGACAAGTTTCCAGTGCCATAGAACGAAGTTGAACAACGGGTAACTGGAAGCGAGGGCAATCTTGAATCTTTAAATCTTTGAATCTTTGAATCTTTGAATCTTTGAATCTTTGAATCTTTGAATCTTCGGATTTTTGAATCTTTGAATCTTTAAATCTTTGAATCTTTGAATCTTTGAATCTTTGAATCTTTGAATCTTTGAATCTTTGAATCTTTGAATCTTTGAATCTTTGAATCTTTGAATCTTTGAATCTTTGAATCTTTGAATCTTTGAATCTTTGAATCTTTGAATCTTTGAATCTTTGAATCTTTGAATCTTTGAATCTTTGAATCTTTGAATCTTTGAATCTTTGAATCTTTGAATCTTTGAATCTTTGAATCTTTGAATCTTTGAATCTTTGAATCTTTGAATCTTTGAATCTTTGAATCTTTGAATCTTTGAATCTTTGAATCTTTGAATCTTTGAATCTTTGAATCTTTGAATCTTTGAATCTTTGAATCTTTGAATCTTTGAATCTTTGAATCTTTGAATCTTTGAATCTTTGAATCTTTGAATCTTTGAATCTTTGAATCTTTGAATCTTTGAATCTTTGAATCTTTGAATCTTTGAATCTTTGAATCTTTGAATCTTTGAATCTTTGAATCTTTGAATCTTTGAATCTTTGAATCTTTGAATCTTTGAATCTTTGAATCTTTGAATCTTTGAATCTTTGAATCTTTGAATCTTTGAATCTTTGAATCTTTGAATCTTTGAATCTTTGAATCTTTGAATCTTTGAATCTTTGAATTTTTGAATCTTTGAATCTGTGAATCTTTGAATCTTTGAATCTTGGAATCTTGGAATCTTGGAATCTTGGAATCTTGGAATCTTTGAATCTTTGAATCTTTGAATCTTTGAATCTTTGAATCTTTGAATCTTTGAATCTTTGAATCTTTGAATCTTTGAATCTTTGAATCTTTGAATCTTTGAATCTTTAAATCTTTGAATCTTTGAATCTTTGAATCTTTGAATCTTTGAATCTTTGAATCTTTGAATCTTTGAATCTTTGAATCTTTGAATCTTTGAATCTTTGAATCTTTGAATCTTTGAATCTTTGAATCTTTGAATCTTTGAATCTTTGAATCTTTGAATCTTTGAATCTTTGAATCTTTGAATCTTTGAATCTTTGAATCTTTGAATCTTTGAATCTTTGAATCTTTGAATCTTTGAATCTTTGAATCTTTGAATCTTTGAATCTTTGAATCTTTGAATCTTTGAATCTTTGAATCTTTGAATCTTTGAATCTTTGAATCTTTGAATCTTTGAATCTTTGAATCTTTGAATCTTTGAATCTTTGATTTTTTGAATCTTTGAATCTTTGAATCTTTGAATCTTTGAATCTTTGAATCTTTGAATCTTTGAATCTTTGAATCTTTGAATCTTTGAATCTTTGAATCTTTGAATCTTTGAATCTTTGAATCTTTGAATCTTTGAATCTTTGAATCTTTGAATCTTTGAATCTTTGAATCTTTGAATCTTTGAATCTTTGAATCTTTGAATCTTTGAATCTTTGAATCTTTGAATCTTTGAATCTCTGAATCTTTGAATCTTTGAATCTTTGAATCTTTGAATCTTTGAATCTTTGAATCTTTGAATCTTTGAATCTTTGAATCTTTGAATCTTTGAATCTTTGAATCTTTGAATCTTTGAATCTTTGAATCTTTGAATCTTTGAATCTTTGATTTTTTGAATCTTTGAATCTTTGAATCTTTGAATCTTTGAATCTTTGAATCTTTGAATCTTTGAATCTTTGAATCTTTGAATCTTTGAATCTTTGAATCTTTGAATCTTTGAATCTTTGAATCTTTGAATCTTTGAATCTTTGAATCTTTGAATCTTTGAATCTTTGAATCTTTGAATCTTTGAATCTTTGAATCTCTGAATCTTTGAATCTTTGAATCTTTGAATCTTTGAATCTTTGAATCTTTGAATCTTTGAATCTTTGAATCTTTGAATCTTTGAATCTTTGAATCTTTGAATCTTTGAATCTTTGAATCTTTGAATCTTTGAATCTTTGAATCTTTGAATATTTGAATCTTTGAATGAAAATCACAGGAAACACACAAGGATTTACTGGAAAAGAAAAGACAGGCACGGGTTGCTGACAGAAGACCGTTACGATTGTAGGTTGGATTATCGTATGCAAAACGACCGAGAAATTGAATTGAATCAACTGTTCGTCTTCCGGAACGAAAGAGAAATATTGTACGCGTTTGCCTTAATCCCAATCACGCTCACAGCAAATGACGGGTGGCAGCTTCCATAAGGCTTAACTATTCTGCATGAATCACAACTTCACAACCCCAGTCCAATATCGACGCAATAAATCATTAAAAGCCACCCACTCCACCCGCTCTGCTGGCAGTCTTCTGTGGATGCCATGTCGTTTGCGAACGCAATTGCCATCGCTTGGTTGGTGCACGGCTCCCGTCTGTGAGAGCAACACACTGCTGCAACATCGGTAACATCGTTCATCCGCTCGCAAATGGGTTATATCGCCCGGGCACAAATGCACGCCAATCGACGGCCTGACAGGAGGCCATATATCCCGCCGCGTATTGAACTGAAACATCATCATTTACCGAAAGAAGATAGCCTCCATTCCACCTGTGCTCGCGATTTACCAGAGCTGCATGATGCACAGCCTCATATATGGACCGTGCCCCGCTCCCTCTGCATCCCCAATCGAATAATTTAACATTTTTTTATAGCTCACACATAGATACAGCCGCATGTGCCGAAGAGGCGTGGGACTAAGTGGGAGAAGCGCAGACACTCTGGAGCACAGTGTCAAGCCTTATAAATTTCTCCCTCCGCCCATAGAGGCGATCAAATAAATTTCATCTAAGCGAGAGGCTTCCCGCCCTGTATGTGGGACCGACAGCGGCCGGTTTGACTCATCCGCCAGGATGTGAGTGACTGTGGGACAACAACATCAACTGCAATAACAACAGCACGACGAACAAAATAAGTAAAACGTACTGAGAATAAAATAAATGCCAATAGGAGGCAGATAGGCCCATTGGGTGGACAGGCAACAGGAAGGTATTGTTGCGCGCCGCACAAAGGCACACAGACAGGCCGGACTCCACTCGTATCTCTTCCCTTCGTCACGTACCCACACACTAGCGCTGGCGGACGACACAAGGGCCATCCAGCAAAACAGGATATTTAAGCATCGCTCTATAAAATAAATTAACCTGTGCGAAACGTTATGCTCTGGTGAATCGATTGAATTCCCCGGATGCCGGGTTTCTCCGGTATCCTCGTACGTTTATGTCTACAAAATGACCCTAACATTCAATTTTATATCTACATCAAGTGCAAAGGAGCACAGGCACAAACACACGCACGGATGGCAACGGGGCAGCCATCACCTAGCAGCAAGCAGACACCACCTCTCATCTGTTGGGATGGTTTCAGTTTGTCCATGGCAAAAAGGATTAACAACGCTTCGCTTGGTGTTGCTGTTAGGGTTGCCCAAGGGTGGTGGGCGCAAAGTATTTTTACGTCGAACAAGTATTAAGTCGTTCATAAATATTATAACAGTCCACTTGCTTTTGTCTGCGGGCCTGCTGGAGATAGTTTGGTCAACACTCATAACAGGCATCCCCCACCGGTGTATTGTGGGGCTTCCTGTTATGGGTGTACCTCGAGAGTGTTTGAGGGCGGAGATCGAAGGGCTGCCATTGTGTACAACCGGCTTAGAAATTTTTAATAAACAGTTTTATGGAAGTCCCGGACATCACAAAACTGGTGGCGAAGTGACTTTTATTTTTCATCGACAGTTAAAGGCGAAGGTTTAATGCCCACCGTGCAACTAAATATAGTCAACCCGCAATTCCCTTGATCATTTCGGGATCAGGCACCCATTAAGGATTCTCCGTACGACCCGATGTGCCAACATCAACTCGAATCATTTCTTTGTTGTAGGACCCAGATATCAAGAGAGCAACGAAGTTGAGAGAGACCTACACGGCTCAACGACGAAAAGCTGCATTCGCAACTGATCCCTAGTACCATTACCGACCGAATCTACCTGAGACTCACAAAGGAGAAGGACCCCAACCACTTTGAAGTGGATAGCTGGAGGTAGCTTGTGAGAGCCCTTGTAAGATGCAAAGGCGTGTTTGTTAAGACCCTGATTCCTCCGGACAGTAGCGCTAATCAAGAAGTGGAAGATCAACCACTTGTGTGGCCGTTCTCATCGCGAAGCGACGGATGAACGCCCTTTAAAAATCCTCTATCCTGCTGATGGGTACGAGCACAGCTATTCGTTTGATGGTAATTTATACACAAGGCATCATCAGCGTGATCAGAAGAACACGTAATGATCATGCTTTTTGAACATTTTGTATCAGTTTCTCAAAGGCTGCCGCGGGTTACAAGCCCATGCAAGAAAAATGATGTAAATGAAAGAAATCGACTACAAGGAAACGTTTTTCAATTACGTTGACGTCTTAAGGGAAATGTAACGCATCACTCAATAAGTCCAGGGCGACACAAACAAAAATCCATACTATACTTCAGAAGTAAAATCATTCAAATGATACCTGCTTAATTTTCATGACATCCTGAGTATTAGGTTACAAGTTACAGTGCTTCAAGTGACGCTCCTTTTGCGATTTTTAAGGCAATGGAAAAACAGAATGGCTGGGTGATGTGGGAACAGGGTAGGCACTGATTGGTATCAACCTGGCGATGCCCAGCTGCTGTAACTGTCTTCCACATACCAATTGTGCTTATTCTACCTCCACGTTGGTAGCCATCGGGTACTGGTTGTTGTTCACCCGAACTCAACCTGCTAAACCTATAAGTGCGACCTCCGCCCAAGAGGTATAAAGAAGGGCCTGGTCCTCCAGGTTGGGGGTGTGCGTCGGGGTAACTGCCCGGCCACATTAAAAATAAACAGTTACGAAACAACCGAATGCCTCGGATATGGATGGATTCACTGTTGACGACCCACGCAAACGAAAAAAGGATAATGCTCTACGGATATGCACGTGGAATGTGAGGTCCCTAAACAAACCACGTGCAGCCGATGAACTTGCGGAGGCCCTGGACTGCTATAAAGCAGACATTACCGCAATTCAGGAAATGCGGTGGGATGGGCCGGGCAAGAGAAGAGTGAGAAACTGCGACATATACCACGGCGACTGCTACAGGGAGAGAGGGAAACGCTTATTTGGATGCGGTTTTGTTGTTCGAGGCAGACTTAGGCAAAAAGTCTTAAGCTTCCAATACATAAGCGAACGCCTCATAACAATCCGCATCAAGGCTAAATTCGGGAATATAAGCCTCATATGCGCCCACGCCCTGACAGAAGAAAAAGATGACAGCAGTAAGGAGGACTTCTATCACCTCCTAGAAAGGACATATGATCGATGCCCCAGTTACGACACCAAGATAGTTCTAGGAGATTTCAACGCTCAGCTGGGAAGAGAAGAAGTCTTTCTTAAGTCATCGGAAGACACAGCCTGCACGCCAACACCTCCGGAAACGGACTCAGGCTAGTTGACTTCGCCTCGGGGCGAAATCTCTCTGTGGTCAGCACGCGGTTCCCACACCTCAACATTCATAAAGGTACCTGGCGATCACCTGATCAATCAACCGTCAACCAGATTGATCACGTTGCGATCGACGTCAGACACTCCTCCAATATTCTCGATGTCCGAACCTTCCGAGGTGCAAACATCGACTCGGATCATCACCTTGTTGTAGCCAAGGTAAGAACCCGGATATCTAGAGAAGAACGGATTCGAGAAAGGCCAAAACGGTTTGATGTCGGAAAGCTACAATCGCAACCGATCGCTAGAGCCTTTGCCGATCGATTCTCCCTGAAACTATCTCAAAGTTCGACGCTGCCTGCACAAACAATAGAAGACAAGTGGAAACGTTGTCAAGAAGCCATCAAAGAGGCCGCCACTGATGTGCTGGGTTTTACGCCACCACCTAAGAGGAACCCATGGTTTGACGACGAGTGTAGGCAGGCGCATGCAGCCAAACAAGAAGCGTACAAGACAACACTGCATCGAACGACGAGAGCTGTTTGTGAGCTCTACAAACAGAGAAGAAGGGAAGAGAACCGGCTTCTCAGAAGAAAAAAGAAAGAGCACGAGAAGTGCGCAGTCGAGGAAATGGAGAGGTGCTATGGCAGGAATGATGTCCGAAATTTTTACCACAAGATAAAACAGTTATCCGGTGGTTATAAGGCTCGGACAGAAGCCTGCCGGGATCAAAATGGACAACTAGTGGTAGAGTCGCAGTCGGTGCTGAGAATCTGGAAGGATCATTTCTGCAGACTCCTAAACGGCGATGACTTTGCAAATTCCGCTGTTAGGCAGAATGTCCCACTCAATTTGGACGACGATGGACAAGAATTTCGTCCCCCCGACTTCGACGAGGTCAAGATAGCAATATCGAGACTGAAATCGAACAAAGCTGCTGGCGCGGACGGACTATCCGCAGAGCTGTTCAAAGCGGCTGGGGATGAGCTGGTTGGGTGCATGCACTAGCTCATCTGTAAGATATGGTCGGAGGAAAGCATGCCCGACGAGTGGCATCTCAGCATCGTTTGTGCGGTCCACAAGAAAGGAGACCCCTTCGACTGCGCCAACTACCGAGGGATCAGTCTTCTTAACATCGCATATGCGATTTTCTCTGCCGTACTGTGTAAGCGCCTGAAACCGTTCGTCAACAACCTGATAGGTCCTTATCAGTGTGGTTTCAGGCCAGGGAAGTCCACAATCGACCAGATCTTCACACTGCGGCAGATACTGGAGAAGTCCCAAGAAGTACAAATCGATACCCACCATCTATTTGTCGATTTCAAGGCCGCGTATGACAGCGTGCATAGAGACGAGCTATACAGTGCCATGTCTAGTTTTGGCATCCCTACCAAACTCGTCAGATTGTGTAGGATGACGATGGAGAACTCTCGCTGCTCCGTCAAGGTCGGTAGCGAACTCACCGAGACCTTCAATGTCCAAAAAGGATTTAGACAAGGCGACGCGCTGTCATGCGACTTCTTTAACATCATCCTTCAGGGGATCGTGCGGAACTCACACGTCAACACCAGAGGCACGATCTTCCACAAGTCCGTTCAATTGCTAGCTTATGCGGATGACATTGACGTGATCGGCCGAACTCAGCGAGCCGTCAATGAGGCGTTTGCTAGCATTGAAACGGAAGCGGCTAAAGTGGGACTGGTGGTAAACGAGGGCAAAACGAAGTATATGCTGTCATCGAAGAAGGACGCAGAACATCGACGTCTCGGACAGAGCGTCACTATGGGCAGCAGACACTTCGAGGTAGTGAAGGACTTCGTCTATCTCGGCTCCGCGGTGAATAGGGACAACAACATCAGTACCGAAATCAAGCGCAGAATCACTCTTGCCAATCGCTGTTTCTTTGGGCTCAAGAGGCAATTGAGTAATAAAGCCCTCTCCCGAACGACCAAAGTGACTTTGTACAACACCTTGATCATCCCAGTCCTGCTCTACGGCGCAGAAACCTGGACGCTACTAAAAGCGGATGAGGAAGCCATTGGTCTCTTCGAGAGAAAAGTTCTGCGTGCGATTTTTGGTCCTGTTTGCGTTGATGGCATCTGGAGGAGAAGATTCAACCACGATCTGTATGGGCTGTACGGCGGCATGAGCCTAGTCAAGCGTCTACGGATTCAACGCTTAAGGTGGCTAGGCCATGTAGAGCGCATGGACAGCACTGCTCCGGCCCGAAGAGTTTTCGAATCCGAACCACAGGGACAACGCAACAGAGGACACTGAGATGGCGCACACAAGTGGAAAAGGACCTCAACCATCTTGGAGTGCGCAATTGCAGACAGCTGGCAAGAGATCGTGCTAGCTGGAGAGGCATGTTGGTTGAGGCCCAGGTCCACCCCGGACTGTAGCGTCATCCGAAGAAGAAGAAGAAGAAGAAGAAGAAGAAGAAGAAGGAAAAACAGAATTTCGTGTTGATGGGCAAAGAATCACTATTTTATCGCTATTTCAAGAAAAAATGATCTAACGAGTTAGCCAGCTGCATTTCTTCCCTTCAAGAACTCACCCGTAATACCCGCCTCGCTAGGAATGTTCAACCGTTCACCCTTAAACCTACCTTCGGACGTACAGTTTAGTTAAGAGGCTCGTTGTTCAGCCGCACCACACGAATATGGAATGCTCTTCCCGGCCCAATTACCCCCCCCCCCCCCACCATTTCAATCCGCACGCATTTAACAAAAATGTACATCTGTACCTCCTTTCCCTCTTATCCTCTATACCTTCGGCCAGTGCTGTGACTTAATTCCAGTCATTTAAGGGTATAAGCAATCCCTTTAGTGCGCGCCACGTATACAAAAAAAAAACAAGAAAAAAAGAATACCGTGCCAGCTCAGCAATGGCTTGAAAAGTGCTATGGGGACTCCGTTCCATTAAAAACCACTATTTGTCGGTGGTATGGTGACTTTAAACGTGGCCGTACAAACACCAACGATGCTGAACGCTGTGGACAGCCAATTGAGGTGGTTACACCTGAAAACGTCAAAAAAACACAATGAATCGTTTTGGAAAACCGCAAAGTGAAATTGCGTGAGATAGCTGACACCCTAAAGTTATCAGAAGGCAGTGTGTACACTATTTAGCATAAACATTTGTCCATGAGAAAGCTGTTTTCGAAATGGGTGCCACGTTTGGTCATAATCGGCCAAAAACAACAACTTATCGATAATTCTGAGAGCTGTTTGGAGCTGCTTCGCCGAATAAACAGGACTCTTTGCATTGGTATATCACAATGGATGTTGTCGCCGTGGCGTAGTGGGTAGAGTGCACGCCGAATGTCTAGGTTCGATTCCCGGCTCAACACCTCGAAAGAAAGAAGAAAGTTTCTCAAACTTCGGAGTCGGCAACGAACTATAGGTCCCCTCTGCTCGAGAGAGAACAGCAGCGTTCACGACATAAGTAGCTGATGAGCAAGCTAGGCCCTGGTCCTCTGTAGACTATCGCGATATACAATTATTATTATTTATCTTAGTGGCGCCCCCTATATGTCAGTTCTGGGACTTATTGATGTGTTAGAAAAGGTTCTGACGTTTTATTGAACTACAACTGAAATAATAGGATTTTGTGATGCAGCCTGGGCTGGTGATCTTGATCATCAACTATCCACAACTGGTTAAATGTTCACGTTCCAAGGTTCTGACGTTTTATTGAACTACAACTGAATTAATAGGCTTTTGTGATGCAGCCTGGGCTGGTGATCTTGATCATCGATGATCCACAACTGGCTAAATGTTCAGGTTCCAAGGTTTTTCAATTTCACCAAATGTACGACAGATCAACGCACGATCTTTCTTCAACAGAAGCTGTGTAAACGCTATTGTGCGCCTTTACAGCTAAGGGCGTCTTCCGTTGCGTTGGATTTCAAGACTTTTCGGGCCGGAGCAAAGATGCCTATACTCTCTATATGGCCTAGTCTTCTTCTAAATTCGAAGACGTTTGACAAGGCGCAGGCTACTTTACAATTTATAGAGTTTGTCGTAAAATTTTCATACAAATGGCATTAATTTCGGCACTGAAGTTGTTCTCCATATTCACCGCGGGCAAGAGGTAGGCAAAACTTTTGTTGATCAAACGTCATTCCATGATGACAACAATAACTTAGTTTCGTCTTGATTTACCGCCAGACCCATTTTATCCGCCTCCGCTTCAATGCCAGAAAACGTCTCACTGACGGCTTACTGTGTTCGATCAATAACGTCAAAGATCGTGCCTTTGCTGTTGACTTGAGAGTTACCCACGATCTCCAGAATCATGTTGAAGAAGGCACAGGAGAGCGCGTTGCCTTCCCTCAAACATATTTTGAAGTTGAAGATTCCGGAGAGTTCGTTATCAACCTCGACGGAAAAGTGAGAGTTCTCCATCGTCATCCTACATAATCTGACGAGTTTTGTAGGAATGCCAAATGGTACAACGCAACACACAACTAAACAGAGTTCCGCAAATGCTAGTTATCGCTCAACAAGCTACACCCTGTGCCTGTGGTGGGCTGTGGAACGAGGAAATTTATTTATAAACTATAAACGTAGTTTCAAAACCCTGTTCTTATCTGGATATCGTATGCCAATGCAGAACTGTGTTCGTTGGCGATAATATTAATCTCTCCTCCATACTCATACGACATATATTGAGTGTTGTGCGTAAAGGCTGTGCGAAAAAATTCAAGTTTCGAGAGAGTAAATATGGGCAGACCGATAAGGGGCCCAAGTTCTGTTCATCGTTGTTGAAGCAAATCCAGAGTGTAAAGCAATGAATTCAATTTTCTTTGATTTCTTGAATCACCGCTCCGGCTCAGTGCTTAAAAATCTCGAAAATAATCCCCACACCCAAAATATCGGAAACCCATAACAAAACACACAAATTGATCAAAACAAGAATATGCACCAGAAATTCAACACTTTAACCAGCCCTGTCCGTTTTGTGTCATAGAACGAAACCTTAAAAACGTATGTTTTTTTTCACATTTTCTCTCACAGCAAGAATGTAGTCTCAGCAAGTATGTAGATATGAGAGATTCGATATGACTTATCTGAAGTGCATGGTGAGGAAGAAAGTATAAATTTAGCACTTAAAGGGCTTAAGAATCAGTTTTGATTCGTTTGCCGTACGCGATGTTTCATTTAACTTCGGTTGCAATTGTTTTGAGTGTTGTTGCTGGAACATCCGGCAGTAAGTGCTTGATTTGAGTGTTCTTTAAAATTCCATTCACGATCAGTGCTCCACACTTTTCATCTTGCACTTCACCGTCGAAGCTGTGATTTAAAAATTTTCTTCGTTTTTGAATTATTTGTAAAATTTTTGATTTTACTTTTACTTTTTTTACTGTCTACGAAAATACTTCTCAAACTATGCCGTTGGGAGTCGGCAAGAAACTGTGGGCCCCTTGTACTCATAAGAGAACACGTGCAAGCTTGGCCCTGATCCGTCTGTGGACTGTCGCGCCATAAATCTCATAAACCTCATAAATGTGCAAAATCTATTCTTTATTCATACGCGCACTTCTTTTAATAAAAATCAACTGATGGCGAAGGTATGCCCGTTACACCTCGAACATCCTACCATCAAGAGAGCGGTCCTCGTCGATATTGTCGCCGGCAAATCCTTATTCTGGGAGTTCACATGGCCCGATGCCATGATAGTTCTCAGCTTCCGTTGATTATCCGGGATACCAACTACCAGAGACCTGCAGTTCGACAACCTTGGTAATCATCATGAACCGCGGTACATGGTCTCAAGCTTCCGCGACTCCTCGGCCACTGCTGGCTCGTTCTGAATGAGGACAACACGCTCCACTGAATATGATGTTGGTGGTTGGCATTTCACTTCAACCTCGCATTCTGCCGCCGCTGAGTTCCCTCAATGTTGATTAAGGCAGCATGCCGTCACTTTGCCAGATCTACCGGCTTAATCCCTCCAACTACAACAGCAGCTTGTCCGCTGAAAATGCATTTTGGCGTATAGGAGGCCAAGAGTTCGTGCAATGTTGCCTTTCTTGTGCAGTTATGGGTGGAGTAGTCTCCTAATCGTACTGGCACTTGAGGCATGAGAGAAGAGCTCAGTTGCATCTTTTAAGGTGTCCGTTTCCTCCAGGGCCCTGACTGCTGTCTTGACGGGCTGCAGAACTTTTCAAAGAAGACTGGGACCGGGTCTGTTACCACCCCTTGTGGCAGCTCAAAGTACCCGGCCACTTCGCTAAGGACGTTGAGAACGCCTCTGCTGTTCGTAGTCTTCACTGCTCTGGAGTGCCAAAATGTACTCGTACCACTCTTCATTTTCATTGAACAGCCCAAGGTGATCCAGCTGCATGGTGTTAAGCGGCAATGATATGCTTTCTGGTGTATGAAGTTCCCTCTCGGCCTTGCTTTCTATCTTCTTTGTGTACGCGCACTTCACCCATGACTTAATTTTGTTTCTCGAAAAGTCTCTCATTTCAGCCAACTCAGGGTTTTTTCCTCGGTGAAATGAGCCGCGTCGCTAAAGCAGAAATTAAGGATTCGATTGGGAACTACGCAGCGGTGTGTACTGCCCACGATGTAGTCTTTCTCCAGTGGCCCATTCGCCGGCGTTCTCTATGTGACCATGTGACTGTGACCTCTGTGACGCGGTGATAATGTTTCGCAATTTTGGGCATTACCCAGTCTTCTTTGCAGATGTCCCCATTCAGGACCTGCAAAGACGCTTCTTGTATCTTTCGTGGCTCTTCCACTGTCTGCCGAATTAGTGCATCCACGTGTGCAGCTTTCTTCCCGTTTCATAGTCGAAGTTTCAGCCTGAAGCCTGAGCAACCCACCTTGGCATAGTGCTGGCTGCAATTATTGCCTCGCAGTCTGTGACGACTTTAAGTGCCTCCCCAAGGCACCCAGAATCGCTCGAAACTCTTGACAATCAGGACCTGACTGCTTCTGGAAACACAAATTAACACATCACTCAATAAGCCCCGGAACCTATAAGGGCCGGCCGCTGCTGGCTCGTTCGTGCAATGCCACTAACAAAAGACAATGAATATTAAATTAATAATTTTTGTCAGTGGCGCTCCCATATTTCCCGGGACTGAGTTATCTGTTACACGGCAACATGACAACGCCTGGGAAGGCGGAAGGAATCATGCATCAATACATTGGTAGCCCATCCGATGTGTTTCTGTTCCGCCATTTCAACGATTTGCACAATTATCATTCTCCAACGCTAACATTTTATTTTATGTTTTCAGGCCTCGTCTGGGTTTCATTGATTGCTGGAGATCCGCTGCCAAACAACACGGTCACATACCTCCACGCTCCGCGATATGTTGGCAGAGCAAGACATTTCAATGACATCCTTCCGGCTGAGATATACCCCGGCAACTCCACAGCCGTTGTTAGAGTTTGTGGGAAGATAGTAACTAAGAATTTCTTCGAAGTGCTTACAGCTTCAAAACCATATTTCTGGAGCCGACTACAAAATGGCGAAAACTTGCCTGAGGGTCTGGTTGTTGGGGGGCACGAGGACGGACGCAGACCCCTGTTCATTGCATCTTCACGCAATTCGCAGAATCAGTTCCCTGCTGCGTATAATTTAAACACCATCAGGAATAATGGTTGGCACGCCCTGGTTTATCCTACCGACAGGGTTTGGCATGATGTTTCGGCAAAGAATATTCCAAAGAATGCAGTCTTAGCTGGAAAATCTACGAAGGGACACGACATCTTTGTTGCGAGACTCAAACACCAATGTCAGCTGTATCCTGGTCAAGTGATACAAGAAGAGAGGCGGGCAACAGCTATTATCAACGAGAAGAAGCTTGCTGCGCTCTACAGTCAAGTTCTAATAGGTGAACCTGACCAATATTCTTGGGTGTCGGTTTCGGAAGATAACTTTCCCAGCAACCCTGTCGTTGGGAGCACGGACACCACTAATTTGTATTATATCGCCAAGAATTTGTCCAGCAACAGCTCGACATATGTCACAAACTTGTTCATGGATGGCATTGATGGCTACCAAATTTTGATCGAAAATGTTAGAAAAGTGGACCCCGTATTTACTACGCCCGCCGTAGTTTTCGAGAACTACGACTATATTGACGGGAATAAATAAAATCTGTCGCTGTCACATATGAAATGTTTTGTTGCACAATAAAGTACGTCTCTATCTTTAAGGTCTTTGGTTTCATTTTGGACTTTATTTTTGAATTACGGCTGGTGTATGAGCAATTTTGGTGTTTTCGGTCCTCTCCCGAATTTTTTTTTTTAGAAGAATCAAATGCAGACAAGGGAGTCAAGAGAGTCAGGATATGTACACAATTCGACAAATTAGAGCGGCCATAGTCTAGCACACTTAATGTTAAACATTTTGAAAAGGCCAAAATTGAGAAAAAAGGGGCTAATCCAAATTTCTGTATGCGTTCCTTCCAAATTTTGAGAATATTTCAACTTGTGATAATTGGGATCATTCCTTTGTTGTTTTGTTTTTTTGTGGAAACGCTTGATTTCTTTCCTAGCTTGGTTTTTAATAATAAGCACATTTTGAACTTAGCCTAAATTAACCACAAATCTTAAAACACAAGCTGATGGTATTACAGGTGACTCAAAAAGTCCCGGAACCTATGAAGGGCGTCACTAACGAAAATGTTTAATTTAGTATTATTTCTTTCTTTTGCTAGTGGCGCCCCCTATATGTTCCTGGACTTACCAAGTGATGTATTAGTGGAAAATGGAGGAGGGAGAAAGCGCAGCACATAAGTATTTAAAGCCTATCGATTTTAGTGCGGCGGGCAAGCGTGAGCTAAAAGGAACATCACATTACCATGAAGTCCGCCTTGGAGACGGATCTCATCACTCAACAGTCCACCCGAAAGGAGACTTCAAGGTGGACCAATGGGCAACCCTAGCGAGATCCATACTGCCAGTGAATTCCTAAAGGGGTTATGTAACTAGGAAATACACTCATAGAAGAGTGATACAGTGGCAACGTCACTCAATGTTTCGCTTGACGTCTAAATATTCCTCTTACCTCTCTCACTCCCTGTTTAACGCAAGCAAGTTTTATATATTGTTCTGGAAAAGAAGGCAATGGAAGCTAGTATCGCTTTGGTTGATCATCTAAAGTGTTGTTGGCGGTATGAAGATAGCATAGCAGTGAACAGATTTGTTGTGGCCCCATTTTATACCCTCCTCTTTGTCTTACGTGCTGACAACTGTGGACTTCAACCAACATGCCTTCCCAGCCGCAAACGCATTCCATTGCGCTCGAGATCTCTCTCCACTTGTGTGCGCCATCTCAGCATTGCCCGTCCTCTGATGCGTTGTCCGAACAGCTCGATGTAGAAAATTTTTCGGGCCGTTGCAGAATTGTACATACACTCTACATCGACTAGCCGTCTTTAGGACTGAATCCGAAGATGCAGCTCGTTGAATATTCTCCTCCAGATGCCATCAGCGCAAACAGAACCTAAAATCGCTCGCAAAAAACTAAGGGCTTCCTCACCCGCGTTTAGGTTTCCGCGCCCTAGAGTAGGACTAGGTTGATCAAGCTGTTATATATCGCTTCTAGGGCTTGTGCATAAGACTTATCTAAGCTGTTATATACTATAAACAAAACTTTGTCCCTCGAAAGAGAGCTTTATTACTAAATTACCAAGGGCAATTGGCAAGAGTTATTCTGCGTTTGATTTCGATACTGGTGTTACTGTCAGTGGCCACCGTGGCGTAGTGGGCACAGTGCAACGCTCACTCGCCGAACGATCTAGGTTCGATTTCCGGCTGAAGACTTCGATTTTTTTCGCCGCACCACCTCTTTCGAGCTGCTGACAACACTCAAAGTAAAATACGAAGGTTTCCTTTTATATTTCGGGATTGGGCAACTCTAGTGCCGCAAATTGGCAACTTCCAGCTTTATCGTAAAGTATGACATTTTTGAAGCTATACGTACTCAGAACGTTTTGACATACGAGCGCTATTTGTGTTGTTTACAATAACTTAAGAGATTCATCTCGCCCAAAAAATTGAATTAAATCGTGAACATTTTCGTGCGATTATTTTTTACAACTTTCGACGTGGATTAACTCAACAACAGTGCATCGATGAACTTGATGAAATTTTTGGCGATGAAGCTCCATCAAATATTAGTATTTATCGATGGTATGGTGAATTCAACCGAGGTAGTAGTTCACTCCAAGACGAATTTCGTGAAGGTCGTCCAAAATCAATTGTTATTCCTGAATCCATTGATGCTGTGCGCCAACTGATATTGCAAGATCATCATGTGACATATCGTGAGATTAAGACAACCTTAGGCATTTGTGGGATCAGCATATATTTAATATTGCAGGAAAATTTGCCCGTCAAAAAACTTTGTTCGCGTTGGATCCCACACAATTTGTCAATCACTCAAAGCAAGTCTCGTTTCGACTGGTCGAAAGAAATGCTCCAATACGATCACGGTGCTTCGAAACATGTCTATGACATCGTGACAGGTGGTGAATCTTGGATTTACGCGTACGAGCCCAAAAGTAAACAGCAGTCGACTGTATGGGTGTTGCTCGCGCACGAACCACTTCCAAGCAAATGATCGCCTGTTTTTTCGGAAAAACTGGACATGTCGCAGCAGTACCACTAGATCAACGCAGAACAATCAATTCTGAGTAGTACACAACCATTTGTTTGCCAGTTGTCTTCCAAGAAATTAGAAAAACCAACCGCCGAATACGGATCGCTCTTCAGCACGACAATGTGAGCTCTCACACATCAGCTCACACAAGACTCAAAACATCGATTTGATGAGTCATCCGCCGAATAGTCCTGACTTGGCACCGAATGACTTCTTTTTATTAATAATAATAATTGTTGGCGCTACAGTCCAAGGAGGGACCAGGGCCTAGCTTGCTCATCAACTACTCGTGTTGTGCGCGCTACTGTTCTCTCACGAGTAGAAGGGACCTACAGTTTTTTGCCGACTCTGAACGGCGAAATTTGAGAAGCTTTCTTAGACAGTTATTACTCTTTGAGTGTTGTCAGCAGCTCGAAAGAGGTGGTGCCGTGAAATATTAGAAAAATTGGTGTTGAACTAGGAGTCAAACCAAGACCCTTCGGCGTGTGAGCGTCGCACTCTACCCACTACGCCACGGCGACTTCTTTTTATTCCCGTTTGTAAAAAATTAAATGAGAGATCAACGTTTTTCGACACCTGAAGAAGCGGTTGATGCGTTCAGAATGCATGTTTTGGAGATACCTCAATCAGAGTGGCAAAAGTGCTTCAACAATTGTTTCAAACGCATGCAATAGTATACCATATACATCGTCTAACAAATGTCTTACCATTGGGACCTTTTATATTTACCTTGGTTTCATCTGTCCAGAGGATGCTTCTCCATTGCTTAATGCTTTGTGTACAAGTCCATTCTGAGTGATTTTTAGCAAAGTCAAGCCATTGCTTTATATGTCTTTGCCTTAACAAAGGAACATTCCTGGCGGGT
The DNA here is from genome assembly GCA_955652365.1 of Eristalinus aeneus. Classification (NCBI taxonomy): domain Eukaryota; kingdom Metazoa; phylum Arthropoda; class Insecta; order Diptera; family Syrphidae; genus Eristalinus; species Eristalinus aeneus. Next base: position 61,616,585 of record OY019134.1, on the reverse strand, counting down.
CTTCCAAACAAATTTGCTTCATTTAGCCTTCTCCGAACAGTTCTAGTACTGATATTGTCTTCGATTTCCTTCACAATATCTTTTGAAGACCTAACAGGATCAGCCTTAGAAATCTGACTAATACGTCGGTCAGTTCTTGTAGATGTTTTTCGAACTTTGCCTCGTTTATCCTCACATTTTTCCGGCTTCAAAGCATGACCATGTTCTGAGAGCATCTCATTAATTTTGCAATTTCCTTGTATGTTTTGCCTTCACTTCTTAATTGCCGAATCAATTTTCTTACTTCATTAGAACAATGTGACCCTCGTCCCACATTATCTAGAACAAGCAACGCACCTACTTCAATGTCCAACTCTTTTCAAATCTTACGCAGAAGTGACAAATGTTCCTTTCAGACGTCGTCCGTACATTTACCTTGCATAACGGGAGAATGAACCTAACGGTTCAACAAACTTAGAGATATAAGAGCAAAAGTGATGTGCCTGGGGAAAAATAAAGAAATAGGGAAAAATAAAGAATTCCAAGGATCGCACCTTTGTCATTGACCACAGCTGTGTACCTCAATGGAAAATATTTTGAAAAACAATAAAGCTATTTTCGATGATTAATATTTATATATTGTACTCTAATCCCGAAATATGGTCGTCGTGGCGTAGTGGGTAGAGTGCGACGCCCACTTGCCGCAGGATCTAGGTTCGACTCCAAGCTCAACACCGAATTTTTCACGGCACTACCTCTTTCGAGCTGCTGAAAACACTTGGAGAGCAATAACAGTCTAAGAAAGCTTTTTAAATTTCGCCTTTCGAAGTCGGCAAAAACTGTAGGTCCATTCTACTCGTGAGAGAACAGTAGCGGGTACAACACGAGTAGTTGATGAGCAAGCTGGGCCCTGGTCTCCCTGTGGACTGTTGCGCCAACAATTATTGTTTGTGTTACTGTCCTTTCTTACCACGGAGCCGAAGTAGACGAAGTCCTTGACTTCCTCGAAGTTTCTGCTGCCTAGTGTGACGCTCTGTCCGAGACGTCGATGCTGTGTGTACTTCCTAGTGTGACGCTCTGTCCGAGACGTCGATGCTGTGTGTACTTCCTAGTGTGACGCTCTGTCCAAGACGTCGATGCTGTGTGTCCTTCCTAGTGTGACGCTCTGTCCGAGACGTCGATGCTGCATGTAATTCCTTGGTAACAGCATGCACTTCGTTTTGCTCTTATTTACCACCAGACGCATTTTAGGCGCTTCCATTTCAATGCCAAGAAACGTCCCATTTACGGTTCTCTGTGTTCGTCCAACCACGTGAGTGTTCGCGAAAACTAACAGCTGAGCTGACTCTTGGAAGATCGAGCCTCTGGTATTGACTTGTGATTGACGCACGCTCTTTGAAATTTTTTCCAAAACTAGTTAAGCGTTTTCATCTCTTCCTGTGCGCAGGGTGAAACAAATAAGAATTCTCTCCGGACCGACTAAGAGACGGCTGCTTTTCTTCGTCTAAATTTATATTGAATGGCGCTGTAGTCTACAGGGTAACCAGGGCTTGGCGTACTCAGCAGCTGCTTTTGTTCTTGTGGGCGTTCTTCTTCTCTGTTGGGTAGAACGAACCGATAGTTTCAGCTCGACTCCGTGCGGTAAAATTTAAGACGCTTTTCCACAAGAAGTCAAGCTGTCAGCAACTTGAAAGACGTGATGCCGTGGAGATTGTGTGGTGTAAAGTCCAGCAATCGAACCTGGGACCCTTGTTTTGTCAGTATAAAGCTTTACCCACTACGCCACAACGACCTCTTCATTTGTCAGAAGGTTCTTACTGAGGCATGTCTGTCCTTTATAGGCCCAAAAGTTACTTAAACTTCAGGCAGGATATCTTTTGATTTTACAGAGACCTTCATCAGATAACCCTGGTTTTCCCAAGTGAAGCCTCTGTGTGAAGTGACCTGCAGCGAAACGCGATACGAAAAAAGGCTCTTTTTGCTCAATATAATGTAGGTCTCAAATGTTGTTCGGTTATATTGACCTAGAGGTAGTTCCTAGTGAATGTCTTCAAACTTAAGTATTTCCCCGGATTTCTGGCCGAATGTTTGCTTCCACTCTCGTGAATTCTTCTTTGAAAAAATTATCTCCCACAGCGCAGACTGGCTTAGAAGTATGAAATCCTGACAGACATCTGACGCGCAAATGAGAATGGTGTTCCAAGTCATCTCAATGCCAACTATCCAGCTCTTCGGTTTGAGTCTGTTTCCTTTACCTTCCGAGGGTATTCCCACAGAAGCTTGAATTTAATAAGGCAGGAATAAAGAAATGATGGATATGAAACTGTCTGACAATATTGCTTTGTCGTAGTTTATGTCTCTTCACTTTAAATTGATTAGAACGAGTCTTTGCATAGCAAACATATCTGCTGGGATGTGTGCCATTTCCCATAACTTCGTAGTCCCGCCCAGTTCCTCTATTGGTCACTCGGCCTGTGATTTAGAAATTCATTACGCCGCTCAACTTCACAGACGAAGCATGTCTGAAGTTCAAACTTCCGGTTCTCTTCATCTTTTGGAATGGCCCATTGACAGTTGCATCGAATTGGTTCAATGGTATACACAATTGCCTCCTTACGCTTCCTCTTGATGGCTTTGTCTCGACCAGTGACAACTGCACTGCAGAACAATGAGTTTCATGACACACTTCGAACAGGGCATAGTCGTCTGTAATCCAACCGCGTGCCACCTGCACTTTGCTGAGTGTGTTCCTCACCTCTACTAGGACTGTCTTAATACTTTCTGAATGACTGAAAATGGGCAACTAGGTTTGACTTGAACCGGAAACAGCTTATACGACTTTTCTGCAATACAAATAAGGGAGCATTGCACTAACTCGTTTGTTGTACTCTCGTCTGTCCAGTCACTGCATTGAGTAAGGCTTCAGAAACATGAACGAAAATGTTTGATCAGTTTGGAAGGTTCTTAAGATTTCAGGTTTCGCAAACTTTTGGAAGATCGAGAGATGTTAACATCAATGACAGCTGTCAAAGCCCGCCATTGGAAGTCGGCAAGAAATCGTGGGCATATGAGAATAAGACCGGAACCTCTTGTCCATTGTGCACAGACGCGCCATCCAACTATCGCAATAATTACGTGCATGGAAATGTAAGTTGATCGTCATACATGAGGTCAAAGTTTGTGCATCCGCACCTGTAGGCACTACCTTTGGGCACTGGACATGGGAAGAGAAGAGAAAGGAAAACACGAAACACAGCTGGAACCAAGGGCGAGACTGACTGCATGTGCTGCCTTACATACCAAGGACTGACCAACAGTTGGGGAAGTACCGGTTTTGAATTGTGTGTGAGACATTTGTGCTTCCTACTTGGAGAAAATGAAATTGGAAAAGTCTCTAGAATGACGGGCGATAAAGAAATCTACGGCAACTACGGCGGAACATTATCAAACGCGGAGTGCAGTATCGTTTTATTCTCGGAAGTCAGTTTCATTTTTGATTGCGTTGACAAAGTTGCAAATTTGTTTGTTTTGCCAAAGTATTTGTAAGAGGGAGGAAATTAACTCGAATGCTGGTGTCTCAGCACAGAAAGCTTAACGTTTTATTGTCCTCCACTTCTACAGATGATATGACTGGATGTATGATTCACATCCTGTAACACTTTTATTAGTGTCAATGGAAACACTGATGGAACCAAAGATCATTTGGTACAATGGCTGCTACGAGACCGAAGTGGGAATCTGATGCTTTAATCAGAGGCTATATTCTGGTGTCATGGGGAGCTGACCGTGCGGCAGGTCTTCTAGTGGAAGTATCGCGGTGGCAGTGGCTTTAAACATACTCGTAGCACTACGGGCGGAACCAAATTAAGTGCACTGTGGTGTCACGATAAGGCCAAGCTGTAAGGGAACTTTCTTGGCTCAGCGTGAATTGCATTCTCAACGGGTGTTGCGACCAAGAAAGAGGCGGATGTCTTAGAAAGCAGTCGCTCCAAACCAAAGTGGAATGAATGTCCTTCAAGTATGGTCTCAAATTGGTTCATGGGCCACTAGGGCTCCTATTCTTGAACTATGTACGACTCTGGTGAAAAGGGAGTTCGTGGAGTAAGCAGTTGTAGAGATAGCAGGTGGAGGTGGGCGCAGGAATGAAACACATCATTGACGAGTGGTGGTATCCTTATTTCGCAAAGAAGGGAAGAGAAGAGAGATAAAACTGCATTCTGCTTGTATTTATAACAAAGTGAGATTCGGGCCAAGTACCTCATCAGATGGTTCGGAGATCAATACTTCTTTTTTTTTGACAAATGTCGTTCAGTAAATGGTCGAAAGCTTCTTTCTTCGATGCTAGTTTTGCAGAGGGTGCTTTTAAATTTAATTTTGAATTGGTTTATCTTCTCTTTAACTTTCGCCTACATAGTCCTGTACTATTACTGTCGAATTCCTGTTTTTCATAGATACTCATGAACGATTTTCCCATTGCGCAAAGGTTTATAAGGCACCTAGGCCAAGCTCCTACAGAAACTGCCACTATTTTGTGTGTTGTTGTTTCGCCACGACTAGATGACAGCTGCAGACTTTCTCCTGCTACGAACGGCGACATCGGAGAATCTTTAGTGGCTTGCGGTTTTTTGTCTTTGCAAGCTGTTACCCAATCGTGAGAATAAGTGTTGAAACATTGAGTGCAAAAGTTAGTTCGACCAGTTTTCAAAAGATGGCGCCACCTGCAAGTCGCGAATGATCCTGGAAGCGATTGCCTTCTTTATTGGAAAGTTGTGACGTTTGTCAGCAATAATTAGTGTGCAACAACGTCTGTCTTAAACATCAAGTGTGTTCCTGGAAATGACCGGGTTTGTCTTTAATAAACTGGCTATGCAGAAAGTTTTGAATTCCTTTTTCAATTGCAGAAAAGTGTAGCTGAAGTCCATTGAATGCTTGTAGAGCCTCTTTCGACAAACAGATCATGCAGAAATTGTTTTCGACGCTGAATAACGTGTCTTAAATTAATAACATTTGTTAGTGGCGCCCCCTATATGCTCCGGGACTTATTGAATGATCTGCTAAGTGGTGATTTTGGTACCGACGGCAACGGGAAACTTAGTAAGCTCGAAAAGTTTGAAAATGAGAAACAGGAAGCTTTTCTAGATTAAGACCTGTGCCAAAAGCAAAGTGAGTACGCAAACTAATAACACAGAAAATATTTTACGTTCTGTTTAAGTAATTTTTAGATTTATTACTAAACAAGAAATTTGGGTGATGTACGGGGTTGAAACAGAGAGATGTCGGAAAGCTCTTTTCCACCTCGGAACTGCTTCTTGAAAGACATCAAAGGAAAGGATTTTTGCTCCGGATCGTGAATTGACGTAAAAAGTGGATACAGTGGCTTATGCAGAGTCGGCACCGGATCGGTAATTGAGGTAAAAATTGAATACAGGGGCTCAAGCAGTGTCTGGAGAATCGTCGTTAAAATCAACTCCAAGACTCAAAGTTAATGCTCCACATAACAGTTCAATAAATAAGTCCCAGGACATATAGGGGGTGCCACTAACGAAAGTGATTACTTAGTATTTTTTTTGTTAGTGGCGCCCCCTATATGTTCCGGGAGTTATTGAGTGTTGTGTTATGGTGGGTCCAGATGTGTGTGGTCTACCATAAGCTACTAAAACTAGGCGTAATCGATTTCAACTCAATCGTGAATACACAAATCGCCAGGAATCACCGAAAATCATGAAAAAGGTGATTTTGAAAAAAGATGACGCTTGACACTTCGTGCCTTATGCGATCGAAATGGAATTGTGCCTCAACAACTACATACTCCAGATCTTGATCCTTCTGACTTCTGACTTTTATGGCGCAGTTACGGAGTCCCTTGTTCGTGTCACTGAAAAAAGATGACTTTTCGTGCCTTATGCGATCGAAATGGAATTGTGCCTCAACAACTACATACTCCAGATCTTGATCCTTCTGACTTCTGACTTTTACGGCGCAGTTACGGAGTCCCTTGTTCGTGTGTCTTGAGAAAATGAAGGAATTTTGCAATGAATGAATCAATGCCAGCGGAAGGTACAAGAGGGTTATAGGCTTGTGCACACTGGGCAATGGCGGTATTCGTGCTCAACAATGCGACATCCCGACACTATACACCCTAGTACATGTCCTCGCGGCGTCTCAATGCACCCGTTATTTGGTGAGACAACGCATGCTGCGTAGACCTCTGCTCGAGGGTTAAGAAAGGGACCTGTAGTTCGGTAGTTCGAGAAAGTGTTCAATCGATGTTTCGCTCTTTGCCTCTGTTGGAGCCATTTTAAATCTGCATCTTTTGAACAATTAAAAGGACAACATTAACCTCGTTTCATCGTTCTAGTTTCCATATTCTACGACTTTAGTTTAGTTGAGGCAGCATACAAAGGGAAGGTGTCTTCCGTCGCAATGTAAGCGTACTTCTGAAAATTAAGAAACCTGTCAATAAAAAGCTTGAATGTCACCGTTTGACGTTTTTAAGAACGACTTTAACCTACTTAGTGTCCGCAGCAGCTGGAGAGAGATCGTGCTGGCTGGAGAGGATTTGTTGTCTAACCCGCCCTGTAGAAGCAAACAAAGAGGAGGAAACCTTCAATAAGCGCTCAGCTATAGAGTGAAAAAGCGGCAAACGGCGAAGTGCCCTTTGATCCTTTGAAACCCTTGAGTTATCCGTTCAGTTAACTTAATTCATGGGTATTGGTGTTCCACGTAACGATTGCATAAGGACAAGGCCTAGCATCCAACTGTTCCTTTAAGAAAATAGGTTGTATGCGAGTTGTTGCACTAACACCGAACCACGAGACTTGAAAAACTTTTGACAGGCAACTGCTTGCAGTTCATGACAAATCTGTTGACATCGAAATTAACATATCGGTTTCCCATCATCATATTCGATTGACGGCTGCAAAGAATAAATGTCCGTCTGCTTGCGCACAAATGTTTTACAAAGTAGTCTGTGGTCGGTTAATTCTTTTGGCAATAAATCAGCGCAAGGAAAAGTTCGGAAGTTTGATAAGAGTTTTCGTAAGCGTGCATGTCCACAATCTGGGGACGCATACTCGAAGTGATATTCGTGACTTGGGAATTTTTTGCTCAAATCTCAAGCTCTGTTCTGTTTTTCAAATTGCCCGTAATCAACCTCTCCGTTATCATTTCTTCGAAATTCAAAACAACCATATTTGAAACTCTATCTCTTGTACATTCCTCACTTACAGATGCTATCAAACATTTTTTTGCCTTTGCTTCCTCTGCGCTCCAGCGCAATATCAAATTTCCGCGAAACCGACCAAGATGCCCAGGTTCTCTGAGCAGCAAAATTATTTTTTAACATTCAGCACTCTGAGATTTACAAAACACGTCATCTCCCAGATGAAACGCTCAGTGTTGCTTCAGTCTCCAACGACAATGTTTCTCGTAGTTCTTATCGCATTTACTTTAACATCGGTCGCTGGCGCATCTAGTGGTGAGTGAGTGTGTTTTTCACAAATAAACCGCCTAATCTGTGTAGACAAGTGTGTAAAGTGCTGCATTGGAAAAAGAAATTTCGATCAAATCAACACCTTTCACTGTTTTCGAAAATCTCTCAGTCAAACACAAAATCTCTTTGTTTGCTCATTTACTCTTTGAATCCTACAGCCCTTGCACTTAATTGACGACGTTTTCGGTTTTCATCATTTTGCAGGCATCAAATGGATTAAGATGACCGCCGGGGATCCGCTACCGAAGAATGTCACAGCATTTCCCCACCACGCAGCGTACGTTGGCAGAGCGCGGCACTTTGACAGCATCCTTCCGGCAGAAGTGTGGACCAACTCAAGCGCCACAGTTTCAATGTGCGGCAAAACTTTAATGAAGCACACCTTCGAAGTGCTCACATCAGCAGTGCCCTGCACCTGGCGTACTCTGCAAATGGGTGAAAACTTGCCAGAGGACCTCCTGCTCGTGGGCCACCAAAACATAAACTCACCGATTTTCGTCGGATCGTGGGGAAATTCATACTATCGAGGCACAGACACGTTTATGCACACGTTTAGTTTGTCTGCAAACGAATTAGATCACATATCGAGAAATGGTATCACGGTTTTAGTTTGCCCGAGAGAAAGGATTTGGATTGACACTCCAGCTAAGGATGTTCCAAAAAACGCCGTTTCGGCAGGAAAATCCAGAAACGGAAATGAGGTGTTTGTTGCGCGACTGCAGAAACACTGCCAAACTTATCCTGGTCAAGTGGTACCGAAGGATGGGATCGCCACCACATGGGTTGGGGAGGAAGTGATCGACGGACAATACTGCCAAGTTTTGACAGGAGATCCTGATCAATATTCTTGGGTATCTGTCACCGAAAACGAGTTTCCGGACAATGCTGTCGTTGGTAGTACGGATGGCAGTCATTTGTATTACATTGCCAAGGAGTTGACGAATGACATTGTCATTTATGTGACGAACCTGTTCCTGGATGACATGCGCAGATATCAGATTTTGGTTGAAAATGTGAAGGAAGTCAAAATTGAGCCGCTTTCTCATGGTTTTGACAGAGATTTGTACACCGACAGCGGGGAGAATATGTTGGGGCAGCTATTTGAACGTCATTCCCTTCAAAATCGTTTTCAGTAAGCATTTTTGTGTTTGTTAAGAATTTTGTGTAAATTGAGCATACTACTCGAAGAATGAAATAAAAGATTTGAGCGGAAGATGATTTTTGCGTTGTTGTTTTACTGTCAAGAAGGTTTGGTGGCCGCGGCGATGCGGCAAGATCCGATCCGATCCGATGGACGCCGAAATCTTCCAAGATTAACACAACATTGAACGTGGACTATGTTCCTGGTCGTCTCAGTCTGTGAATCGTCTGTTAAGAGAGCACGTCAAAACCCTGAATTGAACAACACTTGACGGCCCTAAGTCTAGAAGCCTCTTAAGTCGTCAGTGAAAGCTTTTGAAGTTTTACGCTCGAGATCTAGAGCAACTTGATCTCTTACGATATTTTTTTTTTTGTGACAAAGACAAAACTTGAACTGTCGATTTTTATTTATATTAGGAAAATGAGCACATTCTGTATATCTTTAAGCAAAAAATTTTTTAGTGACGATGGCGATACTTCAGCTTGCGGACGGTTTTGTAACGATACCCGTCGGCGGACAAAGGTGTGGCCTCTTCTGGGGCAGCTTCTTCTACCGGTGGTAGGTATTCGTTGGATGGGAGCTCGTCAACATCACGGCGATGGCGGAGGCGGTAACGCTTCACAGTCTTGTAACGGTATCCGTCGACGGCAAGGGGTGAGGCCTCTTCGAGAGGAGCTTCCTCAGCGGCTTCCTCAACTGGTGGCAGATATTCGTTGGATGGGAGCTCGTCAACATCACGGCGATGGCGGAGGCGGTAACGCTTCACAGTCTTGTAACGGTATCCGTCGACGGCAAGGGGTGAGGCCTCTTCGAGAGGAGCTTCCTCAGCGGCTTCCTCAACTGGTGGCAGATATTCGTTGGATGGGAGCTCGTCAACATCACGGCGATGGCGGAGGCGGTAACGCTTCACAGTCTTGTAACGGTATCCATCGGCGGCAAGGGGTGAGGCCTCTTCGAGAGGAACTTCCTCAGCGGCTTCCTCAACTGGTGGCAAATATTCGTTGGATGGGAGCTCGTCAACATCACGGCGATGGCGGAGACGGTAACGCTTCACAGTCTTGTAACGGTATCCGTCGGCGGCAAGGGGTGAGGCTTCTTCGAAAGGGGCTTCCTCAGCGGCTTCCTCAACTGGGGGCAGGTATTCGTTGGATGGAAGTTCGTCAACATCACGGCGGCGGCGGAGGCGGTAACGCTTCACGGTCTTGTAACGGTATCCGTCGGCGGCAAGGGGTGAGGCTTCTTCGAGAGGAGCTTCCTCAGCCGCTTCCTCAACAGGGGGCAAGTACTCATTAGCTGGAAGTTCGCTCACGTCACGACGATGCCTCAAGCGCAATTTCTTCACAGTCTTGTATCGGTACCCGTCATCAGCAAGAACGGCCTGCTCATCAGGAGCTTCACCTTCCTCGATCGGCGCCAAATACTCGTTGCTAGGAGCCGCTTCCTTTGCCGGTGGCAAGTAGTCAGCAGGCAGAGCAGCGGCAGCTGCTACCGCTGCGACGAAAACGAACACAAAGAATCTCTGGAAATTCAAAAAGGTTCTCTAATGTATGCCCGCTCCTTCGATGTGACATCTTGCAGTGAACTTACCATATTTCGACTCGTGGCTTATCAACCCACAAGAACGGATTAGCAATGTATGATCATTTCAGATAAAATTCGCGCCTTTTATATGCAAGAACACGAGTTCACGGTGTGGCTTTGATTTGTCTTGATTCAGTTTGAAGTACGCATCGATATGCGAAGCTACTGCTTAACACACTGCCGCCGATAGAAGTGGGCAGCGGTTGTGTTCTTCCGCTGGCCGCAAAGAGCCATGGTCGCAGCGGGGATCTGGATCAATTATAACGATGATGCTGACGATGACAGAAACATTTTCGTCTCTGTTAAGAGATCTTGTCTGGAGGTCAAAGAATCCATTGAAATGCGTGTGCACAGTTTGCCCGGAAACAAAGTGCGCTTTGATGAGTCATTGAAAATGACGGATGTTACAGGGTGAGTGACATTCGCGTCTGCGTAGAGAAGAGGTTTTGGATTGGTGTTCAATGCCCATGAGGTGTGCGAGGGCACAGCAGTAAACTTGAACCACTCAAGGCAACACGAAACTGAGTGGGCGGGTATGCATGGCACGTAGTTCGATATGAAATTGTTGAATTCCGCGTGGTGTGTCAATTTATAGTAAAGCACATCATTGAGTCTTAAGGACGGACGCGTGATAGCCCAATAAAGTCACACAAGCCAACTCCAAAGCAATCTCCCTTCGAATGAGATTACTTCCTCCTTGAATGATTTTCCGGGCTTCCTGCTACACATCCGCAACGTACATGCTGTGATTTCCTGCATCATTTGCTTTAACGTGTTCTATCGCATCCAACCCCACCGGTAATAATGAACCGAACAAGTTAATCGCCTTAACAGTAATGTTTTCCTCATCCTCTCAAGCAAGCATCCTTTTACTTTACACTCCACCCGGAGGATGTTTGTTTGTCCGTCCCGTTCCAACACAGAGTTTAAAATCCCTTTTTCCTTGCAGCAAAAAACAATTATCCCCGTTCGCTCAATTTCGAAAATGCGGCCGATTTGTGTAAAGCATCCTGGAGGACCCTCAAGGATGCATTTCGCCATTGTTATTGTTCCATCCCAACCGCTCGCTTCCCGTCCAATTTAATAGCACTAAAAACCAAATGAACCAGGTGAATCTGTGAAGTTGAGAGTGCTCCGCTACTAAAGACACAATCTGAACGGGTCTGGGTGGGTGCTGAAGTGAAAGAGACGAACCCTTTGTGCACCCCTTTGGCAGATTAACGAAACATTGCCCAGAACGGCATGCTCTGCTGGGCGAACATTATGGAATGAGTTCAGCATCACTGCATGGCGTACTTTGTGTACCGGAGGATGGGCAAATGCTTATAACAATTTTCCGCCCCATCCACTTAGGAGAGATAAAAATCTAGAAACCAAACATACTCGAGCGCACTTGATGTTGCTACAACTTTAATAATTTCACTGACAGCCATCAGCTTTTCCGAGATAATCGAACAGTTGCGGGTGAAAGAGCGATTATGGTCCGGTTGAAGCTGAGTCTTGACTTGGGAAGTTTTGTGGCTCCGGAATTGTCTGCCTGGCACGAAGCCCCTTCCGCGAATCGCGGATGTCCATCGTAAGTGGTTCTCCGGCATATCCATTGCTCGAGGTGCGCCAAACTTGCCAACCACACTGTACCCAGTTAACGCCACTTTGATGAGGTCGTCCGTTGCACATCACTGCCCCTGGGCAACAGGAAGCGATTTCATCAAAGTATCAAGCACTTCAAGCACACAGCCAATGCCTCAAAAATCAGATACCACATTATGATGCAATAACGAAAGTTAAGCAAAATGTCAGACTAAATGAAAATTGGTCCTTCATGGTGCGTTGGTAGCAAGCGAGCGACAGACCGTCTCGGGGACACGATCGAATGGCGCACAACACTGGCAGTGGCATCGTTCGTCGGTTGACATGAAAATGTTTCGAAACTTTCACCAGCACCCATTCCCCCCGCCACCACCCTTCACCAGTGCATCCACATGAAGTTCGAATATATCATGCATGAGGGACATACCGAGAGCAACGCAAAAGCCAAAACCCAGACAGACACGGTCCACGCTGTACTGTAAAAAAGAACCAATCCTCGGCTGGGTTATGTATGCATGCACCTTCAAAGAAGAACGCCAACCGAGTAACCCAAGCCTGCCACCGGAATGGATGCGGCCATGTTGAAGGGTGGATTGCACAATGGATGAGCCACCAAAGCCAAGGTATGAAGACTCAGACAAATATGTGCTGTGTTGTTGTTGACTTCCTTTTTTCTGCGCTTCCACCTCTTTGCGTGGTAGAGTGTCCTTTCGCCGGAGAACGAGTCAATGGCTAAAGGCGAGGACACGTAGGAAAATATCAGAACTTTTATTCTGTTGCATAATTTAATATTGAAATATGTCCGCTTATGAGGACGAACAGGACACTTGAGAATGGAAGATGATGGCCCGGAGATGATACGAAAAACATTCCAGAGATGTGCAGGGAGGGGACACTAAGGCAGATAGTTTCGTCTAGTCGGCAATCGTTTATGGCACTGCTGAAGTGGAACCCTTCATAAAGGGTGTGCCCCAACCGCTGGGAGTCGGACATTTTTTCCCTCAACGAAATTTCCATATAAATCAGCAGACTTAAGATGGAAATTGCTAGAAGTGGGCTGTGACATGGTAGATTAACCTTCTTATGCAATTGGAAGCCCGGCCGAGATGTTTCCCGTGCTGTGGAATGGCTCAATAATTCGCAGAGGGTTGCAGGGACGAATTAACATTTCAGGGGAATTGATTGCTCTTGGGTTGGATTCTTTCAGTTGTGGTATTCCGAGTGTTTTGATGCCTGCGAGGAATGCTCAAGGACGTACTGCAGGAGAATAGTCACGTCTGCAGTGGTAAATGCTGTTCTTCTTTGATGACGCAATGTTTGATTTGAGTTTTGTTCAGTCGTCCAAGTTTAAATTAATTTGCTTATGGTTCTCTCGACGCAGCGGCTCCTGCTCGCCCGGGAGTTGAAAGTTGTCTTTCAAACGACGGTATAGTACACCGCTTCCAATGTGAGAGAAAGTACAAGTACAAGTCCTCGATAATTGATAGGATCACAGTTCCTTAACAGCCCTCCTGTGCCATGATGTTGCCGGCTCCACTACACTTCGCATTTGTTCGTCACGACGATAGACTTTTATCATCTCCTTCAATCCAGGATATCATCATAACGGCTGACCCAATAATGTTGTACGAACAACAACGAGACGTCTGAGACGCTTACATGTTCTTACATTCAGTTGACCTAGAACTCACTTCAGCAGTTTGATATGTGTGTTGAACAAGACATGGCGCACGAACGCGTGATTGTGAATCAGAAAACAAAAACACGCGTTGACATGCATTGTTCCCTTTGAAAAACAAACCCTTATCATTGTCCTCTTAGGGGCAGCGTTAGATCCAATGCGGAATTTGCTCAGCCATTCGACATGACAGTGATTTTTGGAAAATCCTTAAAAACAAGATTATTGTGGATATCGTTGCTTGAGGGATCTTATTTTTGTTCCATATCGCAAGTAAATGCAAAGAGCTGCTGCGCGTTGTGTATTGAATACGGCTTGACACACTAACGCTTCATTGTGAATCAAAAAATAAAAGCACGTGCTGACACGCATTGTCCCCTTTACAAAACCTTTGTCTTTGCCCTCTTCTTTTTAGGCGGCTACGTTTATTTACATCCAAGGTGATATTTGGTTAGCCATTAGACGTAACAGAGATTTTTGGAAAATATTGAAAAAAAAAAAAAATAGTTTTGTGGATAGCGTTAATTGCAGGGATCTCTTTTTCTGCTCTATATCGCAGACAAAAGCGTGTTGAATACAGCTTGACGCACTGACGCATCACTGTGAATCAAAAAATAAAAACACGCGTTGGCATGCATTGTCCCCTCTAGAAAATCCTTCTCTTCGTCCTCTTATTTTGGACGGCTGCGTTTTACTTTTCGACATGAAGATATGAGTTTTGTTGGTAACGTTACTTGTAGTTACCGCTTTTTCTGCTCCATAGCGCAAACAAAGGCATGGAGTCCTTGAACTTTGCGTATTGTATACGGCTTGCGCAATAACGCTTCATTGTGAATCAAAAAATAAAAGCACGCGCTGACATGATTTGTCCCCTTTGGAAAACCCTTGTCATTGCCCTCTTGTTTTAGGCGGCTACGTTTATTTACATCCAAGGTGATATTTGGTAAGCCATTCAACATGACTGGGAGTTTTGGAAAATTCTTAAAAAATGAGTTTTGTGGAAAACGTTGATTGCAGGGACCTCTTTTCCTGCTCCATATCGCAGACAAAGGCATGAAGGCACTGCACTTCGTGTGTTGAATACGGCTTTCGCAATAACCCTTCATTGTGAATTAAAAAATAAATATATGCGTTGTCATGCATTTTATTTCTTAAGAAACCCCCGTCATTGCTTTCTGATCCTGTACGGTGCCATTTATTAGGTCCCAATGGGATATCTGTTCAGCCATTCGATAAGTTCAAAATTTTTAAAAATGCACTTTGTGGAAAACGTTGCTTCCGGCTTCTGTTGCGTATCGCAAACAAATGCAACGCAGTGACTAGAATGGATGCACTGTATAATGAGCATTAAACACGGCTTGACGCAGTAACGCTTTATTGTGAATCAGAAAATAAAAGCATGAGTTGATATAGATTTCTTAACAATCTCAGACGGCGGCATTTTGTAAAATCCAAGGTGTTATTAGTTCAGACATCCTATATGGGGTGATAAATGCACCTTGACGCACTAACGCTTCATTGTAATTAAAAAAATAAAAGCATGCATTGATATGCAATGTCCCCTTTAGAAAACCCTTATCACCGCTATCTTATTTTAGACGGCTGCGTTTAAATTTTCAACATGAAAGAATAAGTTTTGTGGGTAACGTTACTTGCAGAGACGTCTTTTTTTGCTCCATATCGCAAACATAGGCATGAAGTCTTTGCACTTTGTGTGTTGAATATGGTTTGCGCAAAAACGCTTAATTCAGAATTAAAAAATAAATGTATGCGTTGACATGCATGAAATCCCCATCATTGCTTTCTAATCCTGGGCGGCGCCATTTATTAGGTTTCAATGGGATATCTGTTTAGCCATTCGATAAGTTCAAACATTTTTAAAAGTTCACCTTCTGGAAAACGTGGCTTGCAGCTTCCGTTACGTATCGCAAACAAATGCAACGAAGTGACTAAAATGGATTCACAGTATAATCAGCATTGAACACGGCTTGACGTACTACCGCTTCATTGTGAATTAGGCATCAAAAGGATGGTTTGACGTGCATTTCTTAATAAAGCGTTTGCGTTATCCAAGGCGTTATCAACTCAGACATTCAATATGAAATTTATTTCTATAAAATTTTGAATAAATAACTTTGTGGAAGAAACATAGCTTGAGGAATCTTATTTCTGTTCCATATCTCAAACAAACGCATGGAGGCACAGTAAATTGTGTGTTTAACGCACCTTGACGCAATAACGCTTCATTGTGAATCAAAAAATAATAGCATGCGTTGAAAAGCATTTTCTCCTTTAGAAAAAAAACTCTGTTACTTTCTTCTAATATTGGAAGACGGGGGAAGGTATACGTTCCTCTCGATGTTTTCCTCTCTAACACATTGCGCAGTTTAGAAAATTGAGAATTCAATTTGTCGTGATCCCCTTGCGCTACCATTAACGTTGAAATACAATCAGTTGTAAGAATCTTACGTCGGCTTTGAGAGGCCTTATTTAAACAAACTTCCGACCCTGATAAGAGTGTTTTTTTGTACCTAGTGTCATTTTTATGATCCCATTCATGTTTGAGACGTTCATCTTTTATTTTATGGATGTACTCATGTTTATGTCCATCTTTATTTCAAATACTCTAGATGATATTTATGGACATACTTTATCTCTTACAGAAATCGGGGAGGTTACTGCTCTCGATGTGTGTATGTCCCAAACTGTACACACAGGCTGACTTCATATTTGTTGCATTCTTCGATTGACTGATTCCTTGGCGCTCTGATCACAAGTGACTTGTGCATTGATGACTTCTGTTTCTGGCCCGTTTTTTTCGAATAGCCCCTGAGAGGAGAATAGTCTCAGCTATCACTACAGAACCCGAAACCTTACGGCCAGCTGATATTTCCCTGTTTCAAGTATTAAAACGATTGAAGCACGCTCGACTCCAGAAAATGTTTCAAGGCGGAAGGCAGTGTCGCAGAACGACAAAAAGCCATCTGGAGTGTTCCACTTCAGGACAAACTGAAAATGGATTCCTACAGACTTATCCCATACTTCTTTTTTCAATCGAATTTAAAATTTCTTGCTCAGTTTGTTAGCAGTAAGCTGACTTATCCATAGCGTCACGAGCTCCCACATCAGCTAAGCTTTAGTACCCAACGTACCCCCGCTTTTGGAGGTCTTCGCCCACTCTGGCCATTGGTGCTATCCCCTCCAGGCCGTCACATATCTTCACTTAGGAAGAGACCCCAGGAAGGATCCGAATATCTTCGTGTTTATTATCCTTCCCGCTTTTTAAATTCTCTCAGTACGTCCTTGATCTCTCCCGAAGGCACACCTGCATTCCGCAAATTCTTACCGCATCCAAACCCGTCCAAACGGAAACTGCACACACAAGCCATGCAACCACAGATTGAACCATTTTCCGGTGAAACATCTGTCTGCGGGAAGTCTCAAATACGTCAACCAGCAGGACGCCCGCCGAGCGCACATGCGAATCTGGGTTCCGCGAGATGCAAACCGCACCAACGTTCTGCGGTCTCGGCTACTACGCCCGACTTAGCGTGTGTACAAACCTCACATCAAATCACATGCTCGCATCCGGTGTTTGATTTAATAAAACAATCAGAATTGATGAACAGCGCTTTTGGCGGTCGGCGGCCTGCCCGCAATGAGTAATGACGGCCAGCCCAGCGGCGGGCATCCGTGGCGTCATATCAATGTCAACAAGCGCACTCACTCACATCGCATCCACATTAAATGTTTGATTATAGTCTGGGATATTATGGTCAAATAAATGTCCGCGATAAGTCCGTCATGCATGGGGCGGTGGCACTGGCCACTGTAACGCTAGACCGGTGCACTCCCCTTCGCCGCCGCCGAACGTGATTTATGAAATGGAATGTTCTTGGTCCGGAAGTCAGAGCGCCACGTTCGAAGCGCTCCGGTTTACGGATGATAAGTGGACGTGAAAAATGTGTCTCCATGCAGATACAAACCGCCAACCATCTGTCAGTCAGTCGACGCTCTTACACATGGATGCGACGCAAAAAACTATCCACTTACGGGCATCACTCCGACAAATGATGGCAAAAACATTTCACTTCGTCCTCGCATCGCTCTTCATCCCCTGTCGCATTCTGTGGCGCTCCCACTCACTCACTAGCAACCGCCTGAACATTGTCCCCGTGAATGGAGTTTGCTGGGTCCATTGTTGCCTTCGGCGATGCGATACCATTGTGGGCACTCGCATCGTGCGAGCGTAGAGCCCTGTTGGGGTTTTATTCTTTCGATTAAAAGTGAATCCTGGCAACTGATGGATGCTCTTGATACGAAGCATACATCTTGACTTGTCAGTTGATGATGGCGGGGATTTCTGCAGATTTTCACTTCGTTTTTTTCCACCCTCTCTCTCCCTCCATATGTCTCTCTCTTGCGTGTCCTTGCACAAAAACTGTTGGGACTGGTGAAGAGCCGCCTTTTGATTTGGCAGATACACTCCAGTTGTGGGCTAAGTTTTGAAGCTCTCGTTGACGCGTTGTTTTGACGCGACATGTGAAGCGTCGGTTTGCTTTACTTGGTTGTTGCGTGGAGTTAGCTCTGCTGCTGAATCTGAAGTGGTGGGAGGGTAGTGGATGTGAGAGTTGCCTTTTGTTTTCGGTTGTATGGAGTGGTAGATGGCGCTTATGTTGGCTATATGTCTGTGCTTGTCGCCAACGAATAATTAAGGTGAGAGGCTTGAACTTCGGATTGCCTTTATAATTATGACGAACATATGATTTCGTAACGACCAAGGGGTATTCCAAAGAAGGTGCATGATGGGGGGGGGGGGGAGGTGTACTCGAAGACAAACGTAAGATGGTCGAATTGTATCTCTCAAAGGAAAGTGCAGTGGCAGTCAAGTTTTCTTCTTGTTTCTGGCGCGGGAAGTACGGCTTAATGCAACTAAATGGAATCAGACGAGAATATAGACGAGTAATCGAATACAGACTGCCTTCCCCTTGACATACACATCATGAGATACACAATCAAGGCCCTCTACCGACTTAAAGAGAATGGTCTTTTGTTCAGTTCGCACTGGAGCTTTGATAACCTCGGGCACTGAAACTCCTATGACACTAGCTTAATGCAAATCCCATCGGATGCGGGGACACCAGAAATCCAGTTGCATCGTTCATACAAATTAAACTTTCATTGTGTTCAGGACTAGCTTTGGCTAAAAATTGAACCGGGAAGGGAATGTACTTGGGTTTGCCAGGATAGCTCTAAGATCTGGAGTTGGGGCATTCGGGGTAAAGGAAATCATTAGACTTCACATTTCTTCAAGAAACTTTGCGTGAGTCCTCCAGTCAGAACATATGTAATCCTTAAGCTAGGAACTATATTGTGGAGCTAGAGCTGGAGCGAAGTTTATGTGACAGTCGAGCTCATCTGGAGGCCTTACTCTCTAACCACTTCCAAGATAGAACAGGTATGCAAGTCGTAACCTTATTTGGTCATCAGACCAAATTGACTAAGACTTGTCCAGGTCAAGGGACATCACGGGATCATGGAAAATGAGATTGCCGATGATCCAAAGAGGCATTCACAGGACCTGAAACCCCACCTCTGGGTCGGATGTCGTCTGCATCCTTGGTCAAGGTTTCCATCGGCGATTGGACCTCTCGATAGCACAACCAGATATGGCATGAGTCTTCAGGATGCGGCCTGACCACGCGCATTTTCCCAAACATCAGCGAGAAATCCACGACATTCCTTCTATTTCTAAAGTAGTTAAGACCGTAAACGACTTGTCGGCGTTCAAACGAAACACTTCACCTTCGACAAACATTTCGGCGTGCTTGGGCGTAGCGACGGTACCCTATGCGCCGTTTGTAAAAAAGTGGAAGACACTACCGAGTACTTCTTCTGTCAATG
The DNA here is from genome assembly GCA_955652365.1 of Eristalinus aeneus. NCBI lineage: Eukaryota > Metazoa > Arthropoda > Insecta > Diptera > Syrphidae > Eristalinus > Eristalinus aeneus. The sequence goes on along the minus strand of OY019134.1, from coordinate 61,597,220 downwards.
TCCCAAATTTGCTCGGCTCAGGTGGCGGCTGACTGCTTGGCTCTAATGTGGTGGAAGCTGTCCACCATCTGCCGGGGTTTTATAATTAGAAATAATTTTTTGATTCACCTGAAGACTTGGCATATGAGTCAGTGTCGAGTTGTCCAGAAATAGAACTAGAAAGAATTCTGATTGCCATCAGAGGCATAAGCTTATGGTAAAGAAACTGAAATCATACAGTCCATCGAAACCCACGATATCTGTAAACTGTAGGAGTATGGAGTAGGGAGTCTGAAATGACTGATGTTACTTCGACTGACAGCACAAAGGAGGATTCTCAGTATGAAAGTAAAATTTGAATTGAGGTCCTTATTCTGACTTTGTGTAGCCACCGCTGCGTAGTGGGTAGAGTGCTACACTCACGCGCCGAAAGTCTAGGTTCGATTCCAGGCTTAACACCTCGAATTTTCCACGGCACGACCTCTTTCGAGTTGCTGACAACACTCAAACCATAATAACCATCTAAGAAAAAGCTTCCCAAACCTCGCCGCTGGGAGTCGGAATAAAACTATAGGTCACTTACGAAAATTGCCTTCTATATTTCGGGATTGGGCAGCGCTAGTGTTACAATCTGGCGACTGCCAGCTCTATCGTAAAGTTGACATTTTTTGAGGTTATGTGTGTTGTTTACAGAAACTTAAAAAATTCATCAAGCCCAAAAATTGAATTAAATCGTGAAAATTTTCGTGCGATTATTTTTTACAACTTTCAACTTGGATTAACTCAACAACAGTGCATCGATGAACTTAACTCAATTTTTGCCGATGAACATCCATCAAGGCTAGTGTTTATCGATGGTATGGTGAATTCAACCGAGGTCGTAGTTCACTCCAAGACGAACTTTGTGAAGGTCGTCCAAAATCAGTTCTTGTTCCGAAAACCAGTGACGCTATGCGCCAACTGATATTGAAAGATCGTCATGTGACCGATCGTGAGATTGCGACAACTTTAGGCACTAGTGGATCATAAATTGTCAAAAAGGTGGTCAAAATGTGTAGAAAACAATGGCCAATACTTTGAATAAAATGTTTTTACTTTCCCATTAATAATTAGTGTTTTATTTTCAAAAAAAAATGCTCATTTTATACATGTATACCTGGTAAGGTGATTCAAAAAGATTTTACTAGCGGAACACCAGTGGCTTGCGGCCTACTTCTTCTGTCAATCCATCGTGGAACGACTCACACCACCAAAGCATCTCCAAACTTTTTAACTAGACTCGAAATCTTTTTCGGGCTTCTTAAACAGCAGTTGTCGATAAAAAAGTATTCATATATTGGTTGGAACAACAGTGCACAGGAGATCCGGGGCTTAGCTGGCTACTCGTGTTGTACGTATTACTGTTCTCTCACTAGTAGGTACCGATTTGCCTATTCCGAAGGTTGAATTTTGAGTTTTTCATAAACAATTACGCATTTACTGTTGTCAGCAACTTGAGCTATTGCCGTGAAAAATGTGAGGTGATCACCAGGGAATCGAACTTTCGGCGTCTGAATGTCGTACTTTACCCACTATGCCATGACAGCCACCACAATTGTCAATTCATCAGCAAATTTTAAGGCTAGCTTACAAAATTGGCTGATACATAACCGATAAGACCACATTGAACACGTGATGAAGAGGCTGTTGCAGTGTAAAAGTGTGAAAAGTGTAAAGGTGTATTTCAGACCAACAAGAATAAAAGCTTAATGTGATTTTGGGCAACATTTATTCAATAAGAAGTAAAATCAGAATGTTACTGTCAATAGTTGCTAGCGATTCATCATACGGAGGTTACCTTTTATATTTCGGGATTGGGCAACCCTAGTGTTGCAATCTGGCAACTGCCAGCTCTGACGTAAAGTTTGACAGTTTTTAGAAAATACGTACTCAAAAAGTACATACGAGAGCTATTTGTGTTGTTTACAGTAACATAAAAGATTCATCTCGACAAAAAAATGCAATTAAATCATGAAAATTTTCGCGCGATTACCTTTTACAACTTTTGACGTGGATTAACTCAACAGCAGTGCATCGATGAACTTAATTTAATTTTTGGCAATGAAGCTCCACCGAGGACCAGTGTTTATCGATTGTATGTTGAATTCAACCGAGGTCGTAGTTTACTCCAATACGAATTTCGTGAAGGTCGCCCAAAATCCGTTGTTGGTCCTGAATCCATTGATGCTGTGTACCAACTGATATTGCCAGATCGTCATGTGCCCTGTCGTGAGATTGAGACAACCTTAGGCATTAGTGGGACTAGTATACATTCAATATTGCATGAACATTTGCCCGTCAAAAAACTTTGTTCGCGTTGGATCCCACACAATTTGTCAATAGCTCAGAGAGAGGCTCGTGCCGATTGGTCGAAAGAGCTTTTGAAGAGCCCTCATCCGGCCAATCATGGCATATGGTGGTCCTGTGTGGTTTAACGTGAGTCCTTCTCAGATGGAAAAGATGAGGTTCTTCGACAGGCGGTGTCTTCGGGCCTGTCTTCTTTTATATAGAACACCAGAATCCCAATACAAGAAATTCTACACCAACGAGGTTTTGTACAACGAGGCAAATCTTGTAAGGATAGATAATTTTATTATTGAGTTGATACAGGGTCACGTTGCCCGATCAATGACTTCAACCAACAGTTTGATCTTTGGGGATTACTAGCCATACGTTATGTACCATGAGAGAGTACGCCTTAACGGCTTTATTCCGCCTGAAGCTTTCATCTATTTGGATGGAAAAGACCTGATACAAGACGAGGATGGCTGCCCCATCATCTTCCATGGCGCACGCCGAACAGTAGAAAGGCAACTTCAATACAAGCCAGACGTCGGTCGCTGCAACGAGGATCTCCTATGGTTTAGTAGAGTGATTTCTGCCCCCGATAGAGCACTGACAGACAAAGAACGGCATTTCTACTGGTGGTTAACACCAGTAGAATCAGTTTTCGATGCCGCTAGATTCTTAAAAACATTAACGGGGTAGTTGTGTCATCGGGCAACTGACATAGGCTAAGGTAGTGTTAAGACATTTAATAAAAACCAAAAACAACACAAAAAAAACATAAAAATAAAAATAACAAAATAAAAAAAAATAAGAAAAAAAAAATAAAAACAGATGCACCACGGCGTACTAAATATATATGTTAAGCATAATTATGATATATATGTCCTGGTGGATGCGTACGCATTCTTACGGACATAGTTAAGTAGGTATAAGCTTAGTTGTTAAAGGGTTACGTTTAAGGTTTTTATTTTTTAAATTTTAGTTTTAGTTTTAAGCTAGTAGTAAGTCTTAATTTTAAGATGGTATAAGTTGAAAAATTGTTATCCCAAGTTTTTCTCTTTTCCTGGGTTACAATAAGCATTAACAATGCATTAACAACAACAAAAATTTAATAAAGAAGCCGAAAGGTTGACAAGCCTTTGAACCGCTGAACCCACTGAGGAGCCAGAGGAATCCGCCGCCCTCGCTGACGATGGATACCGTTACAAGACCGTCGGCAGGCTGAAGTACAGGAAGCGCCGTGATGTCTCAGAGATCGTTGCCCCCGAATACCTGCCACCAGCAGAGGAAGAAGCATAGAGCACTTGTTAAGAGTCAGTTAGTTAGAACTAAGATCAATAGATTAGATTAATAAGCTAGTTTAATGATTTTTGTCTAGAATATAAGAAAAAGAAGTGAGAAAAACTAATAAACTGATCACGAAACATGGGTTCACCACTATGACCCTCAAAGCAAATACGAGTCCATGCGGTGGCATAAAAAAGGAACAGACCCACAGAAGAAGTTCATAGTCACTCCGTCTACCGGGAAGCTCATGGCCACAGTTTTTTGGGACTTACAGGGAATCTTGCTCATTGAGTACAAAAATAAGGTGAAACCATCAACGCCACATCCTATGCTTCCACTTTGCATAATTTGCGGAAGGAAATTAAAAAGAAAAGACGGGGTAAGCTCGCAGCGGGTGTGTTGCTTCTTCATGACTACTCTTCTGTTCACACGGCAAGAGTTACTACGGCTGCTGCGCGAGATTGTGGTTTCGAAGAACTCCAACACCCGCTCTATAGTCAAGACCTGGCCCCTAGTGAATATTTCCTGTTTCCGGTTTTAAAAAAATTTCTTCGTTGAAAAAGATTTTCGGATGATATCGAACTCAAGTCGGCAATAAATGGGTATTTTGCAGAGAAAGAGAAAATTTATTTTTTTGAGAGATTACAAAAGCTTTTATCAAAATGTAACAAATGCATTGATGTTGGGAAGATTATATTGGAAAATTAAAACTATTTAAATCGAATTCGCATTCTCCTTCATACCGAGATTACGAGAATATATTGATCGCACCTCGTAAAAAGCAATTTTTTTTGTCTCCAAACTAACAGCTGCCTCTGCACATTTCACACCAGATTGAAGAAGTCACATTGTAGGGCACTCCTAAAATGTCTCTGAGGTCCATGAACCAAGTTTCGATCCACCTCATTCCCGGATCCATGCTACCACATACCTGAATTCGTCATCGTATCACAAAGCTCCTAGTTGGTCGACTTAGAAGCCATCGTCTTTTGCAGGATTTGTTTTCTTAGCTGACTGGAAGTCACACTGAAAAGAGGGCTGGGCTGTGCTATGGGCACTGGCTACACATAGTGCGCTATAGGCGACCACAGAGACAAAACTAGGCCAGTGTATAGGGGCTAACTATAAATGCGTGTCAATCCAGAATAACTCTTTCGCTTGAATCATCTGGTCTTCGTGTTCCGCACTCTGGTTTGCCTTACTTGTAGCGCTGATAGCGTGCGCTTCAACTGCGCAGATTGTTGGGAGAGCGTGAGTGTTGGCGGATCGAAACGAAAACTCGTACAGAACAAAGCAGTTTTGGGAACTACGCTCCTATCTGACGAAGGGGAAAATCGTACTCCTCAACGTGCAGCTGCAGAAGCATGAAGGCACTGGGCTTATGGATTTTGACGAAAAAACCACGACTTTACTGATGAGACGCAGAAACTACAGAAGGAAGAAAAAGGCTTAGATTGGACTGGATTGAAGAGTTAGATTGGCAGAATGGGAATATAGAGGAGATGATGCCGTTCATGTGCAGCATCTTGTAGGTGACGCCCTGCATTCACATACATCAATCGCTATGCATGAAGTAGAAGTAAATTGGAAAGCTGCCTCAATACTCCTTATGTTCGTTGACCCATCATACCTTAGAGGGAGAGATCCCCTAAAAATAGACTCTGTGGGAGAATGTGCAGTTCGACGGCAAGTAAAGCTTTAGGCACTAGAAGTCTGTCAGCAGACATTCCCTGGCATCTTCCGTATATTTGGCACTGCTCCAAAGAAGAATATTTCAACTTCCACTTGACACTGTCAAACCGCCCTTGTCAAACTAACTCCGAAAGAAATGGCGAGTAGGCCAAAAAAAATCTGTAGCTGTCGTTTAATTTAAACTTTTCCCAGCATCATACTCTGGGATTGGTACTAACGTTGATCCCTGCTAAGCATTTGAAAACCCGCTCAATTTAAACTCTCCACACCTCTAATACATCGTGTGCCACCCCCGCGTCACCAACCACGTCCCAGGAGACCTCTCAATCGGTTCCTGGGATGATCTTCAATAGCATCACCATTAAAGGGTCACAAAACTTTGCAGAGACAACCTTCGGCAAACCCTTAATCGGGATAGTTTTCCCCTACCCCTCTTGCAATTGAAATCGAGTCAACCATCCACGAGTAATTAAAGTTTCCGCTCGGCGACAAACGCACACATCCCGAGTGTTTCCTTGTTTTTCATCCGATTTCCTCCCTATTACCAGCAAATATCGCAAACGATAGAAACTTTCCAATCCAATAAGGGCGCTCGCACAAAACCAAAAGCCAGAAGACGCCCTTGCGTCCGTCCCAATCCCATAATGAGCCATCCTTAATTAGGGCAATCTGATACTTGGCCCAGTTTAACTTCCTGAACTTTCTGTGCAAGTTTGCTGGAGGAGCTCTCCACCCCGTGTGCGATACATTAACTCAAATGTTAATGACGGAAGATGCTAATAAGGTTCCGTCTTCCATGGCACGACGACATGCCCAAAGCCCGCACAGTCCTTTGAGGGGTCGACAAAGTTTCAGTCGATTTTTGGCCTTTGTCCACTTGCCCTGATAATGAGTGAGCGGAGTTCTTCTTTGGTCGGGCAGCAGCAGTCGAGAGACTAGTGTGTGACACATTATCGCTATGCAGGGGCAAGTGAAAGACTGCTGTGGGGATGATTCCATTGAATTCAATTCAATTCAATTCAATTCCGTCACATCAAAGCACACCACCATCACGACTGAGCGCTGGGAAATGATGCCGACATTGTTAATTACACAGAACTCGCATTGGCATGCCATTAACAGCAGCGTGTGTCGCAAAGCCACCGCGAGCGGTGCGCGACACGGACCATGAAGAAGGAGGAACGCATGAAAAACGCAATTACGCTGAGGGAATATTAAAACATGATATTTGCATATAAATTAAAAATAAATAAAGGTGAGCCAGGATATTCGTCAGGATCGGGCGGCGAGGCGGTCTCGCAGCTGTGCGTCGAATGCTTTGGCACTGATCCGGAGTTCCAGGGTCCCGCTGTCGCTGCTGCGTGCTTCTACGTGGCACGCGGAATTATTAAATGTGCCATAGGTGCAGGTTAGGACGCCGGGCCGCCCGACTATGGCGGCCTCCGTTTGAGCGCGTGTTTACCCGACGCAGGGCACAATCACAAAAAGGGATAATGACATGATTAACATTAAACTCGCTCCGTGCAAATACTGCCAACAGGGCGGGAGTGCTCCGCGAAGTAATTAACGAAACTAAACAAATGTCAGATGTGGCAGCGCAGGGGGTCGCGACCCTCAGGGCCCGTGTGCAGGTTTCATGGCACATGTTGCCTTTATGCGAGTCAGTGGGGAATTCTCATAGGCGATGTGGTCTTTGGGAACGAGGGATAGCAGCGCCATCGTGGAAGGTTGATTAAGAGAAATCTCCGGCTTGGGAACGGGAATTTGAATTACTGCGACGAAGACGGGCTTGGGCTCCCCTGGGTCTCTAGCTCCAGAGGAAAAAAGGGCGAATAAAATAGTAGGTGACGGACTTGTGATTAATGTCGCGTGCCGACAGAGAGGGTGGTGTTTGGGGAACATTCATCGCGAACTCCGAACAAATAGCTATAACACTTGAGCAGACTGGATGAACAGACAATCTCGGAGTTTTATGGCAAATCATAGAGGTGACTGCATCCCTTGGAGAGACTTCTGGAAGTTGGCAAAATGAGTGTGATTCTGTCTCCTTGTAATTGGACTGCTTCCAGCCTCCAGCCTACAGTCTACAGCCTCCAGCCTCCAGCCTCCAGCCTCCAGCCTCCAGCCTCCAGCCTCCAGCCTCCAGCCTCCAGCCTCCAGCCTCCAGCCTCCAGCCTCCAGCCTTCAGCCTCCAGCCTCCAGCCTCCAGCCTCCAGCCTCCAGCCTCCAGCCTACAGCCTCCAGCCTCCAGCCTCCAGCCTCCAGCCTCCAGCCTCCAGCCTCCAGCCTCCAGCCTCCAGCCTTTAGCCTCCAGCCTCCAGCCTACAGCCTCCAGCCTACAGCCTCCAGCCACCAGCCTACAGCCTACAGCCTACAGTCTACAGCCTCCAGCCTACAGCCTACAGTCTACAGCCTCCAGCCTCCAGCCTCTAGCCTCCAGGCTCCAGTCTCCAGTCTCCAACCTCCACCCTCCAGCCTCCAGCCTCCAGCCTCCAGCCTCCAGCCTCCAGCCTCCAGCCTCCAGCCTCCAGCCTCCAGCCTCCAGCCTCCAGCCTCCAGCCTCCTGCCTCCAGCCTCCAGCTTCCAGCCTCCAGCCTCCAGCCTCCAGCATACAGCCTCCAGCCTCCAGCCCCCAGCCTGCAGCATCCAGCCTCCAGCCTACAGCCTACAGCCTACAGCCTCCAGCCTACAGCCTCCAGAAGGCTTATGTCTTTCGGGGAATACAACACCATACGGTGTGGGGAAAGTGTGCATTGGTCGAAGAGAACATTCAATTCTCTAGCTTGTCATATTATCAAAATTTGGACTGAAATGGTTGCCGCCGCAAATTCACAACGGAAACTAAATGACACCGTCGCCGGTGGCTTTGGCTGAAACATTACCCTCAAACCGCCAAACGGTCTATCCAAAGCATGGCCGTGATTATTTTGGGCCACTGTTCACCACACCTGTTCAAGCTTATAGTCGAAACGTTTTCGGCATTTCATTTATTTTTCCGCTCTCCCCCGCACGACACCCAATTCATCAGATATGCAAACACTCCAACCTACAGGGCAGCTGAGAGCTTGTTTCGATTTCCATTTCGTGATTAAGAAAAAGTAAACAACAAATTTAATTTCAGCTGCCCGGGCATGCCAGGCGAAAAGTCATCAAGCTTCGCACACCGAATAATCCAAAGCCGAGTGTGTACAGCGCACTTAATCAAAGTCCATTTGTTTGGCCCGAAAACCAAACAATAACCAATCCTTCTGCAGACAATCTAACTCATTTTTAGCGCAACCGGACATGGCCGCCACGCCAGACATGCTCACTGCTGGCGCATTATCCAGCGTCCAATCGCATCGCGATGTCAGAGCCCACCTCACGTCGCGGCCCTGGCCGCAAACAATGCAATCAATTTTGCAAAAATGCCTAAACAATGATTGATTGATTTCAGATGCCCCCTGCTGTGTCAAAACTCGCGATTCGCTACACGGGCAGGGCGCCTCCCCAAGCTGGGAAAATCCAACTCAAGGACGGATTAATGAATCAATTCGGCAACAGCAATTCGCATCGATAATTCAAATCCTGCGCAATTCGCAACTCACAAAGGATCCCTGATCCTGCAAGGCATACGCGCGGAGTTGGAAACCGGATTTGCGAGTGGCACGGTCCCTACTTATTAATTTGTGATCGGAATGGAATTCTTTTCCGTGCATTAGCAGGATGTACGTATGCGCCCCCCGCCGTCACCCTGCTGGAATATTAGTGAAATTACGGCCGGCCTGTGCAACAATAATTTGACTCAGGACCGAGGAGTGTAATAGGAAATTACCGGCGACAGGATTAATAATGTTTTATCGATTTTGCAATTAGTCATTGTGTGCGCGAAAGCCGGGCGTCCCCGCGCTCTACATGTTGCATGTGCGTGCTGGCTGACAATGCGCTTAGAGGTAGCTTTTAATGTGGCGACAACATCTGCGTGAGGGCGGAGGGAAATGCTTTTGTGTCCCGCACGCTGCACTGTGCTTGAGTGGATGTGAAGGATTTTCGAAATGGTTTTGCTGTGGGTGGGGGTTTAAGTGGATGTTTAAAAGTTTATGTTTGCACACGAATGTGAGTGGACTGAACGGGTTTCGTGAAAATTTCCAGAGGGCACGCATCAAATAGAATTTTCTGTCAGTGACTGCGGCGAGCGTTTGAGCGAAATAATATATCCAGGCTCACATTCGGCTGAATTAAATACGCCTTCCTCTCTTTGGCGCTATCCGGGATTTTATTCGATAGCTAAGGTTGTTGAACCGCAAATCGGGCAGGAGAAGGACCTCTCTTATGTCTCCGTTGAGAAACAATACTTTATTCGAAAGGAAGGTAACCACACGGTCTGATAGCCAGACTGCCAGCCGAGACCTTGGTGGTCCCAATTAGGCGGAATTCCATTCTTATACTTCACTTGTCTCCTGAGAAGAAATGATAAGTACTTCAATATTCATCTAACGTCTGTGCTGGGATATAGTGATGTCCACGGACTTTGTAAATCGAGCACCGACTGTTTCTGAGTGAACTAATAGAATGTCGTCAGAGAGTCCCACCAGTCAATGTTAATTAATTAATTGATGGGCGTGGCAGTCCACAGGGGGATCAGGGCCTAGCTTGCTCATCAACTACTCGTGATGTGTGCGTTACTGTTCTCTCACGAGTAGAATGGACCTACAGTTTCTTGCCGACTTCGAACAGCGAATTTTGAAAAGCTTTTCCTTAGGCAGTTACTACTCATTGAATGTTGTCAGCAGCTCGAAAGAGGTGATGCCGTGAAAAATTAGAATAATTGGTGTTGAGCTAGGAATCGAACCTAGACCTTCGGCGTGTGAGCGTCGCACCCCACCCACTACGCCACGGCAGCCACAACTTATTGTTGGACTAAATAAAAACAGTTCAACACCAATTTTTCTAATATTTCACGGCACCACCTCTTTCGAGCTGCTGACAACACTCAAAGAGTAATAACTGTCTAAGAAAGCTTCTCAAATTTCGCCGTTCGGAGTCGGCAAAAGACTGTAGGTCCCTTCTACTCGTGAGAGAACAGTAGCGCGCACAACACGAGTAGTTGATGAGCAAGCTAGGCCCTGGTCCCCCTTTGGACTGTAGCGCCAACAATTATTATTATTAAATAAAAATAGTCTAAGAGATATGAGACGTAATCAGCGTTACAACAGGCTAGTGCGTCTTTGAACTGAACTCCTCCAGACACAGCATACGTTAAAGCGACTTCTGCTGCGAAGACAAGGAAGAGGTTGACCAAGCTTCGGATTTCCTCTGCAACTGTCAAGTTCTGGAAAAAAGAAGGAGCAAGGATCAGGATAGATTTTAACGACAACCTGAGGGAGCTCAAGGGCTCAAGTGCAGGATGTGTCAATAGCTACTTATTATGGAAAGACTGGAGAAGTGGGGAAAATGCGTCACTCGCAAGCAAAAGTTTTCAGGTTCGATTTCTGGATTGACACCCTCGCATTTTTCACAGCACTACGACATGGTTAGTTGCTTGGGAAGCCAAGCCCTGGTCACTTGCAAACTGCTGTTTAATCCGCACGTCGCTCCAACGGACCTAATAATGTCCGAGGATTGGGTGCCTCACTGGCAACACCCGTTGAAGAGCAACCTAAAGCAGTATACCTACTTCGAGTTGTTTACAAAAAAAAAGTTGGAAGAAAGTTGTAGTTTAAAGTTTTCTTTAATGCTGGTGGCAACTAAGGTTTCTTCCTGAGTTACTGTTGATAGAAGATCGGTTCGGTGTTTAAAGAATATCTTCGTGAACGCCAAACTTGTTACTGAACAGTGAGAGATAAGCGCAGCTGCGAACGGTGTTGATTTTCTTCTACCTTACGGTGATGGTCATGTAATAGGACAAGCCAGCCTTCCACATGCAGTACCAGGTCTTTCGCATGCGAATAGAAGAAAAGTTTACGTGGAACTTTTCATTTTACATTACTTAAGGACAGTAAAAGCAAGTAGCCGCCCGGCAAAGTGTCTCCGAATAAACTTAAGGTTTGCCTTGCTGAACAGGACCTTGTTGGTGTTTCTCGGGGTTCAGGAGCTGTGTATGCTAGATGCTGACATTGCCTCTGGGGTGTCCCCATGCTTCTCTTCAGGAAGAGAGCACAAGTTCAGCAAAACAGAAACGTCAGGGTTAAGGATTAAGAGGAAACTATGTAGCAGATCAAAGAGAGTAGTTTAAAACAGACCCTTTGTCATTGCCTTGACCAAATTTGTGTTTATATGGATTTTTAACTGCCAAAGTAACATTCAGCATGCCAGTAAGAACGTCCCATGGGGTCAAGTATGACTACTATTACTCGTCCCTTGATATTCAGTGGCAGTAGGGAGGTTTAAAGAATGCCCTCAGGTTTCCAGTAGTCAACTTTTCACCACAGTCGTCCCCAAGTTCACTGCAGTGGCGATTGAATTATAAATTCGAACCTGTTTCTTACGCGATTAGGCATGGAATGCATGAAATCTCTAGAAAAGTTGATGAACAGGATCGTCTTACAACCGACCCTGTAGCGACCCATGTTTTGTGTGAGATGCAAAATGTTACCATATGGCATTTTTCTTCTTCGTTTTGCGCTGCAGTCCAGGGTGAGCCTAGGCTTCAACCAACATGTCCCTTCAGCCAGCACGATCTTTCCCCAGCTGCCTTCAGTTACACACTCAAAGTTGGTTGAGGTCCTTCTCTAATTGTGTGCGCAATCTAAGCCTAGGCTGTTCCCTGTTAAGTTGTTCCAATAGCTCTGATTCGAAGACTTTTAGGTTCGGAGCAGTTGTGTCCATACGCTCTACATAGCTTAGCCATCTTAAGCTTTGTGCCCGAAGACACTTGACCAGGCGCATATCGCTGTACGCCATATAGAGGCGTTCGTTGAGTCTTCTCCTCCAGATGCCATCAACGCAAGTAGGACCAAAAATCGCGCGCAAAACATTTCTTTCGAAAGGACTTATCGTTTTCTCATCTGTTTTAAGTTACGTTTAGGTTTCCGCTCCTAACAGGAGGACTGGGACGATGAAGCTGTTATATAAAGAAAGCTAAGTCCTTCGATTGAGGGCTTTATTACTTAATTGCCTTTTGAGTCCAACAAACATCGACTGACAAGAGTGATTCCACGTTTGATTGCGGCACTGATGTTGTTGTCGAGGTAAGCCGAGATAGACGAAGTCCTTCAGTACCTTGAAGTTTCTGCTGGTTAGTTTGACGCTCTCTCCGAGACGTCGATGATGTGACACTCAATTTGTGACACAGCTTTATTTATATTCAGCGTTATCAAATTAATTGAAAGTCTTTCTTACGACACTGAACCAAGCACCTCTTTAATATCAATGCGACAAGCACCTGTGGCCTGTGACTTGTTTTTATTCCATGTGGCGTGGTGGGTAGAGTGCGACACTCACACGCCGAAGGGTCTAGGTTCGATTTCCGGCTGAACACCTCGAATATTTCGCGGCACCACCTCTTTCGAGGTGCTGACAACACTCAAAGAGTATTAATTGTCTTAGAAAGCTTCTCAAATTTCGCCGTTCGGAATCGGCAAAAAATTGTAGGTCCCTTCTACTCGTGAGAGAACAGTAGCGCGCACAACACGAGTAGTTGATGAGCAAGTTAGGCCCTGGTCCCCCTTTGGACTGTAGCGTCAACAATTATTATTATAGTCCTCTGTAGTTCCTTTCTACTCGTGAGAGAACAGTAGCGCGCACAACACGAGAAGTTGATGAGTAAGCTAGGCCCTAGTTCCCTACGGACTGACGCGCTATACAATTATTATAACGTAGAACATTTTGATTCTGATTTGTGACCACTGTTCAGAAGCCCGCACTTCAAACTTATCTTGAAACAGGCGCCAACGATCTGGGAAAGCCCATTTGGGGCTTTGGCATCTTGACACAAACCAAATTCCATTTTCTGAAAAAAGAAAGTAAGCAGGCCTTCTTTCCGTTTACAATAGAACGTTGTTGTTCCTTTATCACAAAAAAAAATTGTTTTGAGAGGTCAAGATCCATGACGAGTTCACTTAACTCTTCCCTATTCTTGTGCGGCGCTACAAATGGGGTTGAACTTATACCATTTCCCACTAGCTGCTTTCCACTGAGTACTCAAGTTGAGCTCCTACTCCAGCCAGGGCCTACCTCAAAATGTCTGCTTGCGAGACTGAGTACTCAAGTTGAGCTCCTTCTCCAGCCAGGGCCTCCAAGTGTCTGCTTGCGAGCCTGAGTACTCAAGTTGAGCTCCTTCTCCAGCCAGGGCCTACTTCCAAATGTCTGCTTGCGAGCCTGAGTACTCAAGTTGAGCTCCTTCTCCAGCCAGGGCCTACCTCCAAATGTCTGCTTGCGAGACTGAGTACTCAAGTTGAGCTCCTTCTCCAGCCAGGGAATATCTTCAAATGTCTACTTGCGAGACTGAGTACTCAATTTGAGCTCCTTCTCCAGCCACGGCCTACCTCCAAGTGTCTGCCTGCGAGACTGAGTACTCAATTTGAGCTCCTTCTCCAGCCACGGCCTACCTCCAAGTGTCTGCCTGCGAGACTGAGTACTCAATTTGAGCTCCTTCTCCAGCCACGGCCTACCTCCAAGTGTCTGCCTGCGAGACTGAGTACTCAAGTTGAGCTCCTTCTCCAGCCAGGGAATATCTTCAAATGTCTACTTGCGAGACTGAGTACTCAATTTGAGCTCCTTCTCCAGCCAGGGCCTACCTCCAAATGTCTGCCTGCGAGACTGAGTATTCAAGTTGAGCTCCTTCTCCAGCCAGGGCCTATCTTCAAATGTCTACTTGCGAGACTGAGTACTCAATTTGAGCTCCTTCTCCAGCCACGGCCTACCTCCAAGTGTCTGCCTGCGAGACTGAGTACTCAAGTTGAGCTCCTTCTCCAGCCAGGGCCTACCTCCAAATGTCTGCTTGCGAGATTGAGTACTCAAGTTGAGCTCCTTCTCCAGCCACGGCCTACCTCCAAGTGTCTGCCTGCGAGACTGAGTATTCAAGTTGAGCTCCTTCTTCAGCCAGGGTCTACCTTCATTTGTCTGTCTATGTATGCCTTTTCTTGACGGCAGCATGACGACAGCATGAAGCTACTTCTGCTTTAATGCTAGCAAATGCATCACTGAGAGCTCGCTGTTCGTCCAATCACCTCAATGTCGTCTAAGCTAGCAGTTGAGCTGGCTTTTTGAAGATCGTGACTCTGGTGTTAACTTTTGACTTAAGCACGGCACCTTCTCAAGAATGATGTTGGAGTTGTCGCATAACAGCGCGTCGTCCTTGAAAGTCATTAGACAAACCTTTTGTGGTTGTCTCCGAACTAAAGGCCGTCCAGGTTTCAGATTCCCTCATTTCCCATTAGTCGTATAAGCAAACGCTGACGTTGATGTTCACCAAACTACACGTGGTACCTGCGGTTCATTTATATCGCCAAGTTTCACACTAAATTAACCACCTTGCCCTCTTCTCTCACATTCGTTTCTGAATTTTCCTTTGCAAAGCAATTCAAACTTGTTTGCGAAGCCCCATAGCCAATAGTCAACCCCTTGTTGGCAGACCTTCGCTTTTGGCTTTGTTTCAGATTTTGAATATTGCTTCATTGCAGCTCATATCGCTTCAGATAAGCTACAGAGTACTCCAATTTATCCAGCCACTTGGTCTTAATTCGTTTGGATGCCCTCTACGACGCCTCGTCTGCGCTGTTGCCACCCCTTCATCTGCAGGTCTGACCAATCCTTGCTCACAAAGTGTGCACCACTAGATAACTTCGTCATTAACATTTTCCCGTGAAAGGTTAAAAGACTATCGGCCGGGTGCCGGTCAAGGGAGCACTGTGCACAGTTCAAAAGGCCAGTGCACACAAAATTAATTCCTCTGATTACTAAAATTGCTTAAAAACTTTCTTCGCAACTTTGTTTTCTTCATCCACACCTCCCCTATTTTATTTTTCCATCCTCTTCATTGGTTCTTTTCATTTTTGCTTTCTTTCTTGCAGTCCTTGCAAACTCCATTTTTTTCCTATCAGTTGAATATTTTTTTGTTTTCCATTCCCCTCGTCAAATGCGGACTCTGTTCCGGCGCCGTGCACCTAGGTGCTGCCAAGGAAAGTTGAGCCGTTAAAATCCTTTAACGATGAAATAGTTTTCTTCTTGAATTTTAGTTGCCTCTTCTCCTGCTCTCTCCCTCTTGGCGTATAAGTAGATATTTGCTCCAGCTAGTATTGCATGCCGCCCGCCGAGAGCCGGGTGCGATGAAATATCCAACCCGGCTGATGGACAAAGTTTCTTCGCCAACTTAATTATTCCAAGTAAAATGTTGCCGCGTAAATTGGTTTGATTGAACTGACTCGTCTTTGGGACTTTGCGAATTAAATCAATCGCCATTCTGCTGCTTCATTGTTGTGCTGTTTGAGACAAGCAAGATGTCGTTCCTGATTTTGTTGGCGGGGCATTGGATGGAAGCCGAATTATTGCGATTTGAAGCCTGTAACTGACCATAGATGAAACTCAAATGTTTACAAAATCTGAGACCGTCGGAGATCGTATTGATTTTGTAGGCATTTGTGTCGGATGTGGTTGTCGTCACTTATGTTAGAAAACAGAAGAAAAACAATAACTGAGCCAATTCTATACTTCCTCGGGTAAAAGGCTCACGATGGCTACATCCTGTTTCGGTGAATGGAAAATACAAGACCATCCCAAAAAGAGAAAATAGTTTTATGCAATGGATCCCTTTACATTTCGCCCGTTTACAAAAGATGGCGCCACCTATAAGTTGTAGGTGATCTTGGAAGCGATTACCTACACCATTGGAAAGTCTGTCATTTGTCATTGGCGTCTAGTTTTTATATCGACGTTGTCTTAATGGCCGACAATGTTCGGATTTGTCTAAAACAATCAGCATTTGCAAGGTACTTTGATTTCCTTTTATAATTTTAAGAAAAGTGTAGCTGAAGGCCATCGAATGTTTGCAGAAGTTTATGGTGAATCTGTAGTGATGCAGAGTGGTTGTGAAGCGTCAAGACAAAGAGCATCGTGGCCATCCCACAAGGTTTAAGGATGAAGCGATAGAGGCTTTTTTAGACAAGACCCGTGCCAAACTCAATCTGATCTCGAAGAATAGTTTTGAAGTGACTCAGCAAGAGCTTTCTTTTCCCTCTAAAAAAATTTGTATTTATTTAGTTGGGTGCTGTTCGAGTTGAAACCAAGAGTCATCAAAAGATAAATTTTCATTCGGAGCTGCTTTCTGAAAGACCTCAAAGGAAAAGCTTTTTCCACCGGATCGTGACTGGAGATGAATAGTGGATTTACCCAGGAAGAAAATGTACAGCGCACAGCCTGGTGAATTCATCCTATCAACGTGTACATCGACGCTAACGAAAAACATCCACCGTTCAGGGATATGGTGAGTCAACGCAAACAGGACCAAAAATCGCACGCAAAGCTTTTCTCTCGAACAGACTAAGGACTACCTCATCCGCCTTTGCTAACGTCCAAGATTCCGCGCGATAAATTAGGACGGGGATGATCAAGCTGTTATATAAAGCGAGCTTAGTCCGTCGAGAGAGGGCTTTATTACTAAATTGCCTCTTGAGCCCAAAGAAACAGTGATTGGCAAGAGATAGTCTTTCTTTGATTTCGGTACTGGTGTTGTTGTCCTTGTTTACCGCGGAGCCGAGGTAGACGAAGTCCTTAACTACCTCGAAGTTTCTGCTGCGTAGTGTGACGCTCCGGCCGAGACGTCGAAGTTGTCTGTCCTTCCTTGATGACAGCATGTACTTAGTTTTGCCCTAATTTACCGCCAGACCCATTTTAGCCGCTTCCGCATCAACGCCAGCAAACGCCTCATTGACGGCTCGCTGTGTTCGTCCCATCAAGTCAATGTCATCAGCGTAAATAACAATTGAACTGACTTCTGAAAGATCATGCCTCTGGTGTTGACTTGTGAATTTCGCACGGTCTTCTCGAGGATGATGTTAAAGAAGTCACATGACAGTGCGTCGCCTTGTCTAAATCCTTTTTTGACATCGAAGGTCTCGGTGAGTTCGGTACCGACCTTGACGGAGCAGCGAGAGTTCTCCATTGTCATCCTACACAATCTGACGAGTTTGGTAGGAATGCCAAAACTAGACATGGCACTGTATAGCTCGTCTGTATACACACTGTCATATGCAGCCTCAAAATCGACGAATAGGTGATGAGTGTCGATTCGCAATTCTTGAGTCTTTTCCAGCGTCAGCCGTAATGTGACGATCTGGTCTATCGTGGACTTCCGTGGAGTGAAACCACGCTGATAGGGTCCTATAAGGTTATAGAAAAAGGGTTTCGTACGGTCACACAATACGGCAGAGAGGATCTTCTACGCGATGTTAAGAAGGCTGATCCCTCGATAACCGGTGCAATCAAGAGGGTTGCCTTTTTGTGCCCAGGCAAACGACGCTGAGATTCCACTCATCGGGCATGCTTTACTCCAATCAAACCTTACAGATGAGCTGGTGTATACGCCCAACCAGGTTATCTCCTTCTTCGTCTTCTTCTTGTGGCGCTACAGTCCGGGGTGGACGTGGGCTTGGAGGTTAACGTGGAGGTTATCTTCAGCTGCTTTAAATAGTTCTGCGGGAAGTAAAACCGCAGCAGCAACTTTGTTTGACTTCATTGACATCTTCACCTCATCTAAGTCGGGAAGACGGAATTCTTGTCTATGAAAATTTGATTGGGGAATTGGGGCCGTCATCGCCGTTAAGGAGTCTGCATAAATGATCCATCCAGATTCTCGGCACAGACTTTATTAGGAGTTGTCTATTTCGGCCTCGGTCCGAACTTTGTATTCTTCGGATAGTTGTTTTACCTTTCGGTAAAACAATCGGACTTCATTCCTGCCATAACACCTTTCCATTTCCTCGACCGCGCGCTTCTCATGCTCCTTTTTTTTCTGAGAAGCCGGTGCTCTCCCCTTCTTCTCTGTTCGTAGAGCTCACGAACAGATTTCGTTGTTTGATGCAGCGTCGCCTTATAGGCATCTTGCTTGGCTGTTTCTGCTTACCCTCACTCGTCGTCCAACCATACATTCCTCCTGGGTGTAGACGTGAAACTCAGCACATTAGTGGCAGCTTCTTTGATGGCTTTTTAACAACGTTTCCAGTCTTCTGAGCGAGTTTCAGGGAGACTCTGTCGACAAAGTTCCCAGCGATCGGCTGCGATTGTAGCTTTCCGACGTCAAACCATTGTGGTCTATGTCGACTCCGTTGTTCTCTCGATATCCGGGTTCTTACCTTGGCTACAAGAAGGTAATAATACAAGTCAATGTTTGCACTTCAGAAGGTTCATACATCGAGAATGCTGGAGGAGGGTATGATTGATCAGGAGATCGCCAGTTCCCTTTGTGAATGTCCAGGTGGGGGAACCGAATTAGCGCAAATTATTCTGATGCTCCTGAATTTAGCCGAAAAAGTTTTTAAACTAGTGTTGTTTTACGTGGTGAAGAAGTTACCCTCACGCACAACCCGCAGGCTGGTAGGCTAGGCCCATTATTTTAACCCTCAAGTAGAAAGGTTCGCTGCATATATTTGTACAACTCGTTGGGATGTCTGTCCAGGGGTCGTCGCGAGGAGGCTGCATATCAACTTGACCTGTGCACTAACGAGGGTATATTTGGAAGCTCACTTTGTTACGTTACCTCGCGAGGACAGGCCTTTGACGCTCATATGAGACTCTCAGAGAGGCTCACTCAACGGCTTCATTGAAAGGAGGCAAAATTCGTGTGTAAGTGCACAGCCCAGAATAACTCCCAAGCAAGTGGTCAGCCCCGTGGCGTAGTGTGTTAAGTACGACGCTCACACGCCGAAAGTTCAGGTTCGGTACCCGGCTGCACGCCTCGAAGTTTTCACCACATTCGAGCTGCTAACACCACTCGAAGCGTACTAATTGTCTAACCTTCTCAAACTTCGTCGTTCGGTGTCGGAAGAAAACCCTAGCTCCCTTCTAGTCGTGAGACAGCAAAAAGGCGCAAAACACGAGTACTAGATGAGCAAGATGTGGTCCTCCACGGTCACCTCCACGGCGAATGCAAACATTGCGTAAATCAGTCCCCACCTATTGCGAATCTTTTTCATATAATCATAGCGAAATATGTAAACGCAAGCAGTTCTGAAAAGAGAGCGCGAATCAGGCTGTATCAGATAATGATAAAAGAATAAGCTTATTGCCCATGTGCGACACGTAAGCCTTGAATATTTAAGCCGACACGACGCAAGGTAAGAGCAAGTCAAGAACGCTGCCCAAATATAATTCAAAATAAAGTTTGAGGTGTGGCTATTCTTATTCGTCGACTGGAATCCTTTTTCATTGACTCCTCAGTCTTTTTGTGTGCTCCGACAAATTCAACATCCTCACGTAGCCTTCAAAGCTCCCAAAACAACTGCATACCGAGTCCCGTCCCCTCAATTCAACGCACAAATATTCGCAAGTTAATTGTTGCTTTTACAAAATGAACTGAAAACGTCCTGCGAATTAAGCAAAATGAAATAACAAACGCATCCCGTACCGGAAGGAGTCGACTTTTCATTTTTCTCCTCCAATCTTTCGTCGTCGCTTTCTTTAAGGATTTTCGTTTGTGTTAGTTTGGACCAGCTTGCATCCTGCAGATGCAAATTTTACGAGCTCAACCTACCGCCAGACGCTGCTTCACTGTGCACCGAGGCAACGGATAAAAGTTGCCGCTGTTATTGTAATTATTCGAAATGGCTTCTAACGGTGTTGGGAAACATATTAAACTTTTATAATTTTGAAAGCTGGAAAAGGGCAGCTTATTCTCGAGGAGACATTGTGCTACAAATTGATTGTAAGAGGTGTGGTGGACGATTGGAAATGGGGCTTCAAATAATTTTCTTTTTTCGCAAAATAGAGTCGGGGGTTTTTGCAGTGGCGAAGTGGTTGGCCTCTTGGGTTTGGATTTTGGTTTGGTTCTCGTAATTCTCTCACTCTGTAGAGGTATCTTCCCACTAAGGTGGAAATTTGCCAAAAGTTTCGGATCTTAACCTCCAAAGATTTGAAGGTCACAAATTGTTCGTGAAATATATCGGGGACCGTTTACGTCGAAGAAGTGGAAAACCTCGTCCAATTACACGGTGTGCAGTTGAACTTTGAAGTTCATCACTCGGTGGTTCATCTTGGACTGCATCATATGTTGTGAGTCGATTTTAACGGTCACAACATAATGGATAGAAAGGAATGCAATAAAAATTTCCCCAAGCCTAGAGAGCAGAAGGATCACGAAATTAGGTTAAAATGAGGCTGTGTCCGGTTCATCGGCGATTTCGATTACTTCCTGTTTAACATCGACCATATAAGATATGGATGCACTTTGTGCGATTGCAAAAACTTCGAAGAAAAAACTTTTCTTATATAACAATGAACCCGTAAAAAAACCTTTATTCATCAAAGTGAACCGCTGGTGGTATCCGATAAAAAGATACAATCCTTCAGACTGTGTAGAGACGTGAGTTTAGGAAAGCGTCTGCGGAATAGTTGCCAAGTCTAGGTCATCCTTGAGACTATAATTATGGTCTAAAGCGACTTTCAAACTGAAAAAATGCCAAAATGCCAGAGTGCTTTTTTTTTTAAATTGTCCCTTGAGCCGAAGGAAACAGCGTTTGGCGAGACTATTTCCACATTTGATTTCGATGCTGATTTTGTCCCTATTTGCTGAGGAGGCTTTAAAACAGCTTGCAAACCCAAGCCTGCTTTACAGTGCAGAAACTTGGGCGTTACATAAAGTGAAGGAGGAAGTCCGTAGGCTCTTCGAGAGAACAGTTCTGCGTGCGAATTTTGATCCTGTTTGCGTTGATGACATTTGGAAAAGAAGATTCAACGAGCAACTCTATGGACGCCTCGACGAGTGCTTTTGGAAATAAGGCCTAAAATGGCCAGGTTATGTAGAGCGTATGAACATCACTGCTCCGACTAGAAAAGTCTTTGAACCCGAGCCATTGGGAAAACGAACAGAGAACGGTTCAGACCGAGAAGCTGCACATTAGAGAAGAAGGACCAAAACCATTTTGGAGTGCGCAACTGTGGCCGCCGTCCAGGTTCGATTCTCAGCTGAGCACATCAAATTTTTCACTGCACCACTTTCTTCGAGCTGCTGACAACACTCAAAGAGTAACATTGTCTTAGAAAAAGCTTCTCAAACTTCGCCGTACGGAGTCGGCATTAAACTGTAGATCCCTTTAACTCGTGATAGAAAATTAAAAAGAAAAGGATAGAACAAGAGTAAGTTGATGAGCAAGCTAAACTCTGCTCCCCTGTGGACTGCCGCGCCATATAATTACTATTATTAACTGCGGGCACCTGTCAAGAGATCATGCTGTCTGAAGAGGCTTGTTGGTTGAGGCCCAGGTCCACCTCGGACTCTTGCATCATTCAAAGAATAAGAAGGCCAAATCACAAGGTAGATAATTATGCGCTCAACTGGACCATTTTTACGAAGATTGTGTGGACAAAATGGGTAACGAGTTACTGACCGAGAAAAGGCGCAAAAGCAAATCATTGACAGTAGCAGTACATTCACTGTTCCAATAAATTAAACATTTGCCTACAATTCGCTCCAATTCGAATGCAGCCACTGACCATATCCCCGAGTCTTTCATCCCACTGCAACACTAATTTTCACAACTTTCACTCACACAATCGAATACACAAAAAATTTAAAAGCGCTTCGTAAATCCTTAAAACAAACCCAGCCGTACGTCCACGCTGGCATCTGGTGTTTCTGTTCGATGAGGCAGCATCCAATTAATCATTTGCAATCAAAACGAAAGTCGATTGTTTCCTTTTTTTTTCGGTGTCCTTCACATTTATTCACGCAGGAATCCAGGCCACTCAAAAGAACCTCATCACTGCGCTGGCAGTGCAGGAGACCAATTTTGATTGAATCAGTCCAAACAAGTGGAATTATATGAAGTACATTGAAAATATTCAGATTAAAGCGGATAACCATTCATTGTGCGAGTGTAAAAAGAAAAAAGGATATGCACATGCTTCGCTATTAACATCAGGATTTAATATTTTTATACAATTCCACGAGGGCTCGAAGACATAATGAAGTCCGACAGTACATGTTGAATGCTTTTACCAAAATACCGTTAAATCCATTAATCGCATTTAATTAAATTCCACCAAGTGCACAGATTGCTATGGACGTTCCAGTTGATTTTCGATGTGGGCCGCGCGTGTGTTCTGCCGCCCAATTGCGATGCATACAATTCACAAGTTTGCCGCGCCTTACCGGAGAGAAAGCGAGGAAGACCTCATTTTAATTAAAGTCGGAAATTTCTGGAAACTGGGTTGAAAGACGGCTTTGCATTCAACTTGAAAACAAGAGTTTCC
This sequence comes from Eristalinus aeneus, assembly GCA_955652365.1. NCBI lineage: Eukaryota > Metazoa > Arthropoda > Insecta > Diptera > Syrphidae > Eristalinus > Eristalinus aeneus. The sequence continues at coordinate 61,574,552 of OY019134.1, read as the reverse complement.
ACATATTCAAAGGCGGTAGTGGAATTGGTAGTAAAGTATTACAAAAAGTTCTGCATTATGGATTGAACAATGAAAGGATGGCCTTCGCGATAAAATTGATTTTTATTCATCAGCAATCACTATTGATTCAGGAATGAAAAATTGTTTGCCTTCTGAACAAAATCTTGTGCGCTTTTCGAAGAAGTCGGTGAATTTGCGGTATTCAAAAGTAATTTGTGGTATGACCTCAGTTAAAGAACTCACTGATTGAGAAATGATGGCGTCGCATGTGACGCCCTGCATTTCCTAGGTCAGGTTCGAAGGAACTCAAGGTCAATACACAGTTGTGCAACCTTTGCTGTGAGACTTCAACCGAGTCCTTCCATTTGCGGATATAAACACCGGCTGCCAGTTGTCAATTAAATGCCACGAAAACTTCGACGCACTATCTTGGTTGTTCTCCTTTGAGAGAAAAACAGCATGTACAGAAAAGCAGTTGCTGAAGAAGCTATTTTTCCGTTTGCTATACGATGTCTTGCCAGTCAATTTGACAATTTTTTCTAGCGATTCGGTCCTCTAGAGCTTCAATGTCAAGCTGGAAATGGAAATGTTGGCTAAACAAATCAATAAGGCCAAAAGATGGCGCCACCTTCTAAGTGTGGTAAATCTTGGAAGCTTTTACCTACTTCATTGGAGAGGTGCGACATTTGCTAGCAACAATTAGTATGCGATTGTCTTAAACAACCACATTTTTATTCGTCTCAACTGCCGAAAATGTCCAGATTTGTTTCAAATAAACAGTACCGGCGGGAAATTTTGATTTTCTCTTTTTATTGGAAGAAAAGTGCAACTGAAGTCCATTGAATTATTTTATGAGTTTATAGTGAATCTTTTTTATTTTCAGAGCTTATGGTGAATCTTTGAAAACTGATAAATAATGCAGCTCTGCAGTGCGGTTTCGAATCGGTAAGAACTGTGATTTCAGAGTGCAAGATAGAGAGCGGGTCAATAATAATTGTTGTCGCTACAGTCCAAAGGGGGACCAGGGCCTAGTTTGCTCATCCACTGCTCGTGTTGTGCGCGCTACTGTTCTCTCACGAGTAGAAGGGACCTACAGTTTTTTGCCGACTCCAAACGGCGAAGTTTGAAAAAGCTTTTCCTTAGGCAGTTATTACTCATTGAATGTTGTCAGCAGCTCGAAAGAGGTGATGCCATGAAAAATTAGAATAATTGGTGTTGAGCTAGGAATCGAACCTATACAGCCCCCGTAGCTTCTGACGAGTCATCAATGAAGTGTGTGGTCTGGTGTTGTCCTGGTGGTACACCACACCCTTCCTGTTGGCCGATTCTGGTCGATCGTCTGCTTCAAGCGGTCCAGTTGTTCGCAGTAGATGGTAGAATTAAGCATCTGGCCATATGGGAGCAGCTCATAGTGGATGATTCCCTTCCAATCCCACCAAACACACAGCAAAACCTTCCTGGCCGTCAATCCCGGCTTGGCCACTGTTTGGGACGATTCACCGGCCTTCAACCAGCACCGTTTTCGCTTGATATTGTCGTATGTGATCCATGCCAGTCACCATACACTTCAAAAAAGGGTCGAGTTCCTTTCATTTCAGCAGCATATCGCAGGCGTTGATTCGGTCCATAAGGTTTTTTTGCATCAAATCATGCGACACCCAAACATCAAGCTTTTTTTCCTATCCAGCCTGCAGATGGTTTAAAATGGTTTGGTGACTAACTCGCATCTCCTGGCGATGTCACGAGATATCACATGTCGGTCTAACTCAATGATTTCCATGATTCGATCGGTACTCGTAGTCACTGGTCTTCCGCTGGCTGGCTTATCCATGGTGTCGTTTTCACCGGCTCTGAATCGTCGAAACCATTCCTCCACGGTTCGAAGTGATAGAGTACCATCCCCCAAAACACCATTAATCTCACGAAATGTTTCTCTAGCGGATTTGCCTTTAACGAAGGAAAACTCGAAAATAGCATGAATTTCGGCATTGGTGAACTCAATGTTTACAAGCCAATAACTGTTGAACGCAATATCCAATACCCTGCATACGGTCATTTTGTAGATTATATCAAGACCTTTCAAATAATGTGTTGAGTTGCCAGATACGAGCTCTGTAGCGCTTCCTGCAGAGCCGGAAAGTTCAAAAGAGAAAAAGTCGAAATATTTGACAACTTTATACTTCGCCTCCTCCACTTATTCTGTACGAAGTCGTTGCCAAAGTTTTCCTTTGAAACACAAAACCAACACAAAGTAACTAAGGACGGCTAGATGTCGTTTTCCAAGGAGTCCCTAACGAAATATCCCTCCATCTTCTTGAAGCCTTCGGGAAAATTTAAGTATTCCCTCCCTGGTTCATTTTTCTGCCAGAGCCAGTCCTAAGTCGTCTTTTTATGAGAGGCGCAGATAGATTATTGGTTTCCTCGCATCAGACGGCATGTTCATGACACTAGTATCATGAAAGATGCAGTGCGCAAGATGCGAGTTAATCTAGAGATCTCTCCTCAACAGACAAGATGGCCTTGATTCTACATCCAATGATGTGAATATCGAGGGGAAGTCTGTATAGTTCTCGGGCATGGACTCCTCGGTTTTGGTATTGAGGTGAAGGGGAGAAGGAGAGAAACCCCGTCTTAAAACTCCTGAAAAATTGACAGAGTTGTGACGCATACAAATGATCCGTCCTTATTCTTCTATCATCAAACAGAAAATCGAAAATGGAGAGAACTTATTTTGTTTCTCACAAATAACCGTGTTTGCTTTCTCCATAGACTTTGGGACAAGACCAAATTTTATTTTTTGGGTCGGACAAGGACCTTCATCCATTCATGTTAATGTCTCAAATCGGTCATCAATTAATACTTAAGCATTGTCAAACGAAACCGACACGAGTGGCGACTGCTCGCCATACAAGAGAACGCCTTGTTTGCAGTCAATATTGAATCAGTCCCTCACTTCATTCCCCCCGCACCAGCATCCATTTTCCATTCGATCGTACACCCAGTTACGCTTCGACCATAAAATCAATCAAAGCCGAAATGACTTCTGCCATAAATGTAAATGTCCTCATACTGCCATGCCAAACGAAAGAAATGAAAGGGTTCCAACCCCGTCCGCAGGCTCAATAACTAACATTTTTGGATTTTGTAATTTTCGTAACAAAGTGTTCGTCTATTATTCGACTAAACGACAACAGCACAACACAATGACAGAGGGCAAAGAAAAGAAATAAAGGAAATCCTTTAAGGACATTAGCCACGAGCAGAAAGGGCGACGACAACGACTCCGACGACGACTATGGTCTCCTACGAACAAACAAATAAATAATGTTTTGAAAGTCTGCTCAAAGATTTCCATACGTTGCTATAGACGTCTCGCGTGGTGAGCGGGGAACGGTGGGTAGTTCAGTTCGTCGTCACAGCCGACGGTATTGTATTGTTATCCTGTGGCGTCTTCAAGGTTGCACACTCCTCTCAAGTGAGAGGAAGATGTCCTGAAGGAAAACCTCTCATTTACCTTAAGCATTCAGTTGTGTCAGTGGCGTGGAAGAAGACCGGAAAGTGTTTAACTTTTACCCGCCAACAATCAAACACTGGGAGACGAGAGCCCTAAACGGAACGATAATGGGACTCGGAGTATCCTTAGAAAAGTTTATCTGTCTCCCTCGCTCGCTTGGTCGACTTCTCGACGGCACGAAGCACGCTTTTGTGCTGCGTCCCCACAATGACAGACAATAAGACAGACTTTTGTCATACAACTGCGAAGGATGCGATGAAAATGAGATACAGGGAGAGAGAATGTCAAAAGAACCGTGAATATATGTCCGTTTCTTCGGGGATCCGGTGGAGTGTTTTGTTGGCTTTTTCCTTTATTTTACTCACTTACATTCTCCCCCTCCATCGCTTGTCCGCTGCCGCGTCCCTTGGCTCGGTCCGGGCATCTGCAGTCTGTTTGTCCTTCAGCGGCAGGGGCGGTATTTACAATGGGGCCGCTCTCCCCATTGTGGTACCCACGTCAAGTGATGTAATCTCTCAGACGAATAATATTCGTAATTTGCTAATCTTTTCCTTTTCTGTTGTGCTCTCGTCGGGCCCGATTTACAAATATGTACGCCATGAAATATAAATGATTCCTTGAAGAACAAGAGGGAAAGGATAAGGCAACTTGAATGCATGATGCATGGATGATTAAAAGTTGGCCCTTGTCATGTTGTGAGTATGTGGCGGCTGCGGCTGTGGCGGTTGTGGAACGGGACGGCTTCAGGCTGAAGCGTGCTCGAAGGCCTCAGCATAATAAGGTGAGGCCCTTGATCCCTCGTGTCCGGGGATTGCTTTGAACCGTCGATCTGTTTGGCATTTTCCAGATTACCAAAAAGGCCAGGTGGGAATGGGGAATTTTTTTTCCAGTTTTTGGTATGGTTTGCAGGTGGTGGCAGTGGATGTAGGCATCAGGGATACCAATCAGTGGTGTATGTTAACCTTCGTCAGATGTACTACGGTTGATCTGCAGAAAGACGAAAGCAGGGGTAAGAATTGGGGGTCTAGAAACTTTCAAACCTTTAAAACCCTTCTTACCAAGTCTTGACAAAATTTAGGCGGTGAGCATACTTGAAGTGAACGCGGTGATGTCTAGAACAACTGAACTGAATAAGACGCTATATCTAAGCAGATCATAGTTGGAGCAGATCCCACTTCACTAAAGGCGGTCGATTCATCATTTTTGAAAACAAAAAACAACTTACATTGCAAGTGAGAAGTTGTTTTCGTTCTGGAAGCATCCACCAAGATGAAAAGAAGTTCTTGGGACCACTGCGTTCCCATCAGATAATCAGTGGATTCTTTCAGTGGAACGAATCCTAAAGCACATCTTAGACACCATTCCAATGGACGCCAGCCATTTTTCTCGTGAGTTTTAGAATGAGTACCTCACGCAAGTGGACAAAGTCGGAGAAATAAATTTTGCCAGGTACACCCGTATGAAGTGAGCAGCAAGACACAAATGTCTCGATAGGGAACATTTGTTGAGATGAGACCTTATTTTTTTGTTTTTGTTTGTTTGCTATGACATCTGTGAAAAATATTAAGTATACACTGATGGACAAAAGTATTTGTAATCTGCTGTTATTTACATTAAAATGCGAATAAAACAGGGCACAATGATGCGATTGCAACACATTTTTTTCATTTCGTATATCCAGAAAGAATGCATCAAAATAACAAAAATATATTATATAAACCAGAACAACAACAAAAAAAAAATAAACAAAAATAATTCAATAATTCAAAATTTACATGGACAAGAGTATTTCTAATTTAGATTAAACTCAAAATAAATACGCTATTTATTCATATTTAATAATTTGTTGGATTTCCTTTTTGCTTGATCACTTCCCGCAATCTATTCGGCATGGATTCCACCAAATTTTTTGTTACGTCACTCCCAATTCTGTCCCATTCTTCCTGCAGCAAACATCTTAAGATGTTGTTTGGAGGTAATATTGTGTTATCGCACCCGTCTATCTAACACATCCCATAGTTGCTCTATGGGATTGAGATCTGGTGATTGGGGTGGTGTTTTCAAGGTATGAGTGGTATTATAAAAAATCCATAGACGCACGATTTGAGCAGTGTGCTTTGGGTCGTTATCTTCTTGAAAGTAGAAATCGTTATACAGATTTAAGTTGTCAGCACTCAATTTTAAATTTTTCTTTATGATCTTAAGATTAATTTCTGTTTTCATTATTTCATCTATATAATACAAATACCCTACAGCGGAAGCTGCCATACACCCCCAAACCATGACTCCAGCACCCTCGTGTTTTACAGTCAATTGCATATTTTTTGCATCCAACTCGGTGCATGCTTTTCTCCAGGTTAAAATACGTCCATCGAACACAGCGAGCCGTCAATGAGGCGTTTGCTGGCATTGAAGCGGAAACCGCTTAAATGGGTCTAGTGGTAAATGAGGGTAAAACGAAGTACATGCTGTCATCAAGGAAGGACACACAACATCGACGTCTCGGACGGAGCGTCACACTAGGCAGCAGAAACTTCGAGGTAGTTAAGGACTTCGTCTACCTCGGCTTCGCGGTAAATAGGGACAACAACACCAGTACCGAAATCAAACGTAGAATCACTCTTGCCAATCGCTGTTTCTTTGGGCTCAAGAGGCAGTTGAGTATAAAAGCCCTCTCTCGACGAACTAAGCTCGCTTTATATAACAGCTTGATCATCCCCGTCCTACTATATGGCGCAGAATCTTGGACGTTAGCAAAGGAGAATGAGAAAGCCCTTAGTCTTGTCTTTTCGAGAGAAAAGTTTTGCGTGCGATTTTTGGTCCTGTGTGCGTTGATGGCACCTGGAGGAGAAGATTTAATGACGAACTCTATAGGCTGTACAGCGACATGTGCCTGGTCAAGCGTCTACGGATACAATGCTTAAGATGGCTAGGCCATGTAGAGCGTATGGACACCACTGCTCCGGCCCTAAAACTCTTTGAATCCGTGCCATTGGAAGAACAAGTCGGTTGAGGTCCTTCTCCACGCACACAAGTGGAGAAGGACCTCAACCAACTTGGAGTGCGCAACTGAAGACAGCTGGCAAAAGTTCGTGCTGGCTGGAGAGGCATGTTGGTTGAAGCCCAGGTCCACCCCGGACTGGAGCGCCACAAGAAGAAGAAGAAAATACGTCCATCTAATCGGTAAACACAAAATTTGCTTTCATCAAAGAACAGAAATTTCTCCCAAAACGATTTTGGTTTGTCTAAATGCTCTGTCGCTTTGTTCAGCTTCGACATGAGGGGTTTTCTTCTACAAACCCTAGCCCTGTACCCGTCATTTCGGAGAACTCTTCGGATTGTTCGAGGGTGAATTTCTGTTCCAGAGCTTTCTTTTATTTCTGATGCAATTTAGGAGGATCTTTCTTTATAATTAAAATAATCTTTCTTTTGTCCCTCGCTGTCATTTTGCATGGTCGGCCACTTCTGGGCTTTCCTTTGAAATATGACGAATTTTTGTACCGTTATATAATTTTGTACACTGTAGCACACTTTCTTTTAACAACTTCACTAATTTTTTTACTGCTTCAACGTTTTCGTTCCTCAGGAGTGGTTTCTTTACCTCTTCGCGACATGATGTTTACTTCAGCAAAGTTTGCTTCGAAGAGGGATAATTGCTATCAAAACATAACAGTAAATACTTGACGTTATAAATGCTTTGTCAAGCTTTGTTTGTTCATGTTGATTTTGGAATACTGTAGGTTAGTGGGAAATTAGAAAAAAATTTGTCCAGGCATATTTTTGAATTATTGACTAATTTTTGTTTATTTTGTTGTTGTTGTACTGGTTTATATAATATATTTTTGTTATTTTGATGCACTCTTTCTTGATATACGAAATAAAAAAATGTGTTGCAATCGCATCATTGTGCCCTGTTTTATTCGCATTTTAATGTAAATAACAGCAGATTAGAAATACTTTTGTCCATCAGTGTTCATCAAGTCATTGAACAGAGAACATCATATTTTTTCATCGTGTTAAAAATGTCGAATTTTGTACCAGAATGTGATGATTTGCGAAAAGGATTCATTTTTTGTTTTCATTTGAAGAAAAGTGCTGCAGAGACGCATCGAATGCTTGTCGAGGCAGATGGTGATCATGATCTATCAGAAGCAATATGCAAAATATGGTTTCAACGGTTCCGAAATAATGATTTCGATGTGAGAATTGAAGAACGTGGAAGACCACCAAAAAAGTTTGAAGACGCCGAATTGCAAACGATATTGGATGGAGATGACACTTTGAGTCAAAAGCAAATGGCAGCAATGGCAGCAAAATGTTGCACAACAAACAATTTCTGACCGTTTACAAGCTATGGGAAAGATCAAAAAGTGTGGAAAATGGGTGCCACATGAATTGAATCAAATACAGATGGAAAACCGAAAAAACACTTGTGAAATTTTGTTTAAAGACACGAAAGAAAATCGGTTTTGCATCGGATTGTTACTGGCGATGAAAAATGGAGTTATTTTAAAAATCCTAAACGGAAAAAATCCTGGGTTAATCTGGAACAACCATCAACATCGACTGCAAAACCAGATCGATTCTGCAAGAAGACAATGCTTGGTGGGACCAGAAAGGTGTGCTGTACCACGAGCTCCTAAAACCTGGTGAAACCGTTAACACTGATCGCTAGCGACAACAAATGATCAATTTGAACCATGCATTGATGGAGAAACGACCAGAATGGGCCAGAAGACACTTCAAGGTAATTTTGCTCCATGACAATGCACCTGCACACAAAGCAAAACCGGTTCAGGATTCAATCAAAACACTTGGCTGGGAGCAGCTACCCCACCCGCCATATTCACCAGACTTGGCTCCTTCCGGCTACCGTTTCTTTTCATCGATGGGACACGCATTGGCTGAGCAGCACTTTGATTCCTACGAGGAGGTTGAAAATAAGGTCTCTGATTGGTTTGGTTTAAGAGACGAACAATTTTATTTGCGTGGTATTCACAAATTGTCAGAAAGGTGGTCAAAATGTGTAGAAAATAATGGCAAACAATTTGAATAAAATGTTTTAACTTTCCCATTAATAATGTTTTTAATTTCATACCGGTATACCTGGTTTATTTAATACGCCGTGGTGGGAATTTTTGTGGAGAACAGTATGTATTCATTGCCTACCTTGTTTTTATTACTCTTTTGAAATGAATCGTCGACCGCTAGCTGTGCCTGATTTGAAAATTATTTACAGTGACCTAAGTTGTTATTCACTTGTTTATTGACCCAGACGATCACAGTTTTCTTTCTAATTATCTGGACTGGGGAGGAGAGTCAATGAGCTAGCGAATGGGAAATGCGAAAAGGAGTCTTGTCTTGTCTGCGCAGCTGTGCCGTTCGGCGGTCCATATATTTTGTCACTTTTATTACAATAATTTTATAAAAATCATTATTTTCACTCGAATTATTAAAATAATATTTCCTACATTTATGTTTTCAAAAACCGAAACCACTTTATAGTCTGTTAAATTCAGTTTTGACAGCATACATAAAAGGGGAAGACTATCCATACACGGCCTTCAAAAGCACTTTATTTCATTGCACGATTTTACTACAAAACAACGCCGTATCTTATTTTTTCAAACTTTACAGTCTACCTCATCATTGACCCTAAATAGTTGTCATTGTGAAACCCACAGGCATTCTTCTTTCAGTCAAGCAGAAAATGTGCCCAATGTACAGTGTGTCTGCCGCATCCTGGACACCCTCGTCGAGCACTGAAAGCTCCCCTGTGACTCGCAGCATAAATTTGAATTCAAAACTGCTAGCATTAAAATTAGAAGAGCAAAGTCAAAGTTTCCGCAAACGGAACGCCATAAAATTAAAGTTCATCCTTCCAGAGCGAAAAAACGAAAAATGCAGTCCATTAGAGCGACAAATTTCACTCCAGTGAATTGGAGTACAGTCCGCAGCTCACATGGGCCAACCTACCTTAAGCGAGAACGACAACACAAAACTTTCCCTTTAAACTGGCACAACACCGGATTCCATGCTCTGACAGAGTTTCCTAATTACATTGTCAGCATTAACGGATAAGGCCAAGTTCCTCCCCGAGTCGTAGTTGTCCTCGTTCTCGTTGGACATAAATTGATTAGCGAATTGAATTTTTCGCTCAACGTTCGTATTTTTTTCGTGGCGGTCTTCTATTGCTGTTTGTCATTTGGTTGTCGCCATCGTCCTCAGACATGGGGCAGACATTCGTCCGAAATGCTGGAGAATTGCCTTCCCTGAAGCAATGGACCAGTTTGACGGAACGGGCAACCAGACAGCTCCCAAGGGCTTGCAGACAGCAGTCATAACACAGCCACAGCCGTGTCGTCAGCCGGTGCCTGGAAGGTCGTGGCTGTGTGCGATTACACAAGATATGGGCGTGGACACCCCTTTTCTATTATAAACATCGCAGTCATATTTCCGTCACAGTGTGCACACAGCAACGCCAAAAAAAACTGACATTTCAAATGAGGGAGGTGAGGACTGAGTTCCATTGCCGACATCATCTCCGGTTGCCAGTTGCTGCCTGTGGCAGGCGAAAACACCACCAGCATCAGCGCAGGGAATCAATTGGAAAATGAAATTGCGATCGTCTACAGGGGTTCCGTCGGAACGCCCATTTAATTTCCAATCGACACGCCCACCGCTCAAATGAAAATCAACTCCTTGTTCCCGTCGACCCTTTCGGAGGTGGTTGCTTCTACTTGCAAAACTGCGGGCGGTGTCTTGCGTGTGAGATAAGACGGCACACTTTGTCAGCAATGCAAAGGGGTGCCGTGCAATTATTGCGAAAGGGGACGGAACTGGTGCCGCCCAGTTTTGGGGACGCACTTCACTGACCATTGACAGATGCAATGATTTCGATTCCGATGTTTGAGTTTTGTAGTGGACGTGGAGTGGAGTTAATCGACCGTTGCAGCCTTGGGGGTGTACTAATTCGATTATGCGTTGGGATGTGCTCAGCACAGAGGCCGCCATTTTTAGAGAGTCTTAAAAAATGACGAATGTTGATGGGGAATCAAGTGAATTACGCTTGAGGAAGTTGATTTGATTGAGTAGGGGAAGCGGGAAAGCATCCAGATGGTTCAGAGATTGAATGGTTTATTGGGGTGGTGCATAGCGCGAAAACTATTTACAGATCTTTAAAGTGGTGCAGGAGCTCCTACCGAGTGGCCGACTTCAGGAACATACGTGAGCGGCACAAAATAAGGCATCGGGCTTGTGGTTAGCAGGTTTGTGCTTCGAAGTCAAAGGAAAATAGGGGCGCAAGGTGTGGCCTTGGCGAGAAGAGCATGCTCTTAGGTTGATTTTTTGCAAAATCCTTCCGTCTTAAACTTTGGCCTATTTTAACAGGCTTCCTGTGCTTGGTCTCCCTTTCCGACAGAAGGCAGCATATAATAAGCCCGCCTGGAAGCAGTAAAAAAATTTTCTCAGTTCACCATCAAGTCACATCCGTATGAAAGACTAACCAAGCATCCGACGTCTCCTCTAAATGTGTCCCCATTTAGGACTTATCACATTCAGCTATACAGTCAAATGTCCCCTCAAAAAGAAAATGCCTTCAAATACCCTGACAGCCACGTAGATTTCCAATAAATAAGCCGGTACCCGTCAGGAAGTTCCTAAGCAGAGCAGTCGTCTGCCCATAAATAACACCCACCCCTGGGGCATCTAATGACCCACCGAAACGCGGCCGCCGCCATCGCCGCCGCTACATTCGAGTCCGCCTCCCCCCAAATGGGACCACAAATTATAAACACATTAGCATGCACACTCCCCGGCCACGTTCGCTCTATTTTTGGGCAAAAAACCTCCTCGTTACCTTTGGCCTATTTTAATTGGACTATTACGTCCGCACAGGACCAAAACAAACCCCAATTGCCGCCTTTATCCTGGGTACCGGGCGGCATTAGATAATTCCACGTTAACAGCAAACGAAAAAAGAAAAACCCGCACACAGTACAACAGCCCGGGGGGCGGACGCGGTGTCCTCCAGTTTTCGCTTGGATTTCTATTTTGTTCACCAGTTGGGCATGATCGTGTGTTTGCACACATCGGGCTTAATCACAATCGCTGGCAGCAATTACTTGTAATTCTTTTGTGAGAACCGCCAGTTGGCTAATGTCACGACAATTTATTTTTTCATTGTTATCAGGTCTGTTGGTGGGGCGGTTGCGAGCAGCTGGTTGCGTAGAATAGTTTGCTGATTGAAAGATATTCTCACCGCGAGGTTCTTCAGAATAGCCGTGGAATTCGTGGCAAGGACACTCACGTAATGTAATGGCGGCTCAATTTTCTGTGGGTGGTGTCCAAGTGCAGGAGAACAGAGTTCTTTGTGGGGACAGGAAAAAGAACAACGGGACATGCAAATTGTTGGCTTTTGGCCGATGAATCAATTTCTCAAATTGTTATGATTTCAAACGCAGAATGATGAGAAGAAAATTGAGATTTACTTACAATGACCACTTAACAAACAAACTCATTAGAGCGTGCAGTGGCGGGTGAATCGTGGGTCTAATAATAATTGTTGGCGCTACAGTCCTAAGGGGGACCGAGGCCTAGCTTGCTCATCAACTGCTCGTGTTGTTGAGCTACTGCTCTCTCACGAGTAGTAGCGAAATTTGAGAAGCTTTCTTAGAAAGTTATTACTCTTTGAGTGTTGTCAGCAGCTCGAAAGAGGTGGTGCCGTGAAATATTCGAAAAATTGGTGTTGAGCTGGGAATCGAACCTATACCCTTCGGCGTGTGAGCGTCACACTCTACCCACTACGCCACGGCGACCACATACCACGACGCATACGAATCACTTTTGAAACAAATGGTGGTCACTATGAAGTCCTATTGAATGCTTTCTTATCACCGCAGGAATTCACGTAAAATCTGTTTGATAAACTGGCCTGAAATCATGTTTGCTTCTTCCACTTTAGAAAAGATCCCTGTCCGCACAACCTGAACTGAAATAGCAGCGACTAACGTATAATAATATTAATAATTGTATGGCGCAACAGTCCGCAGAGGGACCAGGGCTTAGCTTGCTCATAAACGACTCCTGTTGGTCGCGCTACTGTTCTCTCACGAATAGAAGGGACCTACATTTTTTTGCCGACTCCGAACGGCGAAATTTAAGAAGCTTTCTTCGACAGTTATTACTTTTTGAGTGTTGTCAGCAGCTCGAAAAAGGTGGTGCCGTGAAAAATTCTAAAAATTAGTGTTGAGCTGGGAATCGAACCTACAACCTTCGGCGTGTGAGCGTCGCACTCTACCCACTACGCCACGGCGGCCTGTGGGTCTGCCTTCCGAAAATTCAAGAGAAACAACAACAGAGTCGACGAGGCAACGGGCAGGAACCCTGTTCGTCTGAGCGCAACTATTTCATTGACCTGTGTGAGTGAATTTTATCTGAGTTATAAGAAACGACGACGGAAGCGCCACATGTACACGCTCCGTCATCAAACCACAGTTGAACTTGAATCCTGAACTATCGCTTGCAGCATGGACCGAAGAACATGTCTTGCAATCAGGAACCGTCTTTCACACACACAGCTTCAAACACACACAGCAAATTCTAAAAAAAAGTGAACAATAAGTTACATTCTACGGCGTTCTTGGAACTTTTGCATACGATGCCGAAATTCTTAAGGGATCTTGTCGCACAACTGGGGAATACAAACTTCGTTCATCGGAGAAGTATAGAACTTCATGTTGGCAAGATTATTTCAGTAGTTTCCTGCTATGCAAGCTGTTAAGCCATTTTGTGTTGCTCGAATTTGGCATTTTGATGGAAATAGTCTGGCGTCTAATCAGCTCTCTCACTTGCAGCACATTTATTTTTCAAATCAGGATTCTGTTCGAAATACGTATCGCACATGTCCATATTGATGAGATCAGAATGGAAAATTCAAAACTCGTATATGGCGTAACGATCAAAACTGCTTTACTCGTATTCAGCGTTTTGACGATCCTAGAACGTATTTTAAGACTCCGTTTCATACACGAAAATTAATTGTGGCCGGCTCTATGGTTTGGTAAGTCGATTGGTCCCTAATTCTGGCCAGAAAGCTAAAGGCATGGCGTTCGCTTCTAAGCCATGATTACTAACACTTTTGGTGGTCGATTGAACAACTATTATGTGCAGGTGCTGTGGTTTCAAGATAACGGCGCAGCATCTCACACAGCTCAACTCACACTTTATTGTAAAAAATATATTGAAATAAAAATTTGATAACCGCATAGCTTGCAGCATGGACTGAAGAACATGTCTTGCAATCAGTACGGAGCCGTAAGTAGGCGTCCAAGATCGTCTGACCTAACGTCGCTTGGCTAGTTTCTGTTGGGATATGTGATGTCTTTGGTTTCTTGTCCGACAAGCCCGATATAATTAACCACTTGAAGGACAACATTCGCCGCCTTATTGCAATATGACGACCACAAACTTCGGAAAAATTCATGATTGGACCCTTTCCTTATACTTCGTTCTAACCGTCCGTGGAAATACGAAAGTTGCCTTTTATATTTCGGGATTGGTCAACCCTAGTGTTGCATTCTGGCAACTGCCAGCACTATCGTAAAGTTTGACATTTTTGAGGTTGTACGTACTCAGAACGTCTTGACATACTAGCTCTAATTGTGCTGTTTATAATAACTTAAAAAACTCATCTCGCCCAAAAAATGGAATTAAATCATAAAAATTCTCGTGCGATTACTTTTTACAACTTTTGACGTGGATTAACTCAACAACAGTGCATCGATGAACATAATTTAATTTTTGGCGATGAAGCTACTTTAAGGACCAGTGTTTATCAATGGTATGGTGAATTCAACCGAGGTCGTAGTTCACTCCAAGACGAATTTCGTGAAGGTCATCCAAAATCTGTTGTTGTTCTGGAAACCATTGATGCTATGCGCCAACTGATCGTCATGCGCAAGATCGTCATGTGACCTATCATGAGATTGAGAAAACCTTAGACGTTAGGGGGTCCAGCATAGATTCAACATTTGACCGTCAACAAATTTTGTTCGCGTTGGATCCCATAAAATTTGTCAATCGCTCGAAAAAAGGCTTGTGTCGATTTGTCTGTGGCCGATTTGCTTGTGGCCGCCGTGGCGTAGTGGGTAGAGTGAGACGCTCACACGCCGATGGGTGTAGGTTCGATTCTCAGCTCAACACCAATTTTTCGAATTTTCCACGGCACCACCTCTTTCGAGCTGCTGACAACACTCAAAGCGTAATAACTGTATAAGAAAGCTTCTCAAATTTCGCCGTTCGGAGTTGGCAAGAAACTGTAGGTCCCTTCTGTCTAAGAAAGCTTCTCAAATTTCGCCGTTTCGATTCAACAAAAAACTGTAGGTCTCTTCTACTAGTGAAAGAACAGTAGCGCGCACAACACGAACAGTTGATGAGGAAGCTAGGCTCTGGTCCCCCTTTGGACTGTCGTGCCTACAATTCTTAAGTTATTATGTGGATTTGTAGAAAGAAGTGCTCTAAAAACAACGATCGCGGTGCTTCGAAACACGTCTATGACATCGTGACAGGTGATGAATCGTGGAATTACGCGTTAGAGCCCGAAAGTATACAGCAGTCGACTGTATGGGTGTTTCAAATTGAGCCAAATCCAACAAAAGTTGCTCACGCACGAAGCACTTCCAAGCAAATGGTCGCCTGATTTTTCGGAAAAACTGGACATGTCGCAACCGCACCATTGGAATACCGCAGAGCAGTCACTTCTGAGTGGTACACAGCCAGTTGTTTGCCAAAACCAACCGCCGAAAGCGGATCACTCTTCACCACGACAATGCGAGTTCTCACACATCGGCTCAAACAACTGCATTTTTGAGCACTCAAAACATCGATTTGAGGAGTTATCCGCGGTATAGTCCTGACTTGGCACCGAATGACTTCTTTTTATTCCCGTAAATAAAAAATGATATGAGAGGTCACTGGTTTTACACACCTAAAGAAGCGGTTGATGCGTTCAGAATGCATGTTTTGGAGACACCTCAATCAGAGTGGTAAAAGTGCTTCGACAATTGGTTCAAACGCATGCAAATGTGTATAGATCTTAATGGGGAATATTCTGAAAAAGAATAAAGCCATTTTCGATGATTAATAATTGCTTTTGTTTTCTAATATAAAATGCATCCTTCGTACCTCCCAGTTTCAAGCACATCGAGATCCTTTTTAACCTCACAGCACCACCCGAATCGCTGTCATTGTCTGCTGCACTGTCCCTCGGAGGTGGATTCGAACACTTTTCGACCGGAGCATTGCTGTCCTTCCGCCCTACTGCAACATCGTCGGATCGTCCATCGTATTGATATGTCGATTTCGCTGAAAAGCTCATTAAATCTTCTCCTACACTAACCATAAGTGCATACGGGGCCGAAACTTATCCTAATAGTCGTAATAAGTTATAATTTCGACCTTGGCGATGTGTTTGATTGGATGGCTTTACAGTTCAGACTGAACCATAAATATACGCATGTTTTTCGATGACACATTTCTCTTTTCTCGGCTGAACACCTCGAATTTTTCACAGCACCACCTCTTTCGAGCTGTTAACAACACTCCAAGAGTAATAACTGTCTACGAAAGCTTCTCAAATGTCGCCGTTCGGAGTCGGCAGGAAACTGTAGGTCCTTTCTACTCGTGAGAGAACAGTAGCGAGCACAACACGAGTAGTTGATGAGCAAGCTAGTCCCTGGTCCCTCTGTGGACTGTCGCTCCAACAATTATTATTATTATTATTAATTTCTCTTTTCGACTGTTTTTCTATGAAAATCTTCTTCAATCCCTCCATTCCGAGTCAATAATAGACTCTAAGTTCTAAGTGACCAACGTCACACACAGCGGAAGCAAACGCTAAAGAACCCAGTATTCGGCTTTTTGTGCTGGAGACATCACGCACATCAGTGCATCACGCACTTCTCTTGTCATTCGAAGTAGATAAAAATGATGAATTTTTCAAGACCAAGATTTATGGCCTACAATGTACTTTTTACTTTTGCGGGGCACAGTACTCACCTCAGTCAACAAAACGCTCCTCCTTTCTGCCAGTATCCACATCCTGTCTACCAGACATACAGCCAACATCATTGCAGCCAATACCTTTCAGTATATCAAACGTGTAGCTGTATTCAAAGTATCTCCCTACCACTCCACTCCGTGCTGCACACATTAAAGCCCCAAGAACGGTGCAAAGTTTCAGTTAGCAAAAACCCGGGTGTGAATGGTTTTTGAGCAGCTGGCTACATCTGACTTTAATACAGTAACAGCGGGCCGGAGTACATTAAATCACTGTAAACGAATCTCAAAAAAAAAGGATGTGTAGCAACTGCAGAGAGCTCCTCGTTAATCTCACAACAAAACACACATTCGAGCACATACATATAATCGCACCCAGTCCACAGCCCATTCAATCCTTCAGCCGTCACAGACAGTCCACTCTGGCTAGAACTCAACGAGCTGACGATCCTGGTCAGAGGCAGAAAGAGTCTGCTTTTAAAAACCACAAAAGGATATCCGTTTCTTTGGCCGTCACCAGGCGCACTGGCGCTGCCTGAAAAGTGTGTAACCTGTGCTCCGTTAAAGGAATCCTCATCTGGAAAGTTTATTTCAGTTTTTTGCCAACTTGGCTCCACTTGTGAACGTTGCTTTGTTCCAGGGCAACACCGCAAGTTCGTACATTCATGCCTCACAAACAACCCGCAATGTCACACGTTAGGACACCTATACAAGGACAAAATTACGATTGAGGTTGTGTGGCCAAGCCCACAGACGACTTTCGCTTTGTATGCCTGTGCAGGAGACATTAAGACGTCCATTTCATAATCAGTATTTATTTCGCAGCAACACAACAAGGATGCGAAGGAGGAAAAAATGTGCCGAGCAACGAGCGAGCGCAGAGAACATGAGAAAGGAGATTGAAGCAAAAACAAAATTAACAAGGATCCAAAATCATTTATTATGGCCAAGGCACCGGCCAAAGGAGAAATGTTTCTGTCAGGCTTAGGTCTCCAGTCGACCGGAACTACCAACATCATCCTTATCATCGGGCGGCATTAAATCAAAACTAGCTCAAACGCTGGCCTCCTCTGCCTTGTTTTCGACACACACACACACACACATATTGTGAACGGTGCGTGTGCACGAGTGCCTGTACCGCACTCGCAACTCTCGAGTCGATGTGCCGCAAGAAGCGCCCAAGTCCTTGAACCTTTCCTGCCTGCGTACTTCCTCCATTGCTCTCCAACAAACCACGCAACGACAACTGCCATGAAAAGGAGAAAAACCGAAAAAAAAATGCCAAAGGATCACATACAACATCTAATCTGTCCGGCAGGCCGGTGGGTAGGGGAAGGAAAAAGGAAAACAATCCCAAGCACAGAATTCTATTTCACATATTAAGTAAAGAAGAAGACCAAGGATGGAAGGAATCAAATGAACGGGGTCGACTGAGGTTGGAGTGGGCTCAGGGGTGTGTTGGTTTCCATCAGCTGCCCACTGCTACCGCCGGCCCACCGCAGCGACCACAGAGGCGGGGGTGCGGAGCAGAGGAAAATCCTCAAATGAAAAACTGAACACAGAGAAATCTGTTTGCTCCCGCCGGATCAAAAAGGACCAAAACCCCAAGCAACAGCCTCAGAATCAGCAGCGCCAGCAATAGAACACCACCAGCGGCGGCATGAAAGCGCGCACAAGAAATCAGTGCACACTCACCCACAGTGACCAGGGTTACGAGATGCTGCAGGAATGGGGAGGGGGAAATTAAATAAAATTAAATGGGGGGAAAAATGATAGAAATACGAAGAGGAGGACGAAGCAAGGAAGCGGACAAACAAAAATCCGATTATGAACCGGCCGAGAAGATGAAGCTCCTCTGGCATCAACCTCCGCACTCAGCTGTGCGGCATGAATCGAAAGCACAAACAAGGAGATAAGCTGCGGCCTTCAAGGTGCCGACAGCTGTAGGCGGGGAAAAAAGCAAACAGGATGATTTTTCTTCGGCTTGGGAGGATGCCTACTTGCACGTGAGCCCAGGTGCATGCATGTGCGCTGGGAGTTATAAGGTGAATCGTTTTGTTTTCCTTCCAGAAGGTGGAGGAGTGTGCTTCTGAAAGATTAACAACGACATGGAGCTTTTCATTGCTTGAAGGAGACCTTAGCGTGGGACTTTTGCTTGGGAGGACAATGGCGCCCAACAGAGGGACCCAACATTATTCTCCAAAAATGTCCTCATTTCAAATTTGTTCTGGATGCTGAATGCAATGCACCTTACCGTTTCAATTTGAATACGAAATTTTTGTGAGCAGCAGAAATATGTCATCCAAAATTCATCGCCCCCAGCAGACCGCATGGGCGTGCGGCAGGTGAAATGTGAGCTGGAAACAGCGTCGCCACCATCCGTACTGGCAAATGCCCCAGAAAATGTATCGGATATGCATAGAATTCGCTCTAATTTATTTGACAGGAATCTCATGAATATTAAACAACGGCATGCCAAGAGGGAGGCAGTCGCCAGACACGGGTGGTGGTGGCGTCCCGCGCACAGAAGTCATCTTCGTTTCTTTATATTCTGTATCTCTGCGTGACATTTGATGCGATATTACATCCTGAATTGTATTCTGAATTCGCTTCACTAGCATCTGTTGCCTGACACACCTTGAGGTTGTTGTGCTCGTGCCAAAATACGCGTCAAGGCGCTGGCAGCACTGATAATTTTCATTCTCTTCCACATGCTCACTCTGGCTGCCTACACAATGGCATCGGTTATCACGAAGCCAGCACAGGGAAATTTGAATCCGGTCGGAAATTTTGACAGAATGATACAAAAGGGAGTGAGCAGGTGGGGGAAGATGAATATTCGAGGAAAAGATTTTTTGCCTTTCCGTGAACTCAGACTTAAATGAACTGAACGAATGCATTGGGAAGCATCACCACACAGGGTGTTACAGAAGTTGTTGGCCAGAGATGTAGAAATTAATAGGAGTTACATTCACATCGGGAAAAAATTTAAAAATTTCGGTAATCCATCAGTCATCCTCGACCACACCGGTAATCGCCGCATATCAGCAGATTTTGAAGATCGTCCAAAACACAATTGAACACAATTGAAATATTTTTAAGACACAAACAAAATTGTATTCAGTGTAGGGGTCTCAAGCGAAGGAGATAACGAATGAGCGAAAAATAAAAAGGCCAACGCTCTGTTGGTGATTCGACTTTATTAAGAGAGGCGAACTGTACACTATCTGTTGTAATTATATGCTTAGGCTAATAACTAAAATTCATGCTGTTAGATGATTCGGAGACATTTCGGGTGACTCCTACGATCAATCAGTGCGAGCAATTAGTTTTAAAAAAAGATTTTATTTTCGACTACACTACTAATGTTTGTTGCATTAAAAATGGGCTCCAGCAGGGCGCGGTGATCTCACCAGTTCTTTACACTGTCTTCACCATTGAATTAATTGGTTCCATGTAGTACGTGATTGCGTACGCTGACGATAGGATCGGGTTCAGGACTCCGCCGAAGGTTGAGGTTATTAAAATCCTCTTTCAGTGCGACTTCGAGAACATGCAGCAATTGTGTTACGTCTGGAAGTTGAAAATCAACTGCCTGAAGTGTGAAACCATCATTTTCCGAATTCCGTTGTACTAGGCTTCAGGGGATACCAATAAAAACTGGCGTGAGTTCGGCATCTTGGACCCACATGGGCGGAAAGCAATAAGGAGTGTGATGAGATATTGGAGCATTATGTTGGATCAGTTTCTGTATGGTGATGGCTGGGTGATGTGGGAACAGGGTAGGCACTGATTGGTATCAACCTGGCGATGCCCAGCTGCTGTAACTGTCTTCCACACACCAATTGTGCTTATTCTACCTCCACGTTGGTAGCCATCGGGTACTGGTTGTTGTTCACCCTAACTCAACCTGCCAAATTTATAAGTGCGACCTCCGCCCAAGAGGTATAAAAAAGGGCCTGGTCCTCCAGGTTGGGGGTGTGCGTCGGGGCAACTGCCCGGCCACATTAAAAACTTAAACAGTTACGAAACAACCGAATGCCTCGGATATGGATGGATTCACTGTTGACGACCCACGCAAACGAAAAAAGGATAATGCTCTACGGATATGCACGTGGAATGTGAGGTCCCTAAACAGACCACGTGCAGCCGATGAACTTGCGGAGGCCCTGGACTGCTATAAAGCAGACATTACCGCAATTCAGGAAATGCGGTGGGATGGGCCGGGCAAGAGAAGAGTGAGAAACTGCGACATATACCACGGCGAGTGCTACAGGGAGAGAGAGAAACGCTTATTTGGATGCGGTTTTGTTGTTCGAGGCAGACTTAGGCAAAAAGTCTTAAGCTTCCAATACATAAGCGAACGCCTCATAACAATCCGCATCAAGGCTAAATTCGGGAATATAAGCCTCATATGCGCCCACGCCCCGACAGAGGAAAAAGATGACAGCAGTAAAGAGGACTTCTATCATCTCCTAGAAAGGACATATGATCGATGCCCCAGCTACGACACCAAGATAGTTCTAGGAGATTTCAACGCTCAGCTGGGAAGAGAAGAAGTCTTTGCTAAAGCCATCGGAAGACACAGCCTGCACGCCAACACCTCCGGAAACGGACTCAGGCTAGTTGACTTCGCCTCGGGGCGAAATCTCTCTGTGGTCAGCACGCGGTTCCCACACCTCAACATTCATAAAGGTACCTGGCGATCTCCTGATCAACCGTCAACCAGATTGATAACGTTGCGATCGACGTCAGACACTCCTCCAATGTCCGAACCTTCCGAGGTGCAAACATCGACTCGGATCATCACCTTGTTGTAGCCAAGGTAAGAACCCGGATATCGAGAGAGCAACGGAGTCGAGACAAGCCAAGACGGTTTGATGTCGGAAAGCTACAATCGCAACCGATCGCTAGAGCCTTTGCCGATCGATTCTCCCTGCACAAACAATAGAAGACAAGTGGAAACGTTGTCAAGAAGCCATCAAAGAGGCCGCCACTGATGTGCTGGGTTTTACGCCACCACCTAAGAGGAACCCATGGTTTGACGACGAGTGTAGGCAGGCGCATGCAGCCAAACAAGAAGCGTACAAGGCAACGCTGCATCGAACGACGAGAGCTGTTTGTGAGCTCTACAAACAGAGAGGAAGGGAAGAGAACCGGCTTCTCAAAAGAAAAGGGAAAGAGCACGAGAAGCGCGCGGTCGAGGAAATGGAGAGGTGCTATGGCAGGAATGATGTCCGAAATTTTTACCACAAGATAAAACAGTTATCCGGTGGTTATAAGGCTCGGACAGAAGCCTGCCGGGATCAAAATGGACAACTAGTGGTAGAGTCGCAGTCGGTGCTGAGAATCTGGAAGGATCATTTCTGCAGACTCCTAAACGGCGATGACTTTGCAAATTCCGCTGTTAGGCAGAATGTCCCACTCAATTTGGACGACGATGGACAAGAATTTCGTCCCCCGACTTCGACGAGGTCAAGATAGCAATATCGAGACTGAAATCGAACAAAGCTGCTGGCGCGGACGGACTATCCGCAGAGCTGTTCAAAGCGGCTGGGGATGAGCTGGTTGGGTGCATGCACTAGCTCATCTGTAAGATATGGTCGGAGGAAAGCATGCCCGACGAGTGGCATCTCAGCATCGTTTGTGCGGTCCACAAGAAAGGAGACCCCTTCGACTGCGCCAACTACCGAGGGATCAGTCTTCTTAACATCGCATATGCGATTTTCTCTGCCGTACTGTGTAAGCGCCTGAAACCGTTCGTCAACAACCTGATAGGTCCTTATCAGTGTGGTTTCAGGCCAGGGAAGTCCACAATCGACCAGATCTTCACACTGCGGCAGATCCTCGATAAGTCCCAAGAAGTACAAATCGACACCCACCATCTATTTGTCGATTTCAAGGCCGCGTATGACAGCGTGCATAGAGACGAGCTATACAGTGCCATGTCTAGTTTTGGCATTTCTACCAAACTCGTCAGATTGTGTAGGATGACGATGGAGAACTCTAGCTGCTCCGTCAAGGTCGGTAGCGAACTTACCGAGACCTTCGATGTCAAAAAAGGATTTAGACAAGGCGACGCGCTGCCATGCGACTTCTTTAACATCATCCTTGAGGGGATCGTGCGGAACTCACACGTCAACACCAGAGGCACGATCTTCCACAAGTCCGTTCAATTGCTAGCTTATGCGGATGACATTGACGTGATCGGCCGAACTCAGCGAGCCGTCAATGAGCCGTTTGCTAGCATTGAAACGGAAGCGGCTAAAGTGGGATTGGTGGTAAACGAGGGCAAAACGAAGTATATGCTGTCATCGAAGAAGGACGCAGAACATCGACGTCTCGGACAGAGCGTCACTATGGGCAGCAGACACTTCGAGGTAGTGAAGGACTTCGTCTATCTCGTCTCCGCGGTGAATAGGGACAACAACATCAGTACCGAAATCAAACGCAGAATCACTCTTGCAAATCGCTGTTTCTTTGGGCTCAAGAGGCAATTGAGTAATAAAGCCCTCTCCCGAACGACCAAAGTGACTTTGTACAACACCTTGATCATCCCAGTCCTGCTCTACGGCGCAGAAACGTGGACGCTACTAAAAGCGGATGAGGAAGCCATTGGTCTCTTCGAGAGAAAAGTTCTGCGTGCGATTTTTGGTCCTGTTTGCGTTGATGGCATCTGGAGGAGAAGATTCAACCACGAACTGTATGGGCTGTACGGCGGCATGAGCCTAGTCAAGCGTCTACGGATACAACGCTTAAGGTGGCTAGGCCATGTAGAGCGCATGGACAGCACTGCTCCGGCCCGAAGAGTTTTCGAATCCGAACCACAGGGACAATGCAACAGAGGACGTCCTAGACTGAGATGGCGCACACAAGTGGGAAAGGACCTCAACCATCTTGGAGTGCGCAATTGGAGACAGCTGGCAAGAGATCGTGCTAGCTAGAGAGGCATGTTGGGTGAGGCCTAGGTCCACCCTGGACTGTAGCGCCATCCGAAGAAGAAGTTTCTGTATGGTAATGTCCATGCAGCAACGGGTCTGGCAAAACCCAGAAACAGTAGCGAACTTGATTCCAGATTGAGGGTTACCTGCTACATGGCGCTAGTCCGGCCAATCATGGTGTATGGCTGTCAGGTGTGGTTCAACTTGAGTCCTTCCCAGATGGAAAGGACGAGGGTCTTCGAGAGGCATTGCCTGCGGGCTTGTTTTAAAATTTGCAGAACCCCAATGCCAATGACATCTTGTACAACTTAGAAAACGTGAATAGGCTGAATAATTTAATTGAGCAGATTCGGAGAAATTTTACACGAGTTGATGTCAGCTTGTGACCGCTGTGGCGTAGTGGGTAGAGTGCGACGCTCAAACGCCGAAGGGTTTCGATTCCCGGCTGAACACCTCGAAATTCTTACGACTCCACCTCTTTCGAGCTGCTGACAGCAGTCAAAAAGTAATAACTGTCTAACAAAGCTGCTCAAACTTTGCTCAAACTTCGGAGTTCGCAAAAAATTGTAGCTCCCCTCTACTCGTGAGAGAACAGTAGCGTGCCCAACACGAGTAGTTGATGAGCAAGCTAGGCCCTGGTCCCCTTTTGGACTGACGCGCCAACAATTAATGTTACGCTTCCAACTTAAAAAGCAGATTGTTAGTCGCCTACGGCCAATTTACATTTTGGTAAAGTAAGGTAGGATAAAGAAGTATGTTAGAAAAAATAAAAAAAAGTGTAATATTAATTTGTTTGTAAGTGGCGCCCCTACAAAGACTTACTGAGTGATATGTTAGTTCCGCGATACTAAGGAAAACAGTCCCAAACCTACATCACGCCGTCAGAATGTTGGTTTTGTCCCTTTGATGCTCTTGGATAAAACCTCCCATCCGAGCTCCCGTAGCTTCTGACGAGTCATCATCGAAGTGTGTGGTCTGGCGTTGTTCTGGTGGAACACAGCACCCTTCCTGTTGGCCAATTCTGGATGCTTCTGGACGCTTCTGCTCGATCGCCTGCTTCAAGCGGTCCAGTTTTTCTCGGTAGATGGTAGAATTAAGCAACTGGCCATATGGGAGCAACTCATAGTGGATGATTTGTGTCCAATCCCACCAAACACACAGCAATGGGCGTCAATCCCGGCTTGGCGAATGTGTGGGACGATTCACCGGCCTTCCACCAGCACCGTTTTCGCTTGATATTGTCGTATGTGATCCATGCCAGTCACCATCCGCTTCAAAAAAGGGTCGAGTTCTTTCCATTTCTTTGATTCGGTCCATAAGGTTTTTTTTGCATCAAATCATGCGACACCCAAACATCAAGCTTTTTTCGTATCCAGCCTTCTGGTTTAAAATGGTTTGGTGACTAACTTCCATCTCCTGGGCGATGTCGCGAGATGCCACATGCCAATGATTTCCATGATTCGATCGGTACCACAGCTTCACCCCGATACCGAGAATATATAGAACGCCCCTCGTACGTCATCAAGGTTTTGGGTAAGACAAAATATTTGTCTGTCGTTCAACAAAAGTTCTAAACGACGTCGATATCCAAAAATTCACAAGTTCAAGCCCGTTAGACATTTTTCCTCGTAACACAGTATTCGTCGCAGCTTAAGACCGAAGCAATTCGCCGCCACTTCCACCAGTTATGAGACAAGGCGTATTGCGCAAGCAAGCAAAAAAAAAACATCCCGCAGCCCAGTCATTCGAATAAATCCACAACAGCTCACATTTCAAGCCAAATAGCTTCAAAATTAAACGTCTGTCTCTGGAATCCCATAATGAAAGAAATCCCACAGAATGCATAACTGTATGTACTTCGCACTCATAACAACGTTACTTAAAGTCCATTAACTATGGAGTCTTGTTTTTTTGAATTTATAAATATTCCTCCTGGAGACCGACGTTCCATTGCTGGAACTTGCTCGCCTCAGGCACATTCATTGCGACGTCCTCGTCGGTTGTATTTGCACCGAAAGAAGTAAAGTGAAGCCTTCGAATAAATGACACAGAACAACAACAAATGAAAGAGAAAACTGACAGCAAGCAAGAGAGAGGGACACAAGGAGGAAACGAAAACCGACCGTATGCCCGCCGGCGCTTCAATTTAAACAGAATCATCATTCAGTCGGTCTACAATCTGTGCTCGGAATCCCAGCGCCATTCCACTTCATGTTTAGCACTGCCTCTTCAATAACAAACAGCTTCCACGGGGCTTCCAGCTCGTTTATTCCGCTCCCTGCCTCCGCATCCATCATCCGGTCCGGGCCAGCACATTCGAATGCATTATTCAAGCAAAATAAAACAATTTCAAGGCATTTAAATTTCAATTTTATGATTTTCATTGCAACGCAAGTAATAAACGTGCTGAGAGTGGATGAGAGAAAAATAAAAGTCGAAAATGTACGGCACACGGCGCAAGCAGAGATAGACTGCCTCCCATTGCCCCACGCTCCCGTGTGTACAATTATGACAAGCAGAACCCACCGCCGTCGGTGTATTTGTGAAGGATTTGATTCAGTGGCTGGTTTTGCAGGCGGCTTCCTGATTTGACATCCGAATTCAGGACATATCATATCTTCATTCATTTTCGGGACACTTAGACACGCTCAGACATTCAGCTCCCGCACAAAAATTCTGAAATTCGAAGATGAAAGCAAAACCCACCTCCGTCTGGGGTGCGGTTGGGTGTGGGGAGGTGGGGTGTCCTCTGGGACTTGTGGTGTTGCCAACACCACATTTTTTGCGCCCAGCCTTGTGGTATACTTAACACTTTTCGATGCTCGCTCTGTGGGGTATTTATGCCTGTGGCACGTACCGCCATCAATCAAATGTCAAATTTACTCCCCCCATCCGCCGCTCAATGTGGAACGTGAATTGTTTGCAGGAGCAAAGGACGACCAGAGGAATGGTGAAAAAATACGAAGAAAACTGTTTTTCTCGTTATTTCTGCTTTTTTTGTTCTCTGCTCCTCTTTTTCATTTTTGTGCTCCAGTTTGGACGGTTTGTTTGCGTGCAAATAGAAAGACTGAATGGAAGACAGCTGGGGGGTGGCAGGGCCACCCACAGCGAGCGCAGCAGCCAGCAGGAATAGCTCCATTATACGGGACACAAAAGGTGGCTGACATCGTTCGATGGCGCTCTGGGATGTTCGCGGCTCGCTCGCTACCTGTTCGCTGTGGCACAGCCCCTGCCAGCAGAGATGTCAAGGAGACGGCAATGAAATATTTGATAATTTTAAATGAATTTTATGACAGTTCACTGGCAGCAGACGTGAAAAATGTGAGTTTCAATAAGAGGCGAACGCAAACAGACCGTGGCGTCGACGTCGGTGGCGGGTACCCTGGGCACAGGATGTGTGAAATGTAGGTAAACAAGTTAGACATTGTGGCAGCCCTCGGATGTGAAATAGGAACGTTGTGAACAATCGCTCGTTCGATTGTATGGCAGGCGTGTCTGGCGGAGGAACTGCACCGGGGACTGAACGAAAATCACTTTCAAATGCATTTGAGGATGGAAGCGCGTTTGCTTGTGCCGAGAAGAATGTCTTCAAGTGAAGTGCATAGCAAATGAGGCTTTCTGAGGGAAGTTGCTGCACCATGTGCTCTGTGGGGGGTGAGAGAATGTCCATGAGGTTTTCTGGGGATTTCCTTGAAGGTGATCTTGTCTGCTCTCATATTAATTTACCACTATTGTATCACAATTGAATCAAAGTCTTGGAATTTCGAGACCAAACGTCACTAAGAGTGCAACACCAACTGATTGTCTTTAATACTGAGAGAGACAGGAATCTGTAACTCATGGCGGTTGCTGCCACAGATTTACACACAAAGCAAAGCTGCCTTTAAGGACGACAGATGATGGTGAGCTCTCTGAACAGGGGAAAGGGAAAGACCGCCGGCTTTCAGAAGCAAAACGAGGGAAAACCACGCAGTGGAGTGATGTGTGTTGTGGTGAAGCGAAGTTCGAAAGTCACAAACAAAGGCTTTCCATCAAAGGCTGTCGAGGTGAAGTCAGATACGTTGTGGAGGAAGAAAGAGAAGCTGGCGCTCTCTGGAGCAAAATACTCGATTGGCATTAATTCTATCTCGCAGACTTGAATAGACATCAAATGCGAAATGGGCGTCTGACACAGCTGTTGGAACCGGAGGGATATTGGGAGTAGTCTGCCGGGTGCACAAGATCAAGGAGAAAGAAAAGTATTCCTAGTGTTCATGGAAGCTTACATAGCACTCGACAATTAGCTCTCGCTGGAGCGGAAGTGGCGAGAACGAAGTCCTTGATAAGTTCAAGAAAGTCTGAAGGCAGCAATGTGTTGGCTGTTTCGTTGCAAGGTTCAATAGAAACTCGTTGAAAGCTTACATCCTGAAACTTTCAAGCCCAAATGTTCAATAGGATATTTAGCATGTTTAGCCAACTTCTTTGGACGAACACAGCAAGCTACCAATGAAGTATTCTCTAGCATTCAATGGAAGCCGCTACAATTAATTTGACGCTAAATGAGGGGAAGGCTAATTTTCATAAGCTTGTATCAAGAAAGAACCCACAACAGCAATTGAAGCTTAAATAATTTATCCATCTAGGAACACAGTCCTTCTCGGCTTCTCATCTATACCTGATTCAGAAGTGAAATCAGCTTCGCCAGTCGGGTTTTTTTGGGTTCAAGAGACATTTCAGAATAGGAGTCTTCTTTCGAAAGACAGACTTGACTTCTCTCAGACCAGTGTTCTACTGTATTCTGAAAAAAAATTCTGAACTTCGAAGACGAAAGCAAAACCGATCTCCGTCTGGGGTGCGGTTGGGTGTGGGGAGGTGGGGTGTCCTCTGGGACTTGTGGTGTTGCCAACACCTCATTTTTGGCGCCCAGCCTTGTGGTATACTTAACACTTTTCGATGTTCGCTCTGTGGGGTATTTATGCGTGCAACACAGATTTGACTTCTGTCAGACCAGTGTTCTACTGTATTCTGAAAACTATTCGAAAAAGATATATAAGCCTTGATCATTTAGAGATGTCAGCTCCTCGGTCTTCTGTCTACTTGGTAGCAACTACTGACTGACTATCAGATTCTAGAGGTTGAGGAAAGTGTGTGGATACACATCTCCATCCCGGCAGGTATCCGAGTTCGCACCACTGGGAAGAAGGGACTTCCTCACCTAAACCAGGCAGTGTAGGGATCCAATCTAGATAATAATAATAATTGTTGGCGCTACAGTCCAAAGGGGGACCAGGGCCTAGCTTGCTCATCAACTACTCGTGTTGTGCGCGCTACTGTTCTCTCACGAGTAGAAGGGACCTACAGTTTTTTGCCGACTCCGAACGGCGAAATTTGAGAAGCTTTCTTAGACAGTTATTACTCTTTGAGTGTTGTCAGCAGCTCGAAAGAGGTGGTACCGTGAAATATTAGAAAAATTGGTTTTGAACTGGGAGTCGAACCTAGACCCCTCGGCGTGTGAGCGTCGCACTCTCCCACTACGCCACGGCGACCGTGATGATATAATCTAGATATCTGTAAGAAATTCCTGACATTTAATCAATATAAATGGAAATCCAGGTCCAACTAAATGCAGATGAAGAAAAAAGGAAAATAACGAAAAGAAGATGAAGAAGTGAGAAAAGAGAAGACAATTTGAATTCCAAAAGTATCAAGGGACACTGTCGTTGAGAGCCGAGTCTTCTTCAGGTTGTGGAGCCAACTAAAGTAGAAGAAGATTGAGAAGAATTCGAAAAAAACAGGAAGATGAAGAAGGAAACAAGAAGACCGTTCATTTAGATTCGAGCTACAGTTCGTGGTGAATCTGGGCTTTAACCAACACTTATCTCCATCTCGTAAGATATCCCACCAACTCAGGTTCTTCTCCACTTGTGTGCG
Source organism: Eristalinus aeneus (assembly GCA_955652365.1). Lineage (NCBI taxonomy): Eukaryota > Metazoa > Arthropoda > Insecta > Diptera > Syrphidae > Eristalinus > Eristalinus aeneus. The sequence goes on along the minus strand of OY019134.1, from coordinate 61,545,131 downwards.
CTATCTCAGACTATGGTAACCTCTGCGGTAGGGGCACACATTTCATTGGCTAAGATTTGAAAACTTTTCGGGCCAAGGCCACGATGTCCATGAGCTGTACTTGGTATAGCCACTGTAGGCGTTGAATTCGAAGACGCTTGACCAGACACGCTGATTTCGGAACACCTTCCCTATATCTTCATGCTTTTCCTATGGCTAACAAAATGATTTGTCAAACATAGCTGCTGGAGCGGACGGACTGCCAATCTACTATTTAAAGCAGCTTCAGATCACCTGGTCAGATCACCATCCAGCCCATCATCAGCTCATTTGTAAGATATGGTCGGAGGAAAGCATTCCCGATGAGTGGAATCGTCGTTTGCCTGGTTCAGGGTGAAAGGTGCTCCAATACTGAAAGATCAGCCTTTTCAACATCGCATACAAAATCCTCTCTGTGGTATTTTTTGAGAGTTTGAAGCCGTTTATCCATAACCTGACAGGGCCTTATCAGTGTGGTTTCTGGCCAGTGAAGTCCACAATAGACAAGATATTCACTTTACGGCAGATCCTGGAAAAGACCAAAGAATTGCAAATCCACACTCACCACCTCTTCGTCGATTTTAAGGCCGCTTATGACAGTGTGCATAGAGACGATCTATGCAGTGTCATGCCTAGTTTTGTCATTCCTACGAAACTCGTCAGATTGTGTAGGATAACGATGGAGAACTCTCGCTGCTCCGTCGAGGTCGGTAACGAACTCACCGAGACCTTCAATGTCAAAAAAGGTTTTTGACAAGGCGAGGCGTTGTCATGTGAATTCTTTGACATCATCCTCGAGAAAATCGTGTGAAACTCACAAGTCAACCCCAGGACACGATCTTCCAGAATACAGTTCACTTGATAGCTTACGCTGACGACATTGAAGTGATTGGACGAACACAGCGAGCTGTCAATGAGGCGTTTGCTGGCATTGAAGCGGAAGCGTCTAAAATGGGTCTAGCGGTAAATGAGGGCAAAATGAAGTACATGCTGTCATCAAGGAAGGACACACAACATCGACGTCTCGGACGGAGCGTCACACTAGGCAACAGAAACTTCGAGGTCGTCAAGGACTTCGTCTATCTCGGCTTCGCGGTAAACAGGGACAACAACATCAGTACCGAAATCAAACGCAGTCTTGCCAATCGCTGTTTCTTTGGGCTCAAGAGGCAATTGAGTAATAAAGTCCTCTCTCGACGAACTAAGCTCGCTTTATATAACAGCCTGATCATCCCCGTCCTACTATATGGCGCAGAATCTTGGACGTAAGCAAAGGTGGATGAGGAAGCCCTTAGTCTCTCCGAGAGAAAAGGTTTGCGTACGATTTTAGGCCCTGTATGCGTTGATGGCATCTGGAGGAGAAGATTTGACGACGAACTCTATGGGCTGTACAGTGACATGCACCATGGTCAAGCGTCTACGGACACAACGCTTAAGATGGGTAGGCCATGTAGAGCGTACGGACACCACTGCTCCGGCCCGAAAAGTCTTTGAATCCGTGCCATTGGGACAACGTAACAGAAGACGACCTAGACTAAAGTGGCGCACACAAGTGGAGAAGGACCTCAACTAACCAGGATTGCGCAACTGGAGGCAGCTGACAAAAGATGGTGCTGGCTGGAGAGGTATGTTGGTTGAGGCCCAGGTCCACCCCGGACTGTAGCGCCACAAGAAGAAGAAGAAATTTAAGATGTTTGGCAATGAAACAAAACACGAAACGTCCGTCAGCTGTTTAAACCAGTGTTGCTGAAAGATAATAGCTCAAAAATCGTCCTTTAAATCGATAGGTTGTCTTTCTATCTGGAACTTAACAAAGAACCAGTTTAAAAATGTTAAAAAGCGTGCTGCCTAACCATTTGCTCCGTAGATCACAAAAGGGTCTTGCTCTCAGAGCACTCGTCAATAGGATGGGCCATCGGTGGAAGACCAAACCAATGTTAACCCTGACTTGTTTCTGCTTCTAAAAACACATCTTCCGTTCTATGTCTAAGGAGTTCAACATCGGTCTCATTTTCCTTGACAACGCGTTTACGTCGGGATCAAAGTTTCAATAAAAAAAATACATCAAGCCTTGCCCCATCCTCTGCCCGCTTTCGGCACGTCGCTGCCCAGCCCTCTCGAAAATCAAACTGAGCTCCGCAGCCACTGTCATGAATCAAATTCACTTGCATCAGCCTAATGTCCCATTTCCCTTACAAACCGTTTGCCACTGCCGGAAGATTACTCCTTCCTGGCAGAGTTCAAATTACACCCAACTGTCAGAGAATTCACAAATCAGATGAAGAAGATCTTAAATCACTCCAGGATTACAGGCCGACACCATCTGGCTCACCGGATCAATTCAACTAGATATCCCATTAACCTCTATCCTAGTTGGGTCATTCGGCACTCAGCAGGCAGCCAAGTGGCCAGCACACAACGGCCACAGCAACAGTTCAGTGAATTTTATTAAATCTCGCGCAAAGTCACTCTTTAAACATTAACCCTCGCCTCGACCCCGTGCCCGTATCATGTCATTTGAGGGAAGGGAAAACCTAATAAATATCTAAATAAGCCCAATGTGTCGTCTAATTCCCTTAACGGCTCCTCATACATATTTAGTACATTTGTTCATGCACAACCCGGCTGCAACAGCACATCCTTCCTGAACATCGCCGACTCCCCTGCAGCCAGACTGCGACTAGAGTGTCTGATCAAACAGAAGGGTGGGAGAGTGAAAATCCAATAAAATTGTTATCCGATACGAGAGGGTACGCAGGCAAAAAACACCCGCATCCCGAAGTGGAAACACATCCCCTCAGTCATATGTTAGTCACCCCGGCCCAGGACGTCACACATGTACACGCTCAGGATTTATTCGCATCCTGAATCAGTGCAATTCGTTGCCGCGCTCCTCATTCGTGCCACAGCAAGCGTGTGGGTGTGTGTTGTGTGAGGGGTTGCTGTTGTTATTAAGATATCTCCATTCTCGCCCATGTGCTCTTGTTTTCGGCGCGGGCTTCGTGTGTGTTGGTTTAAGAATGAAGTCTACATCCGGCGGCGGCGGCGGCACAACAGCTCGGCTGACTGCGGTTTGCAAGCGGATTCCTTCCCTGTTGCTCGGCAAATAGCTCGCATTTCAATTTTAGGAATCCTGTACAACTGATAGAAATGCCAACAAAACGCCTCTATCAATCCACCCATCAGCCGGCTGGGGGCTGGGTACGGTAGGCTTAAAAAATGTGCAATAAAATTTCCGAATCCGGCACCCTCGAGTGCTGCACACTGTCCCAAACAAATCCCTCGCACTGCATTCGCTTCGCCGAGTGTGTGTCGCGTTCCATGGCGGCAACGTTGTTGTCCTCGAAAGGGGGATTCGCCATGGCGTTGGCTCCGCAATTACACTGGCCGTGGCAAGGCATCGGAATCACATTCACTCCCCCACGGTCTGCGTTCTCTCTTTTATGTTTTGCAATTTGTAAGTCATGCTCCGCACAGAGTCGGACGCATTTAATGTCAACCGCCTTGTTTGTTATTGTCGTTGTCGTCGATGTTGTCGTCATCGTCATCGCGCCACGGCTTTTGTGCCTGTGTGTTTGTGGGTTGGGAGTAAGCTGCAGCAGCACCAGGTTTTTGTTATTATCCTTTAGCGTTGTGTGTCCTTTTATTGCATACTCAATGGGGGAGCCCCCGTCTCTCGACAAGGGTGGCTCACTCGGCCTCAGTTCTGTGGCAGACAATAAGGACATTTGAATTTACGACTGTGTCACTGGCACTTTCTTTTGTCGCGCGAACTGCCCGCCCCGGCGGGGATTGTGGGACTGCTGGCCGGAGATTGCGTGGGTGGTGATGATATTTTTCCGAGTGGCTGACGTTATTTTCTCTTCGCCGCCACCGAGACTGTCCGTCCAGAGGTGACAATTAATTTTGCAACACGACAAGGTGTGTAAATAATTGAATACCACCAGTGTGCACGATTGAGGAGGGCAGATAGGAGGAGGACGGGGATTCCACCGAGCGATCGATTGCTGTGCAAACCACCCCACTCGGTCGAGGAAGGCGTTGGCACTTGCGAGGCTCCACGTAATTGCCGTTGAAGGCGTAGGCTAGTCAGATTAAAGGGCTAATCGTCAGTTGGCCGATTCCATTTTAAATATTTGCTCATTTGTGTGCAAAGCGAGCGCAGGGGACGACTGCGGTCGGATTGGGGCGCAAATTGAAATGTTCACCTGCCACGCTGAACAAACAGAATTCCAGATACGATCGAGTTGCCGTATGCTCAGCGCATGGGGTGCTGGGCCACGTTTATTTTATTTTTTTTTCACGACGTCGCCTTTGCCAGAGGGTGTGCAAGGGTAATAAAAGTTAACCGCTTTCTACATTAATTGGTGCACGGTGTGGTCGTGACCCATGTTCCCGTGGCAATGGGCGGAGGGAATTGATTTTCTTTATGGAAGTGCTGCGCTTGCCTCTGCAGCAGAAGTTGCTTATTCAGGAGGGTTGGGGGGAAGGGGTCGTTCAGCCGATGGTACTCAAAAGTGACAGGCAGAATTGTGATTGACTGACAGAGCTTCAGGTGGGATTGTCCTGGAGAGGGCGTTTGCTTGCGATTTTGTGTGCTCAGCGAGTTATGCCCGGTGTGTGGGAAGAGCAATTTGGATGAAGGAAGAGAAGAAGTGGACAGTCACTTGAAGGAGTCTTAGGTGGAGTTTGCCAAAGATATTTCCTCACTATGGCGACAAGGATGTAATTGAATTCGTTCGCTGGAAGTGGATGTGTGACGCTTCGTTTAAAGTAGTTCTTAAGATGTCTGCACTGCGTTATCGGAGGGTGTCAGTATGATTGATTGATGGTGGGGGGACACGTTTTCTGAAAGTCAAAGTCTGCTGCACACATAATGGCTTGGATTAAGTTAAGCTCGGCGCGACTTGAGGGATGAGGGTGTGGTCTTGTGATTCGATTCAAAAATGCAGAACTCATATGCGAAAGCAAAGAAGGTTTAACCGATTTCTAACTTTGTGGCTAACAGAACCAAACTGTGCACAGTGCGCGCCAAGTTGGAGTATATCATAGGAGAGTTCACCCTGTTGTTGCGGTTCGCATTTCGCATGAAGAGGGAACATCATGCGCTTCCCTGAATGAGGGCTAGACAAATAAGATCTCAACTGAATAAAGCTGGGTTATATTCTTCTGAAAGGAGTCTGTTGTAGTGAAACGCAGATAAACCAATTTTTAATACAGAACCATTCATTTTGTGGTTTCCATTTTGTTGCCCTACCATTTGACACCTGCTACTGTCAGATCTCATTCGAAATGTAAGGACAATAGTCTAATGTTTGCCATGTAAGATAATGGACTGCCAAACCAAGTAGCGACTGATAATGTGATGTGCGTGCTGATCGCTATCTTGTGAAGATGACAATAACAGCTGTTGAATCACTCCTCCAACATCTGGGAAGTAAACAATGTAGAGATCTCCACTTATGAACAAACATGGTGTAAGCAGGGACGTAAACATGGCCGCCCTGTGGTAGTGGCTAGAGTGCGACGCTCACACGCCGACGGGTCTAGGTTCGATTCCCGGCTGAGCGCCTCGAATTTTACGCTCAAAGAGTAATAACAGTCTAAGTCTTCTCAAATTTCGCCGTTCGGAGTCGACAAAAAACTGTAGGTCCGTTCTACTCGTGAGAGAATAGTAGCGCGCACAACACGAGTAGTTGAGGTGCAAGTTTGGCCCTGGTTCACCTTTGGACTGTCGCACCAACAATTATTATTAATTATTAAGCAGGGACGTAGCCCCCGTGACGTATTGCACAGAGCGCGACACTCACACGCCGAGGGTCCAGGTTCAATTCTCTGCTCGTCGAGCTCCTGACAACATCCAAAGTGTTATAATGCCTAAGAAAAAGCTTCTTAAACTTCGCCATTTGGAATCGGCAATAAACTGTAGGTCCCTCCTACTTGTAATACCAGTAGAACAGTAGCGCGAACCATACGAGTAGTTGATGAGCAAGCTAGAATCTGGTCCGCCTGTAGGTTGTAGTGCCACCCAATTATTATTATTATTATTATTATTATTATTATTATTATTATTATTATTATTATTATTATTATTATTGGATCAATTGTTTAGAAAACATGGATTTTAGTCATGAACTTCGCCAAGATAACAGTGGACACTCGGACAGATCTCCTTAAAAATCAGTTTCCAATTACGATGGCACTCGTTAACCACAGCCCAACGCAGCACCCATCCTTTTGGAGCCGCTCCAGTTGCCTCAAAACCTCGCCTGTGCACGTTCTCACACTTCTTCATAACAAAGTCACTCAAAACTTCATTCGGGACTAAGATTGTGACTAAGTTCTTCCCAAATAGATCTCGCCCAGAGCCTATATTCCGTCCTGTTTTCCTGTGAATGTTCTACGCAGCTGCAGGAAAAAGTGTCATTTCCACTGTTTTCTGGCTTTCAAAGTACTTTCGCTTACAGGAACCTTTCTGCCTTCCACACAAAGAAGGACTAGCCTTTCTTCTTCGTTAATATACTTTACGAAAGGGGGGAGTCTTACCAACTAGCTTTGAGAAAGATCGCGATATTACCCTTCTTCCTTCTTTTTACTTGAACTCATGTCCATCAATCGCCACATTTACTTGCGCCATCCCACCACTCGGAGGCTGTTCCCATGGTTGCGACTCCTGACATTTGGATAGCATTGTCTAATTAAAGGCAGAACGAAAAAATTCTTAGAAAGTAAACTTCCCCTTTCCGTGTGAAATTGATGCGTTTACCTTTAATTTGATGAAATTTTGTGCCAGCATTATATACTCTACCTCCAGGTGCCATACTGGTTCTAAAGCTTAAGCGAGGGCGCCGAGAGCACACAAACTGACAAAGAATGATATTTTTGTTACACGATTCGGTCCAGAAGTTTTTCAAATCATGCGGCACCCAAACATCAAGCTCTTTTTGCATCCAACCTTCTATAGATGGCTTAAAATGGTTTGGTGACAAGCTCCCATCTCTTGGTCGATGTCACGAGAAGCCGAATGACGGTCTAACTCGATGATTTTCATGATTCGATCTGTATTCGTTGTCACAGGTCTTCCACTGGCTGGCTTATGGTGTCATTTTCACCGGCTCTGAATCGTCGAAACCATTCCTCCGCGGTTCGATGTGATAGAGTACCATCTCCCAAAAACCCAATAATCTCACTGAACGTTTCTCTAGCGGAAATGCCTATAACTAAGGAAAACTTGAAAATAGAGCGAATTTCGGCTTTTGACTGGGTCGTATTGGAATACGCTGTCAATGTCGCAAGATACACAGTCGCCTAGGATCTACAACGGAGGAGATTGAAGTCAGCCGGGGAACGAAAACTGGTCAACTAAGGCAATACTCGTGGCCGCCGTGGCGTAGTGCGAGAGTGCGTAGAGTGCGACGCTCACACGCCGAAGGGTCTCGTTTCGATTTCCGGAGAACACCTCGAGTTTTTCACGGCACTACCTCCTTCGAGCTGCTGACAACACTCAAAGAGTATTAACTGTCTAAGAAAAAGCTTCTCAAATTTCGCCGTTGGCGGTCGGCGAAAAACGGTAGGTCCCTTTCTTCTCATGAGCGAACAGTGGAGCGTACAACACGAATAGTTGATGAGCAAGCAGGGCCCTGGTCCCCCTGTGGACTGTCGCGTCAACAATTATTATTATTATAATTATAAAGCAACACTTATTAGCCAAGAAAAGGATTTGATGGGAAGAACATTACAGCACAGACCTCTTTTATACACCATCATTGGGACTATTTTGTTGTTGTTGTAAGAGTCTTGGAAAAGTACTTAGACTCGAAAACTGATCCACTGTACTATCGGGATGTTACCTATTGGTTTGAATTTGGAAGGAATGCCAACAAGCACTTCTGTGATAAAAAGCCCTAGAGTTTCATCTCCAACCGCATCAGCATAAATCAGCCACCACCAGATCCCAGCAAAGGCGAGACAATGACTGAAGTGCTCTGCAGTGTCTTTATCTTCTCAGCAGGTATCGCAAGGAGCCTCTGCACCAAGCCCAAGCGCACCTAACTGCTAAACGAATGTGGAATAGCACTCGACAATTACAGAATCACGTTTCCTGAACGATGTAGGAAGTCTTTTTCCTGAGGCAATGTGTTAGAACTTCCCCTACACCCATACCGTAACATAGGATATAAGGGATGTAAGCGCTGATGCCAAAACTGGGTTTATTGCAGGTGTCTTGATTCAGCCCAGATTGTACGCAGACTCAATAAGGGGAGACCTTTACCGGTGAGATGAACATCTAAAGACGAGTTTCGTGAGAAATTTTATTCTACGCCTGTGAAGAAGGAGAAACATTCTAGGTGGCTATAAGGCTAAGAAATTTACCGAGTATCCGGCTACGTTGCTTTTACTTATGAGCTGGAACATGTGGATAACAGTCTCGCCATATGAAACAGCACCCGTAAGTCATCCATTTGATCCATCAATGGTGGGCTACCCATGCTTTTGCGCATTTCTGGCTTCCACTAACTGTTGCAGAAGCAGTCACGTAAGATCGGTTCTGCGGTCATGTTAAATCGGTTTTGCACTTGTAAAAAATTCGTAAACAATCCAATCAATCAATCAATCGTCAAACATATTAAACGTCTCATCAGCTGGAAGCCACTCTATCTAAGTTTGGCCTAGCACTGGCCCAAAAGTTAACAAACTTTCAATTGGCCATGCAACCCGACGTCAAACGCATTAAACATCTCATCAGCTCGAAGCCACTCTATCTAAGTTCGGCCTAGCACTGGCCCAATAGTCAACAATCTCTCATTTGGCCATGCAACCCGACGTCAAACGTATTAAACGTCTCATCAGCTGGATGCCACTCTATCTAAGTTTGGCCTAGCAATGGCCCGAAAGTTAACAATCTTTCAATTGGCCATGCAACCCGACGTCAAACGTATGAAACGTCTCATCAGCTGGATGCCACTCTATCTAAGTTCGGCCTAGCACTGGCCCAATAGTCAACAATCTCTCATTTGGCCATGCAACCCGACGTCAAACGTATTAAACGTCTCATCAGCTCGAAGCCACTCTATCTAAGTTTGGCCTAGCACTGGCCCAAAAATTAATAATATTCCAATTGGACATGCAACCCGACGTCAAACGTATGAAACGTCTCATCAGCTGGAAGCCACTCTGTCTAAGTTCGGCCTAGCACTGGCCCAATAGTCAACAATCTCTCATTTGGCCATGCAACCCGACGTCAAACGCATTAAACGTCTCATCAGCTCGAAGCCACTCTATCTAAGCTTGGCCTAGCACTGGCCCAAAAGTTAACAATCTATCATTTGGCCATGCAACTTCCTCTAACGTTCGTTGTTCTGCAAGATAGAATAACGTCGTCAACTATTGACAAAAGTGTACATTTTTCAAACAAAGTTTTAACTAAAACTAACCACGCAAAGATTCGAGTGGTAAAGCCGCGCCTAACTCTCTGTTCTATCGCCGCTTTAAAACAAAATGGGAATTCATCCACTGCCACTGCAACAGACGGTCAGTTTTTTAAACCTAAATTCCAGGAAAAGCCTTTAATTCCTCCCAATTTTCTGCCGCCCAAACCGCCATCGCCGCACCGGTGCACGAAATTCCGGCACACAGCCGCCTGGTGCTGGCCAATTCATATATTAACTTCGTTAAGTAATTCAAACATATCCTCGTTGCAATTAAATTCTAATTAATTACGCAACAAACACCAGCCTATGCACACGTACACACTCGCACCCCACCGAGGCTTAGTGAGCCGTAATTAAAGCATCGAATGAATGGCCGTCTTGCATACAAAGGCATCACAAGCCATAACCGTCAGCAGCACCCTTCCGATGCTGCGCTGCTGTTCATCACGGTTTGACGTGTCCTGTCGACAGGGGGCATTCCTGATGGGATCCCCATTGTCAATTATAATTGAATTTCGTCACCTGTATGCCAGACAGGAAGGATCAATGCCGTCACAGCCCCATTGAGGTGGGGTTTCAGTGCAAGTCTTGTCGTCGTTTGCTTCGTGCATCACACGCGGGCGTTTCCATGTGAGCCGACCGATGGCTTCTAGATCCGCAGATGACTGTTACTTACTGCTACGGACAAATCAATGCATTATCATCCGTTTCAATGGATTATCCCGGCACCATGGCAGCTGTCGTTATCTGGGTATTCAGCGCTGTAGACTTCCCAGGAGCGTTCCCTAATTAGTTGCCTCGCTTTTTGGTTCCTTTCTTCGGGTCCCTGACGCGCCTCAGCCTAATGAGACACACAAGCGGGTAAACTCGGAACTGACACAAACACGGTCCCAAACAAAGGAGCTGCTCAGTCCTTTTGGGTGTCACTGTGGCGCACGAATCGAGGGGGAACCGCAGGGAAAAGAAGAAACCCAAACACAAGCGACAGGCTTTCTCGTGTGATTTCAACGCCAACAGCGGTCTCGACAAGGCCGTCGGGGACCGAGGAGGTACACTCAATGGAATTTGAGCGCAAAAATACCCCTACATGGACTGAATGAATTCTGACCGGCCCGCCTCTGTTGTCCGTCGGTCTTGTGCGCGTCAAGCTTGCCATTGTGCTCCCGTCGGCATCGTACCCTCTGAGGGCCTTTATATAAACACTGTGAAACTTTATTGGAAAATGCCTCAATTTACATAAAAGTCGACTCGTGAAACATTTTTCGCTCTGAATGCGGTGAATGCTAAACGAGGACGTGTACCACACTGAAATTCTTCCTGAACAACAGCAGCAAAAAAGCCGACGACAACTGTCGGTGGGGCTGGCGAAAAAATAAACGTCCTAACCGGCTGCTCGTGCTCCCATCGCATCCCAACCGCCACCACTGCCGCCAAACCTGGCGGAAGGAGAGCCACAATAGATGTCGCCGTCTCGCTGTTGTTATCATCAGGGCCTTTATTGTGTTGCGGTAGGTGTGGCGGTGGGGGTGGCGGTGGCAGTGGCGGAGGTGTTGGCGATAAAGGCAACGATGGCGGTGTCACGATAGATTTGTATCGTCGTGTGCAATAATTCCTTCTCAATTGTTAGCGGGTTACGTGTGCTTAAGTGGATTTCGTTTTTCGTCACAGGAAACGAAAAATTTGGCCACTCGACTGTGGCGGCGAGAATCTGTACCGACGCGCTGTTGGCACTCGTTAGAGAGATCGATTTTTGCGGGAGATTGAAAGCAATCACCTGCACACGCGTGTCGTTTGTTCTAGTGGAGTCGCTGAGTATTCCGTTTTCAAAGGGAGTTGTGTGCGGCGGGGCTGCTACGAACCTAGAATGGAGTTCACTAAGTCTTTCAGATTTCACGAGAGGATGTGCCGTTGAAGACTAATTGTAGGGTAAATGGACTCCAACTTTTCTTGCCTTTGACGGAGCAGTGAGAGTTCTCTATCGTCAGCCTGCACAGTTTGACAAATTTCGTAGGAATGCTAAAACTAGTCATGACGCCGAATAGATCGTTACAAGAAGTTTGTTGTTATTGACGTCACATGAGGGGGGCGTACGGAAGTTATTTCCCGGGTACTTGGCAAAGGTGCCGACAGTACGCGATGATCTCCAGATGTCAACCGATTGGCAGCAGGCAGGACAAAAAGGACATGCGCATTTGAAATGAAAAAAGCGAAGAACCCAAGTCAGCATTGTAGAAGGTCACATAGGAATCACTGTAGCCTGAATTTGAAGAATGTCACAGTTTTCACGGTTACATTACCATTTGCAAATGTTCTCCTCACAAAATGTGCCGAAAGGGACGTCGTTCATAGTGGCTCAAGCTAGTGGTCTGTCGAAAGAAGCATGCCGTCGATCGAGGGCTGCATAGTGCAACAGGAACATGTCGATTGATGGACTTTCGCTCGATCAAGTCGCTCCTCATAAAAAATTAGTTTCTTATTCTTCTTGTTGTGGCTCTACAGTACGGGGTGGACCTGAGCCTCAACCAACATACCTCTCCAGCCAGCACGATCTTTCACCAGCTGCCTCCAGTTGCCCAGACCAAGTTGGTTGAGGTCCTTCTCCACTTCTGTGCGCCACCTTAGCCTAGGCCATTCTCTGTTGCGTTGTCTCATTGGTTCGGATTCAAAGAGTTTTCGGGCCGGAGCAGTGGTGTCCATACGCTCTACATGGCCTACCCATCTTAAGCACTGTGTCCGTAGACGCTTGACCAGGTGCATGTCGCTGTAAAGCCCATAGAGTTCGTAGTTAAATTTTCTAGTCCAGATGCCATCAGCGCAAGCAGGACCAAAACTCGCACCCAAAACTTTTCTCTCGAAAGGACTAAGAGCTGCTTCATCCGCCTTTGGTAATGTTCAGGCGAGCATAGTCCTTCGGGAGAGGTCTTTATTACTCAATTGCTTCCTAAGCCCAAAGAAACGGCGGCTGGCAAGATTGATTCTGCGTTTGATTTCGGTATTGATGTTGTTGTCCCTATTTACCGCAAAGCCGAAGTAGACGAAGTCCTTGACTACCTCGAAGTTTTTGCTGCCTAGTAAGAAACTCTGACCGAAACGTCGATATTGTGTGTCCGTTCTTGATGACAGCATGTATTGCGTTTTGCCCTCATTTACCGCCAGACTCATTTTAGCAGCTTCCGCTTCAATACCAGCAAACGCCTCATTGACTGCTTGCTGTGTTCGTCCAATTACGTCAATGTCATCAGCGTAAGCTAGCAACTGGACTGATTTTCGGAAGATCGTGCCTCTGGTGTTGATTTTAAAGTTACGCACGGTCTTCTGGAGGATGATGTTAAAGAAGTCACACGATAATGCATCGCCTTGTCTAAAACACTTTTTTGGCATTGAAGGTATCGGTGAGTTCGTTACCGATCTTGGCGGAGCAGCGAGAGTTCTCCATCGTCATCCTGCACAATCTGACGAGTTTGGTAGGAATGCCAAAACTAGACATGGCACTGTATAGCTCGTCTCTATGCACAGTGTTATATGAGGCTTTAAGATCGACGAATAGGCCGTGGGTGTCGATATGCACTTCTTGGGTCTTTTCCAGGATCTACAGTAAACTGAAGATCTGGTCGAAAGTGGTCTTCCCTGGCTTGAAACCATACTGACGTGGACTTATCAGGCTATGGACGGAAAACTTCAGACGCTCACACAATACGGCAGAGAGAATCTTATATGCGATGTTTAGGAGACTGATCCCTCGATAATTGGCGCAGTCAAAGGGGGTCTCCCTTCTTATGGATTGGGCAAACGACGCTGAGAATCCACTTATGGGGCATGCTTTCCTCCGAACATATTTTACAGATGAACTGGTGCATGCACCCTACCAACTCATCTCCAGCTGCTTCAAATATTTCTGCGGGTAGTCCATCCACTCCTGCAGCTTTGTTCGACTTCAGCTTAGATACTGATAACTTCACCTCGGTTAAGTTGGAGCGACGGAATTCTTATCTGTTATCGTCCAAATTGAGTGGAGCATTCTGCTTAACAGCGAAATTGGGGTTGTCATCGCCGTTAAGGAGTCTACAGAAATGATCCTTCCAGATTCCCAACACAGACTGCGACTCTACTACGAGTTGTCCGTTTTGGTCCCGGCAGGCCTTGTTCCGAATCTTGTATCCTCCAGATAGCTGTTTTACCTTTCGGTAAAACTTTCTGTCATAACATCTTTCTATTTCCTCAATCGCGACTTTCTCATGCGCCTTCGTTTTCCTTCTGAGAAGCCAGTGCTCTTCCCTACTTCTCGTGGAGCTCACGAACAACTCTCGTTGTTTGTTGCAGCTTCTTTGATGGCATCTTGACAACGTTTCCAGGCTTCTTCTATGATCAGTGCAGGCAGCGTTGAACTCTGAGCGAGTATAAGGGAGACTTGGTCGGTAAAGTTCTTAGCGATCTGTTGCGATTGTAGCTTTGCGACGTCAAACCTTTTTGGCCGAATCCGTTGCTCTTTCGATATTCGGGCTCTTACCTTGGCTGCAACAAGGTGATGATCTGAGTCGATGTTTGCACCTCGGAAGGTGCGGAAATCGAGAATACTGGGAGGTGTCTGATGTCGACGTGGTTGACGGTTGATTGATCAAAGGATCGCCGGGTTCCTCTGTGGATGTTTAGGTGCTGGAACCGCATGCTAGCTATAGAGAGGTGCCTCGAGGCGAAGTCCAATAACTCAAGTCCGTTTCCTGATATGTTGTTGTTTTTATGCTTTCTTTGTCAAGTGCTTTCATGAGGAGAGCATGTTCGAATCGCTATTACACTCTTCGAGCACATCGGGTCACAATTTACAACTTGGGCAGTTTTTGCTGCGATGAGTCATCGATGGGGAGAGTACTTTGGTACAGTGGAGCATTTTCGCCGTGGCAGCCGCAAAATAGTTGATGTGGATCACATCCTGTTTATTCAAAAAGTTGATAACAATAATCTTTCCGCCGGACAGACAGTATTCACCTTCTCCGAGGCTCACTGATTAGACCGTTTTTTACTTTAAGAATATTGCAAATGAAGTGTGTTTCGAATATTTCAATTTTGGTAATAGCTTGAAAGTAGTTCCCTATAAGTCTAGTTGAATAAAAAATAGCTAAAATGCAGATTGATCTAACGGTAGACAGTTTGAAAAAACAATGGTTCAGTTAAGAGCTTTTCGTTTTAAAGTAAAAGAAACTTCCCTTCTCCAATGCTCCCTCAAATCTAAAAAGAAAACCTCTCTACTTATGTGAAGTGATATCCCCACGAAAAATTGTGTTCGGTCACTTTGGCTACAATTTAGTCAAAATTGACCAGAAAAGTCCTACGGCAAGTGGCAATGACTTTTAGGATAATTTTTAATTTTTGAAAGTGATCGCGGTTTCGGGCTGTGTAAAGCAAACGAGAGATAGAAAGAGAAAGAGTATATAGAAAAAGAAGGGTGTGTTCAAAAATGCAAGAAACAGTTTTCATAAAGAGGAAGAAGACTCTGCAGGCAATTACAAAATACGGATGCCATAACCTTGCCAACCGACCTTTGTGTTTTCGGACGCTCTGGGCGTGGTTCACTAGCTGTGGTCCACTCTGCTGACCGCCGATTTGATTCAAAAGTGTAGTGGTGGATCCATCCGTTTCATCTGTTGTGATATACCGATGTAGAAGGTCCTGTCTATTCGGGCGAAACAACCTCAAATAGCTCTCAGAATAATCGATACGTGGTTAGTTATGGTCCATTGTGGGCAACAGCGGCACCCATTTCGAAAACAGCTTTCGCATGGACAAATGTTCACGCAAAATAATGTACACACTGCCTCCTGATAACTTCAAAATGTCAGCTGACTCATGCAATTTCTTTTTGCGGTATTCCAAGGCGATTTGGTATACTTTTCGACATTTTCAGCTGTAACCACCTTAATTGGCCTTCCAAATCCTTCAGCATTGTTGGTGAACAGTACAGTGCAGTACAGTCAGGCTCAAAGTCAGCGTATCACCGACAAGTTTCTTCTTTACGAAACCTATTTCGAAAGTGGCAAATAATATTATTGTACCAGATGTCATTTTGCCGGAATGTTGGGCTTTTGTCCAACCCCTGAATAAATAAGCAGAACGCAAGGCTTTGTAACAAAAAACCACACATTTGGTTGCTAAGACATTGATACATCAGAAATTACGTACATGAAACTGCTGGAATCAGAAAACTTCGCAAAGGAAAAATTTGGCTCCCATCTTCTTTCATGACCTAAACCAACATGAATCCATGCACCACCTTCCTACGTCTTGTCGGATCTGTTCTTTCCAACTGGTAGCTTCTTTGACAGTCCCAAGCACTGTGAGCATCAAAATTGAGTAAGCAAATATCTGATTACCGTATAAAGATTAAAATTGGGTCAAAACAACAACAAAACACAAATTCCATTGATAGACAAAAGCAGTTTTATTCAATGTGATCAATTATTCAAAAAATAAAGTACGGTAAAAACAAAAACAAATACCTGGTATATCGATATGAAATGAGCGTTTCTTTTGAATATAAAACACGAATTATTAATGGGAAAGTAAAAGCATTTTATTCAAAGTATTGGCCATTGTTTTCTACACATTTTGATCACCTTTCTGGCAATTTGTGAATACCACGCCAATAAAATTGTTCGTCTTTTAAAGCAAACCAATCAGACACCTACTTTTCAACCTCCTCGTAGGAATCAAAGTGCTGCTCAGCCAATGCGTGTAACATCGATAAAAACAAATGGTAGTCGGAAGGAGCCAAGTCTGGTGAATACGGCGGGTGGGGTAGCTGCTCCCAGCCAAGTGTTTTGATTGTATCCTGAACCGGTTTTGCTTTGTGTGCAGGTACATTGTCATGGAGCAAAATTACCTTGCAGTGTCTTCTGGCCCATTCTGGTCATTTCTCGGTCAAAGCATGGTTCAAATTGACCATTTGTTGGTGGTAGCGATCAGTATTCATGGTTTCACCAAAATTTAGGAGCTCGTGGAACAGCACACCTTTCTGGTCCCACCAAACACACAGCATTGTCTTCTTGCCGAATCGATCTGGTTTTGCAGCCGATGTTGATGGTTGTCCCAGATTAACCCATGATTTTTACAGTTTAGGATTCTTAAAATAAATCCATTTTTCATCGCCAGTAACAATCCGATGCAAAACCGATTTCCTTTCGTGTCTGTGAAGCAAAATTTCACAAGAGTTTTTTCGGTCCTCCATCTGTCTTTCATTCAATTCATGTGGCACCCATTTTCCATATTTTCGGATCTTTGTCATAGCTTTCAAATGGTCAGAAATTGTTTGTTGTGCAACATTTAACATTGCTGCCATTTGCTTTCGACTGTCATCATTTTCATTTGCTTTCGAGTGTCATCTCCATCCAATGTCGTTTGCAATTCGGCGTCTTCAAACTTTTATGGTGGTCTTCCACGTTCTTCATTTCTCACATCAAAATCATTATTTCTGAACCATTGAAACAATCTTTTGCATGTTGCTTCTGATAGAGCATGATCACTATATGCCTCGACAAGTATTCGATACGACTCTGCAGCACTTTTCTTCGAATGAAAACAAAAAATTAATGCTTTCCGCAAATCATCAGTTTCTGATACAAAATTCGACATTTTTATCACCATGAAAAATTATGATGCTTTCTGTTCAATGACTTGATGTATACTAAATATTTTTCACAGTTGTCATAGCAAACAAACAAATTAATGAAAATTATAACAACTTCATATATTACGAGTCAAAAGTGAGTAAACAGTATAGATTTGGAGCAACAAATGTACTTATTTATGGCTTAGAAAATTAAACTTAGTGCTTTGATGGTCCCCCTTTAGACTTTATTACTTCCTTGAGTCTACGTGGCATAGCCATTACCAGTTTATTGGCAACATCGGGGGTAATTTTTGACCATTCTTCTGTTATAGCTTTTCTCAGGACTTCCTTGTTGTTATACTCTGTACTCTGTCGAATTCGTCTATCCAAATGCTCCCATAATTATTCCATTGGGTTAAGGTCCGGTGATTGAGGGGGATGATCAAGCTGTTTTGAGGTCGTATAAAGCAACCATTCCTTAACAAGACGTGAGGTATGCTTAGGATCGTTGTCTTTCCGAAAAATTCTATTCCTAGCTAAATCCAATTTGTCTACGCTCGGTTGCAAGTTAATAATAATAATAATTGTTGGTGGTACAGTCCAAAGGGGGACCAGGGCCTAGCTTGCTCATCAACTGCTCGTGTTATGTGCACTACTGTTCTCTCACGAGGAGAAGTGACTTACAGTTTTTTGCCGACTTCGAACGGCGAAGTTTGGGAAGCTTTCTTAGACAGTCATTGGTCTTTGAATGTTGTCAGCAGCTCGAAAGAGGTGCTACCGTGAAAAATTGGAGGTGTTCAGCCGGGAATCGAACCTAGACATTTCGGCAAGTTGGCGTCGCACTCTACCCAACACTCTACCCTACACTCACTGGTTTAAAATTGTAGCCTTCATCTTAGCACTATGCCAGAAACATATCTGAAACTTATTTCTTTGAAATGTCTACTAAGTGGTTGCTCATGCAAGCTCTTAATATGCTTTCAATATTTTAAATTCGTCGTCTAAAAACAACTCATTATGTCAAGACAAAAAAGGAGAGTTATTTGCATCTCCAACCAACTATAAATTCGTCCTTTCTTCTTCTTCTTGTGGCGCTACATTCCGGGGTGGACCTGGGCCTCAACCAACATGCCTCTCCAGCCAGCCCGATCTTTCGCCAGCTGTCTCCAGTTGCGCACTCCAAGTTGGTTGAGGTCCTTCTCCACTTGTGTGCGCCACTTTAGTCTAGGTCGTCCTCTGTTGCGTTGTCCCAATGGGTTGGATTCAAAGACTTTCGGGCCGGAGCAGTGGTGTCCATACGCTCTACATGGCCTAGCCATCTTAAGCGTTGTATCCGTAGACGCTTGACCAGGCGCATGTCGCTGTACAGCCTATAGAGTTCGTCATTAAATCTTCTCATCCAGATGCCATCAACACAAACAGGACCAAAAATCGCACGCAAAACTTTTCTCTCGAAAAGCCTAAGGGCTTCCTCATCCGCCTTTGCTACCGTCCAAGATTCTGCGCCATATAGTATGACGGGGATGATCAAACTGTTATATAATGCGAGCTTAGTCCTTCGAGAGAGGGCTTTATTACTCAATTGCCTCTTGAGCCTAAAGAAACAGCGATTTGCAAGAGTGATTCTGCGTTTGATTTCGGTACTGATGTTGTTGTCCCTGTTTACCGCGGAGCCGAGGTAGATGAAGTCCTTAACTACCTCGAAGTTTCTGCTGCCTAGTGTGACGCTCCGTCCGAGACGTCGATGTTGTGTGTCCTTCCTTGATGACAGCATGTACTTCGTTTTACCCTCATTTACCACTAGACCCATTTTAGCCGCTCCCGCTTCTATGCCAGCAAACGCCTCATTGACGGCTCGCTGTGTTCGTCCAACCACGTCAATGTCATCAGCGTCAGCTAGCAATTGAACTGACTTCTGGAAGATCGTGCCTCTGGTGTTGACTTGTGAGTTACGCACGATCTTCTCGAGGATGATGTTAAAGAAGTCACATGACAGTGCGTCGCCTTGTCTAAAAAATAAATAAATTCGTCCTTTAGAAGAACAAAAAACAAGTGTCCGCCATGGCCGCTGTGGCGTAATGGGATGACTGTTCGGAGTCGGCAAAAAACTGTAGGGTTCTTCTAATCGTGAGAGAACAGAAGGAAGCACAACACGAATTGTTGATGGGCAAGCTAGGCCCTGGTCCCTCTTAGGACTGTTGCGTTATCCAATTATTGTCATTAAGAAGAACATAAATAAAAGATCTTCTTTCTTCTATTTGCTTCGTGTTCTTAAATGGAGGAACGATTAAATATCGATACGTACGTTCTTATGGGGAGTTTTCTAACATGAATTGAAGCTGACGCGCATAACGTTGCTCTTTGGAGGACGTGTGGGTGACTGAGATAAAGAATTAATATTTCTCTTTTGTCAAAAGTTCCAGTTGAGGATACTTTGTGGCATTGTACCCGCATGTTGCATTCTATCAGCATGTGACTTAGTGCCAGGGGGTTACATTCCACCAGAATGCAACATTGTACAGTAATGGGACCTTGTGGCAGGTTGGGACATTGCACCTGGAAGATCCATTATATATATTATATACATACATTATATACATACCAGGATGGCTGTCTGTACAAGGATAAGACCTTGTGGAAGCGTGGGACGCTGTTCCAGTAAGAAACAGTAACGTAGAGTAGGCTGTTGTATCAGGATGAATCTCTCTAGAAAAGTGGGACATTGTACAAGAAACCAAAGTGGGACATTGTACAAGAAACCAAAGTGGGACATTGTACAAGAAACCAAAGTGGGACATTGTACAAGAATGGGAATTCGTGGTGGCATGGGACATTGTAACAGGAAGACACTTTGTACTAGGATATGATGGACAGTAAAACCAACAAGGGACATTGAGGTATTTCCGATCGAAAATTCCATTTAGATGTGAAGGACATTTGAGTTGGGAAAAAGTGCCACTTCATCTCGAAAACAGATTTCGTATCCCACCAATCACTACCACAGCCCACAAAGACACTGTTTCTGGAATCGGGTGATGCATGATACTTTTTTTTAACCTGTATATGGGACCCATGGTTTGTTGTTAACTACGAACTGTACACATTTAAAGACTTGAAAGTGGATTTACGTTTTGTGAGTAACTCCTAAAATGACATGCTACGCAAACTTGCGAAACTAACACTAAGACTAGAAGTCGAACATAAACGAAAGTCAATGCATTCGCCATTTGTGCATCAGCGATCACATTTTCTATGATCATATTTATTTTTATTCAAGCGCCTTGATTGCTGATCAACTACGCGTGATGTGCGCGAGTTATGAATCCCAACATGCATCAAACCGATATACAACATGTTGACTCTGCAACATAAGCAATAGACTCCCGTACTCACAACCCAGCAAAATATGTATGGAGCAGCAGCAGACGAATGCATTGAACATCCAAGAGAGACGACACGACAACAACTTCTGCACATATGAGACGCTGATAGAGTCAACCGCACTGTCTCTACATAATAATAAATAATAATTGTTGGCGGTACAGTAGAAAGGGGAACCAGGGCCTAGCTCGCTCATCAACTGCTCGTGTTGTGTCCACTACTGTTCTCTCACGAGTAAAAGGGACCTATAGGTTTTTGTCGACTACGAACGGCGAAGTTTCAGAAGCTTTCGTAGGCAGTTATTATTTTTTGAGTGTTCTCAGCAGCTCGAAAGATGTGGTGCCGTGAAAAATGTGAGGTGGATCCTTCGGCGTATGAGCGTCGCTCTCTACCCACTACGCCACGGCGACCACCGGTTGCAAGTTGGTCCTGAGAATATTAAGATAATCTTCCTTCCTCATTGTACTATCAATGAAGACAAGATTACCGACCCCAGATGCTGCTACACATCCCCTCACACCATCCCCTCACACCATCTCCTCACACCATCTCCTCACACCATCCCCTCACACCATCCCCTCACACCATCCCCTCACACCATCACTGAACCTCCCCCAGGTTTCACGACCGGCCTAATATGTTTTCCAGTAATTTCTTAATTTTTTGCTCTCCAAACTTTTTTATTCGTACCGCTCTTGAAAATTTCGAATAAAGCTAATAATAATGAAGCTAATAATAAATGAATAAAGCTGTTTTTGTGTATCAATGGAATATGAGTTTTGTTGTTGTTTTGACCCAACTTTCATCTTTATACAGTAATCAGATATTTGTTTACTCACTTTTGACACTCACAGTGTCTCAATTTCGCTTGTTTTCTATGCTATGCCGTTTCTGCAACCCACTCGAGCAGACTTTTTCTACTCACTCACAAAAAATTCAGGCATGACAATAAACCTTTGCTCAATTTAGGGACCTATCACACAATCTAGCCCCATGTACACGAGTGGAGAAAGAAAAAAAAAACCCGAAAGCGAATAATTTAAAATGAAGACTAGCCAGAAAACTTTATTTTTGTGTTAATTTAAGAACACTGATAGGCTTAAGTTGATGAAGAAGAGGAACAGAAGTCGCCAGACCCTTCCTCTCCATGAACTCTCGTGCACGAATTTAATTTTCATTCACTGGCGAAAATGTTCGAATTGAGTGCCGCTTCTCGCACGCCATTCAAACGCTACCATCAGTCCAGCCCGTGTTTTATTGACTCCCACAAAACGGAATCCTTTCAATAAATTATGATATTGGGTATCGCGGATGCAATTTAGATTTCAAACCCCCAAAAAAACAAACTCCCTCCAAAATGTACACATTTCAATTTTTGTTTTGTTGTTTGTTCAGAAGCAGAACAACACAACACCAGGAAACCGTGCCAAAATCCACCCGCTCCCCGATAAGGGGGTGTTTCATAAAATATGAAATCTGCTCAGAAACTATCTAGGACAATGTTCGACGCTGCACACACATCCGACCTCTTGCAACAAACCAATGGTCATGCACCTGTGGTACTCAATATCTCCCCAGTCTTGTACTTTTTTCACTGTTTCGTTTGTAAAACTAGGAGCCGAGCGCCCGGAGGGTGAGGTTTTGACTCCGCAAAATTCAACCCCCCACAATTGATGGGTGGTGGCGAGAGCGATGGCTTTACGAGCATAGAAAGCGGAGCGCATGCATTCTTTCTGGTGGAATGGTTTCGCTGGGAGGCTCATAACCCGTTAAAACTTTTAACATTGTTCAACATCGGTTATATTGGGAAAACGTAAATTAAAATTGTAGACTCCATTGTGGCATTGGTCCAGGGATAGCCGGATGGAGCTCGCCTCCCCGCAATACCATCGGTGGCCATGTAGGGGTGTTCAGTTTTTTTTTTCTCAGTCACTGGAGATTTGAAAGGATGCACAGATGCATTAAGCCGGTGCTGGCCATCCAGCCAGCTTCGGGTTCGTTTTTTGTCTGCCGTTGTTCGCCCGGGAATATTCACTGTAATATTCGCCAGAGACACCATGCACATCGGCCCAAAACACCCGTTTTACATTGATAAAGCGCGGCATTAGGATTTTGGGGCACAGAGTGGAGAATAAATAACGCGCATAGTCAGGTGGGCGAGCTGATGTAATTGGAAACCAGATTGGGGAGCGCAAAAACGGAGAGGCAGCAGCTGCACTTGATGGCGATTTGTTTCGATCCCCAATTGTACGACACGATGCGATTCGGAACATCTATTCGTCCGACTGGAGTTTGCTGAAGTGATGTTTGACTAAGCCCACCACAGCGGTGCGGAGAAGCTGCGCTCACTCCACCTTGAAAATATACAAATTCAACTCACAGACGTATTCCCCAAGATCGTGCGGTCGCGTCTCCAACATGCCCCTCGACATAGGAAGTGAATCCATCTATCAAGCTTTGAAGTGGCACTTGGCGAGCTCAAATCTCTTGCATACCGTAATCTCTTTATCCGCAAAAACTCGCCAGCAAAACAACGAAACCGAAAACTGCGTGATTAATGACTCTTGTCTGGGCGCTTTGTGTCTGGAGCATCGTCTGAGCGGACTCAAGTTCACTGTCTGCCCACACGGAGGTGATCTTCAACATGCGCCGTCGCCTCTGGTGAGTGACTCAAATTTCCAAAGCCAATATGAGGTTACCGCATTTGTTGGATCCCCTTGCTGCCTCACCGCTCACACCTGTGACATGGCGGAGGCTATTTTTAGACTCTTTTGCAATAACGGACGATGGCAGGTGAGCGCTTTGGAAATTGAATGGCTTTCATGCTTTTGGCTTTTTGAGATGGACTCGGGGCGAACTTAGTTGTGTTCTTTGTTGCTTGCTAAGCGACAGTCCAGATAGAACTCCTTAAATGTGATATGAACAGAAGAAAGAGTATGGCGGCGACACAAGAATACAGGATAGTCGCCAAATAGAGTTGACGGGAGGACTTAAATCAAGACGCACGCCTCTTCCTTGGAGATATCTGCAATCGGAGAGACGAGTGAACTGGTGTCAGTCAGTCCGCTTCGATCGCGGAAATAGTATGTGCACAGTTGAGTCCTGGAAATGGCTGCGCATGAGGAAATTGAGGTGACAGACACTTGAGCATCGCAAAAAGCCGATATAAACCTTAACTGGTGGCACGAATATGTGTCGACAGGCACCGCCGGTCTTCTAAAAATACCAACAAAAGTTTCGATTTATTCAGCGCAGAGGGCTAGGTTTGAGCCAAATAGTTAAGTAGTCTTTTCTAATAGCCAACGATATGTGTGGAGTTAATTGAACAGAAGTCAACCGACTTCTCCAGATAAAGCATTATAAGAGAGGAAGGTGGTCAAGTTATAAACATTTATGAAATGGTTTAAGACGCGGGCCAAAGTCTGAAGGCACATAAGAAGGACACCTATGAACTTTGCAGAATGTTGAACGATGACGACTCCAATATCGTGGGCTAATGGGCAGCAACAACTTTGCTGGTGTCAATAACTTCGTTTACTTCGGTACCGCGATCCACTGCAGAATAATTCATGTCCATCACTATTTTTATGACTCAGGAGGCAAATAAGCGAAAAAGGGATCTCTCAAAACACTAAACTTCCTGTGTTGCTGTACTGTCCAGGTATACGAGCTCTGTTGAAAGCGAATAAAGATGGCTAGGCCATCTAAAGCGAATAGATCTTTGAGTCACTGGGACATCTCAATAGGGATCGTCTTTGAAAGAGATTGAGCAAAAGTGAAGGATCATGTTGGCAGGCGTGCTGTTTGAGTTTAAGGTCTACACCGGACTGTCGCAAACAGCAAAGATGAAAATGCTTTGCTTCCCTAAGCAATATCATAATGCTCCGGCATAGTCAATCAACGGTCATATTTCCCGAGACAGCCACTGTCTGAACTCAAAAAGAAAACTTAGAACTTAAGCTCTACCACGCATGAAAGCGTGTGTGTCCTTTGAGAAAAAACACAAATTGAAAAAGCAACCGAATCATCATCGGTGTTATTTTCAAATCAGGAAGCGTCAATGAAGAAAAGTGGCCAGTATCTCACAAAATTGGTATTTTCTTTTAAGGTCTTAGTGCTAACTGCAGATCTTAAGCAATCTAATTTTGTGCAGGTCACCCAGTTTAAAGGTTTACAATTTAAGAGAGAATATGTTATCTAATTTCAGCACGGACTATTTATGATGTTGTAGGATGGTGTTCAGCTTTCGAACATTGCTGTAAACAGAAAGGAAACAGAAATAGTTTTTTGAGTTCAAGTTTTGCTAACTACGATAAATGATGTTTGAGTTATGTACTGCCATCGCATATCATCGCATACCATCGAGTCCACAATATACTACCAATTATCAAATATACTGCCAATATACTACCTTCGCATGCTGCCATATACCATCGCATACCATCAACCACCATCTCATGCCATCGCAAACAGAATTCACTACTATCTACTATATTATACCACTGCTTACCACCGTATACCGCATACTATCAAATACTATAGCATACCATAGCATACCATCGCGTCCACAATATTCTACCATTTACCATTGTATACTACTGCGCACCATCGCATACTGCCATATACCATCGCATTCCATCGACCACCATCGCATACCATCGCAAACAGAATTTGCTACTATTTACCACTTTATACCACCACATACTATCAAATACTATAGCATACCATCGCATATCATAGTATACCAGAATATACGAATATCATCGCACATCATCGCATATCACCTCTGGAATATTCAACCATTTACCACTTTATTCCACTGCGCACCAACTTATACCAGTGCACACCGCCAATACTATCGCATACTTTTGCCCACTACCGCGTTTTCCACCACATATCATAGAATACCATTGCGTGCCATCGCGTACCATCGCAAGCCATCGCAAAACATCGCAAACCTTCGCACACCATCGCGTCGAGAATACACTATCATTTACCATTCTATCCCACTGCCTACTACCGCGAGCCTTCGCATCCCACCACATACCAACGTATACCATCGCGCACCGTTGCATATCAGTATATGCTACTGTCACAATCTAACGGTGTACTATCGCGTGCTATCGCGTACCATCGCACATAATCGCATGCCATCGCGTCAATAATATTCTACAATTTACCATGTTATACCATCGCGCACCACGCATACAGCCGCATATCATCGCATAGCGTCTTATACCAGAATATACATATCTACAATCGCATACCAGAATGTAATATTGTTACCACCTTATGCCACAGCGCACCAACGCATACCACATACCATCGAATACCATCGCTCATACCATCGAATATATCGAAACGTTATCGAATACCATCGAATACCATCGCATACCACACCGCTATCATTTACCAATTTATACTACCGCGCACCGTGTTCTCACACATGCCAACGTATACCAACGCGTATCAGAGTATACCACCGAACGCCACACAAACCAATTGCACGCAAACTACTTCGACTGCATAAATTTCGAACATTAAAAGTAGTTCTCATCGCAAGCTTCGACTGAGACTGTTGGAGGAAAATACAAAACTATAAGGACCCCAACAAGCTACGAGTACCTCGGGACTTAAGAGAAAAACTTTGCAGTACGTCACCCAAATTGTCCACACATCATGAATCTTTGTACTATACTTGTATTCCGCAATACGGTATTCATAGACCACAGTTGTTCTCAAACCGCTTGGACCGTTTCCAGTTTTAAAGAGTAGATCACATGCACAACATGCCTTACAAAGGGGGATAAGCCACAATTCGAAATGTGGGTCTACTTACGATCTACAAAAAACTGTTGCAACGTTTTTATCAATAACCCATATACTCGTACATAATATCCCTACATGCAACATGCAACTGAAACACAAATGGGAAAACGGCGCAACCCGTGTTTCTGTTCTTCTTCTTCTTGTGGCGCTACAGTCCATGGTGGGCCTGGGCCTTAATCAACATGCCTCTCCAGCCAGGGCGATCTTTCGCCAGCTGCCTCCAGTTCTGCACTCCAAGTTGGTTGAGGTCTTTCTTCACTTGTGCCCGCCACCTTAGCCGCTGCCGTCCTCTGTTGCGTTTTCCCAATGGCTCAGATTCGAAGACTATTCCGGCCTGAGCAATGGTGACGATCTGTTTTTATAAGTAGGCTAAGCCCTGTCGCGATTCCACAATGGACGGCAGCTACCACGTCATACCAAGAAAAGTACCCTTGCACAGGCAGTACTAAGCACACCGCATGCACTATGGTTATTTTTTATGGCTTTTCGACTGCCGAAAAGCTTTCTAAGTAATGCGAGAAATCGCCAAGCACAGAAATGGTTTGTTCGATTTTGTTTTGAAAATTCCAGTTTGAGTTGTCCTGTCAAAATGTCGACAATATCCTACAACAGATGCAGCAAGATTGGTATGACATCTATCGACGGATAGAGAAGGCACTTACTTCAGATGTACGCCAGTTGAGTATAATTTAAAGGACCAGGCTGTTGAAACAGGCTCGGCGCTTGAGTGAAAGTTAAAAGAATTAATCGACTGAATAACCTTATCCGAGATGTTGTGAGATCTAAAACTAGATTCAATACGATTGCGTTCAGCGTAGGAGATCTTGGTCAGGGGCGGGCTCCGACAGTAAATCATTTCTACACTAACACGGTTGGCAAGCGTGGCTTGCTTGGGTTTGAAATGTTTGGTTGGATGAGAGGAAATTGCCAATAGTGGTAAAAAAGTACAAATTGATCTCCTCTGATCAAACTAGTAAACCACAGAAGTAGTAGTTTCAAATCATAACAATGGGGGTGCAATATCCGGATCGACGTTATATGCCTGCTGACACATGCGATTAGGAATCTCGGGCTAAAGCTTTTACTTTTTTTTAAGGTCCCTCAATTTTCATGCACTTGCGCCATTGTACTCTGTACGCTTGAAAAATGTTTTCATTTACGATTTCGTATGACACCGAAGGAGGACAGCGGACATATACAGAAGTCCAAAGCCCATTCCTCCTAAATTCATTGCTTCCGATGAGACGGTCAATTCTTCCCTATTTCCTTTACAGTGCAAAGTTGATTGATCTCTCATCGAGGTAAGACCAGTACCTTCAAAATAATTCTTTGCTCAGTATAGCGACTTTTTTTCACTTGCCTGCCTCTCCTGCGATGTCTGACAAGCCAAACAGACAAATTTAGAGTAACTGCGATATCAGACCATAAATTAAAGAAAATTTGGGCCTTCCTCCTGGCCCGTGAATGAAACCCACGCCGTGAATTCACAATCCAACAATCCAACACCATCACGGATTCCAGAGGATTTATCTCGCGAGAGGACACTCTAAACTTTCTGCGAGAAACACAAAAAGAGAACATCAGTGTGCAGCCAGTCCCTATTACGTCATTTCTCACCAAAACGTACACACAGCGGCTGTGGAAAGTTTTTAATAATATTCTTAGACAGTAGCAGCACCCGAAGAAAACCTTTTTATATCCCAGAGATCAAAAACTTTCCCAACCGTGAAAGTAAACAAAGTTCCATTTGAACTTTAGCCGCACAACCTACACCGCCGACTCTGACTCCGAGAGTTCGCTCAACCTCCCTCCCTTGCACAACCGCCCATTCGCACTTCCTCAACTGCCACCAGCAGGAATGTTATTCTTCTTCCAGTAATTGCTGTCAAGGGATCAGCGTTTCGAAGACAAAAGCCCCCAGAGACTTGCCATCGCAGCCGCTTCCATCAGAATTCACCCCGTCAAACGCTTCAAATTCATATTTCACTCCGGGTACAACCGAAATTAACGCAAACACAAATCCCTGTTGAATAACAGCGTTACACATGCCCGACACCCTGACGAATCGGCATTGGGACAAGCTGAAAGGAAGGGCGCCATCCCCTGCATCTGAGTTAAAAATAGCGACACCGATGCCATAGCATCCTATCCAATAAGTCGCATTCACGCCTCTTCCCCCTGCCGTCTGAGGCGACACCACTGAGCAGACAATGCCCGATGGAGGCAAACTCAATCAAGAATACGAGCGTGTCAGCTGGTGCCGCTCCACACTCCACCGAACTCCATCGAACACCGCCGCATTTGAGACATCATTATTCGATTTCGCGTCATAAATATTTTGCACAGCGCTCCCTCTCCGGGCAACCTTACCGTCCCCGGGATTCTGGATTCGGCAAGGATTCGGCAAGGATTCGGCGTGGAAATCATTTCGATCCGAGTGGAATCAAGGACGATTGGAGCGTCAATACAAACGTCAATTTATGAGCTCCTCCGCAGGCTAAGAGGATTCGGAGCGTCCCCTCGCGGGTGTAAGGACGATTTCGCGAAATGATTATGTAATGAATCAAATGGGGCGGGAGACAGTCGGTAGACGCCTTCACTTACTCGTGCTCTAAGGAAACACACCAATCTCCTTATTTAAATTCTGAACCAGGAGATGTGTTAATTTAACGGCGGAAGTTTGTTTGCATGTCAAGCAGGATCGGGCTGCTTGCGCTGTTGATGCACGCATTCGGGTCTCGAAGCGCCACACTCGCTTCCGCAAGCTGAGTTGACGGGCATTATCATAGTGATGGGAGCGACATGCAGTGCTTCAACCACCCGTCAAGGCAGCAGTATGCGAACCGGTTTCTGGCAAGCGGCCGGCAAGTTGGCGGACGAAATCTGTTGCGCTATATATACGTGAGTAAATTGGTGGGCTAATCATTCAACATTTGAGTCTCACAGTGAGCAACGGGGACTTGCAGCAATGGTGAGGATGGCGAAAGGATGACTCTGAGGATACAATTCAAACTGTTTCCCTTTCAGAAAATCACGTGGATACTTCTCGTAACTTTGGCGGTGGCTTCGGCGGCAGTGATCCCCGAACCAGAATACCTGCCACCAACTGAGGATCTGGACGCAGCTGTGGAGCTTCCATCAGAGGAGTCGGCAGCACTGAGCGACGACGGGTATCAGTACAAGACAATCCGGAAATTGAAGTACCGTCATCGTCGGGACGTAAGCGAATTGCCGGCAATGTACCTGCCACCAGCGGAAGCCGCTATTAGCGAGTACCAGGCACCAGAGGAAGAAGCGATAGAGGTAACAGAAGCTGCTACCACTGAAGCTCCAGAAGAGTCCGCCGCCCTTGCCGAAGATGGATACCGTTACAAGACCGTCCGCAGGCTGAAGTACAGGAAGCGCCGTGATGTCTCAGAGATCGTTGCCCCCGAATACTTGCCACCAGCAGAGGAAGACGTCGAAGCCGCTGAACCCACTGAAGAGCCAGAGGAATCCGCCGCCCTCGCTGACGATGGATACCGTTACAAGACCGTCCGCAGGCTGAAGTACAGGAAGCGCCGTGATGTCTTAGAGATCGTTGCCCCCGAATACCTGCCACCGGCAGAGGAAGCCGTCGAAGCCGCTGAGCCCATCGAGGAGCCAGAGGAATCCGCCGCCCTTGCTGACGATGGATACCGTTACAGGACCGTCCGTAGGCTGAAGTACAGGAAGCGCCGTGATGTCTCAGAGATCGTTGCCCCCGAATACCTGCCACCAGCAGAGGAAGCCTTCGAAGCCGCTGAACCCACTGAGGAGCCCGAAGAGTCCGCTGCCCTCGCCGATGATGGATACCGTTACAAGACCGTCCGCAGGCTGAAGTACAGGAAGCGCCGTGATGTCTCAGAGATCGTTGCCCCCGAATACCTGCCACCAGCAGAGGAAGACGTCGAAGCCGCTGAACCCACTGAGGAGCCAGAGGAGTCCGCCACCCTTGCTGATGATGGATACCGTTACAGGACCGTCCGCAGGCTGAAGTACAGGAAGCGCCGTGATGTCTCAGAGATCGTTGCCCCCGAATACCTGCCACCAGCAGAGGAAGCCGTCGAAGCCGCTGAACCCACTGAGGAGCCCGAAGAGTCCGCTGCCCTCGCCGATGATGGATACCGTTACAAGACCGTCCGCAGGCTGAAGTACAGGAAGCGCCGTGATGTCTCAGAGATCGTTGCTCCCGAATACCTGCCACCAGCAGAGGAAGCCGTCGAAGCCGCTGAACCCACTGAGGAGCCAGAAGAATCCGCCGCCCTCTCTGACGATGGATACCGTTACAGGACCGTCCGCAGGCTGAAGTACAGGAAGCGCCGTGATGTCTCAGAGATCGTTGCCCCCGAATACCTGCCACCAGCAGAGGAAGACGTCGAAGCCGCTGAACCCACTGAGGAGCCAGAAGAATCCGCCGCCCTCTCTGACGATGGATACCGTTACAGGACCGTCCGCAGGCTGAAGTACAGGAAGCGCCGTGATGTCTCAGAGATCGTTGCCCCCGAATACCTGCCACCAGCAGAGGAAGACGTCGAAGCCGCTGAACCCACTGAGGAGCCAGAGGAGTCCGCCGCCCTTGCTGATGATGGATACCGTTACAGGACCGTCCGCAGGCTGAAGTACAGGAAGCGCCGTGATGTCTCAGAGATCGTTGCCCCCGAATACCTGCCACCAGCAGAGGAAGCCGTCGAAGCCGCTGAACCCACTGAGGAGCCCGAAGAGTCCGCTGCCCTCGCCGATGATGGATACCGTTACAAGACCGTCCGCAGGCTGAAGTACAGGAAGCGCCGTGATGTCTCAGAGATCGTTGCTCCCGAATACCTGCCACCAGCAGAGGAAGCCGTCGAAGCCGCTGAGCCCACTGAGGAGCCA
Source organism: Eristalinus aeneus (assembly GCA_955652365.1). Lineage (NCBI taxonomy): Eukaryota > Metazoa > Arthropoda > Insecta > Diptera > Syrphidae > Eristalinus > Eristalinus aeneus. The sequence goes on along the minus strand of OY019134.1, from coordinate 61,513,979 downwards.
GAGGAATCCGCCGCCCTCGCTGACGATGGATACCGTTACAAAACTGTGAAACGCGTCAAGTACCGCAAGTAGATATCGCGAAAAACAATGTTTCTAGTTCAACACCACCATTTTTGTAGCGAATTCCCGAAGCCATAAAATATTTATACAAAAAATATCCAGCAGCGTGTCCTTAATAACAGTTCATTCAGCCGTTTTTAATTAAATAGCATGTGGCGCTGGGTACACCCTGCACACTGCATCGCCTGGCTGGGACGTTGTAATCATGCCCGTTCCAGATATGAATTCGCAGAGCTTTTTAATTTGCAGCCCAAAACAATGGTGTAACGGGGAAATTGGTAATAGCGCCACGCGAAGGAGCAAAAGGATAGGCAAGCAGATTAAATTCTAGCGCCAAAGGGAATTACAAGCCCCGTCCCACCAAGCACCCGCCTGTTGAGTGCTTCGGCCCGTACCCACAACTCACCGCCCCAGACAACACCCTTGCGAGTTCATTAAATAATAATAATCACTACCCGCCCCCAGTTGGATTGAGCTCACGTTACGGCGCCACCATATCCGTTGGTGAAATGCATTAAGCCGATTGAAATGTCTGTCCGAGCGGAAAAAAGCAGGCGCTGGAAGCGGCTGGCATTAGCACGGATGCATGAATGCGGTGCTACCAGAGAGCTGCCAGCTTAAGCGGCAACAGTGGTGACGGCACCCATCATTATGTGGTCACCATTACAGCGTTTGCTCATTTTCGGGGTTCGCTCACCGCCACTCAACTCGACTGCTCGCTCTCGCCATTTCCATTTCAACCATTCGTTCCGCCATAGTGGTGTTGGCAATCAAACTAATTCGCTGGATGGAATTTGTTTTTCTGATCATTTTTATAGTCTCGGTCCTTCGAGCCGTTCGACATCGGACATTCCTCATGCTAATAAATTGCCGAATAAATTGTTATCCCTCAGTCCGCTTTGCGGCACTGCCAGCAAACGTTCAGCAGATGGCCACTTCAGACACCATGCCGGCTGGCTGAGGGGCCCCACTCGGACCTCGGTGAGTGAACTGTGTGTTCAATTGTTTCGGGTTATGTTGGTTTTAAGTATCAATGAACACGTAAGGATACGTTAAGTTTTAGCAGGAGCACACTGCCGTCATGCGAGGTTTTTACGAATAGTTTGGGGAGGGTCGCATTCCTATGTGACAGTGGGGTAGGCAAGCATGGACAAATATTTTTAAGCTTCAATTCGATGTAAGTTTGAGACTTGTTCTCGAGAAGGTAATGATTGTTTGAGAACTAAGTACAGGAGAAGAGTTGCTTAAACGATCAAAGCTGAAGCGTGCGTCTACGGGAAAGAAATGTGATACTGAAAGATTTTGCGGAACCTTCTTTCAGAGCTTGAAGTGGGAAAATCCCCAATTCTGAGGACTGACCTCAGTGCTGGAGTCATTAGTTCTTTTCTAATTTGTCACTTGAACAGTGTCTACGACCACTCCCATGGGTGGATGGAATGAAATGGAAATTTTGGGAATCAAATAAAAGAAACCTCCTTCTGGATCTATAAACACTTCTAACTCTGGGATTGATCGCCGCACACCCTGTAGCACGCTAGTTCCATTTTTAGCTGAAGTTTGTACCGAAAACCGTCGTCATTCCAATGGATCAATATTGCTATATTGTCAGGCTAGCTGTTGGCTGGACGAAATTCTCCTTTATTTTATGTCGTCTTCCAGATATGACCAAAAAAGCAGGCAGGACCAATCCCCTATCGAGTATCTTGCGTGACTGTTTGAAGTCAATACATGTTATAACTCTTATGTCTGCAGGTCTAAAGTCTGTTCCTTAAGGCACACACTTTAGTCGATGATAGCTGTGTTATTGTATCTGGTGCCCCCTTAAGCCCGCTTAATTTGCCAAACTCTAACAACCGCAGCTGTGGCCGCCGTGGTGTAGTGCGACGCTCACACGCCTAAGGATCTAGGTTCCATTACCAGCTGAAAACCTCGAATTTTTCACGGCACCACCTCTTTCGAGCTGCTGTAATGACTGTCTGAGAAACCTTCTCTAATTTCGACGTTCCGAGTCGGCAAAAAACTTGTAGGTCCCTTCTACTCGTGAGAGAACAGTGGCGTGCACAACACGAGTAGTTAATGAGCAAGCTAGGCCCTGGTCCCCCGTTTGGGGAGGATATTATTATTTTTATTAACAACCGCAGCCTTCCTTTCTTGGCGAGCCCTTGACAACATCTCATCATCAATTCATTATCTTCAAGCAAAGTGAAGATAGACTGATCTTGTGGAGAAAATTTAAGGTTTCTTTTCCCGGGTTCGAATACTCACTATTGTCCAATTTTGTGGAACGTCACTGTACAGAATTCCCATTCCTCTTATTTCACTTGAATTATCCATATTTTTATAAAGAAAGGAAGATGCCACTTCGCTTGACGCTCTAAATGGTAAGGCAGCTTGTTAAAAAAAAAGGAATTTTGAAAAAAGTGGGGACCTAGTTTTTTAACGAAATCTTTCTTAAGATAGACATGGTCGACGCAGCGGTACTCCAACTTCTTTACCCTAACCGAAGACATAAAAAATGCGTCTTCTGGGAGTCTCCAATGCGGCCCTTAATGGCTGCCTAAAACGTCAGTCTATTGGGAAACATCTTTGAGTTGTAAACTAGCGGTGGGCCAAAATTCGAAAGATAATTTGAGAGGCAAGCAGTTGGAAGTCGGACTTGCCTGATTTGGATGTAAAGAGGACTGCGTGGTAAACCAATAAATTGGTGGTGTTAAAGAAGCACATTCTCCTTCCAATTTCATTGCGACACAAAGCCGAATGCACCCAAAAATTAAATTAACTGGAGCCATGGGATCGTTTTAACCATCTGTTGCTAACAACTCGAAAATTTCGGAACACGAAGCGTTGCTTATGATCACCTTGAACTAGTAAAGTTCTTTATTCTCCTCTCAATGGTCTCGCAACACTGAAGAACATTCTGCGGTCTGCGCTGAGACTGCAGCAAAGACTCCTCACGGTCTCACTGTTGTTCCTCTTGATCGGTGTGAACTAGTTCGGCAGCAATGGCGAAGACAGAATTCTCATTTCCATTGCATCAGTGGGCACCGTGGCGTAGTGGGTAGGGTGTGACACTCACACACCGAAGGTCTAGGTTCGATTCCTCGCTAAACACCTCGAACTTTTCACGGCACCACCTCTTTCGAGATGCTGACAACACTCAAAGAGTATTGCTGTCTAAAAAAAAACTTCTCAAACATCGGAGTCGGCAAAAAACTGTTGATCCCTTCTACCCGTGAGAGAACATTAATACACACAGCACGAATAGTTAATGAACAAGCTACGCACTGTTCCCTTTGTGGAATGTAGGGACATTTATTACGTTCAAACTCACCTTAAAATATATAAGAAATTTCTTTTAATATATTGAAACGAAATAAATTGCGTATAAGACTGCAGTTTAAAACGGTTTTAGTAATCCAAACACATTTATTTTCAATTTTTTAATTTAAACAACTTAAGATTTAAATCAAAAATAGTGCAAATTCATCGGCCAAAAAAAACCGGGACAAATACAGAAAATGAACATAATTATTTCGTTTAATATATTGTGTGTTGTCCTTTTGTCTTTATGGTATAAATTCCTGCAATCTTCTGTTCATCTATCCGACCAGCTTTTCTGCAACAGCCGATGGAATTTGTTGCCATTTTTCATACAATGCTGTTTTTAATTCTTCTCTGGCACAAATGGTTCTTTTTCGAACTTCCTTTTCTAAAACAGCCCAAAGGTGCTCTATGAATCTTGACTTTATATTTCGGGACTAAAGAACAAAAAAAATATTTATCTTCGAAAATAGATTTATTGTTTTCCAAAATATTCCCCATTAAGATCTGTGGTCGCCGTGGCCGATTGGTAGAGTGCGACGCTCACACGCCGAAGGGTCTAGGTTCGGCTCCCAGCGCAACACCAATTTTTCGAATTTAACGGCACTACCTCTTTCGAGCTGCTGACAACACTCAAAGAGAATTAACTGTCTAAGAAAGCTTCTCAAACTTCGCCATTCGGAGTCGGCAAAAAACTTTAGGTCCCTTTTACTCGTGAGAAAAGAGTAGCGCGCACAACACGAGTAGTTGATGAGCAAGCTAGGCCCTGGGGCCCCTTTGGACTGTAGCGCCAACAATTATTATAATTATTATTAAGATCTATACACATTTGCATGCGTTTGAACCAATTGTTGAAGCACTTTTGCCACTCTGATTGAGGCATCTCCAAAATATGCATTCTGAACGCAGCAGCCGCTTCTTCAAGTGTCGAAAAACGTTGAGCCCTCATTTTATTTTTTACGTACGAGAATAAAAAGAAGTCATTCGGTGCCAATTCAGGACTATCCGGCGGATGACTCATCATTTAGTAGATTCACGATTCATCACCTGTCACGATGCCATAGACGTATTTCAAAGCACCGCGATCGTATTTTTGGAACGTTTCCTTCGACCAATCGACACGAGCCTTGTATTGAGCGAATGACAAATTGTGTGGGATCCAACGCGAACAAATTTTTTTGACGGTCAAATGTTCGTGCAATATTGAATGTAGGCTGGTCCTTCCAATGCCTAAGGTTGTCTCAATCTCACGATAGGTCACATGACGATCTTGCAAAATCAGTTGACACACATCATCAATGGTTTCCGGAACAACAACTAATTTTGGACGACCTTCACGAAATTCGGAGTGAACTACGACCTCGGTTGAACTCACCATACAGTCGATAAACACTAGCCCTTGGTGGATCGTTATCGCCAAAAATTGAGTTAATAATAAAATTTAATTACATAAATATGCAATTTTAAACAACTTGATAGAATAGCGGAGGTTATATTTGATCAAAGATAAGGATATAAAAGCAACGGTACATTATTTCTGGTCCTGAGAAACAAGCGTCCCAGTTTTTTTTTGTGGCTGATGAATTTGCACTATTTCTGATTTAAACTTTTAGTTTCTAAAATAAAAAAATTAACAAAAAATGTGTTTGAATTACTCAAACGGTATTAAACTGCAGTTTCACCTGCATTTTATTTAGTTTTAATGTAGCAACAAATTTCGGAGATATTTCATGCTGAATTTGGTAAAATAAAAAGTGTCCCAGTTTTTTTTGGTTCACTGTATCTGTGTATTCCCGAGTCGACTCAAAGGATCTTTGCCTCTTACCTAAATTAATTTGATTCTCAAAACCGTCTTTTCCAAAAGCTCCTTTAAAGAGGATTGTAGATCTTAATTGTAACCATGAGACATGCCTTGCCAGGATTCTTAGGTCTGTTAAAGTCACGTCTGATTGCTTATCAAATATGGTCGCGCACCGAATTCCTTGTAATTTTTTTCTTTCGAGGTTTACTCACGAGCTATGGTGAAGTCATTAAATTTCTAAGGAAGGCGACTACACTTTAGTTAAACGTTCACAGGCAGTGAAGGATTCACTCAAAACCTTGATCATCCCAGTCCTGCTTTACGGCGCAAAATCCTGGACGTTACTAAAAGCGGATGATGAAGCCCTTGGTCTCTTCGAGAGAAAAGTTCTGCGGGCGATTTCTGGTCCTGTTTGCGTTGATGGCATCTGGAGGAGAAGATTCAACCACGAACTGTATTGGCTGTAGGGCGGCACGCTGAAGATGGCTAGGCCATGTAGAGCGGATGGACAGCACTGCTCCGGCCCGAAGAGTTTTCCAATCCGAACCACAGGAACAACGCAACAGAGGACGTCCTAGACTGAGATGGCGCACACAAGTGGAAAAGGACCTCAACCACCTCGGAACGCATAACTGGAGGCGGCTGGCAAGAGATCGTGCTACCTGGAGAGGCAAGTTTGTTTGAGGCCCGGGTCCACCCCGGGCTGTAGCGCCATCCGAAGAACAAGAAGAATGAAAGGATTTGGGACATATACTACTGTTCGACTATTTGAAACTGGAAAAGTTCGTACCCCGCAAAGGCTCTGCTCTGAGCCGGTGTGGAATTTGGGGAAAGGCTCGGCAAGTTCAAAAGTTATGCCAAGTTGTTGTACTAGTTGTAATCCAGGGTGTGCTTAGGCTAAAAAAAAGTATGCTCTATCGATGACACTGACCAGTAGCAGAGGAAGTGGAGTTTAGGTAAATTTATGTTGGCTGGTGGGTTCACCCTGTCTCAGAGAGAAATATTGTGCTGTCAATTCAATGTCGAGCGACTGTCGGAAAATAAAATCCGATAAATTGGCCTGACGTAGGTCGGGCTTAGAAACGTTAGGCTTCTGGTTGCTCTGAATAAAACGTTTTCATGGTCGTTGGGGATAAACCCGTCATTTGAGAGACGCTACACGTTTTGGCGGGACTTTGTATTTCTTCTATAACCTTGGTTACGCCTGGCCTGGCTCCTGAAAATGTCTTGAACCATGAGAGAATTAGTCTTGGAAGAATTGAAAATGTTGAAAATTTTATATTTCTTAAAATATCGATGAGTGTCACATTTCCTGCCACACACACTGTCGCATTATTTCGCATGCTGCATTCTCACATTCCACTTAACAGCATGCAATTGCAAAAGAAAACTTCCTCTAGGTTCCTGTTCATTGATTACGTTCCTCCTCCATCGGCAGTTGGGGAACGAGTTGACATGTTGCATGTACCGTCCGGCAGCAGAAACAATTCCGGCGGGGATTGCCTTTTTCTGCTCTTACACATGTACGGGCGTGTTCGAGCAGCCCCCGTACAGAACAAAGAGCAACAGCAACCCACGTCGTTCTTAGCCTACATAGCCGCGACGGTATGTCCCCGCTCGCAAGTTAACACATCGGATGATATGAATTTTTAATTCATCTGGGTACCTGTTACCCGGGAAGCTGCAGCACGAACGGCAGAACGAGCATCGTCGGACAGTCGGCCAGTGTCGGTGGTGGTGGTGGTGGTGTAGCTCAAAGCTCCTGGATTCGCAAGTAAGTAACTAAGTAATGAACTTTTCCTGTTAAATTAATTGGGATGTCTTCCTGGAGCTGCTGCCGGTTGGCCAGTCGGCGTTTGCTTTTATTTCATCCCCCTCGCGCGTCCACGATACCCTTCTGCGTTCAGTCTTTCTCCGACGACTGCTGAGTGTCCTTGCTGCTCGTATGCATGCGCTCCATTGTCCCAAAGGATATCGCATTCATGAATGTTTTAGTGATAGTTGTTGCCCTGTTGTTTTATGTTTATTTTTGTATTTTTTTTTTTTGTTTAGCTCTCATTAATTGGATTACTTTCATGCGTCGTCCTTTTGGATGTTTACTCTGTCTTCTTGTCTTTTGCCTTTTTTTGTTTTGTTCCTGTGGCTTTTCAAGCGCACGGGCGAGAGTGGGGGTGGCTAAATTGAAAAAAATGAGAACGTTGTGTATAGCTGGGCAGGACAAATGGGGGGATCTGGCGTGCGGTTGAATCGTATCATTAGCATGAAGTTGGGTGTAATTAGAAGTTGCTTTAAGTTATTTTTTTGTGGTGGCCTCTGTTTGTGTGCCGACTGGGTTTGTGTGGGTTTAGTTGCTGTTGTGGTAGTGATTTGTGAAGCAGGCACCAAGGACTTAGTGCAAGGAATGTCAAACAAATGCTGTGGTTTTTAATTAATACGACGGCAGCCTCTTATTGTGTGTACCTCTGTGGCGTGTGGATAGGACTGCAAGTGAGATCGTCCTTGTTTGCATGCGGGATGTTAAGGTATGAATATATGTGTGTATTTAGTCGTCTGCCGGAACAACAGCCGAAAGAGACTTTATTTCCTCAATTTGTTGCTGGATTTCGTCGAAAGATTTGTTTTTGGTATCGAATGCTGCTCAGGATCAGGTGGGCACAATAGCGGCTTTGTTACATCGAAATTCCCAAGACATGTTATAAAGAAGAATGTGCTGAAATGTTATTTTAAACACAATAAGATGGATTAAGGGGCTGGATCCGAAGTATCGTTTGAGATTTTGATTCCTACAGTCGAGCTCAGTATAGTTAGTTGGCCACCCGCAAAAAGATGATTTCGTTTTCTTTTCTCTACACCTTCTTCTTCGTTTCTCTTAAGGCCATCAATGAAACATGTACTTGAGTTCACGCGGCTAGATTGGGAGTTGCTTGACTTTTTTTGTACTTTTTGAAAACAGAGCACACAGAACACTACGTTTTCTCAGTATTGCCTTAGACAGCAGAGATTTGTTGAGAGGGTAAGGCTTATCTACCGACTTTTATCGTATAACAAAAAACCGTGAATTAAAGAGAGAACTGTGTGTACGTAAGATAGGTACATAGTCCATAAGCGGTTCAGGGTCTAAGTTCTGCTGTAACTTCTTATGTTGTGTTCTTACAAATAAGGGACTACCAGTTTTATTCCGACCCCGAACCTAGCTGGCATGAGCGAAGAAGAACCGGCCTGAAAAATGTTTTGGTGATCACATATGGTAGATGACAACTTGGAGCAGTATGCCCTCGATGGAGGGAGCCCGAAGACTTGGCGTGCGATGCTCAGTGGAGTCGGAGAACAAGCAATGTGAATGGAGGGTCTTGTTTTAAGAGGCTACTACTGGAAACTGGTTGTTGCACAAATGATGACGAAATTTACTACTTTGAAATTTTTTTCATGGTCTTAGAGGTTATGGCAAATGATGTAATTTGAAAGCACCTAGAGCGCCTGTCTTTCATATACTTTGCATCGATGAATAAGAAAAAAGGCATGCTTCCTTCTTTGTGCAGCACTTGTTCGCATTTAGGTCGACGTAACGTAGTGCGAAGAGTGCGACGCTTATACGCCGAAGGGTCTAGGTTCGATTCCCGGTTGAACACCCCGAATTTTTCACCTCTTTCGAGCTGCTGACAACACTCACAGGGAATTGCTGTCTAAAAAAAGCTTCTCAAACTTCGCCGTTTGGAGTCGGCAAAAAACTGTAGGTCCCTTCTTCTCGTGGGAGAACAGTAGCGCGCACAACATGAGTAGTTCATGAGCAAGCTAGGCCCTGGTCTCCCTGTGGACTGTCGCGCCAACAATTATTATTATTAACACGAAGAACTTCTCCATCTCTAAAATCTTTAAGGAAGGCATGCACCTTTAGACTAAGAAAACCGCTGCTCCACGCTACTGCATTGCCTTACTAGTCTACTACTACTGCATTGCCTTAATAGTCCTCCGTCTGGCTGTTGATTACTTACCCTATAGAATCGCATTTCCTACCCGCCTAAGTTATCGTGGGGAGAATTGACACACATAATGGAACACGTGAATTTAAAGATTGGGTGACAGTACTTTTTACTCTCCTTGAGTGGTGATCGACCTTAAAATTTAATTTTGATCTAGAATCCACAAACATAAATATGGGATTCTTTCTCCTCTGTCAGTACTTAAATTTCTTGTCTAACTTGACCTGTTCACCGAACGCAGGCTAACAGCCTACAGAACAGTAACACATAACTCAAGAAGTGCCGAGACATTTTCTAGACAAAATTCGACTCTACTCATCAAAATAGCTTCATTCAGGAGTGAAACAACCAGTCCCACGCCGCTCTACCATTCTTACCTCGTTTGTAAGAGGATTTATCTTTGACCTTAAAATATGCTTCAGTTTCGGCGACCACCTCTTTGTTCGAACCATATTTTTTTCCGGCGAGCATCTTTTTGAGATCTGAAAAGAGGTAACAGCGCCTACAGGCCAGACTTAGAGAATACGGTAGGTGCGGAAGCAATTCGAAACCCAATTAGTGCAATCTGACCATGGTAGCCAACGGCTTGTGACAAATCTTGTGACAGGAAGAACATTTTTTTCTTCTACATGTGGGACCGTTTTTTTCTTACAATTTCTTCATTCTAATGCACCAGTAATGCTGTTGATCTTTTAGCCTTTTTCAAAATATCCTTTTTGGCTTTTTGAAGATAGTCGATGAATGAAATTCCCTGCGCGCTCCATAATACAGATGCCATAACCGTGCAAGTTAACCTTTCTGATCTTGGACGCTCCAGCTGCTGTCCACTCTGCTGACTGCCGACTTGACTGACTTTTGTATGTAGTTTTGAATACATATTTCATCCATCGTGACATACCCACCCAAAACGTCCTGTTTATTCTAGCAAAACGGTTCCACACAACTCTCAGTACCGTCGATACCTTGTTGTTTGTAGTTCATTGTGAGTGAACTCGGAAGCCATTTCGAAAACAGCATTCTCTTGGGCACATGTTCATGCAAAATAGTGTACACACTGCCTTTTGATATCTTGAAGGTGTCGGCCATCTCACGTAATTTCACTGTTCGGTTTTCCAAAGCGGTGTTGTGTCCTTTTTTGACCTTATCAGGTGTAACCACCTCAATTGGCCTTCCAGCGCATTCAGCAACGTCTGTACGGCCACGTTCAAAGTAAGTACACAGGCAAATAGTTATTTTTGATGAAGCGGCGGCACTGTAATACTTTCCAGTCCATTGCTGAGCTTGTACGGTATACTTTCCCATCAAGAGCAGTGTTTAATCAGAGCATGCAATTTTGTTCTTTCCATTGTGTTAAAATCCCAAAAGTAGCGTCACTTGAAGAACTATAACTTGTAACTTGTAACGGAATAATCAAATTGTCATGCTAGTGGCGAGTATCAATTGAATGTTTGTGCTTCCTCTATGTGTCACTCCCGGAGTATATTTTCTTTATAATTGACGGGTGCAAAAGGGGTTGCGAGTACCCTTAAGTGACCGGATCAAGTCACAGCACGGGCCGAAGGTACAGAGGAAGAGATGGAGAGGAGGTACCGATGCACATTGGTTTTAAATGCTTGTGGATTGTAATGAGGAGGAAAGATGGAGCTGGAAAGAGCATTCCAGATTCGTGTAGTGCGGCTAAAGTACGAGACTCTGAATTTGACTTTGAGGGCTTGAGGGTGAATTGGTGGGCATTCCTAGCGAGGCGTGTATTGCGGTTGAATTCTTGAAGGGGAGGAATGCAACTGGCTAATTCATTTGAGCATTTCTTGTTCAAATAGCGATAAAAGAGTGACAACGACACGACATTACGTCGGTGTTCTAACGAGTCAATCGACTTCGCAATATTACTGTCGCCTATAAGTTTTATCGCTCGCTTTTGAATTCTATCCAGCAGGTGCAGGGAGGTCTTAGAATCACCTGACCAAATAGGAGCGTTATAATCTAGTTTTGGTCGTATGTAGGCTTTGTATATTGTAGCCAGATCATAAGGGGTAAAGTACTTCTTCCATCGTTTAAGGAAGCCTATACATTTCGCAGCATTTTTGGCGACCTAAACTAATTGTTGGGTTGATACACATACCGAGGATGGAAAATCTTTCGGTTTCAACAACGCAAGTGCCGTTCATTGATTACGGCTGTTTATTTTGCGATCGCTTTAACGACAGTAGACAGCACTGGGTTTTGAAAGCATTGAATTCCACTCTATTCTTATTTCCCCAATCGATTATGCTGTCAAGGTCGGAATTTAATGTGCTTAACATACGCTGCCGTTCCGAGTCTATGGCCGAAGTGGAGGGACGTGAGCCGAGGAACGAATATAAAAAGCTGAGGGTACTGTCATCAGCGAAGGAATGAATAGGATTAGTAGTAGCAGACAAGAGATCATTTATAAAAATGAGGAAGAGTGTCAGAGAGAGCCCTGGGGAACACCAGCATTAATATGGTGAATATCAGACTTGAATCCATCCAAAACGACTTGTATTGAACGATTCGAAAGGTTATTTCTAATCCATTGAAGAAGAGACACATCGATCCCAAAAGCACACATTTTCGACAAGAGAGCCTGATGCCAGACCCTGTCAAATGCCTTTGAAATATCAAGCGCAACAATCTTGCTTTCTCCTAAATTGTGCAAAGATTGGTTCCACTTTTCAGTGAGATATGCCATCAGATCACCAGTGGAACGGTTTCTTCGGAAGTCGTACTGCCGATCACTTAGATGCTTTCGGGACTCAAGATATTTCATAGTCTGACGGTTTATCAGCGTTGCGTTATAGCATGACCTTTGATACTTATTGAGTGGTGTTTTATAAACTTAAATCTACGATCCTCTTTTTTTTGTTTGTTACTGCCTATGTCTCTTGACCAAAGGCCTAACTTAACCGGAACACCGAATTCGATCAGCCTACAGAAGCCGATCAGTAGTCACGACCATCTCCCCGACACTTATTATGTTCCACAAAATGAAGCCTGAATCGATTCGACTTCGATGGGAACTAAGCAGGATAGCGTTGCAGTCCGGGATACGGACCTGGACCTAATCCGAAAAGTGTATTTTGCACAACTAGTCGATTGAGGTCTCTATTCATTAGCCTGCGCCATCTGAGTGGTGGTCGTCCTCTACTGCGCTACCCCTCTACCGGACCACTGCTATACATTCGCATGACTTAGCGCTCGAAATCGTTATATGTTCAACCGATGTTGCTGATCAGCTTAACCAGGACAGCCCTGGGAGTGTATGTTTACCAAGATGTTTTTGATTTGAAGCGGCCGGAACGATATCATTGTTGAACGGGACGCTGGCGATCAGGTTGTCATGGAAGGACTTTCTCAGGACGGACGCTGGCGATCAGGTTGTCATGAAAGGACTTTCTCAGGACGGACGCTGGTGATCAGGTTGTCATGGAAGGACTTTCTCAGGACGGACGCTGGTGATCAGGTTATCATTCAAGGACTTTCTCGGAAGGACTTTCTCTACGGGAATCTATTCACGATGGGTTCTGGGAAATAAATAACTTTGAAAACATTGGGAATACAATAGATCAAAGCCCATCTTGGTTTTCTGCAAACCTGGACATCGGATCGATCGATGGGACATACCACTGTAAATATGGAGTACGGAAGGACCACCCTCATCTCCAGAAAATTTGTCTCATCATGAACATTGGCTGTTGGGAAATACGGCACTGAAGCGCAGACACAAAACCTGGCCCGTCTTACTACCAGGCTGAGAATATCCGGATGATCTGTCAGTAAAAAGCAAAAAGCAACCAGACGAGGATGCCCCCCATGCCCTGCCTAAGTCGAATTACACTAAAGGGGAATGCTTGAAGACAAAAAACTTTTTTTCGAAGATTTCTCAGGGCGCCACACAAAATGACCTTACCCTTGCATCAAAATGGGACTGAGGGGAACTGAGTGAGATGCCATTGATCCACGAACGAACAAAATGAAAAATGCAGAAACCTCTCAATGCTATACAGTAACCCACACTGCAGCCATCTGCAATTTTCCAATTCCTCAAGTTGTCATTCGTTTCCTCAACTAATCTTCCACCCCTCTCTACACACCGAGTTCCGACATTATCACTCAAGGGCGACACAAGTTCAAGCCCTATTGCACCGCGTGGTAAACGGCACTCATTCACGGCTAATCAAAGTGCCAGCGAGTACATTCGCTCTGATTCGGGCACTTTTGTGAGTAACGAGTCAACGCAATGATCTGTAAACACTGCAATTTCCCGTTCATGTGAGCCCTATGTGTCAAGTATCATGCTTAGAAACAATTCCTCCACGGAACTGGAGCGGCTCGGATCAGATGACTGAGCCTCTGCCTGCTGAGCCGTACTTTACGAGGGCATTAAATCGACATTTTCATTACGACATTTAGGTAAATAAATCCAATAAATTGTTTCCTTCCATCACAGAGCCGAGCAATAAAAGCCAATCATGTAAGCAGACCATCCTCGGACGTCCCGAGTCACTCAGGCACTGTGTAAGTGAACTCCGAGCCGAGCGCAGAGGTGATTTATTCAACCTTTCCCTTCAATTAAAGTGCCCAATTGAAGATTGGATGCGCCCTCCGCTACACATCCGTCTCCGGCTATCGCATCAAATCACCGATAATGGATTTAGACGGAGCATGCTCTGCAATTTGTGTCCTGCGAATCGATTGCGAATGTAAATCGCCAAACCATCCACTTGACACACACCGGACCAGGCTCCCCTCGCCAGGACACGAGTCTTGGTCTCATCGTTTTTCCCTGCTGCCTCTTCCATCCGTGTGCCATTCCCAGAGTTTTCAAGTTGATTGGCCATTTCACGCCCGGTTATTCGTTCGTAGATCCTTTTGGACGTGAGGTGGGACGGGGCAGGAATATTTGCATTCAATTGTGAACACACAATTGGAATCCAGGACAATTTAGCCAAGGAAAGTGTGTCACGTATGTGAGACGGGAAATAGAACTGTGTGGCTCTGTGTGTGCCACTGGCAGTGACAATGCCGGAGCAGACGTTTGTGTATGGTTTGAATTGGTTGGGCACTTGAAGCCTTTCTAAGTGCTAATGTCAATTTGACAGCTCCGCAGAGATGAGCATCAACGGCCAACGGAAAGAAAGGTTTCCTTCCGAACTTGCTTGCACACAGAGACCCGAGCAAGCATAACCTCCGACGTCAACTGCCCCAGCAGCAGGGACACTCAGAGGAGTGAATTGAAATTATTCTTGAAGCGATGGACTAGAATATTATCTGTCCGACCTCTGTTTGAGTTTCATCCAAATTGACTTTTGAGGAGTTTTTGAGGTGGTCGTCCGGTTGACTCAATTCAACAGGGCAGTGGTCGGGCTGGGATATTTGTGCCACACCTCTCCTCCCAGGATTCTTTGGCGAGATGCCTGAAAGTGTTTCAGAACCCACACTCGCACGAAGTTTCTCAAAGCAAAGTTGAGCACATGAAATGCATCTGACAGTTGTTCTTGTGTTCAGCTCATTTGTTCGATGTTGGTCGGTCCTTGTGGGCTGCTTTGCGAGGGTACTGAGTTTAAGGGGCCTGTTACTTCGATGCAGTGAATGTTGACATTTTTACTTTTTTGAATCTTTTTCTTCCGTTCTTTCCCTTGGAGATCTGTTCCTCTCCGTGGTCCTCTTGATGGGTGTTTAGTTTCAAAACGTAAATGTAAATCTGTTCTTTTTTCTGCGGAAATGTTGCGCCAAAGATACATTGATTTGGCAAATTTGCCTCCCGATTGGCTTATACGGCTTTATGGTGCCTTGCGGCCCCTGTGAAATATCTGGTTTGGCAGTTGGGCAATCTACATCATTAAAGGCTAGAAGAGTCGGCTTGTGTTGAGGAAGTTTTTGGAATTAATTGGTGTCGCAGCAGTGATGACAGACACGCGTTCGACTTAAAAGAAGCCAACGCATATCTTGTTAAGGGATTTTTGGCAAAATTTGATGAACGTCACATGGGTGTCTCTGAATAGGTCTTTTCAATGAATTTCTTCTTCTTATTGTGGCGCTACAGTCCGGGGTGAACCTGGGTCTCAACCAACATGCCTCTCCAGCCAGCACAATCTTTCGCCAGCTGTCTCCAGCTGAGCACTCCAAGCAGGTTGAGGTCCTTCTCCACTTGTGCGCGCCACTTTAGTCTAGGTCAATGACTTTGGCACAATTAAAATAACTTGCGATGGGCACTCTGAACTCTGTTTCAAATATCTTGCACACCCGCCGTTACGCTTCTGAATACTGGAATAGTAGCTGAAATAAATTTTCATTTAAACTCCAACCATATGACTTCTAAATGCTCTTCTGGAGTTGGTCGCAAATGGGTTGCAGATGGATTTTAATTTGAACACGCTCTGCAGACTGTTGGCATTTATGTGGTCGCTTGATCAATGCTGGGCAGTTAAGGCTTGTTTTGTGGCACGGTCAGCGACACTGGAAGTTGAACTTGGTGGAAGCATTGTACAATAGTTCATTTGCGCACAGGCGAGAACAAGTCAGGCCAAAAAATTCCTCTAATTCAAGCCATTGGCACATCGTGAAAGAGTACAGAAAAGTTGTAATTGGAATTCACAGCTGAAGTGAACGCGGACAAAAGATAATTCCGGCTGTGAGAGTTTTGGTTATTCAGCCTCTAAATGACTCCGATTTCGAGAAGAAAGGGAATTCAACTAGTAGTAGAAATGAGCATGCAGGAAGAAGGTACAGAAATTTCTTCACGGGCAAAAAATACTTCCGGCTGTGAGAGTTTTAATTATTCAGGTTCAAACCTCTAAATGACTCCGATGTCAAGAAGAAAGGCAATTCTTTCATACATGCAGGAAGAAGCTACAAGGATTTCTTTCATGAATCAAACCGTCGTGGTTATGTTTGCATTTTTTTTAGGATTTAATTTTGCCAACTGTGTCTCTGTGAGGGACAGATTGTTAACAGCCAGTATAAAATACGATTTCGTTGGTCTTATGCCCGATCATCGTTGTAAATGAAGTATTTGCTTAAATTGCAGGAAATTATTGTTCTCCTCGTTCGCTATTCTTTCGCATGTTCTGCTCAGAACAGAAATTCGATGTCTTAAAGGAAATCTTGTCGGACGGTCGTCCACATCCTTTTGAGTTTCCAGTTCCTGAGCATTCACAACACCGCTCCATCCAGAGAATTTTTCAACTCCGAAATAACAAATCGCTCACGGAGCCAAAGACGCACTTAAGAATATAAATCCCACCAAATGAGAAACCAGAGGCAGCTGGCTTTAAGTCCTGTCAGCTGAAGAGTCTTGTTGATTAATACTAAAGCTAATCGGATGAAAAGGGCCAAAGAATTTCTTGATTTATCTGCTCTAATGAACATTCGGTGGCCGCCGTGGCGTAGTGGGTAGAGTGCGACGCTCACACGCCGAGGGGTCTAGGTTCGATTCCTGGCTGAACACCTCGAATTTTTCACGGCACCACCTCTTTCGAGCTGCTGACAATACTTAACGAGTAATAATTGTCTGAGAAAGCTTCTCAAACATCTCCGTTCGGTGTCGGCAAAAAAAAAACTGTAGGTCCCTTCTACTCGTGAGAGAACAGTAGCGCGCACAACACGAGTATTTGATGAGCAAGCTAGGCCCTGGTTCCCCCGTGGACTGTCGCGCCAACAATTATTATTAATGAACATTCTAATTCAAATTGTTGATCAAGTCCCTAGTCGCGCTCCTGTCTTTTTACTCTTGTGAGTATTAAGACAAAATTATCCGGCAGCCAATAGGGCATTGAAAAGGGAGAGATTATACCACCTTCTCGTCTTCTTGCCCCTTCTTCCTATCACATCAATGCAAATGTGGACCATTTTAATTTTGAAGCATAAGTCTCCACCAGGTATCGTTCCAGTGGCCGCCGTGGCTTAGTGGGTTGGATGCGACAGTCACACGCCGAAGGTTCAAGCTCGATTCCCCGCTGAACACCTCGATAGGAAACGATCTTCCTGTGCTGAATAGTGGTTCGCTCCCTTTATCCCTACTATACAACTGTGCTATTGAGTGCTTGGAACTATCATTGACTTAACTATATCTGACTGTTAGCCGCCGTATAGGTGGAAAAGTCGATTGCCGAATTTTCATGCGTAGACGCCATCAACGCAAAAAATTCTCGTCAGTCGAAGAGATCTCAATTTTTAGGACAAATTCCCAAAATTTTCCACATTCCAAAAACTCTAAAATGCTCATAATCCTAAATTGCCCAAATTCTAAAAGTGCCAAAACTCTTATGGTGTCCAAAATGTAAAAGTGACTAAAATCTCAAAGTGGTCTTAATCTGATAGGGCCCATAATCTTAAGTTGCACAAAGTCCAAAAGTGCATAAATCCAAAAATGTAAAATTCTAAAAATACCCTTAGTCTAGAAGTGCTTAATATCAAAATGGTCCACAATCGAAACTAGCCCAAAATCTGTCTAAAATCTAAAAGTGACCTAAGTTCTAAAGTGCCAGAAGTCCAAATGTACTCTTGCCTTGAAGAAATTCCAATAATGTTTAAAATAGTTTTCATCTCCGTTGGGTGGCGCTACAGTACGGTGTGGACATAGGTCTAAGCCAGCATTCCTCTTCAGCTGGCATTACCCCTCGCATACTGCTTCCATTTGTCCACTTAAAGTTGGTTGTCGTCCCTCCCCAACTTGTGTTCGTCATTCTCACCTAGTTCTGGTGCATTATTCCAATGGTTCGGACTGAAAGACTTTTAGGACGGAGCAATAGTGTCCATTCGCTTGGAGGAGATAAACGATTTAAATGGTTATATCGTTGTATCCCAAGAAAAATTCCAATTGCCCAAATTCTGGAACAGAGGACAAGTTATAAAATATCTCTTCAATGAGGGACTGCGGTCCTTCTGATTGATATCTTATAAGTCCGCAAATTGAACATTTTAGTTTGCTCATAAGCCCGAAGTGACCAGAATTTATCAAACGGTTCAGATGAGGACATGCTAACAGTTTTTGCTGTCTCGCAAGATCCGGAGAACCCGCAGGACACAAAGGACCTGTAGAACTCGGAAGACAGGCAGCACCTGGAGAACCCGCAGCACTCATGCCTAAGGCCTCAATATAAACAAATCTTCATATTTTCCAAATTTTTGGCATGTATTATATCCACATACGAGCATGATCCAAAATGCACGACCCGGAGGAACCGCAGGACCCTGAGGACTGGACGACCCGCAGAACCCAAAGGACCCGGACGACCCACAGAACCCAAAGGACCCGGACGACCCGCAGAACCCAGAGGACCTGCAGGACCCGGAGAAGAAGTAAGACTCTCAAAACCCGCAGGACTCATGTCCAAAGCCTCAATATTAACAAAACTTCATATTTTCCAAATTGTTGACATGTCTTAAATCCACATATGAGCATGATCCAAAATTAAAAAGACTCTCCAAAGAAGGGCATGCTAGCCCCCGATTAGGACTTTTATGCAACGGAAAACAGGACGCCCAAGTTTCTACATTTTCAATTCTTCACGGATTTGCAAAGATTTTTCATTCAACTTTGGATCTTGAAATTTGGACACTTTTGAATTTGGGGCTTTTTGGAGTTTATTGATTCTGAAAAAGTGCCATATACATAGCAAGACTGAGGTGACCCAAAGGGGCACAAACCCTTAGATAATGACATTTCAAACGTAAGAAACCACTTAGCAGACTGCTGGGAACATTCTGGCCTTATTTTAATCTGCTCTCAATGAATACTGCGCAGTCGCAACCAGATGGCATATACCTCTGAAGCTCTGTCATCGCCTGTCTTGACCATCACAGGTAACTTTTCGCAACTTTTTTGGCTTGGCAATACGTATATGTGTAATTTGACAGTAAGTCGTTAATACCGCTGAAAGTTTTTCATGGCCACAGACTCCTGTTGCTTTAATTGAAGGACTATCAATCATGAGTTCGGACGGGAAACAGCTTATGCTCGTACAACTCAGAAAGGGGTATACTGCATGAGGCACTCTCAATTGCTCCTCCCCCTTCTCGATGCAACCTGCAGCACATTTCAGCAAGAAGTGTCTCAACGCCAATCATTTCGGGATCTGCTGCAGAGTGCACATCTACCCTTTTATGAGTTGTTTCTTTGCAATTAGATTACACACTGCACATCTATTTCTCCTCAAACGCAAGTGACCTCTTCATCAGGAAAAAAACATTTCCATCGAATTGAAGACTTTGGGATAAGACAGCGACAAAGTTGCCCATTTTACGGAGAGCTTTTAAGTGCAATATTTGTACATCGAATTACAGCAATGCACTTTAGTGTTCAATTGATTGCAGCACTGCATCCGATCACCCCCACAAAGGCTGCACCTAATCAATTTAAAAGCACACCCCACCCCCTCCGCAGAGGGAACGCAGAGTGCCCGTAACTACTTGACGAGTACACATCCACGGCAACGCAGTACATTTTGTCGATGTCACAAGCAGCCAAATGGACCGAGCACTTCCGCACAAGCGGTACACGCGCATCACTTACCTGACAGTTTTATGACTTCGCCTTGGCAGACTGATTCGCATGCTGCGTCTGCCGGAGCAAAGAAAAGTATCGATTTCCTTTCAAAAGGCACTCCACTCCGGGGAGGACGCAATTATGCAATCACCATAAAAAAAAGCCCCCGGCATCCATTCGCCTGGGAAATGGATACGAAATGCCACCCACTCGCCGGGAGTGGTGGGTGTCTGGGCGGGTCTAATGGCTAAGGAATTCAATCATTCCAAAGAAATTACCTCTATCTAAAGCAAAAGCATTTCAAGAACTCCGAGAGGTCGACGAAGGATACGCCCGCCCACCTGGGAGGCGGCGTTCCAAAGAAGTACATGATAATCAAATCATTGCACACACATGTGGACGGCAGGCGATTCGTCAAAGAGCCTTGAGTCAAATTTCAACTCATACGCAGTCGAGTCCTTCGTCCCCGCCATGGGGCCCGGGTCCATAATTCAGCAATGCCGGACCCGGCTGATGCTCTGAGGACATACGGCGTGAGTGAGGAGCTTAGACATGGATACCATTCGAACGACAACAATCATAATCACATTCAAGCATGCAGATGAGAAGAAGGCAAGGTATACGAACGCTGGCCATGCACCGAGGTACGCACCCCCATGCCGCAGGAGGAGGAGGGAGGGCGAGTGCGGGGATGATGAAATTTAATCAGTTGCAAAAACGCCAAGAGGGAAATAATTCATTCAAAATCTCAGGCATCCCTCAGTTTCGGTTCGACAATATACGCATATCTGCCGCCCCGCGTGCCTCTTGCCCGGCGGCAGTGCAACAGCTTTGCATACTTCACTGCCAGGACGAACGACGGTGGGAGGGTGCGACAAGAAGGCCATCTCCCCCTTTTTTGCCGGCACTGCCAGCCCACTTTCGACTCTGGGAATAGTTTTCCTGTGAATGCACGTAATTCCCTGGTAATACAGTGGTATCCATTTTGCCTGGGGAGCATTTCATGAAAGGAAAGTATCTCAAATATGTTTGCCAAGTCCTCTCATTCAGACGTGCAGCTGTGTGCGAGTGTGTGTAAAATTCAGAAAAGGCTGTGAGACAAACTATTTTGATTGCGACTTATGGAAGTTTTGATCGTTTATTCCTGGCTTATGTGTCCGTTGCCGTAGGCCGGTATTTGGTATCCCTGCGGACATCCAATCAGTACCCGTCATCCCCTCAGAACGGTCGGGGAAAAAATCAATCCACGCCTGTCGTTGTGATTATTGCTCAGAATGCCCACGTATCGCTGCAATGTAATGACCCCCTCAATTCCAATAACAGTCACCATTCAATGACCCTGCCGGCTGCCTTTTAAAATTAACCTGCATTCGTAAGTGTCATCCCCGGGCAGACAGTTACTATCGATTGTGCAATCACAAACACCATCTCGACCGAGTAGTTGCCGGCGTCTAACGGCAGGCCATAACACCGCCCGCATGGTGTGACATTTTAAAGCCGTTCATGCCGCCTGTGACCCCCGCCTGGTTGTTACAGCAGCAGGCAGCATGCACCCACAAAATTTTAACTTCTAATAAAACGACACACCTTCACTGTGTTCTGTGTCCGTGTCCGTGTCCGGTGTCCTGCCGTGGCGGTTGACGTGCTGAACCAATTGCGAGCGGGCGGGTTACGGGATTATCTGGCCTCCGATATGCGACGCCATAAACTGAAATGAAATCCAATTGGGGTCACTTCAGTTGCCATTGCTGAGTTGGCTCAGCCAGACCTGGCCTGGCTGCAGACATGTGCGCTAAGGCAAGGCGCTCCCCGTTTCGAACAAGAAACAAAATCTACACAGCAAGGACTCCAGCCCAGGCTAAATGTGTGTCCTTTAATTTATTTATCTTTATTATGCCTCCGCTCTTGCTTCTTTTGCACCCTCAGCGCCTGCCGTATCCCATATGCACGCCAAACAGGCAGCGCCCTGCCCGTCTGCCTTGTCGACGGCATTGTCGTTGTCGGTCTGCCGCTGCCGTTGTGATTCCATTTCATAAAAAAAAGGAGAACGAAACGTTAAGCAGACTTGAAAATGAAAAAGGATAATGCAGTCGACCAGTAGCGGTGCGGTGTTGGTGCGCTCTTGACTCCCTCTCACATTTTCATATCCTTTGGAATTAGAATCCAGGGAGAAATTAAGATAATAAAATCCTCATTTTATTTGCTTGGCTGAGACCGCACACAAACTGAATTATAACCGAACTACCGAGCGAGTGCTTTTTAAACAAACAAGCGGCAGAGCGGCGGAATGGTGTGGGTATGGGTGTGTTTGAGGGCGGGAGCTTCAGTTTTCTTCTCTCTCTGACTCGAGGATGCAATTAGAATGCATGTTTATTTCGGGTTTATTAAAATCAGACAGACAGCGAGTCGACCGGGAAAGATTTGCGACTGAAGCAAAGCGACACGTGCGAAGTTCTTCAGTTTCAACGAAAGCGGCGCCACTGGCAGCTGCGACCGACCACAGACAGTTGGATTTGAAATTTCTTCGCTCAGAAAATCCCCAAAACAAATATTGATATGAAAGGATAACAGGAGCGAGCACACAGGAGAACGGTACACAAACTGCAGCAGTTGCCAGTAGTCTATGTCCACCTCAACCCATCCGCACACACATGCATCAAGGCTGGATGGACACACGAGTGGATGTTGGCTGTGCAAAAGAAACATTTCATAATCGAAGGAGTTCGCAAATATTTGCAACTTCTATGAAATTCACATACTCAGCGATGACCGGTTGGCCGGACATGGGGTGGCTTCATCTTGAATGCGTCCTCCTGACACGTCAGTGGGATCAAAGAGGACTGCAACGTGTATCAACGTCTGCCTACGATGGTCATCGCAGTCCTAGCCGGGGGACACTAACACTTCTGTTGACTGACTGATCAAAAGGCATGGACTTGCATTAGTATAATTAGTACTTGCACCTTAATCCGGTTATGGTCCTTTGACCAAATTCATTTGCAGGCGTTTGTGAAAAGGATGGCTTTAGAGCTGGTGGGATGGGGGTTCTAGGATTGTGTGTGTTGTGGGTACACATTTCGATTAATGCTCGTCTTGTTGCTAATTTATATCGTCCATCGAGAAGTCTTCTGGTAAAGGGAACATTATTCAATTAATTTTGGAAGAGGTTAGGCAATTTTGAAAATCTTATTTTGTGCTTCCACCACAACTTGTGTGCTTCACAAAAGAAGTGCAGGATTTGTTGGAAACGGCCCATAGGACAAACTTCACTGATGAAAGAGATATTTTTCAAATTTTCTCCAATCAAAAGGAAGCCTGAAATTAAACTTCCTACACAAACGAAGCTGAAACTCCTTGGGGTACTAATTTCCGTTCTCAATAGATGGCGCCACTTGCAGGTTTCGGCTGATCTTGGAAGCGATTACATACTCCAGTGGAAAGGTATAGCATTTGTCATCAATATTTAGTGCGCATCAGAGTCCGTTTTACACAACGACATTGTGTTTTGAGTCAATGGCCGAAAATGCCCGAATCGTTCTCAAATAAAGCACATTCGCAGGAAATGAGGTCTGTGGGATGCTTCCTTATGGAGAATCTTCTTTGACCGACAAATCATGCAGAGGATGGTTTTGATATTTCAAAAGTGAAAATTTTAGCATCTTAAACATCCCACAGAGGTTAAAGATGAGGAAATGAAGCGACTTTGGATCGAAATTAGTGCCAAACATTAAGTGAACTCGCAGATCTATTCTAAGGGAAGTGAGGTCTGTGGGATGCTTCTGTGTGGAGAATCTTCTATGGTTTTGAGATTTCAAAAGTGGAAATCTTATCATCTTTGACAGCCCTAAGAGGTTAACGATGATGAATTGAAGCGACTTTGGATCGAAATTAGTGCCAAACGCTAAGTGAACTCGCAGAACTGTTTCTAAAGACTCAGCAAAAAAACTCGCCGTGGCCGATTGGGTAGAGTGCGACGCTCACACGCTGAAGGGTCTAGGTTCGACTCCTAGCTCAACACCAATTTTTCGAATTTTATGGCACCACCTCTTTCGAGCTGCTGACAACACTCAAAGAGTAATAACTGTCTAAGAAAGCTTCTCAAATCTCGCCGTTCAGAATCGGCAAAAATCTGTAGGTCCCTTTTACTCGTGAGAGAATAGTAGCGCGCACAACACAAGTAGTTGATGAGCAAGCTAGGCCCTGGTCCCCCTTTGGAGTGTAGCGCCAACAATTATTATTAAAAAAAAAAATGTTTGATCGGTTAGAAAAATTTGGATTAATTCAAAATTAAGGAAATTGTGTGCCCGACGAGTTGAAACCAAGAAATGTCGAAAGGCGATTTTTCATCTCGGAACTGCTTCTTGATAGACATCAAAGGAAGACATAGTGACTGAAGACAAAAAGTGGATATTCGAAGTCTGCTTAACCCTAATCAACCTTCCCGGTGACTATGAGACACCATTTCAGCTTTCGTAGCAAATTTTTAAAAATGTTATAAAAGCTATCTTTTATGCAGTTGCTGACTTTGTTTTTTAGAGGAAACACTACGTACAAAGCAAAAAAAAGTATGATGCTACCGAAGACTCCGAGGAATTGGCTGAGGAAATCGAATTAAATGAAGAGGATGACAATGTGTACGAGCGGCGTTCGATATACTTTCGGTATCGGGGTGGAGCTGTGGTTATGCATATAAATTGACTTATTAATCAAATAAATCTACTATTTTAGTGCATTCATGTAAAATTTCATATAAATGTGATTATTAATTCGCATTTTATCTCTAGTTTAGCAGAATCATAATGACACCTGAGGCGATGATAGTAAAAGTATCGCACTGTAATTAAATTTCTCACTAAGCAAGGAAAAAGTCAAAAAACTATACATGCAGAGACCGTGGCTGCTTACCAGCGTTCCGCACCTTCATTATCAACTGTGCAAAAGTGGTCAAGTGAGTTCAAGCCAGAGAGAGCATTAAAGAAGACCTGGGTACGGAAGAAAGCATCAAAGAAGACGAAAAACTTGTTGTTGAGGATGCCCGAATAAAGGTGATACTGATGGCAGAGATCACCAAGTTTTCAACTGGTACCATTCACACCATTCTTCATGACCATCTTAACCTTTCAAATGTCAGTGCAAGGTGGGTGCCACGAATGCTCACAGCGCCTCAGAAAAAAGTGAGAATCGCATACTTTAGAGAGCTTGTGGAAATGTGTAGTGAGAACGCGGACGGTGTTATAGATCGAGTTGTTACTGGGGACGAAACATGGGTTCACCACTATGACCCTGAAAGCGAACAATGGTCCATGCGGTGTGGAACAGACCCACAGAAGAAGTTCATAGTCACTCCGTCTACCGGGAAGCTCATGGCCACAGTTTTTTGGGACTTACAGGGAATCTTGCTCATTGAGTACAAAAAAAAAAAAAGGTGAAACCATCAACGCCACATCCTACGCTCACACTTTGCATAATTTGCGGGAGGAAATTAAAAAAGAAAAGACGGGGTTAACTCGCAGTGGGTGTGTAGCTTCTGCATGACAACGCTCCTGTTCACCCGGTGCGAGTTTCCAAGACTGCTGCTCGAGATTGTGGTTTCGAAAAAAATCCAACACCCACTTTATAGTCCAGGCCTCGCCCCAGTGAATATTTCCCTATTTCCGGATTTGAAAAAAATGTCTTCGTGGAAAAAGATTTTCGAATGTCGAAGAGCTCAAGTCCGCAATAAATGATCTTTTGCAGAGAAAGAGGATATTTATTTTCTTGAGAGTTTAGAACAGCTTATCTCATGATATAGCAAATGCATTGGTGTAAGGGGAGATTACATTGAAAAATAAAAGCAATTTAAATTGAATTCGCATTTTACTTCATATCGATACCGAGAATATATTGAACGCCCCTCGAATGTTTGAAGGAGCTTTCGGGAGCAAACAAATAAGAGACGCGGCTAAAGCGAGGGCTGTTTATTGAGTCAATCATGTTTTACATTTTCGTTGTCATGAAACTTAAAAAAGCGGTGCGAGTGCGCAGTAAGAAAAAAAGGATGGATCAGTCGAACATTAAGGCCAATGACAAGTTTCTTTAACAGGCTTTTATTTATTAAATGAACTACTCTTTGGAATTTTTGGAGAGAGTACAAACAAAGATTATTAATACAATCTACATTAGAAGTGAACGTACCAATTTGACGAAAATGACTACATGTTCAAGCTCAAAAATATTTTTGGCAAGGACGGGATTGAGTGGAGTTCAGTTATGGAAGATGCCCCACTCATAATATTATAAAAGTTCGAATAGATAAAGTTCTTTTACCACCCAGAAAGCATATTGGCTCTTTTTTGATAGTACAATTATTGGTCTTATTGTAAAATATACGAATGTCCATGCTGCAGAAAAGGAGGAACAGAAATGGAATCTGACTGACGTTACTGCAATGAGAAGTTTCATAAGAATGCTTATTTACGCGGGCACTAAAAGGAGGAAATTTTTGACTTCACAGACTTCTGGGATACAGTTCATGGTCATCCTGTGTTCCGAGCAACAATGTCCAAAAATCAGTTTGCGAAAATTTCGGAGCACTTGCGATTCGATGACAAAACAACTAGTTCAGATAGAAGACAAAAAGACAAACTTGCACCAATAAGAGAACTCAGGGACTGCATTATGACAAATTTGAAGAAAATGTATTTGCCTGGTGTGAACTTGACAATTGATGAGTAACATTTAACAGTTTAAACAATAAATCCCTTCAAAGCCAGATAAATATGGCATGAAGATCTGGTGGATACGTGATAGCTCCACATCTTATCCTTGGAAAGGAGAGGAATAAAAGAGAATGCAATCAAGCGAAAAATGTGGTAATAATGATATCTGAGTCTTACTTTGGATCAAATTGAAATCTCACTTTTGACAACTTTCTTACATCTTATCATCTAGCAAACCAATTATTAAGCAAGGGTCTTACCAGCGTTGGAAATTTTATTCGAAAAGAATTTCTTTCCAATAAAATCGGGGAATCGGAGGAATCTGGTTTAAAAAAAATGTATTTAGTGAGTTAAAATAATAATAATAATTATTGGCGCGACAGTCCACAGGGGGACCAGGGTCTAGCTCGCTCATCAACTACTCGTGTTGTACGCGCTACTGTTCTCTCACGAGAAGAAAGGACCTACAGTTTTCCCGTCTCCGAATGACGAAGTTTGAGAAGCTTTCTTAGATAGTTATTATTATTTGAGTGTTGTCAGCAACTCGATAGAGGTGGTGCCCTGAAAAATTCGAGGTGTTCAACCGGGAATCGAACCTAGACCCTTCGGCATTAGAGCGTCGCACTCTATCCACTACGGCACGGCGTGGGAGTTAGGTCCAAAAAAAAAACCAAAAACAGAGTTGGCTTGCTTTTGTCAACGATGCACCATACCAGAACAATTGATTATAACAACAAAAATAAAACAGAGGTTAATTTGTTTTGCAATTTAACTAAAGGTGCAGTTGATCCTCTGGATTAGATGTGTCATGCATTTTCAGTGAAGAGGAAGTGTAATAGGTGGCCCGTTGTGACTTTTTACAATCTTATTGACATTTGAATGAAAATATGTCCCAGCTGCAATGCAACCAACAAACAGAAGTCAAGACCATTGTTTCTCAGAGATCTTGCAATGGGATTAGCTACGCCTCAGAACTTACCCCGCATGACTCAGCATTTATCAGGACATCTCAAGCATGTTATCAGCGAAATAATACCGCCTACAGCAGTGAATTCTGAAACCAACAACATAGTTGATACTTGTAGAAAAAGGAAACGATACGACAGCACTGTAGGCCGCCGTGGCGTGGTGGGTAGAGTACGACGCTCATACGACAAAGGGTCTAGGTTTGATTCCCAGCTCAACACCTCTTTCGAGCTGCTAACAACACTTAAAGAGTAATAACTGTCTAAGAAAGCTTTTCAAACTTCGCCGTTGGGCGTCGGCAAAAGACTGTAGGTATCTTCTACTCGTGAGAGAATAGTAGCGCGCACAACACGAGTAGTTGATGAGCCTCTGGTCCCCTTGTCGGCTGTAGCGGCATACAGTTATTAATATCGTACTCCGATAACTTCAAATAGAGCCTGGTGAACACATTCCATCACCGACTGCATCAACGCAATAACATATGGTCCCACTTGGCTTCAGCCTTCAGAAAGCAGTATTCTTATTCGACGGAAGCAAAAACATTTATGGCGTCACAGTTAAGTTTGAAGAAGGAAAACGCCAAGGTGTCTGCATTCTTCTCTCAAAGTAACAGAAAAGCCTCGGATTTCTTGCTAACTTTCCTGATCATGCACTTGGTTATCCTGCGTCCTACAGCGTTATGCCATATCTTGTTGTGCTGTTGGGAGACCCAATCGTCTACGGAAGCCTTAACCAAGTACGCGTGTAGTCCCAAGATGGCTTCGGGTCCTACGAATTCGTCTTTTGAACCTTGCCTGGCAAGTTCGTCGCCAATCTCGTTTCTCACAATCCGGTGATGTTCCGGGGACCAGACAACAAATCTTAGCGAATTCAGCTTGCCGACCAAATTTAGGGCAGACTTTCATTCCTGGACTGCCTTGAAAGTGATTAAAGGTTTGATTAAGGCCACAACACTGCTTAGCTGTCGCTTCAGACGCATATAATTCGTTCCTTCTACTTAGTCTTCACAATATAGGTAGTGGACATTATGATCGCAAACGTTACCGCCTGGAAAATCGATGCGAGATTACCTAAAAAGTGTGGGGCTTAATGTTGTCATTTTCCACGAAGGCCATAGCTCCAGATCCCTCCGTCATCTTAGAACCATCCTGAAAAATCAAACGACAGTCCCTTCCCTGGTTTCTGTCCAGAACCAGTCCTGGACACGGTTAATTTGGATTAATGCTATTTAGACTAAAAAATTCAAACAAATTCCTTTGAATTCAACGTTTAGGTAAAGATTCTGAAAACAAATGGAGAATGATTTCAACCCACTTGGAGTGCACAACTGAAAGCAATTGGCGAAAAATTGTGCTGGCTTCTGAGCCAGCCGGTTGAGGCCCAGGTCCACCACGAACTATAGCGCTACACAAAGAATAATGTGAAGAAATAGCCGCTTCCGATGGACTATACTTTGAGTTGCGTACTTCATACGTTTTTTCAATAGATATATTCAATACATATATTTTTTCCACACGAAAAACTGCACTACTTCGATATTACTCTTGTACGAATAGTTTCTAGCGTCTTCTGTGCATATTAACTATTATTTCCTGCCGCCTTCCAACCTATAATAAAATAGATCAATCACTAATGACTGAACTGAATCTGTACGAAACCCTCAGAGCGTGAGTAAAACTCGCGATTGTTCAGTTTTTAATTTAAGCTTATAGAGCCTCTAGATTTACACCTTATTTCCTAATATCCACGCGAATTCAAATCAAAAGCGCATTAAAACTTATCGTGAAATTCAGGGCATCTAAAGTGTGCGCAACCTCCAGACAAAAACAGGAAGACTCAAACCCGATTTTGAAAAACATCCGCATTCGTTTCCATGTACATACCCGAACTTACCACCAAAACAATTCTACTGGCGATCAGTTGCCGTCCATCTCATTATCCACCAGTGAACATGCATGACAACGCACGTACGAAAAGCTCACAGAAGAACCTACAAATGTCTTTAGTAGTTGGTTTCCGAAACAGGCAGCCGTGTCTAATCGAATACGAAGGTGAATCCCATTCAAGAGCAATGATAAAGCGTTTAATCGGCTTTACCATTGACCTCAACCTTTCGTCATTGTAACAAGAGGCAAAACGTTTATTTTGCACTTGCGATCACGCGCCCACCGAGCAATCTGAAGCACATTCCTTCGCTCTGACGATATCGTCGAGTTGTTGCTGGGATCGCCACGAAGAGCACTTGGAAGTGGAATGAATGCGGAGAAGACACTTCCGTGACATACACACTCATCGAACATCTCTCTCAGTGTGCAGTGCCAATTCCCGACTCGTGTGCGCGTGTCAGAGTTTGAGAACGATCTCCGAACGCGAATTTGGCCAATTGAAAGCGAGTTTTTGCCCTCCAGCACTAGAGAGCATCTGTTATCGGCGACTTTAATCGACCAGCTATAAATAGACAAACAGTATCGGAGGAAAACATCAATCTTGTATCTCAACTCAGTCTGTAAGCGTTGAGATATCCCAACAATGGTAAGTTTTGCCTGCGGAAACAAGCAAGGACATTTAAGTAACATTGACCTTCTCTTGCAGAAATTCACCTGGATCTTTTTGGTAGCCGCTGCAGTGGCTCATGCAGCAGTAGTTCCTCAGGATGAGTATTTGCCACCATCTGAGGAAGCAACGGAAGTCGCTCTGGAAGAGCCGGCTGCGGAACTGAAGGACGATGGATACGAATACAAAACAGTCCGCAGGCTGAAATACAGGAAGCGCCGTGACGTCTCAGAGATCGTAGCCGCCGAATACCTGCCACCAGCAGAGGAAGCCGTCGAAGCCGCTGAGCCCACTGAGGAGCCAGAGGAGTCCGCTGCCCTCGCCGATGATGGATACCGTTACAAGACCGTCCGCAGGCTGAAGTACAGGAAGCGCCGTGACGTCTCAGAGATCGTAGCCCCCGAATACCTGCCACCAGCAGAGGAAGCCGTCGAAGCCGCTGAGCCCACTGAGGAGATAGAGGAGTCCGCTGCCCTCTCTGACTATGGTTACCGTTACAAGACCGTCCGCAGGCTGAAGTACAGGAAGCGCCGTGACGTCTCAGAGATCGTAGCCCCCGAATACCTGCCACCAGCAGAGGAAGCCGGCGAAGCCGCTGAACCCATCGAGGAGCCAGAGGAATCCGCCGCCCTTGCTGACGATGGATACCGTTACAAGACCGTCCGCAGGCTGAAGTACAGGAAGCGCCGTGACGTCTCAGAGATCGTAGCCCCCGAATACCTGCCACCAGCAGAGGAAGCCGTCGAAGCCGCTGAGCCCACTGAGGAGCCAGAGGAGTCCGCTGCCCTCGCCGATGATGGATACCGTTACAAGACCGTCCGCAGGCTGAAGTACAGAAAACGCCGTGATGTCTCAGAGATCGTTGCCCCCGAATACCTGCCACCAGCAGAGGAAGCCGTCGAAGCCGCTGAATCCATCGAGGAGCCAGAGGAATCCGCCGTCCTTGCTGACGATGGATACCGCTACAAGACCGTCCGCAGGCTGAAGTACAGGAAGCGCCGTGACATCTCAGAGATCGTAGCCCCCGAATACCTGCCACCAGCAGAGGAAGCCGTCGAAGCCGCTGAGCCCACTGAGGAGATAGAGGAGTCCGCTGCCCTCTCTGACGATGGATACCGTTACAAGACCGTCCGCAGGCTGAAATACAGGAAACGCCGTGATGTCTCAGAGATCGTTGCCCCCGAATACCTGCCACCAGCAGAGGAAGCCGTCGAAGCCACTGAACCCACTGAGGAACCCGAGGAATCCGCCGCCCTTGCTGACGATGGATACCGTTACAAGACCGTCCGCAGGCTGAAGTACAGGAAGCGTCGTGACGTCTCAGAGATCGTAGCCCCCGAATACCTGCCACCAGCAGAGGAAGCCGTCGAAGCCGCTGAGCCCACTGAGGAGCCAGAGGAGTCCGCTGCCCTCGCCGATGATGGATACCGTTACAAGACCGTCCGCAGGCTGAAGTACAGGAAACGCCGTGATGTCTCAGAGATCGTTGCCCCCGAATACCTGCCACCAGCAGAGGAAGCCGTCGAAGCCGCTGAACCCATCGAGGAGCCAGAGGAATCCGCCGCCCTTGCTGACGATGGATACCGTTACAAGACCGTCCGCAGGCTGAAGTACAGGAAGCGTCGTGACGTCTCAGAGATCGTAGCTCCCGAATACCTGCCACCAGCAGAGGAAGCCGTCGAAGCCGCTGAGCCCACTGAGGAGCCAGAGGAGTCCGCTGCCCTCGCCGATGATGGATACCGTTACAAGACAGTCCGCAGGCTGAAGTACAGGAAACGCCGTGATGTCTCAGAGATCGTTGCCCCCGAGTACCTGCCACCAGCAGAGGAAGCCGTCGAAGCCGCTGAACCCATCGAGGAGCCAGAGGAATCCGCCGCCCTTGCTGACGATGGATACCGTTACAAGACCGTCCGCAGGCTGAAGTACAGGAAGCGTCGTGACGTCTCAGAGATCGTAGCCCCCGAATACCTGCCACCAGCAGAGGAAGCCGTCGAAGCCGCTGAGCCCACTGAGGAGCCAGAGGAGTCCGCTGCCCTCGCCGATGATGGATACCGTTACAAGACCGTCCGCAGGCTGAAGTACAGGAAGCGTCGTGACGTCTCAGAGATCGTAGCCCCCGAATACCTGCCACCAGCAGAGGAAGCCGTCGAAGCCGCTGAGCCCACTGAGGAGCCAGAGGAGTCCGCTGCCCTCGCCGATGATGGATACCGTTACAAGACCGTCCGCAGGCTGAAGTACAGGAAACGCCGTGACGTCTCAGAGATCGTAGCCCCCGAATACCTGCCACCAGCAGAGGAAGCCGTCGAAGCCGCTGAGCCCACTGAGGAGCCAGAGGAGTCCGCTGCCCTCGCCGATGATGGATACCGTTACAAGACCGTCCGCAGGTTGAAGTACAGGAAGCGCCGTGATGTCTCAGAGATCGTTGCCCCCGAATACCTTCCTCCAGCAGAGGATGTCGCCGAAGTCAAGGAAACCGATGAATCTCCAGTAGAGGAGTCGGCTGCTCTTGCCGAAGACGGCTACCGCTACAAAACCATTAAAAGGCTCCGCCATTGAATCTCAAATCCCATCTTAGCCTAAGTATTCTGGATCTGCAGGTGATATCGAGTCCATGAATAAAAACGAAACGAAATAAGGACGTGGTCTATTCAGTTTTGTCCTGGGCAGCCTCTAGAAGGCCATTTAAAGCTCCAGGTCTTCTGCATCTATTCACTCGAACGACGATTTAGTTGAAAACGCCTTTCCACTTCTGCACTGCTTCTTCTGATCCCACATTTCGATCCACTGACTCAAACCAGCAGCGTTCTACAAATCAACTGCAGGCCTGCCCCGATTGGGAAGACAAAGTGAATCAGTGCTGAGAGCCGATTCCATTCCCGCCCAATGAGTGCCCAGAAAACCCATGAACTTGCACTTTATTTAGTGCAACATCCGTGCGCTGCAGTAGCACCATCACCACCTCCACCACCCGGCCACCTTGCATCACTCCAATGAAACTCAAAACCACATGTTGGCCGGGTCCGCAACCCCAGCCCCCTTCGACTGAGCCGTGCCAGGAATCCCGGCAATAATCGACCTGAGAGCATTTTCGTCTGTGCGCGCCAAGGCTCAAGTACGAGGGCGAGCAAGTTCAAGAGTCTCTCTGTGTGGGCGCCCAGACCAAAATGAACATCGCCCCGTATTAACTTGAAAACGTAATATCCTCTTCTGCTCAGCTCCGTCGTCATCGCAGTCGTTGGAATGCCCAGGAACCGGATGAAGGCGGTGGCAGCGGCGGCGGCGTCGGCAGTGGTGGCTCGGAATCCGGCAGCATCGTGCCCATCCGAACGAACATTCAATTAAAAATGCATGCTCCGTATGTAATCTCAATGGCGGCTTTATTGCAGCCATCAAAACGCCCTGCCCTGCGCGTGTGGTTATGTGTGAGATGGGCAGTGAGGTGGCGGTGTCGGCGGTGATGACAGCACATCCCAGCATCGCGCACCACACCCATGCGTCCATGCGAGATGCGAGATGGTAATGCACTCAGTTTATCGTCTTCCCATCAAGTTACTTCACTCTACCCGGCCCGGAAGTGTGGATATGCGCCCGTGCGGCTGTGCTTCTGTGTATGCGCCTTCCGGCTGAGTCCCTCTGCATGGACCTCGGTGCTGGAGTTAATGCCTGCAGTTGTTCATCTCCTCAAGATGAGGGTGAGAAGATCGATACTCCAACAGGTAGTTTTGGGATGGGCACCAGTCGCCTCGCTTCTCTGCGACTGCAGCTATACCATCTTCAACGGGAATAAACGGTTCTCGCCCACGAGGACACGACTTGCAATTTTATGTTGCAATTTCGCCTCGAACTTTAAGTTCACAATTTTATGCACGAAAAGGATCGCCGCGTGGTGATTTCCTTCGGTTTCGCTTCAAAAATTGTACGGAGTCATGACATTAGACGGCAGTATGTGTGCAGTGGAGTCATTCAGCGCTTCAGCTTTTTCAGTTCTTCACTCCCTCTGCCGCCGCCTGTTCTGGGATTGATTAAGGGCATTATTTTGGGCCTGCCGTCTCCACCCGTGGCGGCTTTTCAGTGGATTGTAAATTGACGCTGGCGCTTTATTAGCATAACTATACCGGGTGCGGTTGAACTGGGGCTGCAGGGGGCCATTT
The DNA here is from genome assembly GCA_955652365.1 of Eristalinus aeneus. Lineage (NCBI taxonomy): Eukaryota > Metazoa > Arthropoda > Insecta > Diptera > Syrphidae > Eristalinus > Eristalinus aeneus. The sequence continues at coordinate 61,479,942 of OY019134.1, read as the reverse complement.
ACGTAAGCAGCACAAAAGACCTGGCCCCAGCTCATTTCACAGAAGAATGGCCAAAGTGCCGCAGGAGCGGGTGATTACGGGGAACGAAGCAGGACATAAGGCGTGCAATGAAGTTTTATGGGATTGTTTGAAGTTAAATTGACTTTTAATCTGCCTGCAAATGGCGGCGGGTTATTGAAACCAATTTGCTTCGGGGATGGAAATTATTTCCGTCTAAGTCGGTTTAATGGTTTATGAGGCTCGCTTATGTTCCGGTTGATTATTAGTGGCGCTCTTGTCGATTGGGAAGCGGAAGCGGTTTATGTGCGGTTTAATTTAACAAAAGATAGTGGCAATACGGGCGGCTATCTTTAAAAGTCAGCCCCTTTGAGTGTAACCACAGTCGGTCGGTACACGCGCTGCTGCCAGCCACTGCTCCCGCGGTGCTCTTAAAATTTGTAGGTATTCAATTTCGAGGAGGGAGTCGTTAATGTTTTTGATGTTTACGAGCGTTACGCTACCGGGAAGTGGAGAAGGAGGACGAGAAAGGAGTGGCAGTGGTTGATTGCTGGGTGGGGTGAGAAAGTAACACCTGTGCAGGATGTTTACTTAAACTCCACAAAGGACAACTGGGGGTTCCTTTGAATTTGTAAACGGTATTCCATCACCCAGTAGTGTCTCACACACAGGACGTACGGGTCTCCCGTGTCAACAGGTGTCAGGCGACATAAAGAACACGAATTTTTCTTCAAAGAAAATGGAATTCAGAAGCAGACGCGTTTCCTTGGTTTCTGAAAATCGATATGAGAGTCTGAGCGAGATCTTAAACTTTTTAGTTTGTTGTAGATGAACACTTATTTTTTATGGAAAGCGACTGAATCGCTAAAAGTTTGCAAGTAGATGAAGTTCAACACGAAATAGTGAAGGCTATGAGAAAATAAGAAGTTTTGTGGCTCACTTGTGTGAGGGAAGTGGAGGGAGATACCTTTCGATTGGCAGACTGGAGTCATTGCTCCTCTCTTCAATAAGGATGACAGTGCTTGTCTTTTTTAAGCTCCCCCGGAAAGGTCTATGCTAATGTGATGGGGGGCCGTTCTGAAGCCAGTTCGGAGAATGAACAGTGCGGTTTTCATCCCGGCTGTGGTCCAACTGACCAGCTTTCTTGAAAGGCTTTGGGAGTATGCAAAACTGAATTGTAGATTTGGAAAGAGCACAGGACTGAGTTCCTCAAACGAAACTCAGGAGTGTTCCACAGGAGTATGGAATTGATGGTCCCTTGTTGGGTCCCCTAAAACTCCCTTTCAAGAGCTGCAGCTGCTGTGTTTGGCTAAAGTTTTCACCGTGTGTGTTGCGCTTTACCAACTCTTCGTCTGGTTAGTTTTCTTTTTCGTTAAGTACGGGGACTGGATGCTGCAACGCAGCTGATTTGAGGAATGTTTCAAATTGGGAGAGTTGAAGGTAATAATAATAATAATTGTTGGCGCTACAGTCCAAAGGGAGACCAGGGCCTGGCTTACTCATCAAATACTCGCATTGTGCGCACTACTGTTTTCTCACGAGTAGAAGGGACCTACAGTTTTTTGCCGACTCCGAACGGCGAAATTTGAGAAGCTTTCTTAGACAGTTATTACTCTTTGAGTGTTGTCAGCAGCTCGAAAAAGGTGGTGCCGTGAAAAATTCGAAAAATTGGTGTTGAGTTGGAGTCGGACCTAGACCCTTCGGCGTGTGAGCGTCGCACTCTACCCACTTCGTCACAGCGACCAGAGAGAGAGTTGAGGGTATGTCATATTTTTTCAAAAGGTAAGTTATCATAGTCTTAGAAGATGACTTAGCTTTCCTCCACCTTCCCAGACGAGGCTCGAGGTCGAAAGGCTTGTGGTTTATCGCGCATGTGCTGATGCTGGCTTATAGGCTAACGTGGACAAGTCACCGCAATGCCTTCTATAGGTAAGTGGAGTGACAATGCGACCGATTAAGATGTTTCTCGGGGTCTTTTTCACGAGATGTGGAAGTAGCGACACCGAGCTTTATTTAAGGATTGCCAGGATGGATCAATTTTGAAGCAGCTTGGTAAAACAATAATAGGCAACGGCGAGCTTGGTGTTACAGCTAAGTTATCCATTTTTTTCCAATTCTTAACTATGGACCTAAAATTTGGGTAGTGATCGAAGAAATATGATCGCGAATACAAGCCGAGATATGGGATCCGTGACGTTGTGAGAGCTACACGCCACTATAGGCGAAGAAATGGAAAGATGCGAGGTGCTCATTGTTGAGCAGGTACTTCTTCGGACATTCACGTGGTGCGGATTGTCCATTCACTATGACTTTCGAGGCGTGCCTTAGACGCTATTCCATCAGGTAGACGACTGGGTGGGCAGACCCAGGATGAGGTGGTTGCATTAAATTTAGGAACTAGCCTGGTTTGGGAACGCTTTCTTATGAGTAAGAGTTAACTGCGAATGTTTGAGCGGCCTGGAGGTCCTTTGTGCTAGCATTACCCACGCGACCTCCTTAATGAAACAATCGGGTTCAAGAAGGTGAGGATGATGATGATCAAATTTTTACAATTTCATCCGTCGTGTAGAGCATTTGTTGGCAGTATCAATGACTTGAATGGCGGTTAAGCCTTATTTTCTTCGTAACCAATGTTGCCTATCTTGTATTCCCACGAGTTGATAGGATCGAACAGCGCAATTGGAGTGTTGTAAGCAACTCGAATAAATTAAGCAAATGCAAGGATTTCTACCTTAAATTTGTATCTCAAATCTTCTGCGTTTATGTACCGCCCTTGCCCAGAAAGTTGCGGTGGCTACAATATATCAACAAATGTGCGAGTTCGGCGGTTCAATGTTAGCAGGGTTTTCGATGGGAATCTTCATTATTTGGCGTCCATTGTTATCCCATTTCTTTTCCTCACCGGTGAGTGACTTCGTTCGGAAAGATGATTGACAAACTGCAAAAGAGGGCCGTGGTCCTTTGATTTAGTTTTCTCTGGGTGCCACGTGATTAAAATGGCAAACGACCGACAAACTTCTGAATCGCGGCAAGAAGACGATAGGTCTCTTCTCGAGCTCCAACTTGTCAAATTTGCAATTAAAATTGCCCGAAACCGTCAGTCACCAATCGTCTAAAAGTCGGTTGTAGAATTTTAAAGTAATCCAAAATACGCCCAGTGTTGTAATGCGTTACAAATTTCATTTGCGGGTTTCTGCTGTTGTTTCACTTGAATACGCGCTGAGACGAATTCAGAAACCGGACGAGTGCGTTCAAATACTATGCACCCCTTAGTTGGTTAAAGGAACCACCGAGACATCGTCTGCCTTCGATACTTGTTGCTAGTGGATAGAGTGTCCAAGAGTATACGCAACTAAAGACTAGGAGTGTACAGCTCGTTGAACCAATTTAGTTGCGTATACTCTTGGACGGTCAAACAGTCACTGCAGAATATAATAATTGTCTCCAGCAAATAGGAGAAAAGGGAGGATAAGCCTCGACGCACTAGAAATGATCTTCTTCTCCTCTTTAAAAGTTTTTCAAGTTAGTGACCTATCTGTCGTTTTTTTCTCCAAATAAGAATAAATCGAAACTGCAAAATGAGGATAAAAATCAACCCTGAACCACTTGGATAATACTACACAAACAACCAACATTTTAGTCGACAGTAAATGCACCAAGCCGCCAAAATAAGTCTAAAAGTAACTTGTCTTTTTCTTCTTCTTGTTGTGGCGCTACAGTCCGGGGTGGAGCTGGGCCTCAACCACCATGCCTCTCCAGCCAGCACGATCTTTCGCCAGCTGTCTCCAGTTGCGCACTCCAAGTTGGTTGAGGTCCTTCTCCACTTGTGTGCGCCACTTTAGTCTAGGTCGTCCTCTGTTGCGTTGTCCGAATGGCTTGGATTCCAGATTCAGATGCTAGCAACGCAAACAGGACCAAAAATCGCACGCAAAACTTTTCTCTCGAAAAGACTAAGGGCTTCCTCATCCGCCTTTGCAAGATTCCGCTCCAAATAGTAGGACGGGGATGATCAAGCTGTTATATAAAGCGAGCTTAGTCCGTCGAAAGAGGGCTTTATTACTCAATTGCCTCTTTAGCCCAAAGAAACAGCGATTAGCAAGAGTGATTCTGCGTTTGATTTCGGTACTGATGTTGTTGTCCCTTTTACCGCGGAGCCGAGGTAGACGAAGTCCTTGATTACCTCGAAGTTTCTGCTGCAAGGTGTGACGCTCTGTCTGAGACGTTGTTTTGTGTCCTCCGTTGATGACAGCATATACCTCGTTTTGAGCTCATTTACCGCCAGACCCATTTTCGCCGCTTCCGCTTCAAACGCCTCATTGACGGCTCGCTGTCTTCGTCCAATCACGTCAATGTCATCAGCGTATGCTAGCAATTCAACTGACTTCTGGAAGATCGTGCCTCTGATGTTGACTTGTGAGTTACGCACGATCTTCTCGAGGATGATAGCTCTATAGTCCGGCGTGGACCTGGGCCTCAACCAACATGCCTCTACAGCCAGCGCGATCTTTCGCCAGCTGTCTCCAGTTGCGCACTCCAAGTTGGTTGAGGTCCATCTCCACTTGTGTGCGCCACTTTAGTCTAGGTCGTCCTCTGTTGCGTTGTCCCAATGGCTCGGATTGAAAGACTTTTTGGGCCGGAGTAGTGGTGTCCATACGCTCTACATGGCCTTGCCATCTTAAGCGTTGTATCCGTAGACGCTTGACCAGTCGCATGTCGCTGTACAGCCCACTGAGTTCGTCATTAAATCTTCTCCTCCAGATGCCATCAAAGCAAACAGGGAATAAAATCGTACGTAAAACTCTTCTCTCGAAGAGACTAAGGGCATCCTCATCCACCTTTGCTTACGTCCAAGATTCGGCGCCATAAAGTAGAACGGGGATGATCAAACTGTTATATAAAGCGAGCTTAATCCGTCGAGAGAGGGCTTTATTACTCAATTGCCTCTTGAGCCCAAAGAAACCGCGATTGGCAAGAGTGATTCTGCGTTTGATTTCGGTACTGATTTTGTTGTCCCTGTTTACCGCGGAGCCGAGGTAGACGAAGTCCTTGACTACCTCAAAGTTTCTGCTGCCTAGTGTGACGCTTTGCCCGAGTCGTCGATGTTGTGTATCCTTCCTTGATGACAGCATGTACTTCGTTTTGCCCTCATTTACCGCCAGACCCATTTTAGCCGCTTCCGCTTCAATGCCAGCAAACGCCTCATTGACGGCTCGCTGTGGTCGTTCAATCACGTCAATGTCATCAGCGTATGCCAGCAATTGAACTGACTTCTGGAAGATCGTGCCTCTGGTGTTGACTTGTGAATTACGCACGATCCTCTCGAGGATGATGTGAAAGATGTCACATGACAGTACGTCGCCTTGTCTAAAACCTTTTTTGACATTGAAGGTGTCGGTGAGTTCGTTACCGACCTTGACGGAGCAGCGAGAGCTCTGCATTGTCATCCTACACAATCTGACGAGTTTGGTAGGAATGACAAAACTAGACATGGCACTGTATTGCTCGTCTCTATGCACACTGTAATATGCGGCCTTAAAGTCGACGAATAGGTGGTGAGTGTCAATTTGCATTTCTTGGGTCTTTTCCAGGATCTGACGTTATGTGATGATCTGGTCTATAGTGGACTTCCCTGGCCTGAAACCACACTGATAGGGACCTATCAGGTCATGGACAAATGGTTTCAGACGCTCACACAATGCGGCAGAAAGGATCTTATGCGATGTTAAGGAGACGGGACCCTCGAGAACTGGCGCAGTTAAAGGGGTCTCCTTTCTTGTGAACCGGGCAAACGACGCTAAGATTCCACTCATCGGACATGCTTTGCTCCGACCATATCTTACAGATGAGCTGGTGCATGAACCTAACCAGGTCATCTCCAGCTGCTTTAAATTGTTCTGCGGACAGTCCGTCCGCTCCAGCAGCTTTGTTCGAATTCAGCTTGGATATTGCTATCTTCACCTCGTCTAAGTCGGGGGGACGGAATTCTTGTCTATCTGCGTCCAAATTAAGTAGAACATTCAGCCTAACAGCGGAATCGGGGCCGTCATCGCCGTTAAGGAGTTTACAGGAATGATCCTTCCAGATTCTCAGCACAGACTGCGATCTACGACGAGTTGTCTGTTTTGGTCCCGGCAGGCCTTGGTCCGAACCTTGTATCCTCCGGAAAGTTCGGACTTCATTCCTGCCATAGCACCTTTCCATTTCCTCGACCGCGCCCTTCTCATGCTCCTTCTTCTTCCTTCTGAGAAGCCGGTGCTCTTCCCTTCTTCTCTGTTCGTAGAGCTCACGAACAGCCCGCGTTGTTCGATGCAGCGTCGCCTTATAGGCGTCTTGTTTAGCTGCGTGCGCTTGCCTGCGCTCGTCGTCAAACCATGGGTTCCTTCTGGGTGGTGACGTGAAACCCAGCACATAAGTGGCAGCATCTTTGATGGCTTCTTGACAACGTTTCCATTCTTCTTCTATGCTTAGTGCAGGAAGCGTCGAACTCTGAGCGAGTTTCAGGGAGACTCAGTCGGCAAAATTCCCAGTAACCAAGGGAACTTGTCTAGTTTTCATTATTTACGTGGACATGGACTTTTACAGAAGAGGCAGTATCTTTGATCGCGCTCGGCAAATCGAGCTGCCAACATTATCCTTGCTATTGCAAAGATCAGGTTGACAAAAGACGTTCTCGCGGCACACCCTTGATAGCCTATACAGTACCAGTTTTCTGATGTACCAAGGTACGCAGCAAACCTCTCTGTCCGGGAGTTAAGTAAGGCCTGAGTAATGTTACTGTGAGGTGCTAGTGTTGCTAACTACTTCACCACATAAACAATGAGCAGTTCAGACCACACAAACAATGAGCAGTTCAGAAACAGCGACGCACAGTGGTGCGCCAGCGGAAAGAAATAAGTGAAATAAACTGAAATAATTTGCTAGGCCAAGTGGTATTGGATTTTCGATTCTACGTACTTGAAAACCTAGAAAGCCAAAATGTTGTGGACTTCTAGTGAGACGTGCCTGTGCACAACTAACTTAAAGTTGGGACTTTGGAACTTTAGAAATCAAAAGCTTTTTCTATAACACTCTGTGACATAATGTTGTATTTATTTAAATGGGCGTACATTTAACTTCAAACTGCATAATCAGTTTTTTCCTTTTGAACACTAGTTTTCTTGACCAGGCTTTTAATTAAGACCATCCTTTGTGGGAAGTACTTCTTTGTTGGATGGAGCATAAGAACAGTGCTCCTAGTGGCTCCAACAATGAGCCACATTTTTCCGAAATCTTGAAGCGTTCTCCATCGATGGTGCAAAACATAAAATTCACATTTTTGCCCTTTGGTTGAACGAGTCGTTTAAGTGAAGCAATCTAGCTCATTTTTCGACATTTTTTTAATCCTCCTACGATTTTCCTTTAAATGCTTGTATTGAGCAAATATCATGGGCACGAACCACGAATGACTAAAGCGCAACCCTTATTACACTTAATTCAGATTTGCAATTTGTTTACAACAAAAGTGTGTTTGTAAATAGTATTCAATGTAATTTTTCTATATAGGTTTGAATTCCAGCTTTTTTATGAGCTTAAACTTACTGTCGTGATTTCTTACTAAATATTTTTTCTATGCAACAAAACCAGAAAGTGCGTTTCTTTCTTTTAGTTTTTAAGTTAAGGTTACTCTGTTATCCTTCATAACTATATATTCAGTAGGAGCGATCCCCACAGTGTGACGTGCCTTGGATAGGACAGCTGTTGACAACCCCGGCAAATGTTTTAAGGACAATGATTCCCGATTTTGTACGTGGAATGTGAGGTCCCTTAACAAACCACGCATAGCTGAAGAACTTGCGGAAGCCCTTGACAGTAACAGAAGAGACATCATCACAATCCAGGAAGTGGGATGCGCGCGGCGTAAAGAAAAAACGATAACAAATTGAAATTTCTACAGAGTGAAAAGGTAGCGCTTATTCCGACGCGATTGTGTTGTTTGAGGTAGGCTAAGGCAAGAAGTCTTAATGTACGACAATGACACTCCCCATTAAGGCTGAATTCGGTTAAATCCGCTTAATTTGCACTTACGTTTAGACAGAGGAGAACGACGACAATATCAAGGATGACTTCTATAATCACCTACAAAGAACACACAATCGATGTCCCAGCTATGAGATTCCAAGAGATTTCAGCGTTCAACAGGGAATTGATGGCATTGTGTACATTTTGGAAGTTGCCTGTCTCCACAGCATCATGTGTACCGCATTTTCGCTAGTCTCCAATCCAAGTTAGTCCAAGGAACTCACGCAATTTTATGTCCGAAAAAAGGAATCAGATTATGACTCGTGTGAATTCAAACAGCCTCTTAGCTAACTCATCTGACTATAGCACTAAAGTAACTAAGATCTCCTTAAAGTGTTGGTGGTGTTAGAAATCACGTTAAATAGTGCTCGAAAGAAGAAAATAACTACAAGCGTGAATAACATACATGGTGAGGTGCAACCTTAGAAACGAAGCCTTTCAAACTTTAAGTTTGGGCAGCGTCTCCATCCAGTTCTGTTTAAAAAAAAAAAATTGATTTTATGTCGAAGATATGCATCAGCTCAAGCTTGTTGGCGATACGGTCAAACCCCTGTTGGTCCATGTACAAGATTGTCAAAAAGGCAATTGACTCAACAATTCAGTTAAACCAACCTACCCTCCATTCCTTTAAATTGAATTCTGAAGAGAATCAGTGGTCGACACGCATCCACTCACAACTTGTTGCCTGCTTTGCCCTAGTACGTCATCGCTTGTTTGCTCCCAGTCAAAAGTAAAATAATCAACATTCAATGAATGACGGGCAACTGCCTTTGGAAGCGTCTGCCAACGATCAGTACTTAGTCTGCAGATTGTACCGGTAATGGAGAAAAAGGACAACATTGCCTATAATCCCTTCACAATGAGTACCCCTGAGCGTCAGTGCTAAACTTCTGCGTCCACTTTTTTGTGAGCTAGTTTGCGGAAGCGACTCCCTTTGACCAGCCATCCATGAGTGCGTGTGAAATAACAATTCACGCAAAAAATCGAGTTCCGCAAAAATACGATACCCACCCCATACACCAGTTAAATCAATCACAGCACTACTCCTTCGTAATCCACAATTAAGTCCTCAGCCGACGTGTAAGCTGGAGCACAGGATTACATCGCCGCCGCCGCCGAAACGAAATGCCACAAAGTTACACTTTTTTGAAGACCCGATTGAAATGCCGTGGATTACCGCTGCACCCGGATGCGTGGACGCCGCTAAGTGAGTGATGATTGCTTTGCTGTGCTGCATCCGCTGCCAAAGCCGCATTTTTGATGAATTCATACTTCCCAACCCCAAGCTTGAATTCAAAAACAAACAGAACAGAATCTCAAGCCGCTGGCGCGCAATTAAATCTCCACCCACGCCATTTCGATCCGTGAATATGGTTTCTTTTGTCTGCACGCCTTACCGCCTTTGTGCTTTCGCCCGACACCCGCACCAGGCAATTTCCTTTTTGAAATTGAACTGCGGAACGTAATTTATCGCCGATCTCAGTCTGCCGGCGAACAAAAAGGCCCGTCGTTCATGTGCGAACATCCATCCAGCAGAGCGAACCGTGTGCACATATTAAGCACATTTTATTCCAAGGATACTCGTATGTACCCAAACAATGAATACATCCAGCATGTCCCAAGCACGCAACGGGGTGGAGGTGTTTGTGTATCTAAATTTTTTTTCTTTCATTTTATGCGACACCCAGTTACCGACACCACGGGGACGTGTTTGGTTGAGGCCGTCACACCAACACCGTGGACGGCTGTGACGTGTGCTCCTTTCACGTGATTCGCGGCTATGCAAATTTCCCGAATGAAAATCACTTTTAACTGACGTCCTTTATTCGCGGCTGGCGAACCTATAGGGTTTTCATTTAAATGTACAGGGTTGCGTTTTTTTTAAATGACTTTCGGAGAGAGGTACCTGGAGAGGTGTCGTCCTTTCACCAACTGTTGGCAGGTGTGCGCACAACAACGGGGTGGAATCATCAGAGGAACAACTTCTTTTTTATTGTTCAAGGTGACTAAAGTGCGGTAAAGTTCTCTGGCGGACTGTGCCCCATTTTGGGTGAATATCGCCTTACTGAACCGAAGCAGTTCATCGTGACTGCGAGCGAGGTTCAATTCGCCTGTCCCCTGTTCAGCGTACAACATGGATGATGGAAGGACACCCATCCGTATCCCGTATCAGCGCTTTGGAGTCTAGGTAGACAAATGCTTTTGCGGTTTGGACTCATCTCTTCATAGAACATAATATTCGGATTGAAAGCCCCAAAGACCAGACTACTGGTCTAAGTTGTTTTTTGTGCCATGTGCCCTCGAGTCAGCTTAGTGATGATATAATCTATCCTTTTTTTTTATATCCATCACAGAGTAACACAAAACACTACGTTCTCTAAGTGTTAACTCTCAGTATCGCTTTACACAGCAGATGTTTGCTGAGCGACTTAGGATCATCTACCGACTCTTATCGTCTAACAGATTAATTCAATAAATAATATTAATTCAAATACGATGCAATAATCATGTTTTTAAATTCTAACCGTGGCAAGCTAAAATCAAATTCGTTGGGGGGCATATATATTTATGAGAAAAAGTAATTCTGGTGAATTTAATTGATAATTAATAATATCACGAATAACATAAGAAACTTAAGGTTTGCAAGCCAATTGTTCTGCATCTTTCAACATAATTAGGAAGATCTTCAAAGGAATACAACTTTCGGAGAGCATATCTCGTGAAATTCTTTTGAACTCTTTCGAGTCTAAGTTCTTGATTATCGTAAGGTGAGTCCCAGACAATGGATGCATATTCCAAATAGGGTCTTACTAACAAAACAAAGATGGTCTTTAAACTGGATATGTCGCGAAAATTTTTACTATTTCTTGTTAAAAATACTAACATAGAATTCGACTTCGCAATGGTGTAATCATAATGTAGTAAGAAATCCAACTTGGGGCCGAATATTACTCCAAGGTCTTTAACTTCTTCTAGGCGAACCAGTTTATCATTATTGATAGTATAATCATAAACAATTGGAGATGTTATTCTATGTGCCGTAAAAATTTTACATTTTGAAATGTTTAGATCTAGAGCATTATGTTTACACCATTCCGCTAGGTTATGTATATCCGACTGAAACTTAATGCAATCAGCTATACTGTTAATCGACAAAAATAATTTAAAGCCATCCGCGAATGTTAGAATTTCGCAGAATCTAAATATTTCGTGAACATCGTTTCTAAATAAAAGAAATAATAATGGGCCCAAGTGGCTACCCCGTGGCACGCCCGATGTTACCTTTATTACGCGAGAAATATAACTATCGACCTTAACCATTTGCTTCCTCTCCTTTAAATAATTTGAAAACCATTCTAGCATTGTTGAATGAATTCCCATGGATTTAAGTTTGTTTAAAAGCAAAGTGTGATGCACTTTATCAAAGGCTTTCGAAAAGTCAGAATACAGTACATCAACTTGTAGGCGATGTTCTATATTTGTAAATATATAATTTGTAAATAAAGTTAAGTTAGTAGAACATGACCTACCTCGCATGAAGCCATGCTGCCTATTTGAAATAAGCTCTTTTACTAGAAAATACATTTTTTTCTTTTACGAGGCTCTCAAACAATTTTGGAATGGAAGAAAGCTTTGATATAGGCCGATAGTTTTCTACTTTTTGTTTCAACCCACTTTTATAAAGTGGTGTTAAATAGAAATACTTCCATTCATCTAGGAATTCGCCCTTTTTTAGCGATTGATTAAATATATTTCTAAGAGGTCGATACAATGAACTCCAACAATTTTTTAAAATTGCTGCCGGGACCCCATCAGGGCCTGGGCTGTAATTAAGTTTAAGATTTTTCAATTCGTTCATTAGATCGTCATTCGATAATTGCAACGTACCTTTGTCTAGAATTTCAGGTAGTTTTGAGTAATAGTTCATCGTTAAATGGTCCTCGGTTTCATTATAAACTGACTCAAAAAAGTCGGCAAATAAATCACAAGTTCCATTTAAGTCATTTGAAATTACGTTTCCAAGTTCCATTGATTTAGGCAAGCCTAAAGAATTTCTCTTAGAATTAACATACTTCCAAAATGCTGAACTATCGCTCTTCACCGAAGATTCTATTGACAAGATATATTGCCTGTATTGATATCTATTCGAGAACTCATACTCTTTCCTAAGTCTCAAAAATCTTTCACGGTTTGATGTCGATATGTTTGAAACAAAGATGGAATATGCTTTCCTTTTGACATTTCTTAAATTAACCAACTGTTTGCTTGCCCCTGGAGTTTTGGACCGATAATTCCGACGCGTTTTTGGAACAAATAACTCTATACCAGAATTCAATTTATTCATAAACATATCGTAATTACCTTTCAAGTCTGGAGAATTTAAGATGGCATCCCAGTTGAAATTTTTTAAATAATCAATCAGAGCAACGAAGTTGGTCTTACGAAAATTGAAACTTAAATTGGCAATATTACTATTTTTGTCGCTATCCTGGTATATAAGGTTGCCAAATATCTCCCTTCCGCCTTTTTGTCTTTTGAATTCCGGCTATGTGCTATACACTATTTGAAAGGTCTTGATATAACCTTCAAAACCACGCTATGTATGGTTAGTTTGGGTATTGCGTTCAACAGTTATAGACGTGTAAACATGGAGTTCAGTAACGCCGAAATGCGCGCTATTTTAGATTTTTCCTTCGTTAAAGGCAAATCCGCTAGAGAAACGCTCAAAAGAGGCTTGTGAAAAGTGGCTGTCCGAGTTCTTCGCAAATAAAGAGGGGGCTTCTACGAGGGGGTATTATGAAGTTGGCGTCTAGATGGAAAGAGATCATAGAATAAAACGGCGCATATTTGAACTTAATCCGATCACTGTAACGCTGAATGAAGAAATGTATATTTACGTCAGACACAAAGTTCGACATATTGGAGTAAAAGAAAATTATTGTTGTTTACGCTTCAAATGAACGACATATACTAAAATTGCGTACAATGACAGTAGCTTTAAACCGCATATTCCAATGGAACTCTTCGCTACTCTTATGCCTCTTACAAGCGAAATAAATATGCAGTATAACTGAATGGCCGCCGTGGCGATGTGAGTAGAGTGCGAAGTTCACACGCCGTATTTACTTTAGTAATAATAATAATTATTGGCGCTACAGTCCAAAGGGGGACCAGGGCCTAGCTTGCTCATCAACTACTCGTGTTGTGCGCGCTACTGTTCTCTCACGAGTAGAAAGGACCTACAGTTTCTTGCCGACTCCGAACGGCGAGATTTGAGAAGCTTTCTTACACAGTTATTACTATCTGAGTGTTGTCAGCAGCTCGAAACAGGCGGTGCCGTGAAAAATTCGAAAAAATTGGTGTTCAGCTGGGAGTCGAACCTAGACCCTTCGGCGTGTGAGCGTCGCACTCTACCCACTACGCCACGGCGACCACTTACTGACTTTATTTCCTGCACACTTGAAATCTATCGCCACCGCAAATACGGAAGTGTTATTTATTAACGTATCCATTCAACCGAAAGCGACTTTAATCAAAATGGACGTTGTTATTCGAACAGAACAATGATTTCAAAAATAAACAAGATCAATTGAGAAGCATTTCTCAGTCCGCAGCCTATTCATGTTGCACCGTCAAACAAAACTAAAAATGAATCAGTTGACAGTGGGGACAACTTAAAAATCTAAAAAACCGCTCTGTGTCATTCCTCCTGTCTGTGCTTTATTCTCGAAGTTGCACGGGCTAGACTCTTACAAGCAAACATCAAAATTTGTTTAAATTTACTTCAAGTTTCGGCTTTAAAACAGCTTCAAACTTAAAGAGAATGCTGCATGCAAGGCAATGCATTCCTCAGCACCCTCCTTGAAAGCAGATAAAACCACATCTGAGGAAACACATTCCATGACAAAGAAACCCAAGTTCCCCGAAAGGATAATGCCTCCTTTTGGGGGCGGATGAGGCAGGGCATCGTTTCGTCGGAAATGAATTATTTAAAGCCCATTCACCGCCAACAGCACCCCCGCCCCCAATGACATTCATTGAATACGAAAACATTTCTTTTTACGATGCTTCAGTCCCGCCATCCTTCGACTGTTATTAACCAAATACGACCGGTGCCCGCCTAATAAATGTTAACCTCAAAGGGTTAAGCACTACACGTATGTATCTGCACACAGAGCGGAGTGCCTCTCTCCACTCCATGCATTGCATGAGCAGCAGCAATGAGAGTGCATGCGGGTACACCGAAGTCCTCCGAAAATAAAACGCTCCCCACAGGCCATAGGGGCTAATGCCTTTCTGCCCTCTTAAGTTCGATTTTATTACTCAGGTGCTAGCCCACCGGCTCACAGGCTCAGAGGCTCACGGGTGGCACTGCCGGTGGCCGGTTATAAAATCGAAGCATTGAAACCCTCGCTCTACACCCGAGTGTTGCATATTTTATGCGCCCGCGGCATACTATGGCAAACAGTATAAACGTAAAGTATCGGCCATAAAAATAGGAATACGGCCACCGCCAGCCAAACCGAATGTGTCTGCAGCTAGCAACTGTCTGCGCAGATCTGTGTCGTTATTTGCGCTTTTATTTCATAGTTTCCACAGCGAGCACAATTAGACACACACGCCGACCGAGTGCGCCACCAGTGGCTGGATATCCATCAGGTATCGACTGATGCTCGCATCAATGTGACGCCGAGCGACGACGATGACAACGAGAAGGACGAAATTGAAAAATAATCCACTCCTGAGTGATTGTGGACTTTGCATCATCCGCCGAGAGCGTCCAATATCCATTCAAACACACCCTGCCCGCACAGGATGCGGATGACACACGAGTGCTCGTCGCCCACATGCACAGCCAGGACAGGCCATCCAGGCATCATAAATATTTAATAACATGTGTTCGTGATACAAAGCGATTTTTATGCGCGCATTTTTTATTTGGCATTATATCC
The DNA here is from genome assembly GCA_955652365.1 of Eristalinus aeneus. Taxonomy (NCBI): domain Eukaryota; kingdom Metazoa; phylum Arthropoda; class Insecta; order Diptera; family Syrphidae; genus Eristalinus; species Eristalinus aeneus. The sequence goes on along the minus strand of OY019134.1, from coordinate 61,464,934 downwards.
TTTTATAGGTAATACATTTCCAAACGCGCAGAGTCCTTGTTGTCTCTGCCTGGGTGTGTGTGTGAGTGCGTGCGGAGGGTTGTAAGTAAATCTTTTGAGTGGATCTATAATCTCCATGTTGGTACCGGTGCTGCGCGGCGGTGGCGGCAGCGGATGCGATCTTACACGCATCGACACAGGGCAGCTTTGACGTTGTCGTCTTCGGTGTCAAATAACGGCTGCCTGGCAGGAGGGTGGAAGTGAAAGGAAGTGAAATGCCGAATTCAAAATCGAAACCTGCACACGGTGTGCGTGCTATCCCTCCCACATCGATGAAGGGCGGCTGGCGTGGAATGCACGGTATGCCCCAAAGGGCGCGCACACGTTTTCGGTCGCCTTTGTATGCATGACGCAGGTAACAGTTGCGCGCTCACCAGTGTATGCATAATGGCAGTAAAAATAATAATAAAGCACTTTCCGCGAAGCTGAGGTGTTTTCGTCGACCTATCCGCGGAATGAGCCTCGACAGTCGGTAATGATGATCCGAGCAGCAGAGCGAAGGTGTGTCATTCACCTCGAACCGGTGGATGCTTCGCGGAAATCATAGATGTCCTCAATCCCACGGGGAAGGCGTACAAGCGTACTCGTATGAGATGGTTGGAGGGGGCGCACTTCACATCAAACTATGGTGCGTGACAAGTTTCCCTGAACAACGGAACAGCAATAAGCGGCCTAAGCCTCCTCATCCCCTTCCTCTCTCTTCACCCTCAAATCTGCAGGATTAATAAGCTTTTAAAGGGAATGTGAAACTAGATTCACGACGTAAATCCTAAACGAGTGTCTGCAGAATATGAATTACATCAAAGGACTCACTTACATACGTAGGCTGGTCGTGGAGGGAATGGAGGCGTGTGCGTGAACGATGTTCTCATGGGAATTTGTGAGAATTCATGTTCCTGCGCCATCTTTGAGGAAGCTATCAAAACTTTCGCAACTACAGGAGTGAGCCGTGTATCCTCAGAATTTGAATTGCATCCACTTGAGAGTTGAGATGGGACTGACGAATGAAATGGATTAAACTCGGTGAGGAGTTGAAGAGTGCCCTGCGACGGGAACTTGCTTCAAAGTGGGAAGCCCGTAATCTTCTATAATATAGTGAATTTGAGCAATTAAACGCTGCAGCTCTATACCGTCTGGTGGTCGCCGAAGCTTCTCAAACTTCGTCGCTCGGAGTCGGCCAAAAACTGTAGGTCCCTTCCACTCGTGAGAAAACAATTGCGTGCACAACACGAATAGATGATGAGTAAGCTAGGCCCTGGCCGCCTGTGGACTGTCGCGCCATATAATTATTATTATTTTGTAGCGTTTGAGTGTACGGAAGAAATGCTACATATATTCCAGGAAATCATAGATAAAAAATTGGACCGATATTTGTATGGGCTTAATTCTGCCCAAATATTTTGTCCTCATCATGGTGTAAGATGTTTGACTCTAAGACCCCTCCTTTGCGTGAGTTGTTCATTGAAAATAAGCACTTTGTCAACATTGCATTTTTGTAACGAAAACACACCTCTCCCCATCTAACCTTAAGTTGTTGTCAATGTTTCTTTGAAGATCCACAAGGTTATGGACAAAACTCGAGGAATCAAATTAACGCAGTAGTTGGCGCGAGAAACCTACTTTGTTTCAGCCTGCTATCCTCCTTACAGGACGAAATCATCCGACTTATCTCACCAATGCGTGCTGCATCTTACAAATGCCATGTAATGCGAGCTTATGGTAGTCCTTCGGCAGAGCACTTCATTACTCAATTGCCTCTTGAGCCCAAAGAAACAACGATTGGCTGACAACACTCAAAGAGTAATTACTGTCTACGAAAAATCTTCTCAAACTTCGCCGTTCGGAGTCGGCAAAAACCTTCGACTGAGAGAACAACTTCTGGACCCCTGTGGTCGTAGCGCCATATAATTGTTATTATTATTTTTTTATATACGGACTCTTATTAATATTAAACGTTCTGAACATGCCGTTCTTTTCTACCTTCCGTCTCTCTCCTAAGTCCTCATCCCTCCTTCCTATACATATTTTCATAATCTTAAGAAATCTAGTTTGTTTTCTATTCTCTTGGTGAAACAGATCACTCAATAAATCCCGCGGAATACAGGGAGAGCTGCAAAGAAAAATTGTTAATTCAATATTAATTTTTTTTTTGTTAGTGGCGCCCCCTATATGCCCCGTAACTAATTGAGTTATGTTTTATTATGGCTTCCTACTATAAAGGACTCATGTCCTATTGTACCCTCACCAAATAAATTTAAATTGAGGAATCCAAAAACTTTGGACGTTCGTTCGACTTCGTCTTCGATTGTGATTTCGTTTTGCCCTTGTTTACTACTAGTCACACTTAAGCCGCTTCCTCTTCAATGCTAGCAAACGCCTCATTGACGGCTCGCTAAGTTCGGCCGATCACGTCAATGGTAGCTAGCAGTTGAACGGATTTGTGGAAAATCGTGCCTCTGATGTTGACTAGTGAGTTCCGCAGGATACCCCCAAGAATGATGTTAGAGAAGTCTCATGACAGTGCGTCGCCTTGTCTAAATCCTTTTTTGACATCGAAGGTCTCGGTGAGTTCGTTAACGACCCTGACGGACCAACGTGAGTTCTTTATCGTCATCCTACACAATCTGACGAGTTTGGTAGGAATGCCAAAACTAGACATGGCACTGTATAGCTCGCCTCTATGCACGCTGTCATACGCGGCCTTGAAATCGACGAATAGATGGTGGGTGTCAATTTGTACTTCTTGGGACTTCTCCAGGATCTGCCGCAGTGTGAAGATCTGGTCTATTGTGGACTCCCCTGGTCTGAAACCACACTGACATGGACTTATCAGGCTATGGACGGAAAGCTTCAGGCGCTCACACAATACGGCAGAGAAAATTTTATATGAGATGTTAAGCAGACTGATCCCTCGCTAGTTGGCGCAGTCGAAGGGGTCTCTTTTCTTGTGGACCGGACAAACGATACTGAGGTTCCACTCGTCGGGCATGCTTTCCTCCAACCATATCTCACAGATGAGCTAGTGCATGCACCTAACCAGCTCATCCCCAGCCGCTTTGAACACCTCTGCGGATAGTCCGTCCGCGTCAGCAGCTTTGTTCGACTTCAGTCTCGAAATTGCTATCTTGACCTCGTCGAAGTCAGGGGGACGGAATTCTTGTCCATCGTCGTCCAAATTGAGTGGAACATTCTGCATAGCAGCGGGGTTTGCGTCGTCATCGCCGTTTAGGAGTCTGCAGAAATGATCCTTCCAAATTCTCAGCACCGACTGCGACTCTACCACCAGTTGTCCATTTTGGTCCCGGCAGGCTTCTGTCCGATGTTTGTAACCGCCCGATTACTGTTTTATCTTACGGGAAAAATTTCCTGCTATAGCACCTCTCCACTTCCTCGACCGCGCGCTTCTCGTGCTCTTTCTTTTTTCCTCTGAGAAGCCGTTCTTCTCTGTTTGTAGAGCTCAAACAAACAGCTCTCGTCGTTCGATACAGCGTTGCCTTGTATGCTTCTTGTTTCGCTGCATGCGCCTGCCTGCACTCTGCGTTAAACCATGGGTTCCTCTTAGGTAGCGGCGTGAAACCTAGCAATCAGGGGCGTCCTCTTTGATGGCTTCTTGACAACGTTTCCACTTGTCTTCTATTGTTTGTGCAGGCAGAGTCGAGCTTTCATTCATACTTCGTTCTCTGATTAAGAGCTAGGGAACTGCGACCACCACCCAACATCGTTGTTGACAATTGGTCCCTTTGGGGTTCGTCCAAGTCTTTGATCCTTGCTCCAGAGATCTAAGGAAATAGTCATTGCAAGTTTAGTTTAAAACTTACCGTTCGTGAGACCGATAAATGCAGAGGCACCCTGTAATCAACATCGTTTCCAAGATTTCAATCAGCCGTGTACTTCTGGTCAGCCCTCACAATTGATTTTCAATCCTTGGCCAAGGATCTGCAAATGATGGGAGCTTTCATTTCACAAACTCCCTCAACGCTGTGGAGGGAGATATTTTCACAAACCCACCGTCGTCAAAGAGAATTTTTTTCACAGGAGATGAAGCACACATGCACTTACAGGCATTAAGTGATGCGCCTCACAAAGGCATCGTCTTTCGCAAATACCTCGCTCTACCATTACGTTTGCTGCGACCCACCATGCGGACAACTGAAGAGCTTCGCGAAGACACAGAGGCTCTGTCTAGAGTGAGGGGAAAAATGAGGATTGAAATAATTGCAATGTACTCTGCTTCTGCTGATCCTGGCAATGCTGCTGCCGGTGCTGCCATTGCTAAGACAAGGATGAAGGCAAATACCGGCCGGGCAATCGCTGCAACAAGGGCTGCTTGCAACGTGGACCCACTGCTTGCGCTCCGCGGCCCTCCGCGTGTGGGTGGGTGCAATTGTTTCCTGTCCTTAGATTTATGTTTACTGCCGGTCTGTCTAAAGTTATGTTGCTTGTGCTTGGATGGATTTTCGCTTCTTTTTCCGCTAGCTCGCTTTTCTTGAGGCGCTACCGTAGGATAATGAAAATCAAACAGTGGAGGCAGCATAAAGCACTTCGCGCGGAACTAACTGGCGGATGGAAGTGCTCTGTGTGATGATGTCTACATCCAGCCTGCAGGAGCAATTTGTATTCCAACAACTTTTCCTACGACATCCTTGGCGTTTCATTTTGTTCCTTTTGGTTCCTTTTTTTTGTGTTTCTTTTTCCTGTTTGTTTGTTGTTGTTTTGTTGCAGGCAACTATTTGCATTGAAGTAGTACGTAGCGGAAATTTTGCAGTCCACAAAGTTGTATCCGAAGAGGAGCGGGCTCAGCCGAGGATGAGTAAAGGGATCAGCAAGAAAATCCGTTGTTCGGTGTGCGCGGATACTTCAGTTAAACCGACACGGCTGCTGCTGGGGAGGAAGGTGACACTTTTTAATTTAATTTCGTCTGGCACTTAGAGTCGCTGGAATCCTTTGAAATGTCAATCAGGGAGATTAAAGGGATTTGTGAGTGCGCCAGGCAAAACAAAGTGTCAGAGAGCTTCACGAATCTGTCAGGTGATTGAGGATGAGGTACATGGCATGGCAGGCAATTATGTTTATGTGTGCGTAGGTGGCGGTGGGGGATTCCCGATGATTTGGAAGCGACTTCAAGTTGGTTGAATGCCACTGACGTCATGGAATGATTACATTTCTATGCGCAACCTTCTTTGTGTATTTTTGCTCAGGAGAGGGTCTATGTGGGTGACTGTATTTTGCACGACGTAAGCGTTAACTGATGACGTCAGATACCGAGTTGAGATGGGCTAGGAAGGCGCAAATTGTTTAAGACCGTGTCTAGCGGGGGAAAACAAATTTTCTGCAGCCGAACAGTTTCCCCTCGTGCTTATAGGCGCGTCGATTGAGGCCTCGGCTGCTAGCACAACTCGAGGGAAAGGGAAACCTTCAAACAAGAAAGAGGCTTTCGGCTAAAGCGCAACTTCACAGTGAAGCCTATTTTGTTCAAAGTCTCTTAATCGTGCGGAAAAGAGACCATCCACAGCTAAATAGGCGCTGCTAGAGCAGAAAATATCCAACAGATGAAAATCTTTTCCAACCCTCCGTGTAGCACATCCGTCTTGTAAAAAGGCGAACAACAACTTGGTTAAAGTTTTATCTTAAATTTTATTCACTTAAACCTTGTGTACAATGACCTGCTTGTCGGCTCCAGTTGAGACGAGCACCGGCTTTGTTGGGTGGAAGGCGAGATCAATGATCGTTCTTTTATGCCCGATGAGATAGCGCAGATGCTTTCCGGTCTCCGCATCGAACACCACTCCCCTCCGGGCGGTGGTGCCAGCAGTCAACATGCTGCCATCTGGGGACCAAGTACATCGCCGCAGATGACTCAGATCATCTTGAAGTAGGGAGTAACGTCGAATCTCCTTTTCAACCCCCACCGGTGAGGTCACGTTCCATTTGCGAATTGTGTTGTCCGCCGAACAGGATGCCAAATACTTGCCGCACGGAGACAGTGATAGCCCTGTAACGGCCAGACTATGACCAGCCATCAGGTAGACGCTGTCATTCTGGCGAATATCCCAAGCCGTGATGTCGCCGTTCCGGAATCCAGCTGCAAAGATGTATGTGCCGCAGCTGCTGAAGCACGCCGAGGAGATGCCTTGCTCGCTCGCCAGCATAGCGCCACAGTTCCGCTGACGAACGTCCCAAATGCGAATTGTGTTGTCCGAGGAACCAGAGCAGATCACCGGCCAAGCGATGGGCGAACATTGAACTGTGTAAACGTGGCAGCGGTGACCGAGGATGACGCTCTTTCGAACACCCCTCAGGGCGTCCCAAATGACAACAGTTCGATCCATCGAGCCGGAGTATATGTTGGTGCCGTCCCTTGAGTAGTGGACTTCAGTGACAGCCTGTTTGTGTCCTTTGAGGTACGCCAGCATATCGAAGTAATTGTGGGCGTCGTTGATATGGATTTGTCCGTGGTAATCAGACGAGATGAAGCGTTTCCCGTTGTGGTGGAACTCACACGACAGAACTATGTTACGGCGATTGCCGATCCGCACTTTAGCGGATTTGACCGCGTTCGATGAATATACGCTGTCCTTCCTGTAGGTGTGTACTGTACTGCTTGACATTTCGCTGTTGAATTATCGAACTTCTCTCAGACGAATGATACTCCAACCCTGGGCGATGTGAACTTATATGTCCCTCACTAATTGCTGAAAATGGAAATCTTACCTAACAGGAGTGTGCGATCGGGATAATTACTTTTTTACGCAGGCAATAAAGGTTCCATAAAAAAAAGGTTTCAATTGATTACTGGTCACAGGGTAAATTGGTTTGCAAAGCAACGGCATAAGTGCAGATGAAAACTGACGCGTGGACTAATACATTTCCACTTGTACCTCAGTCTAGTTGTCCATGCAGTCAGCTTTGTTGCATGGGTGTGTAGGTATTCGTTTGGAGCAGGTAATCAAGTTAAGAAGGAGCTCCGTATGCTTTCACGTTAACCGCGGCTATTTAATTTCGCATTCTTTGGCTTTTTACTGTGCAAGATTTGTGCCTGCTATGCTCCATTTGATGATGCGCGAGTCCACCCGGGTCAGCCTCAATGGACTTCGACGAGTCAGAATGAATTGCCTTGAATTTCACAGTGTTAGTCCAAGAAAACGTGGACACTTCTGTTGATTTTTGAAGAACGTTAATCAACAGATTCCGTAGAAAATTTAAAAGTCAAAGTATTGCAAAAATTACATCAAGGCCAAGTTTACTAAGAACCAGAGGGAGCTGCAAATGACAGTGTGCATAGAGACGAGCTATACAGTGCCATGTCTAGTTTTGGCATTCCTACCAAACTCGTCAGATTGTGTAGGATGACGATGGAGAACTCTCGCTGCCGAACTCACGGAGACCTTCAATGTGAAAAAGGTTTTAGACAAGGCGACGCACTGTCATGTGACTTCTTTAACATCATCCTCGAGAAGATCGTGCGTAACTCACAAGTCAACACCAGAGGCACGATCTTCCAGAAGTCAGTTCAATTGCTAGCTTACGCTGATGACATTGACGTGATTGGACGAACACAGCGAGCCGTCAATGAGGCGTTTGCTGGCATTGAAGCGGAAGCGGCTAAAGTGGGTCTAGTGGTAAATGAGGGCAAAACGAAGTACATGTTGTCATCAAGGAAGGACACACAACATCGACGTCTCGGACGGAGCGTCACACTAGGCAGCAGAAACTTCGATGTAGTCAAGGACTTCGTCTACCTCGGCTCCGCGGTAAAAGGGACAACAACATCAGTACCGAAATCAAACGCAGAATCACTCTTGCCAACCGCTGTTTCTTTGGGCTCAAGAGGCAATTGAGTAAAAAAGCCCTCTCTCGAAGGACTAAACTAGGTTTATATAACAGCTTGATCATCCCCGTCCTACTTTATGGCTCAGAATCTTGGACGTAAGCAAAGGCGGATGAGGAAGCCCTTAGTCTTTTCGAGAGAAAAGTTTTGGGTGCGAGTTTTGGTCCTGTTTGCGTTGATGGCATCTGGAGGAGAAGATTTAATGACGAACTCTATAGGCTGTACAGCGACATGCGCCTGGTTAAGCGTCTACGGATACAACGCTTAAGATGGCTAGGCCATGTAGAGCGTACGGACACCATTGCTCCGGCCCTAAAAGTCTTTGAATCCGAGCCATTGGGACAACGCAACAGAGGACGACCTAGACTGAAGTGACGCACACAAGTGGAGAAGGACCTCAACCAACTTGGAGTGCGCAACTGGAGACAGCTGGCGAAAGATCGTGCCTGCTGGAGAGGCATGTTGGTTGAGGCCCAGGTCCACCCCAGACTGTAGCACCACAAGAAGAAGAAGAAGAATTTTTGCCGAGATGTACGAAGATTGCCTTTTATATTTCGGGATTGGCCAACCCTAGTGTTGCAATCTGGCAACTGCCAGCTCTATCGCAAAATTTGACATTTTCGAGGTTGTACGCAATCGGAACGTTTTGACATACAAGCGCTGTTTGTGTTGTTTACAGTAACTCAAATGATTCATCTCGACCAAAAAATAGAATTAAATCGTGAAAATTTTCGTGCGATTATTTTTTACAATTATCGACGTCGATTAACTCAACAATAGTGCATCGATGAACTTAATTCAATTTTTGGCGATGAAGCTCCAACAAGGAGAAGTGTCTACCCATGGTATGGTGAATTCAACAGAGGTTGTAGTTCACTCCAAGACGAATTTCGTAAGGTCTTCCAAAATCAGTTGTTGTTCCGGAAACTATTGATGCTATGCGCCAACTGATATTGCAAGAGCGTCATGTGACCTATCGTGAGATTGAGACAACCTTAAGCATTAATGGGACCAGCATACATCCAATATTGCATGTTTATTTAACCGTCAACAAAATTTGTTCGCGTTGGAACCCACAAAATTTGTCAATCGCTCAAAAATAGACTCGTGACGATTGATCGAAAGAAGTGTTCCAAAAAACCGATCGCGGTGCTTCGAAACATATCTATGACATCGTGACAGGTGATGAATCGTGGAGTTACGCGTATGAGCCCGAAAGTAAACAGCAGTCGACTGTATTGGTGCTTCAAATTGAGCCAAATCCAACAAAAGTTGCTCGCGCACGAAGCACTTCCAAGCAAGTGTTGGTCTGTTTTTTCAGAAAAACTGGACATGTCGCAACCGTACCACTAGAACAACGCAGAACGGTCAATTCTGAGTTGTACACAACCATTTTTTTGCCAGTTGTCTTCCAAAAAATCAGGAAAACCAACCGCTGAAGACGAATCACTCTTCACCACGACAATGCGAGCCCTCACACATCGGATCAAACAACTGCATTTTTAAGCACTCAAAACATCGATTTGATGAGTCACCTGCCGTATAGTCCTAAATTGGCACCGAATGACTTCTTTTAATTCCCGTACGTGAAAAATAAAATGAGAGGTCAACGTTTTTCGGCACCTGAAGAAGCGGTTGATACGTTCAGAATGCATGTTTTGTAGATACCTCAATCAGATTGGCAAAAGTGGTTCGAGAATTGGTTCAAACGCATGCAAAAGTGTATAGATCTTAAAAGGAAATATTTTGAAAAAAATATACAGCTATTTTCGATGACTAATATAGGTTTTTGTTCTTTAATCCCGAAATATAAAAGGTAACCCCCGTGTTGGCCTTGCATTGTCATCGTTGAATAGAACACCTTTTCTATTTGTCCATTCGGGCCGCTTTTCTTCGACTGCATTATTAACTTTATTGTTATCTGAATTGACCGCTCGGTTGAGTGGTAAAATGTTTAATTTGGCAAATCCTTTGTAAGTCCACCAGATACACAACACAACTTTCTTTGAAACTAGACAACTGATCAACAAAATTTGTTTATTGATTGACAGTTGAAGTACCAACTATATTGGACATAACTTTTGCGTCGGTGAACCTACAAATTCAACACCTCTGCAGCAATCGTATAAATTGACCAACATTTTAGCTGTCTGTCTACTAGTGCCTCTGATTCTATTTATCGGCTTGTTGGTAAGGACTAGTCTTTATGTAGCCGCAAAGCATATGACGTATAAATGCGTCAAATCACATCAATGATGAGTGATTGTGACGGTTCCATTTTTGAACGATTGTATAAATCGTCAAACTTACTCTTCAGGACATTGCTGCAACATATGCGTGTGACACTTACTTTTTTAAACTATACCTTGGTCTTCTGCGGCCACAGTGGCTTAGTGGGTAGAGTGCGACGCTCACACGCCGAAGGGTCTAGGTTCGATCGACGGCTGAACACCTCGAATTTTTCACGGCACCACCTCTTTCGAACTGCTGACGACACTCAAGAATTAATAATTGTCTAAGAAAAACCTTCTCAAACTTCGTCGTTGGGAGTTGGCAATACACTGTAGGTCCCTTCTACTCGTGAGAGAAAAGTAGCGCGGACAACACGAGTAGTTGATGAGCAAGCTAAGCCCTGGTCCCCCCGTGGACTGTCGCGCCAACAATTATTAGTAACTTGGTCTTCCTTTTGGTAGTGAAATCACAAAGAATTCATTGTCGTAATGCGATACCGATTTCTTTTCTCAGGAACGTAGCGATTGGCATCACCAATCAAATACCATATATGTTCCAATGACTCCCCTAGAATTCAACTCATTGCGGTTCATACGGGATATAATGGTGCTTTGTGGATTTCTGCATGAAGCATATGTTGCTTGTTGCCATACAGATTCAGTTAGGCTGGTGACTCACTTCGATTTTGGTAGCTAACCTGAACACTTGGAAGCAATTTGATATTTCACTGTCCATGATAACTTTCTGACTAATTTTGAACAAAAATGTCAAACAAACTTAAAACAAGGCATGATACGCTTTTGAAGAAAGATGTGAATGTCCTTTTAGGAAAACTCTTTACATCCACTTAATTGCGTTCCCCTCGAAAATTTCTGAACTATTACATCAGGTGGTTCTGTACAAGATAAAGTTGATGAACAAGAAAAGTTCAACGTTCCCTCTGTTCTATGTTGTATTGCTTAATTGTCCACTCGTCCCACTGCAAAGGTTGAAATGTATCACCGACCGAATTTAAGTTATGCTTCCTCTTCAAAACTCTTTGAATCGGATAACCGCTTTCGATCCCACAATCAGGATTTATCTACGGCTGTCAGAATGAATTTGCTATCCAGTGTACGCCAGTGAAACAAACGCCCCATTTGAATTCACCACTGCTTGGCCAAAGCCCTAATTAATTCTGCTTCAAAAAAAATCATCTAATACAGCAATCACGGTCTTGGAATTTATAGGCGTATAGTTCCCCTTTCAGGCAGGCCTTGTAGTTGTTTGCCTCAACACTGCAATTGCGTGCGATTAGGGCCGCAATTACCTTCAGTCATTCCACTGTCCGAACACCCCTCCGTAATGATAGTTGACACATCGGATGCATTCCTTGGCGCAACAGAACAGCCCTCACTGGGTAACAAAAACTCCCAACGTGACCATCGCCTCGATCCTCTATGACATGTACACGTCCGCGCCAGGATACTATCGCCCGGCGGCGGTCGCACATTGTAAGTCGGCCAGTGCGTGTAAATGATAATAATTACTGCCGAACAGACTATCAATTAACGCAAATTGCCTATTCACTCTCACACTAGTCCTTGGTGACCGCTGAACACTGGTGTCACCGTGTCACCGCTGGCACCTCCATCCTTCCGTGTGTGCACTTGCTGTACGCGGCCGCCAGTGCTCGGGATGAGTGCATTAAAAATTCTGGTATTATCCCTTGGTGCCGTGCTGGCTGGAGCCAAATGAAAATGAATTCACTTCGTGTTCTGTTATTTAAAACATACAGTTTGTCACAGACACACACACACCGCACCACCTCGGCGTGAACGCAATCATTGTGCATCGTGCCCTCCGCCGCGGTGTCCTTTACCGCCATCGGCAAGCGCCGGCCTGCTAATTGCCATGGCCACCCAATCCGACCAGTGGATTTTGTCGTAGCTAAGTATCAAATTATTGCACAAAGTTCTGCCGACTCAATCTGCCATGGAAACAAAAGCCCTGCGTCACTGGCGTCGATCGGAGATTGCGTTCCATTTGCCAAAACGTGTGCATCTGCTCGACGGTCGTTTGCCGCTGCAAATCCGCGCCGCCCCACTGACTGCGGGGCAGGTTCTTTGGTGCTACGAAGCTTAAGTGCGATTTGGTGTAGTTGCATGGCCCCCGGACGGTTGTTTATTAGCCAAGAACAACTACAATAGCGACACAAATTCAGCTGTCGGCGATTGCCACCCAGGGTCGGCGGGGCGGCGCACACACACACACTCTTCGGGCACTTTGTATGCAAACGTCCACAAAACGCAGGAAGTGTAATTCCAATTTTATAATTGCACTGTTTGTTGTGTGGCCATCGAAAACGCACGGTAATCAACTTAAAAGTTTTTCCATTACAAAAATTGGATGGAGCAGCAGTTGAGAAGAGCTCGGCAGAGGAATGAACTTTTTACTCAGGGAACGCAGCAGTTTTTTCGACGCTGCGAGGGGGGCTTAATGAATGACACTTCAAATGGAGGAACTCACGAGCTGGGAGTGTGCCCGGCTTTTTTAGTAATTTTTCAAAATTTAACGAAGATTCAGAAATGTCTCAAACGTTTGTGAAAACGAAACCATAAAAATCTACACCAGTCGTTCATCAAAAACATCCTCGAAACGACCACCGCCGATGAACGAGAATGAAGTGATTTAATTTGTATTGGCAATTAGTCAGATAATCGACGGCAATCAGCGTTCAAACGAAGTCGGTCCTCACAGTTTGCACATTGCGCCACTCTGTCTGAACGCCGAACGGACTGCCCCACCAGATCCAGATCGTTTGCATGGAACTGAGCTATGCACTTAAAAACAATGTCAATTTTAATTTTCGAGGAAATAACTAACTTTTCGTGTCCTTGCTACCAACACTCCATTCGCGGCAGACTTAAGTAAACTCATTGGCGCCAGAGTTTCGTGTGCTTTCTGTGGCAAGGAAATAAAGAGGAACGAAAAAAATAATCGAAATTTACTTGAATGACAGCCTGGGAAAGTTTTCGAAGCAGTTTACATTGACTGCAGTCGCAGTCGCAGTCGCTGCAATTATTTCCGTTTTACTTAATTCACTTTCAATTACCATATTTCATTCGTGCTCTGTGAGTGTGTGTGTTGGCATACATAGAGGAGAACGCGCCAGTGAGTTGAAGTTGAAGTTGAAAGAGAGTTTTTCGCCTACATCCTTCGGGAGCAATTAAATTAATGCGATGACATTTACATCTGATTCGGGGATGTAAGGATTCAGCGACACGATGTTGACGATGAGGAGAAAGTGTGTTCGGGTGGGCTTTGGTCGACGTTTGGTTATAAGTCGGAAAGTTTCAAATGGATGTACGTATGTTGGTTTTGAGGGCTCTGAAGGTTACGTCGTTACGTCGCTCCAAAGGTTGAAATCGATTGACAGAAATGGGTCATTCGTTCGCTCCTTCAGGCTGAAGGCCCACCTCCATGTGAAGTTATTAAGTGAAGTGCTATCGAAATCGAAGGTACACATACGGATCGATTTAATGAGATGAATGAGGGTTTTCTTTAAACGATAATTTTTTCAAGACGCAATTTAATAATTCTGGCCGCCGTGGCGTAAACACTTTCTTGACAAACTTTATGTCGCCTTCAACTTGAATGGCACCCAACTAAATAAATTCAAATTTTTGCAATGGTACAGTTATTGTTTGCTGAGTAACTCCCAATAATTCTGCGAGTTCACTTTGAGTTTGGCACTGTTCTTGATCCAGTAAAACCTCCAAATCATCATTTTCAAACTCCAATGGTTGGCCAAGACGCTATTTGCTTCGGTGCTAAGCTCATCACTTTTGAAGACCCGACATCACACTCTATGCGCACTCTGTTGAAGCAGACGCTACACGCATTTGTTGAGCTTCAATTGCAGTTTTGTTCCAATTAAAAAACTAAATCAAAACCTCCCGCAAATGCTATTTAACACCAAAAACAAAGTAGTTGTCGAAAAACAGACGTTTATGTATACTAAGTGTTGCTGACAAACGTAACTCCTTTCCAATGAAGTAGGTAATCGCTTTCAAAATCAGCCACAACCTGCAGGTGGCGCCATCTTTTAGCAACGGACTAAACATCTTTCAAACTCAGATCCAACATTATGATGCGATGTTTATCAAATGTGTTATCTTAGCCGTTTTTAGGCTGTATTTCTTCACGCTTTGAGATCGCGATGCCTTTACAACGTCTTAGTGCAAATATAAGCGCAACATGCCGTGAATAGCAGTAAACATGATATGGTTTGAAGGGACTAAACAACAGGAGACTGTAACTTAATTGATTTTTCTTTAATCTAAGAAACTTTCATTTTCCTTCTCTTTTCTTCAAAGGGAATACTTCGTCCTCCTGGCTTAATTTTTCTGTAAATTCGTCGAGTACTTCCACTTTTCCAACAGAAAATCCCGAAAAACCATGAACAGTCGCCTTTAAACTCTAAAACAAGGACACGTTTAGCAAAAAAAACAGAGCCAAACAAACACACGTAGACCCACTCAGTTATGTATTCAGCTACAAACCAAAATAAGTAATTTAATTTCACTCGCCATCCGAAACCTTATGACTGACGCTCTCTCGATCACTGTTACCGACGCTTTGTTAAGCGTACACCTCCAACTCACGTGTGACACAAGTTCAAGGTCAAAACGCAACGCACGTCTCGACTGTGTTTATTTAATGATTTTTCAATGCCCACCAGTTCATTCGGTAACACCGACACGACACAGTGTCTCTAAGCCGCATGCCCTTGGGATGTATGTTGGCCCGAACATCGTCAAAAATATTTCTGACATAACATCTGAAGAGCATGCGGAGATATTTTTGTTGGTCGCACACAAGAGTACACGTTTCTTCGTCTCCTCAAAGAGCCACAGACAAACGAAACAACGAAGAAAAAAAAATTACGAAAAATGAAAACCGAAAACTGAAAACCGAATTTGATTGACATGAAGTATCTCTGCCGTGGCAGTGCTTCAGGTTATCAGCTGTCAAATTGAGTGTACAATACTTAAATATGAATGAATTCGTGAAGAGCTTGTAAGCAAAGTGCTTGGTAATGTTCTCTCATTTGAAAGGTATCTTCCATGGTTACAGTGGCGACGGGGGGACGGGGTGAACTCATCAATTTAAATAGATGGCAAGTGGCACACGGTTGCGGAGGAGTTTTTCTCGTCGTTTTTGCTGGTAGGAAGTTGAGGTTTTGTGAAGTCGTCTTTTAATCACTTTTCCACGATGAGCTTGTGAAATTCAAATTGGCTCGGGAAGTTTTTGTTCGCCTGTACCCGCACGGGGGACAATTTAGGAGGAAAGTTTGAGAGGAGGGCTTCCAAATGTTGTTAGGGCTGGCTGTTGCTCGATTGGGGCTCAGAATGACTCAATTGATTGCTTGCGACAGTTTGTAAGAATGCAAACAAGCTAAGGGAATGCTCTGAAATAATTTGATGCTTTTTGAATATGATTCACGTTAATCTCGCTTGAAATATAAAAAAGGCTTGGATGGAAAACCGACGACTTCTCCTCATGGTCACTGATCTTTGGAAGTATTGGCGTAGAGGTGGCATCTGGATTTGTTCCTGCGCAGAGGTAGTGTACTGCCATTCAATGTTTGTTGCGACGAAATAGCTGCAGTCATTTGGGGAAGCTCAACAGACCGGTGTAACACATTACTCAACAAGCCTCGGGACATAAAGGGGGTGCCACTAACAATTCAATTAATAATTTAATATTATTTTTAAGTGATCTGTTAATGTAATGATTTCTTTTTCTGAAGCATATAAATGAAACGCAGTGATGCACACCGCTGCTGCAGCCTTTTAGCGAGCTCTTAAGATCTTGCTCCCATAATCAGGCTGTCCAATCTTTCGAACGCTTTTGTGCCACTTGACGACAAGCCCTCCAGCCATTGGCAAGTACATCTGACTGTGGGTAATTCGACGGTTTTAGTTTTATGTTCGTATGTAAAAGGGATAGCCAACTGAGCATTCCTCAGCAAGCAAATATGAAACAAAAAAAAAAAGAAAACGAAAAATATCGAAAAATCAGTCAGAACTAGAACTATTCCAGTTCTAGTCAGAACTAGAACTATTCTTGTGTAAATCTTATCTCTGTCTTCCAGTGTCTAGCAAAATATTGCACAAGGAGATTTTTGAAATGTACAACTATCATAGCCACGTATCGTAAAACTTCTTTGGAGATGATCGGCTTTGTTTCGCCCGTTTTTACACTATTCGCTATTTCGATTTGGACTGTCGTTTCCTACAACTGGTCAATGCCTCACGTGCCACGGGTCCCTTTCTTTTTGAAATATGATATTGCAAGATCGTCATGAACATGTCCAGCATACATTCAATATTGCATAAACATTTGACCGTCAACAAAATTTGTTCGCGTTGGATCCCACACAATTTGTCAATCGCTAAAAAATAGGCTAGTTTCGATTGGTCGAAAGAAATGCTCCAAAAATACGATCGCGGTGCTTCGAAACACGTCAATGACATCGTTACAGGCGATGAATCGTGGATTTACGCGTATGAGCCCGAAAGTAAACAGCAATCGACTGTATAGCTGTTTCAGATTGAGCCAAATCCAACAAATATTGCTCGCGCACGAAGCACTTCCAAGCAAGTGTTCGCCTGTTTTTTCGGAACAACTGGGCATGTCGCAGCCGTGCCACTAGAACAACGCAGAACAGTCAATTCTGAGTGGTACACAACCATTTGTTTGCCAGTTGGCTTCCAAAAAATCAGGAAAACCAACCGCCGAAGACGGTTCATTATTCAACACGACAATGCGAGCTCTCATACATCGGGTCAAACAATACTCAAAACATCGATTTGATGAGTCACCTGCAGTATAGTCCTGAGCGAATGACTTCTCTTTATTCCAGTACGTAAAAAATAAAATGAGAGGTCAACGTTTCTCGACACTTGAAGAAGCGGTTGGTGCGTTCAGAATGCATGTTTTGGAGATACCTCAATCATAGTGGCAAAAGTGCTTCAACAATTGGTTCAAACGCATGCAAAAGTGTATAGATCTTAATGGGGTATATTTTGAAAAACAATAAAGCTATTTTCTACGATGATTATCTGTTTTTGTTCTCTAATCCCGAAATATAAAAGGCAACCCTTGTATTTGCACTTTCAGGGGGGAATGACGATCCTGAAGTGGATAAGCTCTACTCCAGGGGTATGAACTGCATTTGGAGGCACAGTGTTTCCACTTCAAAATATGCGCTCGAATCCAACATTGAAAAAATATTTGAAAAATGTTAAAACAATCTTTCTTTCGCATAACGCCGTTAGTTCTATGAAACAGTCCAACGTACCGTCATGTGAAGCATCTCCATACCATAAAATCTTTTTTTCCACCGTGATTTCCTGTTTCCGTAACTTTTGTATAGATTCCCTAGGGCGGCGCCTGGACTGTTGCTCGATATCGAACTGATACCGATTGAATTACGATCCGTATAACTATACTTCCAGTACTCTTCTGACCGGCCTTTATGTTTATTTGATAACTTTCAAGTGGTCTTCGGAATCCTTTTTTGTAGATGATACTAATTTCCTTTGTTGCCGCTGTAGCGTAGTGGGTAGAGTGCGACGCTCACACGCCGAAGGGTCTAGGTTCGATTCCCAGCACAACACCAATTTTTCGAATATTTGACGGCACCACCTCTCTGCTGACAACACTCAAAGAGTAATAACTGTCTAAAAAAGCTTCTCAAATTTCGCCGTTCAGAGTCGGCAAAAAACTGTAGGTCCCTTCTACTCTTGGGAGAACAGTAGCGCGCACAACACGAGTAGTTGATGAGCAAGCTAGGCCCTGGTCCCCCTCTGGACTGTAACGCCAACAATTATTATTAATTAAATTTCGCAAAGTGGAGGCGTAGAATGTGGCGTGGATGCTTTCGTATTTTTTTTTTTTTTACGCAATGAGCAATATTCGCTTGGAGTCCAAAAAAACTGTAGCCATGAGTTTCCCGGCAGGCGGAGTGACTTTGAACTTCTTCAGTGGGGGGGTCTCTTCCTATTTTATGCCAATGCACGGACACTTGTTTGCTTTCAGCGTCATAGTGGTGAACCCATGTTTTGTCCCAAGTAAAAATTTGATTCATAACACCTAGCTCTCTACAGCATTCGATTCTCACTTTTTTCTGAGGCGATGAGTGCATTCGCGGCACCCACATTTCAAAGACTTTTGAAAGGTTAAGATGGTCATGAAGAATGGTGTGAATGGTACCAGTGGAAAGCTTGGTGATCTCTGCCACCATTTTCACCTTTATTCGGGCATCTTTAAGAACAACTTTTCGACTTCTTTGATGCTTTCTCCCATACAAGCAGTAGCTGGGGCGCCGTAGCGAGTGTCGTCTTCAATGCTCTCTCTGCCTCTCTTGAACTCACTTGACCACTTTTGCACAGTTGACAATGAAGGTGCAGAACCCTGGTAAACAGCCACTATCTCTTCAGGAATAGTTTTTTGACTTTTTTCTTGCTTAGAGAGAAATTTAATTACAGCGCGATGCTCATTATTTACCAACATCGTCTCAGTTGCCAGTATGATTCTGTTTAAGTAGAAATAAAACGCGAATTAATAATCACATTTATGTAAAATTTTACATAAATGCACTAAAATAATAGTGTTTCTTGATAAATAAGTCAATTTATACATATAACCACAGCTTCACCCCGATACCGAGAATACATTATACGCCCCTCGTATTTCAGGATCTGCCGAAAACCAAAAATTTGTTTTAATGTGGACTTTTCTAGCCTGAGACCACACAGGGACATACGGACTAATAAGATTGCGGAAAACCGTTTTGAGACGATCACACAATGCGCAGAGGGAATCTTTTAGGCGATGGTGTGGAGTTTGACTAATTTTTAGTTGTCGCAGTCAAAGGAATCTCCTTTCTTGCCGAACGGTGTGTCGTTTGTCACTAAAATCCACTCATCGGACGTGCTTTTCTCCGACCATTCCTCAAGGATGAATTGGTGAATGCGCCCAAACAGATCATCTCCAGTTGCTTGAAATAGTTCCTCGGGCAATCCAACCCTCTAGCAGCTCTGCATGAGTTCAGTTTCGATATTGCTGTGACTACGTCTAAGTCGGTGAGACGGAATTCTCGTCTGTTACCGTCCAACTTGAGTGGATCACTCTGCCTAACAGCGAAATTTGGGCCGTCATCGCCGTTAAGGAGTCTGCAGGAATGATCCTTCCAGATTCTCAGCACAGACTTCGGCTATACCACAAGTTGTCCATAGTGGCTATGGCAGACTTCGGTCGCAAATTTTAGTCCCCCGGAAATATGTGAAACTTTCGGACTTCATTCCTGCCATAACACCATTCCTTTTAGTCGACAGCGTGCTTCTCGTGTTCTTTATTTTTTCTTCTTCTCTGTTCCTAGATCCCTCGAACAGTTCTTTTTAATCGATAGGACATTACCTTATACGCTTCTTGCGCCTGCAGCACATATAAATTATAGTCACTTGGATGTTTTTGAAAAGACAACGCATCTAAAGAACTGTAAACTACTTCAGCGTATGATATAATAGGCATAATACGTGTTTGAACTACTTTTCGCCGAGTTAAATTTGCAGATATCCGTATCTTACACAGGCGGCCATTAATACGGCTATAGTAGCATATACATGAATGTGACACAATAAGTCTCGACTTATGATTTAACCATAACAAATTGTTGAATCGACTAGCTTAAGTCTTGTTCCAGCTTAAGTCTTGTTCAACCTCAGAGGATCTATTGGCCATAGAAATAGTCTGACAGACGAATTTAGTAATTGTCCATTTTTGGAGGTCAATTAAAATATTGCGGAAAGATCCTCGTGAAGCCGGCAAGTGAGTGCATTGACTTTATAAAATGGAAGTGATTGATAGAGCTGAATATCATCCGCGTAGAGAAGGAAACTTACATGTGCACTTATTCCTTATTCTTGGAAACAGGCAAAAATCACAGTGGGACAAATCTGGTACTTACGGTGGCTAAGACGACTACAGTGTCCCAGAGTGATGCTAATCGCGATGTCTTATTCGGTCAAAATTCAGCAATTTTGAATCGAACTTCGCTGTCACACTCTTCGTGCCCAAAATTTTCGAAAAAATTGCATATCATGAACCAGCGAACTCGCTGGCTTCTCTTATGTTGATGCAACGATTCTTTTTAAATTCTTTTTCACTTTCTTAACATTTTCATCGGTTGTTGATGTACTGGGTCGTCCAGGGCGAGTGTCGCCCTTAACATCTTCTCGACCACGTGTTTTACCACTTCTTCCTCTTCTTTTTCTTCTTGCGGCACTACAGTCCGGAGAGGACCTGGGCCTCAACCAACGTGCCTCTCCAGCCTGCACGATCTTTCGCTAGCTGCCTCCAATTGCGCACTCCAATTTGGTTGAGGTCCTTCTCCACTTGTGTGCGCCACCGTAGCCCACTTGTTGTACCACTTCTTAACATTTCTTTGACTCAGAATACGCTCTTCGTATGCCACTGTCAACATTTCAATCGGTTTCGGCAATCTATTCCATTTTTAAAGCAAAATTGAATGACAATTCATTGATACATTTTTTTTTTTGACAGCAAATCGTCGAATACGTTTTCAACATATACTACTGTAAACATATGTTCGAGACGAGTGTACCAACATAACAAAATAATAACAAAAACAAAACATAACATAATAAAAGAAAAGATTGTACGTAGGCTAGGGAATTTGATAATTTTCTTTTTTATTAGAACTCGTTTATCTTCTTTCTTTTTAAAATTTTGTCTGTTTTTCGAATTGTTACTCTATTACAAGTGCACTGAGTACAGACATGTCTAGGCTCCCTACTGTAC
Organism: Eristalinus aeneus; assembly: GCA_955652365.1. Lineage (NCBI taxonomy): Eukaryota > Metazoa > Arthropoda > Insecta > Diptera > Syrphidae > Eristalinus > Eristalinus aeneus. The sequence goes on along the minus strand of OY019134.1, from coordinate 61,443,963 downwards.
ATCGGTTTATTGAGCACTAGTTAACCTAAGGCTCCTTGATTTTCGAAACGTGACTGCTCACTGGACTTGATTGGAAAGGATTAAATGGAGCGAGTCGAACGCATAAATAGGATTAATTTGGCAACTTGTAGCCTCAATTCCGGAGCATCACTCTGGACATCATCCTCGAAAAGTATGGAATCAGCGAACACTAGGAAATTTTTTATATGAATGTAGCGGTCTACTGAACGCCTTGAGCCTTGTTATTAACACAAGAGTAGATGGAAGCTTCCACAAGTGCCCTATAGACTGAAACTTCTATGTCACCGGTTGTAAACTTGTATCGAAGAGTTACCAATTTTTGAATTATAATGTAAAGTTCTGTTTTGGAGTTCCGACTAGAAAAAAAACACATTTTCTGACAAGTATCTCAAGAACAACATCAATATTGCGATTAGACAGGGTCGTCGTGGATTTTGGATCAATGTCATAACCTGCTGAGAGTTTAAGACGAGTGCGACACCGCTAAACTAGGTGCATGCCTCAGGATGAGTCCCTCCAGCATGACAGGGAACCAGGCTTTCCTAACACTCGTTTGCACATGCAGCTTCACACTGATCCAAGAAAGTCCACTTGCAGTCATTATCCTGACAAACTTGCTTTAGATCAGTAGGCATGATACACTTATTAGGTTCTGTCCTTCTTTTTTATGTGTCAAACCACAAAACGTCGCCTAATCCACTTTTAAGCTGGAAAAAAATTTCAACAGCCCCTGAGCTTCCTGTTTCAAACTGAAGCCTCTGATAAAGTTGCCACTACCAGTCAAGTTCCCTGAATTCCTCTCTGGGTAACTACCAGTCACCATCTCATCAAATAGCCCTTGACCCTATCAGTAATGCCGCTGAAACGAGTGCAATGGACGCAATTTCGAATCCAGTGATTCGCAAGTCACCTCACATCTGATTCCAGTCAGTAGCAGAGGTTCCTAGCCTTGAAAATAAATCGCCAGTGAGTCACCATCGAGCAGCAGTGAAAAAGATGCGCAACAGCCAAACTCCGCAAACTCAAAATTTGCACTCAGTTTTGAACAGGCCAAGTTGTTACCGTTGCATGCATCCGACTGTGTCCATTTATACAAAATCCCTGCACCGTGTTGCGTTCCTCTATTAGCGCACGCTGCCTTTCTACAGTCCCTCATACATCCTCATCAGGTACCAGCCACAGTCAACTACCCAAAATTAGACACAAACCGTTTTTTAAAAAATAACACATTTTCGTTTTTATTAAAATCGATAACACAGAAGCAAAAACCCTTAAAGAACTAAACTAAGTCGATCACATTGTTGAGTGGACGATCGCCGTCACCGAGGCTCACTTGCGGTGGCGCTTGACTGTCTTGTAACGGTATCCGTCTTCGGCCAGGACTGAAGCATCGACCTCAGGCTGGGTGGCTTCCTTGAGGTCGGCAGCCTCCTCAGCTGGTGGCAGGTATTCGGGCTCTGGTTCGGCGGCAGCTACGATCTCCGACACATCACGACGGTGACGGTACCTAATGCGACGCACAGTTTTGTACCGGTATCCGTCATCGGCAAGAATAGCGGTTTCCTGTGGAACTTCAACGATCTCGGCATTGCCGCGGGTCTCTTCGGCTGGAGGGAGGTATTCGTTTGAGACTTCTGGTGCAGCATCGGTTGGCTCTGGGACGGCTTCCTTGACTTCGGCGGCTTCCTCAGCTGGTGGAAGGTATTCGTTGGAGACTGGCTCAACTGGAGCGGCCTCTTCGGCAATTGGCTCGCTGGCTTCGGGTTCAGTGGCAACTGGTGCCTCGTAAACGTAACCATTGTCAGCGGCATTCACAATCTCGGAGACATCGCGACGATGGCGGTACCTGATCCTCCGGACAGTTTTGTAGCGATAACCATCGTCGACTAGTGCTGCGGACTCAAGTGGAGCTTCGGAGGCTTCTACAGGGGGCAGGTACTCGTTTGAGACTTTCTTGGGCTCGGCTGGGGGAAGGTATTCGTTGGAGACTTCCTTGACTTCAGGAGCTGCTTCGGCCTCAACGATTTCGGAATCTTCTGGAACTTCGCTGATTTCAGCTTCTGGCTGCACTGGGGGGAGGTATTCGTTCGACACACTGGGAACTGGGAGCTCGTTCTCGGGCTTTTTGTAGTGGTATCCATCCTCACTCAGAACGGCGCTTTCCTCGACTGGAGCAACAAGCTCTGACACATCACGACGGTGACGGTATCTGATTCTGCGGACGGTCTTGTAGCGGTATCCGTCATCAGCAAGGGCAGCAGACTCAAAGGGGGCTCCGGCAGCTTCGGCTTCCAATGGAGCAGCTTCGACTGGTGGCAAGTATTCGTTGGAGACTTCCTTGACTTCTGCTGGAGGGAGGTATTGGTTGGAGACTTCCTTGGTTTCGGCTGGTGGGAGGTATTGGTTTGAGACTTCCTTGACTTCAGGAACAACAGCTGCTTCAACGACTTCGGAGTCTTCCGGAACTTCGTTAACTTCAGCTTCTGGTTCTGCGGGAGGAAGGTACTCATTGGCAACACTTGGCATCTGGAGTCCGTTCTCAGGCTTCTTGTAGTGGTATCCATCTTCAGCCAAGATGGCGCTTTCCTCGACTGGAGCAACTAGCTCTGACACATCACGACGGTGGCGGTATCTGATTCTTCGAACGGTCTTGTAGCGGTATCCGTCATCAGCAAGGGCAGCAGACTCAAAGGGGGCTCCGGCAGCTTCGGCTTCCAATGGAGCAGCTTCGACTGGTGGCAAGTATTCGTTGGAGATTTCCTTGACTTCTGCTGGAGGGAGGTATTGGTTGGAGACTTCCTTGGTTTCGGCTGGTGGGAGGTATTGGTTTGAGACTTCCTTGACTTCAGGGACAACAGCTGCTTCAACGACTTCGGAGTCTTCCGGAACTTCGTTCACTTCAGCTTCTGGTTCTGCGGGAGGAAGGTACTCATTGGCAACACTTGGCATCTGGAGTCCGTTCTCAGGCTTCTTGTAGTGGTATCCATCCTCAGCCAAGATGGCGCTTTCCTCGACTGGAGCAACAAGCTCTGACACATCACGGCGGTGACGGTATCTGATTCTGCGGACGGTCTTGTAGCGGTATCCATCATCAGCCAGAACAACTGAGTCTTCGGCGGGCGCTTCATCAGGGACCTCAATAGGAACTTCGACTGGTGCCTCAACTGAAGCTTCCTTGGCTGGACTTGGGTATGCGTATCCACTGGCGAGCTCAGAGACATCACGACGGAATCGGAATCGTTTGCCGACCTTGTAATGGTATCCGTCTTCAGCCAAAACAGCGGATTCCTCCACAGGCTCAGAGGCTTCCTTCAGTTCTGGAATGTCTTCAGATGGTGGGAGGTACTCGTTTGAGACTTTCGGTGCTGCGGTGGTTGGGGCTTCAGTTGCTGGCTCTTCGGTGGCAATGGGGGCAGCCTCGGTGCTTACGGGAGCTTCTGTAGGTTGAACCTCAAGAGCTGCGGGCAAGTCAGATGGGGCTTCGTTTGGCAGGATGTCCTCTACAGCTGGGGGAAGGTATTCGTTGGATACTTTTGGACTGAGCTCTGATGCTTCGGGTGTCTTGTAATGGTACCCATCATCCATAAGGATGGCGGTCTCTTGAGGTTGAGCCAAGATTTCGGAGACATCACGGCGATGGCGATATCTGATCCTGCGGACGGTCTTGTAGCGGTATCCATCATCAGCCAAAACAGCGGATTCTGGGACAGCTTCGGCTTCTTCTGGAACGGCTTCCTTGACTTCAGCTGGTGGGAGGTATTCGTTGACAACTTCGGGTTCTTCTGGTGTTTCAGGAGCAGCTTCTTTCACCTCAGCTGGTGGGAGGTAGACCTTGGAAACTTCCTCGGCGGCTGCAGGTGCTTCGTAGAGGTATCCACTTGCTGGTGCGACAATTTCGGACACATCACGACGGTACCTTATTCTTCTGTAGTGGTAGCCATCATCAGCAAGCACAGCGGTCTCCTCTGGTCCTTCAACTACGTCAGAGTCGTCGGCGGGTGGCAGGTACTCATCGGAGACTGGTGCTGGAACTGAAGCCTCAGGAATCTCCTCGACTTGTGCTGGTGCTTCCGTGGCTACTGGTGCTTCGGTAACAACTGATGCCTCGGTAGCAACCGGTGCTTCGGTGGCAACTGGTGCTTCCTTCACCTCAGCCTCTCTCTCTGCTGGCGGCAAATATTCGTTGGAAACCACAGGGGCTTCGCTCACCTCGTCCTTCTCACTGGCTTCTTCGTTTTGTGGTGGCAAGTACTCGTTGGAGATCTCCTTAAGTGGCTCTAATGCCTCTGGTGCCTTGTAGTGGTAGCCGTCCTCAGTAAGGACTGCACTCTCAGCTCCGGATGACAGAAGTTCCGACACATCGCGGCGATGCCGAAGTCTGCGAATCGTCTTGTACCTATATCCATCATCAGAGAGAGCGGCGGACTCCTCAACGGGTTGCTCCACAACCACTTGTTCCTCCTCCAAAGCTGGCGGTAGGTAGTCCTCCTGCGGAATGACTGCAGCCGACGCAAGGGCAGCCACCAGCCCCACGAAAGCAACCCAAACTACGAATTTCTGAAAAAAAGAAACAAAGACGCACACGGTACTCTTAAATCCAATCCAATCCCGTCTGTGAACACACTCACCATTGCTAGGAATCAGTTGAGCTCGCTGCGAGCAATGCGGTTTGAATGATGCTCTTCCAGACCACGACTGAGTATTTATACCGTCAACGTTATCATTTGGGCGCTGAAACCAAATCCAGTACAGTGCCGCTCCTCGTCTAATTCGTTTCGCTTTTGTTTTGCTTCGCACCTCGGTTTCTCGTCTCCGCTTCACATCATTCCATGCACTTAACCGCTCAAGTGGCGCCCAATTCTGCTCCCCAGCATCCATAGGCGCGCGGAAGCTTTTGACCTCCGCCACACCGGCCAGCCATTCAGTTTGGCATCAATGGTGCTCTATTGGCGGACACTCGATACATTTGGTGAGGCGCGCGCTACAAGCAACCGGACGAGCACTCTCTCCGGAAGAAGAACAATCAATCGCACGAGCACAACTTCAGAAGACTCTTCAGCTCCTCCAGCGAGGGCTTTCTTGCGGCGGGTTCGCATAATTTAGAGGTGCTGCAAGAATTCGATTACCCGATTGCACAAGCTTAATGAAATAACTCAGGGACACCGTCTGAAGGGTGCAAGTCGCCCGGTTGATGCGCTAACACTGCGGGTAGGACAACCATTAATTACGACGCCCCCTATCGTCGCCATGGCGCATGATAAATAGCTTCTCCTTGCCTCTCCGTTATCGCTATGAAAAATCGCTGTGCCAAAAATTAAGAAGCTTCGGCCGGAAGTGCGAAGTGAGCAGTTAATTGTATCGACCGTCTGCCAGAGGCCTCACGATCAGGAACCAGCAGATGCGGATGCGTGCGAAATGAATGTTTGCCCAGTTAATTATGGCATGAATGGGGTGGAATGGGGTGGAATGGGGTGAACGGAGTCTTCGTTCTTGTGGCACAGCAGCATGCTTTGACAAATGACTTTCGAAATTGGTGACAAGAACGAACCGAAAGCGAATCGAATCGGAGCTCGGCAATTTTGTGGAGGGTTCACGCGAGGTTGACCTGCTGACCTCGGTCGGCTGTGACAGTTCGCTCGAGTGTAATGGATTATCTTCTGCGAGGCGTTCTTTGTGAGCATGATTTACATACGCGTGTTTCTTGTTGAAAACTGAACCTCTCAAGGTTTCCTCACTTTTTTTTCCGCATTTTTGAAAACGTCTAAATAGAAATGATGGCATGTTGAGGGGCAACCGCGGAAGAACACCATTCCGGGGGCCTTTCACAATTGTGTAAAAGCAATTTTTAAAGAAATTCTTTGGGGCGAGATCCGGGGCTTAAAGCATTTCAAGGCCGTTCAGTCTTCGGTTTCGAAAGTAAATTTAAATAACACACACCGGCGATACGTTTCAGGTGGGAAACATTGTTGTCGAATGGCCGCTTAAGGGAAATATTTGTTTGTCAACTTTGTGCTCATTTTGGGCAGTATTTACGATAGAACTTGCAGATTATTGATTTTAAATGCCTTTTAAATTCAGACATTACTTACGCCGTTTTGATGTTCCTCGGGAAGATATCTAGCGGTATCGTGAACTCGGTGACAAATTGCTGTAGCGGAGGTAGCACTTTTCCAAAAGTGGTTGTGCTGTGTGTTTTATTGGATCGTCTTCTTGGAACCCTTTGGAATTGGCGGCAAAATAAAGTCGGCAACCATTAACCGCATCGTGTCGAGCTGACATCAACCGCTTGCACATTGGGATATTCAAGAAAACTCGGAGGAAGGACTCAGGAAACAAACTTGTTTGTTTTGATTTAGAAGCTTCACGTGCGCTGGTTTTGTGTGTGTGGCAGATGCCCAACAATGTCGTTTGTTTTCTATTGATGCTTCACCCAGGACACGTAATCACGGCATTTGTAATGGGAGGCCGGTTTCAATTGTTCAACTTCACAAGGATGAAGATGCAAATTAAAATGCTTCTACGAGACGTTCAAAGTCGCAAAACACTAGAAAACTAAAAACTTCGAACGTAGAGTGTAGGGGATATACTTACAATCGAAATATATCAAACTGATACTCAATAAGTCCCGGGATATATAGGGGGCACCACTTATACAAAAAAAATTCAATATTTAATTAAAAATTTGTGTTAGTGGCGCCCCCTATATATCCCGGGACTTATTGAGTGATATGTAAGTAACAGTTTGATATATTTCGATTGTAAGTGCATCCCCTACACTCTACGTTCCAAGTTCTTAGTTTTCTAGTGTTTTGCGACTTTGAACTTATTCCTACCATATTCAGTAGGACTTCCACTGCCTTCAAAAGTCTCTTACCCTGTTTTGATTGTCGGCGAATTCATTAATCAGTATCGTTTGTCTGGCCCATATGAAGAAGACCGCTCTGACTGCGCCACAGTCCACAATAGACCAGATTTTCACTTTACAGCAAATCCTACAAAAGCCCAAGAAACCACAAATCGACACTCAGAACTTATTTCTTGATTTTAAGGTCGCATACGAAGGTGTGCATAAGGGCAGGCTATACAGCGCCATATATAATTTTCACATTCCTGCCAATATCGTTAGACTGTGTACGATAGCACTAAAGAACTGCTGCTACTCCGTCGGAACCGACTATGAACTTAGTGAGGTCTTTTAAGTCAAGGAAGGTCTTAAACAAGGCAACGCACTGTCATTTGACTTCTTCAACATAATCCTTGAGAAGATCGTACCCAACTTAGTTGATTTTTCAAAAATCAGCTCAACTGCTAGCTGGAATAACATTGAAGTGATTGGACGAACACAGCGAGCCGTCAATGAGACGTTGGCTGGCATTGAATCGGAACCGGCTAAAACAAGTTTTGCCGCAAATAATAGCAAAATGGTGCATATGCTGTCATCAAGGAACATCGACGTGCAGGTTTGAACTACTAGTAAGCAGCAGAAACCCCAACGTAGTCAAAGAATTCGTGCACCTCGACTCAGCGGTAGATAGGAACAGCGACAACAATACTGAAGTCAAACGCAGAGTCACTCTTGTCAATCCCTATTTTTTTGGGGCACAAAGAATAAGCTTGTGGCCGACGTGGCGTAGTGGGTAGAGTGCGACGCTCACACGCCGAAGGGTCTATGTTCGATTCCCGGCTGAACACGGCACCACCTCCTCCTTCGAGCTACTGACAACACTCAAAGTGTAATTCTTGTCCAAGAAAGCGTCTCAAACTTCGCCGTTCGGAGTCGGCAAAAAACTGTAAGTTCCCTTAGACTCGTGAGAGAACAGTAGCGTGCACAACACGAGTAGTTGATGAGCATGCTAGGCCCTAGTCCCCCAGTGGACTGTCCCGCCAAAAATTATAATTATTAAAGGAAAAGCTTGCTTGAGCATCCCATTCCTGCATTGTACAGAGGAAACTAGGAAGTTGCTGTGCTGCCCTTCAGAGAGGGATTTCTGCGAGGCATTTTTAATATTATTTGTGTTGATGGCATTTAGGAGAGAAAGTGTATGGGCCATACGGCGGCATGCGCCTAGACAGTCGTCTTGTGATTCAACATTTTATGTGGCCACCCTTTGCTTATTTGGTGGAGTTTGGAAACAAACACCGTTGGCTACTATACTGACCAGTGTACACATGGCCAGGCGAAGCTATTCGTAAATGGTAGCTTCCAACATTGTGGTCGCCGTGGCGTAGTGGGTAGAGTACAACGTTCATACGCCGATTCGATTCCCGGCTGAATCGAATTTTTCACGACATCACCCCATTCGAGCTAACTACACTCAAAAAGTAACAACTGAGTGAGAAAGAAAAAAGAAAGAAAAGCTTCTCACACTTTGCCGTTTGGAGTCGGCAAAAACCTGTAGGTCCCTTCTACTAGTGATAGAACAGTAGCGCCGGCAACACGAATAGTTGATGAGCAAGCTAAGCCCTGGTCCCCTATGAACTGTAGCGTCACCCAATTATTATTATTACTTACCAACATTGACATGAAAGAAGCATTTACCTATTCGTAGCACATTACTTCACCGAATGTCATCAGAGGTTTCAGCCAACTAAGCTGAATGAACTCATAGCAATGTAAATTCGGCAAGAAAAACAGGATGAGTTTTTTTTAAACAACAAGAAGTGTATTCGGCACAACCAAAAATGAAAATCGCTTCGGGATCTTTCGAGTAGACCCACAGCTCTCTGAATGTAGGAAAACCTTCCCATGTGGTTCCAAAATGTTCCAAATGTTTTTGGGGTGTAGTTTTATTGTTCCGCTTTAAGTTACATTTACGTCATCCGTTGGTCTTGATGGCCATCCTTCTTTCGTTGTCATAACCCTATAGCCCTCCCACATTCTATTCTCCAGTAGGGCGTAGTGGACGAACGTTGTAGTTTTCTAATTTTTTGGTACCAGAAACTTTTGAATATTTTAAGAAACTAAATAAGTAAAAAAAAGTAATTTTATGAACTAACAGCGATTATTCTTTTGTGAGGAAAAATTTAGCCAGCAGGGAATACCGATATAATTTTTTTTTTCGTACTGAGGGACCAAACTGTATCTTTTTGGCGCTGTGAATATTGTCTTTAAGCAACAAGCTTGTTCAGCTACCACGATCACTCGGAATCTGCGTCCAGCTGCATATACCAAATAGGCTAAAGTACGTCCCGACTTTAGGAATCATTTTAGTCGGAGGAATCCTCAATTTCATCATCCAAATGGTTTGTAACACGTCATTAAATAAAGAATGGAACTAACCATTAACATTACATTTTCGCGATTAAATTCGACGTTATTCATCATATACGAGGATTGCCTTTTATATTTCGGGATTAGAGAACAAAAACAGATAATCATCATCGAAAATAGCTTTATTGTTTTTCAAAATATTCCCCATTAAGATCTACACACTTTTGCATGCGTTTGAACCAATTGTCGAAGCACTCTTGCGACTCTGATTGAGGTATCTCCAAAACATGCATTCTGAACGCATCAACTGCTTCTTCAGGTGTCGAAAAACATTGCCCTCTCATATTACTTTTTACGTACGGGAATAAAAAGAAGTCATTCGGTGCCTATTCAGCGCTATACAGCGGATGACTCATCAAATAAATGTTTTGAGTGCTCAAAAAATCAGTTGTTTTAGCCGATGTGTGAGAGCTCGCATTGTCGTGGTGAAGAGCGATCCGTCTTCTGCGGTTGGTTTTCCTGATTTCTTGGAAAACAACTGGCAAACAAATTGTATTTTGTATTGTATTTTATTTGCCTCATATTCTCATATAACAAATCTTACAAGTTCACTACAAAATAGGGCGAATTCAGTCGAGAATATGATAGTGACATTAGGTATTAAAAATGGCTGTGTACCACTCAGAATTGACTGTTCTGCGTTGTTCAAAAAGCGACCATTTACTTGGACGTGGTTCGTGCGCGAGCAACTTTTGTTCGATTTGGCTCAATTTGAAACACCCATACAGTTGACTGCTATATACTATCGGACTCATACGCATAAATCCACGATTCACCACTAGTCACGATGTCATAGACATATTTCGAAGCACAGCGATCGTATTTTTGGAGCATTTCTTTCGACCAATCGACACGAGCCTATTTTTCAGCGATTGACAAATTGTGTGGGATCCAACTCGAACAAATTTTGTTGACGGTCAAATGTTCATGCAGTATTGAATGTATGCTGGCGTCATTAATGCCTATGGTTGTCCCAATCTCACGATAGGTCACATAATGATCCTGCAATATCACTTGGCACACAGCATCAATGGTTTCCGGAACAACAACTGATTTTGGACGACCTTCACGAAATTCGTCTTGGACTGCCCTACGACCTCGGTTGAATTCACCATACCATCGATAAACACTGGTCCTTGAAGTAGTTCATCGCCCAAAATTGAATTACGTTCATCAATGCACTGTTGCTGAGTTAATCAACGTCGAAAATTGTAAAAAATAATCGCAGGAAAATGTTCACGATGTAATTCCATTTTTTGGGCGAGATGAATCTTTTGAGTTACTGTAAACAACACTGTAACCTTATAATCAGATTGTCATGAAAATTTGAAAGGTATCATTTCAATGTGGATTTTCTATCTGTGACGTCCTCTATATTTCAATCCCGGGAATCATTGAGTGATGTGCTAGTTGAAGACTTTTTTGGCCAATATTCTGGTCTCGACTCTTTCCGCATGACATTAACATCTTAAACGTTGTAGCGTTGTATAGGAGACATTATTGTGAGTTCCCAAAAATAATAATTGCGTGGTGCGACAGTCCACAAGGGGACCAGGACCTAGCTTGCTCATCAACTACTCGTGTGGTGGCCGCTACTGTTCTCTGGCTAAAAAGGGACCTATAGTTTTTTGCCGACTCCGAACGCCGAAATTTGAGAAGTTTTAGTGTTGTCAGCATCTCGAAAAAGGTGGTGCCCTGAAAATTCGAAAAACTTCCGTCGGGCTGGGAATCGAACCTGGATTCTTCGGTGTGTGAGCGTCGCACTCTACCCACTACGCCACGAAGGACATAAGTTCCCATAACCCGGAAATAATTAAAAGAGGGTCAGCTGTCTTTCTGCCTGACTTTCTCTCACCGCAAATTTGCTGTACACTACCTAGGCACCTAAAGCAGTGTATCCGAAGACTCTTAAATAGGTGTCTGCTGCTACACAGTCCATATAGTTCGTGGTTGAATCACATCCTCCAGGCGCCCTCAACGCAAACGGGACCAGTTTTCGAGTGCAAACCATTTTATTTCAAAACCACTAAGAACTTTTTCACGCATTGTCAAAAGCTTTTATGACATAGGATAGGGCAGGAATGATTAATTTTTAAGCTTGGTGTTTCGAATGATGGTTCCCTTGCCTCTTCAGTACGTGAAAAAACGGCGATTGACCGGAGTAACTTGGAGCTTGATCTGGGTGCCGGTTTCACTGTCCATGTTTCTTCCAAAATCGATTAAATTTCCTGTTACCCATTACAACGCCTTGTTTTAGACGCCAGTTTTGTAACACGTTCGTAATAAAATTTTGCCCTTTTACATCTCCACTCCATTTCATCCGTCTCCACATCGATGCCAGCAAAAATCTCCCTCGCGGTTCGCTAAGATCATCAAATTGCCACTGTCAATGTCTTCCGCGTAAGCAAGCAGTTCAACTGACTTTTGGAAAATGGTTCTAATGGCGTTATTCTTTTTGAGCTGACCTTCACAAGTTGAATTTGAAAAAAACCGCGTGACAGCGTGTCGCCTTGTGAAAAACCATAGACAGAGATCTAGATAAGTTCGTAACAAAACGTATGCCAAAACGTTCTGAGTACGTTTAACCTCAAAAATTGCAAACTTTACGATATAGCTGGCAGTTGCCAGATTGCAACACTAGAGTTGCCCAATCCGGAAATATAAAAGGGAACCTTCGTAGTTTCCTTCAAGAGTGAGCAGTCCAACTTTTCGACATTTTTTTATGGAAAAACTTAGCCTTGGCCTCAAATTTTGGCGATCACCTCCTTTTTCGAGGCATCATTTTTTCCCGGCGAACAGCGTTTTGAAGTCCGAAAAGAGGTAGAAATCACTGGGGGCCAGATCTACAGAATACAGTGGGTGCGGAAGCAATTCAAAGCCCAATTCGTGCACTTTAGCTATGGTGCCAACGGCCAACTTTGTGCATTGTGTTGGTGGAAGAGAATTTTTCCGTCCTTCATATGGGACCGTTTTTTTGCGAATTCTTCCTTCAAATGCACCTTGAGATGTAGTATTCGTTGTTAATCCTTTTGCCTTTCTCAAGATATTCGATGACTAAAATTTCTTGCGCATCCCAAAATACGTATGCCATGACCTTGTGAGTCGATCTTTGTGTTATTGGACGTTTTGAGCGTCCGGCTGCTGTCCACTCTGCTGACTGCCGATTTGACTCTGGAGTATAGTCGCGGATCCATATTTCATCCGTTGTCACATGTGCCGCCTTGTGAAAAACCATAGATAGAGGTCTAGATAAGTTCGTAACAGATGACGCAGCAAGTGTTCTCCATCGTCATCCTCCACAATCTGACGAGTCTCCTAGAAATGGCAAAATTAGACATGGCATTGTAAAGGTTGTCTCAATACACATATGTGTCATATAGCATAACACTCAATAAGTCATAGGACATATAGGCGGCGCCACAAACAAAAAATTTAACAGTTGACTATTTTTTTTTTTGTTAGTGGCGCCTCATATGTCCCGAGACTTATTCAGTCCATAGTCGGCTATGGAGTTTTTGTAAGTGGCGCCTTTAAGTCTACAGTTATGCGGACTATAGCATCAATGCAACCTTGTGCCTAAAGAAGCGGACGACCAGGGCTAAGACCGTTAGACCAACCATACCCGACGTGGAGTCCTGCAGTCACAACAAAATTATAACTTCAAGCCATAGACTGTTAGGTAGCCATGTGGCAACTGGAACTCACCCGCATCGGTTTTGGCCGCTTTCTGTTACTTCTTCTTCTTCTTTTTTTCACGACAGCTACGACTGGGCACATTTATCAACGACTTAAGCTTTGAGCGCGAAGTTCACTTAGATGCACCTGTGCCTGAATTTTCTGCAATTTATCTCGAAACAGATAAATAGTGAACGGGAGTGTGGTTTTCCATCCGCCTCCTATAGTTCGATGCTCATTTGTCAGTCGACGAAATCGAATTTCACCAAAAAGCAGTACCTCAGAAAGGAGACGAGGTCAACTTCTTTGGCTTCTTACGAGGTCCCCCCCCCCCTTACATCAAGAGCTGGGCGATTAAAACTCATAAGAGCATATTAAAATGCTTGCCAGCTTGTTGCTTTAAAACTCCAAAATACATGATCATCGTCAATCCGGTCCTTCTTTGTGATCTAAAACTCTGCGGTAGTGTGTGCCTGAAGCCACAGTTTCAGGAAGCCGCTTGGTTGTTGACGCACGAACTTCACAGCGGAAAGAATGTTGTCGGACAAGTTCAGAAAACAGTTTTATTCCCCTGTGGGGCCTTCCGTCATCCAACTGTTTGATTGTTTACACAAAAATAAATCCGCCTATTTACAAAACCTAGCCCAACACATCCTCAATCAAAATCCCAATCAAAATACTCCCAAAGTTTACAAGACCTTCATGAGAGCCTTCACTTTTCGCATCTACCCGTAGAACACACGTCATCAAGCACCCTCGCCACATCTTCAAGATTCTCGGAGATGCTTTAATTCCGTAGATCACACATCAGAGGCATGACCGTTCAGCAGATTAGCCGACTCAAATGACGAATAGTGGTCGAGCGCGGATTCGTTACCACAATCCATCGGTGCTTGGCTCGTTCTCCCATAGCAAACACTCACGACGGGCTGCTTACATAGTCCCTCCTTGCCGACGCTGAAGCCTTAAGTGTGTATTTAGAACACATCCGCCTTCCTCGGCCCAATCCAATTCAAATTCATCCCACTCGGCTAACAGCACTTCAGCGATTCTCTGAATCCACTAAGCCGACGCTGGTTTCTCCGTCTATTGCTTTGCCCTCCACCCGCCAAAGATCAACAGCTCCAATCGCCAGAACCCAGCGTGCTTTGGCGTCTCTGCAGCATAGCGGCTTAACATATTTACCCGAAAACCAATGAAGCCATTAACAGATCAACACCGTCGCTCAGCCTTTCACTTTGCCACTGTTGCCTAGCCGCGCAGCGGTAGAGCGGCATGCGGCGGCCTTAAGACGCTTCTTCGGGTGATATGACACAATGTGTAACTGACCTCAGAGCGTGAAAATATTTTCGAAGCTAAACGCGACGATTACACACCCAAACATCAGCTGAGCGGTGTTGAGAGGCCGTACTGCAAATGCACTTTCCGCCGGAGACATCAGTGTCAGTTGTCCGTCGGCGGTTGTAGCTTTTGAGGAGGGCATTCAATCAAACTTGAGCGTTTATCTTTTAGCCATTTGTCTAACGAGCGTCAGGGGCACCAGGGCAGGGGCTCACACAATAAGCGACTTAAGACGAATCGAAGAGGTAGCACAAGTGGCGCATATTGTGTACCATTTGCTCTTCATCGGGCCGAAACTGTGTCAAGGTTAGCCGCACACTTGACATGGCAAGCATGGCAGCCGCACTTGTCGCTTGTTGTTGGTGTAAGTGATTCATAAAGCTCAAGAGCTTGTAATTAACTGCCAGCGGCCGAGGAGAGGATATTCGGCAGCGATTGAGGCAGGTTGCGACGAATCAATGGTGATTGACACAGAATTGGATTCGATTCGGCAGCGACAGCTGCGGAGGTGGACTGGAAGCGAGGCATGTTCATTAGTCTCACATCCATCATCTTGTGTTCCGTTGGAGTTAATTCGTGCTTTTCCTTGAATTGATTCGCCTTGGGGGTACTGACTCCCGTCAGGGACTAACAGTCGGGGATGTTCGTTTATGGTTTTCTTTTCTTTTTCGAGTACGTGACCGTCGGTGATTTGAAGGTGCATCATGTGCGGGTGCGGGTGGGGGTCTTCAATCAGTTTTGAGTTTAATGTGGGCGTGTATTGAATCGGGGAGTGGTTATCTTTGTATGCTGACATACTGAAAGCAGCAGTCCTTCTTATATCGAATGAATCGTGGCTCGAGGCTGTTTTGCAAAGCGATGGTGTGGGATGCGACGGATCAATGATGTCAGACGACGTATAAGCCGACATGTTGACGTCCAGCTGCTTGGCAGTACTTATGATTTTGTTGCGTTTCAGGAGAACGTAAATGAATTGCAGTTCTATTTAGATCGTTAACCTGGAATCGAACTTAAAGGCTTCCCCTTGGATAAGATCTTCCTAGATGATGATTCTTCTAAGATTACATTTCTTCAGGTTTTTTTATTTTGGGACTGGCATCAAAGCACAGATGAACCACGTCGTCGAAATCCAGTTGGTTGGCAGTACGTATGATTTTGTTGCGTTTAAACCTTAAGAGTACTAAATTCAAATGCAGCTGAAATGGGGTTCTATACGGACCTTTGACCTGGATTTAGACTTAAATTCTTTCCCCTGGATAAGTTCCTCCTGGGTGATGATTCTTCTAAAATTTCTAATTTGAGAACTGGCATCAAGGCACAGGTCAACCACACGAAGGGGATTACAGGGAGACAGCATGCACATTATCCTTAATCCTCTTGTTATTCTTCGTCTTATGTGGCGATACAGTCCGGTGTGGACCTGAGCCTCGAACAACATTCCCCTCCAGACGGCACGATCTTTACCCAGCTGCCACCAGTTGCGCAAAATGTTTGAGGTCCCTCTCTACTTATGTGCCATCTCAGCCTAGACCATTCTCTGTTGCATTGGCACACTGATTTGGATTCACAGACCTTTATGGCCGAAGCAGAAGTCTCCATAGTCACCCTAAGCGCTTTATCCGATGATGCTTGACTAGGCGCATGCCGCCTTAAAGCGCATAGAGTTTTTCATGAAATCTTCCTCTCTAAATGCCATTAAGGCCCACAGGACCAAAACTACAACGGAACAGAGCGAGGTCATCGTTTTACACAATCTGTCGAGGTAAATAGGAATGCCAAACCCAGGCATGGCACTGTATAGCGCTTCCCTTTGCAAACTGTCACATGCGACCTTCAAATCGGCTAAAAACTCGTGTGTGTTAATTTGTACTTTTTGGATATACGAGGGGCGTTCAATATATTCTCGGTAACAAAATGAAAAAAAATGCGAATACAATTATTTTTTTTTTCATTTTTTAATATAATCTATCCTTACATCAATGCATTTGTTACAACTTGAGATAAGCTTTTTTAAACCCTCAAGCAAATATATTTGCAAAATACCCATTTATTGCCGACTTGAGTTCTTCATCATCCGAAAATTGTTTCCACGAAGACATTTTTTCAAATCCGGAAACGGGAAACAATCACTAGGGGCAAGGTCTGGACTATAGGGTGGGTGTTGGATTTCTTCGAGACCACAATCGGGCGCAGCAGCCTTGAAAACTCGCGCCGTGTGAACAGGAGCGCTGTCATGAAGAAGCAACATACCCTTTGCGAGTTTCCGAAAATTGTTTCCACGAAGACATTTTTTCAAATCCGGAAACGGGAAACAATCACTAGGGGCAAGGTCTGGACTATAGGGTGGGTGTTGGATTTCTTCGAGACCACAATCGGGTGCAGCAGCCTTGAAAACTCGCGCCGTGTGAACAGGAGCGCTGTCATGAAGAAGCAACATACCCTTTGCGAGTTTACCCCGTCTTTTCTTTTTAATTTCCTCCCGCAAATTACGCAATTGTGGCTGCCGTGGCGCAGTGGGTAGAGAGCGACGCTCCCACGCCGAAGGGCCTAGGCTCGATTCCCAGCACAACACCAATTTTTCCAATATTTCACGGCACCACCTCTCTCGAGCTGCTGACAACACTCAAAGAGTAATAACTGTCTAAGAAAGCTTCTCAAATTTCGCCGTCGGAGTCGGCAAAAAACTGTAGGTCCCTTCTACTCGTGAGAGAACAGTAGCGCGCACAACACGAGTAGGTGATGAGGAAGCTAGACCCTGGTCCCCCTCTGGACTGTAGCGCCAACAATTATTATGAATTAAATTTCGCAAAGTGGAGGCGTAGGATGTGGCAATTGATGGTTACGTATTTTTTTTGACTCAATGAGCAGTATTGCCTTTGAGTCCCAAAAAACTGTAGCCATGAGCTTCCCGGCAGGCGGAGTGACTTTGAACTTCTTCAGGGGGGTCTCTTCCTATTTTATGCCAATGCGCGGACACTTGTTTGCTTTCAGGGTCATAGTGGTGAACCCATGTTTCGTCCCCAGTAACAATTTGATCCATAACACCGTCCGCGTTATCACTACACATCTCCAAAAGCTCTCTACAGCATGCAATTCTCACTTTTTTACGAGGCGCTGAGTGCATTCGTGGCATCCACCTTGCACTGACTTTTGAAAGGTTAAGATGGTCATGAAGAATGGTGTGAATGATGCCAGTTGAAAGCTTGGTGATCTCTGCCACCATTTTCACCTTTATTCGGGCATCTTAAAGAACAACTTTTCGACTTCTTTGATGCTTTCTCCCATACAAGCAGTAGCCGGGGCGCCGTAGCGAGTGTCGTCTTCAATGCTCTCTCTGCCTCTCTTGAACTCACTTGACCACTTTTGCACAGTTGACAATGAAGGTGCAGAACCCTGGTAAACAGCCACTATCTCTTCATGAATAGTTTTTTGACTTTTTCCTTGCTTAGAGAGATATTTAATTACAGCGCGATGCTCATTATTTACCAACATCGTCTCAGTTGCCAGTATGATTCTGTTTAAGTAGAAATAAAACGCGAATTAATAATCACATTTATGTAAAATTTTACATAAATGCACTAAAATAATAGTGTTTCTTGATAAATAAGTCAATTTATACATATAACCACAGCTTCACCCCGATACCGAAAACACATTAAACGCCCCTCGTATTTCAAGATCTGCCGAAAACCAAAAATCTGTTTTAATGTGTACTTTTCTGGCCTGAAACCACACAGATAGGGACTAATCATTTTGCGGAAAACCGGTTTGAGACGCTCACACAATGCGCAGAGGGAATCTTTTAGGCGATGTTGTGGAGTTTGACTAATTTTTAGATGTCGCAGTCAAAGGAATCTCCTTTCTTGCCGAACGGTGTGTCGTTTGTCACTGAAATCCACTCATCGGAAGTTCTTTTCTCCGACCATTCCTTACGGATGAATAGGTGCATGCGCCCAAACAGATCATCTTCAGCTGCTTGAAATAGTTCCCCGGGCAATCCATCCCTCCAGCAGCTCTGCATGACTTCAGTTTCGATATTGCTGTGACCACGGCTAAGTCGGTGAGACGGAATTCTTGTCTGTTACCGTCCAACTTGAGTGGATCACTCTGCCTAAAAGCGAAATTTGGGCCGTCATCGCCGTTAAGGAGACCGCAGAAATGATCCTTCCAGATTCTCAGCAGAGATTACGACTACACCACAAGTTGTCCATAGCGGCTCCGGCAGACTTCGGTGGGAAATTTGAGTCCCCCGGAAATATGTAAAACTTTCGGACTTCATTCCTGCCATAACACCATTCTTTTTGGTCGATAGCGTGCTTCTCGTGTTCTTTCTTTTTTCTTCTTCTCTGTTCCTAGATTCCTCGGACAATTATGTTTGATCGATAGGACATTACCTTATAAGCTTCTTGTTTAAGCAAAATCCAAGCTTCACGATCGTGATGATCGTGATGACCTTTATGGGAAAAACACAACACATGATCATTTGCAGAACGAGTTTTTGAACGATTGTATAAATCGTCAAACTTACACTTCAGGACATTGTTGCAACATATGCTTGTGACACTTCCTTTTTCAAACTATACCTTGGTCCTTCGTAGCCGCCGAGGTGTAGTGGGTAGAGTGCGACGCTTACACGCCGAAGGGTCTAGGTTCGATTCCCGGCTGAACACCTCGACTTTTTCACGGCATCACCTCTTTCGAGCTGCTGACAACACTCAAAGCGTAATGACTGTCTAAGAAAGCTTCTCAAACTTTGACGTTCGGAGTCGGCATAAAATTGTAGATCCCTTCAACTCGTTAGAGAACAATAGCGCGCACAATACGAGTAGTTTATGAGCAAGCTAGGCCCTGGTCCCCCTGTGGACTGTCGCGGCAACAATTATTATTATTATTAGAACAAGTTGTACAAATTCAGTTAGTTTCGTAGTTTGACTCTTAGTCCTAAACCAATTCCGGCACCACTCTCGAGATGTTCACTTTGTTCTCTGTCCATTCCTGTGCATTGCCTGAAGGTTCCTGGTTTGAGTTCGGAGAACCCAAGGGCAACCAAAATGCTACTAAGCCCTAATTATATCCGGACAAATTCCCAATATCGAAAATTTCAATGTATCTACCTTTCAGTGGGTATCCTATCTAATTCCATAAAGGAACTTGCACAGGTTTGAAATAATCAATTTCCGACTCACAGTGATGCACCCGACCAGTCATTGCCCAAATCAATATTATTCCCCAAGCATCCCGAATCTTAATCTTGCGTTAAGCTGTTTGCACATGGCCAACACCTACCCTGAGGCAGACAATCTGGAAAACCCATCTTTACGAGTTGCAATTCAGAGCGGAAGCAAATTACCCCCTTACAACGTAACAGGTTCCTGCACATACACCCGCACTTTAGCTAATTTGCAGTAACTTTTGCATTGCGTCTGTGGACCACCCCAATATGCAGGTGCAGGTGGGCTGTGCGATGCAATTTAGGAATTACCTCGATATACGGCAATTACTCAATTTTATCCGACGCAGCAGCCTGCATGCAAATACCTGTCAATGGCAGTTACCGCCTTCCTGCCAGGCGCGCTGCTTTATGTTGGATTGGGTACTTTGGCCTAATTACCAGCATCCACAGGCAGGCGAGGCCCTTGCTCGGGCATCAAGCATTACACTCACGTAGTCCATTTAACAAAACCACTCACTTGTAGGAGCGGAGAGTATCCTTTGACGTTGTCCTCGTCTGGCAGCTCACTTCGTCGAGTTACACAAAGTCTGAAGTCTGCAGCCGAAATCCGAAACGACAGACGTCTTAAGGAAGACGACGGTAATGAAATTGCCAGGAACCGAGACCGCTGAACGCGTGACTGTGTGAGAGAAACGCACACACGCACCGTCATACGCACACGCAATCCGCCGCAATTCGATTCGGCCGAGCTAATGAACTTTGTGCCGGGAAGAGGACACTGGATCCCGGACTAAATCACTGCAAATGGACTTGAGGAGGCTGTCAAGTTGCGTGAACGTAAACTTATAGATAATCTAATCGTAACTGTGAAGGGTGGCTTCCGTCGTAGAGGGCCGGTGACCCGGAGCTGCACAGTGGTCATAATTTTGTGATTTGTTGGCTTTGTGGATATTAGTGGGTGGCGAGTGGCGAGTATGATAACTGTGCGTGCTGCGTATGTGTGCCTGAGAGAGAAGTTATCGACTTGATGCATGGACTGAACACAACTGGCTTGCTGACTGGTGTGTGGCGGAATTATGAATAATGAGAGCAACAAGCAGCGAAGTCTGTATATAGAGCTCACACTCAACAGAAGAGGAATTGGTACTTGTCTGGCGGCTTGAGGGACATTGGTCGAGATGGAAACGGCCTCCACAGTTTGATGACGGTCTAACACGGTTTGACGTCGAATGCTACAATCGTTGGGATCCTTGCCGACCGAGTCTCATTGAAAGTCGCACTTACGGTAGAAGAAGAATGGAAGCGTCGTCAAGAAGCCACCAAAAAAGCTGCAAATGATATGCCGGGTTTCGCTTCCACCTAAAGGGACGCATGATCTGACGACGGCTGCAAACAAGCACATGCAGGCAAACAAGATGATTATAAGGCAACGCTGTATCGAACAACGAGCGCTGTTCGTGAGCTGTATAAACAGAGACGAAGGGAAAGGAACTGGCTTCTCAGAAGAAAGAGCATCAAAAGCGCGCTGTCGAAGAAATGTATATGTGCTATGGCTAGAATGAAGTCCGAAAGTTTAACATCTATCAGGAGTATTCAAAGTTCAGACCGAAGCCTGCCGGGACCAATATGAACAACTTGTGGTAGGGTCGCAGTCTGGGAATCTGGAAGGATAATTTCTGCAGACTCCTTATCGGTGACGATGGCCCAAATTTCGCTAGTAGGCAGAGTGTCTTACTCAAGTTGGATGCTAATAGACAAGAAAAAGTAAAAAAAGCAATATCGAAACTGAAGTCATACTGCGCTTCTGGGGGGGATAGATCCCCCGCGGAACAATTTAAAGCAGCTGGAGATGATCTGCTTGGACGCAAGCACAAGCTCATCCGTTAAGGTATGGTCGGAAAAAATCATGCTTGATGAGTGCAACCACACAAGAGAGGTCCCCAAGAAAGGAGATTCTTTCGACTGTGCCAACTATGAACGTATCAGCCTCCTCAACATCGTCTACAAGTTTCTTTCTGCCGGTTTGTGCGACCACTCGAAACCGTTTGTTCACAACCCGTGGTCTAAGATCAGGGAAGTTCACAATAGACCAGATCTTGACTCTACTAAAGAACCGTAGTCCGTTTATCTACTTTAAGGCCGCCTATGACAGTGTGGACAGGCTATACAGCACCATTTCCAGTTCTTGCATTTCTACTGAAGATTGTGTAGGACAACGAACTCTCGCTGTTCCGTCCAGATCATGGATTTTTGGCCCTGCTGTCTTTGCTTGCAGTTTGCAGGAGGCGATTCAACGAAAAAGCGATGTGCGCAGACATTTTCTTATTCAACCGTCTTCGGCTACAACGCTTAGGTTAAGTTGTTGCCATGTAGAGCATATGCAAACCACTGATACGGCCTGAAAAGTCATCGAGTACAAACCATTGGGCTAATGCAACAGAAAACGGGCCAGACTGAGATGGCGATAGGCAGCGGGCAAAAGATCGTTCAAGTTACAGAGGCATTATGGTCGAGGTCCATGTGTACCCGAAAAGAAAGGTCTGTCGAACGCCTGTAATTCAACTAGTTATTCCTATCGCTCTTCTGAGTGGAAAGTGAGTTCATAATAATAATAATTCTTGGCGCTACAGTCCAAAGGGGGACCAGGGCCTAGCTTGCTCATCAGCTACTTGTGTTGGAAAGTGAGTTGGTCTAAGTAAAACTGCAATCCGAATAAAGATTTATAGTTTAAAAGTCTAAGAGAGCTCCTGTTACCACAACTACTTCTTCCTTTCCCTTTGGAAAAACCGTTATCCCAATTTCAGCTGCTTTTGAATACGTTTCTCTAAGTTTTCATTCTTAGAGAGGGTCTGTGAGTTTACGGCTTCGATATAGAATGTCTTTAATCTTCAACTTTATAAGTGACTTCCATTTTGCAAGGATTTCATGAATTACTCATTTCAGTCGGACCTTTATTGCAATCATTTAACGCGATTGCGAGTTAACCAAGTTAAGTCACACTTCGGTTCACTGAGAAAGTCTCACCGCGATGATACAATCATTCCTTAATAGAATTGTGAGGCTATTGGAAAGCAGGTCATCGTGGCAATAAACCTAGGACCAGGACCTCCCATAGAATCATCCACATCATTGATCGAACGATGATGTGTCCTCTTGTGAGCACTATCTAAGGTGTACTTTCCAACTCGGTAAAGGGGGAATGAAGAATATGAAAAAAATTCAATAATGTTCAGCTGTCGCTACTTCAAGCAGCTTATTTGCGTAGTAAATACGTATTAGCTAATTGCCAAGAATTGATGCTACTGGAATGCCTGCAGACAGCATCACAGCACTTCCTTTCCAGATTTCCCTGCCTCTGTTCAGGCCTATCGACAGATAACTATATGATGCTGATTTATTCAGAGCTTATGTAGCCATCTAATTACTGAGGTTCCGTTCAAAGAGTTTATTGTAGCTCCCGTGGCGAAGTGTGTTAAGTGTGTTAAGTGTGAACCTTAAACCCCGGAAAGTTCCAGGTTCAAACAAGTCTTTGAAAAAACTTCTTGAGTTCATGGAGAACTGTGGACCTCTTCTGCTTGTGAGAAGACAATTAAAAGCGCAACATAAGTAATTATCGAAGACTTTGGGACCTGGCCATTCGATATGAACAGTACAACGAATCGGCAGACAAAAAAAATACCCCCACACATACACAACAACTACCAACAATGGCTTTTATTGACTTCACCTCGACGGACTGAAGCAGTTTGCGCGCATTCCATCCGCTCAAATTTAACCTTACACATCACTCAATAAGTCCTGCGGCATATAGAGGGCGCCACTAACGAAAATTATTAATTTATATTAATTTTTTTTTTTTGTTAGTGGCGCCCCCTATGCATCCCAGAAACAATTGAGTGATGTGTTACATGACTTTGGAGTGAAGTGCCGAAGTTCAATAGACTTTGAATTGACTTGCGATGCCACACATGTGGGTACAAGAGCACCATTTCCCATCTGCTTGGAGACTTTGAGTGGGAAAAAAGTTCGAATTACAAAGCAAAAAGGGGCCATACCGTGACGGTATCAATTTCAATAAGCTCCCCACCTTAATCGAAATGTATCCTTTTTCAATTTATTACCAGAATTTTTTTGATTCTGTGAGAATTAGTCCTCCGCTAAACAGAACAAATTCAGATCTCTTCGCGGAAGCGATCCGGACAAACACTAGCCTCCACGTAATGGAAAAATCTCGCAAGCACCGATCACAATAAGCAAATTCAGTTGCACCGCATTGAGAGTGCGGCCACAATTCTGCGAAGCATAAGCCAGGAAAAGAGATGCAAAACCAAGTCCACGTCCATGTCCACATTTGAATGGAAAACAAATAGGAAAGTAAAGAAAAAAGTTTCCAGAAGTCATTTCTACATTTAGGTTAACGTAATTGGGTTGTGTTGGCCTTTATGAATAATTTATTTTCATGCTCATGCTTGACATGATAGGGATAACGAACCGCCACCTCCGCCAGCTGCAGGGTGGTGCGGCAGGGCCCAATTTTCTGCGGAAACATGGTACTCCTCTCCTCAAGCCGGATTGAATTCTAGGAAACTGATTTCTGATTTTTCTCCTTGCTTTTGTAGGCACTCCACCAACAACACCGATGAAGGCAATTCTAATGGCTGCGGGGAAACCTTCATGTGAGTCCTTGAGGACTTCGTGTGGCGCAGGCAGCGCGCCTGTTGAAGGTTTTCCGGTGAAACTGTGTATTGCATTGAAATATTAAGTAGATACGTGTGGGTTCGCCGAATTCGAGTGTTTTCCAGGAAACACCAACTGCAAGGACACGGGGAATCATCCTTGGGAATATCGCGAATGGTTCGCCGACACGATTTGCTTCTGCAAGCATTACTCTCTCATGAGGGTTGTGGAAAAAAATTAGAAAAACTTTTCAGAGTTTAATGAGAGGTATTAAAGATTCATTTTTGGTTTGTGTGGAGAGGATTTTATCATATTTGAGTGAGTGGTGTGATTCAGGTGGTTTAAGGGTGGGGTCCTCTGCAGTTTCATTCAATTGTGCCACCTCAGGACAAGATGTCGTCTGGAGTCTCGTACCAACTAAACTGATTTGAAGACTCTGTGACTTGAAACAGTCTCGTTTTTTGTCTCTATGTACATATAGCAGATCACTCAAAAAGTCACGGGACACATAGGGGGCGCCTCTAACAAAAATTATTAATTTATATTATTTTTTTTTGTTAGTGGCGCCCTCTATATGTTCCAGGACTTAATTAGAGGTGTGTTCCTCTTGTCAAACTGCATGACGCTGGGTCATGAGATGGGACCGAGGTGGTGGTTTTAAAATTTATGAAACTGCGTTCTGAAGTGAATACATTTCAATACAAGCATTTGAAGAAAAGTTTTATTTGTAAAATCCACAAAAGAACAAATATGTGACCACTAACAAATAAGCAACGAAGGCGCTCAAAAGCCAGAAGAGAAATGTCCATCGATTTGGTTAAAAGGCGGTCGAATTCTAAGGCTAAGACAACCATTCCCACTACATTCTGTGGTTCTTGACGAAGAAATAGAGCAAAACGGACAACCTTAATATAGTCACATCTCAGACATGCACAAGGTTGCACATTACATGAGTAACCAAACAATACTGGAAAGGAATTCCCTAAAGACCAATGCACAAGAAAGACAGATCGGCGGCTGCGGTTTTTAGCAATTACTTCTCTTGCATACATACGATGGTTGCAGTTTACAATTCGGGATTACAGAACAAAAACAAATATTAATCATCGAAAATAGTTTTATTGTTTTTCAAAATATTCCCCATTAAGATCTATACACTTTTGCATGCGTTTGAACCAATTGTTGAAGCACTTTTGCCACTCTGATTGAGGTATCTCAAAAACATGCATTCTGAACGCATCAACCGCTTCTTCAAGTGTCGAAAAACGTTGAACTCTCATTTCATTTTTTACGTACGGGAATAAAAAGAAGTCATTCGGTGCCACGTCAGGACTATAAGGCGGATGACTCATCAAATTGATGTTTTGAGTGCTCAAAAATTCTGTTTTTTGAGCCGATGTGTGAGAGCTCGCATTGTCGTGGTGAAGAGTGATCCGTCTTCGGCGATTGGTTTTCCTAATTTCCTGGAAGCCAACAACCAACAAAAAATGGTTGTATACCACTCAGATTTGACTGTTCTTGGTTGTTCTAGTGGTACGGTTGCGACATGTCCAGTTTTTCCGAAAAAACAGGCGACCATTTACTTGGATGTGTTTCGTGCGAGAGCAATGTTTGTTGGATTTGGCTCAATTTGAATCACCTATACAGTCCATTGCTGTTTATTTTCGGGCTCATACGCGTAATACCACTGTTCATCACCTGTCACGATGTCATAGACGTGTTTCGAAGCACCGCGATCGTATTTTTGGAGCATATCTTTCCCCAATCGACTCGAGCCTTTTTTGAGCGATTGACAAATTGTGTGGGATCCGACGCGAACAGATTTTTTTGACGGTTAAATGTTCATGCAATATTTAATGTATGCTGGCGTCATTAATGCCTAAGGCTGTTTCAATCTCACGATAGGTCACATGACGATCTTTTAATATCACTTGGTACACAGCATCAATGGTTTCCGGAGCAATGGTTTCCGGAACAACTGATTTTGGATGACCTTCACGAAATTCATCTTGGAGTGAACCACGACCTTGGTTTAATTTGCCATACCATTGATAAACATAATAATAATAATAATAATAATTGTTGGCGCTACAGTTCAGAGGGGGACCAGGGCCTAGCTTGCTCATCAACTACTTGTGTTGTGCGCGCTACTGTTCTCTCACGAGTAGAAGGGACCTACAGTCTTTTGCCGACTCCGAACGGCGAAATTTGAGAAGCTTTCTTAGACAGTTATTACTTTTTGAGTGTTGTCAGCAGCTCGAAAGAGGTGGTGCCGTGAAATATTAGAAAAATTGGTGTTAAACTGGGAGGCGAACGGCGTGTGAGCGTCACACTCTACCCACTACGCAACGGCGACCACTTGATAAACACTGGACCTTTAAGGAGCTTCATCGCCAAAAATTTAATTAAGTTCATCGATGCACTGTTGCTGTGTTAATCAACGTCGAAAGTTGTAAAAAAATAATCGGACGAAAATTTTCACGATTTAATTCTATTTTTTGGGACATGAATCTTTTAAGTTACTGTAGACATCACAAATAGCGGTCGTATGTCAAAACGTTCAGAGTACGTATAACCTCAAAAATTTTAAACTTTACAATAGATCTGGCAGTTCCCGGATTGCGATACTACGGTTGCTCAAACCCGAAATATAAAAGGCAACAATTGTATCAGACTTTAAATACTTGAAATCTCGCTTAAAAGTGAACGTTGATAATGAGGAACTTGTTTATATGTCAATGGCACATTTACTCAACAAAGAACTTAAGCATTTCTTGCTCCTAATCGGTGCAGCACGTCCACTTGTAAAATCGATATGAAAATGTGACCGAGGATATTCCAGACTAATACTGTCTTGGAAAGCACCACACAAGAAAAGGAAATTTGCCAAATAAACGAAACCAATAAATCAAAACGCCAATACTTCAAATAACAATTGCAAAATATAAATTTATTGGTGATACTTATCAATCGCCTGCTAAAGGTGTTTTGCTGTATGTTGTCGAGATCCAAGTGAACGAGAGATTTCGTGATTTTTCAATGCTAGAGCTAGGAATTGCTCGTTGTCAAGGGAGACATTTTAGAGCACGACTCCTTTGACCATTACAGTGAAAGAAAGTATGAATGTTTTGAAATCATAAGAAGGCTCTTTGAAATCATAAGAAAGCAAGTAAAACAATTAAGAAGTTAATGTGAGAAGAAAATATTAAAATATGATATTAGAAGACAGCGAATGAAAGTACAAAACAAACGTCATGTTGTAGCAAGAGAGGATTGGATGGATTATGGATTATATGAAGTTCATATTATATCATGATAAAAAGGGTTAATGTTATGAGTGATAAGCAAATACCAATGATCTTTCTCATACATATTGCAAGGCGCACCAGTCGATGAGAGACCACGAGGCATATCGTCCTCAGCAAACCTTAGTATTTTGCGTATAATTGTTCTCTTACGAGTAGAAGGGTATTTAACAACTCCAAACTTCTTTCTTAGACTGTTCCTTTAGTGTTGTCAGGTGGTGCCATGAAAAATGTGAAATATTCAGTACAGATGACCGCCGTGGCGCAGTGAGTGAAGTGCGGTGCTCACACGCAAAATGTATAGGTTCAACTCCCGGCTGAACATCTCACATTTTCACGATACCACCTCTTTGAAGTTGTTGACAACAGTCCAAGAGTAACGATTGTCTAGGAAAACGCTTCTCATACTTCGCCGTTCGAAGTCGGCAAACAATTTAAGGTCCCTTCTACTCGTGAGAGAACAGTGGCGCGCACAACACAAATAGTTGATGAGCAAGCCAGGCCCTGGTCTCCTGTAAACTGTCGCGCCATCTAATTATTCTTAAAAGTCGTTACTCAGTTCAGGTTCCAGTGTTAAAGTAAACCCAACACTTGGGGCGGTGGTGACCACTAGACCCAGCTAATAAGCCACGAGACTAGTAGTACGCTTGCTTCGACAAAGAAAGTAGTTCCCATAGTAAGCAAGTGAAGATGTTTATTAAAGGCCTTTACCTGTCTATCCCAGGTTTCGAAACTTGAACCTTAGGGGTGGGGAGCTGCGGCCATGATCCCACCTCACGAAAAACGTATAGAGGTTCATCCCTTCAAAGCTAGGTCTACAAGGTCCTTGCTAGCACATATTAGAATGAGTAAAGTCGTGTTGCACCATAATTATAAAGTGGCATCTGTTTATTTCTATGTTATCTTCATGATAGATCAAATATTGACAGAAAATCAGCAGAAAGGATCAACGAAATGGGCTACATCGGATTTGATATTCTGCGAAAATTGCCTTAAATAAAATCGATCATATATTCGCGATGCAACGTTAAGTTCGATTCAAGCACCGTTTCTTCGCATTTTTGAAACTTACATCCGGTATTTGGCAGAGATGCAAAGAAGTGTGATTTAATCGGTCCCGTTCTGTAGATTGGGGGAAGAAGAACTGTTAGCACAAAGAACTTTATACATGTGAATTTCAGAAAGTAGACAAACTGCATTATCTTTCAAACTTGAGAAGTATATGTTCTGTAAGCAGATGTCGCGTATTCAGCACGCATTTATTTAAAGAGATTATAAAAGTAAATATAAAGGATGACTTTTATGATGGAACTTTCATTTTACGGAAGATCATATAAAAGACTGAAGAAGCACAAATCGATGGTCAGTATTTGTCGGCTATAAGGTCTCATGTCTTGTTTTGATACTTCTACCATCATCGTCCGATTGTGTTGGATAACGATGGAGAACTCTCGCTATTTCTCAAAGTCGGAAGCAAAATCACAAAGCCCATCAATGTCAATAAAAGACATTGATGACAAGGTGACATCGTTCTTGAGAAGATCTTGCGAAAATCAGAAGTCGATACCAGACGCACGATCTTCCAAAAGTTACTTCCTCTGCTGGGTTATGCCGGCAATATTCATGCGATTGGACGAATATAGAAAATTACATTTAGAGGAGAATATTCAACGACGAACTTTATGGGTTGGATGGCAACTGTGTGAGCTTTGTTGAACACCTTCAGATACCACATCTTAGACGACTGGACCATGAGCACACTACGGATTCCACTACTTATTTTTGAAAAGTCTTCAAATCCGAGCCGTTGGGCCAATGCCCGGACTAGTTTGAGGTAGTGTACAAAACAGAAGAAAACCTGAAAGTGAGCAATCAGCGGCAGCCGACGAGATATCGTGCATGAAGAGATTTGTTGGTTGAGGCCAAGATTTAACCAGAACTGCAAGGCAACGGAAACCGACAGACATTTAAAACCAGAAAACATAATCGCAAGAGTAATACAAAAAGTTGAGGCAACACTATAACGCCTCGAAGGACGGATTCAAGCTGCTAGAAATCACCACGGCAGCCTTCACTGGGCGTCTCCTAGTGCAACGACCAGCACTCTTGCGAGTATTCAACAACACTCGAATTAGATCACTTGTTTGATACAGCCTAATTTGTCTAAATATCAGCGGCTGACTGTTCGTGAAACATCTCTAGAAACATCGTTGGCTAGGTCCTGTTGATTAACTTAAAACGCGGGTCCAGCTCGAAGGACCCTCGAATGGGGTAACAACAGAAGGACAACAAAGAACGCCAACCCAAGTCTTGGCTTGCACAAATGCAGGAGAGAAACTATACCACTAGCTGAACACCCCCCTGTTGAGTAACTGAAAACCTAAGCGCACCTCCAGCCCGAGGGACCCTCGGAAGGGGTAACAGCAGAAGGACAACAAACGACTCCAACCCAAACCTTGGCTTGCACAAATGCAGGAGACAAACTAGACCACAGGCTGAACATCCCTCTGTTGAGTATCTGAAAACGCAAACGCACCTCCAGCCCGAAGGACCTTCGAATGGGCTAACAGCAGAAAGACAACAAAGGACGCCAACCCAAGTCTTGGCTTGCACAAATGCAGAAGACAAACTAGATCACTGGCTGAACACCCTCCTGTTGAGTAACTGAAAACCTAAACGCACCTACAGCCCGAAGGACCTTCGAATGGGGTAGCAGCAGAAAGACAACAAAGGATGCCAACCCAAGTCTTGGCTTGCACAAATGCAGGAGACAAAATACACCACTCGCTGAAGATCCCGCCCGGTTCCTGGTCAATAACCATGACTGCGACTGCTTTCATAGCTTTTTACTTGAGGCCTCGGTCCACTTCGGAACGTTCCGCCACAAGAAGAATAACAAAAAGACAACCGTGTCTCTTCCAGGATTGGAATATAGCGAATATTGGTTTTATGTCCTCAAACATTTTTGTCCAATAGTTAAATTCTGTGTCTGGGTTAAATTGTTACTTTTCGGTGCCTAACTGAATAAAGAAATGATTTAAGTCAAGGACAGCGTTAGAAAGGTAGAGAGTTTTCAGAAGGCAACCACACAAGGCCCTTATGAGGAACTGTTTAGAGTTTGATCTGCCATAGACGTGTCTGTTTGGTTACATTGACAGAAAGCGGTGAGTGAATGAAACAATTTCTTTGTCCCTGAATTTTCGACCAACTCAGTTGCTCTGTATTGCTTGGAGCTCCTCGTAGTTTTCCAGTGCGGATGCATGATTCCTTCTTTTGCTGTTAAGTTTAACAGGCAGACACGTATTTGAGATGCTGTTTTAAAAAGCATTTGTTTCTGCCTTCAATGCGCTTATTTGGCCCTAGCGAGTTTTCTTTTTCTTTTCTCTTATCCTAGTTTACCTTAATCACATTTCTAATTACCGATGAAAGCTGCTTGATTCTTGGTTAGAGGCCCTAAAATATTGTTTTGGTTTTCAGCGTCCTAAGAGCTTCCTTTTCCTTAATCACCCCTCTTTCTACCGTTCAGGGATTCGATCTTTAGAGTAGGTCCATATGATGTCGCCTACCAGCCTCCATCTGCATGGAACCTTATTTCTCCCCAAAAAGAGTCTTAAATTCATCACCCAACATTTTGACATTCTCAGCCTGTAGGCCCGTTGAAGTTCTACCCTTCAAACGAACGCAATAATTAAACTTCTAAAAAGCTATGTAGTTCCCATGAATCCATTCTCTGCAGTTATTGTCTATAAAAAAAGGTTTTGAAAATTCGACCGTTACGCAAATCCCTCATAAATCAGTCGTAAAACTCGAAAATACTCATTTCAGAATGTCCTAAACCCCAATGACACTTTGAAAAATTTGAAACTACCTTCATCACCAGCAGCGTCATCAGTCCACCCCTCTTGTGCTTAAACAACAAAAGTTGTAAAAAAAACCCGCACAAAGTAAGCAAATCACAACAAAATATTGTCACCAATCCCCTCCCGCAAATCTGCGCAAATCCCCGCAAGCAGAAAACCTCGAAAGCAGTATCCTAGCGATAAACTCATCAAAACGACGTCAATCAAACGAACGAACACCAGCAATTGACAGACTTTACGACACGCATTGATCCTCGAATTCTATTCTCCCTCCGAGTCGTTGTAAAATCGACTGCCAAGCAACCAGAAAAACACTAATTCTCCAGCACAGAACATTAAGTTGCTCTGTCGGCGACGGTGTGGAACTTTTTTTCACTTGCCCCTCCCCCAAAGCCAAACCACACCATAAAGACATAAATAAACAATGAAAACCGCAAAGAATCGCGCTCTAAGGGTAGGTACGCACCAGTCGTGACTTTCGCATAAAATTAAAATCTTCTCCGCGGAATTAAGTACTCCAACTCAAACCCATTACGGCAGTTCGGTTTGTGTCGGCGGTGGATTCCAAGTGCGGCTCAGGACAGTTTTCCACAGTGCGCTCGCATAAAACCCAAAGAGGTCCTGTCTCTCTCTGCTTGGAAATAAATGAAGAAAAAAAAACTTTCCTTTCCCCGCAATTGGTTCGACGGGAATAAATATTTTATCGAGGAGAGGTCCTCTTCAGATTTTCCAACCCGCGGCGATACGAAAAATGTCTTAACTGCTGCCATGATGCTGTAATCCAAGTCCTAGCAATGATTAAGACTCCTCCAGGCCAACGAACTACTGCCACTAGAGCTCTTCAATATTCAGTCGAGAAGTTACTGAAAATCCGAAACAGATCGAAAAACATGAACTGAGCGCGAGGCAGGGTGTGGGAGGCATGGGAGTCATGGGAGCCTGTCATTATAGCATGTTGGAGTGTCCTTGTTTGGTGGTGGGAAGTTTTTAGCACGCCTATACAGCGAGCGGGCACATCAAACTGCAGAAAGTTTATGTGGCCCGCGGTAGTAAAACTGGCGGCAATTACGGACCAGATGAAATTGCTGTAAAATGCTTAAAACTGTACACTTACATCCTTCATCTCTGGGAAAGGATGCTAAGGCAAGTTAGTTCACTGCTGGATAGACGCTGCTGTTGATGGTGCAATTTTCAACAGAAGGGTCTCTCGCAAAGAATATTTTGCTTTGGAAAAAAAAAAGTTTCACCTTACGGGCGACGGCAATGGGGGTGGTAGAGGGCACTTTAATGGTGAAGTGGTTGGAGCTTAGTGTTTGCAAGCACTTAAGCGTGGCGTGAATCGACAGAGAACAAGATGTTTTTAGCAACTAATCCACAGTTGAGGGCGTACATAATTCAATTTTGCACTCCGGGACGGAAACTTCTATTCATTCATTCAGCAGCAAACGGCTCTAGATAGGATTTGAGTGGTTGAGGGAAATCTTTGGATTCCTAAAACTTACACACAAGAGGCGTGTGTCCGACACATTGTCTTCTGATAACAAAAGTTGGCAGGCGAAAGTGGAACAAGGCCGCAAGTGACACAACGCTTCAGTTAGCATAATCTTCCGCTAGATGTCTCTAGTTTCGAGGCAACATTAGGCCCAGTAATTTTTTACCTTATATTAGACGAATGGGTCTTTTGTTGTCTAAGCAAAGTGGCTATAATTCGAAGGCTAAATGGGCTTAAGCCTACCAACCTCGAATAAGGTATAATAATAATAATAATTGTGGGCGCGACAGTCCACAGGGGGACCAGGGCCTAGCTTGCTCATCAACTACTCGTGTTGTGCACGCTACTGTTCTCTCACGAGTAGAAGGGAACTTACGGTTTTTTGCCGACTCCGAACGGCGAAGTTTGAGAAGCTTTCTTAGACAAGAATTACTCTTTGAGTGTTGTCGGCAGCTCGAAAGAGGTGGTGCCGTGAAAAATTCGCGGTGTTCAGCCGGGAATCGAACCTAGACCCTTCGGCGTGTGAGGGCCGCACTCTACCCACTACTCCACGACGACCACTCAAATTAGACATACATTTCCTTTATAGCTTGTCGTTAAATTAAAGGAGTCCTTCTATTTCTATTCCGCTTTTAAAAAATTGCAGGTTTCTAGTACTAGCACCAGACCAAAAGCCTTTTCACTTTCAAACACACACTTATTAGTCTCTTTGCTCTTGAGTTAGGATATTTGATTGTCTTGTCTCTAAACAGAACTGGACGTTACTAAAATAGGGTGAGGAAGCCCTTAGCCTCTCCGAAAGAAATGTTTTGCGAGCGATTTTTGGTCATGTCTGCGGTGATGGCATCTGGAGGAGAAGATTTAACGACGAATTCTATGGGCTGTGAAGCGACATGCGCCTCGACAAGCATCTTCGAAAACAACGCTTAAG
This sequence comes from Eristalinus aeneus, assembly GCA_955652365.1. Lineage (NCBI taxonomy): Eukaryota > Metazoa > Arthropoda > Insecta > Diptera > Syrphidae > Eristalinus > Eristalinus aeneus. The sequence continues at coordinate 61,410,217 of OY019134.1, read as the reverse complement.
ATGGATAAACCATGTAGAGCGTATGGACACCACTGTTCCGGTCCGAAAAGTCTTCGAATCAGAGCTATTGGGACAATGCAACAGAGAATGGCCTAGGCTAAGTTAGTGCACACAAGTGGAGAAGGACCTCACCCGACTTGGAGTGCGCAACTGGAGGCGATTGGCGAAAGATCGTGCTGGCTGGAGAGACATGTTGGTTGACGCCCAGGTCCACCCCGGAATGTAGCGCCATATGAAGAAGAATAAGTGTCTGAACAAGGAGGAGCCTCTTTTTACAAGGCTCTGTAAAGAATAACGTTGTGATAGAATTACTGCACAGGAAGGGGCATTATGGCTCTTCATCTGTGAAATGACTTCTATTACACTTTAAGTTCACCATCTGCTGGAAATGGAGTTCCCTTACATGTAGATCAAATTTAAAAAACTTTCACTCCATTTCCAGCAGGGGGAACTTAAAGTGTAGTAGAACTCATTTCACAGATGAAGGGCCATAGTGCCCCGTCCTGGGCAATAATTCTGACACAACGTTATTTTTTACAGAGCCTTGTAGAAAGAGGCTCCTAATTGTTCAAAGTCTTCTTCTTCTTCTTCTTCTTATGGCGCTGGGCGTCAACCAACATGCCTTTCCAGCATCAGAATGTGAAAGCGCAAGCCTGTAAAGTACGAGATGGATCAACTCTTTTCGTACCGCAGATCCAAGTCATGATAGTTGGGAAGTACTGCTTCACACACTTTCCACTTCGGCATCGGTTCAAATTGTACATTTTTTAAGCCTAAATGGTCTTTTCTGACCCGATATTGGAAAAATACTAGAAAGAACCCGGACTGTTCACAGACAATTTTTGAGCACCGCTTCTTTGATTTTGATAACACATAGACCAGCCGCTCGTGATTGTCTTTTATGCACAACCGACTCCTTCTTGGAGCATTTATTACCACTTGTCCCACTCATAGGCTTTCGTAGACCTATTCGTAGGCTCTTGATTTATTTATCTACTGCCGACATTTTTTACACTACGAGGATATGTAATGCCGCGCAAATGTGATGTCTGCTGAAAATGTTCCGAAATTATAAAACTGAAAAAATTATCTTCCATCTGCTTGTGAAAAGATCCCAATGACGTGATATGTGCAGAACGAAAAAATGTTTAATTAAATATGCCTATCCTTCGAAAAAGAAGTGGCCGCCGTGGCGTAGTGGGTAGAGTGCGACGCTCACACGCCGAATGGTCTAGGTTCGATTCCCAGCTCAACACCAATTTTTCGAATATTTCACGGCACCACCTCTTTCGAGCTGCTGACAACACTCAGGCAGTAATAACTGTCTAAGAAAGCTTCTCAAATTTCGCCGTTCGGAGTCGGCTAAAAACTGTAGGTCCCTTCTACTCGTGAGAGAACAGTAGCGCGCACAACACGAGTAGTTGATGAGCAAGCTAGGCCCTGGTCCCCCTCTGGACTGTAGCGCCAACAATTATTATTATCCTTCGAAGAAACGTAAATCTGATAGGATGCACCCTCGACTAATTTCGGTGTCCATAGAAAGGGATCAAAACCTTACTTCCATTCTCCCAAACACACCTGCTGCAGAGGAATCCGGGTGAGCTATCCTGAGTTGTCCGTATGCCTGTTCGGAAAACAACAAGACAGCCGATATCCGGTCTGGCGAACTCTCGGGGCTTAGCCTACTGTTCTGGTGTGTTGCGCTTATATGGGGATGGAATTCATACAGCGATACGATTCCCTTTGGAAACCATATCTCTTTTTAAAGTCTCTGGCACTAGAGCAGAACCAGACAGATTGTCAATCCAAAGCATGCGGATCAGTCAGAAAACATTTTCTAAGCTCAGTTGGTTTGAGGCTAGATTGGAGAAGTTTAAGAAGCCTTTTGAAAATAAGGATGAAGAACGTTGAGAATCCTCAGAATTTTGTAAACAATTCATTGAGTGGGGCCTGTTCTATTTCGCCTTCACCATTATAGTTTGACTTAGATTGAAGGCAAATTTTTTCATCGTGTACAGCTTCCTGCCTTCAGTCGTTTACAGGCTCAAAGGGGTGTGCACTCATGAGACACGGATGCGTTTTTAAAGAAATTAAAGCGGTCTGTATTTGACTGTTGAGCACGATTGAGTAGACATGTTCGCGGCGAGCGGCCAAATTGTAACTGAATTACGTGGGCGGTCTTGTGTGTCACCCAAACTTCAAACTTTTGAAATATGTTTCCACTCAGAAATACACCTACAAACGTTTTCATCATGCCTTCACAATGGAGTCCTAGTACGCGAGGATGACAACTTCACCGTCACCGAAATCAGTCTTGGAACCAATCTGGCTATAGGCAAACTTGGAGCTTAAAAATGTACAACAGGACCGAAACGCAAGCTAGATCTGTACAACAAGTTGTTTAACTTTGTCCCGCCAGAGCTGATTTGACGCGGGATGTTGAAACTCTTGGCCAGAGAGTAAGCTTATTTGCGATCCTTTGAGAATAGGAGTCAGCGAGGAATTTAAGATTGCCTACGAAGGTAAAGGTTTTGTCATGCGGCTACGGAGACAATGTTTAGAAAGGGAGACCCTTTTTGATCGTCAAACTTGAATGTTATGAATTCAAACCCGTCGAGGCAACTGAAAAGAGAATGTCCACGCCTCAGATGAGACATTCAGGTGACAAAGTATTTTAAGCATAATGGTGTCCGGAATGGAAGACAGCAGTTGAGGAAGAGAAACCTTATTCTAGACTTAATTTAACTGAATGCGCAATCCAATGAAGAGAGGAGTTAAGATTGGAATCATGTTGCTTTTGTGAGACGGAAGAACCACCAGCTGGAAACTCAAGTGAAGCTCCTTCAAACCGGGAAGAACTCTGAAGGTGCAGAAGCTGCTGCGGTTTTGTATCAAAAACTCAACGGCCGTGTTGTGCCATTCTTCTTATTGTGGGGCTACAGTCCGGGGAGGAAATGGTCACTCATTGATATGCAATGTCACTATTAGTGTTGTGTGTGAAAGCATTTCAGGAAAAGGGGTGTTATTTTCGGAGGTACAGAGCTTCAATATGAAATAAAATGAAAAAACCTGTTTGAATTGACATACAATATTTCCTGTTTTCGCAAGACAATAATTTGACATTATAATTAAAACAACATTTGTTAGGTTATCTCCACGAATAATTCGAACGTACTTTGGCCGAACAATCCAGCTTTCGATGACTTTTCTAAACATTTGTAAGCGTACATTGGCAATAGCTTTGCACATCTTATCATCCAAGTTTTCAATCCCTTCGGGCTTATCGGCGTAGACAAGTGACTCTATACATCTCCAAAGAAAGTAGTCTAAAGGCCTTAAATCACGATCTTGGACTGATCCACGAATCTGAAAAGTCAGACTATAGGGTTACCAAACGTTTTTACACATAAATCAATTGTGACGTTAGTTGTGTAACATGTTGCACTATTCTGTTGAAAACAAATCTCCTGCAACTCATAATTGTGCAAATGAGGAACAAAAAATGTCACTTAACAAGGTTCTATAGAAGTTACGTTCACGTTTACGTACATATCTAGAACCACCAAACCAATCTCTAAAGCCCACTCAACACTCAGTTTTTGTAGATGCAACGATGCTAAACGCAATATTGAGAGCTTTCGTAACTCCCAATGTAGCAGTTTCGATTGTCGATGTATCCATTTAACCAAACGCGACCTGAGTCACAATAGCAGTTCGCGAGAAGTAATTTAAACTGAGCCATGATTTCAAAATTAATAACACAATAAAGAAGGCCGTTCTTAGCCCTAAAATGCCAAACCAAACTATAACTAAATCATTCGACATCTACTACAATCGTTGTCTTCCACTCGCACTGGAGCTTTGATGACCTCGCACACCCCATCTCCTATGATACTACTCTCATGGACATGCCGTCTGATGCGAGGTGGCCAATAATACAGTTGCGACGCTTTTATAAAGTCGACTTTCCCCGTGTCCTGGACTGTCTGTGGCCAGAAACTGAACCGGGAAAGAAATGTAGTCGGATTTTCACGGATGGCTCCAAGACAACGGAGGGTTCTGGAGCTGGGGCCTTCGTGGAAAACGACAAAATTAGACTTCACGCCTCCATAGGAAACTTCGCGTCGGTCTTCCAGGCGATCCTAATGGCCACCAACTACATTGTGAATAATAGGTGGAAGGGAAGAAGTATCTGTGTCTGCAGCAACAGTCAAGCTGTGCTCAAGGCCTTACTCAACCCTTTAACCACTCCCAAGATAGTGCAAGAATGCAAGTCTTCCCTTAATTCGGTCGGCAGGCTGAATTCGCTAAGACTTGTCTGGGTCCCTGGTCATCACGGGATCCTAGGCTAGGTTCATCAGAGGCATTCGTAGGACCCGAACCCACCTTGGGATTACCCGCTTCCCTGGTCAGGGCCTCCGTCGATGGTTGGGTCTCCCTACAGCACAACCAGAGATGGCGTGACTCTCCAGAATGCAGGGTGACCAAGAGTATGCTCCCAAACGTCTGCAAGAAATCCGCTTCTTTTCTGCTATCTCTAGACAGAAACGAGTGCAGAAGACTTGTTGGCGTATTAACGGGACACTTTACCTTCGCCATGCACCTGAGTCGGCTTGGGCTTAGTGATGTCACACTCTGCGACGCCTGTGGAGAAGGTGAAGACACTTCAGAGCACTTTCTCTGTCAGTGTCCTGCCTTCGCTCGTATCAGGTGGCGGTTATTTGGCGCTGATGTGGTGGGAACTGAAAACCTAAGTTCTGTATCACAGAAGCGCATCTTGGCTTTTCTTCGGAAAACCAAGAAATTACATTAAATGAAGGTTACTGCCTGGTAGTACAATGGACCAGTATTTGAGTCTGAGTGCTCCAGTGTAGTTGATCCCAACCTCCAACAAAAAAAAAAAAAAAAAAACAATCGTTGTCCAACAAAACGTAATTTCCAAACAAAACGTTCTATACCTCTAATAAAAACTCTCTACAATGTTCACCTTTTGATGTGGAGAATTTCGGCATTACGCACAGGTACGGGAGAAAGTCTCCACTCGTATACGAAACAATTTTTCTCTCTCATCAGTAAAGCAATACTCGTAGAATCACACTAAGCACCGCGAAGTGGCACCCTGTGCTACCGCCGATCACCCCTCGATCAAATTCCTGCCGCACACATTTTCAATTTGCCGCCTCTTCTCGGAATACACTTTAGCCATCATCCAATTTAATTTTATGGAAAAGCCTCCGGTTCGGTTCCGGCCCCCGCTGCACACACATCAACTCGCATGACTTTGCATTCCTCGGCGAGCGCCCACAAAGAGGCTCTTTAAATCGAATAATGCCGCGAACTTTATTCGCCGCGATTCATGTTTTTTTCTGTGTGCAGCGGTTTTATTCTTTCTCCCGCCCAAGTCCCTCGGGCCATCACCGTTGTCTGGCATTTTGTTCAAATTTCATTATGGACATCACTCTCGGGTGGAAAATTCAATTTCACATTTTTGCGTTTTCACTCGATGGATTAGGCCGGGCGCGGCGCGCTTTTGTGCCTGAATGCGTAGCGTGTGGCTGGAAGACGACGGCGGTTCATAATATTTACCCGAGTGAACTCATTCGCCATCCTTGAGGTCGGAGGATTTTATTTTGACGTTAAATCATGCGGAATCTATTGGACGGCTATTTGGTTTGATGGCTCCGCCTGTAGAGTGGAGCTGTTCCGGGAGTACTCGTATCAGTGGAAATATGTGCGAATATCCTGCGGGGTTTTTGCGTTTGATGCGCTCCGACGTGATAAACCGAACTCATGAGTGTCCCGAGCACAAATCGGCCGCTCTGGGGGGCGGGGCGACCGGGTTGGCTTGGCAGCTGTCCCAGTGCGGCTCATCATCGCACAAGGATGTGTGTTATCATTTGCAAAACAAACCGGCATGATGGATTTCTCTTGTGGCTTCGCTTGCGGTTGTGTTCCACGGAGCGGCCGGTTGTGATTGTTACTGCGTGATGGCATTGCCAGTACCTTTAAGTGCTCTCGTAAAATTCGCGTAGTCTGCGCACACGGGCCTACTGGGAAGAGGGACTTTGTTTGCATTTCTCTCGATTTGAAGAGGGAATGGCTGCGGTGAGCGGCGGTTTTGGGAGAAAATATTTCCGTGGAGCTGATAAAAATATGAAAGTATTCCGTAAAATGAAAATAAAAACGGTATTGAGCTATTTGGGCGGCTGCAAGCGTCTTGGGTGATATGAGGGAAATTTGTGTTATATACGGCTCGTCATGGGGTATGCTAACCGTTTGGGGTGGGCTTGTGAGGATTCTATATAAAGGCTTTACGACACATGGGAGGCCTGCGATTTGGGACAAGGATAACGTCGAGTGGCGTAGGATGAATTTTAATTTCAGTCACGAGGCTTTGCAGATATATTTAGAATTTTTAAATGTGCGCCAGTTAGCCGGCTTCATTAGATGGCGGTGATGATGAGGCGAGGACGAGTGTCGTTTGCTTCTAGCATGAGTTTACGATGAGCGACAAATTTAAGGGGGAATTCGAGTGCCTTAAGGTGACGTTTATCCTTCGCCGGAATCATGTGGATGAATTGAAATTTGAAGGGGAATGGGAGGCCCACGTGGCTGGTTTTTCCTTTGAAATTCTTGGCAATAATTACTTTCATGAAAATTTGTCTGGGTGAAGCAGAACTCATCTTTTGACGGGGCGTTAGAATAAAGGGCGATGTTTGCTGAAGGAAATTATTTAATTAATGACTGTCGGCTGGTGTAGGCTTCTAAGGATTTCCTTGATATCAGGCGTGCCGAAGGGAAAATTAATTTTTGCAATTCCCTGCGAGAGTCTCCGCTTTTCAATATGATTACATGTGTAATTTACTATGACACTCCTCCGTAGACTCCACCTTCTGCAATGATAAACGTATACATTTGCGAAATTTAAACCGACATACAAATCGTGGGTTTACCACTCTTTCATTTCGAGTCGTCTTTTCGTTGAGATGATTGGTGCAAGGAAGAAAGCAAAGCGTTCCGCGGTGGCAATCAATGCTTCGTTTGTTTCCGTTTGTTAAATGCATGGATGCAAAAAATGTGTCCCAGCATGAATTCAAGGACATTCAGGAACATGTTTCTCAAATGATGGAAATGCTTCGCATAAGTTTACCATTGCTCTGATATATGTATGTCATTAAGCAGAAATCATGACAGTACACTAAAGTGATCAATGATAAATTATTTGTATGGCACGACAGTCCAACGGGGGACCAGGGCCTAGCTTGCTCATCAACTACTCATATTGTGCGTGATACTGTTCTTTCTCGAGTCAAACGGACCTAGTGTTTTGGCGACTTCAGACGGCGAAGCTTGAGAAGCATTTCCTTACACTGTCGTAACTCGTTGAGTGTTGTCAGCAGCTCGAAGGAGGTGGTGCCGTGAAAAATTCGAGGTGTTCAGTCGGGAATCAAACCTTCGCGGTGTGAGCGCCGCACTCTGTTCACTAGGCCACGGCGCACACGAAGTGAGTGAAAGAATTTATAAACCCTTGGATGGATATAAAAATTGTATTCAAAACGGGCAACCGTCAATGTCGACATGTGGAAACTGGTTCACAGGTTTTGATCCATAAAAACCCAGTAATCCGTGCTACCGAGGTACAATCTTGTACACAGAAAACGCCAACGTCCTCGCGACGCAAGTAGGATCAACAACCATACTAACCAAGAACAAATTTTGTATCAACAACCGACTTATTGAGCTGGAAAACTCGAACAATAGATGATCCAATAGAGGAAGGAACAAATGTATTAACTACAAATGTATTAACTACAAATGTATTAACAACAAATGAATTAACTAACAGATATGCACAGGATAGTCGTGGTTTAGGATATGGAGTAGCGTTACAGCAGCAAGGAGGTCCGAAAATTTAGCTAAAAGTTAAAACATTTCACTGATACCTGCAGGGAAAAAAGTGAGCACCTGATAACAGGCGTAGGGGGCGAGGTGCGACACTCACACGCCCCTGTGGACTGTAGCGGCACCCAATTAATATAATAAGGTTTCCGAATATCTCGATTCCGCCTTTTTGTCTCCTGAATTTTTTGGCTATTACAGAGCTCGTATCTGGCAATACTATACATCATTTAAAAGGCCTTGACATAACCTACAATCCGACTCTATGCATGATTATTATGAAAATGACTTATAGATGGAAACAGATTATCGAACAAAACGGCGCATATTTGGACCAAATCCGATCACTTAAAACTTTTTATGAAGCATTGAATGAAGAGCAACCTTAGATTATTATTGTTAGTAGGCTCCAAGTTACTGTTGGAGGGATTGTGAGCCCACGCTCGAGCAGTACTCGTCACTTGAGTCGGCTAATCTGCTGAACGGTCATGCCTCTGAAGTGTGATCTACGGAATTAAGGCATCTCCGAGAATCTTGAAGATGTGTCAAGGGTGCTTGATGACGTGTGTTCTACGGGTAGATGCGAAAAGTGAAGGCTGTCATGCATTGAAATGTGAAGGCTCTCATGAACTTCTTGTAAATTTTGGGAGTATTTTGATTGGGATTTTCATTGACGATGTGTTGGGCTTAGGTTTTGTAAAAAGGCGGACTTATTTTTGTGTGAAAAATCAAACAGTTAGATGACGGAAGGCCCCACAGGGGAATGAAGCTGTTTTCTGAACATGTCCGACAACATTCTTTCCGCTGTGAAGTCCGTGTGCCAACAACCAAGCGGCTCCCTAAAATAGTGGCTTCAGGCAGACACTGCCACAGATTTCTAGCTCACAAAGAAAGACCGGATTGACGGTGATCACGTTTTGTGGAGCTTTAAAGCAACAAACTGTTAAGGATTGATTTAAGCTCTTAAAAGTTTTTATCGTTCAGCTTTTCACGTAAGGCGACGCTCACACGCCGAAACGTGTAGGTTCGATTCCCAGCTCAACACAAATTTTTCGAATTTTTCACGGCACCACCTCTTTCGAGCTGCTTACAACACTCAAAGAGTAATAACTGTCTGAGAAAGCTTCTCAAATTTCGCCGTTCGCATTCGGCAAAAAGCTGTAGGTCCCTTCTACTCGTGAGAGAACAGTAGCGCGCACAACACGAGTAGTTGATGAGCAAGCTAGGCCCTGGTCCCCCTCTGGACTGTAGCGCCAACAATTATTATTATATTTTTCACGTAAGGTGTGGAAGTTGTTCTTGACTGCTCTCTGAGGTATTGCTGTTTGATGATATTCAATCTCGTCAACTGAGCAATGACCATCGAACTATGGGAAGCGGATGGAAAACCACACTCCCATGGGTGCTATTTATCTGTTTCGAGATTAAACTGCAGAAATGACAGCAGGCAGGAGGCATCTCGAGCAACTTTGAGCTCAAAGCTGAAGTTGCTGAGATTGTGTTCCTTAACCACTCCTAACATTCGACAAGGAAGAAAAAAAAATGCAATAAACTGTTGAAGGCCAAAACCCATGGGAGGGGTGGGGGGTGTTCAAGTGGCTCAGTGCCCCACCATAAAATTAGCACTAACCATGCCTTAGATTTATCATATTGTTGTGACTACAGGACTCCAACTATTGCAAGATTTTCTTATGGTCTCAGTCCTGGTCTTCCCCTTCTTTAAGCACAAGGTTGCAGTGATACTCCGTTGAAGTGATACTCACTTGCAGTCCACATAACCGTCGACATAAAGGTTTTAACAGATCACTCAATAAGTCCCAGGATCGTAGTCGGCTATGAATTTTTTGTAAGATGCGCTCCCAATATGTCCCGGCACTTTATGATTGTTGTGTTATATGACGGCGTATATTAAGACGAGCTTTGCAATGTCATGTCTAATTTTGCCATTCCTCCCAGACTTGCCAACTTGTGTAGGATTACGATGGAGAACACTTGCTGCGTCATTAATATCAACTAATCGAGGCCTCTAGTGTCTATGGTTTTTAATATGGCGTCATCTTGTCACGGGGGTTTTTCAATATTCAACTTGTGAAGATCTTACCCAAAGGTCAATGCATTGGAAAGGATTTTCAAAAAACTCGTTCAACTGCTTTCTTATGAGGACGTCAATGTCGTGACAATTTGATGTTCTTAGCGAACCGCGAAAGAAATGTTTGCTGGCATCGATGAGGTGACGGATAAAATGGGGTGGCGGTGTATGAGGGTAAAAGTTCATCACAGAGGGGCTCACAACATTGACATCTCAAACAGGCTGTCATAGATGATAACAGAAACGTTGAGGTAGACAGAATCCATTAATCTCGATTGTAGAATACGAAGGGACAGTGAAGCTAGCACCCAGATCAAGCTCCAAGTAATCTTGTCAATTGAAGGGCGCAAAAGGCAATTCACCGTCTTCTATTATCTCTGCTCTACTCTAGGAACATGGGCGCTTGTGACAGTAGATAAAGAAATTTCCTTGCGGTTCGAAAGAAAATTTCGGCACTCGAACTCTAGTCCTGTTTGCGTTAGTAGCGTTTAGAAGAGGAGAATCACTAACGAACTACACTGCCCGCAAACTGGGCTGTTACTCCATATCTTCGAGCTCAGCTCTTTAGAGCGAATTTGATCTGAAGCCCATCCTCTTCCTCAAGAGATTTGTGTTAACTTTTAATTATTTCTAGGTCTCCCGTCTGAAGAATCTTAGATTTCGACGCATTGGGGCAACGTTTAAGAGGTCGTGTGCAAACGAAGCAGAAAACAGAAACAGATTTCCAGATCCAGATGAAGACTTGCTGTCCTTTTATAACTTGTTCGCTATGCTCAAGGAGTAAGAAGTGTAGAAAATGATAACGAATTCGAAATGATAACGAATTTCGGCCTCAGTCGCTTGACTGACATGGACGATGGAAAGTAACTCTTGTGCAGACAAAATGCGTCAACTGCAAAGTTAAGGTAGAGCCTTCTCACCATAAATGTTTCGCTATTCTTTCGTTGTGTCCTCAAAACTTACGTATCACTAGAAAATGTCCTTCAGTTTATAAAGCTCATCAGGAGATTACACCGAGGAACATATGTGCTCCAAACTACACCCCAATTGCGCCATTCAGGTAAAACCCGAGATTAAGATTTTATCAATAGTTCGCTGACAACAAACTCATACCCATTCACAAAGATAATCCTTTCCGCGAACGATCTCATCACAGTGCCCATATGCCACCTGCCATCAGGCCCTTAACCAAGATCATTAGACCCAGCGGAAGTTTCTTTTTCAAATTTCATCAACTCTCCCGCCCACCTCCGGCAGAGGTTAACTACCTCGCACAACTCCCGCGACCTCGTTTCGAAACAAACCCCCCACGGGCGTTAGCAGCCCTCACAACCGAACGACTTCCTCGATCTAACGCGCCATCCACACACATCTCAACAATCGCAGATTGGATGCAGCAAGACTAGGGCAGGCCCTTTCCGTGAATCCCATTCGAGCACACCCCAGACAGTGATTTGTCCCCGAACGTAATCTGTCGGCATCCTATTAATACTAATGCCGTCGTCTAATTCCACGCGAGTAAACAATCCAAATCCCGCAGTTATCATTTCATCGTCACTTTTACTTCGGGTGCTGGCACGGTTCTTAGGATTCAACTCGGCGCTCCCGCAGCCAGTACATTAGCATAACATGTCCCGTGTCAGTGGTGGGCGCGAGGAGGGAGGTGACTCGGGCGGGGAGTGAATGAAAGCGACTCGTATTCCCTATTCCCAGCGACCGACATCAAGGATTTGTGGAACTTCTTAAGGATTCTCTGCGGTTTCAGTTATTGAGGCGGCCCAACGCGCCACGTAGGGGTTCAAAGCTAATTATTAAGCCAAATACAACCCTTGCGCCCTCCGCCCGCTGAAAAGCCGTGGGTCCTTTCAAACCATCTCAGCCCTGCGGTTACCTTCGAGCGCTCTTTAAGCGCGACAACTGCGTGTACGGCGATGCGAGTGTGCGAGTATGTTTATGAGTATGTGCGGAATGAAATGTACCGTAAGAACCACTAAAAGGGGTTGCGATAAGCTCTCATGGTTACGAGTGTGTCTCTGTGGGCGGGTTGGTATCTGCACAAAGGTAAATGGATGCAGCGGTACGAAAAGACGATGCCTTGATTACACAAAACCCGTATATTTAGATTCCGAATAACAGGATAATTTGCCGCAAACGTACTCATTCTCTTCCGCCTGAGATCCGCCCTCCCACCACCCACCACCGCTGACAGGGGTTGAGTCGTGTCGTCATGCGACGGAGGCTCTACGGATATGTCTTCATACGCGGAGCGGCACTGTTCCGTGTGCGCACGACTGGAGCACCATTCCGTCGCCTCCGCCGCCCTGCATCGCCACAGCCGTCGCACGAGCTCACCTTAATGGAGTTTTCATACATATTTAATGGGCTCGCAATGACAACGTAAGTTTAGGACGATGACGACGGCAGTGGCAACGGCGGCGGCGTAGTGGGATAATGTCTTATCGCAGGATAAGGAGCACCCGCTGCTCACCGAAAGGTAATACGTATTCCTAGGCATTTGCATTCATTACGTTCATTACGTCGCAGAAACCGAAGGACAAGATGCTCATTTTCCACTTGACTCTTGGCAAGACGAAGCCGTCACCAGAGATCACTACGAATGGCTGAATATCGATTCGTGGCATCGATGAGTTTCTGCTGCGTATGTGTGCGGCAATTGATTTCGTGGCAAAGGAAGACTGCTGATCCAAACCGCGCCGTAACGCACGGGGATTGGAATACACGGGAAAGCAAATACCGCCCATGATATGGATACGTTGTTAAGCAATGGGGAAGTGGGGTGTAGCCCCACTCGTAAGGAAACAACGGATGCATCTGCTTCACGTTCCCTGGATTGTGTTGAATTCAAAATTCAATTTCAGGTATTCCTCTAGCGAACTGGGAAGATGCTTGAAAATTGAACTCAACCCTTTCATGTGAAGGGTTCACTGTTTGCTTTAAGCTCCAAATAGGAAAAATTGCGGAGCAGTTGAAGTAGTCAGAATTCAAAATTACTTAAAAATTGCTTTGAGCTAACTCCAACCTCAATCGACTGCTGCTAAACTGCCAAACTTCGGTGTTGACCTTACAAAAATAAGAATCGGGCAGGATGAACTATTGGAGCGAGTAATATAACAGATTACTCAACAAGTTCAGGAGCAAATAGGATTCGCAACTAAAAAAAAAATATTAATTCAATATTAATTTTTGTTTTGTTAGTGGCGCCCCCTAGATGTCCCGGGACTTATGGAGTGATGTGTTACAAGGTCAACACAATTTTTTGAAGCCGCGTTTATCTCCCCTAACATCAATGCATATGTAGAGATATGCTACCGTCAGTAGCGCTCAAGCTGTGATCAAATAAAATAGATCGTAGACGAGACGATTTTGGCTGAATTATGTGATGCAAATTATCCACGATATCGTTTTGGTTGAACGTCATTACGATAGTCGCTCGAAAAGTTTGATGATTAAAGCCTTGGGTTCAGGCTTGGGTTTAGTTTGTTGACCAAATTGAATTTGAATTTAAGTATAACACAAGCAAAAGTACCAGAAACTTTAAAAACAGCCGTTGTCAGACCAATATATAAAGGAGGATACAAGAGCCAACTGAATAATTACAGACCGATTTCGATACTACCTGTTGTAGAAAAGTGTCTGGAAGAAGTTGTAGTTAAAAGATTGCAAAAATTCATGGAAAAACATTCCCTCATACACGACTGTTAGTATGGCTTTCAAAAAGCGAAAAGCACAGGTAAACTACTTGCCGAGTTTGCTAACTATAATAACGAAAACCTGGACAAGAGCTATCACGTACTGATAGCTTTTATGGACTTCAGTAAAACTTTTGATACGCTTAATTATACTAAGCTAATTGAAGCTCTTGAGCGTATTGGAATACGAGGACTGATGGCAAACTGACTGTATAAAGATCAGTGAAACCTATAGTGATAAAGAAGACGCACCCTACGGAGTTCCAGAAGGATCGAAATTGGGGTCAATTCTTTTCATCCTATATGCCAATGAGCTTTTTCGCACCTTTAAGAGAGCCAAACCTTTTGCATATGCGGACGATACAGCAATTGTAGTGTGCCATAGATCCCTGGAGGCAGCAACAACAATAATGCAAGAAGAATTTGACAATGCAGCTAAATGGTGTCATGATCAGGGTCTAACTATTAATGCATCACAGATCAAAATGATGCATATTAGAAACCCGCAGTTTGCAGTAACCCAGCAACAAATCTACTTCAGGAATGATTCCTGCAGTTCTTCAGCTAGCTGCCCAATAGCTATAGTGGAAAGCTACAGGTACCTAGGAGTCATAATAGACAGCAATTTTATATGGAATCTGCATACTGAGGAGTTACGCATTACCTTGAGAAAGACAATTTACGCGCTGACCCACTTAGAGTACCATGCCACAAGCGATGTATTAAAACAAGTGTACTATGCATTAGTGGAATCCAAATTGAGGTATGGAATACTCGCATGGGGCAACGCTTCGGCAACGCATTTAAAAAAACTTCAAAAATTACAAAACGCAGCACTCAAACGGATAAATACATCTACTCGCGCAAACAGTGAACATGACAGCTTCAGAGCCCTTCAAATTAAAGACATCTTTAAGATGACTCTTATATTGGAGTACTACGACGATAGACGATTTATAAGCCCAATTAACCATGGAATTCATACAAGAAGACGTGCCCAAAATATGCTTAATGAACGTCGTTTTCACAATAATTACGGCAGAAGACAATTAAAATGCAGTGTGCCTGAGATACTTAACGCGCTTCCTCAAGAAATGTCCAAAATCCCAAAACTAGAAAGAATTGTATAAAAAATTATTTTCTGAATGCAAGAACTGAAGTATAACTTAAATGTGAAAATGTTTAATTGTTACTGTCATCTTAAATTTTTAAATTGAACTGAAATATTTTAAACACAATTAACTTTTCATTAGAAGTATTAATTTGTCTTTATTCTGTTAAAATATAAATTTATAATTTACCTTAAACTAAGCTAATAAAACTGTCAACAATTAAGACACAAGCTTCTGCAGAAAAGCCTTTCGGCTTCGCAGAAACATATAATCATTGTAAACTATTGTATTATGGATAATAAAACTGAACTGAACTGAAAAGACGAAAGAGGACCAACTTGCTTGTCGCTACAAACGTAAATACTTCGCCCCTTCACTCTGTTTTGAACAATTTATTTCGTGGTTCTTGAAGTTTTCCACTTCAAAAACCAACGTGAAGTTAAATAAAAAAATGCGAACTCTAGTGCTGTTGATTTGCACAAATGCCCTCCTCCAGATCGCATCATTGTTTTGGCAGAAAATCTGATTACATTTTCTTCCTGCCTCAATATTTGGTCTGCTCTTCACACAAAGAAAGGCGACTTAGTATAAGCGACGCAGGTTAATACCCGCATCAATTGGCATTCGCGGGAGACCGGTATCAAAGTAGATGTGGTGCGCAAGATCAACAAAGTGAGTTCCACCCACCAACACATTTTCTTAACGAACCAATGGACTGACATCTGGCGATTCAGGCCATGATATTAAGCAGGACATGGTGACAGGGGAAATCATGGTGTTGACATATGTTGGTTTGGTTGGCATGCATGTACCAAAGATAAAAAACTCATTTCCAAGGAACAAGGACAAGGTCAAGCTCAAGCACAACAGTTGATTATTGTATCCATTCTCCCATTGCCTCAGTCAGACATTTATAGAATATTTTTAAGGGAATTTAAAAAGCCCATTCTTCTGATCCATTTTCATAGAGAGACAAAAGCAAGTCCTGGGTTCATCGTCTAACGATTAAGACTTCCGGGGAACGTTCTCTCATTTGAGTTGACTAGAAATTGATCAAGGATCAGATCGAAAAGCACGCACTGTGGATTATTTTCTTTTGAATGTAAGGTGTGTCTACAAGTTCAGCAGGGTTGGCAAAAGTTATGACCTGTTGCCTTTAAGTCCTCGTGATCACGGTGGCTTGAAGTTTGTGTGCTACCTCATTGATAGACGGTAGTCAGTGTGAATAACAGAATACAATACTATTCTCTGAGTGCAAATAATTGCCTAGGCATTCTTCTTCTTCTTGTGGCGCTAGACGCCGCGTTGGATCCGGTCCTCAACTAATATGCCTCTCCAGCCAGCACGATCTTTCGCCAGCTGCCTCCAGTTGCGCACTCCAAGTTGATTGAGGTCCTTCTTCACTTGTGTGCGCCACCTTAACCTAGGCCGTCCTCTGCTACGATCTCCCAATTGCCCATACTCAAGGGCAAAGGCTGGAGCACTGGTGTCTTACAAGGCCTAGCCATCTTCAGCGTTATATGCGAAGACCCTTGACCAGGCGCATGCCGCTGTACAGCCCATACAGTTCGTGGTTGAATCTTCTCCTCCAGATGCCATCAACGCAAACAGGACCAAAAATCGCACGCACAACTCTTCTCTCAACAAGACTGAGGAATTCCTCATCCGCCTTTGCTAACGTCCAAAATTCCGCGCCATAAAAAAGGACCAGGAGGATCAAGCTGTTATATAAAGCGAGCTTAGTCCTTCGAGAGAGAGTTTTATTGCTCAATTGCCTCTTGAGACCAAAGAAACAGCGATTGGTAAGAGTGATTCTGCGTTTGATTTCTGTACTGATGTTGTTATCCCTGTTTACCGCGGAGCCGAGGTAGACGAAGTCCTTGACTACTTCGAAATTTCTGCTGCCTAGTGTGACGCTCTGTCCGAGACATCGATGTTTGTTTCCTTCCTTTATGACAGCATATACTTCGTTTTGCCCTCGTTTACCACCAGACCCACTTTAGCCGCTTCCTCTTCAATACCAGCAAATGCCTCATTGACGGCTCGCTGTGTTCGTCCAATCACGTCAATGTCATCAGCGTATGCTAACAATTGAACTGACTTCTGGAAGATCGTGCCTCTGGTGTTGACTTGTGAGTTACCCACGATCTTCTCGAGGATGATGTTAAAGAAGTCACATGACAGAGCGTCGCCTTGTCGTAAACCTTTTTTGACATTGAAGGTCTCGGTGAGTTCGTTGCCGACCTTGACGGAGCAACGAGAGTTCTCCATCGTCATCCTACACAATCTGACGAGTTTGGTTGGAATACCAAAACTAGACATGGCACTGTTAAGCTCGTCTCTATACACACTGTCATATGCGGCCTTGAAATCGACGAATAGGTGGTGAGTGTCAATTTGCATTTCTTGGGTCTTTTCCAGGATCTGCCGCAATGTAAAGATCTGGTCTATTGTGGACTTCCCTGATCTGAAAGCACCCTGATGGGAACCTATTAGGTTATGGACAAATAATTTTAGACGCTCACACAATGCGGCAGAGAGGATCTTGTATGCTGAGGAGACTAATACCTCGGCAGTTGGCGCAGTCAAAGGGGTCTCGTTTCTTGTGAACCGAGAATAGGACGCTGAGATTCCACTCATCGGACATGCTTTCTTTCGATTATATCTTACAGATGAGCTGGTGCATCCGCCCAACCAACTCATCTCCAGCTGCTTTAAATAGTTCTGCTTGCAGTTCATCCTAGGCATTAAGCTCTTTTATTAGTACCCTTCCTAATATGACGCAAGTACTGAACTGTCTGTCTCTAAGACGGATGGAACCTGGTTTTTAGAAAAAAAATAATTTGCTTGTTCTCAATTCTTCTTATTTTGAATTCTAGTGCATTGTGTGGGATAGGGCCTTCTCGCCTCTAAGAAAACTATTTTTCAAGACGCTGGGCCTCGAATCTAAATAAATTGCATAATCACTCTTGCCAAGATGGAATGCATGGCGTGGATTCGGATTCAGCGCTAGATATCGCTAGACCATATAGAGCGGCCCAAAAAGTCGTAGGATCTGAGCCGAATCTGGGATAACGCAATAGAGAACGGCCTAGGCTAATGTGGCTCACACAAGTGGAGAAGAACTTCAGCTGACGTGGAGTACGCAGCTGGTCAAAGCTAGCGGGAGGTCTTGTTGTCAGGAGAGGCATGTCAGTTGAGGCCCAGGTTCACGCCGGATTGTGGCGCCAATCAAAAAATAAAAAGGGTGCTCGCCAATAATCGACACTTCCCAAATAGCGACTCTAGGAATGATTTGAAAGTCACCACCTAAAGTGTCCGCAGTTGGAAAATTGAAACAAAAAATTGTAAATAATGTGCGTGCCGATGTAGTCAACAAGGAACTTCGCCCTCACATCAATTACAGGGATTGGGTAGACAATGGTTTCCTTACGTAGAATAGGAAGTACGTTCAATTTTCCAAGGACCCCCTACAGTGACGTTTGCTAAGGAATTTCCTTGATAACTTCACCTCTACGTTCAATATATTCTCGCGTTCAATATATTCTGGCGTTCAATATACTCTAGGTATCGGGGTGAAGCTGTGGTTATAACAAATATTTCCATTCCGTCGTTTTGTCTTTTGAATTCTCCGGCTATGTACAAAGCGCTACAGACCTCGCATCTGGCAGTACTATACATCAGTTGAAAGGTCTTGGCATACAAAACTACAAAACGAAGCTATGCATGATTTGTTTGGATATTGCGTTCAACAGCTATAGACGTGTAAACATGAAGTTCACTAACGCCGAAATTCACGCTATTTTAAAGTTTTCCTTCGTTAAAGGCGGATTCGCGGCGCAAAGTGCATTTCACGTTCCGTGAGATTAATGGTGTCTTAGGGGATGCTACTCTATAACTTCAAAATGCGGAGAAATGGTTTTGACAATTCAGAGCCGGTGAAAACGACACCATGGATAAGCCAGCCAGCGGAAGACCTCTGACGACGAATACCGATCGAATCATGGATATCATCGAGTTAGACCGGCATGTGGCATATCGTGACATCACCCAGGAGATGGGAGTAAGTCACCAAACCATTTTAAACCATCCGGCAGAAGGCTGGATACAAAATAAAGCTTGATGTTTGGGTGCCGCACGATTTCACGCAAAAGAAAACTTCTGTAGCGAATCAACGCCTGCGATATGCTGCTGAAACGGAACGAACTTGACCCATTTTTGAAGCAGATTTTGACTGGCGACGAAAAATTGATCACATACGACAATATCAAGCGAAAACGGTGAAGGTTGAAGGCCGGTGAATCGTCCCAAGCAGTGGCCAAGCCGGGATTGACGGCCAGGAAGGTCTTCCCGTCTGCCGGGAAGCTCGTGGCCACAGTTTTTTGAGACTCAAAGGGAATTTTGCTCGTTGAGTACAAAAAATAAAAGTGAAACCATTAACGTCATATCCTGCGCTTCCACTTTGCATAATTTGCGGGAGGAAATTAAAAACAAAAGACGGAGTAAACTCGCAGCGGGTGTGTTGCTTCTTCATGACAACGCTCCTGTTCGCACGGCGCGAGTTTCCAAGGCTGCTGCGCGAGTTTGTGGTTTCGAAGAAATTCAACACCCACCCTATCACCCAGACCTAGTGATTAGTTTCTGTTTCCGGATTTGAAAAAATTTCTTCGTGCAAAAAGATTTTCGGATGATGAAGAACTCAAATCGGCAATAAACGGGTATTTTGCAGAGAAAGAGGAAATTTATTTTTTTGAGGGTTTAAAAAGCTAATCTCAATATGTAACAAATGCATTGATGTTAGGGGAGATTATATTGAAAAATAAAAACAATTTAAATTGAATTCGCATTTTTCCCTCGGCAAGATGGTTTAACATGGTCTGACGACTAACTCCCATCTCCTGGGCGATGTCACGAGATGCCACATGCCGGTCTAACACGATGATATCCATGATTCGATCGGTGTTCATCGTCAGAGGTCTTCCGCTGGCTGGCTTATCCATGGTGTCGTTTTCACCGGCTCTGAATGGTGAAAACTATTCCCCCGCTGTTCGAAGTGATAGAGTACCATCCCCTAAAACACTATTAATCTCACGGAACGTTTCTGTAGCGGATTTGCCTTTTACGAAGGAAAACTTTAAAATAGCGTGAATTTCGGCGTAAACATGGAGTTCCATGTTTACACGTACCGAGAATATATTTAACACCCCTCGTATGATTCTTAGAGCAACTCGAAAATTGCTGATTTCTGGAATTAAAATTCGTTGCGTTACTTACTTTTTAGCCACGTGCATTCATAGTCCGGATTATATTCACCCAAGCAACGTTTGATTTTATTTCAATAATAATAATAATTGGAATGGCGCGACTAGCCTAGTTTGCTTATCAAAAACTCGTGCTGTGCGCGCTGTTATTCTCTCACTGGTAAAGGGGACCCAGCATTTTCGCCGAGTCCAAACAGCGAAGTTTGAGAAACTTTTGCTTAGACAGTTAAATACTGTTCGAGTTTTGTCAGGAGCTCGAAAGATGTGGTGCCGAGAAAAATTCGAGGTGTTCATCTGGGAGTGGGAGCTGAAATTTCGGCGTGTGAGTATCGCACTCTACACACTTGATTGATTCTATTTTACCTACAGCTTTATGACCTTAGAAAATCTTGTCTTTCACTAAGAACTCAAGTGAGCTGCACGTCCAGTATGATTCAGAAGGCATTTAATAATAATAATTGTTGGCGATACAGTCCAAAGGGGGACCAGGGCCTACCTTGCTCATCAACTACTCGTGTTGTGCGCGCTACTGTTCTCTCACGAGTAGAAGGGACCTACAGTTTTTTGCTGACTCCGAACGGCGAAATTTGAGAAGCTTTCTTAGACAGTTATTACTCTTTGAGTGTTGTCAGCAGCTCGAAAGAGGTGGTGCCGTGAAAAATTCGAAAAATTGGTGTTGAGCTGGGAGTCGAACCTAGACCCTTCGGCGTGTGAGCGTCGCACTCTACCCACTACGCCACGGCGACCAGAAGGCATTTAGAGCTTCCAAAACCTCCACGGCGTATTCCCTTACTGTGCCCGCTGCCAGCATCGCCATCAGAAATTGATCGAAAATGATACTTACTGAGAAGTCCGTTGTCCCATACCCCAATTCAGTTAATCAATTAAAACAGTATTTAAATTTATTTTAATTAGCAAATTACTTCTGGTATTTTATTCAAATCGAAATAAATAAAGTGTACAATATTAATGTGCGAACAATGATAGAAATAAACTTTTCCTTACACATGACTTATCTGTTTTTCTTTAATATTTATATTTTACATATATCGGTTTGGTTTTTCCTTACACAAGAAATCACATGAAATAATACAAGAAACTTCATCCAAACAAAGTTTGCAAACAGGAAAGCTTTAAGTTAATGTATCAACGTACCGGTTGGGTGAGAAAATAAATTCCAACTCAATCCTCTCGGGTGTACACATTTATTTGGTATCATTTGCATTCGTAACACACTTTGTCAAAGCAAAAAGCAGTAAACTTCTAAATAAAAGTATCAAACATCAAGGACATGGTGGCTGGCATATAAGGTTCAACTTAGTGAACGAAAAACAGAACAAAAAATTCATCTCTGAATGAAGCGTCTTAAAGTGTTTTGCCCTTACGAACTAACATGTTTTCTTATCATTTCGCTTATTATTTATGTATTCTAAAAAATATTAGTAATTAATATATATATATATATTTTTTTTTTAATTATTACTTATTTTGTTTTTACATTTCTGACTTATAGAAATAAATGTTTTTTTTTTTTGTGGTTTTCTTTAAAGGAAAATAATGGTCATACAACTACCTACTATGAGATACTTTACAGTGTTGGTTTCGAATCTCTTTCGTTTTCTCACGGCAATAATAATAATTTTCCTTTCAAAACATTTAATACGGAAATTCCTGTGATCTCGCGCTAATTACTCTGCCTGTATAATATATTGTAGTTTTATTCAGTTTTACACCTATTTCGTATATGTATATATAAATATTCATACTTAATGTTTTTCTTCTTTTTTTTTTTTGGATGAGTTGTGTTTGTTTTGTTTTGGTGTCGACCAATGTGAGTGGAAATGAGATACGGGTGGGGATGATGCTACACTGTTTGAAAAATTAAAACACTCATGTATATACTATATAATTCACTTGTAAGTTTTTTTTTGTCTTTTCTTTTTATTTTATAATTCTGTATAATTTTTGTTTTTAATCATTTTGCTGGTTATTTTGTATTACATTTTACTTTGTTTACAATTTGCACCTTGATTGTCAACTAAAACATAGTTATATTCATGAAATTCTTTCTTCGGTTTTCTTTTCTTTTACTTTACACTCCTCAATATCTGTTCTCTCAATTGTGTGTATTTATTTGGTTTTCATAAATTGTTTACCACTTTTTATATTTAGTAAATTTTTCATTTTAAAAAATATACATGCCCATCAATATTTCTAAAATGTTTTCATCATTGCCTTGCCTGACATTTTTAATTTTCTTAATTTATACATATTTTTCCATCTTTCTTGAGACTTACGTTAAAAACATTCATTAATTTTTCCTCCGCTTTTGTCTAAACTTTTTAATATATATATTTTTTTTGGTTTCGGTTTATTTAATTTTTCTTTTATAAATATTTTTTTCAGTCTTACTCTACATATACATAAAAATAAATTCGGCAAATCTTTGAAGAAAGAAATGAAACAGAATTTGTTCATATCTGTCTAATTTTCGGATGTGAAATTAAATGTGAGAAAATTTTATTTACGAGATACGTTGTGAATAAAATAAAGGTTTGATTTATTAGTTACTTAATTTTCATACATATACATGTCTTAATTTACTTATTCTCAAATTTTCATCCAAACCGTAACCGTGTAGGTAGAAGAATATATTTACATTATGGCTTTGCTTTTATTTTGTTTAGTTAAATACAACGAGACTTGTATTCGAATTTATATTTAAAAATATACATATGTGTACGTATATATATTTATTTATGAAAAATTGTTCCTTAATGCTAATGCTTAGTCTATCGACTATTTTATCATATTGATTTTGAATTAATCTAAAGGAAATATATTCTTTTGTTTAATTCTCACAACAAGACGTCGGGGGAAAC
This sequence comes from Eristalinus aeneus, assembly GCA_955652365.1. NCBI lineage: Eukaryota > Metazoa > Arthropoda > Insecta > Diptera > Syrphidae > Eristalinus > Eristalinus aeneus. The sequence continues at coordinate 61,387,264 of OY019134.1, read as the reverse complement.
TCTTTGCAAGACCATCACTTTGGTGAACTCTGTAATTGATTCTGGTGGTATAAAGTATCGATCTGAAATCTGGTATGAGACTAGGGCTAAAAAAATAGTATTCAATCAAATTAGGAAAGTTCTCTCGAAGAGGTTTCTCATTCCCAGGTCAATGCTTTAGGGTTTACTTACATTACGCATTGACCAAACTGCAGCCATAGTCAAAAAGGCTCTATTGCCAATAAAGTCGATAGCGAATCGTGTAACTAATAATAACTGTTGATGCGACAGTCCACAGGGGGGCCAGAGCATAGCTTGCTCGTCAACTACTCTTGTGATGCGCGCTATTGTTCTCTTACGAGTAGAAGGAACCTACAATTTTTAACGACTCCGAACGGCGAAGCTTTCTTAGGCAGTTATTACTCTTTGAATGTTGTTAGCAGCTCAAAAGAGGCTGTGCCTTGAAAAATTCGAGGTGTTCACTCGGGAATCGAACCTAGACACTTCGGCGTGTGAGCGCCGCACTCTACCCACTACGCCACGGCGACCATTGTGTAACTATGTGGTTTAAAATCGTATTCTTCATCTTAGCACTATGCCAGAAACACATCTGAAACTTATTTCTTTTAAATCTCTACTAAGTGGTTGCTCATACAAGCTCTTAATATGCTCTTAATATTTTAATTTCGTCGTCTAAAAATATCACATCATATCCATACAAAAAGTAGAGTTATTCGCATCTCCAACCAACTATAAATTTGTCCTTTAGAAAAACAAAAAACAAGTGCCCGCCATGGCCGCTGTGGCGTAATGGGTTAAGTGTTCGGAATCGGCAAAAAACTGTAGGTCTCTTCTAATCGCGAGACAGAAGGAAGCACAACACGAATTGTTGATGGGCAAGCTAGGTCCTGGTCCCTCTTGGGACTGTTGCGTTATCCAATTATTGTCATTAAGAAGAACAAAAATAAAAGATCTTCTTTCTTGTATTTGCTTCGTGTTCTTAAGAGGAGGAACCATTAAATAACGATACGCACGTTCTTATGGGGAGTTGTCTAACTTGAATTGAAGCTGACGCTCATAACGTTGCTCTTTGGAGGACGTGTGGATGACTGAGATAATGAATTAATATTTCTCTTTTGTCAAAAGTTCCAGTTGAGGATACTTTGTAGGATTATACCCACATGTTGCATTTTGTCAGTATGTTACTTAGTGCCAGTATGTGACTTACTGCCAGGGGGTTACGTTGCACCAGAATGGAACACTGTACAAGGATGGGACCTTGTGGCAGGTTTGGACATTGCACCTGGAAGGCACATTATATGTTACATACCAGGATGGCTCTCTGTATAAGGATAAGACCTTGTGGAAGCGTGGGACACTGTTCCAGTAAGAAACAGTAACGAAGAGTAGGCTGTTGTATCAGGATGAATCACTGTAGAAAAGTGGGACCTTGTACAAGAAACCAAACTGGGACATTGTACAAGAATGGAAACTCGTGGTAGCATGGGTCATTGCAACAGGAAGACACTTTGTACTAGGGTATGATGGGTAGTGAAACCAACAAGGGACATTGAGGTATTTCCGATCGAAAATTCCATTTAGATGTGAAGGACATTTGAGTTGGGAAAGTACCACTCCATCTCGAAAACAGATTTCGTATCCCACCAATCACTACAACAGCCAACAAAGACACTGGTTCTGGCATCGGGTGATGCATGATACTTTTTTTTAACCTGTATATGGGACCCATGGTTTGTTGTTAACTACGAACTGTACACATTTAAAGACTTGAAAGTAGCTTTACGTTTTGTGAGTAACTCCTAAAATGACTTCCACGCAAAATTGCGGAACCAACTCTACGACTAGAAGTCAAACATAAACGAAAGTCAATGCATTCACCATTTGTGCATCAGCGGTCACATTTTCTCTGATCACACTTATTTTAATTCAATGGCTATTAATAACAATAATTATATGTCCACAGGGGGACCGGGGCCTTGATTGCTGATCAACTATGCGTGATGTGCGCGAGTTATGAATCCCAACATGTATCGAACCGATATACAGCATGTTGACTCTGCAACATTAAGTACAGACTCCCGTACTCATAACCCAGCAAAATGTTTATGAAGTAGCAGCAGACGAATGCATTGAACATCCAAGAGAGACGACACGACAACAACTTCTGCACATATGAGATGCTGATAGAGTAAACCACACTGTCTCTACATAATAATAAATAATAATTGTTGGCGCTACAGTCCAAAGGGGGACCAGGTTCTAGCTTGCTCATCAACTGCTAGTGTTTTGCGCGCTACTGTTCTCTCACCAGTAGAAGGGACCTACAGTCTTTTGCCGACTCCGAACGGCGAAATTTGAGATGCTTTCTTAGACAGTTATTACTCTCTGAGTGTTGTCAGCAGCTCGAAAGAGGTGGTGCCGTGAAAAATTCGAAAAATTGGTGTTGAGCTGGGAATCGAACCTACACCCTTCGGCGTGTGAGCGTCGCACTCTATCCACTACGCCACGGCACACTCTTGTGTGCGATGCTAATGTATTCTTAGTTAAATGTGCAGTCTGACTTGGAGAAGCTAATCTGAGTTACTTTTGTAAGAGCAGTAAAATAAAGCAGACATTGGTCTAATATTAAAAACGATAATTTTGTTTTATATCATATTTATAACTGTTCTCTCACGAGTAGAAGGGACTTACAATTTATTGCTGACTCCAAACGGTGAAGTTTGACAAGATTTTCTTAGACAGTTATTACTTTGTCAGCAGCTGGAAAGAGATGGTGCCGTAAAACATTCGAGTTGTTCAGCCAAGAATCGAACCTGGACATTCGGCATGTGAGCTTCGCACTCTACCCAGTGATCCACGGCAGCCAATCGCTATTCCATTCTGTTACTTCCCCTTTATCCCTTAGGGTATTGTATTCCTCAGATCACCGAATACAAACAACTTCCAAATGATGCACTCTTTCATTTGATTTTACTTAGACACGTTGACTCTACTTAACGACATTTAGAAGTCACCTTGTGCATTCTTCAAATCAAAAATATGAACCCGAATTTTAGACAGGCATCAGCCAAGGGCCTCCACAATTTCCCTGTGGAATTAAATATTTTCACACGCAAACAGCTTCCACACCTGTTTTAAACGGCTTCAGAAATTGGTTTTAAATTTTTTTGTATTGACATTTGTTAGCTGTCACCCAATTTTTATTTTCACATTTATTAGATTGACAGCTAAGCTTGCTTAAGATTCGTTTATAGCTGTTAATTTGGCATCAATTTGAAATAGAGTGCAAAAACGATCACAGTCGTCATATTTTATTTTAATATTTCCGCAAAAGAGTTAAACGCAGCAAAATTTGCTAAAAGAGTATGCGATGTGTATGATGAGGAAGCATTGAGAGAAAGACCGTGTTAAAATTGTTCTGGTGATTTCCATTGAGGTTCCACTCAGAGGTGAGCTACGTTCAGGCCGGCTAAGTAATGCTGAAGTAATGCTGAAGCTTCGATTAATGCTTTGATTTGCTGACCAAATCAAAGCATTAATCGAAGCGGATCAGTATATAATTCTGTTTAAATTTTTAAATTTTTCAAAAGAAACTGTACTGATTGCCAGTTTCTTTTGAAGAATTTAAAAATTTAAACAGAATTATATACTGGGTGCCAATGAACTTAAAGACATTTATTTGACAAACAGCAAACCTTGGACAAGCCGTCGCTTGTCACACCGGCAGTTCGATTCATTTTTCACTGCACCAGGTTTTGTCTACACACATCTTGCACGAACTGTCTAAGAACAGGTTCTCAAGCTTCCCAGCTCGGAGTCGGCAAAGAAGTGTAGGTCCCTTCTACTAGTATGAGAACAGTAACGCGCACAATGCGAGTATTTGATGAGTAAGCCAGGCCCTGGTCTCCCTTTGGACTGTAGCGCCAACAATTATTGTTATTATTACCCTCAACTCTCCAAATTTGAAACATTCCTCAAATCAGCTGCGTTGCAGCATCCAGTTCCCATACGTTACGAAAAGGAAAACTAACCAGACGAAGAGTTGGTAAAGCGCAACACACACTGTGAAAACTTTAGACAAACACAGCAGCTGCAGCTGTTGAAAGGGAACTTTAGGGGACCCAACAAGGGACCATCAATTCCATACTCCAGTGGAACACTCCTGAGTTTCGTTTGAGGAACTCAGTCCTGTGCTCTTTCCAAATCTATAATTCAGTTTTGCATACTCCCAAAGCCTTTCAAGAAAGCTGGTCAGTTGGACCACTGGCGGGATGAAAACCGCACTGTAGTTGAAGAGCAGGCTTCGCTTTGGTCTTCTTGTGGACCGTCGCGCTATCCAATTATTACTATCATTCTGTTCCCTACTTCGTGGTTCAGGTCTCTTTCTGAACTCCAGGCCGGTATGGCAGGTTGGGAATCCAGTATTCAACGCAGTCCAACGAAAGCGAATACTGCCTGAATGAAGATTGATGACGAAGCAGACGTAAGGAGCTTCGAAAGACGAGTGGTTGATGAGCAAGCTGGGCCCTGGTCCCCTGTGGACTGTCGCGCCAGTCAGTTATTACAAATATTAAAGCGCATCAATGCTTGTGACTTGTATTTAAAACGCTAGGAATTCAATCCGTTTTTAAGCGAGTTATGACTTGTGATGAATATTGAATTCTTGTCAATACTTATAATCTTTATATTTGCTACGAAGTTGACGAAGTTGGAATTCTTTTGTGGTTGAAGAATTTATTTCTTTATCGGTTGATATGGTCATTAAGGAGAAAATGAAACTAGGTTATGTGTCCCGACATTTCATTTCCTCCTTAATGACCAAATCAGCCAAAAAGGAACTAAATTCTTTAATCACAAAGTATTCCACAAAACAGCCGAGGAAGTACACAAATAATTATAATCGAAAACAATGATCGTCAAAGCGTGATGAGAAAGGTGTCATACTCCATCCGGACAATGGTAGCTCACACACGTCGTTGGTCACTTGTCGAGAACTGAATTAGTTTGACTGGAAACTTTTGATACATCCAACACCCATCCCCGATCTTGCTCTATTAGGGTATCATGCTTTTTGGTTTTAGCAGAACTCCTTAAATGGTTGCACTTTTAAGGATGGTAGCTGTAGATTCAGTTTTGTGTAAGAAAAGACTAGAACTTGTATGAATGTGAATGAAAGATGGCGATGGGTACTGGAAAGTTTGACAAAATGAATTTACTTTCAATAAAACAAGCCGCAATTACTTTTGAAAAAAATAAATGTTAACGCTTATAAATCCACAAGAAAATTATAGAGCCTGCTGGCTGATGATGGCTAGGCCATGTAGAGCGTATGGACACCACAACCCCGGCCCGAAAAGTCTTTGAATCCGAGCTATTGGGACAACGCAACAGGGGACGACCTAGACTAAAGTGGCGCACACAAGTGGAGAAGGACCTCAACCAACTTGGAGTGCGCAACTGGAGACAGCTGGCGAAAGATCGTGCTGGCTGAAGAGGCATGTTGGTTGAGGCCCAGGTCCGCCCCGGACTGTAGCGCCACAAGAAGAAGAAGAAGCCTGCTGGCTGAAACTTAAATGTGAGTTCTGAGTTTACCTTAAAATTTTCGATTTAAGGAATGCACGGGATAAATTCCCAATGTGGCTACGTTGAGCCGGCATGAAGAAAGATTGGATCACTAGGAATATCATTGCCTTTAGAGAAGCAAGGAATACAAAGCCAAAGCCGAATGTACCCATTTGTCCTTGTACTCGCTGAAACAAGGTTATTTCAGTTGACATAGATGACTGCAACTTGCAGTTTTTACGAAGACTCCTTGGATGAATTCTGCTTACTTGGGTTTAAGGCTGCTTGTTCTTTATATATAAATATTTTGGGAGTGTTTAAAGACATTTGAGACGCCTAAGTAATCCTGGTATGGGACTTACCCTGGAAACTTATTCTGGAAACTAAGTCTGAAATTCCTTTCTAAGGTGTACACTAGACTGCGTATTTGATAAGAATTCCCGCATGACTAGGAAGTCTTTTAGGCCATATCCGTCAAGTTTCAGATCTTATGTTCAGTCCGACGAAATTTCAATTTTGACAGGAGCTGCAACTTACCAGACAATCACACACTGTTCCCCAATTCGCTCAAAATATATCAGTTTCCCCACTTTACACGTTCGTCTTTATGAATTCCAATCAAAACACTCACAACTGAAATTTGAAAACGTCTGAATTCAGGTCTCGGCAAAGAATTTCCCCCGCGAGTCTCCTCAGAAACTGAATCGGAATTATGCCACACAAGGTCTACCAATTGAAAGCAAATCCTTACGTGTGTAGTGACTAATATCTATGGTCCTATATATTCCTATATTTATATGTGTACGTGAGGGTGCGCGCATCCGCCCACACACCAGCACATGCACACAGATTTGTAAATATAAAAAAATAGCGCTATGAAAATGTTTAAACAATTGTGCAAGCTCATTTCTCAAATCTATTATAAATCTAATTGAATATTAATTATCTTCATTTTACAGTTGGAAATCAGTGAGAGGAGGTCTCTTCATGTAGGTATTAGGTAGGCTAAGGTGGCCGCTTCTGTGGGCCGGGACAGGGTATTGGCAAAGTGACCTGGCCTCCCGCACTGAGGCGGAGAGATGTCACGTGGTTTTGCAATCGGCTGTCGGTCGTCAAATCAGAAGTCGATGGTGGGGAAAACGATAATAGAAGAGAATTGTGAAAGGTAACTGAAACAGAAGCGAAACTGAAAAATTGAAGAAAAACTATGAATCTACGAGGTGAAGCTTTGAGTTGTCGCTGTGCTAAGCACAGTAGCGACGGCCCAGAGGGCGGCAACCAGCCATGACCAATGGGGATGGGGACGATTGGAGCTGCTTGCCGTATGCGTGCCACGCACATCCATGCCAATCGATTCGCGTGACAACGGCAGCTCAGTGGGATCGCTCAGCTCTTCCGGGCACGGCAAGGACTCGGCCCTCAATTTGAATAGTTCGACAACACGTCCAACACCTCTGGCATCGTGCTGGAGCGGTGACTGCTGCTGCTGCAGCTGTTGGTGGGGTGACTGAAGCGATTGCCGTGACCTATGAATACCGTATTCTGTGTCCAAGTCGTCGTCATCATCGCCGCCGTCATCGTCATTGACGTCGACAGAACCGGCGGCGTCGTTGTGCAACACAAACGGTGCCTCGTCGACATAGTTCTCACGACCGGGCTCCACGCCGGACGACGACGATGCGGATGCCAAAGCACGATTTCTATTACCAAACTCATTACCGCTACCAACCAGACCCGAGTAGGACTTTTGCTTCGGACGCATTTGCTGCTGCTGCTGCTGGTGTGGGTATAGGCTTGATGTTTGTTGGTCTTGCTGCTGCTGACGGTGGCGGCGGTATTGCTGTCGATGCTGCTTGGATGACGCCGGTGGAGTGCCGTTCGGCCTATCGCGGATCGCGTTCATCATGAGCACATCGTTGTTCTCGACGTTCAGGAGTCCATGGCGCGTATTGGTAGTTTTGTCATCGTACAGCGTGCAGACGATTTCCTCGAGGGACTCCTTCAGACTGATGTTCCTGGTTCGGTTCCGCAGCTCGAATATCCACTGAAGTCGGCAGTCGCAAATAAAGTTGTTGTCTGTGCGGGAGAGACGAGGAGAAAAATATGAGTGAGTGAGCGGGATGAGTTGAAATGTCAATAATTGGGTTATTCAGGTCGACTTCGGGATTGATAGACGAAATCGTGGCTATGTCGTCGAGCTTTATTTAGGGACCCCCTCCATACGGAGGTTCATCTCAAAATGGGATTTACGATGATCCTGTATGTTCATTAAGTCACATTTGATGGGAACTGACTTGATTAGACGACCAAGAGATTGATGTGTGTTTGCGGGGCGTGCGGGCACCGCAGGAGATTCTGTTTTTCTGTGTGTATAGAACGGGTTCCCGTCTCGCAGAATTAATGGGAATCTCTTGAATCCGAGCGGTGATTGAATGGATCTGTAATTTTAATGAAGTCTGCCGAAAGGGGCAAAATGGAATACTGAACGCAGATCTGGCTTCTATCCGCTGTTCGGAAGAATACATGTCTGCCAGGCTGTTATTGAATTTGTTGGAAATTTATTCAATTACTGGGGGAAATGATTGTGTTGACCGGAAACCTTAATGCTTCTCGAGAAATTTATTTTTGCCAGAGAAAAGGCATAGGGTATAAAATTATTCTATCCTTCAGAGACTGATGCAGAATGAGGTGAAGGTTGCGTACACTAATCAAGCGTGAGTGTCACATCGGACGAATTTTACACTCGTAGTTAACATACTCTCAGCAAAGTTGTGTGTCACGCATGACATTACCGTCCTTGATGGCACACATACTTCAAGTTAAGCACTCGGTAAGTCCACAGGCTAAATATAAACGCGGCCTAGCTATAAAGCTCACCACCTATTTCCGGAATACACACTTAACGCAAACTTTCGACATCACTTGCATAACTATCCGTACGAAGCACTGAAGGGAGAGTACCCACCGCCACGCGACTTTAACCAACCCATAACTTCCAGCCTCAACGACGTCCTCCCGGATGGGCCCAGAGATGAGCGGCGGCTCAGAAGATATAAACTCCCCCTGCCTTCGATGGGAAACTTTACTGCCAATTACACGGCCAATTTTGCCGACACACTTTTAATGAAGCCCCCTGCCAGCCCCCACCAGTCGAGAGCAGCGCTCTGATTTGCACACGCACGCTCGCTTCCAACACCGCTTTTCATCACCACAACACCGCCCCCGCCCACCCGTCCTAGTGCGTAATTCTATTTTGTGACTAAATAAAATTTTCATTGACATCCTCTACGCATACCGTCGAGCCAGCTGAAAGGAGCAACGCTTTCCAGCGCGCAGCATACATATAAAATCCTAGCGCTGTCATCGTTCTCGTCCGCAACGCCCTGTCTTATCCGATCTCTCGGATACCGTCACGCTTCCCGTGGAAGGGTGGAAATTGATGAGCAACATTAACATCCTTTATTAGACGGATTTATTATCATCAAATGTGCTCAGCTATTCAGCGAGGAAATTTCCTGGTTATAATATATTCATCAAGGCAATCGAATAAATGCGTCCACCAGCGACGGTTGGCTGCAGCAACCCCTTTGTGTCTCGGTGTTTACCTTGGCTGTTCGCCGAAACCACTGTTTCGGTGTGTGATGGGGTGTGTGTGGCAGTGTGTGTGGCAGTGTGCGGAGGAAGCGTCGTCATCGTTGTCCTTATCGCGTAAAGGTCACAATGCCGGAAAATTAATTAATTCACTTGATTTCTCTGTGTGCCTTCGATGAAATTCGATGCGGAAATTAAATGTCCTACAGCAGCGGCATTGGCGGTGACGACAACGGCAGCAGCATGCCGTAGTGTTAGAATCACGCCGCACTGGGCTGGCCGAGACAAGTTCCCATTGTCTTGGATTAATTGGGAGCTTCTGCGTGAGGGCGGTGGGCGGGGCTTTGTTTGACTGAGAAAGGATAATAAAGCTGAAAAATAAGTTCATTCCGGCGGGAAGACTGCCTGCGACTGTAATTAATCGGAATTAAGTGTTAGTGGGTGAGTGGTTGGTAGTGGGTGGTGGGTGGCGTTGAGATGATTGGATTCTCGCAGACCACGTACGACTACGCTTCGATTTTCATTATGCTGGTCAGTAATAAACTGAGTTATGATACGCATCTGGGTCGATGGGGAACGCCCGGCGGCTGTTGCGTTAAAAGTTTACGCGATTCCCGTGGTCTGCAGTGGATGGTGGTACATTGTGTGACAGTGGCGATAGCAATCGAAAGTCGCTTGAAATGGAAAACTTTAAATGACTCGTTAAGTTTGGGACTTCTGATCTGATAGGAGCTCTAGATGGGGTCATTGTTTTCTGGCTAGTGCACAAACAGGTAACCAAAGATGTTGAAAACATTCAGTTTGTTCTCCCAAAGGATTAAGGCAGGGTTTGTGCGTAAGATGTGCTGTGACTCAAATATTGCTGTTTGTGTCTTCCAGGAGGCTCATACTTTGGAGTCGTGCATGTTGGCGTCACTGTGACTGGAGGAATCTTTAATGGCGCCGCATGAAGGATTGCTACTGAAGCAGTGCACATTGACATTATTGTCGCAAATGAAATTTTCCATGATGCATCCACGAACGTCTTTGAACGTTGACGTCACTGTGGGAAAAAAAATTGTCTGTACATGAGTATCCTATCCTGGGTTTTGTTTGGATAGTGTGTAGAGGAAGGGTGTTCACGGACTTTGTGCTCTATTCTATATTCTACTCTCATCTTCAAATCCTTGGTCCCGTGTTCGATGACACTTTGCTTTCGATGGCGACTGTAGAAAACTGGTTTCTTGAGCCTCACTGAGCTCCGGTTTTCTATGATGCACGCCTTACGCCTCCTTTCTAGGAGGGAGCTTTTAGCACAGGGAGCTTTTAGCACGCATAAAAATCCTGTCTTAGCAGACCACATTCTAAGGAAATGGAGATTGCTATGATAATCAAAGCAGCGTTCATTAAATCTTCAAAGAATTATGGGCGCCGCCATAAGAAGTCTGACACAACCTCTGACCAGAGTTTGATAAAGTCCAAGCGAAATTCAAAGCAGTTCCTGCGTCGTAACCTGTTCGTATACGAAATGTGAAACCTGTGATGCAGACCAAAAATGAGGGGACATTCGAAACAAAGGTCATCGCAGTTCCGTCAGAAAGCATTTAGAGAGCTGTTTATTTCAGAATGCAAAGCGTGTGTCCGATCAAATAGAAAATGGCAGATCTGGGTTGAGCCTTCTTTTCAAATATAAGGGGACATTTCAAATCAAGCAGCGTTGCAGGGATTTTTTAGATTTAACTTCGAGCGACATCCTTTTCTTCTTAACGTAAACAAAATAGAAAGGACCTTTCCGGTTAGAATCTAGTGTTGAATGAGAGCCCTATTACCGCCACGAAGAGGATCTGCAGATGCAGATTTACAGAAAACTAATTTCTTTGTGAACAAAAATTAGTGCAAGCATTGCTGGATCAAGATCCCTTTGGCTACAAGGGAACATTTTTTTTTCAATTCACTTCAGTTTTATTATCCGTAATGCAATATTCAACAATGCTTATATGAAAGATTGGGGATAGGGGCCAATCCACGAGAGGTAACGTTGTTGATTGCGTTCAACAAGGCGAGTTGGCAACACTATCCTCTATAGTGAACAGGTAAAGTTGACATACAGTCTCCACGCGGCGTCCCTGGATAGTCATCACAACACCAGTTGTATGGTGAACCAATGTGTGCAGCGAACTCCTCTGGCGGAGGGTTTAAATAATTGGCCTGGCCTACCAGTCTGTCGGTTGAACGTAAAACAACATAAGTTCAGAGACGACATCATGGCTCGGAAAAGGTCGGACTAACTGTTTACGACCCCAGACAACGGTTTTTGCTTTTGCACGTGGAATGTGAGGTCCCTTAACAGACCACGTGCAGCCGAACAACTTGCGGAGGCCTTTGACTGCTACTAGACAGACATTATCGCCATCCAGGAAGTGCGATGGGATGGGCCCAGCAAGAAAAAGATGCGATACAGCGATTGCTTCAGAGAGAGAAGGCAGCATTTATTCGGATGCGGATTTGTTATTCGAGGTAGACTTAGGCAAAATGTCTTGAGCTACGACCCGGTCAGCGAACGCCTTATGAAAATCCGTATCAAAGTTAAATTCGGAAACATCAGCTTAATATGCGCTCACGGCCCGACAGAGGAGAGGAAGTTTTGCGTGGGACTTTTGGCCCTGTTTGCGTTGATGGCATCTGAAGGAGAAGATTTAATGACGAACTCTATGGGCTTTACAGTGACATGCGCCTAGTCATGGGTCTTTGGATACAACGCTTAAGGTGGCTAGGCCATAAAGATCGTATTTACATAACTGCTACGGCCCGAATCAGAGCCATTGGGACGAGGCAACAGAGGACGGCCTAGACTAAGGTGGCGCGCATAAGTGGAGAGGTTCTTCAACCAACTTGGTGTGCGCAACTGGAGAATGCTGGCGAAAGATCGTGCTGGCGAGAGGGGCATATTGGTTGAGGCCCAGGTCCACTCCGGACTATAGCGCGACAAGAAGAAGAAGAAGAAGAAGAAGAAGAATAAGAAAAAGAAGAAGAAGAAGAAGAAAAACAAGAAGAAGAAGAAGAAGAAGAAAAAGAAGAAGAAGAAGAAGAAGAAGAAGGAGAAGAAGAAGAAGAAGAAGATTATTTCCGGAGCCTCAAAACAAAGCTTTCCAAAAATGTTGTAATTATTTTTTTTATGACTGCTCTAGATATTGTGACGTAGTGCGCAAGCGCGTTGACTCAAACAATGAAGATCCCAGCTTCGATTCCTGAAATGAAGTTTTTTTCGGCTCACCACGTCTTTCGAGTTGCCTTCAAAATTTAAAAACCACTTACTGTCCACGAAAGGCTTCTCACCATTCGGAGTCAATCATGAACTGCAAATCTCCTCCAATTGCAACTGTTTAGTAGCATGCACAGCTCAAGCGTAGGCTCAGGCTTGAATATTGAATTAAGAGTTATCATCCTTGGTCTGAGAAAGGACTTTTTTCTCGTTAGTCTAGTAAGCTCTATGAAAAAGGCAAACTCATCAAAGAAATACACATTTCTGTCAAAGTCGGAATTAAGACAACCCCCATCCCAGTGTGTCTCCTTCATTTGAAACCCCAACCCACTAACAGCCTGTCCGAGTTGTAATCCAATTAAGCAATAATAGCAATCCCTCGCCCAACAAAATCAAAGTTCGCAAAACAAAATCCCTTTTCGGCTCATCATCAGAGATCCTAAAATTAGGACAGCCATGGAATTGAGAGCAACCACCATAGGTGGTAATAAATGAAAACGTGTTAAATTAAAACTCGAGCACTTCAGTGCGGCTCCCAATGCGGTCGCAACAACCTCCACTGCCACAGGCCGCCCTCCAGGCGATGAGTTCCTCTTCCTCTCACCGAACCACAAAAACAACAAAAACAAAAAAAAAAGATTGTAAATGAGCGAGTATGAGAAAGAGTTGCGGATAGAGGGGAGGCCAGAATTGCGCACAAAACCGAACAGCGAACACATCACAGAGATGAAACTCTGTACAGTTCAGGAGAGGCTTCCTTTAAACATTTCATCCTTGCAAAGCATTTGGCCTGAATTCTCGCAGAAATGAGAATATCCATTCACCTCCCGCACACACACCGCCCCCTCTCCAACAGCAACCACAGCCCGACCATGCCTCAACCAGATGGCCTACTTTTCTGTCAAGTTGGTTGTCCTCGGGAGCGTTATTATTTTCACTCCACCAATGAGTAATTTTCCAGCACTTCGCCGCACCTCATCGCCCGACCACTTCAAATGAGTGAGGTGCTCCATTTGGGCGTGCGAAAGGATCGTGTTTTCTCTCTTCACTTTCGGCAAACGACCGGCAACAAAGAAAAAAAGAAAATTAAATGAAAAATAGCATAAAAGGACGCGAAGTGCCTCCTCGAACTCATTGTGTCCGCAGCCGAGGGAGATAGCGAAACAAAAACTAATTACAGTGCCAAAATGGTGAGATCTGCTTCCTTGGTTTTCTTTTTGCCTTCTCTGTCCTTTCTTCATCTGTTCGTGAGCCTTTTCTAATTGTCAAAGCGGACGTCGGCCGGATGGCGCCCGAAGGACTCGCAGTTTGAGTGGTCATGTAAAAACCTAAGAGACCGACAAAAAACACCATCAACGGCAGTTCAAGTTAAATACGTTGCTCGCCGTGGAGCAGGTTGCCTCCCAAGGCGCCCATTCCGAGTGCAGTCACACCCACTCAGCGACGCCGGGCGACGAGTGCTGACATTAATTACGAACTAAATAAAATTGAAAAAGGCGAATGACCAACATGTGAGGTGGCCGGATCCGGATAGGTGCCAAAGTTTACTGACACACCCCCATTGAGGGTTACAGCATGTCCAAGTCAATGAATTATTTAAATGAACAACGCGGTTCAAGTGAAATTGTCGTAGGATGAAGTTTGAGGAAAGTTTTCGGTCCAAAATTGAAATGAATGTATGGCAGCGCAGAGCCTCACAAATGGCTCTTGTAATGAAATTTATTTGCTACACCGAGCGGTGATAACTCCTGGCTGGATGTGGATGCGGCCCCTCAACTTTTATCAACTTGGGAATGGAGTTATGCGTTTGTTGGATGATAGAGTCTGTATCTGCTGGTGTAACTGTGTGGCGGTTGAATGGGTTGGCAATAGTTTGTTTAGTTTTTTGATTAAGGCTCCGAACGTGACCGTATTTTGTTCATACCCGTCTTAATCTGTAGATTTGCCGCATTTTATGATATTTTGCTTGCGTTAGGGGCATGGTTTGACAGAACACTTTTTTTGGTATTTTTTTTGGTAAGGCCATACATCCGCGCAATAAAATGAGTCGATCAATGTTGGAAACGGATAAATGCCAAGCAGTGCGGAATTTGAAACAACATTTTAGCCGAAAGTAGGCGCTCTATAACCATGCATGCAAATGTGAGCAAATACTTTTTGAGAAAATGATCTACGCTGTCGTCGTTTGACGGGTTGCTGCTTTGGCCGAAATGGTTTCCAACGTCAAGCCGCCATCCAACCAAAAAATTGAACAATTTAAATGCTTGCCTGAAAAGAACCCTTTAGATAGCTCGGAGAATATTCGCCTTTAAGTTAAAATTGACTCGATACTGACGGCGACCGTCCTTTTGTCGCTTGAAAAAGCATCTTTTCTATGGATGCCCATTTTCAAAATGGCGCAGACGTATACAAATAGAATTAACAAATCTGGGGGCTTGGAAAACTCGAGAGTTGCTGACGAGAGGTCAATGCATCAGAAGGACTGACTGTTTAGTGGAAGGTGAGGTTTTTACCCGTATTTGGGCGTTTTTCCGAAATTCAGAGCATGTACGCGAACAGTCGTTGGTTCATCTCCCCATACCCCGATAGTGTCATCCCTTACGCCTATGTTGAATCTCTCACTATGTCGGAGCAGCAATTGACACTGCTGGGATTATGTTACACTATCCACACTTGTGATAAACAAACACAATTTCTAGACTCTGTCACCCCGAAAATGGTACAAGCAATTCAAAGCCCATGCCCAACGGCGAATGTAACATTTGGACTCAAAATATTCCGAAGTTCCGTACCGCGGTTCGTCTCCCAAACTACTTGATTGGTGTCCTAAATCAAATGGTCGTAAATCACTTGCGCAGCTAAAGTCCACTTGGTGAGAAGGCAGCTACGAGATGAGTCGTTGAGGGAACTGAACTGGGTTTTGCAGTTTAACAAGCTCCTGTTTTCTGATAATACTTTGGATCAGCCTGACCGTGTGATAGACGCAGCACTTAAATTTGCGGATAACCTGCAGTTCTGTATGCCAAGCTGAATGGTCTAAAGCAGTCGTCCCAAACCAGGCGGTTAGAGGTTTTTTCCCGCCTTCGTGTGGAATTCCACTGCAACCAGATGCTTGGTTGACGGGTATATAGAAAAGATCTTTCACTCTGCTAAGCTAACTCTGAAAATTGTACTCGGAGCATGTAGAATTTTAACTTAAATGGATAGATTGCGGCGGAAAGATGACAGGTACATTTGCCTACATCGGCTCCGAGGTAAATAGGGGCATCAACACCGGTACCGAAATTAAACGCAGAATGATTCTTGCCAATCGCTGTTTCTTTGGGCAAAAGAGGCAATTGAGTAATAAGGCCCTCTCTCGAAGGACTTAGCTCGCTTTATGTAATAGCTTGATTATCCCAGTCCTACTTTAAGGCGCGGAAACCTGGCCAGTACTAAAAGCGGATGAGGAAGCTCTTTTCGAGAGAAAAGTTTTGCGTGCGATTTTTGGTCCTGTTTGCGTTGAGGGCATTTGGTGGAGAAAATTTACCCATTAACTCTATGTGCTGTATAGCGACATGTGCCTGGTCAAGGGTCTTCACATAAGATGTCTAGGCCTTGTAGGACACCATTGGTCTAGCCCTAAAAGTCTTTTAATGTGGGCAATTGGGACACCGGAACAGAGGACGGCCTACGCTAAGGTAGTGCACACAAGTGGAGAAAGACCTCACTCACCTTGGAGTGAGGAACTGGAGGCAGCTGGCGAAAGATAGTGCTGGCTGGAGAGGCATGTTGTTTGAGACGCAGATCCACTCCGAACTGTAGTGCTACAAGAACAAGAAAAAGAATGTTGGAACACTCGTCTTGAAAATATGTTTACGATTCTAGCTATATATAATATATTCATTTCGTTTGTGAGAGGCATAAAGTCAGACGTCTTTGGCGTGTTCTTCGATTTGTGATCAAAATGATTTGTGATCAAATTCAATTTTGACTGCGAAAGGGAATTAATAATAATAATAACAGTAATAATAATAAAAATAATAATAATAATAATAATATTAATAATAATAATTATAATAATAATAATAGTAATAATAATAATAATAATAAAAATAATTATAATAATAATAATAAATAATTGTTGGCGCTACAGTCCAAAGGGGGACCAGGGTCTAGCTTGCTCATCAACTGCTCGTGTTGTGCGCGCTACTGTTCTCTCACCAGTGGAAGGGACCTATAGTTTTATGCCGACTCCGAACGTCGAAATTTGAGAAGCTTTCTTAGATAGTGATTACTCTCTGAGTGTTGTCAGCAGCTCGAAAGGGGCGGTGCCGTGAAAAATTCGAAAAAATGTTGTTAAGCTGGGAGTCGAACCTAGACCCTTCGGCGTGTGAGCGTCACACTCTACCCACTACGCCACGGCTACCACGAAATGGAATTAAGTGTTCAAAAATACTTGAAATGTTGACAGCGGCATACGTTGAGTATGCAATCTGTACAATCTGTGTACAATCTTTCCAAAGAAAGTTGGGAAGATCTGAATGACGACGCTCGCCCTAGACTTCGCTGCTCATCAACAACTGATGAAAATGTTGAGAAAGTGAAAAAAGTTGTCATGAAAAATCGTCGAGTCACTATTAGATAAGTTGCTGAAGATGTCTGCATGTGAGTTGGCTCAAACTGTGGACATTTTTTTTCGGAAATTTTGGGCATAAAGCGTGTGGCAGCGAAGTTCGTTCCGAAATTGGTGAATTTCGACCAATACAAAATATCACATGAGGATCGCTGAGGAATTTTTGAATGAAATCAACGGCGATCTAGATTTGCTTGAAAGGGTTATAGACTGGTGACGGATCATGGGTGTATGACTATGACATCGAAACCAAAGTTCAGTAAAGAAGGAACCCGGGAGAGGACAAGGTCAAAAGTTATACGCCAAATTCAATCATATGTTATTTTTTTTTTTTTTTTTTTATAATTGGCACTCACTGAAGGGATTGTTTAAATGACTGGAATTAAGTCACAGCACGGGCCAAATGTAAAGAGGACGAGAGGGAAAGGCGATTTGTGCGGGATGTGCGGATTTGCTGACTGTTTGCTGTGATTGCAGTGGTCTAGTGCATAAAGAGTTCTTACCACATGGTCATGCGGCCAGGAGGGAGTATTGTCTTGAAGTTATGTGTCGCTTGAGCAGCAATTCGGAGAAAACATCTGAAATTACGGAACCCTGCACCGACTTACTCGATACTGCTTGTTCCTATTTTTGTTTTTTTACTAGAAACAACAACGTTATCACGCGTCAGCCACCACATTCAACAGATTTGGCCTCCTACGACTTTTTCCTGTTCCCAAGATGAAAAGGGGCCCATGAAAGGTCGGCGTTTTGCCACGATTGGGGAGTACAAAATGAATCGCTGAGGGAGGTCAAGGACATACCAAGTATTGCATGTCAGAACTGCTTCTTGGAAAAAACCCTGGCACAATTGTTAATTATCCAAGGAAACTGCTTTCAGAGAAACAAAACAGAAATGGGTGAAAAAATAAATATTTTTGAAAAATCTGAAAGTTCATGTGTTTGAACAGACCTCGCATGTCCAACTCTCCATTCATGTCATAATCTATTTCAAGTTACGGACATTTCCTAACACACTCATCCACACTCAGGAAGCCATGGTGTCCAGAAAACGAATTTCCGTCATTCTGCTTGGAGGGTTCCCTTCAAATTCCCAAAGGAAGCCACCAACACAAAACATCCACAAAGCCCGTCCTTGGGATAAGTACGGTCTTAGGAGGTCCTCCAAGACAACAATGTGCATACTTCCCTTCAAAGGCATCTCCCCCCATCCAAGCCACCTCTCACCACGCAGCACTTAAAAAAATACCGTAAAAACTTGCAACTTATGTTAATTAGAAAAAAGTTATGCTAATCATTTGACATGCTTACTGTACAGACCCACACACATCCATCCGTCCCTCAGCCTCCCACTTGCAGGGCAGGCATCCAAGAGCTAATCTGAAAGTAATTTGGCATGAGACAGCAGAAGTATTCTTCCGCTCATAGGGTTTTAATAAGACACACAGAAAAATACGAAAAAAAAAAAAATTACAGCCACCATCATCATCATCTCAAGCTCGAATGTGTAAGCCTACACCGAGAAAAGTTCAGCCCTTAAGTACTCGGTACACTGAGAACGAACGCGGTTAATTGGAGGAAGCCAGGCCAGCAAGCACAATCCCTATGACACTGAGCTTGTGTCTCTGGGTGCCGACGATGGCGGACAGTGATGACGAGTACGTGAATGTGTGTTGTTTGGATGTCTTTGGCAGGAAGTACTTTGCATATGTATGTCCCCCAATTACCCAGCAACGTTGTTGAAATTACTCTCAGCCAACCCTTAGACCCCGTTCGCTGAACTAAATTGGGGACGGAGCAGCAACGCAAAGAAACCCATTTTGCATATGGGCAGCGTGTAACTTTTTATATTACAACTCTGTCCATGCCGTGTCGCCACCTCGCACAGAGCCCATCAACGTCAGTTGCCCTCCCCCACACCACACTGTGACCGACGTCCTCGTCGTCGTCGTCGTCGTTGTCATCATCATCATCATCATCTGGCACCACTTCCCTATGCACTTTCATGGCGATGATGGAGTCCAACTTGGCTGTCATAAATAGAAATAACTGCTGATGGTCGCCAACTTTGTGCTAATAAAGGGAGGGACGACGAAAATGTTGGCCAAAACGAGTCAACAGAAGGAGAGAGCAAACACAACGACGAGAGGAAGAACAAAAAAAAAAAAAAAAATAGAAAATAAAAAAAAATCGCATAAAACATCACTGCTTCAGGAACTGGAACCGAAACTGAAAGGATATGGGTGACAGTGCGGTCACCCGGAGGGAATGCGCGGGAGGGAGGAAGAAAGTTAGCCGCACTACAGGATGAGTAATTAGCTTGGCAACTTACTCAAATGGAAAAACCAATTTAACCGCCAGTATTCAAAGTGGCCTCTGTTGTGGAGGTGGTGCTGTGTCGCCTTCTCGCCTAGAGTGGCACGAGGAGAGAGCTGCCTGCCTAAGGGATTGAGTCAGTGGCTCGCACGTAGCATGCCGAGGACAGTTGCAATTGTTTGCTTGGTCTGGTAATTTGTTTAAGTAATTTCATTTATTTCAACGAGTGATAAATTAGGTCCTGCAGTGACTAATGAGACTGACGAGCTTGAAGGACATTTTGTCTAATTGTTCCGCTACTGGAGTGGACACTCCTTGTGGCCACTGAGTAGTGGCTTGCATAGCACAGATGCAATAAATGGTTTGCTTCCAGCGACCGTTGATCCGAACGCATACTTCACAAGGAATGGCACCACATCACTTTGTGCCTAGATTGTCGCCGTCACGCCGAACATCTTGTTCAAAGAGACAATGATCAATCTGCAGGATTTGATTTATCACACAGTCAGACGAGACCCCATTCAAATCAGCCCCCAATCCGCATCCATTGAAGCGAAATTGACGAAACAGTGTGCCATCTCGCAATCTCTCAAAACAACGACATAAAGTCGAAATAAATAACTCCTAACTGCGGTTAGCTGTGTTTTATGGTTTATTTTCGCAGATATTTCACTTTCGCCATCTTCATCGGCGAATCACAGAAGCCGACAGCTCAAATGAATCATCCACGAACGAGAGATACACCAACAGACAAATGTCACAGAACTACGCACACAGCAGAGTGAGAGCTTCCTGGATGAGCACAGCGCTTCCGGTGGCGGGATAACTAGAAAAATTTGTCCGACAAACCCCGCACAAGCACACATAAACCGTACAGGGGGAAAAATAAACACAAAACAGGATGCGCGGAAGGAGTAGGATATTCATCATCCTTTCAGTCGAGTGAATTCCTTTATTACAGTGAATTGTATCGACGCACATCGCCATTATTCTGCACAGCACAGACGGGGTTGGATATTCTTATTTCCTATTTGATTATAACAGAGCACATCCCACTGAAGGACGCCGACGAGGACGATCGAATCAAATAAAACAAAACATGTGTTCTACTCAGTCGTGGGATGTGGTGTAATTTGAAAGTAATGTGCGTGTGTGCGTCGCCGACGTCGTCGTCGTCTTCAAACAAATAATCATTCAGGCAACCAGTCACTCAGTCAAATCCCCCAACCGTGTGGTGGAGAGGGAGCTAGGGCGCGAGACCGGCGGACGAGAAGGGTGTGGGACGGCTAAAGACAATAAAGGATTTCTTCGGTTTGCCTCAAGTTTTCCTTTCCTGGCAGGATTTCTTTTCGGGGAAAGAAAAATTACTTACACATCTATTTTCCCTGGGATGTCTGGTGACAGGACATCTGAGGAAACACAAGAAAGGATACGACAGAGGGTCTCCTGCGCCGTCAAATAATGACGCACTGATGAGAGAAAGGGCATTACTTCCTTCCACGACGAACTGCCTGACTTTCGATTTTGTCGGCGAGCATATGTGTGTGGGTGGGTGCGGTATTGTCAGGCGAATTATAACGGAATGTTATTTTTTGATTGTTATTGAATGAAAATTCAATTTGGAAGCATTGCGTCGCATATCCCTTCTTTACGGTCGATTAGAACGAAGAATTCGAACTTCTTGCCCACAACATCGTGCTTCTTGGTCTCCTTGTCGGCGTAGACGTTGGACCTTTAAGTAGGCTTCGGCAGGCGGCAGGGACAAAAACAAAGGGATTGAGGGAGATGATGGAATTCCGCACAGCGGTGGGATGGCGCAATGTGAAGGCAGTCTGGTTGGTGAGGAATTGCTTTGAAGTTGGATTGCGTCTGGGCTTAGGGTGGCTGCAAAAATGTTTACTGAATAATTGAATAAGTGAAAACAAGATTGCCTGGGGTCGATTCAATTTTATTCGCCGCCTGTCTGCGAGCACAAAGAACTGGAAAGGGGGATGTGTTGCTTTCTGTTTTGGCGGACTAAAGGAATTGCGAGGAGAGGGCAAACAGATTCTCTGATGGTGGAAAGGTGTGTGAGTTATTAACAAAACATCTGCAGAGGATTGCTACAACAGTCGTCCCAAGGGCAGGGGATGCTTTGTCAGGTTAAGGGGAGGTGATACCATTTCTCTTGGCTGAAAGGACTGTACCAGAAGTCTAGTACAAGATGTACTCGCATCACCTCTCCCAAATTACTGGAAAGGCTAAAATTTCTTTGTTCACAACCTTGGGTCCTTTAATTTCGAAATGTAATCAGCAGACGTTTCACGAAGTGTTTTTTTTTATTTCTCTGCTGGATGGGAGTTACTTTCGATTGTATGCAATCACTTCAATTTGAAGCATCGATGGGTTGCAAGTAGCCAATCGTTTTCTAAGACGAATCCATAAATACATGCCTCTGTTCTCTGTGGAGCCTCTGTTACACTATGAAGCGTTCCCGATACAGATCGGGATGTGCTTTTTCTGAAAGACTTTGCCTGCGCATATTTGGGTAAATCTGACATCACGCTGTTCAGAATCGAAAGGACAGTTGTGTGGAAGTCACGGCACGCACAAAATGTTCAAAATTTATGTTAAAGAAGCTGACTCTTGGTTCGTTGTAAAATGAAATGCCTCTCATCTTGTTCATTCAAACAGTTTGAAACAAATTAGGGCCAACATTTCGAAACGGCCGAAATGTTATATAAATCAAAAAGCCTAGGGTGTATGACAATATGGAGTGTTTTATTTTTAAAGGTAATAATAATAATAATTGTTGGCGCTACAGTCCAAAGGGGGACCAGGGCCTAGCCTAGACATTCACCTAAGCCACCCTCTCAAGGGGGTCAAGGAGCCTCTTTCTATGGTCGCCACTCCTTGACACTCTGAAGGCATTGCCTAATTGTAGGCGAAAACCTTTAGAAAGGAAAAGTTATAATATACTGCGGCCTGTAATAATAATAATAATTGTTGGCGCCAGAGTCCACAGGGGGACCAGAGCCTAGCTTGCTCATCAACTACTCGTGTTGTGCGCGCTATTGTTTTCTCACGAGTAGAAGGGAACTACAGTTTTTTGCCGACTCCGAAAGGCGAAATTTGAGAGGCTTTCTTAGACAGTTACTCTTTGAGTGTTGTCAGCAGCTCGAAAGAGGTGGTGCCGTGAAAAAATTTTCGAAGTATTCAGCTGGGAATCGAACCTACACCCTTTGTCGTGTGAGCGTCGCACTCTGCCCACTACGCCACAGCGGCCACATTTAAATGCATGAAGCTTAAATTTGCAGAACTATTTGATCTGCTAGCCGTTTTGTCAGCTTTGAAGGGACTTAGTTTTCGCTTTCTTTGGCATTTTACAGTGAACAGAATGATGTTTAAGAAATACTTTCAAATTGAAGATATCTATTTTTAAAGACAGAGCTCTTTTCCTAATACACATGGCGCCCTAAAACTTTGATGAAGCTCACCGTTTGATAGTTGGACACTTCAATAAGCAAAACTTCCATATCTGGAGGAGTATTGTTCCTCCAGTTTGTGTTGATCTATTTCCACAGAAACTGTGGAATAATTGGTCCGTTCTTCTTTACAAACGATACTAAGCAGAGCATTATAGGAATGTTGAGAGCTATAGAGAGATGACTACTAACTTAAAGAAACTTTTACTTAGACGTTCATTGCTCGTTGAGTATTATCAGGAGCTCGAAAAAGGTGGTGCCGTGAAAATCGCGAAGTTGTTAGTTCAGGAATCGAACCTGGACCTAAGGCATGTAAGTGCCGCACTTTACTCCCTACGCCATATATCAGCCAGAATGTTCCATTGAATTTGGACAAGAATGCAAACGGAAAACGTCACCGGACTAAGAAATGGTTAGTATACTGACATCTGGACTGAAGTCGAATAATGCTGGAATTGGTTATAGCGGCTGTGATTGAACTGGTTGGGCGCATGTGCCCACTCACGTTTAAGGTTTGATTGACGAAATCCCTGTCCGATTGGACTCTCAGTGTCATCTGAGATCCACAAAAAAGGGGACTCCTTTTACTCCGCATACTATCGAGGAATCAGCCTTATTAACATCGCATACAAGACCCTTTTTGCGGTTTTATGTGAACACCTAAAGCCAGTCATCCCCCGGATACCTAAAGCATGTCGATTTTGATAGATCTTTTTCAGTGCGGGTTCTGAACAGTAAACACAACCATCGAGAAAATCTGTTTACTTCCTCAAATCTTGGAAAAAACCCACGAGATGCAGAGACACAACTAAATCTTGGAAAAACCTCAAGAGATGCAGAGACACAATCACCAGCGTTCCGTAGATTTTAAGGCCGCATTTGTATTGTGGCCGTCGTGGCGTAGTGGGTAGAGTGCGACGATCACACGTCGTTCTTTCTATTTGAGGGTTCTATTTCTGATTTGAGGGCACTACCTCTTACAAGCTGCTGACAACACTCAGAGAGTAATAACTGTCATTACATACATAACAGAGTAATATCTGTCTAAGAAAGCTTCTCAAACTTCGCCGTTTGGAGTCGGCAAAAAACTATAGGTCCCTTCTACTCGTGAGAGAACAGTAGCGCGCACAACACGAGTAGTTGATGAGCAAGCTAGGCCCTGGTCCCCTTGTGGACTGTCGCGCCAACAATTATTATTATTATTATTATTTATATTGACGAACTTGCCATGTCTAGCCATCAGTAGCGTCTCACGTGTAGTAAGAAATTTAAGAACTGTAACTGCTTTTTAAAGCTTAGTTAAGAAGTCACTGAGGCACTAAATGGGGTTTGGCAAGAAACACGCTGTCACGCGATTTCTTCTAAATCAGATCGTGCTCAAAGAGTAAGGCCAGAGAAGCGATTTTCCAAAACTCCTTTCAACTATTTGCGAACGCGAACAACATTGACACTGTCAATTGGGTGATCTGTACGAAGTGTGAATGAGGTGTTTGCTGGAATTAACGCGGAAACGGATAAAATGGGATGGTGCATAAGGGTAAGACATCATCACGGAGGTGCGAACAATTAAGTTGTCTTTCTCGAGTACTGAGTAAACGAAAACTGTTAAGTCAGTCCCGAGATCAAGCACAGAGTTACTCTTGTCAATCACCTTTTCATAGTGGTGAAGCGGCAATTGAACAACAGAAACAGTTCTCAAAACACCAAGCTGATACATTGATCGTCGATGTTCAACTAAGTCACGGCGGCCTCGACGTTCATGATCAATTGATGAACGAGAAAGTCACATTCATGATGTGGTTTTAGCAAGAGGGCGCAGCATGTCATACAGCTCGTGTTATAATTGATTTATTTTAGAAAACATTTGGTTCCCCTATAGTTTCTCGTTAAGGACCCATGTATTGACGCCCGCGATTGTGCGATTTATAGCTACTTGATTATTTTCTGTGGTGATAATTTATTCCGCTAGTATACACTAACACGTCCTAAACTGATGACAACTTGAAGAATTATGTTCACAACGAGTGACAAATTGAAGAATTATATTTACAGCGTTGTTGCCAATTTACCACCACAAATGCGCACGATTTCTTGCACATACTATAACCGTAAATAGCCAATCAGGCAGTGGCATAACTCACGTTAAACTTTATTTAAAATGCCGGAAAATTGACTTTTGATAAAAATAAAGCTTATGACAAATTATGGAAAACCGTGTTTGCAATATTCTTTTTCAAAGTTGTACACCTCTAAAAGAAAGACTCAACTGAAGTGTTTCCCCCGATATTTGAAATTCGGAGTTTTCGGTTCGGTTTTCTAACATTCAAGATTCTAAACTCAGGAATTTGTTATGAATCTATACCTCCGTTATGATCCCTGATGTGGTAGATAAGCATCAAGGACGTCTGTTTCCATTGACTTCACCTCTGTTCTTCAAAGACCATTCGTCTCAAACTCATTTATCTAAAAGTCTTGTCCTGAACGTTGACATAAATTTGCTTGCTTAAACCGGAGTCTCTGAATACTAAGCAGTGCATTGCAATACAGAATTCTATTCCGAAGTCAAGGAATAAATGCATTTCTGCACTTCTGCAGTGGATGACAGCATAAAGCATCAAGTTGTTGTTGGAAATCGAAATTATGTGTCTGGTGGTTTAGGACTAGCTTCACAGGTAGCACGAAAAATTAGAAGCAGGTGCAGGGTAATCAGAAAAGTGCACATCGTTACTCTCCCATCCAAACACACCTTTTCAGGTGGCCATCTGGTAGTGGCCTCCGACGCGTAGTAGATAGAGTGCGAGGTTCGATTCCCGACTGAACACATCGAAGTTTTCACGGTACCACATCTTTCGAGCTGCTGATAACACTCAAAGAGCAATGGCTGTGTAGGAAAATGCTTCTGAAAACATCGCCGTTTGGAGTCGGCAAAAAACTGTAGGTCCCTTCTACTCATGAGAGAACAATAGCGCCACCAACATGAGTAGTTGATGAGCAAGCTAGGCCCTGGTCCCTCTGTGGACTGTTGCGCCATACAATTATTAATATTATTATCCGTTAGTTGCTGCTAGTTCAGTTCAGGTTGTGTCGACAGGGATCTTTTCTAAAGTGGAAGAAGCAAACATGATTTCAGGCCAGTTTATCAAACAGGTTTTACGTGAATTCCTGCGGTGATAAGGAAGCATTCAATAGGACTTCATAGTGACCTCCAGTTGGTTCAAAAGTGATTCGTATGCGCCTAGAACATTGCATTATGGTTTCCAGAGAAATAAAAGTTTACTAACTGATCAAATGAGATTTTGGACCTTACATCTCGTCTACAATATCTGAGTAAATTTAAATTTTCTGACCTTTTCGGAAGAATTCCAACCTTATCACTTTCACGAAATTTAGAAATGTCCTTTTCAGACCCCGTCTGGAGGGAGAGTGGATGGAACCAGCCAAAACTTATGCTGTCGTATATCTTATTATAATCAGAATGACTGCCCGGCGATGAACAGAATCAAACAGCGAGTGGCCTTGTCGAATCGCAAGGACGTACAGACTTGCAGAAAACTCAAAATAAGCAGAACTTTCTCAAATCTTGGGATCTGTCCTAGATTTTGGGAGGAATTACCACGCTATTGGACTTACCAATTTGGTCCAGTTGTATGTTTCTTTTATTACAACGAAAAGCAGACATCGTTCGAAGTTTCATCCGTAAGCGACTACCAAATCCTGATCTTTAAGCCTGGGCTTGGGTCATGGACTTTTGAAGCGTCAGAACAATCTCTGATTTATCGGTCAGAGTGCATTTGGCAGGCATTTGATGAAGTTCGGCTACACTTTTCTTTTAAATAAAAATGAATATCAAAACCCCCCTCAAATACGCTTTTTTTGAGAAACATTCGGACATCTTCGAACAGGTGTCCCGCTGCCTCTTTGTTTCCTGAAGTCATTCATGTGGCAGGTTGCGCATTTGCAGCAGATTGATGATTGCACAGTTTACGAATAAAGTTTTGTGTCGATTTGAGTTTTGATCTACTTTAAGTGGTTAGCGAACACTGACGCTCACTTATCATTGCTGAGAAATGTCACAACTTTCCAATAAAGCAGGCAATCGTTTCCAAGATCAGCCGCGACTCGCAGGTGGTGCCATCTTTTGAAAATGAACAGAATTAATCCATCCAACATACGTCCTTCAATTGAAAAATGACATGTTGGTTACAAACTAGAGAAGGCCTATTCAGATAATTAAAGTGTTACTACACCGTCGCTGTAGATCTCTTAAAGGCGGCATCACTTTCCCAAATTCCAAAACATTTACAAAAAGTAACAGACAGACAGGAGAACCTTCTAAAATACTGCTTTCTTTTCCCAAATAAAAGCAACGAAGTAAAAAGACATGGATTATGCCAAATAGATGGACACTGTCCAATTGTTATAAAGTCTGCATACATCGGTCTAAGGAGGGAGGCGCAATGGTGATGCACTTACTACCAGACTTCAAAGTTTGAGGTTGAGGAGGTGTTGCCACATGCTCCACCGCAGACACAGAAAAACGAACGCTGCCTTTGTGGAGATACCTAAATATTTTTCGTATAATTCTGGTGTCTTCAAAAATTAAAGGGCACATGTTCAAGTTTTCATTCCACAACTTCCCGCTTCTGCCCCAAGAAGATGTATCACTTCCACCAAGGCCCACACGAGGACCGTGCCACTTCCGTGATAGCCCTATTCAACATTTTCATTCGCAAACAATTTAATTTCGTCGAAACATAAAGATTTACATTCCCCATAAATTTTTTCTCATCCGAAATCCAGATGCCTACGCTCCAGGCAACGAATAACTTCCAGATAGCCCGGTCGGCTGTCATTTCTCCTTCTTCCTCTTTAGATGACGGAAAAATTGATTTTTTGGTTTTTCAAATAAATCATCTTCATCAACACAGCCCCCGTCCCAGCAGTTGATGATCGGTGCGAAGGGAAAAACATTTCGAGGATTTAATTTCCGCCAGGAAATCTCCTCTCCCGATATTCATCGCCGCAAAGTATCCCTCGGCTAACCCGTTCCTCCATCGGCTTTGTCCCCTTCAGGCTCTTGATGGTGGTCCATTCGCGACGGGGCTCTTGATGGTTTCATTACTTCGACTGGATTAATTCGAACATTCTGGTTTTTCTTCTCCCAAAATTGCGAGTGATCCGGAGACGATTTTGGAAAGTCTTCAACTTCGCCTCCGACCCTCTCCCCACAGATACAGAGGTTATCTTTGGCATCATCTGCCCGCTCCTGCTCGTACTTGGTATTCAAAATCCAACAACGTTTAGTCGGCGGTTAGCTTGTTTATGACAGAGGAACCGGATTTGTGTTTGCTGTGTTGTGAGACTCCGACAGTTTTACAGCGCCGAAATCAAGGAATTAGTTGCTCTTCTTTCATGGTCCTTGAAGGAGTGTTCCGGGATAGGAAGTCGACATGACAGCAGGCACTCTGGGGAGGAGTGGGTGGCTGGCGCTGTGAAATATGTTTGTAGCAATAATTGAACTAAATCAAATTAAGTTCTCAATGATGGCAGCTTCAGCGGGTGATGGAGTTTGGTCGGAGCATGACAAAAAGGCGTGAGAAAACCTCTGTTGACTGGAGATGGCTTTCTTTAAATGGAAAATCAAATCAAATAGATTTGCGGGTGGTTGAAGTAGGCCTAGAGGAAGGGACAGAGTAATGAAGACGATCCCGGGCCATGTACATTTTCATTGAAACAGGAACAGTTCTTCTGTGCGCCGAATTTTTCTAGCTCCACGACTTCTATTCTGCTTCAATCAAAAAACTCGAATGTTAAAGTCGAAAGCAAGGTCATAAGTTTTGGCATGTTATCGTGGAAACGCAGACCTCTTCGCTTGTAGGGTCAGAGCTCAAAGAGGTGGAACGTGAGAGACAGTCGAAAAGGGGCATGATGAAAATGCGCAAAAGCAAGTAGGAACTGGCGCCGCGGGGGAATATTTACTTGAAGACTTTTAGTTATTTCTGGACATCAGAAGTAAGTGAAGTATCTTCGGAATCAGTTTCGAAACCTGTACATTGTCACGCTATTGTGTAAAACACGCTTCTACAGATCTTGAATTAATATGAATATATGGTTGAATTGGTGTGGTAGACAATTGAAATGACACATACAGGTAGGGCAATATTTCAACCACCTTCTGATGAAGCTGAAACCCGCTTTCAGAAGACCGCTCTGGCAAGAAACTCAAGAAATGTTTTGAATCACTTCAAACAAACCCCTTTCCAAGAAGATTTCTTGTGCTCTGTGGAATTGAATACTTCTACTCTTCTCCCGGTTTCCTATTCCACTGGAAACCTATACTCCAACGAAGTGAAACAAATGTGGGCACTTCTGATACGGCATCCCGCCTCAAAGAGAGCTCCTCAAAATTAGCTTTATCAATTGTCTGTCAACAAAAATGATTTCCTATGATCGACTCAACAGAAGCGCTTCCGGGAATTCTTTACTTCCAAAAAATGCTTCCTGCACAGCGGCATTTCTTTTAAAGAAATATTCACTAAAGCAGCTGGAATGAAGGATTCCAAGAATGACGAGAAACGGGAAACTTTTCAGAAAAACCCTGTAGGAGCAAACTCTGTCAAACTGAGTCCACATGAAAGTGGATTTAAAATTCGAATGAAGGAACAGATATGATTGCTTCTGGGAACATCGACTTTGTATCTTCTCTGCATGAAATTTATCGACGACCGCTTCCCGGAAGAACGCGTTAAAACAAGTGTCCATAAATGTCATCTGAATGACTTTTAGTACCCTTTCCACCAAGATTTTATTTGATATGGAAGCATGGCTTTTCTATGTTCGGTCTTCCGTCTTCTATTCTTCATCTTCCAGTTTCAATCTTCTATCTTCCATCTTTAATCTTCCATCTTTAATCTTCCATCTTTAATCTTCCATCTTCCATCTTCTATCTTCTATCTTCTATCTTCTATCTTCTATCTTCTATCTTCTATCTTCTATCTTCTATCTTCTATCTTCTATCTTCTATCTTCTATCTTCTATCTTCTATCTTCTATCTTCTATCTTCTATCTTCTATCTTCTATCTTCTATCTTCTATCTTCTATCTTCTATCTTCTATCTTCTATCTTCTATCTTCTATCTTCTATCTTCTATCTTCTATCTTCTATCTTCTATCTTCTATCTTCTATCTTCTATCTTCTATCTTCTATCTTCTATCTTCTATCTTCTATCTTCTATCTTCTATCTTCTATCTTCTATCTTCTATCTTCTATCTTCTATCTTCTATCTTCTATCTTCTATCTTCTATCTTCTATCTTCTATCTTCTATCTTCTATCTTCTATCTTCTATCTTCTATCTTCTATCTTCTATCTTCTATCTTCTATCTTCTATCTTCTATCTTCTATCTTCTATCTTCTATCTTCTATCTTCTATCTTCTATCTTCTATCTTCTATCTTCTATCTTCTATCTTCTATCTTCTATCTTCTATCTTCTATCTTCTATCTTCTATCTTCTATCTTCTATCTTCTATCTTCTATCTTCTATCTTCTATCTTCTATCTTCTATCTTCTATCTTCTATCTTCTATCTTCTATCTTCTATCTTCTATCTTCTATCTTCTATCTTCTATCTTCTATCTTCTATCTTCTATCTTCTATCTTCTATCTTCTATCTTCTATCTTCTATCTTCTATCTTCTATCTTCTATCTTCTATTTTCTATCTTCTATCTTCTATCTTCTCTTTCTTCTATTCAGTCCTTTCCTTACAATCACGTAGGTCGACAAAACTTTCTTTCATTAGCAAAATATTTTTTTATTTCCCAGTCCCCTTCGGGGTAGACATAAAAGATGGGATTGTCCCAGTTTTTTACGTTGATTTTGCACAAAAAAGGATTATTGCCAATCAACAACCATAAAAGTCATCTTTGCATGAGCGCGCTTCGATTTTTGCTTTTACGACAACCTCTGACTCATAGTCGGTTTCAATAAATTAATTTGCTTAAGCCTCGCCAGACACATGGCCTCTGGGGAACTTTTGAACGGTTTATGAACATCCGTTCCGACGGCGACGTTTCATTCAATTAGATGACGTCAAGCGGTCGTAAATTAAACAAATGCTGAAGGTTGAATGTCTCACGGCGGCGGCGTCATAAAATTCATATCTTTCACTGTGCTGACAAATGATTTATCCAAGGAATGAAATAGATGCGTTATCGCTTGGGAAACTCACATTTCTATGATTCACCGACTAAGGCACTTCGCAAAAGGATGTCCATCTAGTGTTGGGACTGCAGGATGGTCTTTCACTGCCGCATACCGTTTGTCAGGACTTGACAACTATTTTATGAGATATTGGACCCAGCTCACGGTGCGTATATGTGCGACGGGTGGGGCGATGGGCCACCTTGCAAAGGTTAACAATATCTTATCGCCTTGTGGTCGATGGCCATTAAGTTAAGATGCCAAGCATTTTTCAAAAGCTTTCCATTCGAAACCACGGATCCGAAATTGGATGATACTCGTACAATGGGCTCCCACTCTTCTTTCTACCCACTGCCATTAAACGAGGGATAATAACCCAACAGAGCAAATCACTGAAAAAGAAGACGGAGAAGAAGGAGAGGAGAAAAGCAAAAAGGCAGAAAAAACGACTGACTAGGAGCAGGCTTTCGCTCCTGTAAGGGGGTGGTGCAGACGTTCACACGCGCAAATACCGAAAATGGGAAGCACTCCCGATGGCTGGTCTGGCTGGCTACCTGGCCGTGCTGGCCCGCGCTAGCACATGTGCTCGTGACAAATGGCTTCCGCCTGACACAATGTCCCGGTCATTAAGGTAAGTAAGGTACAAAACGTGTGTCCTGCTGGCTTTCAAGTGCGGAACTCTTTTTCGAAGCAGAGGGTTAGGGCATGTCCCGATGGCGACGCGGCCGTTATTTAACCATTGCCATTACTTTGCAGTGCGCCTCTAT
The DNA here is from genome assembly GCA_955652365.1 of Eristalinus aeneus. Lineage (NCBI taxonomy): Eukaryota > Metazoa > Arthropoda > Insecta > Diptera > Syrphidae > Eristalinus > Eristalinus aeneus. The sequence goes on along the minus strand of OY019134.1, from coordinate 61,355,510 downwards.
TCGAGGCTGCCTCTCCATCGTTTTCAATGTAATTTGTCCACTACTATGTGCGGAATTTTATTCTCCTCTTACCATTTTTCAAAACAGTTGCTTGTTCCCTTTTTCCGTCTGTATTTCGGGCACTTAAAGGGGCAGAAGCTATTACCATTCCGCACAGCGGACGCAAGGACAATGGCCGCCGGAGCTGGCCAAGCTGGGGTGAGACTACTGACCACCAGCAACACCTCCCCAACCCAGACGTTCTACTTCACGCACATTGAGTTATTGTTGACAAAAGGTTTGCTATTTTTTCTCTGTTGGTTTGTTTCCTCATTTCCTGTTTTGTACATAAGGCAGCCGCCCACCCGCTTGTCCGTAGCTCTTCAGGATATGAAAACAAATGTCAATTCACATAACGTTCGGAGGATAGAGTTGAATTGCACGATGGAACGACAGGGCGGTGGGAAGTACAGCTCTGGGTGCGGGTGCGAGCGCGCAACTCCAGCCGTGAGCGAATGAGTGATGTCGGTGATTGGTGTGTTTTTCCTTTTTTTTCTCGTGTCCTTTATTGCGGACCCAGTGGTGGGAGTGTGGTGGAAATGGATTCAGTTCAGTTAATAGCCTGAAGGCCGATTGAAGATGAAGTGGATTGAGAACGAGGCAGTCGCAAATGATGTCGATGCTATACACACAAAGACTGAAAAGCAGTAGTTCATCACAGACTCCCGGGGGAAACACAATTTCTTTGGGGACTACGTCGTCATGGGGGCAAGCAGAATGATAAGACTTCTCTGATTTTGCCATCATTTTGAACTAAATTGGCCCCTTTTAGAGTACATCCATACAGTTTTTTTTTTTTGTGTCCCCCGCTCACACCCTCCTTTACTGTCGTTGACGCTTTTGCACTCCCACCGTCTTCAATGCCTCATTCAGACTTCAATTACCCGGCGAAGATGGGGAATTCTTTGAAATGCGAATGTACTTCAATTTATTTTCGGAAAGAGAAAGCTGATAATGATGAATCTGGTAAGGAATGTAGGGCACGAGGCTTTTGAGTCTGCAGTTCGTTAAGACGGTGTTTAGTTCCATTTTCTTTCATTTTTACTCTTCTCTGAAAAAAAAAAAAGTGGAAAATCCTTCCTTTTATGAGGATTTCCGTTCACGGTCTCAATGTTTCCTTGGTCTTGAGCCAATTTAAAGGCATTTGAGGCAATTGCTTTTTATATGCAACAGGGGAGTAGGACCGTCATGCCAGGGTTGGCATAGCTGGCGGTCCATTGATGGGAATTGGGTGTCATTCATGACATTTTGTTGCTTTCACTTTTATTCTTATTTTCTATTTTAAATGAACGCTTGAAGAACTTGAGATAAAAGCCCAGGCCAGTGGCCAATCAGGAATTCTAGCTACGAGTAGCGCTTCAATTGGTCAAAGGCCTAATTGACAGACTCGCCTTGCTGGGTTTAATTTTGTCTTAAAGTGTAGATCTGTGGAGGATTATTCAACTGTTCAAGAGGGAAGGAAACGACAGTAACACGCGTTTAGTTATACTTATCTTAACTTCTGAAGGGGGAAGGAAATACGCCATCTCCGGAGAAATGGTATAAAAATAAAAATCGATGTAAACTATGATGTTGAGCATAGATTAAGCACAGAACTGTATACCAACTGAGACACGAAATTTGACACGAACAGGAAAAAGAGTTAGGAAACGAACTGGGATACAATCTGGTACTCGGACTTGTGCACAAACTTCTACAAATATTAGTTTAAGACCTTCAGAAACTAATCGGAAAGTTTCGAAGGACAAATTGGACCAGAAAATTCAACATGAAATTTGGCGAAAGTTAGAACAAAAATTTAATACATCGCTGGATTTTTTCACTGCCAGGAAATTAAAGTTAAAAAGCGGATTGCAGAGGCAATCCGAAAAAATCTTGCAAAGTAACTTGCATGAGAACTTGGAGAAAGGCTAGGGCTAAATAAAACAATTATTATTGTTTGTTAGTAGAAGGTATAAGGTTAATGGAGCGCTACACAAATGAACAACACATTCTCATTGTGGTCATCAAAATGCTGATTTTGGCGTCTTCAGTGACGAGGCTCATTTCCATCTTGATGGCGTCGTCAATAGGCAGAATTGTCACATTTGGGGCGAGGAAAATCCTAGAGTGTTTCACGAGAAGCAAATGCATCCTCAACGTGTCACTGTGTGGTGTAGGTTTTGGGCTGGAGGAATCATTTTGCCTTTTTTCTATGAAAATGAGTCAGGTCAAGCGCAAACAGTCCATGGCGTTCGGTATCGTGAAAGATATCCAACTTGTTCTTGCCCATGAAACAAGGTCCTTCTTCTAGACTTAGAGACTAACTGAACAGTATTTTAGAAACGAATTGGTCGCCGTGGCGTAGTGGATAGAGTGCGACGCTCACACGTTATATATAGGTATAGGTTCGATTCCCGGCTGAACACCTCGAATTTTTCACGGAACCACCTATTTAGAGATGCTGACAACTCTCAAAGAGTAATAACTGTCTAAGAAAGCTTCTCAAATTTCGCCGTTCGGAGTCGCCAAAAAACTGTAGGTTCTTTCTACTCGAGAGAGAACAGTAGCGCGCACAACGCGAGTAGTTGATGAGCAAGCTAGTTCCTGGTCCCCCTTTGGACTGTTGCTCCAACAATTATTATTATTATAATTGGAAATCAATTATTGTAATGAAAATGTTTCAAAAAGAGTTCATATAAACTCTGGTTTCCGGTCGCAGTCAGTTTATGGACACGCAAATACAGAAACTCTAACACGCATCAATGTATGGCCCCTAGTTCGTTCACCTCTACAGTTGATGCAACCACCCTACACAGACGTAGCTTCATTTTATTCAATTCAGTCAGTTCAGTCAGTTCAGTCAGTCAGTTAAGTCAGTCAGTTCAGTCTTTCAGTTCATACTTTCATACCATCTCATACACACCTTCCCACATGGGTAATCATTGATGGACTCCCTTCGCAAAGCCGGCTCTGCATATTCACAGAATTCGTTCTAATTATGCTTGTTTTCCATGCCTAGTTTCAATCCCTGCAAGGTGAACTTTTGTCTTCTTGGAGAACGAAGCAGATGTCAAGCTTGTGCTACAATCCACCCAAGAAGACAGAAAGTTGTTCTATCTGCGTGAAGAATCCAAGCAATCATCTCTTCGAAACGTAATCCTCATCATTTACATCCATTGAGGATACGAAAATATTGCACTGGTTCAGGGCGCACCCACACACACATCACGACTGCATATGCAGCGCAGGACGAAGGGAGCTTAATAACTGGCAAAGCCATTTCAAGGACTCTATAAATGCATTGTCTTAGATTGCTTTTAGGAAATGAATTCAAAGGACGAACGGAAGCAGAGTGAACAGTCAGTTCACTAAGTCTGTTGAGTCAGTCAGTTTAGCCAGTCAGTTCAGACAGTCAATTCAGTCAATTAGTTCAGTCAATCAGTTCAGTCAATCAGTTTAGTCAGTCAGTTCAGTCAATCAGTTCAGTCAGTCAAATAAGTCTGCCAGTTCAGTCAGTCAGTCGATTTAATCAGTTCAGTCTGTCAGTTCAGTAAGTCAGTTGAGTCAGCCAGTTTAGCCAGTCAGTTCAGCCAGTCAATTCAGTTAATCACTTCAGTCAGTCCGATCAGTCAGTCAGTGGTCTGTTCAGTCTTAAATAAATACCAGTAGGACAGACCACGGAGAGTAAGGACATCTATCAGACATTCGATTTGGAATGGTACAGAACTCGCTGGTAGGAAAGCCTAACCTAAGCTGAGTTTCTAGCGTTGGGGAATCTCATTGAACACAACATTTAGGCTGTCAATGGTAAATCTCCCCATGTTCAATTTAAAGCTACAGAAGACAACGTGCACGAAGGAGAACTACACAATCTACACAAGATTGCATAGCATGAGGATCAAGACAAGCCTCTTCTTTGTCAAAGTCAGTAAAGAAGGCATCTTTAATGTCGTGAAATTGGCTTGAACAATAAAATGAAGAAATCCTTATCTCGGTCCCTAAATTCCTTTTCAGCTGCTGACTTCGTCGGTTCAAAATAAAATTTACGGACAGATACTGGGAACAGCTAATGAAGCATTTGCTGAAACTGAACCATAGGCAACAGAAATGGAACTAGTACTTAACAATGGCTGTTGCTCTATTTAATAAGAGAAACATATGTTGATCTAAGCGCTAGCAGTATTAATTGCACTAAGATTAAGGGGTCATCTTAGTGACCGTTGTGCTTACTTGACTTCCTCTGGTGGGAGAAAGTCAAGTAAGCACAACAAGTTGACTTTCTCAACAGCCTTTGTTGTTGCGCTTGCACACCTTAAATACAATAAACTTGCCTAATCTGAATTAATTATAGAAAAAAAAACACATTGCTTATTGTGCAATAATGTTATACTGAACGGCGAGACTGAAATGACTCCAAAATCGAGACGGGGTGACCGGGTGTGTTGCTTTCTGCAGTACGTGCATATGTCATCACTTTGCTGTCATGTTCACAAATTCTCGTGATTGATCACAACATCAGAGCACACACTACTACTCTAATCAAAAGTTATATCATCAACTTAGCAACATAGACATCTCCCGGAAATACACGTGGACTCTGTACTGTATAATCAGAGTATAACAGCTTGTCTGGTCTTTTGCACAGATGTGGGATTTGGTTTTACGTGATCACCTGCCTTAACGGCGTATATCACGGGGAACCTTTTCCCAAGAGTCGTAAGTAACGCAAGACTAGACGCCTTAGTTACCCAAGTACCAAACTGGGATCATACTTGAGGGGCAATCACCCCACCTTGGTTTGATGCGAAGCCTTTCTAAAACCTCTTCCGCTCTCTGGGTCGCAGCGCACGGTTGAGAATGCAACTCCACACTCAAAAGGGATAGTCCCCTTACCGTCTTGCCTAGTTGTGCTTAAGTAAAGGACTAGACAAGTCAGCACAGTACACTATCCTCGACTCTACCCGCGATGTTAGGTGATAAACCACAGCCACCACGATACTGCCACAAGGGGGCCTACCGCACGGTCAGGCTGGAACCGAAGTTCCAGGGGCCCCTGGCCTCCTGTGGCACCAGAATATAGTCTCTGGTCAAGCTGTCACTACCAGTTAGGTTCCCTCAAAGCCTGGGTCTATTAGGCGCCATCCGTAGATGGTCTTTTCTCCATCAGTGATTCCGTTGACACTATAAATAGTGATACGGATGTGATTTTGAATCACGTGTTTCATAAATCCAGTCACATCATCTGGAGGGTCTTTTACACAGAAAAACGGGAGTTTATTGAAGGCTGGCTGCCTGGCCTGTACTGCTACCCGAACAAGAATTAGACTGTCCAAGAAAAAGGACATAGCCGGTGTTTAATTTACATTTTTTTCCACAACTTTTAAGCTCATTTTTGCCCAATCAAATCAACCACGATGACGTTGAAAATGAAAACTACCGTCTTTCGGTTTTCTTGTACACAAGTTCACAATACTCTCATCTTCTTGCCAAGATTGCATTGCTAAATGAGGACACCTTTGCTAAGCTGATTTGGAGACACAGAGAACGGAAGGCAAGGTTCAGTTTGAAGACCGTTTAAATCGAATGCAAGTCCGTTGCATTTCTCTGTCTGGAGAATTTTGAAGTGGAAGACTAGCACCAAAAAACCCAAAATTTGAGTGTAGCGTGCGATACCTCCTTCCGTCGTTTCAAGAACATTATTAGCGTCAAAGGTCGACTGCTGATACAATTTGAAAATTAATTTTTCTTCCAACGTGTGTTGCATTGCACAATAAAACTATTTTACATAAAAAAATATAATATTGAGATAAAAGAATTAGAGTGTGAGTCATACACCCTGTAAAATCAGCGACGTTTGACAAGCAAGACATATTAAGGAATTTATGACGACTTTCATAATTACACTGTTCATGCCATTGTGGACCACGAAGAGAGTATAGAGTAAGCTTGTCATTGACAGCATCAATGCGTCAAGAATGAAATAAGTGGTGAGGGCATCAAGTTAAGTTAGAAAATTCGAGGTTTGGGCGAACAAGAGTTGCGAGAAATCATTTAGTGACATAGAGATCGGAGAATACTTTTGACGAACGTGCTACGAGTGCCATACTAGCCTTGTTGCCACCGATGCTTAAGTGAAAATTATTGATTTTGGCGGGATTGAGAAGTGGTAATGAGACAAAGGCAAAAGTTTCCTTTGTCAATTTTTTAAAGAAACTTTTGGCTGAAAAAGTGATCACTCAACTCACATTGAAATAGAGCAAGTTCTTGTGACAAAAAACTAAGAAAAATTGTTTAACTCATATTGCAGGAATTCAGATTTAACCGAGTATGGAATAAGCTTCAATATCATAGAGAGAAATTTCAGAACATTTTATTACATAAAAAAAATTAGCGGCCCAAGGTAACTGCCTTGTGGGATCCCAGGGAAAGAGAACGCGGAGAATGGGTTCGATGAGGTGCCCTGAATCAATTTTTCGAATCAACGATTTTAAAGGTACTTTCTGAATAACGACATCAAAACATTTGAAATTTGTTCGAAGCCTTTGCTAAAGTACACCGAGGATGCGCTGAATTTTGACGGCAATATTTCGAAGCACTGATTACCGTGGCGTTGTGGGTAAAGTGCGACACAAAAGCGCTTATAACATCGAACTTTTCACGACACTTCTTCTACCGAGCTGCTACAACACTCAAAGAATAATAACTGTCTAAGGAAAAGCTTCTCAAACTTCGTCGTTCGGAGTCGGGAACAAACTAGGGGTCCCTTCTACTCCTGTGAGAACAATAGCGTGTAACACGATCAGCTGATGAGCAAGCTAGGAACTGGTCGCCCATTGGACTGTCGCGTGATTCAATTATTATTACTTCGAAGCGCCATGATCATACCGGACAGCTCCTTGTGCCGTATGTACACTTGCTCTCAAAACTAGGAGGGAACTGCAACTTGTTGCGACTCCAAACGTCAAATTGCGTTTGATGACATGTTAAAGCTTCTTCATGATTGTCACCAAGTGTCGTGCTACATGAGTATTTGCCAGACAAACGTTCTGCTTACAAACTGTACCTATGATCTTCTAAAACAAGTTCACAGATACCACGGAAGTGCATTGAATATTCTGAATGACTGTTTAAATGAAACTGCTTTGGGATTGAGGCCAGACGAAAACCTACTCCAGGCCTGAAGGATATTTCAACATAACCGCAACGATCACATTTTGAACCAAACAATGTGAGCTCCTCTCCTTAGACACGCCAGAAACAGACATGTGTGTTCTAGGGCAACAGTTGCCAAGGCAAGCAATTACTAGACACACGAAACGACACTGCCATGACTTCTTCCCGAGATGAATTTCAATTACCATTTGCATGGTACACACAACGATCGTCTCGTCTGCCAAAATCGAGGCGTACAGAGAGCACATCTCATACATACCTTCCCACATGGGTAATCATTGATGGACTCCCTTCACAAAGCCGGCTCTTCAAGTTGACAGAAGTGATTCTAATTATGCTTGTATTCCATGCCGAGCTTCAATCCCTGCTAGGTGAACTTTCAACTTCTAGGAGAACGACGCAGATGTTATGCTTGTGCTACAATCCACCCAAGAAGACAGAAAGTTGTTCTACCTGAGTGAAGAATCCAAGCAATCATCTCTTCGAAACATAATCCTCATCATTTACATCCATTGAGGATACGTAAATATTGCACTGGTTCAGGGCGCACCCACACACACATCACGACTGCATATGCAGCCCAGGACGAAGGGAGCTTAATAACTGGCAAAGCCATTTCAAGGACTCTATAAATGCAATGTCTTGGATCGCTTTTAAGAAATGAATTCAAAGGACGAACGGAAGCAAAGTGATGAAGGAAAAAAGAACGGCAACAACTGCACACAAAAAAAAAATAATAATAATGCGACGTCACTCCTGTCAGATTGAAAACGAAATTCATTTTCCGAACGAACAAAGCTTCAATGACGACGACTCTAGCAACAGCAGCAGTAGCATAAGCAGCAGAAGCAGGGCGAGGCTGCAAGGCTGCAAGGCTGCCAGGGTGCAGGGCGTGTAGGAAAAACACAGAAGAGGAATATTGTATAATACGGAATCCAGGGGAGAGGAAAGGATTAACTCTACTCGAATATGAAAGGAAGGGGATTATTATTGAAAGAGAAGACAGACATTTACCGTCCCACCAACAGTCCTCCTTTCGTCCTAAAAGAAAATCAAAGAAGGCAACAAAAAGGTGGAAGGATGGTGCTGCTTTTCTCGCAATTCCGTGTTGCAGGAAGGAAGAAATTTTGTGCGTGCACACGAAGGATACGGGAGAACGACTTCCATGTGAGCGTCGACATTATCTACTTTCGTCCTTTATGCTGTGTGTGTGTGTTGTGCTGTGCTATCTGCTTTCATTCACTTGCCTGCTCCTCCAATTGGATCATCGTCATCATTGTCGTTGTCGTTGCCGTTGTCATTGTCATACTCCGCACAATACCCAAAAGTTATCCGCCAAGCACCCGTCCTTTGAAACGTCATACCATAAACATGCGAGAAATCCATAGCTCGTCTATACCGAGTGCGGATGTGTATTTATTCCAAAGATCGTACATGCAGTTCGTATTTACTAAGCGCAACACAAAGGATTTGACTCTGGAGCTTTGCTTCGGGGCTTTGGTGAGGTTTTCTCCTCCGCCTCCTGCTCTCTTTTTTCTTGGTTAATGCACACTCCTTCCACAGGGACGGTAGTCTCCCGTCGTTGGTGGGAATGGGATACCTTTTCATCCTCGAATTATATTTTCGAATATCTTGCCCGGGGCTACCTGATTTAATTGCGTTTCGTTACGACCACGATTCTGGGGGAGGATTGGTAAACTATACGAAACGTACGCCATGGCTGCGTGCATGGCAGTGTGTGCCCTCGTTCCGTTTGTCCTGGTTTCAAAACGACTGGGGATAATCTTTTGCATGCATCTAGGGATTTGGTTTAGTCATTTCCCTAATGGAGTGTATGACAGCTTAACTGCTGCCCGCGGCGGGAAACCGATGTGTCGAACTGAAAAATCACTGTTCGGGGGGAAGTGACTTTGTGGTTAAAACATTGGAATTAGCGGTTAATGGGTCCCAGTGACATTGCGTACGACAGGAACAGCACAAGGGTGTCTCCTTTGTCAGATACTGTTTTGATCTGCAGCCAGCACATGCTCCGTTCGCGGTTTCTTGGAATGGCGCACGAGCCAAACATTCTCTGTCCCCACGTCTTCGTCCCACCACCACAGTGCCGATATCGTGATTGGCCTTGGGGCACTAACTTTACAGGAAAATACCTGGAATTCCTGTCAAGCTGGCAAGGAAATTAATTTTGCATATCGCATGGGTTGCTGGCTTTAACGTATGGCAGTGCGGCAGCGTGTCCCCTGCCCCCGCTGGTGTGTGCGCGCCCTTTGATTTGGACCGCAAATATTAGAATCTCATCGCATTGTGTGCTTGTGGGGGGTGGGTAGATTGGCTGGGCTTGGAGGGCGACGACAAGACTTCCTTTCAGTTTACTGTGTTCTGCTGCTAAGGCGCCGCTAGGTATTTTATCTACACTGCTGGAACAGTTGAAGTAACTCACTGCAGCAGAAACCCCCTGCCCCCATGGATTGGGTGGGTCTCCCTTCGCATTATTACTATTTGTTATGCAAATGGCAACGGGTTCGCACACACACACATATGCACCTACGGTGCGAATATATGCACACACACAGAGTGTCCCCAATGGGGGTGGATGGGTGCCAAGGAAGTGGGAGCAATTATCGAGTGAATAATTAACAGAGTGCCCGGATGTGACTCTAGCTCTGTGCGATTGCATTTGGCATTGCACTTGAAGACGACGTTTAGCCACGCAAGGTTCTTTAATGAGGGCGAAAATGAATCCAGCGCACCATGCAATTAGTTGCGAGCGTTTCGCTGTAGCCGTTGCGCGGTTTTTTCGAAAATCTTGAAAATGCGATTTGGATTTGCATAGCTTTGCGTTTGGAAGGAGTTCATGAGACGTGAAGTTGGAACGGAAAGCATTTTGTTAGATAAGAGCTGGAGAAGAAAAAGTCACGAAATGTTGTTAATGACGCTTACTTTCAGTGGAATATGGCCTTGGGTGCGAAAGAGGTAGCTCGCATGGGGTCACGATAAGGCTTTGTCAGGTGGACTTAATTACATACCAGTCACTTGCAAAGTCGGAAATGTTGACACCTTTGCTTTACAACCAAAGATCGCTTCAACCCAAGTGTTGAAATAGAAACAAGACGCCGACATTCGGAATGTAGGGAGCGAGGAGTTTTACTTGTTTCTGAAAGGGAGAGGAAGAAGGTTCTTTAAGCCTTTGAAGTTCAGCTAGAGGTGCTTTCTTAATTTTACGTACGCTTTCTGACATGTTCTGCTGACCCGGGTCCTCTTACGAGAAGATTTTCTTTTGCAACTTGCGAGCCTTGCTAAGATTCGCACTTATATAATCGACCCGAATTGTGTACGTAGTTATTCTTACTGTTCTACGCATTCTTAAATGGGACATGGTACTCCGTCCTGTGTCCTCAGACGGGCTGTGTTTCCTAATCTCATTTTTGTGGATTTGCATTTTCGGCAAGTTGAGGCTGGCGTAACCTTAGAATTGATCACCTTCTAATGTTGTGTCAGTACTTTGAGCAGTCATTGCCAGCGCTCACTTAAAAGCAAAACTTCATCACTCAACGTTGTCTTTAGCCGACTGACAACAGTCAGCGGCTCGCACGCTCTATCACACTGATTTCTGTAAAGAAGGAGGTTTATGATTTGATGATTAATTTCAAAGCGGCTGTCACGGTTGAACTGAAATATGGTGTACAGTGGGTTGCCAAATTAATAGGGACAGTCAGTTTTTTTTATCAATTTCTTCTTTGGGCACATTTGAATGCACTTTTAAGTGGTTTAAGGTTTAGTAGAGTATATCGTTACTTTCGCCAGACCTCTATAACTGAAGCCTTAAGTGAATTTCCAGTGTTGAAGGATTTTTCTACAAATATTTCAATAACGCGAGAGGCGCCGAGTCCTTTATACGTGAAGTGAAATGAAATACGTAACTAGTTGTTTTAAACATAAATTTCGTAATTTTCTGCAGTAATTATTAATTGAAAGTAAGTATTATTGTATAGTTATTCATAGAAAAGTGATTTGGCGGGTATTTAAGAACAAATTATTATTATTTTTTTGCTTTAAGTATGGGTCGAGGGCTAGATCTGACTCCCAGGAAAAAATCGGTGGTTAAAACCCTTCTCCTGCATACCAATAACTCTTAAAGACAAATAGCAGAGTTAGCCGGCGTTTCTAAGTCTGCTGTTAATAAAATAAAAATAAATTTGGAACAAAATCAGCCACTTTCTTCGTACTTGAGGGCTTCCTTTAGCCTCACAGATGACGATAAGCATTCAAGTCCTTGAAACCACTTTCATGACAATCAGGGACGGAAGTTCGATATACGCGCCTTCCAAAACAAGATGGCTGGGCACCTGTGAAGGTAGGTAGCTCACACTGATAACCCAAGTAACTGCAAGGGTGATGAATTATACAGAATTTGACTTCGGCGTATCTTTCACCCGTTCGAAGGTGAAGCTGCACATGGAAGCCATCCTCTTGATAAATTGAAGTTGGTCTAACCACTTCCTTCATATGACCTTGATTGAAATTTGGCCCTCTCTGTGCTTTGATCGCTGTAGACTGCTGCCATTACTCGAAAAAATCCTCATAAGCCTAGCTATAATAATAATAATAATTGTTGGCACTACAGTCTAATCAAAAGCCCTGCTGTTGAAGGAATAATCGTGCAATCGGCGAGCTTGTGTGCTATCATCACTGCAGTCTTCCTTGCATAATTGCTGCAGAACCTGCATTGACTGAAAGAATTCGTACATTCAGAGCACATACTTTTTGAGTGGAATTGAGCCTTCTTTCAAATGTGGGTCTGGTCACGTCATTGTGTAATCGAATTCGCTCAATATAAGGTGTCGATCTAATGTGTCAACGTCGAACAGTGGTATTCAAGCGGAAGAAGTACGTAAAATTTAAGAACTCTATCGATTTAAGAACCTAAAATTCCAACATTCTGTTAACTTCCAATGAGCCGTTTCGATATACGACTAGCTCAAAGTTGGGATATTGAAATTTTAAAATTGAACGCTTTTTTCAAGAAAATTCGATGTAGCATTTTTTCTAAACGAAACCATTTTGCAACATGGCGTCATATTTATTTGAAAGGGAGTACATATAGCCTTCAAACTGCATTAACAGATTTCTTCATTTTTACAACCGATTTTCTAGGCCAGACTTTTGATTAAGACAGCCTTTTGCGGGAAGGACTTTCATGTTTTGTGGAACATCCCATAAATGATCAACGAGCCTCCACTGAGAAGCTACCAGTATACTAGTATGAAATGAGCGTTTGTTTTTGAAAATAAAACACTAATTATTAATAACATGAGGAAGAGAGAATACATCTTACATTTTATTGATGCTTGTCCGATTTTAATTTCGAATTTCGACTAACAATTTTGGAAAAACATGTTTTACCAGGAATACTGGTATGAAATAAGCGTTTTTTTTTTTTTTGAAAATAAAATACTAATTATTAATGGGAAAGTAAAAACATTTTATTCAAAGTATTGCCTATTGTTTTCTACACATTTCTGGCAATTTGTGAATACCACGCCAACAAAATTGTTCACCTTTTAAAGCAAACCAATCAGACACCCAATTTTCGACCTCCTCGTAGGAATCAAAGTGCTGCTCAGCCAATGCGTGTCCCATCGATGAAAGCAAATGGTAGTCGGAAGGAGCCAAATCTTGTGAATACGGCGGGTGGGGTAGCTGCTCCCAGCCAAGTGTTTTGATTGCATCCTGAACCTGTTTTTCTATGTGTGCAAGTGCATTGTCACGGAGCAAAATTACCTTGCCGTGTCTTCCGGCCCATTCTGGTCATTTCTCAATCAATGTATAGTTCAAATTGATCATTTGTTGTCGGTAGTGATCAGTATTAACGGTTTCATCAGGCTTTAGGAGCTCGTACAGCATACCATTCTGGTCCCACCAAAAACACGGCATTGTCTTCCTGCCGAATCGATCTGGTATTGCAATCGACGTTGATGGGTGTCCCAGATTCACAAATGATTTTTTTTAGGATTCTTGAAATAAATCCATTTTTCATCGCCAGTAACAATCCGATGCAAAACCGATTTTCTTTCGTGTCTTTGAAGCAAAATTTCACAAGTGCTTCTTCGGTCCTCCATCTGTCTTTCATTCAATTCATGTGGCACCCATTTTCCACACTTTTGGATCTTTCCCATAGCTTTTAACCGGTTAGAAATTGTTTATTGTGCAACATTTAACATTGCTGCCACTTGCTTTTGCTGCAAAGTGACATCTCCATCCAATATCGTTTGCAATTCGGCGTCTTCAAACTTTTTTGGTGGTCTTCCACGTTCTTCATTTCTCACATCAAAATCATTATTTCTGCACCATTGAAACCATCTTTTGCATGTTGCTTCTGATAGAGCGCGATCACCATATGCCTCGACAAGCATTCGATGCGACTCTGCAGCACTTTTCTTCAAATGAAAATAAAAAATTAATGCTTTCCACAAATCATCATTTCTGGTACAAAATTCGACATTTTTAACACGATGAAAAAATATGTTGTGTGTTCAATGACTTGATGTGTACTAAATATTTTTCACAGATATAATAGCAAACTAAAAAAAAAAAAGGGCTGGTACACAATAAATGTTCCCTATCGAGACATTTCATTCATACGAGTATACTTGGTATATTGTTTTAAAACCATAAGATTTTCTCTACCGATGGTGCAAAAATAAAAATGCAATGTTTTGAACTTTGGGCGAACGGGCCGTTTAAGTGGAGCAATCTAGGGGACTTTTCGGGATTTCTGTTTTTTGAATTCATTTACGATTTCCCTTCTAATGCTTTTATGGCGCAAACATCATGGGCACGAACCACTAAGAAGTGAAGCACAAGCCTTATTACACTTAAATCAGATTTACAATTTTTTATAACAGAAAGGTGTTAGTAAATTGCATTGAATGTCTTTTTCTATATATAGGTATGATTTCTAGCTTTAGTTTGAGACTAAAGTGTCATTAAATATTTTTTTATGCAATTGAACAAAACAAATGCGTTTTTTTCAATTTGTTAGCTTAAGATTACCATACTCTGTTATCTTTCATTCATTTTGACAGAAGGAGGATCTTACAGCACCCATAATATCTTCCAAATTTCATCAAGATCGCTCAAGACGTACAGGTTCTAAAGATAAAGATTTTTTTCCGCGTTCCCCATATAAGGCACTGCGTGTCGCGATCTGCGTTCCTACTAGCACACCGCAGACCGAAGGTTACACCATTTCTGTTGCGTTCCTGGCAAACACCCAATAAGTACTTAACTCTTTTATGGTAGAATCTCAAAAATTGTGATTAAGTATAGATAATGGACTCCTTCTCGTGACTGAGCACGTGCTTGTGAAGCTCGATTCTGACTGCAATGGTATCGCCTAGATTTTTTTTTTTCAACATGTACCTAGCTATTCCGGCTTGCTGATTGGAGAATTTCAGATGCTTTACAAAAATATAATTAAATGGACGTTGTCGCTTTCCCAACCGCTTTAAATTGTTAAGAACGAACCATAAGGCCGTCACAGCTGGACTGTCGAATTTTGACAGCTCCAATTTTATCAATTTTAGTCACTTGATGGGGTGAGCTTTCAATATTTTTTTTAGGTCAGTTGGACTGTTCTGTTTTGATGTTCTTTTGTGATTATTACCAGTTCGTATTGCACAGTCGGTCGTCATTATTTGACGACTAAAAGACAAAAGTAGGGCTGCGCTCTAGGCCCTATTATCTATGTATGTTTCAAATTTCTTAACGACTTTTGTCTTCGACGCTCACACGCCGAAGGGTCTAGGTTCGATTCCCGGCTGAACACCTCGAATTTCTCACGGCACCACCTCTTTCGAGCTGCTGACAACATTCAAAGAGTAACAGTCTAAAAAAGCTTCTCAAACTTCGCCGTTCGGAATCGGCAAAAAACTGTAGGTCCCTTCTACTCGTGAGAGAACAATAGCGCGCACAACACGAGTAGTTGATGAGCAAGCTAGGCCCTGGTCCCCCCGTGGACTGTTACGCCAAATTGAGGGAAAAACTCCATTGCCTGAGAAAACCGGACCTGTCAACACAGACAGACAAAGTGATGAATAATACTGTGGCTTAGTTATTAAACAAGTATATTGAGGAAGCAATGCTCTTTTCGCTTTGATTTTCGAACAAAATCAGAAAATGTAAAATCCCGAAATTCAAAGTCCCAATAGGGCCATAATTACGAAACGCCAAAATTACGGCTGCAATCCCGCTGAAATATGTAAAGAGAAACGAAAGAATTCCAGCCCCCCGATAAAACGAACTTTCAGTATTCTTGGCTTTTTAAAATTCTCCGTATTTGAAGTTTTGACGATTTCGTATTTTTAACTCCCTCGGAATTTGGTACTTTTCTGAATTATCAGACTTCCTGATTTTTGGTTTTTTATAATTTTTTTCTTTTCAGTGCATTCAGTGTTTCGATAATCTGATTGTCTCCATCACGATTTTTTTTAAGAAATATTTTTTTTTATAATTGACGCGTGCAAAAGGGGTTGCGAGTACCCTTTAGTGACTGAATCAAGTCACAGCACGGTCCGAAGGTATAGAGGAAGAGAGGGAGAGGAGGTACCGATGCACATTGGTTTTAAATGCCTGTGGATTGTAATGAGGAGGAAAAATCGAGCTGGGAAGAGCATTCCAGATTCGTGTAGTGCGGCTAAAGAACGAGTCTCTGAATTTGACTGTACGTCCGAAAGAGGGCTTGAGGGTATATTGATGGGCATTTCTAGCGAGACGCGTATTGCGGGTGAATTCTTGAAGGGGAGGAATGCAACTTTCTAATTCACCTGAGCATTTCTTGTTAAAATAGCGATAAAAAAGTGACAACGACGCGACATTACGTCGGTGTTCTAACGAGTCAATCGACTTCGCAATATTACTGTCACCGATAAGTTTTATCGCTCGCTTTTGAATTCTATCCAGCAGGTGCAGGGAGGTCTTAGAAGTACCTGACCAGATAGGAGCGTTATACTCAAGTTTTGGGCGTATGTATGCATTGTGTATTGTAGCCAGATCAGAGGGGGTGAGGTTCTTCTTGCATCGTTTAAGGAAACCTAGACATTTCGCAGCATTTTTGGCGACCTCAAATATGTGATCGTTCCAAATAATTGTTGGGTTGATACACATACCGAGGATGGAAAATCTTTCGGTTTCAACAACGCAAATGCCGTTCATGGATAACGGCTGAATATATTGTGATCGCCTTAACGACAGTAGACAGCACTGTGTTTTGGAAGCATTAAATTCCACTCTATTCTTATTTCGCAAATCGATTATGCTGTTAAGAAATATAGAAGGTCTGTTTTTAAAATGTTGGCAGCCTTTCGATTGTCAGTCGATTGTCGTCTTTTATAATGTTTGGAACACTCGTCTCGGTTATTTGTATGTCTAGAGTTTCAGCTATATGCCACATTTATGTTGTTTGTGAGATGCATTCAAGGTAGACGTACTTTGCGGGTTCGGCTATTTCCTACTGTCAAAATATTAAAGAATTCGAATTCAATTTTGTGTGAAAAATGGAATTAAGTAATGTTGACAGTGTTGACATGTTGCATGCGGTGAGTGTACTCTGAGTTAAGACAATGTTTACGAGTGATACTTTCTTTTTTTTCAGAAAAGGTCGAGAAGACGTGAACAACGACTCTTTCTGGACGCCTTAATACATCAACAACCGACGGAGTTATATATTTCTGAAAGTTTGAAAAATTCTCTTTCAATGGTGTAAAACTAAAAACGCACTTTTTCGAACTTTGGGAGAACGGGTCGTTGAAGTGAAGCATTTTTTTTAATTTTCCTACGATATCAAATGCTATTGTGCAAACATCATGGGCAAGAACCACTAAATATTGGAGTGCAAGCCAACATTTTTAAACAGACCTCGTATATGTCTCGGTATTTAGGGCATTTTGAAATGATGATAGTCTTAAATTTTGAGCATTTCGGGTTTTGGCATCTTCTAGCATTTTTTTACGTCTCTCTAGTTTCAGGTTTCTCTAGTTTTGGCATGTTTCATTTTCTTTTTTTTCAGGGGTTTCAATATTTCGGCATTTGTCCTCCTTCAGACGAGATATACAATTTTGGAGTGATTCTACTCAGAAACTGAGTACACTCTGTACGAATTTGGCTCCCTATTCAGAGGAAATTTTCGAAGTTATTATCCCTACCTTCACAACTAATTTCGCAAACTGCTTGCAACACATTCTCCGTCAATAGAATTCGACACAAAATCAGAGTGCACAACATACTCTCTAAAAGATGGAGTCAGACGCGTTCTGATCTTCCAACAGCTTCCAACAAAGACAAAATTGCTCATCAAAAATATCTAAAGGCACCTCCGGCCATCGGGTCTTAGTCTGTTTGCGACCGAGTGCCGGCGCTTTTGAACAGTATCATCAGCAGCTATTAACCGTCAGACATATCGCGTGTCATTTGGGTGAATATCCGCCACACCCGCCCTCCCGAACAGGTGTTAACGAATTCAAAAAACCCATTAGGGTTGGATTATTATGGCCTGTCATAAGTTTTATTGTTCAAACTTCCACATGTGTACGCCATTAAATGCAATTCAGCCCGAATCGGGAACAAAAAAATTACCGCTACACGAACAAAGCAAAAAAAGGAGTCTTAAAAAACGCAACAACAAAATAACACAGTAAATCTGATCCCATAAATTTTCCCCTCCTGGACATCATTGTTCGGCCTTGGGATGGGTTCGCCAACTCGAAGACACACACATGCACACACGTGAGGTGAGGATCGAATTACTTTCACACGCCAGTGGATGGAAGGGGTCTGCGTGTGTGGGGTCGCCGCCAGCAGTGTCCGCACACAACTGCAGCGCAATAACGATTGTATACTGTGTGTATGCAATTAGCCTAAATGGATTCAGCGAAATAAAAACTTGTGTTCCCTGCGCTGGACCCGGACACGGCCACATAACCCAGTCTGCGCGGTGGCGTGTGTATACAATTGTATTACGAGAATCTCGGAGCTTTATTACCCCTCGGTACTTGGCCGATTGGCGGTTCTGGCGCCAAAAAAACAGAGGGATGTAAAGCCGAGTATCCTTGGCGACTCCAGCCCCATCGCATGCGCCACCGCCCGAACACCACCTCCACCGCCGACCGGGGGCGCATGAATTCGCAATCAAGTGCATTGTATCTGTTACCAAGCCGTAAAAGTCGAAAGCAATTAAATTCATTTGAAATTCAACTCCATATGCATGTGCGAGGTCGTGTCGAAGGAACGAGATTCAGACACAATTAGATATAACAACTTTTAATGGACGGCATTACCAATTCAGCATACAGAGCGTGCACCGAGAGATCCTCCAGATGCAGCCGATAATTAACTTAATAAGCGAACTGTGTGCACGTGTGGTGTGAGTGTGTGCAGCTATCCCATGAATGACCTCATCAGTTCATTTTACGGCGACAACGACGGGCCGCATTCCTGGGCCAGACTGCAGTGTGATAAAACTCACTCCAGCGTTAAGTATCTAATTTGCTCACACAGAGTTTTCTGTCGCCCCTCTCATTTTCCGCCACTCAATTTGCTCGCCGACGAGCGAATGTGGATGATCTTTTCCTCCGAAATGAGGGGGCGTGACGGGGCGCAAGAGGAAGTGAAATACGGTCTATTCGTCGTCACTTGCATTCGAGGACTCTACCGATGGACATATCATGTCCTCATTAGGGACGTGTAAGGAGTCTTGCAAGTCCGCTCTTCCTCCGAGCCGGTGAAGGCGGACGGGCGGGCGCACACGCCCAACTTACCTGAAAGGGACAGCTCACTGGTGCTATTAACCAAGTTATCCATAATTGGCTGGAAATTGTAGTACGTCAGTGTTTCGAGAAGATTCTCCTGCAGGTTAATTGAAAGCAGAGCCGGCGTTCCACGTAGCAAGCCGTTGTCGAGTTTTTTCAGCACATTGTTCCGGAGATTTAGAGTTTTTAAATTATTGAGGCCGTCCAATGCACGTTCCGAGATGCGCTGCGAAAGAGAATGTGAGAGTTGAATTTATAAAATATTTCCCACGTTCTAACAGAGGGAGGGCTAGTGTTGGGGCGTGGACTGCTGATGGGCTTGGTCTGGGTTGGGTTTTTTTTCGTTTGGATTGTATTTCAATTTGGCAGGAAGTTTGAGTGAGAGGAGGACTTGTGTTACGTGCAATGAGTCATATTACGGAACTGGTGGCGCTCTCAGTGTGACTGTGCGGGTGTATGGGCTTGGAAAAAGGATTTGCGTAATTGGATAGTTTCATATTCCGACGAGTGAATGATTAATCGAAGTGATTTGTTGTGCCGGAGGTGTGAATAAACGAGCCCGAGTGAAGGATAACGAATGAGCTACAAGATATAGTAATTACATATTGTATTCTCGGCAGTGTTGGGGTAGTGAGGGGGTTCCTTTTTGGACAAAATTTACTTTACCTTGTCACTTGGTGTCAAGTGATTATTTTAAGTGACATGTTGCGCCCGCTTGGAGGTCGGCTGCGGTTGAGGGAGTGTCGAGTTTCATAGACGCAAACAGAAAATGTGATTTCTATCGCAATCAGCAGCGCAGAGGATATCACTGATTGTTGTGCTCTTGTCTTCAGTAATTAATTCCAAGGCCTTTACTTACTTGCGTCACACAAAGCTCAAGGAGTGACTGATGTCATGATAGGGCGGGGAAGGGTGTACGTCAATGTGTCCCACATCAAATGAATGCCATGGATATGAAATTAAATCACTCCGACAGGATAACGATCACAAGAGGCAAGTCCTCAGCTCGAGAGACTGTTTGGTCTGAGTGCTGATTGATGATGGATTTGTGTGTTCTTGTGAAGGAGGACGTTCGAAGGAAGCGCAAGATATCAAATTTAGTGAATTTTCTGCAATTTTCTGTTAATTGGACGGAAAAGTTCTCAAGGGCGATTCCTTTAAAATTAAATGAAGAGGGCTGACAGAGTCACCCTTTGACTTTAGATGATACACAGTGAACCAAAAAAAGGAGTGGGACACTTATTACAACAATTATGACAACTTGAAATATCGCAGACACTTATTGATATATTTAAGCGAAATAACTTGCATATCAAAGAGCAGTTTAATACGGTTTCAGTAGTCCAAACACATTTATTGCTAATTTTTAATTTTAGCATCTAAAAGTTTCAATCCAAAATAGTGCAAATTCGTCGGCCAAAAAATAAATTGGGACACTTTTTTTCCAAGACCAGAAATAATATACCGATGCTTTTATACCCTTATCTTTGGTCAAAGATTACCTCCGGTATACTGTCAAGTTGTGGTCGCCGTGGCGTAGTGAGTAGAGTGCGACGCTCACACGCCGAAGGGTCTAGGTTCGATTCCCACCTCAACACGAATTTTTCGAATATTTCACGGCACCACTTCTCTCGAGCTGCTGACAACACTCAAAGAGTAATAACTGTCTAAGAAAGCTTCTCAAATTTCGCTGTTCGGAGTCGGCAAAAATACTGTAGGTCCCTTCTACTCGTGAGAGAACAGTAGCGCGTACAACACGAGCAGTTGATGAGCAAGCTAGGCCCTGGTCCCCCTTTGGACTGTAGCGCCAACAGTTATTATTATACTGTCAAGTTGTTTAGAATTGCATATTTATATAATACAATTATTTTGTTGAAAAAATTTAAACATATATGAAACAGATATGAAAGCTTTAATAATTGATTATTATGAACACAATTATAGTATTCGCGAAATTTCTTCAGTGGTTAACAAACCTAACACAACAGTTTTTAATATTATACAGTCTCTTAGATATAACGGTTTTCTTCATGGCGTTTGGGGATGTGGAAGGCCTTCCAAAATTTCTACGGATCAAAGTGAATGAAGAATTTTAGGGGTGGTAAACAGAAACCGTGTGGCCGCCGTGGCGTAGTGGGTAGAGTGCGACGCTCACACCCCGAAGGGTCTAGGTTCGATTCCCAGATCAACACCAATTTTTCGAATATTTCACTGCACCACCTCCTTCGAGCTGATGACTACACTCAAAAAGTAATAACTGTCTAAGAAAGCTTCTCAAATTTCGCCGTTCGTAGTCGGCAACAAACTGTAGGCCCATTTTCCTCGTGAGAGAACAGTAGCGCGCACAACACGAGTAGTTGGTGAGCATGCTAGGCCCTGGCCCCCCTCTGGACTAAAGCGCCAACAATTCAAACAGACACCCGAAGGAATTAATTGTGGAAAACTTTGAAGAAAGAAAAAATTGCAGAAGTTCATCCGCAAACAGAGAGCAACTTTTTACATATTTCAAAAATGATCTAAAAGCCCGCACACGTCGAAAAAGCTAACCTTATCCGAAAGTAAAAAAAAAAAGCGACTGGAGTTTTCCAAGGATTACGTGTAGAAGACGGATGAGTTGTGGAATGAAGTAATTTTTTGCGACGAATCAAAATTTGACATTTTCGGTAGTGACGGTAGTCGACGCTTTGTTACAGTTAAGCACAGTGTTTTTGGGAACATTATTGGTTTCAATGGAAAGAAACGGAGTTGGTTCTCTTCATGTAATTCAAGAAAATTTAACAAAGTTTAGATACGTTGATAACCTAAAAAGTTGTAGTTAGTTAGTTAGTCAGACTTCTATTTTCAATAAATGATGGACAATGTAAAGTTTAACGTAAGTCATTTATAATTTGGTCTATGGCCGTCTACCAGGTTGACAATACACACACTTAAGTTTTACATTAAAAATCTCCATCTATGATACGTTTTCTATAACAAAGTGGTGCTACTGAATAATGGTATAAGGTTTTCCATCAGTTTTCTCCATTTAAAATGCACATAACTTCACATTCGTCTACCAGGTATACCGGTATGAAGTAAGCTTCAAGATATAAATGTCTCGATAGGGAACATTTGTTGTGAACGAGCCCTTATTTTTTTTTTTTGTTTGTTTGCTATGACATCTGTAAAAATTTATTTGGTATACATCAAGTCATTGAACAGACAACATTATATTTTTTCATGGTGTTAAAAGTGTCGAATTTTGTACCAGAAAGTGATGAAGTGATGAGCATTATTTTTTTGTTTTCATTTGAAGAAAAGTGGTGCAGAATCGCATCGAATGCTTTTCGAGGCATATGGTGATCATGCTCTATCAGAAGCAACATGCAAAAGATGGTTTCAACGGATTTTGATGTGAGAAATGAAGAACGTGGAAGATCACCAAAAAAGTTTGCAGACGCCGATATTGGATGGAGATGACACTTTGAATCAAAAGCAAATGGCATCAATGTTAAATGTTGCACAACAACCAATTTCTGACCGTTTAAAAGCTATGGGAAAGATCCAAAAGTATGGAAAATGGGTGCCACATGAATTGAATGAAAGACAGATGGAGGACCGAAAAAACACTTGTGAAATTTTGCTTCAAAGACACGAAAGAAAATCGGTTTTGCATCGGATTGTTACTGGCGATGAAAAATGGATTTACTTTAAGTATCCTGAACGGAAAAAATCATGGGTTAAACTGGGACAACCATCAACATCGACTGCAAAACCAGATCGATTCGGCAAGAAGACAATGCTGTGTGTCCGGTGGGACCTGAAAGCTGTGCTGTACCACGAGCTCCTAAAACCTGGCGAAACCGTTAATACTGATAGCTACCGAAAACAAATGATCAATTTGAACCATGCATTGATCGACAAACGACCAAAATGGGCCAGAAGACACGGCAAAAGTAATTTTGCTCCATGACAATGCACTTGCACACAAAGCAAAACCGGTTCAGAATACAATCAAAACACTTGGCTGGGAGCAGCTACCCCATCCGCCATATTCACCAGCCTTGGCTCCTTCCGACTACTTTTTGTTTTCATCGATGGGACACGCATTGGCTGAGCAGCACTTTGATTCCTACGAGGAGGTCGAAAATTGGGTGTCTGATTGGTTTGCTTTAAAATGCGAATAATTCTATTGGCGTGGTTCACAAATTGCCAAAAGGCGGTTAAAATAAGTAGAAAATAATGGCCATTACTCTGAATTAAATGTTTTTACTTTCCCATTTACAATTAGTGTTTTATTTTCAAAAAAAAACGCTTATTTCATACCAGTATAGCTGGTAAAACATGTTTTTCCAAAATTATTAGTAGAAATTCTTTTAGAATCGGACAATAATAATAATAATTGTTGGCGCGACAGTCTACAGGAGGACTAGAGCCTAGCTTGCTCATCAACTACTTGTGTTGTGCGCGCTTCTGTTTTCTCATGAGTAGAAGGGACCTTCAGTTTTGTGCCGACTCCAAACGGCGAAATTTGAAAAGCTTCCTTAGACAATTATTGCTCTTTAAGTGTTGTCAGCAGCTCGAAAGAGGTGGTTCCGTGAAAAATTCTAGGTGTTCAGCCGGGAATCAAACCTAAACCCTTCGGCGTGTGAGCGTCGCTCTCTACCAACAACGCCACGGAATCGGACTAATACCAATAAAATGTAAGATGTCTTCTCTCTTCCTCAAGTTACATATGTTACATAGAATTGCTAAATCTGGTCTGTGAGGGATAAAGTTTAACTGAACGAGTTCCCATCTCAGTTTAAAAATTGTGCCTATTTTGTCGATTGAGTGACTGTCAAGGAAGTATGTTTTTTAATTTAAAAAATGGTTTAGGTTGCTGTAGTAGGAACTACTACAACTATAATTTTTAAACTGAGATGGGAACTCGTTCAGTTAAACTCTATCCCTCACAGACCAGACAGCAACAGTTTTCCTCAAAGTGTGGTTTCAAATCCAAAGAGGACGATATTAGGATACCTAGTTATTTGTATCTGGATACTATCTCAATCTCTTCCCCGTCTAACTTATACTTTTCCAAAGATGATACGCGTTTCTGATTATCATCATTTTTGATTTACCAAGGTGATTTACCAAAGTGATTTACCAAAGTTGATTCACCAAAGTGAGATTCCAGCTTTTACCGGAATCGTTAATCCTGTTTATCATTAATTGCATACCTTGGATAGTGTCACACAGAAAGACGATATCATCAGCACGAGAATGGATACATCGTTGAATCTTATTCCACCTTTGGCATCATCTGTTATATTATAACATATATAAAACGTTGTATCCCTGAAACCAAAGAAAAATTGGGACCATCGCTGGTCGTAATGCTGTTGCATTATAGTGATCCAAAGCACACAGCCTGTATAACAAAAGATTGGTGTATTTGGAACATAATAAAAGTGTTGCCGCACCCTCCCCAAAGTCCGGATCTTAATCCCATTGAGCACCTTTGGGCTGTTTTAGAAAAGAAGTTCGAAATAGAACCATTTGTTTCAGAGAACAGTAAAAGACAGCATTGTATGAAGAATGGCAAAACAAATTTCACCGGCTGTAACAAAAAACCTGGTCGGCTCGATAAACAGAAGATTGCAGGTAGTTATAAAAGCAAAAAGACAACACACACATTATTAAAAGAAATAATTATTTTCATTTTCTGTATTTGTCCCTTTTTTTTTCTTGGCCGATGAGTTTGCACTACTTTTGATTTAAGTCTTAAGTTTTTTAAAATTAAAAAATTGACAACAAATGTGTTTGGATTACTGTACTGTATGTAATGTACTGTAACCGTATTAAACTGCAGTTTTATTTGCAATTTATTTCGTTTTAATATATTAAAAAATGGCTGAGATATTTCAAGCTTAATTTGAAGGTAATAAGTGTCCCAGTTTTTGTGTTTTGGTTCACTGTTGGTCCTAAGGGCTCTTTTGCTGACCGACGTGCTGATGGACGTCGAATGGACCAATAAAGGTAAATCACAAAAATCACCCGCACATAGCGTAGTAGGCTTGGAAAGTTGTCGAGAAACCCTTATTGTTTGTGAAACTAACCGCGGTATAGACCCTTCAACGGAAAATTTTTCTACAGGATGAGGAAAAAAAAATCGTGGGATCCTTTCGTGATTTTTCCTGCACATAGCACAACACTCACTAAGTCCCGGCTCGTATATGGGGCACCACTCACAGAAAAATTTACATTAAATTAAAAATGTTTGTTAGTGGCGCCCCCTATATATCCCAGGACTCATCGAGTGATCTGTTACTAACTTAAAGTGACACTTAGATTCATTCAGTAGCAAAAAAGGGCGCACCAATATTGTTTTTTCATAGCCGTCGAGCTAGTCAATGGCAATGAAATGATCATTAATTATCATTGATTTTTCCAATGGAAGTTGAACTCTTTATAACTGGTTTTAGCAAACACATTCTGGCGAACATGCAATAGTCTCTTGGTTCACGCTTTATAGACTTCAAACAAATTCCAACTTTGAGTTCAAAACTCTTCCACATCCACAAACGAAGCCTTTACCTTTGGTACCGAATAGAGTGCATTACAAATGAACGCTCATTCTTTTCCGCCAACTGTAGTTCAATGTCCCACTGACCTGATTCCCATGGAATATACAACTCCCACAAGCTCCCAGGGTACGAAGTCGCTAAAAGGCCACAAACTCAGGAGGACTACACCCCCCATAGTGCTTGGGTACTCCACTGCCAATGCATCTAGTGCCAGAGGAATGGTGAACAAATCCGGGCTTCATAACTAAACGTGAATCGGTTCGGTATTGTTGGCGCTTTCATTGTCTCAACGAATATGCCTCCGTCGCTCTCACCTGATACTGGTTTGTGAGGCAGCTGGTGGGTCTCCTGTTCAGTGCCGCGATATATGCAAATGAACGTCTATTTCAACTCTCCGAAGACAAAAGAAGTCGGATCCCAAAAGAGTCCTGCACTGCTCATGGGGATGTGTAGAGTATATTGGAATTCCTAAGAAGGAGGAGAATGGAATAAAATATTCCTTCAAGAGGTTGATGTATCGCATTGAGGCCGTGAATTGCCTACTGGAGCACGGATGAATTCATATCTATCCTAAGGATGGAGCAACGTAAAGCGAACGTCCTCTCGGATACACATCCTCGATGCTCACTTTTTCCGTCAACCAGGAGGACGACGACGACGATGATGACGACGGCTAAGTCGAAGGCGACTGTGACAACGACAACAATAAGGATGACAACGGGGGCATGGATTGTGAATAGAGGCACCCCTGGAACTGGCGCGGTTCAATGGGGACGAATGATTGGAGAATGATGAGCAGCAGTGAGTACAGGTTATCAATTGTTTTCTGGCATAGGCACAAAGGCAGCCTGCTGCCTCTCTGGTCCCTTGCGTGGATTCACTGTGCCGTGGGGGTGTATTTGGAACTTCCTTTGTTCTGTTTGTTTGGATATTACAAACGAAAGGGACTCTTGCTTGAATACACACGCTCTTCCCCGGTTGGAACGGGGGCCGATGATTGTTAAGTAAGTTTCAATTGGATGTGTTTTGCTGAGCATTGCACGAGTGTGCTGCAGATTGGATGAGGGATAACAATCCGGTGGACTGGGTGTTCTTAAATAAATATTTTCGCTCCCGTCCCATTCGAATTTTCGTCGGAAAAATGAATGCACTTCGAGTGGGTACGTCTGGATGGGCTGGTTGACTCAATGTTTACTCAAGGAGGCGGTGGCGGAGTAGTCCTCTACCTGGAGATGGGTGGTTCTAAGGTGAAATTATTGCAGGTATCGGTTGGTGGGCGCGGCATTTTGCTGTGTGTTGCGAAAGGATTTTTACCCACCTTCGAGCTTGTAATTGCCAAGCCCTTTGAACGATTTTGGAGACGCACGCCTTGACAGAAGGGACTTTTAAAGAAGAGGAGAGCTATTCAGACTTAAGGACCTACATCAAGGGCAAAGGTTTAAAAGCTTTATGAAGTGAAAGGTTTGAATTTCCTAAAAGTTAGGAGATCTTTTTGAAAGCTTTCTGATCGGAAGTGAACCTTTTAGCGCTCTGGGAATAAGGTGCAGCTGCGGGAGCTGAATGTGAACGGGTGTTTTGGTCAGCAGAATGGGAGTCTCTGTTAAATAGCATATGCTAGTAGCGCTTCCTGTATATCCCGGGACTTATTGAGTGCTGAGAGTGTTATACATATGCCGTTGTTGACTTTTGATCTGTTCTTATGCGCCATTATGTAATGAAAGCAGAATGCAAGCACTTGGTTAAACCATTCCCCACAGCAAGAAGGAGAAAGCGGATATGTTTCAGCCGCCTGTTGATTGCGAAGTTTCTGCGTTACCAGTCAGCACGCACGGATACTTTTCACACAGTGAACTAAGGGTTAGGTGTCTGAAATGTGTAATATTAAGAAATTTCGGTATTTACTGAAAAAAGAAAATGGAACACTTCTTTGATGCAAACGATGGCGGTCTCTGAAAAGTGGTCCACGCCGACAGAAGTCAAAGACTAATATAACTGTTTAAAAACAGCTTTGGCGGAATTTGCAACGAAAAAGGGAAATCGGTGAGTCTAGTGGCATTGAAATGAACGGACAAATCATTTTCAAGTGAATGCTTCTGAATATAATTGCAGGATAAAAGTGAGCAAAGCAGAATGAAAGAAACGAGATCAAGGGATATGTGTACATAACTAATTCAGAAAACACACAATTTACAACCCGATGGGAAGTGGATGAGTTTGTTTGTGAAATGCAAACGCTTTCATAAATATTGCGTTTTCAGAAACATTTCATTCCACTATTTGCGCATTCTGATACACTTTGTACAGACCTGCGAATTCTTCTACGCTTAGTGGTGATACACAAAGTAAAGGTCTGCGAATTCTATTACTTCCAGCTTTTCGGTCTAAGATAACCAAAAGATGGTATGAGAACCTTTTTCCGGATGCCATTAAAAATCGGGCGAAATTGAACAAATTTGTTATTGTTGTTGGTGGCTTCAAACTTTCTAAAAAGAAAGTTTCTGAGGGCAACTCGAAAAATCTTTTCCTTAAGCAACAAAGTGTCGAATGTCCTCGAACGACCAGAAGCTTGTATCGGTCTGATTTGCTATCCCTTGGGAACAGTGCCGTCTAGTCTGTATATTTTGTTAATACAAATTCTTGCACATGGCAGCGATTTGCAATATGTAGGAGAGTAAATAGAAAAACAACTAAGTTTAGATGACTGACTGACAGTTTATTAATCTCGTGTGCTGACTATTGCTCATAAAGGAGTGTAGACTTCGGGTCATTCACCCAACCAGATGACCGGCACTTTGCGGCTAATAAGCCGTAACACAGTGTGGTGTGAACATTTTCTCCTCGTAAGTTTTTTTTTCTTTTGCAAATAGGACCTAGCTTCTTCAGTAAAAAACAGCTGGTTTTTTAACCCTTTTTTTGTGAATGCAGTGTTATTTACTGAATGGACAAGACTAGTAGATAAGTTTTCGCCAATTCCGAGCCTTGAGTTTTTAAGAACGTTTTCATGGACAGACTTGAGTGTTGTCAAAGACTGTCAGAAGGAACAATAACTGGATGGTGCGAAAGTTTACAGAGGGACCAAGGCCTAGCTTGGTCATCAACTAATCGTGTTGTGTTCACTACGAGTAGAGGTAACTTACAGGGTTTGGCCGAGTCCACACGGAGTAATTTGAAAAGCATTTCCTTTGACAGTTATTACCCTTTGAGTGTTGCCAGCAGCTCGAACGAGGTTGTGGCGTCGAAATCTAACCTTGGCCTGCGGCGTGCGTGTGTCGGACTCTGCCCATTACGATAGGGCGGGGGCCGGAAGGAAGGTGCCGTGAAAAACTGCGACATATGCAGTCCACGAATCAAACTTGCGCCCGTCGGCATATACCTGTCGCATATGTCAACTTCTCCACATTTGCTTTTGTCAAGTGCACTTAGTCTCTATTTTACTCAAATGTATGTAAAAGAACTAGCGCTTAAATCTTCCGCTTGTACAATTTTTATGTAAATTTTTAAATCTTTCGCTTGTAATATTTTTATGTAAAATGTCAGCTTTCGTCACAGTGTGGGGTTTTCGAAATAATCTTCTTCTCGTTGTGGCGCCACAGTCCGAGGAGGACCTGGGCCCCAACCAACGTGCCTCTTCAGCCAGCACGATCTTTCGCCAGCTGCCTTTAGTTGCGCACTCCAAGTTGGTTGAAGTCCTTCTTCACTTGTGTTCGTCACCTTAGACCAGCCCGTCCTCAAATGCGTTGTCCCAATGGCTCAGATTCGAAGACTTTTCGGGCCACAGCAATGGTGTCCATACGCTCTACGTCGACTTGCCATCTTAAGCGTTGTATACAAAGACACTTGACCAAGCGCATGTAGCTGAACAGCAGATGGAGTTCGCCATTAAATCTTACCCTCCAGCCATCAACGCAAACGGGACAAAAAATCAAACTCAAAGCTTGATCGTAATGGGAGCTACACACGAATTCATTTTCAGAAGACGACACCAGCTGATGTGGCTGATTTTAGAAGCGATTGCCAACTTCATCGGTATGGTGTCACATTTGTCAGCAGTAATGTGTATGTTTTAGACGAGATCATAGATTTTGGCATCTCCCAATCATTTTTCTTTAAATAGCATTAGGCGACTTTTGATATTTCTTTTTAGCTAAAGGAGTGGTCGCCGTGGCGTTATTACACTCAAAGAGTAATAACTGTCTAAGAAAGCTTCTCAATTTTCGCCGTTCGGAGTCGGCAAAAAACTGTAGGTCCCTTCTACTCGTGAGAGAACAGTAGCGCGCACAACACGAGTAGTTGATGAGCAAGCTAGGCCCTGGTCCCCCTTTGGGCTGTAGCGACAAAAATTATTAATATTAGAAGTGCCGCAAAAGCCTATCGACTGCTTACGAAAATGTATGGTCAATCTGCTTAAGGCGATAAACTATGCAGAAGAGATGTTTTCAAGCATCAGAAGGGAAAGTTTAGCGTCGAGAACAGAGAGCGTCTTTGCCACCCCAAACAGTTTCAAGATGAGGAATCGGAGGGATTTGTGTATCAATAACCGTGTCAAACGCAACGCTAACATGCAGAATCGCTTGAAGTAACCCAACGCACAATTTCCGTTCAGTTTAAGAAATTTGGATTTATTCGAAGGATTTGGATTTATTCGAAAGAAATTTGGATTTATTCGAAGGAAAGGAAATTTGGTCCGGTACGAGCTGAGACCAGTTTAAGTAACTCACAAGACAATCACTTTGACAAAACACAACGAAAATAAAATTTAATTTGTACGAAGATGCAGAATTTTTCTTTCAAAGTTACATAGCAAGGCGGGAACGTTTCTCTCGCACGCTGAAGGTTCCGTTTCTTAGTTTTTGTTTTGTTTGTTGTTTTTTTTTTCTTTTTTTTTTGAGTACATCGTAAATCCGGATCGAAACTAGGCATCATTTGCTTTGTTATAAAAGATGGAAAGTTTCAAGAGGCTCCTGCATGTTTGAAGAGAGTTAATTTAAAAAAATCAAAAGTTGACAAACCGGCATCCCTTGCAGATATTTTGCACTCAAATTTTCATTTCGGGTTGAAGTGGACATCCAGTAACCATTTATACAGACATTTGCTTAATGTCTCTGTCAGACCCAACGTGGTCAATTTTGACCACTACATATGCCTAAAGCGTGTATGTGGATTTCCGAGTGACTTACAGCTGGAAATCCGTGTTGAAGAACGTTGTCAGATAAGTTTTAATGAAACAAAAACGTGTTATAGTGTTTCAGAAAATAAATGTATTGACAACACATTACTGCGCAAAATTTAAAAATGTTTCCAAAATCCAAGTTTTCGAATAGCACTGTGGTTGTAACTTTTGTCACTTGGGATTTCAAAAATTTGGTATTAGAATAGATTAAAATTTTCTATTGTACGCTATTAACAGATTTTTTTTCGTTTTTGGGAAGCTTCATTATATGAACTTATGGGCTTGTGTTACATTTGTTTAAAGTCTTAAGTCAAGTGGTTTTCAATTGTGGCTAAAAATTGGTTTTGTAGCCGCCATTTTTAGAGAACAGGCCGATTAAAATTTGGCATGTTCCGATAAATCAAATGTCTAAATTTTCCCTAAAATAAGCACCCGCAATCCTTGATGACCTTGCATGAAACAAGCTTTAAATGCATTCTCTCACCAAACATCAGTCATATCCCCCCCAGGATTTACGGTGACATGGAAAGCATAGCAAACAGGCAGAAGAAGGCACTGAAATAGCTTTCGGTAATAAAAACGAAACCCGAAAAACGCAAAATCAACAGAATTAAAATCAGAGCCGAATACCGAAACAAACATTTACGAAAAGATGAGAAAAACAATAGAATCAGGTTTTCCTTCTGAAAGCAATAGTCTTGTTTTTGCACAGCCAAACCTTGACGGGCTAAACAAACAGATTTGCCGCTCAGAGAACATTTTTATTTCCATGATTATTTAAACAGATATGCTGCTAAGAGAACATTTTCATTTCCCTGATTATTTAAAGCTATCTTTCCGGAGGAGAGGGTGTATAAATTCAAAATGGTTTACCTTTCGCCTTTGAGCTCCCGCCAAAAATTTTCCGTTTCAATAAATAATTACCGTTACGAGTTGTTCTCCCAGCCACTTAACACAGCATCAACAACCTCTTTTCACTGTCCCGGTAAAGGTCACGACGAGGTTGCTTCCAGTTCCGCATTCGATGCGCTTCTCATTCAATTTTCTCGTCGTCCATTGACTCGTCGCCCACGCCAGTGCCAATTTTCCCCAAACGAGCAAGCACACGCAAATCTAAATATTTATGAAGAAGTTAACCTTTTCCCCAGCAACCGTGTGGGCGAGGACATTGACGAAAAATGAACTCACTCCGGTCGTGTGTGGAGCAACATTTGCTGGAAATAGCTTTCTCACAACCGCTGTCAATAATATCGCGAAGCTGTACGCTTGACCTGCTGCATGGGTGCTGTGTTGGCACAAGAGCCAATCAGCGAGTGGGGGCACCCCGCTAATGACTGTACTTCCAGCAGCCGCACAGGCTCCAGCACTCTTCTGGACATGACGGGTTATGTTTGCTCGAGGGTGCCAATTGAGCTCGATACGGATCTTGTTCGGTGCTGTCGGTGCGGAATGATTAAGAAATTTAATTACCTCCGCCTCGTCCAAAGGTGGGCATTGATTTGCGATACCCTCGGATTTCTTTGGGCCCGCGGCCACGGCTGGGGATGAGGAATGAGTTTTCCTCGCGTGGATTTAATAACATGGCCCGGGGAGACAGCCGGGACACGAGTGGAAAATTGTTGTGTTTATGCCGCCGCCGCTGCCACTGCCACTGCCGCTGATTTGTGTCAGGCTTGGTGAAGCGGTTAAAAGGAATTCATTCGTTCCCGTCCAATTGCGCGGATTCGCAACAATATTGCCTTGCGGGCACTCCGACTCGATTTGTATTTACTTCTGTGCGAGCGCTCAACAAGCGTTCGTTCGCAAGATCAAAGGGGGGAAGGATGGTTAGGAGTTGGGGAGCGACGACGTGATTAAATATTCAATTCGAATCGGAAAGCTTGTGTGATGCTGTGCGTCTGTGCTCAAGTGGAAGTCAATTTTAAAGACTTGCAGGCGCGGCAAAAGTGTTTATTTAATGTCGATGCGTTTGTCAGGACTTCAAAGGAATGCGTGGTTTTCGCCAGACTTTCAATGGTGGTGGAAGACAGGTCAAAACATTTCAATGCTGTTGCAGAGCACGACACCGAGAAGCCTCAGTCCCACCCCCTCACAGACACACGAAAACCATTCCGACTGACTCATAGACTCTCAAGGAAAATCTATTCCATTTCGGATTTTTTGGCGGCGTGTGCAGCACCCCTCACGCCCATTCCCACGGTTGTTTTGCATGAAAATGTGTTCCTGTCTAGGCTTCCCGATAATCAAATCCCCATACCTCTCCTCCTGGTCACCAAAATCCAGGCAATATTCACACCCCATTCCAGCGCGCACCCTCATCACAAAATGATGCAAATAAATGTGTGTGTGTGTGTGAGAGAAAGAGAGAGGGAAAAAGAAAATTTCTGATACTCACCTCGATACGGTTGTCATCCAATTCCAGCTCCTGCAGGCTCCACAGCTCAGCAAACACCGTATCCCCGATGAAATTCAAATTGTTGTGCGTTAGTTTTAAAGTTTTCAAATTTCCCAAACCCTTGAACATGTCGCCCGTCAGGACCGAAATCAAATTGTGCTCCAAACTGAGGTCCTCCAGCTTGCCCAGTTCACTGAACACCTCCTCGTGCAGATTCGAAATGTTGTTCCAGCTCAGGTAGAGCTTCTGCAGCACGGGCAGGTTGCGGAACGCGTATCGATCCATTTCGGTCACTTGGTTCCGCATCAGATTGAGTTCACGCAAAAAGATGTGATTGGCAAAGGCATCCTTGTCAATGATTTCGATGAGGTTGTTCGTCAGTGTAATCAGCTCGAGATTGGGCAGGCTGGCGAATGCGAACCCCTTGACCACTTGTATCTGAGAATACTCGATGCTCAGTGTTGTCAGATTGGTGAGGATCTCGAGGTATTTGGTCGGAATGTAATCCAGATAGCCGGTGTTTTGGACCAAAAACTTCAGATGTCGCAATTTTTTCTGCTGATAGAATCTCTGCCAGGTGGTGTCGTTCTGGTGCAGTCCGCTCTGGAATATCCAGCATTCGGCCTTGTTGACGGGAACGTAGGCGGCATCGTCTGGTGTGCAATAGCACATTAGTTTCATATCTCGTCGGCGGGAGCACAGATTAATTTGTTCCTGAGTGCTGGGCTGGGCGGGCTGCGAGTACAGGCGATCGGACTTGTCCGGCCGTTTGCGTTCTTTGTCGCGATTGCGTGACTCTGTGGAATACACTATGCAGCATATCAGGAAGAGTATCGTGAATTTGTTTCTGTGCCACGAGAGCATTGTTGCAGCGTTTATGCACTGTTCGCTGATGGCAGTTGCTCTTGGGGGGTGGTTCACGTCCGTTTGGGTTTGCTTTCTGGGATGTTCTGGTGTGTTGAGGTTTTTTTATTTTGCTTTCTAGGTTGATCGTAAAAGGTTAAATCTGCGGAAGAAAGAAAAGAAAGAAGTTTTGCTTGAAATATATCGTAAAAGCAGCAGATTTTAAAGGAGGAGTGTACTTTATGAGAGAGTTTCGTGGACTCACAGCCGCTAACAGTTGGCCAGTTTAAAGTGTTTTCACTTCCATTGACAGAGAAGCATTTTAGTCTTCGGGAAAGAGGATTCAATTAGTACGCTTTAAGTGTAGAAGAGGTCGCTTTTGCTTCGGGAAGCCGAGGTTACTTAAACGATCACACTCAGGTAACACCACAGGCAGGATGTGCAGGCACAGATATTGAAAGGGGGAATCAGAGCACATCGGTACCGAAGCATAGGTATATAATAATTGTTGGCGCTACAGTCCAGAGGGAGACCAGGGCCCAGCTTGCTCATCAACTACTCGTGTTGTGCGCCCTACTGTTCTCTCACAAGTAGAAGGGACCTACAATTTTTTGCCGACTCCGAACGGCGAAATTTGAGAAGCTTTCTCAGATAGTTATTACTCTTTGAGTGTTGTCAGCAGCTCGAAAGAGGTGGTGCCGTGTTGAACTGGGAATCGAACCTAGACCCTTCGGCGTGTGAGCGTCGCACTCTACCCACTACGCCACGGCGGCCACGAAGCATAGGTATAAAAGGGGTGAATTAGAGCACATCGGTACCGCAGCACATAAGTCTTGAAAGCCTGTGGGTTAAAATGAGTTGGACAAACATTGTTTGGAAGAAGAACATAACATACTCGAGCGTATGTATCTCCAAAAATAGGTTGAGGGGTGAGCTGATTTTCATTCCATGTAAACCGTGAATTGCCAGTGATCTCGTTATGTAGAGGGAAGCAGCTCAATGCTTAATTTGTTAAAATAACGATAAAAAGTGACATGAACATTCCTTTTGTCGGTAATAAAAAAATGTACGGTCCCAATTCTTTTGGATATTATCTCTGTGAAGGAATGTCTTAGGAGCACTCGATCACAAAGAAATTTTTGGCACGCGTTTGGTGCTTGAGAAATGGTTTCTCATTGGCGGAAACGGATTGTGATGTAATAAATACAATTTATTATGTCTTCAAGAAATTTAGTAACAATTCTGTTTGTTATTCGATTTCCTTCGCGTGACCAGCATAGGCACGTTTGCAGAAGTACAATCGTTGAGCCCGCGTTTTGGACCATCTTTCTCAGAAAGTGCCAGAAATTCTACGATTTCATGTAGTTTACAAATAGCCTGAAGTCGATATGAGACGGCTCATTTCTTAAAATAATGAGTTTGCTTTTAAGTGGCACGGTTGCGGTACGGTCCAACAACATTTTGCCGAAATCTCTTAGCAAGTGAGGCCAACAATGATTAAGAAATAAAAATAGTGGAGTGCGTTCGTGCGTTAGCTTTGTGGCGCACAACATAAAATTCTCAGGTGAAAGAACTTTTGGTAAATTCTTTGCAAATACCTTAAATTCAATCCACCGCCGAAAACTCTGTGTTTTTTTTTGCATCGAATGAATTTTTAAAATTTAAATTGTATGGCGCAAAATTTATTCAAAAGCAAAAAAACTAAATATCGTGCGAGTTGATTTTTTTCACAATTTTTCACTTGAAAGCTTTCTCTGGACAGATAGCAACGGAATGGATTTTTGCACGCGAAATTGACTTGATACTACGGTAACCCGAAGAAGAATAAATATAATGCAAATCCAGGTGCAGCCGCCGTTTCCCGACTGAACGCCTCAAATTACAGCTCCCTTCTATTAGTGAGAGAACAGTAGCGCACAATTGTCGTGTCATACAATTATTATTATTTTTAAATCCTGATTTACCCGTGTCATAATAATCTCCATCGACGCAAACAATAAGAACATTCACGGCTTACAGGCCATGCTCTGAATATGATGGTATTAAATGTGTCGATGATGATTTGCGGAAAGCATTAATTTTTTGTTTTCATTTGAAGAAAAGTGCTGCAGAGTCGCATCGAATGCTTGTCGAGGCGTATGCTGATCTTGCTCTATCAGAAGCAACATGCAAAAGATGGTTTCAAGAATTCATGGTTCAGAAATAATGATTTTGATGTGAGAAATGAAGAACGTGGAAGACCACCAAAAAAACTTTGAAGACGCCAAATTGCGAACGATATTGGATGCAGATGACACTTTGAGTCAAAAGCAAATGGTAGCAATGTTATATGTTGCACAGCAACCAATTTCAGATCGTTTAAAAGCTATGGGAAAGATCCAAAAGTGTGGAAAATGGGTGCCACATGAATTGAATGAAAGACAGATGGAAAACCGAAAAAACACTTGTGAAATTTTGCTTCAAAGACACGAAAGAAAATCGGTTTTGCGTCGGATTGTTACTGGCGATGAAAAATGGATTTACTTTAAGAATCCTGAACGGAAAAAATCATGAGTTAATCTGGGACAATCATCAACATTGACTGCAAAACCAGATCAATTCGGCAAGAAGACAATGCTGTGTGTTTGGTGGGACCAGAAAGGTGTGCTGTACCATGAGCTCCTGAAATCTGGTGAAACCATTAATACTGATCGCTACCGACAACAAATGATCAGTTTGAACCATGCATTGATCGAGAAACGACCAGAATGGGCCAGAAGACACCGCAAGGTAATTTTGCTCCATGACAATGCACCTGCACATAAAGCAAAACCGCTTCAGGATACAATCAAAACACTTGGCTGCGAGCAGCTACCCCACCCGCCGTATTCACCAGGCTTGGCTTCTTCCGACTACCATTTGTTTTCATCGATGGGACACGCATTGGCTGAGCAGCACTTTGATTCCTACGAGGACGGAGAAAATTGGGTGTCTGATTGGTTTGCTTTAAAAGACGAACAATTTTATTGACGTGGTATTCACAAATTGCTATAGAGGTGGTCAAAATGTGTAGAAAAAAATGGTCAATAATTTTGAATAATATGTTTTTACTTTCCCATTAATAATTTGTACTTTATTTTCAAAATAAAAAAAACGATCATTTCATACCGGTATACATAAATAAATACAAAAATATATGTTATAATAAAATTAATTAGTGGCGCCCGATAGATGGGGTTAAGGCTTATGTCTATAAATATTCGGTTAAATTAAATTATAAAGGTCCAATTTACACTCCTTCAAGTATTAAACGAAATTCCACTCTAAGACCCCTTTCTGACATTTTAAACTTTCACAAAATTTAAAATATGTGTTTTAAGTATATTATTTAATTTAAAAATTATAATTTTATTATATTTTAATTTTTTTTCTCCAAATGCAGTTTTGATTATTATTTTAAAATTTTCAATTTTTACAAGAACAGAACTTCGTTTACTCTGCGTAGCTGCACAAAAATATACGGCAGTCAGAAATTTGCAAAAGAAATTAAGCGTCCGCAATTCTAAAAAATACTTTACACTCTAAAAAGTCGTGTAATATATTACCTAACTCAACCAAGGAGAGACGCCCCACTTTTATGAAATCCAGTCACTTCCCTTTGATATATTGAAGAACTGGGGGTAGCTTCACGCAGTGATAGTCGACGCCTCTATGCACAGAGGCGAGCTCTAAGACTAAAGCATTGACTGACTGACTGACAGACGAGTACATCACAGAGATCTATTGACGATGCACTTGAGGTAATCTGAAGGGACCTGATGGAAATAGAATTTTCATGGAAATGATTTTTCGCCCAGTTTCCCATCGTTTTTTGGGCAATGCGGCGTGGACAAAATAAAGGAGAATTTTTCCCAAGCTAAATGAAAACATAATTCGTTAGTGGATGATGCAGCCGTTGTGCTTTGAACTTCACTGTTTCTGTTAATAAATTTGACAATCAATTTCGTCTCAGAGCGACTTTTGGTTTAGGTGACAGTTAGAAAAGGAGTGGCACTGCGAGGATTGGCAACGTTTTTACTGAGCAGTTGTCATTACAAGACCCTCGAGAAATAGCCTGTATGTAACGCTGCCAACGCTGAATACGCAAGCTTGTGGAAAACAGCAGTCATCAAGTCACATTTTTAGAGAAACTTTGTTTAAATAATCGATTAGACAATACAAAAATATACAGACTTGACATTTAAATTTTTTTTTAATCGGGTCAAGATTCCCATCAGCTCAAACTTTGGAAAATGTCGCTCGTCACTCATTGGCGCCTTTCATAAGAAGGCGTTCCTTAAAACAAAACAGGTAAAGTTCAACCTACTAAAACCTCCATAAGTTGAGAGTTCCATTGTCTTGAATCTTCTCGATAAATTCCAAACAACCTCTTCCAACAGCCAACAATTCAAAGACAACAAAAATGGTAATTAGCAAATACTTGCAAAGATTTTTCCACGCCTGTCAATTCGGCACTTCTATCATTTCCTCGGTTAATAAAAGTTTTCCCTTTGAAACATGTCGTAGGCCACTCAGTCATGCATCTCAAAAGCAGCCCCATAGTTCATAGCAGGAGAAATTGCGAAATACCTGAACCACAGGGACGTCAGTATCAAAGCATTCCCAGAGGAGGCCACAAAATTCCACTCAACCACCCCCCATCAACTAATGACTCCTCAGACAACCGTAAACTTCAAATCAACACAGTCGTTCTGGAATAAATTGAAAGTGACAGCATAACACTTTTCCAGCAATTAGACACAAACTGACATCAGAACTTCCCATGCACAAGACATGTCGGCACGCGGGTGGCATGCCAAAAAGGAATCCATTTGGAAAATTGAAAAACACCGGTTTGTCACCTTCGGCGCTTTCGCCAAACATCAACATCCTGCATGCCCCCCTCCAACCCGAGGGCACAGACAACTTTCCTTGAGGCTCCCAGCATATGTCTCCCCATGCGACGATGTGAGAACACGGCGAGCTCAATCCTTTAGATTCCATTTTTAATTGAATTTCTTTTGTGTACCAATCATCCTAATTACTTTCACCCCATTGCAATGCGGGGGCGCAAGTGAAACTTCGTCGACACATCGTTCAAGTTGAAAATTGTCGCAAGCGGGTGGGGTGAGTCGCTCTGCTGGGATCTGTCACCGGAGGAGTGTCGTCTCCCACACACAGGCACGCCTTCACCGCTCGGTGAAAAGTTTCACGGAACCGTTGCTCGTCCCCACGCGTAAGTACACGAATCTCTCAAACTTCATCTTCTGGCAAAACAAAGTTGACAACTTCGCCTCCACTTGAGTGCCATGGAAACGTGGTGCTTCTCACTTCACAGAACCTCCTCGCGCGGTGGGGGCTGCGTGCACGAATTCGTATCACCAGTTAAGGGATGATGATGAATTAATCGTTCTCCGGCCTCCGCCCCTTTCCCCTTATCACACTCAATTAAGGAATCAATCATTCAACTCAAGTGCCGTTTATTATCTGAGATCCAGCAGGACTTGCGGCGCTAACAAGTGGCCGAGAACGATTCTTTGCGAGAGCGGGTGAGTTCTCAAGTGCCACCCATTGGCGGCTGCACTCCACGTAGCACCGCTGCTCCGTAGTTACAGCAAATTAAACGTCACGGAAGGACGGCCGCATTCAAGTGGGGTGAGTGGCGAGCGATTTCGCGGGTATCTAGGACGTGCCTACCTGAATAACAGCACACCGAGATGTTGTTATCGGAGCAGCGAGCAACACGGAACCCAACATCGCCGAAATGAGGCAGATAACGTGAGCTGACCGCCTCTGACGTTCCATTTCGATTGGACGCCACCTGCAGCGGTGGGCATTGCTTGTGTGTGTATTGTTGCTCCATTTGGGAATGAAGCCCCATCAATCAGCGACGATTAAAAATGAAATTTCCAATCAAGTGGGCAGACGGGGTAATGATCTGGAATCGTTTTCAGGTGATTTAACATTCAGTGGCATGGTCATGTGTGTGTGTGTGTGATGAGAGGGAGTAGGGAGCACTGTTCAACCACCAGGCCCCGCGTCCCACAGGATGTCTCATGAATTTTACAGCCTCAGCTACTTTTTTGTTTTGCTTTCGATGCTGTTTACTGGTTGTAGTTGGGATTGTTTATTATCAATCCCAGTAAGATTGACAGGTAATTTCCTGCAGCGAATACGAGAACAATTCGCTGGGTGGGCAAATGAATGAAGCGCGCTCTCTGATAGAGCAGTGATAAAATGGTTCAACAATGATGCCCATAACCCAGGGTTGCTTTAAGCATTACTGTCTGCACAATGTTATTCTCGCCAAATTTGTTATTTTTCGAGGCGTTTCCTTTCGATGGATATTTGTGGTTTTCTGTTGAATTTTTTCGCGAGAGAACTGCGATTTTTGAGAATCCCTCCAAGTGCGAACTACATTCACTCATTGAAGGTTCCGTTTTTGGACTTTATACAAGCACTTTGTATGAGTGCACATTTAATTCACGACACCACTAAGGTTTAACGAGATTAGATTATAAAACAGATAACCATTGGTTTCAACGATGTTCTAAAATTTTTGAAGACACTAATATTTCACTGGTTACAATTTTTAGTATGCCTT
This sequence comes from Eristalinus aeneus, assembly GCA_955652365.1. Taxonomy (NCBI): domain Eukaryota; kingdom Metazoa; phylum Arthropoda; class Insecta; order Diptera; family Syrphidae; genus Eristalinus; species Eristalinus aeneus. The sequence goes on along the minus strand of OY019134.1, from coordinate 61,314,934 downwards.
CAATCGATGTTTTACCCATCTGTTGTCTCAAAACTCTCCAAAACAGCTTCCAGCAAAAGTTTCCATTAGTTGGGATACTTGTACTTTGCGCATGTTTTCTGAAATTGTCTTTAATTCTTTTTTGATGTTACAGGCTACACGAGTACACAATTTCTAAATTTAAAGCTTTATATCATTATAATGGTACCTCAAGACTATGTCTTGACTTTGTTTGAATGATTGCTGTAGTCTAATTTTAAAATTAAGTTAAAGTGGTCGCCCCTTCGCGTATCTAACTTCGGTATACGCGAAGGAGAACGAATTGTCATCTACATGAACTGTTGAATGAAAACTTTCCTCAAGTGAAGGGAATCTTCATATTATTCTTTCTTTCGTCGGCTCTTCTGGTCACTGTCTGGGAATCTTCTTATGAAATTTGAACCGACATAGGAGATCAGACAATTGGAAGCGAGTGACAAATGTGATGAATGTGAGACGCAAGTGACAAATGTGACGGACGGACACACAGACACAAAGAATTTCTCTTTGCCAGAATGAAAGTCAAAACTTTGTTATATACATTCACTTTTCAAATCTTCGTCTTGTATTCAAAGCTACCCAGTCCTTCGTATCGTATTCATAAATGTAGAGCCAAGAGAGTCCACTTTACCTCGGTCATTGACGATACACAGAAACCTATGAAATGCGCATAAGACTCGTATTTACATCAAAGTTTCGTTGAAGGAGCTAGTTTTCTGTTTCCTCTTCGGTTTTTTCTTTTAGATATGAAAACATTTAACGAGGACTTCTTAAATGTTTTCATATCAGCTTTTCCTAGGAGCTGCCTGAAGAGTGAGATCGAACTTACGATGACGGAGCTCAAAACACCGATTCTTCTTAAGAGCAGATTTCTAGGAGTTGCATTCAGCCTGGGGACTTCCATCAAATCGTGCCCAAGTATGTCAATCTAAAACCGTTTCATTAACCATCGTTCACCATTTTCGAGAAGCAGAATGCAACATTTTAAAAGGAATTTTGCTTTGAAGAGGAGACAACCCTGAAAACCAGAAGACCCAGAAGCCGGAAAAATGTTCATGCCCCTTAAGTTCCTTTTCAAACATCTTTTCAGAGCTAAGGAGTTTAAACTGGTAAGCTGAATATTCCCGACAAGTTAGAACGTATCAGGCAAGAATACCGTTCACCAGACTTAATCTTAGACGAGGTCAAGATGGCAAAGTAAAGACTGAAATTAAAAAATTCTGCTGAAGCCGACGGACTGTCAGCAGAGTTATTTAAAGCAGCTGTAGACGACCCGTTGCCCTTGGCCTCTTCGAGAGAAAAGTCCTGCGTGCGATTTTTGGTCCTGTTTGCATTGATGGCATCTGGAGGAGAAGATTCAACCACGAACTGTATGGGCTGTACGGCGGCATGAGCCTGGTCAAGCGTCTACGGATACAACGCTAAGGGTGGCTAGGCCATGTAGAGCGTATGGACAGCGCAGCTAAGGCCCGAAGAGTCTTCGAATCTGAACCACAGGGACAACGCAACAGAGGACGTCCCAGACTGAGATGGCGCACACAAGTGGAAAAGAACCTCAACCAAGTTGGAGTGCGTAATTGGACGCAGCTGGCAAGAGATCGTGCTATCTGGAAAGGCATGTTGGTTGAGGCCCAGGTCCACCCCGGACTGTAGCGCCATCCGAAGAAGGAGACGAGCCGTGCCTTGATAGCATCTGGAGGAGAAGATATAATGACGAGCTGTATGGGCTGTACAGCGACATGCGCCTGGTCAAGCGTCTTCGAAAGATTAAGATAGCTAGGCCATATAGAGCATGTGGACACCTCTGCTCCAACCCAAAAAGTTTTCGAATCCGGACCATTGGGACAACTCAACAAAGGATGGCCTAGACTAAGGTGGTGCACCCAAGTGGAGAAGGACCTCAACTAACTTGGAGTGCGCAACTGAAGACAGCTAGCGAAACATCGTGCTGGCTGGAGGGGCATGTTGGTTGAGGCTCAGGTCCACCCCGGACTACAGCGCAAAAGATGAAGAAGAACAAAGGGATGACCTGATTGGGCGGATGCACCAGCTCGTTTGTAAGAGCCGGTCGAAGGGAAGTATGGGGATGCCGGGTTGCGTGAATGTCTGAAACCGTTTGTCCACAAGCTGAAAAATCCCTTTTAATGTGGTTTAAGGAAACGAAAGTGCACGATACATTAAGTTTTCATTTTCCGGGTGATCCTGGAAAAGACCCAAGAAGTACAAGTTGACACTCACCACCTATTTGTCGATTTCAAGGCTGCATATGACAGCGTGCATAGAGACGAGCTATACAGTGCCATGTCTAGTTTTGGCATTCCTACCAAAGTCGTCAGAGTGTGTAACATAACCTGAGTGATGTGTAGTTCGCTCCCCCAGTTAGTGATAAGCAAAAAGTATTGCAACTTGGTCTTATTGTAAATAAAGAATTTCTACTTTTATTTTCAACTAACATGGAACTAAGTATATAATTCGCGCGGTCTGCGTGGCCTCTTTCAAATCATTCTAAACAAGATTGTGCCTAAGTTACAAGTCAACACCAAATGCCCGATGAAAAGTCGGATGACAGAGACGTAATCGGATGAAAACAGCAAGCCGTAAGTGAGAGGAAATGACTAAAATGGGTCTGGTGCTGAATGAGGGCAAAGCAAAACACAAGCTGTCGTCAAGAAAAGACTTACAACAACGACGTCTCGGAAAGCGTATTACACTAGGCAGCAGGAACTTAAGTAGTAGACTTTCCCCTAAATATGGACAACAACATCACAAACGCAGAATTATTCTTGCTAATCGTTGCAAATAATCCCGGCCGCCGTGGCGTAGTGGGTAGAGTGCGACGGTCACACGCCGAAGGGTCTAGTGTCGATTCCCGGTTGAACACCTCGAATTCTCACACCACCTCTATCGAGCTGCTGACAACACTCAAAGAGTAATAACTGTCTAAGATAAGCTTCTCAAACTTCGCCGTTTGGATTCGGCAAAAAACTGTAGGTTCCTTCTACTCTCGAGAGAACAGTAGCGGACATACGACTAGTAGCTGTGAGCAAGTTAGGCCCTGGTCCTCTGTGGACTGTCGCACCAACAATTATTATTATGCTCTTATTATAATCAAAGCCCTGCTTCACGACGCCGAAGCTACTAAAAGCTGATGAGAAATACTTTGCATGCATTTGTCTGCGTTCATACCATTTGGAAAAGAAGATTCAATGAAGAATAATACAACCCCCATACAAGGGGAGAGATGCAGACTGAATCTGAACAAAGAACAGATCGCTGCCTTGCAGGTTTGTAGTTTCAAGCGGGTTATTACCAGGTATACCGGTATGAAGTACGCGTCACGATACAAATGTCTCGATAGGGAACATTTCTTGTGAACGCGAACTTATTTTTTTTTTTTGTTTGTTTCCTATGACATCTGTGAAAAGTAATTGGTACACATTAAATCATTGAACAGACAACATCATATTTTTTCATCGTGTTAAAAATATCGAATTTTGTACCAGAAAGTGATGATTTGCGGAAAGCATTAATTTTTTGTTTTCATTTGAAGAAAAGTGCAGCAGAGTCTCATCGAATGTTTGTCGAGGCATATGGTGATCATGCTCTATCATGCTCTAAGAGCTATGGGAAAGATCGAAAAGTGTGGAAAATGGGTGCCACATGTATTGAGTGAAAAACAGATGGAAAACCGTAAAACCACTTGTGAAATTTTGCTTCAAAGACACGAAAGAAAATCGGTTATGCATCGGATTGTTACTGGCGATGAAAAATGAATTTATTTTAAGAATCCTAAATGGAAAAAATCAGGGGTTAATCTGGGACAACAACATCGACTGCAAAATCAGATCGATTCGGCAAGAAGACAATGCTGTGTGTTTGGTGGGACCAGAAAGGTGTGCTGTACCACGAGCTCCTTAAACCTTGTGAAACTGTTAATACTGATCGCTACCGACAACAAATGATCAGTTTGAACCATGCATTGATCGACAAACGACCAAAATGGGCCAGAAGACACGGCAAGGTAGTTTTGCTCCATGACAATGCACCAGCACACAAAGCAAAACCGGTTCAGGATACAATCAAAACACTTGGCTGGGAGCAGCTACTCCACCCGCCGTATTCACCAGACTTGGCTCCTTCTGACTACTTTTTGTTTTCATCGATGGGACACGGATTGGCTGAGCAGCGCTTTGATTCCTACGAGGAGGTCGAAAATTGGGTGTCTGATTAGTTTGCTTTAAAAGACGAACAATTTTATTGGCGTGGTATTCACAAATTGCCAGAAAGGCGGTCAAATTGTGTAGAAAACAATGACCAATACTTTCAATAAAATGATTTTACTTTCCCATTAATAATAAGTGTTTCATACCGGTATATCGGGTAAATAGGGGACGTTATCAAACAAGGAGGAAGCAGGTTACGGAATGCAGCGGCGTAGTGTCCGGGAGTGTCGACTCTCAACTGCTTTCCTATTCGCATATCTGACACCACTATATAAATGCAACGTCTGAGTTTTCCACATTTTATAATAATAATAATTGTTGGCGCTACAGTCCAAAGGGGGACCAGGGCCTAGCTTGCTCATCAACTACTCGTGTTGTGCGCGCTACTGTTCTCTCACGAGTAGAAGGGACCTACAGTTTTTTGCCGACTCCGAACGTGGAAAAGTGAGAAGCTTTTTTAAACAGTTATTACTCTTTGAGTGTTGTCAGCAGCTCGAAAGAGGTGGCGCCGTGAAAAATTCGAAAAATTTGTTTTGAGCTGGGAGTCGAACCTAGATCCTTCGGCGTGTGAGCGTCGCACTCTACCCACTACGCCATGGCGACCACATTTGATGTCGGCAGTAAACTATCGGTTCTATTTACACGCGAGACTATAATCGCACGCACAATACTGACTGTTGCTGAAAAAGGTAGAGTCTGCTACCTTTTGACATTGTGACACTTAAGGAAGTGTCACGATTCATGAAGTATGCCTCTAATCAGAAGTGTGGCCTCCTCTTTTCTTTCTTAATTTAAAGTGGATAACGAGCGACTTTTTTAGTACGGAAATCAAACTCAGAATCACTCTTGCCAATCGCTGTTTCTTTGGGCTCAAGAAGCAATTGAGTAAGAAAGTCCTCTTTCGAAGGACTAAGATCGCTTTATATAACAGCTTGATCATCCCAGTCTTACTTTATGGCGCGAAAACTTGGACATTAGCAAAAGCGGATGAGGAAGTATTTTTCGAGAGAAAAGTTTTGATTGCGATTGTTGGTCCTGTTTTCGTTGATGGCAACTGGAAAAGAAGATTTGACGACGAGTTCTTTGGGCTGTACAGCGACATGAGCCTGGTCACACTACGGATACGGATACAACGTTTAAAATAGCTTCTAAAGGAAAAGAAAACAGAGCAAGCAAAATGAATTGGTGGTCGCTAGATTTCACATGAGACATGACTATCTTGAGAACCATTGCCACTTACTGACCAGTATCCTTAGTCGTCGAAGGTGTCGATAATTAAAAACAAAATCTTCAACCTTTGACCTCCTTTTGCTACCCTTAACCACAGAAACAAGGCACTTACAAACTTCCTTTAGGTCAATCCGACTGCATCCTTCCAGCTTCATCTAAAAATCCAACGAACTCTTCATTAAATCATTACCCTTCAGTGTATTTGGAACAATGCAACCAGGATCATAAGTATTTATCAACAGCACACAGCACAAATCCTCTGCGGCGCTGTTATTCTCGATCCAATGATCACATTTATTTGTTTGAAGCAATCAAAGCTCCAGCTACGTGCATAGTGCTTGCATCCTACAGGCAAACTCCATTCAATTCCAGTTCACAGTATACCCAAGTGCTAGTACAATGTTTGTGAATTTATGTAAGGGTTTGTAAGCTGATTAATTTTTCTGCTGCTTCAGACGGACAGACGTACCATGTCTCTTGGGGAGCACTCATAAACGATGATACCTCTTCAATTAGTTTATGAGGAATACATAGGGAGTCGTATCGACGTACGTACATGAATAAGTTGTAAGCTGGTATCGATGAAAGGATTAAAGGAAGCAGGCAGTTCAACTTCTGTTTACTTGAGGTAAGCAGAACGAGAGAGGAATTTACCTTGGTGGGAATTCACTGTTCAGGTGGGACCTCTAATTTGCTTTGAATTGGATTTGTCGAAGAGTCTCTGGGGCATTGGTGGAATTAATTTGTCAAAATTTGACCTAGAAAGTGTAGAGCCCTCAAAGGAAATGTTTAATTGGCAGTCGTGGTGATAATTAAGGACGCGCAAAAAGCTGAAAGCCAGACGATGTTAAAGTGAGGCTGCCTTGAATCTAAGATAAATAATGGGACTTTCTTGGAGCTGTGAAGACGTAGGTGTGAATGGTTCAATAAGGAGGAGTCCTTACATTTGCTGCAAAGGAATTTTAATGCTCCAAAGTTTGGAGTGATGATCCACTCTGCACCTACAGTGGACAAGCAGCCCACGCCTTTCAGAGATTAATTTTACTTTGCAGTGAAAGCGAAAACTGAAACATTGTTGAGCAGAGCCAGTCACTCCATCGAACATAGTTTGTTAACAGGCAGTTTCAAAGGAGGCTCAGCTGATGTTGGCTTAGTCAGTTCTGTCGTGCTAACTTGGATAAAAACTTCTTCCCCATGCCCCAGAGTTCCTGAAGTGGCCCACTCTAAATATCTGCGTAGTTAATTCAAACACTCTCAAAGGTTCCAAAGAAATAGTGGACAAAATTAAAGTGCATGCATTTGCAGAGATTGCGTGCCTTTTTCATATTCCTTCGATTGACGCACACTGCCACTTCGTGACCGATAGCAAATCAATTCTTGATTGCCTGCCCAACACACCCCAACAACAGTTAGACTCAAATGAGTTGGCAAATATAAAACACACCGAAACTTGCCAACGCAACACAAACAAATATCAATCAAATTTGATTCTTCTCGCACGGGTATCTGCATGATAAATCACTTGTGAGATTCATTTGTGAAAATATTTGTTTTGCAATAATTGAAACAAACTTTTCCTGGACAAATAATTCAATGTAAACGGAAGTCTTTGCAAATACCCTGCAACAGAGAGGAAACTTCACACGCCGGAAAAGGTGAGGACGCCCTGTGTGCAGAAGAAGGCGGACGATGTAAAACTTGGGTCGGAAAAGTCAACAGTGCTGGTGGGAATGTTATTCTTCTGTATTGACATTTCTTTTGAATGAAAATTGTTCTCACGACACTCGGCAAACATTTCCGACAGATTAGAGACTCAATTATCCAATTACGAGTGTCTACTGGAAAGGTGGAAGAAGAGCAGGGAATTGGTGCCGTAAGTGACACTTAAATTTGACTGCAGCTCAATTTTGAAATTTCAGTTTACGACTCTCTAGTTTTCTGACCACACGATCACAAACTTTGTTAGACGGCACTCCTATTCCATTCAACAAGTATGACCAAGAAGTGCATGGGACGTTACCGCGTGTACATGAAAATGCAGTGAGATCTCAAAAAAAACGTCAACGCTTACAATGCAACGACACGGTATCCAGATCTTCCAAGACTAATCGTCATGTGTTATGACCCCGGTTCATAAGTTGGTTCATCTTTATTGAAACCCATCGGAAACGCACAAATCTGTAATAATAATTGTTGGCGCTTCAGTCCAAAGGTGGACCAGGGCCTAGCTTGTTCATCAACTACTCGTGTTTCGCGCGCTACTGTTCTCTCAGGAGTAGAAGGGACCAACACTTTTTTGCCGACTCCGAACGGCGAAGTTTGAGAAGCTTTCTTAGACAGTTATTACTCCTTGAGTGTTGTCAGCAGATCGAAAGAGTTGGTGCCGTGAAAAATTCGAGGTGTTCAGCCGGGAATCGAATCCAGACCCTTCGGCGTGTGAGCATTGCACTCTACCCACTACGCCACGGCGACCACAAACAAAACCAACAAATATCTTTCTCCTTTAATTCTGTCTTCTTTATTTTTCCGAAGAGTCTAAGTCAACTTCCATCACCTGGTTGGTTGCGAACTCCTCTATGTGGACACCGGGAAGAGTATTAGGGACTACATTTTGAACGCTCTTTCTACGAAGTCGAAGATTTGGAGCTTTAGACTCCATCTAGCCCAGCGAACAGATAGATCTTTCTACGTCATCAGCCACTTCAGAAGTCGTTGTTGACAGCAAATGATAGACCTTCGTGAAACTATTTTACCAAGAAAATGGCCGGATAGTACTCGATTTCTGTCACACTAGAATTAGACTGGAAGGGATGTAGCTTCAGGGTTATAAAGGGTATCGTTCGATCGTTACCCTCAGAACAATTTCAACGTCTACCACTGATGCAGACACTTTTTTTAAATCTGGGTTTGCGAGAGTTTTTGCGGAAATGAAAATCGTTTAAGTAAGCCAAACGCGTCAAAGGCTTCGTCAGGCCTCTGGAAAGTCTTGCCTTATCTCAAACTGTTGATAGTGGGGCCGATATGCAGGCGCAATTTGGGATAAAGATTCAATCCCATCACCGCTTCAATCCCATCAAAGACTCTCAAGCAACTCTCGCCGGAGTTCCTTGAGAGTCTTCGAAACTGAAAAGTTCTTCACCGCCAACACCTAGTCAGGATCTGTGCATAGACATCCACTCCAAACGAAGTAACCCAGGTACTCCATCTGTATTGATTCAGAATTTGCTCTGCTCCACATTGAAGGTCACCCCCTCAGTTCTTATCTTCTAAGAAAAGTTTGGGATGCGACTGAAGATGTGAAGGGCATACCCAAAGAGGAGATATAGACTTTGCTTTCCTGAGAAAACGCAAGAGCTCAGTGGAGCTTGAAGGAGATTTGAAAAAAGCAAACATTTGTCGCTCAATGTGTTTCTATTTAGCCGGAAAATAGCGAATGAATCTAACTTGGAGGACCAAGCTTATGCCCTACAAGACGCTTCTCTTTCCAGATGGACGTAGATGTTGATTCTCTATTTAACCGAAAAAGGGCGAAAGCCTTTGACTCGGAGGACCATGCTTATGCTCTACAAGGCGCATTTTTTTCCTGAAATGACGTTAATTTTGATTCTCTATTTAACCGGAAACGGGCGAAAGCCTCTAACTCGTCGGCCCAAGCTTATGCCCTACAAGGCGCTCCTCTTTCCAGAAACGACCTAAATGTTGATTCTCTATTTAACAGGAAAAGGGTGAAAGCCCTTGACTCGTTGGCCCAAGCCTATGCTCTACAAGACCCCAGAAAGGATGTAAATATTGAAAGCTTAGCAAAATATCACAGACTATTCTCGACTCCTTCAAAAGAGACATCCCGTATCACATGTGAATTTAGTCATGACTTAAATACGGCCTCCATCAGCTGCAACAAAAAACGAATGAAGAAGCGGAGAGCTACATAGAAGGATATTCGAGAGAGTTTTCAGAGACACAGGAAAACAGAACTTGTAGTATAACGACCAAGTCGTCCGAAGCAATGTTTTCAGGAGTGTCAGTGGGACTAACGAAGCTGAAGTGCGAGTTTACAAGTCCCTCATCTCACTAAAAAAACGTCCTCAAAAAGCCCAAAACCATGTGGCATGCAGACACACACCGAAAGGTCTCTTAAGCAATTGATTGATGTGAAAAAGGAAATCGATTTAAAAGGAAAAAAATCCATGTTCACTCCACGTAGTTCGTCAGACAAGTACGTACACGAAGAGATAAATTTTCCGCATCCCCTTATCCGAATTAAAAATTCAGGTCGAAGTGCCGTGACAGGTCTCTGGCAAAATTCTCACGATTCTCAATGAGGATGAATTCCTTCATAAATTAAACGTGATCCAGGATATCTCAAAAACCGCTTGGGAATCGTAACACATTCCATCCCAATGGGTGGCACGCATACACAAATTATCGCGATGAAACTTCAAAGGCGCAGAGTGGGCAAATTGGTGTCAACACCTCAAACCCAGGGATCAACATAAAGATTCTCATCAAATTGTCCCACAAGGGGCTATAAAAATTCTTTCATAATCAGCAAACAGAGAAAAGTGTTCCACAATCGAGCAGACAGCACAAATATTGACTCGACGCGAATCCAAAAATAATTCATTATGAAAACCGCTAATTTCGAAACTGCACAAACCAAATCAATTAATTTTCACACAACAACCATCCTCCGCCTGTCAAACATTTCGTCTAATTATATTCGCTAGATACACAAGTGAAGCTTTTAGCAAACAAGCCGCTCTTCGAAGGATCAAAAGTTTTCGGAAAAAGGAGAAAAGAAATTCCCTTAAAGTTGAAAAGTTCACTCCTCACGCCGCCCACAAAAAAGGCGAATCTCTCACCGTGTGGGTGCCACTCAAGATGGCTTTTCTTTAATCCTGATTTTTTTGAAGTCTTTGCTTTATTGCGTCCTTCTCATCGGTCCGCGGGAAATCCACACTCGTATCCTGCCACTTGACACACAAACCCAAGTGCACTCGTCGCCCCGTAACACCTGCGTATCTGAATCCACTCTTGTGGCCGCAATTTGCACAATCACTCACTGGCCAGGATCAACAAACGGATCAAACAACCAGCCAACTTTTTGACGGAAAATTCAAACTAAACCCGTTCACTTGAAATACCTATAAACCGAATCAGAGGCCACACCATCGCGTTCGGGGGTCTGGCGCCCAAATTCGAATTTTTTCTTTAAATTCACAATCTTTTATCTCACGGACACATCAGCTCTTCCCGTGATGGGCGTTTAATTTAATTTCGAAGTGTGTTGGTTTTTTCCACTTGTTCGGCGTATTCTCTTAATCCAAACTCAGCACGCACCCGGGCAAATAATGGCGAGGATATTTATGAAACCGCACAAAAAGGCATTCCTTCGATACACACACGAAAAATGCGGATACGAATACGAGGCGAAAAATTTTTCGGTAGAGTCTAACGCCGCAACGACATCAACCCCGCAACAGTTCAACGATAACTAAACATCCCTGTTGTTGAACATTTTTATCCGAGTCCTTGCGGCCACCTCGTTCGTAAACAAACACAGGCGAGTGCTGCTAACGAAAAAGGGGATACTCTCTGTTCTGGGTCTGCGTGCGTAGACTTCGGCTGTGGCTCTGCTCCGGTTCTGTAGCGAGCGAGCGACCGACCGAAAGATACACACAATGTCGCGCACATGCTCAAAAGATACATCATCATCATCCTCATCATCATCATCGTCGTCGTCGTCGTCGTCGTTGGCGTCGTTCGTCGTTGTCGTCGTATTCCTTCCTGTCTCCGGGAATGTGCTGAGGGATGTGTGTGTGTGCGAGTTATTTGAATGTGTCCGTCCGTGGGGTTATAGGTAAATCTTCCCCAGGCTGCCAGAGACTAAGAGAGAGGAGAATGGCTCACCGACCATAAGAGAGAGAGAGGGGGAGTAGGTGGAAGCAGGATGAAAAATTTAAGGGGACACCATGCAACATGTTGTAAATCACATTGTGAATGTGTGTAGCTGGATACTTTTCGGGTCTTTAAATCATTTTATATTTACTTTAACAATTTCGGATGAGTAATGGAGGAACTAGCTGCGGCTGTGGCACCACTGCCACTGCCACTGGCGACGGCAGCGCCAACCAGCACTAGTTCGAGAGGTGGTTTGGGGTTGAAAGTTATCCGTTTAATAGTTAAGAGTTCAAATGGAGATATATTTAGAATTGTTTAGAGGAACGACAGCCACGGCCACGAGATGGTCTTTTACACATTCCTGTTCTTTCTCTGCTTTATTGAATTGATGGCAATGAATTATGAATTAGGGATGAGACGGTGAGCACGGGCTGCAGAGGCTGCAGAGGCGGTCTCCTCGAATGAATTGATATTTTAACTGCGAATTTTTGATGTGCTCGTATGGACTGTGGGCAGTTTTGAATACTTTTGGAATAGGAGAAGGGGGAGTGTGATAAAACTTCCCTTCACCATACCTGCATGCAGGGCGTACCTCATGTGTGAGTTTTGAGTTCTATCACACGATGAATAGATATTTCATTTCGATCAATGGGGTGGAGATGGGTGAGGCAAAAATCAAAGCGGAGACGGGTCGACGTTCGGTAGGGAAGAGAGTGACTAATTTCTGAATATGTGAAGTGGGTCACACAAATTAATGGCCACAGTGCACTGCAATCAATCATCCGTGGCCCTTTGTGCCATGGCAGTCGATGGAATTAATCAAATAGATCTCGGTCGTGTATGGACCAGTGATGAAGAGGAATGTACCCTATTTCCGACAGGTGGATATTAGAAGAGATAAACTGTCAAAGAAGATGAATACTGTATTAAGCAATGATATCGAATTCAAATGGTGTCGTCGAGCTCGATTGTTTTGTGAAGGACATGTTTTTGTGTCAACATCTTTAGCACAGAAAAAACTTAGCCCAATTTTTGAAGTGATTCCAACTAGTAGTCATGTCGTGTCCCGTAGTTGTGCTCGACTCATGCGGCGACGGCTCATGATTTGATTCATGCACTGAAAGAGTACTTGCATATTTTCGTAAAACTTACTGTGCGTGGAAAGCAAACATTATCGTTGTTCGATGGCAAGAATGAACCGAAAGTGAATTGCACTCATGAGGGACCAGCTACTGTGGAAGCGTCGATTGGTCGAAAGAAATGCTCGAAAAATACGATCGAGGTGCTTCGAAACACGTCTATGACATCGTGACTGGTGATGAATCGTGGATTTACGCGTATGAGCCCGAAAGCAGCAGTCGACTGTATGGGTGTTTCAAATTGAGCCAAATCCAACAAAAGTTGCTCGCACACGAAGCACTTCCAAGCAAATGGTCGCCTTTTTTTCGGAAAAACTTGACATGTCGCTACCGTACCACTAGGACAACGCTGGGCAGTCAACTCTGAGTGGTACACAACCATTTGTTTGCCAGTTGTCTTCCAAGAAAAGCAGGAAAACCAACCGCCGAAGACGGATCACTCTTCACCACGACAATGCGATCTCTCACACATCGGCTCAAACAACTGGATATTTGAGCACTTAAAACATCGATTTGATGAGTCATCCGCTGACTTGGCATCGAGTGGCTTCGTTTTATTTCCGTACGTAAAAAATGAAATGAGACGTCACCGTTTTTCGACACCTGAAGAAGCGGTTGATGCAATCAGAATGTATGTTTTGGAGATACCTAAATCAGAGTGGCAAAAGTGCTTCGAAAATGTATTCAAACGCATGCAGAAATGTATAGACTTCAATGGGGAATATTTCGAAAAAACAATAAAGCTATTTATTTGGAATATATTTGTTTTTGTTCTCTAATCCCGAAATACAAAAGGTTGCCTCTTAGTAATTATGTTTCTTTAGCAAATCGCAGATGTGAATAAATTGTGTTAAACAATATATTGAGTTTTCGAACATAATACAGTTGTTTCAAGGGATTTTCAATGCAACTGCATGTTTTTATAGATTCTTTACCGCCGCTCTTTTAAAGCTTCGTCACCATTACTATAAGCTTGAGATGAGCATATATCCCTTCCGGAAATAATAAATGGAAAATATAAACAAATTTCTTACATTTTCCGTTTTTCAACAGACGCCAAAAACTACACAACCGATCTGATTTACAGTTGAAATACCAAATACGAAATATCAAATAATTAAATATGTTTGATATTTGGGTCCACAGTTCACTACAGTCCACAAGGGGACCAATGCCTGGCTTGCTCATCAATTACTCATGTTGTGCACGCTACTGTTCCCTCACGAGTAGAAGGGACCTACAGTTTTTTGCCGACTCCGAACGGTGAAGTTTAAGAAGCTTTCTTAGACAGTTATAACTCTTTGAGTGTTGTCAGCAGCTCAAAAGAGGTGGTGAAAAATTCGAGATGTTTAGCCGGGAATCGAACCCAGACCTCCGGCGTATGAGTGTCGCACTCTACCCACTGCTCCACGACGACCACATTTCCATTACGTTGACAAACCTTAAAATTCAACTAAATCCATCTATGAGTTAAAACCGCATTTCTTCAATATACACGTTTGTTTATTATGTAATAGAGGGTTTTTCGTTAAGGCCCCAACAATGGTTTTTTTGCTTAAAAAGTACAAAATCGAGTTAATATATATTTAGCGGGAATTATGTATGAAATTAAATTTTCGTGAGACGTCTGCACAAATCAAAAATTAACTTTCTTTCCAACTATTCCAAACAAGTGCTGTAGCTGAAGACAAATAGCTTGCTCATCAGCTACTCGTGTAGCTCACTACTGTTCTCTCATGAGTATAGGTTTGTTGCCGACTCCGAACGGCGAAATTTTAGAAGCTTTTTCTTAGACAGCTGTTACTCTTTGAGTGTTGTCAGCAGCTGGTGCTGTGAAAAATTCGAAAAATTCGTATTGAGCTGGGAATCGGACTTAGACCTTCGTCGTGTGAGCGTCGCACTCTACTCACTACGCCACGTCTTCATGACGCCCCCAAAAAAATAGTGCGAATAAGAACGGAGTGGGCATGCGATTACTCAAATAACGTGTTCCCTTAACTTCGTGTTGAGCTGGGAATCGGACTTAGACCTTCGACGTGTGAGCGTCGCACTCTACTCACTACGCCACGTCTTCATGACGCCCCCAAAAAAATAGTGCGAATAAGAACGGAGTGGGCATGCGATTACTGAAATAACGTGTTCACTTAACTTCTTCTCCAGTAAATCTATTGAAGCATTTGCTGTGTTGTTTGTAGCACCGTCTTGTCCACATTCTCACCAACTTTGTACTTTGCGGTTGATGCCACAAAGTAATCAAAACTCAAGGAGGAATTTGGAGACTTGCAGAAATAGGAAAACCTGAATTTGTTCTTTTTCTTCTGCTTGTGGCAGACAGTCCAAGGGGGTCTCCCTTAACCAACATGCCTCTCCTGCCAGCACGATCTTCCGCTAGTTGCCTCCAGTTGCGCACTCCATTTGTGTGTGCCATCTCAGTCTAGTCCGTTCTCTGTTGCGTTGTCAAAATGGCTCGGATTCGAAGACTTTTCTGGCCGGAGCAGTAGTGTCCATACACCACTACATGGCCTAGCCACCTTAAGCGTTGTATCCGTAGACTCTTGACCAGGAACATGACGCTGTAGAGCCCATAGAGTTTGTCGTTTAATCTTCTCCTCCAGATTCCATCAACGCAAACAGGACCAAAAATCGCACGCAAAACTTTTCTATCAAAAACACTAACAACAACAAGTTCAAGTTCTTTAACACAAATTATGGAGCATTGGTTGCGACAAGGAGGGAAATGTGGCGACAGAGAAAGTAGTTTTTTTAAGCCTCGCATGAGTGCTTAGAATGAATCACGGAGCGACAGAGGTTTTCACTCAAATTAATGTGGCGATGAGCATCTTCAAAAAAGAAGAAGAAGAAAGGTCTCCCAGGATGTTGCTCCCACCAACCAGTAATTTTTCGGGAATGTAATGCCGCCTTGTGATGCACATACTTGCATATTTAGCTCGTCTATGCCATATCGCTGAAGATAATTTCAATGAAAATCTGCATGAATTTCAGTCTGTTCTTCACCAAAATTTACGAGTTTATGTTTGTTGAAGTGGTGGAGCGATTTTAGTTCTCGTGTCTTGATTTTGAACGGAAGAAGGTCAGGATCATATGGCAAACTTCACACCAATGGCAATGAGATAAGTTGATGTAGGTCCTCTTAAAGGAAAGCCCAAATGGCGACTACATTTTCTGCAAAGGTTACAATTCTTGGTCTCACTCGCATGTGAACATTGTGTAGCGGAAATTTGGATTTGAATTTTTCTAACAGGCGTTGAAGTGTTGATACGGAAACCGAACAAATGGCCTAAAAGCTCGTCAAGATGCGGCGACTAAACGCCAATTTTGGCACTAAATTGGAATCACTTGCAAAGTGTGTCCTACACTATTCTGACTTGCCAACATATTATGAAAGTAAATGTCAAAAAATGAAAAAAAAATAATTAAAAATTGAATTGAATTGCTTTATTAGTTTGGTGAGAAATTCGTATTTTGAAATTGCCTTGATTCTCCCGGTAAACACGATGGTATTGATGTTCTTTTTTCGCAAAACAAGGCAAAAGCCAAAAAATATTCCAGAGACGATGGTGGCTGAGGCGAGGAAGGCTGTTAATGAAGCTCCTGCGCTTTTGTTATTAACTGTGCGAAAGCGGTCAAGTGAGCTTAAAAGACTGCGACTGCAAGCTTATTGCTGACAGTCATTTTTAATGTCATTCTTAATCCTCTATTAAAAACAAAAATGGTGCCAGAGATCACAAAGGATTCCTTTTCATGATCGCCTTAACCTTTTAAAACTTTTTGCAAAGTGGGTGCCTCAATGTTCTCAGTGTCTAACAAAAAAGTGCGAATTGAGAGTTTTTTGAAGTTTGGATGGTATTTTTGAACAAACTCTTACCGGGGGCGTTATACGGACTCGCCATTGTGACTCCGAAATTAAGTTTATGATGTGGCTCACAAAATGGATGGAGCTCCCAAAGAAGTTTAAGCTAATGCCCACAGTATTTTCAATTCAAAATTCATTGAAACATCAACCACCCGTTTTGCATCATTTGTGGGAGGAAAATAGAATAGAAGGACACTAATCTGACAACAGGTGTGTTGCTTATGTAAGATAGAGATTCAAACAGGTTTCGTGGAAATGCAACACCCAACACACATCCAACACCCAGCTTCCAAGTTTGCTGGGCAGGTTTGTGGTTTCGAAGAAATCTAACCCTCACTTTAAAGTCTTTTTGTGACGACGTCTTTTTGGTGATGAAGTGCTCAAGGGAAATAGAGGAAATACATTTTTTGGGGCAGCAGAAAGGAAGCCTCCACATAAATGCACCGATGTTGAAGGGATAAATAAAAATAATTTCCATTGAATTCGAGGAATTATTGAATGTACAGATATCTGCTGTGAGTGGCTGAGTCAAACTAAAAATAGCTCCTGCGGCGTAGTATTGAATGCGCAAAACTACTTCCCTGCCTACTACTCTCTGAGGAAAGTAAATCTAGCACGACGACTGGAATGAGCAAAAATACCACAGAGCCACATGAATTCAGCTTGCGATGCGTTCTTCTCGACCATCTCAATGCCATTATGACACGGATAGTCGATTCTTAGACACTCATATTTAAATGGCATCACTTTGACAACACTCTAAGACAATGAAAAAGCTTCTCAAATTTTGAGTACAAGATGGAGCAAAAATGAATACGAGTTTGATTTCATCCATTTTTTTTTACTTTTCCAAATCTCCGAAGGAAATAACGAGTCACTTCCTCAGCAACTTCTGTCTACAATTCATAATTCTGGACTTAAAGTGCATTACCGTTTTCGACGCTTGGCAGAACAGGTAGTGCCTCCTGAAGCTCAGATAACGAATCAAAACTGTTACCTCAAGAATGGAAGTTGACACAAATCTACAGCGGTTTTCAATTCTATTCAAAAATGTATGTACCATTTAACTTCCAATGAGTCTGCATGTAGAAGCATGTAACTTCCAATGAGTGTGGAAAATCCTTCCATTAAATATGAACTATGCTAAGTGTGTACTTTCTGTCCCGATTTTTTATAATTTTTGGACTGAAATCGAAACGGCACTTGCTGATTACAATTTCCCTAAGCTTACAATCCTTATTAAAGAACTTGGTTAAATGCGAGTTATACGTGCACACAAAAGGTTTCGTTATCACTTTGATGCGTGCTACAGATTCTTGCCGTGTTATGAATTACTCAGAACTTGGTTAAATGCGAGTTATACGTGCACACTAAAGGTTTCGTTATCACTTTGATGCGTGCTACAGATTCTTACCGTGTTTTGAATTACTCAGAACTTGGTTAAATGCGAGTTATACGTGCACACAAAAGGTTTCGTTATCACTTTGATGCGTGCTACAGATTCTTACCGTGTTTTGAATTACTCAGAACTTGGTTAAATGCGAGTTATACGTGCACACAAAAGGTTTCGTTATCACTTTGATGCGTGCTACAGATTCTTACCGTGTTTTGAATTACTCAGAACTTGGTTAAATGCGAGTTATACGTGCACACAAAAGGTTTCGTTATCACTTTGATGCGTGCTACAGATTCTTACCGTGTTTTGAATTACTCAGAACTTGGTTAAATGCGAGTTATACGTGCACACAAAAGGTTTCGTTATCACTTTGATGCGTGCTACAGATTCTTACCGTGTTTTGAATTACTCAGAACTTGGTTAAATGCGAGTTATACGTGCACACAAAAGGTTTCGTTATCACTTTGATGCGTGCTACAGATTCTTACCGTGTTTTGAATTACTCAGAACTTGGTTAAATGCGAGTTATACGTGCACACAAAAGGTTTCGTTATCACTTTGATGCGTGCTACAGATTCTTACCGTGTTTTGAATTACTCAGAACTTGGTTAAATGCGAGTTATACGTGCACACAAAAGGTTTCGTTATCACTTTGATGCGTACTACAGATTCTTAAAGTTTTTTGAATTACTCAGAACTTGGTTAAATTCAAGTTATACGTGCACACAAAAGGTTTCGTTATCACTTTAATGCGTACTACAGATTTATACCGCGTTTCGTATTTCTCACGAAGTTTGGATTAAAATTTTGATGGCAAGAATGAAAAACAAACGCGCAATTTCTTATTCACATATTTACCTATGTGTATATATATACATTGTGGGACAAAATCACCAGACATCAGTCCTGTGCGATCTTTGTTTGAGGATTAAAACTGAAATTAATGTGTGTGGTGGAATTTGCGCGGAGGGATTTGAAAGGATTCTTCTTCCTTAGAAGAAAATTTTAAGCCGCCATATCTTTACCACAGTATACTCTTTAGATCAGCAATATCTTCAGAATTTTCAATGAAGGCTTAGTTAGATGGCTGTCACTTTTGACAACTCTCTGAACTCCTTTCGGAATTGCGTTTTCATTTCGTCGCCGTTGATGGTTTACAATTTTCGGTCAGTTAATGCAAAACTCTTTGAAGCACAGTGTCCAAACTTGGCCAAAATGTTGCTCCTTGACCGTAGCTCATAACGAAAAGTTGTAAACTGAACTTCAAATTCATATCAAAAGATCTGTAGATAGATGTACGACTCGTCAATGTAAGATGCAATTTCGCCTTTAACTCCAGGCACATTTGAACGCCAAATTTTATTACTGGTTGCTCTGTCAAGTGCATTTTGATGCGAAATCTCTTTAAAATCGATTCACAAGCTTACCACAGCAAAGAATTGCTACAAACAGGACTGACGAACGGGTGCACTCTCTGATAGTATGCATGGTTGGTTGTTTTGTAGAATGAATACCCCCAGTTGGAGAGATTACATCTGTGATTCATTAAGCTTCCAACTTTCTAATAATAAACGCATTCTGAGACAAAAGTAGTTCATCAGTCAACAGCAAGACAACATTTAGACAGCTGCTGAATTTCACTCCAAGGGAGAAGACATAAATACCGCGGCTAATGCAGCTAAGACGAAGACTAAGTGGGATGTGTGTCAGCTCAAGAGAATAACTCTCATGCATCTAAGCATCTGTCGAGACCTAATGATAAGCAGAAGTCTCTTCTTAAATTAATCTGACCAGTCGTCTGCGTTTTTCAACTTCTCCGTCGTGACAAGACCTCTAATTCATGCTCCTTGCATTTCCAAACTAATTTATGAGAAAGGGCTGTAAATCCTTTGTACAGTGTACAGGTATTCTTCCTTTGTGGCGTGAAAATCATTTGAAGACCTCCATCACATCAATTGAATGAATTCCTCATCAAAGGTTACCCCGAGCAACCACCCATTTCGGTTCACAATCGATGGCATTTACCTTGAACTCTGCATCGAGTAGGCGGCTGACCTTTGTTACTTCAGAGTGAGGTGCTCGTTACGCTCCTGACAGTTCGATTTCGTCTGCCAACAGGACGTGTACGAACGGTCTTGTGTCAAATCAGTCATACCATGGCCCATATACGAGAAACGACTAGTGCACAAACAATAGATGACAATCAGCCCTATCGGACATGACAGCCAGACGATGATTATGAGCTCGTGTACACACAAGTCCATCCCCTTCCCGGGGTGTGGGATACAGGATGAAGAATTTTTCAAGTTCATCGATTTCCTCGATCCACGATATTAGATGCCAAAATGAATGTCTGTTGGCCACGGTTTGAATGTTCAAGGTATTAACACGTGCGTCGGCCTTGTCCACCCATGGCTTTAAGTGAAAATTGCGATGGATGTTTGGCATTTACGTTCACCCCGATCAGGTATCCCAACCCCAAAGCCACACCATCGTTCCTCGCTAGCAGCGGCAGAGCTTCTCCCTTTGAAGGCTTAACCCACCACAAGGAAAAGCCTGTCATTATCCTAGATTCACTCCCACTGCTGAGAAATGATTTCATATTTCGGAAAACGCTCTCAAATAACTACAATTTGTAGCGAAACAACTTATCGGCAGTCCAAATAGGCTCCGGCCTGTATCGCAATGCTGTAATTATAACCCGGTAAGGAGCGCTGTGTCGTGTAGCGCTGCCGTCAAAGGACTGTCCAGACCGAGAACACAGTGAATAAATAATTCACTGTACACGTGGCGTTGTGAGGAATCAAATAAATTACAGAGTTGACAACAGGCTGCCTAGAGGTTGAGTAACTAGTCCGGAAAGCATCTGGGGACCGGGCGGGGTGGGTGGTATTTAATTTTGAGCGGGAGAGATTTAAATTTATGGGCAAGGGTGAATTGCCGTCGATTTGGTTCCTCGCTTCGTGGTCACCGTGGCATCGAATTGAGAATCGGGGCACCGTGCGAAAGGGTTTCCGGAGCACAGTTATTCAACATCAGTCACGACACTTAGAAAGTTTCCGAGTGCTTTGGGTAGCGGGCCGCTTTGCTTTGGTTTTCAAATTGTGATTTGAGGCGAACAACCCGTCCATCAGGGATTATTACGAGATTTATGATCACCTCAACGGTGGAGGGCGTGGAGCGTAATTTGAGGCTGAATTTATAGTTTATTGCTTTAAGGTTCGATTACCTTAGCAATTGGTTGCATTTAGATTGGTGTGGTGTAGTTGAGTGGTTGGAGTGTACTTGCACGCATGAGAGCAGTTTCAGTTTTGTTTTGGGGTGACAGACTGATTTTCGATTCTTTTGTATGTTTCTTAAGGATTTTTTGAAGCAGATCGACATCAGAGACTGGACCGCGTCCTATTGTAGAAACTGTGATACGGATGTAATTGGAACAGCAATTCTTTGTCGGTCACTTTCAACACGAATGGGCAACAGTGCCCGAATTAGACTGGTTCAGGATTGCCAATTGCCAGCTGCGGAGAAATTCTGAACTTCAGACAAAAAAATGAAGTGGTCACGCACTTTGCTTTAACAACTCTAAAGAGGCAGAGCTTAAAAAGTTAGTCTTAACTTTTTTGAAGAACTGGACAATTGAAAGCGCATACTTGGAAAGCTCTCATTCACCTCATCGAAACTCTGAATGAACTTATAACTTGGGGATCGATACTCTGCCTTTGGTACCAAATCATGACGAATTGAAAGAATTGTACGAGTTGAATTAATTCACAAAATTTAACGAATTGAATGAATTGAAATAATTGAACAAACTGAATGCAGTAAACGAATTGAACGGATAGGATAGGTTGAACGAATTGAAGAAGTAAATGAATTTAACGAATTGAAATAAGTGTATTAACTGAACGAGTTGAACCAATTGAAGGAATTAAAGATTTCAACTAATTGAACGAACTCAACGAATAGAACGCATTGAAATAATTGATCAAAGTGAATGCAATTAACGAATTGAACGAGTTAAACGATAATAAATTGAATGAACTGAATGAATTGAAAGACTTGAATAAATTGAATGGATTGAATTAGTTCAATGATTTGAATGAATTGAATGAATTGAATGAATTGAATAAATTGAATAAATTGAATGAATTGAATGAATTGAATGAATTGAATGAATTGAATGAATTGAATGAATTGAATGAATTGAATGAATTGAATGAATTGAATGAATTGAATGAATTGAATGAATTGAATGAATTGAATGAATTGAATGAATTGAATGAATTGAATGAATTGAATGAATTGAATGAATTGAATGAATTGAATGAATTGAATGAATTGAATGAATTGAATGAATTGAATGAATTGAATGAATTGAATGAATTGAATGAATTGAATGAATTGAATGAATTGAATGAATTGAATGAATTGAATGAATTGAATGAATTGAATGAATTGAATGAATTGAATGAATTGAATGAATTGAATGAATTGAATGAATTGAATGAATTGAATGAATTGAATGATTTGAATGAATTGAATGAATTGAATGAATTGAATGAATTGAACGAATTCATCTGTTGAATGAATAAAACGAATCAAATAATATTAACGAGTTGAAAGAAGCAAATGGATTAAACGAATTAAACGAATCGAACGCATCGGGAACTAAAGGGTTTTCATCAGGTCTTCACATTTTTTAAGTACAAACCATGAAATATTTCGAAAACTTTACTATCGGTTTAATGAACAATAAAACCTGTGTTCGTTCTTATAGCAACGATGTATAAGCTTGCTACGGACGATTTGTTGTTTCCAAGTTTCCAACACTCAGCCACATATTTCGCCTGAAACGGTAGTTATCTCAGTGTTCATAGTAGGATCTCAGCTTTTTACATGGCGTCGCCTTTGGATAAATCAGTGACAACAGAAACTAGTAAAGTGTTGTTAAATGGCACAACAGATCCAGACAATCGACTGGTCTATTTCTGAACACGCTCACCATACTTACCCTTCAATTAATCGATTGTAACGTAGGGTGTTAGTCTTATTGCCCTAACCTACTGAAACCGCACCATCAAGGCGCTCTAAGACTAACCATTCAAAATATTGTGACAATCGCTGTCGTCGATTAGAATATGCGCCCCAATATTGCAACCGGCATGCAGTTCGGATCAACAGTGAATGAAGAGTTGAGTCATGAAGCACATGTCGACTTACGCCCATTTTGTCAGTAAAACAAACGATTTTAGGAAGAAGTGAGCTCCATCAAGGAATTTATCATTTTGGCGAAAGTTCTCCAGAAGACAATCGAAAACAAACGCTTCTTTAAGTGGTTCATTGCCTTCAATTCTTCGGCCATCTTAATCTGGTGTGGATGTTAACCAAGATATTAACGCAAAATTTGGTCCGAGCGATGACCAATTCTTAAGATCGCCTTGGAA
Source organism: Eristalinus aeneus (assembly GCA_955652365.1). Lineage (NCBI taxonomy): Eukaryota > Metazoa > Arthropoda > Insecta > Diptera > Syrphidae > Eristalinus > Eristalinus aeneus. Next base: position 61,291,709 of record OY019134.1, on the reverse strand, counting down.
TTGACCGATTTTTGCCTGAACGACCGAAATTTCCAACACTTGAATCAACCTGTTGTCTCACTGAAACGAGAACGAAAACTTACATTTTTGCACTAAGCTTCTTGATGTCTGTCCCATAGAGCAATAATAATAATAATTAGAATTTTTTTGCGCCAGGACCTAGCCTGCTCATCAACTACTTGTGTTGTGCGCGCTACTGTTCTCTCACGAGTAGAAGGGACCTACAGCTTTTTGCCGCCTCCGAACGGCGAAATTTGAGAGGCTTTTTCTTAGACAGTTATTATTGTTTGAGTGTTGTCAGCAGGTCGAAAGAGGTGGTCCCGTGAAAAATTCGAAAAATTCGTGTTGAACTGGGAATCGAACCTACACCTTCGGCATGTGAGCGTCGCACTCTACGCACTACGCCACGGCGGCCACATAGAGCAATAATACGGACTGAATTTTGAATAAAAAATGAGTTGAAATTGCGGTCCCCGACTCCGAATTTCGATAGAAACTTTTTATAATTTGCAAATGTCGATACTGTTCTGTCATAAGATGAAAACATTGCGTCTGATGAATGGATTGACAGTGAGCATTTCGTGACTCGTTCAAGGGAACGTTCACAAACCAACAAATTGTCATGTCGCTATTAGAAAACATTTTCTTAAAGAAGAATGCGTCCCAAGCTTTGGCACTGTATTTTGCAGGGCGCTGACTTCCTCATTTGTTTCGGATTTTGTCTAGTGCGACTTCCTTTCCAAGCACGCACCTGCTGAGGAAAGAAACTTTTTGTTGAATATAAAGGCGTTGGTTTTACCAAATACGACGGTCGTGTTATGTTGTTTTAATTTATAATATGGTCGACGGAGAACCGATTTAGTGGAAGCGGCAAAATAGTTGAATTCCTGTAAGATTCCCTTTCTAGCTCAAGACGACACATAGTAGAAGCACTTCGTGCAATATTTGTTGAACTCGCGTCTAGCTGTTCATCATTGCAGAAAGCTCCTTGCACAGAGACGGTGTTCAGATCAATTTTAGAGTGCCGTGGCTGAAGAAAATCATTTACTCTAGAAATGCTACTAAATCCAGTTGATTGTTTCAGTACAAGCATTTGGAGAAATGCAAACCCAGGCTTAGCACGACTTGGGTCTTGTTTTATTGATTGTCCTAGTCCTAGTCATAAAGTGATAGTCGGCTCTCGACAGCACAGAAGGTTGGTACTTTGAAGGGATAAAACCAATCTTCCAAGACCATAGTGCATGACTTTAACATCCCAAGTCTGAATTTTAAATTTTAAAAAAGCCCTCCTTGAGAAAGTTCAGCGAACTGACCTTTTTCGGAAACATTCTCAAACATTTGTTTTCTGCCAGCACGTGAGATCTCAAACTTACGAATTCCAAACCATCACCCGATCTACAATCCATTGCTTCCAGACGAAGTTATCTATCGACTCCTTTGTTCCAACTAAATCATCCTTTGCCAACGAAGCACAGTCCCCGTCCCCATAACAATCACGAGTCGAACAACAAGCGCACTCTAATTACCATCCATCCATTGTGAAGGAGTTCCGGATCTCCGGTCCCACTCCACACAACTCATGTAAGTTCAATTTTCCAAACATCCTGCAATTTATGTGCAAGGAACAAGTGCTTACAGTAAATCAAAATACTCTCTGAAAGGACTCGGCAGAAGGGCACCCATCTTGTGCCAATCCGATATTTCCAAACGAGAAACTTTCCATTCCCCATGAAGATCTTTTTCGGGACAAACTTTGTTTTCGCAAATCATCTTAAGGACAGTCATGCAGATATTCCAGATGTATCTCTCCACCTAAGGAGAAACTTTCAATATTTCGCATTTCACTCCGTGTGCCAAAATATGAGCAAAGCACTGCCTGCAAGTGTGTACAGGGACTGAAGACTTAAGGGCCGTTTACGTGCACCTAAAGTTTTTTAGAAAAACAAAAACCGTACGGAATCCAACGATAGACTGAGACAACGACTCAGGCGATGGGGCGAGGGCACAACTTCGGAGCGAACTTTCAAATTAAGAAATTTACTTATTCCCTCCTGTGATAACCTGGCAAACCTGCAGTTCCCCCAGCTGCTCAAACAGTTATTGTGTACTCGCATTTTCTGTGGATGAGAACTTTGCTTTTAGTAAAAACACTTCGCAACAGGCGAAAGGAAGCATCATCAATCAGGAAACTTGCCAAATCTCAAATTATAATCTAATCATGTTCCAACAGGTACAGGGCACCCGGGACGCCCCAAAGACACGTCTGTATTGGGAAGTCGTCAAGTGGAGGGTGTGTAGGTCGAGCGTCGATGAGTGACACTGAAAAATTACACACTCCCTCGGAACTCAGCTAGCGGGAATTTTTGAGCTGCAGATGCAAGCCGATTTGCACAGCCCAAGTGCCATCAGCTCGGAATTCAGTTAGCAGGCGAAAGCTCAAGAAAGATTCAACTCCGCCCCTGCTGCTCGGATGTCAAAACGGAGAGACAGTTCTTGGTGTTGTCATTCCACAGGAGCACTTGGGAAGCCCACATTTTCTGCATACTGCTCACAGTGGCAGCGGCGACATACACAAACTCCGTCAACTCAAAGTGAAAGGATATAAATTACTCTAGAAAATTATGGCACTCACATGGGTGCGCGGCACACCCCCTTTCGCCCACTTTTCAGCGAATTCGTCCCCCTCCTGCTACCAACAGACGTTTGCTTGACTGTTTGTGCTGGCGACATCAATCTTTTTGTGTGCTTCGTTTTGACACACCCTGTCGTTGGTGGGATATGTCTCCACTGCGGAGGATGCCACTGAGTTGCGAAATCCTGTCAGCAAAAGGTAGCGCAAAGTGGGAACTGAACAAAAAACAAAACGACCAAACAGGGGACGAACAACGAAGGGCTTTGTATCCTTTTATTACTACTCGGTGGAAGGAATGCGCGGGAAAGAAAGAAGTTTGAAGTTCACCGGGGGCGGAAGTGGGCGGCATGCGTTGCTTTTTGGCCGTGTAACGAAAGATTACACGGAATTTTTTAACAACTTTCGGCATTATGACGAAGAATGCGGGAACCGGGAGCGGCAGGCACAGCACAAGCAGAGACTAACTTTCTAACAATGAAGGGAGCAACAAGCATATTTTAAAGAAATAATTGAGTTTCTTGTACACAGACCGAGCGCAAGAGGTCGGAGTTCATGGAGTTTTGAAGTTAACATAAGGCTGCTGCCACAATAAAGTGACAACTGTGTGAGAGAAGCGTCCCTGTGAGTGGGAGAAAAGGATTTCATGATAGCGCACATACTTATGCAGAATTTTGTAGATGAAAGGCTGCCTCATAAAGGAGTTAAGCTCGTTAAGACCGTTGACGTAAAAGGAAATGTTTTTTTTGGTGAGTAATTGTGTTGCACTGAACATCCATCATGAGTGCGAACTGTGAGCAAACTTTAAAATTTAAGTGCATAGCCCACAATGATATAAGGTTGCAAAATATCTCCCTACAGCTTTTTTGCTCTTCATTCATTGCTTCGTAAAAAGTGTTACAGTTACCGGATTTAGTTCAAATATGTGCCGTTTTGTTCTGTTTCTAATCTGTTTCCATCTAGACAGCAACTTCATAATACCGCCGTCGTAGAAGCCCCCTCCTTATTTGCGAAGAACTCGGACAGCCTCTTTTCGCAAGCCTCTTTTGAGTTCAACTTCACACCACCAAGGGCGTTCGCTCTGGACCAGAACAGGTGGTAATCACTTGACGCTATGTCCGGGCTATATGGTGGATGCGATAAAACCTCCCTCCCGAGCTCACGTAGCTTCTGACGAGTCATCAACGAAGTGTGTTGTCTGGCGTTGTCCTGGTGGAACACTACACCCTTCCTGTTCGCCAATTCTGGACGATTCTGGTCGATTGCCAGTTGTTCGCAGTAGATGGTAGAATTAAGCGTCTGGCCATATGGGAGCAGCTCATAGTGGATGATTCCCTTCCAATCTCACCAAAGACACAGCAAAACCTTCCTGGCCGTCAATCGCGTCTTGGCCACTGTTTGGGACGATTCACCGGCCTTCAACCACGACCGTTTTCGCTTGATATGGTCGTATGTGATCCATTTTTCCTCGCTAGTTACCATCCGCTTTAAAAATGTTTCGAGTTCGTTCCGTTTCAGCAGGATATCGTTGCGTTGATTCGGTCCAGAAGATTTTTTTGCGTCAAATAATGCGGCACCCAAACTTCAAGCTTTTTTTGTATCCAGTCTTCTGCAGATGGTTTAAAATCACCATCACCCATCTCCTGGGCGATGTCACGAGATGCCACATGCCGGTCAAACTCGATGATTTTCATGATTCGATCGGTATTCATCGTCACAGGTCTTCCGCCGGCTGGTTTACCCTTGGTGTCGTCTTCACCGGCTCTGAATCGTCGAAACCATTACTCTGCAGCTCGAAGTGAAAGAGTACCATTCCTCAAAACACCATTAATCTCACGGAACGTTTCCCTAGCGGATTTGCCTTTAACGAAGGAAAACTTTAAAATAGCGCGAATTTCGGCATTAGTGAACTCCATGTTTACACGTCTATAACTGTTGAACGCAATATCCGTAATAATCATTAATAGCGTCGTTTTGTAGATTATGCCAAGACCTTTCAAATGATGTATAGTACTGCCAGATACGTATCGCTTTGTACATAGCCGGAAAATTCAAAAGACAAAAAGGCGGGAAAGGGGAGATATTTGGCAACCTTTTATAAAAAAAATCAAATAACGCGAAGAAGAATCTGCCTTTTTGAAGAATTATGAGATGTTTGACATTCAGTTTCGGATAAACAAGTTCCAAACCTTGTCGAACCTTGGCGGTTTAAAATGAACGAAATCACAATCAAAACTAAAGCTTTGAGAATTTTGCGGGGTTAAGTCAAAAATTTGTTTACAAGCTTCCATGAACTTTCACAGAGTCTTTGGAAGTTTAGTTTTTAATTAAAAACAACTATGAAATTTTAAGTTTCACTTACACACGGTTTCGTTCTTTAATACGATTGCTCGTATCATGGTCAATTGCAAGAAGACGCTGCAAATCCAAAGTGATCAGGACCTAAGTTCTTAAGTAACTTCTTACATTATTTAGACAAACGTTTTATTGAGGACGCCAGAAAGTGAAATTTAGAAAGCACTATGTTTCAGTTAAGCGTCGTCAGGATTTAACAAATATTAAAAGGCGGTAAAGAAAAACTTCGAAGTCTAACCTTAAGACTTTAAGACTTGAGCGTGTAAGTAAAATGAACGACGTCGATTAATTCTTCATATACACAATCGACTGTGGCGTAGTGGGTAAAGTGCGACGCTCACACGCCGAAGGGTCTAGGTTCGACTCCCAGTTCAACACCAATTTTTCTAATATTTCACGGCACCACCTCTTTCGAGCTCCTGACAACACTCAAAGAGTAATAACTGCCTGAGAAAGCTTCTCAAACTTCGCCGTTCGGAGTCGGCAAAAAACTGTAGGTCCCTTCTACTCGTGAGAGAACAGTAGCGCGCACAACACGAGTAGTTGATGAGCAAGCTAGGCCCTGGTCCCCCTTTGGACTGTAGCGCCAACAATTATTATTATTATACACAATCGACATCTCGTTCGGGAGACTCATTCGAAAATCCAATCTCAAATGACACTTATGCTCCAAACTGAAGAATGTGTAAACGAAACCTTTAAAATATAATAATATCTCTTCACTGACTTTAGAATTGGAATAAAAATGCTTCTTTTGTCATCTTGTTCTGTTTATCATCTGTTTATATGTCAAATCGTTGGTTTCAGAAGATGTCTCAAAAAGTGTTGAAGAATCCAAAAATGTATTTCTTTGAACCTTAAAGGTTTCAATTAAATTTTTGCATCAACAACTAGTGAAGCATAATTCTTGAGAAAGTTTTAATTTCGACAATGTTTTGATTGCTAACCATTCGGCTTACATAGCCTTTGTATCAATTTACTGCTGTTTTTTACACCTTTAAGGTTTAGCCTTACCAGCACGCAGTCTTAAAACTGTTTGCTGACAAAATTATAAGCACAAAAGCGTGTTGACATCAACTTTATGATTTTTTGATTTGACGTGCAGTAGACATTAATATTAATGTTAACGAGTATGAGAAAGCCCTTAGTCTTTTCGAGAGAAAAGTTTTGCGTGCGATTTTTGGTCCTGCTTGCGTTGATGGCATCTGGAGGAGAAGATTTAATGACGAACTCTATGGGCTGTACAGCGACATGCGCCTGGTCAGGCGTCTACGGATACAACGCTTAAGATGGCTAGGCCATGTAGAGCGTATGGACACCACTGCTCCGGCCCGAAAAGTCTTTGAATCCGACCCATTGGGACAACGCAACAGAGGACGACCTAGACTAAAGTGGCGCACACAAGTGCAGAAGGACCTCAACCAACTTCGAGTGTGCAACTGGAGGCAGCTGGCGAAAGATCGTGCTGGCTGGAGAGGCATGTTGGTTGAGGCCCAGGTCCACCCCGGACTGTAGCGCCACAAGAAGAAGAAGAAGAGGTTGGTTAAAGTTTGCTAATATTTAGGATGGGTGAAATGAATGCTTACCTTCCATCGAAAACAAAGCATATTGAAAAATATGCTTCCGACTTTGAGTGTCTCATCCTATTCGAAGAAAACCATCCCTTTGTTATAAAAATGGTTAATATGTGGCCGCCGTTGCGTAGTGAGTAGAATGCGATACGTCGAAGATCCTGGTACGATTCCTGGGCTGTAATCACGTACATTTTCAAGCGACTGTCGTCCTGACGATCAACCAAAGCGAACAACCAAAGCGATCAACCAAAGCGATTTTCACCACTTGCATGCCAGCTTAATGCAAAGCGATAATGAAATAGGTATCGTCAAAAACCGATCGTCAGGACGATAACAATTGGCAGTTTTGAAACTACATGAAGCAACCAAAATAATATCGTTATATCAATGTCGTTTTTATTTGCTTACGCGAAGCAAAACTCTCGTTTCAACGATATCGTCACACGATAGTCGTTATCCGTGATTAGACCCCTGACTAAACGCTTCGAATTTTTCACTGTACCACCTCATTCAAGCTGAGTACACTCAAAGATAAGAAATGGCTTCGAAAACTTCGCCGTTCGGAGTCGGCAGGAAAACTGTAGGTCCGCTCTACTCCTCAGAGGACAGTAGCGTGCAACATAAGTAGTTGATGGGCAAGCTGGTCACTGGTCCCTCTGTTTACTGCCACGCAATCTACACCGGAGGTATTTGAATCGCAAATTCGTTTTCGTTTACGCTTCTGGTGTAGCCATCCCATGCAATGGATATGAAGCCGCCTGTCGAGGCTTATGTCGCTTTGCATTCAACGGAAGTTGCTCTTGGATCGTTAATTTTTCTTAATCTCTAGATATCATCTAGATAAAGTCGTACGCAAGAATTTCTGTTTTCAAAAGACCAGGCTTGGGTTTCCCCAACTTAACTTAACTTAACTTCAAAGTGTAATACAAACGCAGCTTGGTCTTCTAAAAAATGTTCTCTTGAAACTAATGATAACGTAAATAAGAAGAGCGATCCTGGACGAGAACCGATAGGTTCAGCATAGACCCACATGGGCGGCCATTAGCTGTGAGGAGAGTGGTGAAACATTTGGACATTATGTTGGTAATATCCATGCAGCAACGGGTCTGGCAAAAGCCAGAAAAGTCTTCGCTATGGCAAGCAGGTTGTTCTACAGCAGACAATTTGATTCCAGGGTGAAGGTTATCTACTACATGTCGCTAGTCATTCCAATCATAGTGTATGCCTGTTCGATGTGGTTCAAATTGAGCACTTCCCAGATGGAAGGGATGAGGGTCTTCGAGAGGTAATGTCTTCGGGCTTGCCTTAAGATGTAGAGCACCCCAGAATCTGAGTACAAGATGTTCTGTGCTAATGAAATCTTATAGTATAATGGAACAAACGTGAAAAAACTGGATAATTATATCATTAAGCTGATTCGAAAACATGTTGCACGAACAATTACCTCGAAAAACGAGCTGATATTTGGAGCTCACCACCCCAACACGCATATCATGAAATCGCACACAGAAGTGAATTCATTCCGGCGGAATCGTTCTTGTATCTGGACCGACTTGGCTTAGTCCAGAATGCAGAGGCATGTCCACTTCTAAACCACGTCGTAAGACAGACAGTGGACAAGCGGCTGCTCTACAAGAGGAATGTTAAAATCGTAAGTCCGTAGATCTTCGGTTCCCATTCGCGACAGGAATGAGCTGGTAAAGGATTAGCATTTTTATTGGTGGCTAGAGCCACATCAAGTATCCCAGCCGCTTTCAGCTTAAGTCTCATATTGTTGGTCCTCTATGGCCAATTTACATTTAGGTTAGGTTAGGTAGAATCATCATCGCTTTTATGCCAGGCCCATCACATCGCACTTCCTGGATGGCGGTAATGTCTGCCTTGTAGCAGTCAATGTTGTTCGGCTGCACGTGGCCTGTTAAAGGACCTCACATTCCACGTGCATAACCGAAAATCATTGTCCTTTCAACGTTTGCTGGGGTAGTCAACAGGTGATCTTTCGTTATCCGAGGCATGTTCTTGTCTCTGAACTAACGGTGTTTTACGTGGTGAGGGAGTTACCCTCACGCACAACCCACAGACTGGCAGGCCAGTCCCATTATTTAAATCCTCGGGCAGAGGGGGTCGCTGCATACATTAGTTCACCATACAACGGGTGTTGTATGTTAACTTGACCTGTGCACTAACGAGGATTGCCTTGGCAGCTCGCCATGTTGAGCGCAATCAACGACGTAACCTCGCGCGTACAGGGCCATTTGAATCCGAGCTGCTGACAACACTCAAAGAGTAAAAACTGTCTAAAAAAGCTTCTCAAATTTCGCCGTTCGGAGTCGGCAAAAACTGTAGGTGCCTTCTACTCGTGAGAGAACAGTAGCGCGCACAACACGAGTATTTGATGAGCAAGCTAGGTCCTGGTCCCCCTTTGGACAGTAGCGCCAACAATTAATTAATTATGTCGAAACGTTCTGAGTACGTATAACCCCAAAAATGTTAAACTTTACGATAGAGCTGGCAGTTGCCAGATTGCAACACTAGGGTTGCCCAATCCCGAAATGTAAATGGCAAACTTCGTATGGCCATTTGATTGATTATCATGGGAGTCAAAAATGTAATTGCCAAGAGATTTTTGGCAATTGATTTTGTTGCTGGTGCTGTTGTCCCCATTTGCTTTGGAGGTGAAACAGAAGACGTTCTTGAAAATCTCGGATTTTCTGCTATCCGTCCTGACCTTCTATCTAAGATGACGCTTTTAGCTTAAATTATAGCCCTTCTTTTTTAAAGATGGCGTCTGCCTCTGTTGGTCCAATCACATGAAAATAGTACGTGAAGCAAGGAGCTGCACTGAAGTAAAAGGATGCGTTTGGTGTTGACTTGTGGGTTTCACAAGATCCTCGCCAGTGATGAAAGCAACGCAGGACGTGGATTCTTTGACGGTAAAATCATTACCAACTTTTAAGCAGCAGAAGAAGTTTCAAGTTCCAAAGGTCGTTGTGGTGCTGGAGTAAGACATGTCATGACAAAAGCTGGTCTTGACTTAGGCTCTTATATCTAGCTTTAGCGTCTACGAATTGAGCGGCTGAGTGGCTGATGGGCTGAGGGGCTGAGGGGCTGAGGGGTTGATATGTGATCTTGTGGGTACCTTCTAAAATTGCCTTAAAGTCAAAATCTGACTCGAAGCACACTTACATTGCCTTCCAATCAGACTATGCACTGACCAATGGTTCATGCAACATGACGGAGCGGAGCTTCTAAGAGATATTCTAACAGCCGTGCAGATTAATGCAAGAATAGAGTATGTGCGTCTCAGGCTTTTATTTTTTGTTTAATTAAGTTTTACGGTACTTCAATCGATGGCTCACGTTAGTCCTACTGGGAAACGTGATAAGTCCCTCGAGAATTTTGGAAACTCTTTTGTTTGTCAAAGATTGAAACGAAATCCGCTTAGCGACGGCAATATTATTTCTTATCTATTGGATTGAAGCCCAGGTATTGCATTTTCGATATTTACCATTCACAAGACTGAACAACTTCCTCAAAAAAGATACCTTGAACTGAAGGGCGCCAACAAAACAACTTTGTGTCAAGGAATGAAACGAAAAATTCCCATCCGTTGGGTTAAGCGTTTCGAAAATATTTTTGAAAAATAAACACAAGTATTCCTTTAATCTTTCCACTTTGCAAACGAGTGCCTGCCGCATTATAACTAATCCCCCGCTTGAACTTACTTTCCCTGCAGTAAGCGTCCTTTAATATTCTCTCACAAAATCGCCGTCAACGGTATCGCTTTCATGCATGCACACGAGTAGGAATTCAATGTTTCCCGAAACTGTGTGCATTTCCATCACCTCAACTGAGTTCATATCAACTCGACTGACCGTCATCCGTGCCCGCACAACAGTTTATGTCAGACATCCGTACACACAGCGGCAACTAAGCAAACACACAGCAGGACACAGGGATACACTGCTGCCACAACTGAATAAATGAATGCCTTTCGTTTTGAATGAACACATTCCGCGTCTTCCTGCAGAAACATGGACACACACATTAATACATTTATCCTGTCTGGTTGAAAGGATTCCAACTTGACTCCCGCCAACAGAATGTTAAGAAGATCCCGCCTCTTCTGCGGGAGGGCAAATCCCTATTCCGCTTTCAATGGCGGCTATGGACCACTTCAAGCGTCTCTTCAGAGGATTCTTTCATTCACCCCCTGGGGGGAATGTTTGCAGAAAAAAGAGCGAAACTCACAAAAATACTATGGGTCCACGAAAAAAAGGATAAGCTGTCCACTTGACGACGATGATGGAAATTCCGCTGAAAATATCGAACAACAGCACGCTATGGGTTAAAAATAAAAGAAAAAGTGAAAGCTGGTACTCGAACCAGCCGCTAAATTATCTGCTGCAACTCACTGATAGGGAAGGGAGCGATGATGGCTGCCGGATATTTATGACGCCAGTAAATCTGTTTCCAAAGCCAATTTAAGCCAATTCAGCAAAGTACAAGATTAATTTTAATCAAACTCTGCCCGAGCATACTTTACGAGATGTGTTTTGTTGGCCGGGCAGTTGGTGGTCGAACCAGTGTTCGTTAGGCGGCTGCGAGAGGTGCGGGGGGACCGGGTTAATGTGGCAGAATTTATGAAGCCATTCAAATTGGTTTATTTTTTGTGGATTTTCGAATGGATTTAAAGAGTGTCAGGGAAATGCTGATGTTGCCTGCATGAGGGATGTACTGAGTAGTGAAGTCTGATAGATGGTCGGCAGGAGGGCTCAACAGAGGGTTGAGAGAGGATTCTGACCCTATTGTAAGTGTTAACTACTTCATGTCTGTTTGTGTCGGGCGTTAACATCGTGACATTTTGGCCACTTTGAGGTTATAATTATTGTGACCAAGAGGCAAAGATCAAATTTTTAAACTCAACGGATCAACGGCCTAATGGATTAATTTGTTTTAAGAAATACGTTTCTTATCAACAAGTTTGTATATGCTGCTCATATAGGCATGCCCGATGAGTGGAATCTCAGCGTCGTTTGCCCGGGCCACAAGAAATGAAACCCCTTAGACCACGCCAATTAACGAGGGATTAGTCCTCTTAACATTGCATACAAGATCCTCTCTGCCGTGTTGTGTGAGCGCCTGAAATCATTTGTCCATAACCTGATAGTTCCCTATCAGAGTGGTTTCAGGCCAGGGAAGTCAACAATAGACCAGATCTTTACTCTGTGGCAGATCCTGAAAAAAACTCAAGAAGTGCAAATCGTCACCCACCACCTATTTGTCGATTTTCAGGCCGCATATGACAGTATGCATAGAGACGAGCTATACAGTGCCATGTCTAGTTTTGGCATTCCTACCAAACTCGTCAGATTGTGTAGGATGACGCTGGAGAACTCTCGCTGCTCCGTCAAGGTCGGTAACGAACTCACCGAGACCGTCAATGTCAAAAAGGATTTTAAGCAAGGCCACACGCTTCTTTAATATCATCCTCGAGAAGATCGTGCGTAACTCACAAGTCAACACCCGAGGCACGATCTTCCAAAAGTCAGTTCAATTGCTAGCTTACGCTGCTGACATCGACATAATTGGACGAAAACAGTGAGCCGTCGATGAGGCGTTTGCTGGCATTGAAGTGGAGGTAGCTAAAATGGGTCTGGCAGTAAATAAGGGCAAAACTAAGAAAATGTTGTCATCAAAAAGGGACAGAGCGTCACACTAGGCAGCAGAAACTTCGAGGTAGTCAAGAACTTCGTCTACCTCGGCTCCGCGGTAAACAGGGACAACAAAATCAGTACCGAAATCAAACGCAGAATCAGTCTTGCCAATTGCTCTTTCTTTGGGCTCAAGAAGCAATTGAGTAATAAAGCCCTCTCTCGAAGGACTAAGCTCGCTTTATATAACAGCTTGATCATCCCCGTCCTACTATATGGCGCGAAATCTTTGACGTTAGCAAAGGCGGATGAGGAAGCCCTTAGTCTTTTCGAGAGAAAAGTTTTGTGTGCGATTTTTGGTCCTGTTTGTTTTAATGGCATCTGGAGAAGAAGATTTAATGACGAACTCTATGGGTTGTACAGCGACATGCGCCTGGTCAAGCGTCTACGGATACAACGCTTAAGATGGATAGACCATGTAGAGCGGATGAACACCACTGCTGCGGTCCGAAAAGTCTTTGAATCGGAGCTATTGTGATAACGCAACAGAGGACAACCTAGACTAAGGTGTCGCAAACAAGTGGAGAAGGACCAACTTATGATGCGCAACTGAAGGCAGCTGGCGAAAGATCGTGCTGGCTGGAAAGGCGTGTTGGTTGAAGCCCACGTCCACCCCGGACTGTAGCGCCACAACAAGAAGTAGTAACAGTACGACGTCTCTAATAAGCAGGGGCTCTAAGCTAAGCGATGAACTTCGACAAGACGAAGTAAATAATGTCTTTAAGAGCCCAAAACTTTGAAGCAGAAAAGGACGTCTTCTAAAGGGTGATTTCTTAGCTATTATCTTTTTGGCAACACTGGCTTAAACAGCTGACGCACTTTTCGTGTTTTGTTTCACTGTCAAACATCTTCAGTTTCGTCTATAATTTAACCATTGATCGTCTTACATACGAACAACGCTTGCAAATTATTGAATTTTACTATCAAAATGCGTGTTCTGTTAAAAGAATTCATCGCGCGCTTCTTTTATTTTATGGTCGAAAATGGACGAAGCTCATTTTCGGCTCAATGGGTACGTAAATAAGCAGAATTGTCGATTTTGGAGTGAATATCAGCCAGAAGCATTGCAAGACCTACCAATGCATTCAGAAAAAGTCACAGTTTGGTGCGGTTTATGGGCTGGTGGCATCATTGGACCGTACTACTTCAAAGATGATGCGAATCGTAACGTAACTGTGAATGGTGAGCGCTACCGTGAGATGATGTCCAACTTTTTTCTGCCCAAACTGCAAGAGCTTGACTTGCATGGCATGTGGTTATATCAAGATGGTGCCACATGCCACACAGCACACGCATTAATGGACTTATTGAGAGGCGAGTTCGGTGAACATTTTATTTCACGTTCGAGACCGGTCAAGTGGCCGCCCAGATCGTACGGTTCAACGCATTAAGACTATTTTTTGTGGGGCTATGTGAAAGCTCATATCTATACAGACAAGCCCGCTTCAATTGACGCAGTGGAAGACAACATTTAGCATTTATTCGTGAGATACCGCCGGAAATGTTGGAAAGAGTATGCCAAAATTGAACTAAGCGGATGGATCATTTGATGCGCAGTCATGAAATAATCTTAAACATTAAATTATATGGACCGTACCATCGATTAAAATAAAGATTTCGTGCATTTTTCTGAATTTTGTGTGTTTTCTTTTTTTATGAAATCAGATGCGAAACCTCTTTTGCTAATCATTTTTTGAATTCATGTGACAACCATTCGAAGGGTCTTGACCTAAAATTTGATTAGAAAACTTCAGACCACAATTTTCGTTGTTTTTTTCAAGTTGTGGTGAAAGAATAAGAGAGAAAGATGAGAGGATACCACTGCTTCACTCAAAAATGTACTTGCCTCTAAAAACAACACTTCAGAGAAGGACTTAAGCTTCAGCAAGATTGATTGCAATTAGAGGAAGGTGGCGAAGGTCCGCTCCATGCTCCATCGCAGCCAATTCAGAGAGAAAGGAAACAAGCATTCCGTTGAATTTTTCTGTGGTGTGATGTTGACACTCCTGTCTTTCCAACGAAGTCGAACATGATAATTATTTGACTCATAACAAAATTATGTGCTCGAACTGACTACCTGGTCTTAGATGGAGACGACATGCCAACTACGGACAGTGTGACGCAAGCTCCCGGAACAGACAAAAAATTGTATTCGGCAGATAAACATAGATTGGCTTCGGTTGTTTAATTTTTTCTAACGAATAGGGTATGCATCTGATGACAAGATCGGTCGATTCAGATCCTTAAGGAGCTATCAGACTTAGTCTGTAAAGATCAACAATTATACTGAAGGCTCTTATCCTTAACGAAAAACGTCTTGCAAAGGACGACGTCAAGCGCGATGGCGTAGTTCACGTACGAATTGAAAGAGAAGTTGAACAACATCAGAACATATACCTGCTTCAGAGAGAAGGGGACATTTTGAGTTAAGCGTGTTGATTAAGAAAGGATTTGTTTTAAAAGAACAGCGTACACATTCATACGCTTTTTTAAACCAAATGGGATCGGAATGCTTTGATGGATTTTTTTAATGACATCGCCACGACATTCAAAAATTGAGAACTCACGTACAAACCAAATTCAAGCCCGAGCATGGATGTTGCCTGCAATAAGAGAACCGTTTGTGACACTTTTGAGGTTTGGAAGGAGACTGAAACTCAGTCGAAAGGATTCTGAGATGACTGGAATCAAGTTAAACACCCATCAAAGTGGACCAAAATTCCAGAAACATATACACGCGTCATCGACACAGCCTCGCTTTCGGCTTCTTAGTTGAAACATCATTGAAACAGCACAGCTGAACCGCATCCTTAAATAATTTTCCTTTGTTTGGCGAGGCTTTGCAAGTAATCCTTGAAAGGGAGCTCCATCGATTTTCACTCAAAAAGTTATAAGCGTCTTGCAGAAGAGAGCACCTCTGTTTATGACAAAAGTTTCTGGGGAAACATCACCCACGCACGCAGAACGACCCGGATAAGACCCATCAGCCCACTTCTAAATTTAAAACATTGCGTCATCGTTGCTCCACTTAAAGCTGGTCGTCCACTTCCCTTCATCCATGAACCTGCGTCCACGTCACTTGCTTGCGAATCTGGGCAGACGACCCTTCCAGGTGAATCCCAGAATCAAAATCATTTGATCTTCATTCAAAGGGCACCCAACCAAACATTGGTGAAAAAACATTTTCCGAGAAACCGGAGTCCCCGCTGAACTATAATCGAATCGAAAAGGGATATGTAATGTATTTATAGATTTCTAATTTGATTAGAATTTCAACGGAACGCTGCGCCGCACGCACGCCAGGCACACAAGTGAGCTCTAATTTGGGCGCGAGCGGGAGCCTTTTCTTATCGATTTCTATTCAAAACGAAATGATGACAAATTCAATGCAAATTACGCAGGCGACATGTCACGAGTGAGCCTAATTGCCGCAAGTGTTAATGGCGAAAAACGAAAGACTGGCACAGCCCAACACAGACAATCACAACAAACCCTCCTCGTGCTGGCATCCGGTTCATTCCACTCATGCGAGGACGTTGTCATTTCTTGCGTTTGCTGGGGAATATCCTTTCAGCGCGCAACGTCCTTTGGTAGGGGGAGAAAATTTAATCCCACACACAACCAGACAGCTGAAAAAAAAAACACCAATCTAGATCGACTTCTGGCGACAAGCGACGAGAGACGAGAGGAAGTGAATTAGCCGGAGCACAAAGCAGTTGATCCCTGCTATTCGAACGGTTCCATCGGCTATTTGGGATAAATGTCAAAGTGAAAAGGATTTGCTGTCGCAGCAAACGAACACACTCACACACGTCCGTCCGGCCACACAACAGCAGCACGTCCTGTGGCTCAGCGCTGTCGGACGAAGGATTATATCGATGCCCGGTCCCCGAGTCGCTATGAAATAAAATTGTAATAATTCCATTCCATTTCTTATTGAATAACCATTGAGCGGCGACAAGTCAGGGGACAGTGCACCGTCGTCGGAGCTGGAGTGGACACTGATAGTTGGGATTTTATCTTGGCTCCGTTGGCCCTTTTTTGCGCGCTAAATACCCCGGCTGAGTAGCTGTCATAGTCGTGTCCAGTTTCGTTGGATAATTACTCTTCTCGAAGTGTGTATGTGTGTGTGTGGATGTCTGCTGACGTTGATCCCTGAAGTCGAGCGCAGTGCGGATGGGCGAGGGGTCGTCGATAGAATCTGCGGACAGATATGCCACTCGCTTTCGGATTTGCTCATAAGTAGTTCTGAGTTCTGTTCCGGTTATCAGGAGCACTGTGAATGGCATCACTTCGCAGGACACGGGTGGAATGAGGGAAAAGTGTCTTAAGGAAGTGTGGAGGACTGCGATAAGATTGGCAATTGTCATCAGCCGTCATAGAGAGATTAGTAGGATCGTCTGAAACGAAGGTCATTTAAATGGGAAGATATCGAAGGAGGCAAGGCACAAGGGACATTTCCTGGCATATCCTTTTTTTGCGGACGTAGGAAATCAATGCTGTAAGGGGACAAATGCAGACTGCGGGTATGTTCGCTTGTAAAACAGAAAGCAGTACACAAGATGGTCTTATTTGATAGCTTTCTGCACAATCGTTTATAATGAACCAAAGAACTTGAGGGCCTACAGTTCAAGCTGCGGAGTTCAAACAAGACCCCACCATCGCAACAAAAGCCTTAAATTGTAGAAAGCTCTAGACGACCACTCTCAACACAATTTGGCCACGCGAGGAAGTGACCGTGTTAGTGGCTTGAAAAAATAGTTTCGGCTGAAAATTCGATTCTTATACTGGGGAAGTAATGGATGCTGTATACAGTGTCTCTTCTCCTTCGACGCCTATACACGAACTTTGCTGTAAGAACTTTCACTAGACGATGTGACTGAATTTTGTGAGTCACATGATTGAAAGATCACATCTGTAGCAGGTATACCAGTATGAAGTTAGCGTCAAGATACAAATGTCTCAATAGGGAACATTTGTTGTGTACGAGCCCTTATATTTTTTTTTTTTTTTTTTTTTTGTTTGCTATGACATCTGTGAAAAATGTCTAGTATACCTCAAGTCATTGAACAGACAACATAAAATTTCTTCATCGTGTTAAAAATGTCGAATTTTGTATCAGAAAGTGATGATTTGCGGAAAGCATTAATTTTTTGTTTTCATTTGAAGAAAAGTGCTGCAGAGTCGCATCGAATGCTTATCGAGGCATATGGTGATCATGCTCTGTCAGAAGTAACATGCAAAAGATGGTTTCAACGGTTCAGAAATAATGATTTTGATGTGAGAAATGAAGAACGTGGAAGAACACCAAAAAAGTACCCCGAATTGCATACGATATTGAATGGAGATGACACTTTGAGTCAAAAGCAAATGGCAGCAATGTTAAATGTTGCACAACAAACAATTTCTGACCGTTTAAAAGCTTTTTGAAAGATGCAGAAGTGTGAAAATGGGAGCCACATGAATTAAATGAAAGACAGATGGAGGACCGAAAAAACACTTGTGAAATTTTGCTTCAAAGACACGAAAGAAAATCGGTTTTGCATCGGATTGTTACTGCAGATAAAAAATGGTTTTATTTTAAGAATCCTAAAGGGAAAGAATCATGGGTTAATCTGGGACAACCATCAACATCGACTGCAAAACCAGATCGATTTGGCAAGAAGACAATGCTGTGTGTTTGGTGGGACCAGAAAGGTGTGCTGTACCACGAGCTTCTAAAACCTGGTGAAGTCGTTAATACTGATCGCTACCGACAACAAATGATCAATTTGAACCAAGCATTGATCGAGAAACGACCAGTATGGGCCAGAAGACACGGCAAGGTAATTTCACTCCATGACAATGCACCTGCACACAAAGCAAAACCGGTTCAGGATACAATACACTTGGCTGGGAGCAGCTACCCCACCCGTCGTATTCACCAGCCTTGGCTTCTTCCGACTACCATTTGTTTTCATCTATGGGACACGCATTGGCTGAGCAGCACTGTGATTCCTATGAAGAGGTTTAAAATTGGGTATCTGATTGGTTTGCTTTAAAAGACGACCAAGTTTATTGGCGTGGTATTCACAAATTGACAGAAAGTTGGTCAAAATGTGTAGAAAACAATGCCAATACTTTGAATAAAATGTTTTTACTTCCAAATTAATAATTAGTGTTTTATATAAAAAAAAATGCTCATTTCATATCTGGAATTGGTGGCTGGATTACGGCTAGCAGACCCAGGCTTATTAATGCTCGTTGAGTGTTGTCAGCTGCTCGAAAGAGGTGGAGTCCCGAAAAATGTAAGGCTTTCAGGCGGAAATCGAACCTGGACCTTCGACGTGTGAGCGTCGCACTCTACCCACTACACCACGGCGGCTACTAAAGGATGTCTTCAATTTTTTTATTCTAATTCAAACAATATGCTTTGCTAAATCGAGTAATAGACCCAGGCTTTGAGGGAGCCTGACTGGTAGTGACAGCTTGACCAGAGGCTTTATTCCAGTGCCACGGAAGGTCAGGCAACCCTGGAACTTCAGTTTCAGCCCGATCCAGCGGGAGCCCCTTCGTGGGAGTATCGTGGAGGCTGTGGTTAACCACCTAACATCGAGGGTAGAGTCGACAACCCTGGAACTTCAGTTTCAGCCCGATCCAGCGGGAGCCCCTTCGTGGGAGTATCGTGGAGGCTGTGGTTTACCACCTTACATCGAGGGTTGAGTCGGGGATAGTGTACTGTGCTGACTTGTCTAGTAGTTGTTCACCCTGGGCTAAGTGAGCTAGGGGACCACGCTGGCTCAGTATGGAGTTACATTCTCAACCAGGAGCTACTACCCAATGAGCGGAAGAGTTTTAGGCAGGCCTCGCATCAAACTAAGGTGGGGTGTTTGTCCTTCAATCATGATCTCAATTTGGTGCTTGGGAAACTAAGTCTTGCGTTATCTACGACTCTTGGAAAATCTCACATCTGTATAAACTTCCAATATTGTTGGAAATGGTAACTGAAGTCATGGAGATATAAAGACTCCTGTGTAACAATACAGTCGATTGAGAATTGCTTAGAAATGGGCACCTCAAAATCCCTTGCATATAAAATTCTGTGTAAGCTTCTTCTTCTTTAATTGGCGCTACAGTGCTTCAACCAAAATGCCTCGGTACGTGTAAGCAGGAGTTGGTAAATCTGGGCAAGAAGCGCAAATTGACTCAATTTCAGAGCAGTGCCTGATGCTGTTAATGGACTTGTCGGGTGATCGTATGTCCTCTTGTTTCGGTCGAGGCTACTGACTTACATTAGAGATCCATGATTTGTTAAAAAAGTAGTTATTGCTAATCACACGTGTTCCGAAAGAAGGCGAAGACTGCCCGGAATGATGATGAGCACCGTACACTGAGATTCGTTAAGTGTGGTCAAGTTCTCCGAGAGAGACAAAAGAAACCAGAGAGTTTCCAGCGGAAATTATTTGCCAGATTGCAGAAGAGACTAATGCTATTTTCGCCATCAGCGACTAACACATTCCCGGTCGCCATACCCACACTGGTCCATTGTAGTCAACCAAGGTCAGAATTGAACCATCGGACAACTCTGACCATTCTCGATATATGCCGGAAAGGCTTAATCAACCCACAAGACATTGTGCAACAGAAAGAATTTTGCAGAAGGTGTTCAAACCATGAAAAGTAGGCACATAACTATGCCACATCGTTTTTCTCTAGGAAAAAAATTCTAAGAGAAGTGTACCTCAAAGAACTATTGAGGACTTTGGAGAACTTTCGTTCAGCGGATTAAATATTTCTGGAGTAGCCGCTTTAGATGGACTTCATTGCCGCACGGTGGACCTACCTAATGTAAGTAGCTTTTGCTTTTGTCCGTGGCATTTCTGTTGTCTCCAGGTAGGAAAGACTGCGGACGACTTGTAGGCGTGCAGAAAGGGCACTTCATATTCTCTAAGCGCTTAGGTGTTCTTGGGCTTCCTGATGGCACCCTACGCGACACTTGTAGACAAGGAGAAGGCACTACAGAGCATTTCATCTGTCAATATTCTGTGTTTACTTGGATCAGGAGGCAGCAGTGTTGAGCTGAAAATTGAACACCTAGGCTCCTTAACACAGAAGAGCTTATTGGTTTTCCCCCGGAAGGCGAGGAAATTCCATGAAGCGTAGGTTACTAAAAAGGTTGCCTTTTATATTTCGGGGTCGGGAAACCCTAATGTCACAACCTGGCAGCTGTCAGCTTTATCGTAAAGTTTAACATTTTTGAGGTTATACGTTCTTAGAACGCTCTGACGTTCTGACGAGCGCTATTTGTGTTGCTTACAGTAACTTAAAAGATTCATCTCGGCCAAAAGTGGAACTAAATGGTGAAAATTTTCGGGCGATTATTTTTTACAGCTTTCGACTTGGATTAACTCAACAACAGTGCATCGATGAACTTAACTCAATTTTCGCCGATGAAGCTCCATCAAGCACCAGTGTTCATCATATGGTATGGTGAATTCAACCGAGGTCGTAGTTCACTCCACGACGAATTTCGTGAAGGTCATCCAAAATCAGTTGTTGTTCCGGAAACCATTAATGCTATGTGCCAAGTGATATTGCAAGATCGTCATGTGACCTATCGTGGGATTGACACAACCCTAGACATTAGTGGGACCAGCATACATTCAACATTGCATGCACATTTGACCGTTTAAAAAAATTTGTTCGCGTTGGATCCCACACAATTTGTCAATCGCTCAAAATAAGACTCGTATCGATTGGTCGAAAGAAATCCTCCAACACTACGATCGCGGTGCTTCAAAACACGTCTATGACATCGTGACAGTTGAAGAATCGTGGATTTACGCGTATGAGCAAGAAAGTAAACAGCAGTCGACTGTGTTTCAACTTGAGCCAAATCCAACTAAAATTGCTCGCGCACGAAGCACTTCCAAGCAAATGATCGCCTGTTTTTTTCCGGAAAACTGGATATGTCGCAACCGTACCGCTAGAACAACGCAGAGCAGTCAACTGTGAGTGGTACACAACCATTTGTCTGCCAGTTGTCTTCCAAGAAATCAGGAAAACCAACCGCCGAAGACGGATGACTCTTCACCACGACAATGTGATGTCTCACACATCGGCTCAAACAACTGCATTTGTGAGCACTCAAAACATCGATTTGATGAGTCTTCCGCCGTATAGTCCTGACTTGACACCGAATGACTTCTTTTTGTTCCCGTACGTAAAAAATAAAATGAGAGAACAACAACGACACCTGAAGAAGGGGTTGATACGTTCAGAATGCATGTTTTGGAGATACCTCAATCAGAGTGTCAAAAGTGCTTCGACAATTGGTTCAAACGCATGCGAAAGTGTACAGATCTTAATGGGAAATATTTTGAAAAGCAATAAAAGCTGTTCTCGATGCTTATTGTTTTTGTTCTCTTATATAAAAGGTAACCCTCGTATCTTATTATTCAATAAGCTAGTTTTCGAGACTGAGTGCTAAGTGCAGTATTTTCCGACCTCCAAAGGAGCAACTGTGGAATAAACAAAAAAACTAAACTAAACATTTCCCTTATAGTTATGACCATGACTCTGGGAACCGTTGTGCGCTGGTAAGAAATTTAATTCGAATTATGAAATATTCTTTCTCGGGGAGCACTGCTCGATAATCTAGTAGAAATGTAATTTACTGGTATATTTAAGGACCAAGAAAATCTCTGCAAGTGCATCGAGTTGAAAGAGCAAAGGTACAATCCTAGCGCCCTTCACTCGTTCCATGCGACTTTAGGCCTGTTTACGCTTACTTCAGTAGAGAATGCAGTGAATCAGAAATTTAATGATCAGCCAAGCAAATATTCAGATATGCGTCTCTATGGAGATGTAAAGTTTACAAAATAAATTTTTATTAATTTAGTTGTGTTCAACTTTCAACTGAACATAACAGGCAGTTACTTAAAACCTACCGCAGGGCACGGATTTTTGTTTTGTGTTCTGGAAAACAAATATTTTCTTACCGGCCGGTAACCGGTACCTTTACCCTATTCTAAGTAATCCAATAATCCCATACAGCCGTCAACTGCCGGTACCAGAATGATTTTTTTGTATCAAGCCTCTGCAGTTGACAGAGACTGTCAACCGGAGGCATTTGTTTCTTTCGCGTCCTCTGCAAAAACAAAAAAATCAACCCGCTCAGCCATCATGCTGAAGGGCATCTTTGCGTCATGTACTGTAATGCGCTGTCATGCTGCATTTCATTGGCATTCCTCTATGACCGCCTTAAGCCTAATCCAAATCCAGCGACATTTCCATCATCAGACCAAGCACCAATCACTGTGTGCAAACTGAAAACAATGCGCTTCGAAACGACGAGTAATTTGCCTTTCAGCAGGACGACACGTATCGGTACATACAACCGCCCTAAATGACGACACGACCACACCGGGTTTTCAAATGTCGAATTATTCTTAATAAACACACAAATGCCCTCTCCGACACTGGTCAAATGAATCCATTAAAAATAAATCCTCGGGAGGTTTCCCCTTGGGCTGTCGCTGATGTTTGTGTTCTCCTGCAGCAATCCCGTTTTTTGTTGGTGTTCCTTCTGCGTGTTCTCAATTTTTGATATGTATAGCTGCACAGTGAGGGCAGGGCAAAGGTAGACACAATGGAAGGGTCCTTGGCATTTTGTTCATTTTTTTGCTGACGAGATTATGTGTGTGGAGTTGGTTTTTTGTCAGTCCTGCGCCACGTGCACTGAAGTTCGTGAGTGCAACTGAGCAAATCCCTGAAACACTGCCGCCGCCGACGTCGCCTGGGGTCTTTTCATGGACGAATTGATGGCTGGAGCTTAGGGCGCATGCAAGCAGGCTCGTCGTTGGTTGTTTAATTCACTAATGGGTCTCGAGAGTGCGTGGCTAGGTGGGATTATAGGCGAAAGGAGTGGGTACAGCTTACAGTGCACGAAGGGATGATGTCGTACTTTATGTCTCAATTTGAAGGCAAAAAATAGTGGGGACCTGTTAGCTTGTGGTCAAGGGTCTGAGATTGATGCAAAGGGGTGCAATGTAGCTTTCCAGCGTTCCATTAAAACTGTTTGGCTATCAGACAAAGCGGAAGCAAAAGGCCAGATCGAGTGACGAAGGAAGACTGAACCAAACTTTGTACCACTGGCTTATAAGCTCCCCAAAGCATTCCCTCAAAGCCTCCCCACCCTTTCGCACCGCAAGCAACAGCCTCGTCCACCCCTCAGTGATCCACACAGGTGTGGAATCTCAGGGGTGGAAATGGTGGAAAATAAAAAACTGTCAAAAGTGATTTCCCTCTAATGGTGTAGGTGGTGCCGATACCTACACTCTGAAAATCTAATTGCGCTCATTTAATATAATAGCTCGCCAGGTGAGTGTATTCATTCGGTTCCCGCTCCCCCACATCCCATGATCAGAAAAAAAAAGCCAGGCGCCAGGTATTCGCCCATAATTGCAATTCCATCCCTACTTGGGGGGCGGGGATCTATGAGGGAGAACACAAGAACCGCGTGCTTCACGTCCTCCCTGCAGTCACATTACATGCACTTAATAGCTTTCAGATAAAGAAATGCGAACGTTCCCAGCAGACGACGACACGGCACCCAGACGGCAAGGTGGGAGCGCAGGAGTGAATGAAAATGGAAAATTTTTATGCAAATTTGTGGTGAGCTCTCTTATTCAATTTCTGTGTGGCCGCGGAGGTCATGTGCCGAGCAACCGCGACGAGCATTCGATAGTTGCGGCGATGTGGCGATGTGTAGTGGTTACATGACGAACGTGTGCCATGGAGCAGTGTCACGCCCAACGAATGTTGCCGTCATCGTCACAAATTCCTGATCATAACCTATAATTGTAAGCGTCTGCTGGAGCGACGACGTCGGCACTGTAGCCGCTTCGGGGAGCACTTCGAGACCTGTCATGTCAGAGGCAATTTTAATACTCGCAGGGCAATCAAAAAAAAATTACACTCTCATTGGTGGTGAAGGAGCGTGAGAGGGGGGGATTGTGTGATACACCAGAGGGGCTTTCACGACGCGGCGCTTTTAAGTGGCGACAATGAACTCTTTTCACGGATCTCCCTCAGGTTGTTGTGTTTGCTGTGCCCGGCACCCTCTTCTGGCGCAGGGGTCCTGCCGCGCGCTGTCTGGGAACGTAATACTGACAATGACAGCCTTTTAATGCTTGTGAAAATGGGCAAAACCGTAATACATATCCTTTGTGCCTTTTAATTAAATGGAAAGGAATTCTGAGAACAAGCGCAGCACGAATTGGCAGCGACGACCGGTCTTGTGTTTGCTCTACGTGTGGTTATCCCTTTCGTCAGCGAACCAGATTCCCGGCCGTGGCAGAGGATGATGATGTCCTGAAATTGAAACTTCCAAGGCAGGTGAGATAAATCTGCTCGCGCGTCGAGACTACTGTGTGTAGCAGCATGACAAATGTGTTTGTTGTTAGTGCCACACTGCGGGCGTTCTCTGGTGTTGTATTGTTTCGCTTGAGGAGTGCTTTGTTTGGGTTAATTGATATCCATCGTGATTACGAGCGGTTTGAAGTGCGGTGCGGTTGGAATTCAAACTCCCTACGCAGTTGGCGGAGGTGGCTTTTGGAATGGAATTGTGAGACAATTACCACTCTTGGGAAGGGGAGTGTTAGACGCTGTACACCTTCGGTTTCCGGATGGGGGAATCAGTGTTCGATTAATGCCCTGTGAGAAACTGTAAACACTTCAGATAGGTTTGCAGGACTGATATAGATGACGTAATTTCTTATATAAGTACGACGATGGCACCGAATTGGAACAATAGTTTGAAGAATTTTAAGCCTCCTTGAGCAGTTGGACTGCCATTGATACTGCCGCAGCAACCAACTCAGTCCGGTTGTAGGCATGGTTTTACTTATACACATATAAAGCGCCGACGCAACAAATCGTTCAGTCCGACAGAGAGGAGAACCAATTTACAGCGTCGCCAGTGGAGGGGTTGTTCTGCTTTCCATTAAAATCATTCTTGAGAGTACCTTACAATTTACCTCTAAAGATTGAAAGAACCTTATCCCTGAGCAATAAGTCCAAAGATGAAGAAAGGATTCTTAAATTAAAATCGCTATTTACACAATTTTACTTTAATTTCAAGGCCACAGTAGCTCATAACAATGAGTAACATACGAGGGTTGCCTTTTATATATCGAGATTAGAGAACAAAAACATTAATCATCGAAACTAGCTTTTATTGTTTTTTTTATTTCCCATTAAGATCTATAGACTTTCGGATGCGTTTGAATCAATTGTCGAAGCACTTTTGACACTCTGATTGAGGTATCTCCAAAACATGCATTCTGAACGTATCAACCCCTTCTTCAGGTGTCGTTGTTGTTCTCTCATTTTATTTTTTACGTACGGGAACAAAAAGAAGTCATTCGGTGTCAAGTCAGGACTATACGGCTGATGACTCATCAAATCGATGTTTTGAGTGCTCAAAAATGCAGTTGTTTGAGCCGATGTGTGAGAGTTCGCATTGTGGTGGTGAAGAGTGATCCGTCTTCGGCGGTTGGTTTTCCTGATTTCTTGGAAGACAACGGTTGGGTACCACTCAGAATTGACTATTCTGCGTTGTTCTAGCGGTACGGTTGCGACATGTCCAGTTTTTCCGAAAAAAACAGGCGACCATTTGCTTGGAAGTGCTTCGGGCGCGAGCAACTTTTGTTGGATTTGGCTCCAGTTGAAACACCCATACAGTCGACTGCTGTTTACTTTCGGGCTCATACGCGTAAATCCACGATTCTTAACCTGTCACGATGTCATAGACGTATTTTGAAGTAGCGTGATCGTAGTTTTGGAGCATTTCTTTAGAGCAAACTACACGAATCTTTTTTTTAGCGATTGACAAATTGTGTTGATTGACAAACGCGAAAAAAATTATTTAAACGGTCAAATGTGCATGCAATATTGAATGTATGCTGATCCCACTAATGCCTGAGGTTGTCTCAATCCCACGATAGGTCACATGACGATCTTGCAATATCAGTTGGCGCACAGCATCAATGGTTTCCGAAACAACAACTGATTTTGGCCGACCTTCACGAAATTCGTCTTGGAGTGAACTACGACCTTGGTTAAACTCACCATACCATCGATAAACACTGGTCCTTAATGGAGCTTCATCTCCAAAAATTAAATTAAGTTCATCGATGCACTGTTGTTGAGTTAATCCAAGTCGAAAGCTGTAAAAAAAAATCACCCGAAAATGTTCAAGATTTAGTTCCAATTTTTGGGCGAGATGAATCTTTTAAGTTACTGTAAGCAACACAAATAGAGCTCGTACGTCAAAGCTTTCTGAGAACGTATAACCTCAAAAATGTCAAACTTCACCATAGAGCTGGCAGTTACCAGATTGCAATATTAGGGTTGCCCAATCCCGAAATGCAACCTTCCTAGAACGCCGATAGGTTTTTCTTGCAAAGATTTTATTCTCATTTTCAATCTCAAGATGATCTTCAGTGTTAAGTAAAGCGGCGCATAGTGGGCCAAACTCTTGGAAATCAAAAAAACCTGTACAGTTTGGTATTCCATTGCTTCCATGAATGATTTTCGGAAATCATCGTAAGACGATATTAACTATGAGACTTCTAAATACTAAGGACACATGAAAGTGCTGCAGATTGAAATTTTGTTTTTCGAATTTTATCAGTCAGTTAGTCATTATGGAACAGTTTCAAAATAAAGAAATCACAACATCTTGCCGTTTTCGCACTTTTCTTCGTAAAGAAGCGTAAAGGAGAGATGAAAGACAAGCTGGACTCAGTAGACCTACACAAATCAAGCAGTCATTGGTTGAAAATTGATATCTAACCTTGTATAAGCCTGTTTCGAAAATTTTCTAAAATTTTACAGCAGACTTGACGAGACTCTGGCAAAAGATAGTTTTACTAATAAAGACAAACAATTAAAGTACTTCGGAGACAATTGAAACTGTGAACTAACATTGAACTTCCAAAAATTTATCAGAAATCTTTATTTTTTTACAAAACACATTTTCTTCTATTTTTCTTTGTTCTTAAGTGTTTTGTTAACATCGAAGTCAATTCAACACAATAATAATAATAATAATAATAATAATAATTGTTGGCGCTACAGTCCAAAGGGGGACCAGGGCCTAGCTTGCTCATCACCTACTCGTGTTGTGCGCGCTATTATTCTCTCATGAGTAGAAGGGACCTACAGTTTTTTGCCGACTCCGAACGGCGAAATTTGAGAAGCTTTCTTAGACAGTTGTTACTCTTTGAGTGTTGTCAGCAGCTCGAAAGAGGTGGTGCCGTGAAATATTAGAAAAATTGGTGTTGAACTGGGAGTCGAACCTAGACCCTTCGGCGTGTGAGCGTCGTACTCTACCCACTACGCCACGGCGACCACGCAACACAATGCACTAAACAATTTAATTTTTTACACTTTCTGGCTATTCTTTCCCACTGTACTGTATTTTGAGCACTTTCTGGCCATATTCGTACAAATCATGCCAAACCCGTTACTCTTCTTCTGTGCTAATTTGAGCGGTCAACAATCACAAGATTGAATGAGCACTGCGAGATGACATGGGACTGGAAGCAGTCAAAATTTGCTCTAGGAGGATATGAAGTCAGAGCGAGATAACGATTCATAAACAAATTAAATCTTACACGGACAAAATGTGTATCATGCACAGCGCGGGAGAAGGTACAAACCGATTTACTTAATCGAGGACCGTGCTCTCTTAAGACAACTGTACGGCAATTTAAAATGAGTTCGAGTTCGGGAATCGAGTTCGTCTTAAGGTGAAAGAGTCGAAATCAGGAAAAGTGCTATCGTCCATTAAACGTGTCGTCAAACCAACTAGGGAAAAATCATCCCAATAAATGGCTTCAACTTGTGGCAGTGGTGAAGGAGTTTGTATCCATAAACGTAAACATTTGCTCCACAATCGATACGAATGTGGAGATCTAATGGAGAGCTGTCCGTAGCACCCGACACTTGCTCAGTTTGTTGAAAGAAATCTGTTTACAGGCCCTTCCTTCAAGGACTAGAAGTTTTGCTTCGCCATTTCTGCCCACAACCAAAAGTTTAAATGCCAAGCCAAACTGCTGATATGATTTTTGATCCCTTCACGGTCGAATGTATGGTCCTGTTTGGGAAGACAATTAACACAAAGTTGTGGAAACCTTAAATCACATCAAGTTCTTAGAGACCAAAATTGAGTTTGACTTACAAGCCCGAGCCTGAATTTTCGTTTAAAAGGCGAAGTTGTCACGGCTGTTAGTCGCTTTCATCATGACGAATACAAGCAGATTATGCAGAACTTATTGGAATGTTTCGGAGACTTAAGGAACTTCTTCTTTTCCGGCAACAACAAATGCTCTGACATTAAATCGAGAATTACTTTTGCTTATGACAGTTTCAGATCTGATTTGCACTGCAACCTGATCACTCTAGTCCCTTGTCTGAAACTGGAATTTTTGATTTTACTAAAACAAGTTGCTGAGTGAAATTTTTGACATCTTTGGAAGACCACACAGGCTCTTTGGTAACGTAAACCCATTTTGAGCAGTTACAAAATTAAACAAATTAAACAACAAAACAACAAAATTAAATAAATTAAACAAATTTACTAATCGATTTCCCTGAAATCAAGAAATACCATCACCACCTCCCTTTACTTTGTGACGTTTCAGTCTTTGGAATTTAATTTTTTTTGTGTTGTTTAAAAGTGTTTTTTATTAATAGATTTACCTCTCCAATAATTATATATTAACACATTTAACTTGTCAATAAACATGTACATTGTCAGTTGTAAGGTTCAGGATAACCAAATCTCTGTAAATTGTGCAATATTGCAATGTAAAATTTATAACTTAATAAAAAAAACTAAAAAATACAAAAAAATACAAAATTAAACAACGAGTGAAGCCCATGGACCTCTTTATGTTTTTCAGATCTATCACATTGCGAGAACGCAATAGTTTAAGGATTTAAATACTCCTATTTAAATGAAACACAATTTGTCACGTTATAATTTATTTCCCGACCGTGTCCTGCGACATCTGAACAGCAACTCCCGAATTCGACGCATGCGTGGCGTTGACACTTTTTTACTTAAAAGATCTCAAATACTTCCGGCAGCTCTTTGAATGTATAAGTGCTTACAATAGTGTCCGTCCAGCCGAGACAAAATTATTTTATGGGCCTGAGTCACAGAAAGGGCGCCAAACCACAAGTCTTGCTGAAGGGACGTTATGACTAAAGGTCAGATTCCTTTTATTCCTTGGATAGCGTTGTCTCTGACCCCCAGTTTCCTTTTCTTCTTTAGAAAGCGTTGTGCCTGAAGCCTATTTTCTGTTGTAGATGAAAAGGAGCCTTGACCATGTCTCAGTTTTTACTCTTGGTGAATAGACGCTATGACTTATTCTATATTTGAATTGACGAGGAAGTTTGACTGTATCGTTTCTAACTACAAAAGCATTGTAACTGAAGTTCAGTTTCAGCTAAGAATGCGTTGTATTTGGTGCTCAGTTCCTGTTCCAGCTGAAGAGAAGTCGTGTCTAAGGATCATTCAACTAAAGAGGCCTGAAGGACTTTTCCTATAAAGGGGAATTGTATTTCTTCCATTTTAGGAACAAAGGGTCGTGACTTAAGCCAGCTCCTGGCTTAGACGCTTTATGATTGAAGACCTTTTTCTCTGTTCCAGATGAAACGGATCATCAACAGTGGCTCGATGAAGATCCATTTTGAGGGAAATCTATTTCATCTTCTCATGTGAGAGATGTAATACTGCGAAAAGAGGGAAGTTTTTGACGCTGCAAACCTTCGGTGTCTGGATTATAGAAGTGGTATACCATCGACGCGTTGTATGGCTACATAACAGATTACTCAATAAGTTCTCGGGATAGGGGGCGCCAATAACAAAAATATTTATTTAATATTAATTTTTTTCATTTAGTCGTACTCCCCTATATGTAATAATAATAATTGTATGGCGCGACAGTCCACAGGGGGACCAGCGCCAAGCTTGCGCGCTACTGTTCTCTCACCAGGCGAAGGGACTTACAGTTTATTGCTGACTCCGAACAGAAAAGTTTGACAAAACTTTCTTAGACAGTTATTACTCTTTGAGTGCTGTCAGCACGTCGAAAGAGGTGGTGACGTAAAAATTCGAGGTATTCAGCCGGGAATCGAGCCTACCCCGTTCGGCGTGTGAGCGTCGCACTCTATCCACTATGCCACAGTGGCCACTTATTGTGTGATGTGTTGTACTTCAGATAAATTTGCAGGATATGTAGAGATGGCACTATTTGAATGGGTACGACAAGGAAGTATGAGGGTAATGAAGGCTCCTTGGGCACCTGGGCCATCTGTGATATTAGCTACCGAGGCGTTGTAATCCAGTTACCTCTCCTGCCAAAGACCGCGCTGTAACTATGGCCCACTTCAGGTTCCAACCGAAGACAACCTACTGCTGAATATCAAAGTATGTTCAAGTTGAATTGGCGGTGTGACTAAAGCCCAGCTTTTGTAAAGAGGAAAAGAATTTCGGGCTATATTATTTCATTTCTTTTTTTCCTGCTCTTTTTGAATGGTCTGTTGTTCTTGCTGCCAATCGTGCATAAATCCATAGCTGTCTCTCTACTTGATTTTAAAACATTCCATGCCTATTAATAATAATAATTGTTGGCGCTACAGTCCAAAGGGGGACCAGGGCCTGGCTTACTCATCAAATACTCGCATTGTGCGCGTTACTGTTCTCTTACGAGTAGAAGGGACCTACAGTTCTTTTCCGACTTCGAACGGCGAAATTTGAGAAGCTTTCTTAGACAGTTATTACTCTTTGAGTGTTGTCAGCAGCTCGAAAGAGGTGGTGCAGTGAAATATTAGAAAAATTGGTGTTGAACTGGGAGTCGAACCTAGACCCTTCGGCGTGTGAGCGTCGCACTCTACCCACTACGCCACGGCCACCACATGCATTCGGCGTCTATAAAATTTCTAGAGAACGTCACAAACCTGTGGGTCATATGTTCGAGCGCATAAATTGTTTTCCCCTCCCTCTTTCTTAGTTCGCCGCCAGCATGCATTGCTCGTTTTCTCCTTTATGGAAGCTTTGGATTGTCGTAGTTCGCCGTAGAGCATTGGGATTGCGTTTTCGAACACGATCTTCATTTGGCCTACTTATGAAGAACAACAACTTCGTACGGATCTTAGGTACGCTTTTTTGCTGGCTTCCTTAACTCTTCATCTGGCATCAGTAAACTACACTTATTCTTTCTTTTTGCAGAAATACTGTCCACGAAGAGTTCTTGTGAAACTTTTCTGAAGAACGCACAATCCATGATGATGTTGAAGTCGGCGGGACTTGGGGGCAGTTACCCAGTCTGTTAGAATACATTTTGCTCGCAGTTCAATGAATATTCAGTTTCTTGGCTCATTCAGCATTCTTTCGAACACATCTCCATACTCGTAATTACCAGGCTCGTCCGGGCTTGTTTTCGTTCCAAGAGCACACAAATGTGCAGGCTGCACGCTGTGCTCGAAAACGAATCAATGTGTGTCCAGCAAAGGAGAATCAATTTGGCCAGCCCCAGCTGACCTCGGCCTTTCATTTCTATCTTAAATGCCTCGACAACGAGATGAAGGAAAGGCGGTCTACTCGAACTCGCTTGTTCTGTCCTTGCAACGTCCTCGTGCATGGGTCCGTTTAAGTTTTAATCCTTATTCCATTCACTACACTGAGACGAACAACATATGTGCACTTTCCCCCGCTTGCGAGACAATAGTTCGAACCGAATCCATGTGGTGCACGCCACACGCTTGAGGAACTGTTCTCGAGGTATTTAATGCGTTTAACTGTAATAGAATATGTCCTGGAAAATCGTCACATGGCAGTGACATAAAAGGACGAGCATGTGATTAGTTGTCGGCGCCTTTCTCATCGTCGTCGTTGTCAGGACTTCTGCCGAACAAAACCTTGGAACCACAATCGCACGCACACACACATCACATGGCGAATTATCCTGTTTCACTTATGCTCAGGCCCACGTAGAGATGTAGACGGAAACGCACACGAAACTGATAGCACATGCTATCAATCCCGTCTGTTCTCAGGAACTGTGTTCCTCCAGAGCGGCGTGCAGACCGCCCCGCATACAACCTTTGAAATTTCGATTCATCACCATGGCGTGGTGTGTTTTCCTTGATCCTGGGCATTTCGGTGTCTCTCGCTCTTTCTGGCGTCGCGTCACGCTTAGCGACAAGGACCGGGCGACATTTTTGTGTGCTGCCTCAGTTTTTTTTTTCTATTCTATGCCCATGACACCGTCGTCCCTTCCCGCACGTAATCCTTCAGAATCGTTTCGCTTTGACAATGTGAAAGCGAGGATTCCAGGGACTGCTTGCATCGTAGCGGGTACACTTTAATTAGATGAAGATATACGTTCATTTGAATCTCAAGTGGGATTTAATTAAATTCAAACGTCTGTCCTTTCCCTTTTGTCACGGTGCGCGACTACTTCGACTCCGGCAGGACGATAGACGATAGACGATAGACGACTAGTATGCGGGAACGAAGGGAAATAATTGCGCGGTGCAAAGACTTTGAAGAGGTATTATCTGTAGCGAGGACGAAAACGTCGACGACCATGATGAGGATGTTTCTTTTACCGACTATGACGAGGTTGTTTCCTCCCCGGGTGGGCCACCACCGTGATTGCTGTGAAATCTTATTATTGTCCCGGGGATTCCCAGATTTGATGTTTTGATTGAAATTATTTATTTAGCATAAATTCCTATTCTTCCACCGCACACAAACGTACGCACGCTCTCATCTATTGTTGAGTTTGAGGATTTTGCCTTCGTCTCAGTATTGGCGCCCAGTGGGTGGTGCGCGCCTTTATTAAAGGGACACTTTCGTTGGGAAAATTAAAATGCGATCCCAAGGAGCCGTATGATGAACGATCCCTTTTTTGTGTTTAATTTCGGCCCGGGTACCAGGGGGAGGTTACATAAGTGGCGGCAGAGCAGCTGGAGACCTTGATATTGGTCCTTCTGAGAATCGTCTATTTTTGTTTGGTTTTTATTTCGCTCTTATTTTCGGCGGCTGAGATATTATCTGCGCTTTACATAGATTTGTGGCCGAAAATGAAAAGCTATCAGCGGCAGAGGTGGCGGTGAATCGGCGGTATCCCTGAATTCCTCGGGCGGGTCCTTTCTGCCTTTCATCTTCGACAGCGAATAATAAGAGCGGATAACCGCTATCGCAAGCGCCCTGCAGCTGCTTACAAAATGTGTGCTCGCAAAATTTTAACGTCAGGCTATGTGCCTTCACCGTGAATAGGCCGCTGGCAGGAAGGACTTATGGGATAATTTCGTTTTTTAACCTTTCTTGTGACATAATCTTTAAGCAGAGGAATAAAGGATAAAATACAACTCATTCCATGTTCCCGATACATTCATGCCATGCAATGATGGCTGCTGTTTATAACCTACGCGGCAGGATTCACGATTCTTTACAATGTGCGTGGACGTAACAACGCATGATGGTGCGTCATAGAAGTTGAGAAACATTCTGTATGCTGGGGAACTTAAGTATCCTTTTAGAGAACCATTCAGAGCAGAAAAGGCTTACTTAAACGACGTCCGTCTGTGTCTCAGCCTCTCCGCACTTATAGCAAATTCTGTTAGATCCTAGTAGGGTGGGGTTTGCAAGGAAATTATTCATCGTTGTATTTCTCAAAAGTTCTGCGTGCATTTTTTGGTCCCGATTGCGTTGATGGCATCTGGAGGAGAAGATTTAACGACGAACTCTGTTGGCTGTACTGCGACATGCACTTTGTACAGCGACATGCACTTTGTACTGCGACGTGCAGCTGTTCAAGCGTCTTTGGATACAATGCTTAAGATGGCTAGACTATGTAAAGCTTATGGACACCACTGCTCCGACACGAAAAGTTTTCGAAACAGAGTCATTGTGACAACGCAACAGAGGACGGCCTAGGCTAAGATGACCTCAACCAACTTGGAGGGAGCAACTGGAGGCAGCTGGCGAAAAATCGTGCTGCCTGAAAAGGCATGTTGGTTGTGGCCCAGGACTGTAGAGCCACAAGAAGAGGAAGACAAATTTCTCAAGAAGGAACGGATATGTCGAAACCGCTGCTATTCTGCGGGTGGCTTCATTATTCCAATGGTGCTGTAACTTGTAAGAAAAAAACTCTTTCAAATGGTTCTGTTTCTTTATAAACCATTAGGGCTGTTGAAAGAGGTCACTGCATATTGAGGGCAAAGGGCGCAAGGTATCAAAACTTACAAGCCTATCTCTGTCAAAATTTTCTACTCCATCAAAACTTATCGGAACCTAGCGTTGTCATGATGCACAATGGCTTTCATTTTCTTAGACAAACTCGGTTCGGTCGTACACCGCAGAGGATCGATTTGGTCATTTTGCTAAGTTCTTCTTCTTCTTCGGATGGCGCTGGAGTCCGGGGTGGACCTGGGCCTCAACCAACATGCCTCTCCAGCCAGCACGATCTTTCGCTAGCTATCTCCAGTTGCGCACTCCAAGTTGGTTGAGGTCCTTCTCCACTTGTGTGTGCCACTTCAGTCTAGGTCGTCCTCTGTTGCATTGTCCCAATGGCACGGATTCAAAGACTTTTCGGGCAGGAGCAGTGGTGGCCATACGTTCTACATGGCCTATTCATCTTAAGCGTTGTATCCGTAGACGCTTGACCAGGCGCATGTCGCTGTACAGCCCATAGAGTTCGTCATTAAATCTTCTCCTCCAGATGCCATCAAAACAAACAGGACCAAAAATCGCACGAAAAACTTTTCTCTCGAAAAGACTAAGGGCTTCCTCATCCGCCTTTGCTAACGTCCAAGATTCTGCGCCATAAAGTAGGACGGGGATGATTAAACTGTTTTATAAAGCGAGCTTAGTCCTTCGAGAGAGGGCTTTATTACTCAATTGCCTCTTGAGCCCAAAGAAACAGCGATTGGCAAGAGTGATTCTGCGCTTGATTTCGGTACTGATGTTGTTGTCCCTATTCACCGCGGAGCCGAGATAGGCGAAGTCCTTGACTACCTCGAAGTTTCTGCTGCCTAGTGTGACGCTCCGGCCGAAACGTCGATGTTTTGTGTCCTTCCTTGATGACAGCATATACTTCGTTTTGCCCTCGTTTACCACCAGTCCCACTTTAGCCGCTTCCGTTTCAATGCTAGCAAACGCCTCATTGACGGCTCGCTGCGTTCGGCCGATCACGTCAATGTCATCCGCATAAGCTAGCAATTGAACGGACTTGTGGAAAATCGTGCCTCTGGTGTTGACGTGTGAGTTCCGCACGATCCCCTCAAGGATGATGTTAAAGAAGTCGCATGAAAGCGCATCGCCTTGTCTTAATCCTTTTTTGACATCGAAGGTCTCGGTGAGTTCGCTACCGACCTTGACGGAGCAGCGAGAGTTCTCCATCGTCATCCTACACAATCTGACGAGTTTGGTAGGGATGCCAAAACTAGACATGGCATTGTATAGCTCGTCTCTATGCACGCTGTCATACGCTGCCTTGAAATCGACAAATAGATGGTGGGTGTCGATTTGTACTTCTTGGGACTTCTCCAGGATCTGCCGCAGTGTGAAGATCTGGTCGATTGTGGACTTCCCTGGCTTGAAACCACACTGATAAGGACCTATCAGGTTGTTGACGAACGGTTTCAGGCGCTCACACAGTACGGCAGAGAAAATCTTATATGCAATGTTAAGAAGACTGATCCCTCGGTAGTTGGCGCAGTCGAAGGAGTCTCCTTTCTTGTGGACCGGACAAAGTGTGTTCAAAGTTCTAGTGTGTCATAAAAGACAAATCCCTTACGATCCCATCAAGCCCTCAATCTAACTCTGACTGTCATAAACTCAAGCCTTGAGGTCACTTGTGGTCGATCGGCGCGCATGATACAGAATCAATTTTTTATTGCACATACTGAGTAGCTTTTAACTGGTTTGGTATCGCAATTGCAATGTTTCTGCTCTTTCCTGGTTTCGAAGGTTTTCTTCTGACATAATAATAATAATAATTGTATGGCACGACGGTCCACAGGGGATTAGGGCCTAGCTTGCTCATCAACTACTCGTGTTGTGCATGATACTGTTCTCTCCGAACGGCCGACTCTTTGAATGTTGTCAGCAGCTCGAAAGAGGTGGTTACGTGAAAAGTTCGAGGAGTTCAAGCGGGAATCGAACTTAGACCCTTCGGTGTGTAAGCATCGCACTCCACCCACTACTCCACGGTGGCCACCACTGTGACATAGGGATGTAAAAATTTCAGCCTTTTTTGGCGAAATAGCTCCAAACAGCTCTTAAAATAATAGTTTCGTTCTTGTACTTGGTCCAATGTAAGCAAATTTGGAAACAGCTTTCTCATGGACAATTATTCATGCAAAATACAAAGTGTACACACTGCCTTCTGATATCTTAAAGGTGTCAGCTATTTAGCGCAATTTAACTTTGAGGCTTTCCAAATCGATTATGTGTATTTTTTTTGACGTTTTCAGGTCAATTTGCCAAAAGCGTTCGGCATGGTTGGTGTCTATACGGCCACGTTTAACGTCTACACACCACCGACAAATAGTTGTTTTTGATCGAGCAGAGTGCCTGTAACACTTCTTATGTCATTGCTTAGCTTGCACGGTACTTTTTTCCATCAAAAAGCAGTGTTTAATCAACACACGAAATTTTGATTTTTGCACTGTTTTAAGAATTGCAAAAGTAGCGTCATTTGAAACACTGTAACGTGCAGGTTGTCATGCAAATTTGACTGGAATTATTTGAATATTTATGTTTCCTAAAAACTGTGTTATTTTTTCGATTTTCCTTTAAAAAATGATCTGAATTACAGGTCTCACCCCGATATTGTTTTCCTCTCACTGTCACTCTTACAGAGCCCTCTACGATATTCTATTTAAACAAAACTATGCTCCCTGCAGAAGACTACATTTTTGGCGGGTATTGATGCTATGTGCCGACAATTTTTCAGTCCCAATATCAGATTGGTACTTACTCACTTATCAGACAGACGAACCATGAAGTGTCTGAGTCTGTACAATTGCTGCCTTCCATCGGTGACGGCTCTGGGCACACTGCTTTCAGTCATCAAAGGCAAGTACTCTTACATCCGCAATACTCCAAACAGACCACGACGACTTGGTCTCTGAAACGGATGTTCGGTTTTCCTCTCCTTCTTGAACCAGGAGGCTCGGATTCAAAAATCCTCCTTGCTGGAGCGTTGTTTTTCACTCGTTCGATGTGGCCGAGCCAGTGTACTCGACGAATTTTTGTTTTCCGGACTACATCCACATCCTTGTACAGCTCGCGGTTGTGTCTTCTCCTCAATGCGCCCTCCTCGCAGATAGGACCATATATTGGACGTAAAAATTTTGTTTCGAAAGCATCAGGAATCAGCTTTGCAGCCTTACTTAATGTCCAGCTTTCGGCTCCATAAAGCAGGACTGGCAGAATAAGGGATTTGTAGAGCATGACTTTGGTCATTCGAGTCAAGAGTTTCGAGATCAGTTGTTTTGACAGATTGAACTAGCATCGGTTGCCAAGGGCGATTCTACGTCAGAACTCCACTACGATGTCATTCGTGGTGTCTACGTTTGCCCCGAGGTATACAAACTCCTTTACTTCCTCTAAATTGTAGCTGTCGATTGCAATGCTTGGTTCTTGGTGGTGTGCAACGGATCGTGTTTTGCTCGACAGCATATATTTGGTTTCGTTCTCGTTGACCTTTAGACCAGCTAATTTCGCCTGTTCCTCAATTCCCGTGAAAGCTTTCACAACGGCGCATTGGGACCGTGCGATAATGTCGATATCATCAGCGTATCCCAACCGCTGGACCGACTTGTAGAAGACAGGGCATTCCGTGTTGACTTTGGGCTGCCGCACTATCTTCTCCAGTACAAAATTGGAGAAACCACACGACAGCGCATCCCCTTGCCGAAATCCGGTGCAGATCTCGAACGGTTCAAAGGCTTTTGAACCGAACTGCACGGTGCATCGCGTGTGTGTTAGCGTGGTGCGACACAACCGGATCAATTTTCCCGGGATCCCGAATTCGGCCATAGCTTCGAATAGCTCCTTGAGATGAATGCTGTCGTATGCGGCTTTCAATTCGATGAAAAGATGGTGAATATCGATTTGAAACTCGCTGGTCGTCTCCAGGATCTGCCGAAATGTGAACATTTGGTTTATAGTCGTTTTGCACTGTTACGTGCTGATTTGTGCGGTGCAGAACGGCTCTAGACGTTCACAGACTACGCTGGATAGGATTTTGTAGAGGGCGTTGAGCAGCGATATACCTCTATAGTTCTTGCCGGAGATAGGCTCGCCTTTTTTGAGGATGGGGCATATGGGCATATCACATTGGCACTGAAAGACAATTCATCACAGATCCATTTTTTCCACTGACGTCCAACAAGCGGCCTTGACTTTTTGACTTCTCCTTACGTCAATGGGCGGTGCAAGCCACCTGCCCAACCCAACCTCAACTGGCCTCATCGCCGATTAGAGCTTAGAAAGTAAGCCCGAAGTTAATTTGCGTCAGCTAGGAAACAAAACCCACCCACATTGACTCCCCAGAGCCGAAAACAGTAATTTTCCTCGCCACTCCCCAGTGAAACAACCGGCTCCCACCATCGGCCTAATTGCCACTAAACAAACCCTCACTTTATAATTACCCACAATTAAAGGGAATCAGTATTAATTGTACGTACGGTTATTTCTTTTTTTACCCCTTTTGTTCGTCCTCGCCAGTCGACCCACACTCGTCCCTGGCAGGATAATTGCGTTGGGAACGTGTGTATCGTTCGACGCTTTATAACTTCATTCTATGTGAGCAGAAATGGTGTCAATTTGGTTTGGTTCGCGGTGTTCACGCCGCCCGCTAATGGAAACAACGCGAAACGGGTGCAACATCGAGCGAAGTAGAAATGCATTTAACGCACTTTAAATTCCATCTCCCCTCCTCACCCCCATTCAGACACGCCACAATGCAACTGCGTATGACTGACTGACGAATTAGTTCATAAACTGCAATTTGACATTAATTGCAGGATAATTTGCTTGCCCCAAATGTCATTAGGAATGTGGAGCAGTCTGTGTGCTTACTGCTCCGTGCTCCTATTTTGCCTCGGAACGAACCGATAATTGCATTCATGTCTTTTGACTTGACTGCTCACAGATGTACGTTGGCGGGAGTGTGTGTACTTTGTGACAGATGCATTAATGTCCTCTCCCTCGACTCCTGATGATGTGACTCATTGCAAAGGACGCTCACAAGCATACACGTGCTCGTAAATAACTTATCATTGGATGAGGGTGAAGTTCTGCAAAATCGATAGCACTCAGCCATTCACAAGGAGCTATGTACGGGCTCCACTTCCCGCATGCATCGTTTGGCCCAGAAAGGGACAACGATTTAGGACTGGTGACCCTTTTATTTGCACAAAGCGGCGAAGAAGACCACGTTATGTATGACCGTCCTTGTGTCCTAATTCGATTATTAAGTTGATGAGGGTGGCGATATGGCGACCCACATAATGCCGGCTCCTATCCCTGAGCGGCTAGCTTGGTCCATGCCAAGTAAACGACGATGGCGTCGCCGCCACCACTGCTCATCAGTCCCACGAGCTGGGTCCTCGCACAAAACGCAAATTACCGTTTTAAAAATTTATAAATTGCGCTCTCTGCAGTAAATCGTTGATGTTGGGTAACGCCCTGGGCGGATGGAGCGGAGACAAGGACACAGACACACACACACACACACACATAAAGTGTCATGCATGCGCTCGAGAAATGTTTTAATAAAACACATCTGCTTTGAAGGTTTATTATTATATATTGCTCCCAACGGGACTTACAGCTTCCTCTCTGGGCCTCTGGGCTGAGCATCCTCTCGCTTCGGGGCCGAGGCCCAGAACTGGGATCCTATCTGCGACGGGAAGCATTGGACCATGGGACATAAATCAATGTGCTCCAGTATTTTTGGGGAACTCTGCCGCTTTTCCTTGTCCCTCGAAAAATGTCTACCAATCCACGCTAGGGGCTGATAGAAAGTTGCGACTCCTGGTTAACGGTGTGTGATGAGAGCTATTCAGACTTCTCCCCCATAAAAGGGTTGTGAACTGTGTGCGATGTGTACGACGTACGGCACGTGAGTGGCTTATAATTTCAAGAAAAACTTTTTTGATCTGGGTCAGATGGATGAGAACAGGGGCCCCGATTCCGGAGGGGTGTAGCGCTTATTGGGTAGCCCTCCAGGAATTCCGGGGAATTGCAAATAAATCATTTTTTGTCCTCGGCATGTACATTGGTTGGCAATAAGTGGGTGATAAGGCCAACAAATCATCGTTTTTCTTCAGCCCCCCCCACCACAACTTGGGACGTTCCTCGGAATTATGTGCGACATTGTAAACACTACTGAGGCAGATTGAATGCGGTGGCCGGGGTGACCGGGAAGGATCCATTTTACGGGTGTTCATGTGGCCAAATGAAATTTTGCGGGGCCCAACGCGTCTGTTTCGTGTATGAGAGAGAGAGAGAGAGAGTGAGGTAAGGTTCAAGTGAGCATGAGGGTCACTTTTCGTTTATGTAAAACGAAAGCAACCAGTTTTTTTTGGGGCTTACAGCCTTGTGTTGGTTCAATTTTCTGGTCTGATGGGGCCGAAAGTGACCTAGCTTAGGTTGGTTTTTCATGTTGAACGCAAACACAAGTGGGAAAATGTGTCCAGGTGGGTTTCGGTTCAATGGATTCCTAGGGATGCTTGAACGGGAGTGATTTCTAGAATTTGTGCTGCGGCATTATTTCGGTTATGAATGGCGGTGTTTTGGTTTGGGCGAAAGTCGAGGGAAACTTTATGCAGTGGTTGTGTAAATTGATGGCAGACAAGATGCAGGAAGCGCTTGTTAAGGAGCCGACTGAGAGCTTAGGAATTGAATAAATATATGATGACATAAACCCAGGTATAAAATAATTCGATCCGTTTTCAGAAGATGGCGCCACTTGCGCGTTGTGGTCGATCTTGGAAGTCTACTTCCTACTTCATTGGAAAGGTGTGATAATTTTGAGCAACAGTAAATGTGCACGAGCTTCTACTTAAGAAAACAACATACAGCACCTCACAAAATTAAGCATACACTCACAGCTTAAACACATTTTAATCTTTTTCGCCTTACAAAAGTAATTAATCAATAAAACTTAAATGCAGTTCGAATTGACATATTTCAATTGCTAAAAACTATAAACAAGAATATGAAAATTAAAAAAAGACTTGCTATTCCTAAGCAAAATAAAAAAAGACACTTAATTTTAACACACAAAATTGAGCATACTTCTTCTTCTTCTTCTTGTGGCGCTACAGTTCGGGGTGGACCTGGGCCTCAAACAACATGCCTCTCCAGCCAGAACGATCTTTCGCCAGCTGTCTCCAGTTGCGCACCCCAAGTTGGTTGGTGGTGGACCTGGGCCTCAACCAACATGCCTCTCCAGGCAGCACGGTCTTTCGCCAGCTGTCTCCAGTTGCGCACTCCAAGTTGGTTGAGGTCCTTCTCCACTTGTGTGCGCCACTTCAGTCTAGGTCGTCGTCTGTTGCGTTGTCCCAATAGCTCGGATTCGAAGACTTCTCTGGCCGGAGCAGTGGTGTCCATACGCTCTATATGGCCTAGCCATCTTAAGCGTTGTATCCGTAGACGCTTGACCAAGCGCATGTCGCTGTACAGCCCATAGAGTTCTTCATTAAATCTTCTCCTACAGATGCCATCAACGCAAACAGGACCAAAAATCGCACGCAAAACTTTTCTTTCGAAAAGACTAAAGGCTTCCTCATCCGCCTTTGCTAACGTCCAAGATTCTGCGCCATAAAGTAAGACGGGGATGATCAAGCTGTTATATAAAGCGAGCTTCGTCTTTCGAGAGAGGGCTTTATTACTCAATTGCCTCTTGAGCCCAAAGAAACAGCGATTGGCAGGAGTGATTCTGCGTTTGATTTCGGTACTGATGTTGTTGTCCCTGTTTACCGCAGAGCCGAGGTAGACGAAGTCCTTGACTACCTCGAAGTTTCTGCTGCCTAGTGTGACGCTCCGGCCGAAACGTCGATGTTGTGTGTCCTTCCTTGATGACAGCATATACTTCGTTTTGCCCTCATTTACCGCCAGACCCATTTTAGCCGCTTCCGCTTCAATGCCAGCAAACGCTTCATTGACGGTTCGCTGTGTTCGTGCAATCACGTCAATGTCATCCGCATAAGCTAGCAATTGAACTGACTTCTAGGCGATCTTGCCTCGGGTGTTGACTTGTGAGTTAGCACGATCTTCTCATGAATGATGTTAAAGAAGTCACATGACAGTGCGTCGCCTTGTCTTAAACCTTTTTTGACATTGAAGGTCTCGGTGAGTTCGGTACCGACCTTGACGGAGCAGCGAGAGTTCTCCATCGTCATCCTTCACAATCTGACGAGTTTGGTAGGAATGCCAAAACTAGACATGGCACTGTATAGCTCGTCCCTATGCACGCTGTCATATGCAGCCTTGAAATCGACGAATAGGTGGGGAGTGTCAATTTGCATTTCTTGGGTCTTTTCCAGGATCTGCCGTAATGTGAAGATCTGGTCTATTGTGGATTTCCCTGGCCTGATACCACACTGATAGGGACCTATCAGGTCATGGATAAACGGTCTCAGACGCTCGCTTAAAGTAAATTCGAGTTACGACGAAGAATCCCTTCCCAAGCTACCTGAATTTTAGCTTCTAGCTCCTGCTAATTGGAGTAGGTACTTTCTTTAACCCGCACTTCACTTTTATAAAGTTAAGGTCCCGTGATTGTGGGGGTGTATTTAGCTGCTTTGGAGCGTGATAAAGCAACCATTCGCGTTCCAAATAGGAGGTGTGTTTCGGAAGTAGAAAACCGAAGGTAGAACTAATTTTACTGCGGAACTTCGAAAATTTCGTTTTAAAATATTCAAATACCCAATTTTTTCTATAGTATTTTCTATAAATTCGAACTTTCCACTGCCATTTGAAGCCACACCACCCCACAACCGGACAGATCCTCCCCCGTGTTTTATGGTTGACTTTATATTCTTAGCTTTGAGAGCAGTGTTTGGTTCCCTCCAAACAATTTGTTTGCCATCAGACCCAAATTAATTTATTTTTGTTTCATCTGAAAACAAAAGCTTTCCGGGTGGTTTACATATTGTCTAGCAAACTCCAATCATTTCTTCTTATTAACTAGGGAAATGTACGACTTTCTTCGGGCGATCCTACCATTTAAATTATTCTCAAGACTCTGCGAACGGTTTCCACTGAAATAGGCTTATTAATTACGGATGACAAGTCAGCCGTCAAACTTGGAACGCCAGATTTTAGATTGGAATTGATTGCCACCGCTCGTTTTGTTCTGAGAGCAATTGTTTTCTTTCCCTTCCAGGTCTGTTTTTTAGTTTCCCTTCATATCTACAATTGTTTATTATTTTTTGTACCGTTGCATGCGATCGCCCTACAGTTTCTCCTATTTTTCGCATCGACTTCCCTTCGCAAAATAGCGAAATTATTCTCGTTGACAAAGTAGTCTGTTTTCGCATGTTTTCCATATTTTCGCACAAAGAAGAGAATATCGGTCTTTTCAGTTCCAAAGCGTGTGCAGAAATCAGAGATAAGGGAATCAAGCTTGCTTATCTCTGGCAGAAATGATCAGCAGGGACATTTGTTGCTTCTGCATGTACATATTGATTCTGCGAAGCTTGAGTATAACGCACACATGACATCTGTATGCTCAATTTTGTGTGTCGATTTAAGGGGTTGTTTCGTTTTTCATGCGAAAAGTACCGGTAGGAAATTGCCTGTCTGTGAATTTGGCATATACTCTTGTTTAAGATATGTATTCAGTTATGATTGTTACCAAAAAATAAAACAAAAAAGTTGTCGGCCTTAAAACAGCACCAATATGAAGTAATTATAGGTGTATGCTAAATTTTCTGAGGTACTGTATTTTTTCCCCTCTTCGAAAATGTGCGGATTTGTCTTATAAAAACTGCCTTACGGATGTTTGGATTTTCTTTTATTAATGCCAAAAAAGTACATCTAAGACCCATCGAATGTTTTTCAGAACTTAACGGTGATGTTGCGTCGACTC
The DNA here is from genome assembly GCA_955652365.1 of Eristalinus aeneus. Classification (NCBI taxonomy): domain Eukaryota; kingdom Metazoa; phylum Arthropoda; class Insecta; order Diptera; family Syrphidae; genus Eristalinus; species Eristalinus aeneus. Next base: position 61,247,263 of record OY019134.1, on the reverse strand, counting down.
ATGAATCATGCTGAGAATGATTTTGTTGTTTCGAAAGTGAAGATCTATGCCGGCCCAGTGAAGATGATGAATTGGGCGCTTTACTGGATCAAGATCTGTTCCAAACTCAAACTGAACTCGCAGAATTTTTTGAGCAAACTAGGCCATGCTGTTCTGTGAACTGTGGAGTCATAATAATAATAATTGGAAAACAGCTGTGGTACAGCCCATTCCGAAATGGGGCAAAGATACCTCCATCCCGACGAATCTCCGTTCTATAAGTCTTCTTCCGTGCATAAGCAAGGTATTCGAGAAGATAGTCATTAGAACTCTGAAAGAATGGGTTGAGGAAAAACAATTTATACCGGAAAACCAATTTGACTTCAGGGCGGGGCACGACATTCATGCCGCGTCTAAATTGGTTTCCGACATTCAGTGGAATAGAAACAAAACACAGTGCACAGGCGCCTGCCTGATTGACATGGAAAAAGCATTCGACACCGTATGGTTAGAAGGTCTTTTCATTAAGTTAGTCAGGCTCGGCATTCATAGAACATTGCTATATATGATCTATGACATGGTAACAGGTAGGAAGTTCGTTGTGGAAAATGGCAACGAAATTTCCACTACAGTATTGGGTTGCAACAAGGGGCGGTGGGTTCGCCGATCTTGTTCACTATATTCACTAGCGATCTTATAGGTTCTATGCCTAGCATAATAGCGTTTGCCGATGATCTAATCGCGTACAGATCAGGTCCGAAGGTAGAAGAAATAAACGGTTTGTTGCAGAGTGACTTCGATACGATTCAACGATTTTGCGACGACTGGAAGTTGAAAATCAACTACCAGAAGTGTGAAACTATTCTTTTTAGAACCCCGCTGTCTAGAGCCTCAAGGGATACGAAAATGAACTGGCGAAAGTTCGGCATAGTTGACCCACTGGGACAGCCATTGACCGTGAAAAATGTAGTCAGATATCTTGGCATCTGGTTGGACCAGTTCCTGTATGATGGTATCCATATAGACACAGCTCTGACCAAGGCTAGGAGTACCTTCGCTATGGCAAGAGGGCTGTTTTACAGCAGTCAACTTGACACCAGAGTGAAGTTAATCTGCTACAAGGCCCTTATCCGGCCAATCATGGTATATGGTTGTCCTGTGTAGTTCAACGTGAGTCCTTCCCAGATGGAAAATATGAGGGTGTTCGAGAGGCGATGCCTTCGAGCCTGTCTTCGTTTATATCGGACACCAGAATCTCAGTACAAGAAGTTCTACCCCAACGAGGCTCTGTACAACGAGGCAAACCTTATAAGAATAGATAGTTTTATTATTAAGTTGATTCGGAGGCACACTGTTCGAGCCATGGCTTCAACCAACAGTCTGATCTTTGGGCCATACTACCCAAATGAAATGTACCATGAGAGGGTACGTCTTAACGGCTTCATTCCGCCTGAAGTTTTCCTTTACCTGGATGCGAAAGGCCTGATACAAGATAGGGAAGGCTGCCCTATCATCTTCCACGTCGCACGCCGAACAGTAGAAAGGCAACTCCAATACGAGCCGGACGTCGCTCGCAGTCACGAGGACCTCCTACGGTTCAGCAGAGCGATGTCTGCCCGCGACAGAGCAGCCTCTGCAAAGGCACGGCATTTTTACTGGTAGTTACACCAAAATCAGCTTTCAATGCCGCTAAGATCTTAAAGAAAATGACAGGATAGTTCAATCAAAAGGGTCAACTCACGTCGGATAAGGTAGTTTTAAGACATTTTACACAAAAAAAAAAAAAAAAAAAAAAAACAAAAAAAACAAAAAAAAAATAAAAAAATAAAAAAAAAATAAAAATAAAAATAAAAAAATTAAAACCAAAAAAAAGGTCCACCACGGCGCATTGCATGTATATGTTTAGCATATAAGTAGTCCCTTGTGGACGCGTCCGTATAGCTTTACGGGCATAGTTATATATGCTTGATACATAGGGTTAAGTAGAGTTAAGTTTTAGGTTTATTGTTTGTTAAGTTTAAGTTTACTTTTAGTTACTGTAGTTATGTAAGTTAAGTATGTAAGTTAATTTAAGAACAACAATCAGACATCCAAGTTTTTCTTATTTTCTTGGAGGAAATTGAGAAAAAAATTTACATATATTTAAACAATGAATTAAAAAATACAAGAAGCCGAAAGGCATAGAAAAAAAACACTATATTTGCTTAGAGTACTCGTGAAGAGTCAGTTAGTTAGGATTAAGATCAGAAGATTATGTTGGTAAGCTAGCTTTAAGTATTTTTGTATGGCATGTAAGAAAATGAATTAATACAAATAAAAATGCAAAAAAAAAAAAATAATAATAATAATTGTTGGCGCGACAGTCCACAGGCGGACCAGGGACTAGCTTGCTCATCAACTACTTGTGTTGTGCGCGTCACTGTCGCGTTATACAATTGTTATTATTATTATTGTTATCCTTTCAAGACTGACTACCCGCAGGTAGTATTCAGATTGAATGCAAGCAAAATTGGCCGCCGTGGCGTAGTTTGTAGAGTGCGACGCTCACACGTCGAAGGGTCTAGGTTCGATTCCCAGCTCAACACCAATTGTTCGAATATTTCACGGCACCACCTCTTTCGAGCTGCTGACAACACTAAAAGAGTAATATCTGTCTAAGAAAGCTTCGCAAATTTCGCCGTTCGGAATCGGCAAAAAACTGTAGGTTCCTTCTACTTGTGAGAGAAAAGTAGCGCGCACAACACGAGTAGTTGATGAGCAAGCTAGGCCCTGGTCCAGCTCTGGACTGTAGCGCCAACAATTATTAATTATTATGCAAGCAAAATTGCAAAATCGGATGAAAATGTCAAAGAACTGACATCATCGAACAACCTGGTCCACTTGCGGAAGATTTCGAAGTAAGGGCTGCAAAATGCTTCAGACAGCACCCACTTAAGCAATCTTCTAAGCAGCAATTCGAACTCAAACAATTGGGTCGAGTTAGGCCGCTACGTTAGAATCAGAGTGCAGAGAACTGACAAATTAATTGACCAAATCTGAGCAAAGTGGAAAACAACTTCACAGACACAGAAGCTCTTTAAATTGGAATAAACCAAAGGATCCATCAAGAATCAGATGACAGCCGAGGTGACGAAGGATTCGGTTGAGCCTTGCGATAAGAATGCGTTGAGGTCCATAATGTATGTACTGGTGTATACATTATGGACCTCAAATCACAAGATGTCTGCGTTAGAAGTCCACCAATGGGACTTTGTCCCCTACCCTTCGAATTCGGACAGGCCCACAGGACTGAACATTCCGCAACTAGTGATGAGGGTTTTACTCCCAGAAAGTTTAATAAAGAAGTGTTAAGTTCAAAATTTCAACTTCACGCCCGCACATCACTGTAAGAGTCGATTTCGAGCATCTGGTAAACGCTGCCGCTATCTAAACGTGAAGAAATGAGAAAATGCACACCTATTGTCGCCCATTATGCATACGGTCATTCGCTGAAGAGGCCAGTAGAATTATGAATACTCTCTGGGGACTCCCAACTGCAAATAAATCCGTACTGCACACCACGTGTCCTCGCAGGCATGTAACCAATTTCAAAATTCATCCGATGGAGACGTCCCACCCATCCACAAGCTTTATGCATCGTCTCAAGCAGGACATGTTAGAAAATTTCATCCACCCCATGACAAGTCTCAAAGGCATTTTCAACCGCTTGTTGAAAATACCAGCCTCGGCGACATGCACGGAATGCAGGAAACCACCCCAGTACTCACCTTCACTGCACGAAGAATGCGACTGCCACCTTCACAATCTGAAAATAAAAACCAGAAGACAACATTTTAATTGAATGAAGTATTCAACCGCCAAGGGGAGGGAGGGACATTTTTTGGGAAAAATATGTTTTAATTACTTTCTCTGCAGCGAGCCACTTGGTTCCCCCATTCACACCGCGACGCTTCGTTGTAGCCACCCCCATCATTAGAACAGAATCAAACAGACTGCACCCCACTCTGGGCTTGACAACAACAAGTCGCACCCCTGCTCGATATATCTATCTGTGAGCCAACCGAGGGGAAGTTCCCCTGCGGTGGTAATTTCGGGCTTCATCATCAGTGTTGTCCTCATCACCATCGTTATCAACGACGTCGTCGTTGTCCTTGTCATCCTGGTCGTGTCGCTCGTTCACTAATAGCTATCACATGGCATGACTTACAGGACGGCAAACAAGCCAAACGAACAAACCGAAGGTACACGTCAAACAAAGGCTCAACAGCCCGACGACGACGCCGCTGAGGGTGTGTGACTTGTGCTGTATGGTTTGACAAAACCCAATTTAATTCCCGAGGGATGGCAATTTATTTTTGTTTTCGTCTGCTCCTTCTTCCCCCTCCACGTTGTCGCTTTTTTTGAGATATTTTTAAGGTTACTTACACTTGACACTTTGACAATGGTCATTGAATTGTGATTGATGCGAGGACGCCGGGCGACGCAGTGCGGAGCGGGCCCTTCGCAGCAGCGCTCTAGGTGTTGCTTGTATTGACTGATGTACCGTGATAAGCGAGATAATTGATTTCAGAGGAATAATTTGTGCGCGCGGTGAGGGATGGAGCGGGATTACTGAGATTGGCCGTGTGCGGCTGATTGAGAGGCGCTACGTCTGTGACAAATGTTCAGTTTCGTTTCGTCCTAATTGATTAAGATGAATCGAGGGGAAAAGAATTAGACGCTTCCTGGAAGTGGGACAGTTTTAGAATGAGCGTGGGCTGACTGCTGAAGTAGTTCTCGAGTGTGACCAGGACACCTCTGCCGCTAACAGTGCTTTGAATGATACGATTTTCCTGTCTTGAAAAGGATACTCTAGAAAATGGGATTCTTCTGAAAGTCACACCTTTGTCGAAAATCATGGGTCGTGATAGAGAAATAGCCGATGGAGGCAAAGTGGAGGAGTGGTGGCTACAGGTTGTGGGTGTGGAGGGGCAGTGACGGATAAGAGCCTCCTATAGCCTAAATTCTGGTGTCAACTATTGATTTCTATTGAGTGCGAATGGTGACGGTATATCGTCGTGGCTTTGGTTTTAATCCGAACTGAGGTAGAGTCCAAGTTATATCTTAACAGGACACAGGCCGCCAAAGGCTGTTCATCCAGTTAAAATTGCTGTGGCGAGTTAATGGCGGAGTTGCACAACAAATGGCAGACATTACACCAGATTACATCCTCCGCTACAAAATGTGTCACTAGAAGCACTCATTGAATCGAAGACCATTTGGGGGGATGGACGCTACCAGACCCAAGTGTTGAGGGAACTTCATCGGGCGGGAAACTTTGTTCAACCGGATGCGCTGTTCTTAAGCCACGAGTTGCCGGAAGCTTCAGAAATGTTGTTTCTGACTGTAGGCTGTGATTCAGGTAGGCTGTTGTTCAGGTTGCAGGCCGATGTCGGTAGGTATAGTAGCGGCAAAAGCATATCGTATACAAAGCCGAGTTTAGTGTGTTTTGCTGACAGGTCTGAAGAATTTCACATTACCGACTCAAACTAAGCCGGTAAGAGACAATTCCCACACAGTGTGAAGTTGCCCTGTAGCCGGGTGCAGCGATTTGTAAATAGACCACCAAAAGTGTTGGAGGACCATGCTCCTAATTGAGGTGGGATGATTGTACTTCTACGAGGGTTGCCTTTAATATTTCAAGATTAGAGAACAAAAATAAATATTAATCATCGAAAATGGCTTCATTGTTTTTGTTTTTTATTCCCCATTAAGATCTATACGCTTTTGCATGCGTCTGAACCAATTGTCGAAGCACTTCTGCCACTTGCCATAATTCAAGTATCTCCAAACCATGCATTCTGAACACATCAGCCGCTTCTTCAGGTGTCGAAAAACGTTGATCTCTCATTTTATTTTGTACGTACGGGAACAAAAAGAAGTCATTCGGTGTCAATTCAGGACTATACGATGGATGACTCATCAAATCAATGTTTTGAGTCCTCAAAAATGCAGTTGTTTGAGCCGATGTGTGAGAGCTCGCATTGTCGTGGTGAAGAGTTATCCGTCTTCGGCGGCTGGTTTTCCTGATTTCTTGGAAGACAACTTGGAAGGCAAACAAATGGTTGTGTACCACTCAGAATTGACTTTTCTACATTGTTCTAGTGGCACGACTGCGACATGTCCAGTTTTTCCGAAAAAAAAAAACAGGCGACCATTTGATTGGAAGTGCTTCGTGCGCGAGCAACTTTTGTTGGATTTGGCTCAAGTAGAAATACCCATACAGTCGACTGCTGTTTACTTTCGGACTCATACGCGTAAATCCACGATTCATCACCTGTCACGATGTCATAGACGTATTTCGAAGCACCGCGATCGTAATTTTAAAGCATTTCTTTCGACCAGTCGACACGAGCCGTTTTTTGAGCCATTGAAAAATTGTAAACATAAACAAATTTTTTTGACGGTGAAATGCTCATGCAATGTTGAATGTATGCTGGTCCCGTTAATGCCTAAGGTTTTCTCAATCTCATGATAGGTCACATGACGATCTTGCAATATTAGTTGGCGCACAGCATTAATGGTTTCCGGAACAACAATTGATTTTGGACGACCTTCACGAAATTCGTCTTGGAGTGAACTACGACCACGGTTGAATTCACCATACCATCGATAAACACTGGTCTTTGGTAAACTCTGATCCTTGATGGAGCTTCATCGCCAAAAATTGAATTTGAAGTTGAAGTTCATCGATGCACTCCTGTTGAGTTAATCGACGTAAAAAATTGTAAAAAGTTGTAAAAAACTCTTCTTCTTTTTCTTGTTGTGACGCTACAGCCCGGGTGTACCTGGGCTTCAACCGACATGCCTCTCCAGCTAGCACGATCTTTCGTCAGCTGCCTCCAATTGCGCACTCTAAGTTGGTTGAGGTCCATCTCCACTTGTGTGCCTTAGTCTAGGTCGTCCTCTGTTGCGTTGTCACAATAGCTCCAATTCAGAAACTTTTCGGGCCGGAGCAGTGGTGGCCATACATTCTACATGGCCTAGCCATCTTAAGCGTTGTATCCGTAGACTCTTAACCAGGCGCATGTCGCTGTACAGCCCAAAGAGTTCATCATTAAATCTTCTCCTCCAGATGCCATCAACGCAAACAGGACCAAAAATCGCACGCAAAACTTTTCTCTCGAAAAGACTAGGGGCTTCCTCATCCGCCTTTGCTAACGTCCGGAATTCCGCGCCATAAAGTAGGACGGGGATGATCAAGCTGTTATTTAAAGCGAGCTTAGTCCTTCGAGAGAGGGCCTTATTACTCAATTGCCTTTTGAAGCCAAAGAAACAGCAAAAAAACAGCAGGAAAATTTCGGTACTGATGTTGTTGTCCCTGTTTACCTCGAAGTTTCTGCTGCCTAGTGTAACGCTCTGTCCGAGACGTCGATGTTGTGGTCCTTTCTCGATGACAGCATGTACTTCGTTTTGCAGCATGTACTCATTTACTGCCAGATCCTGCATTTGATTTCAGTACTGGTGTTGTTGTCCGCGTAGCTGACCGCGGAGCAGAGGTAGACGAAGTCCTTGACTACCTCGAAGTTTCGGCTGCCTAGTGTGACGCTCCATCCGAGACGTCGATAATGTGCTCTCATTTACCGCCAGACCCATTTTAGCCGCTTCCGCTTCAATGCCAGCAAACGCCTCATTGACGGCTCGCTGTGTTCGTCCAATCACGTCAATGTCATCAGCGTAAGCTAGCAATTGAAGTGACTTCTGGAAGATCGTGCCTCGAGTGTTGACTTGTGAGTTACGCACGATTTGCTCGAGGATGATGTTAAAGAAGTCACATGACAGTGCGTCGTTTTGTCTAAAACCTTTTTTGACATTGAAGGTCTCGGTGAGTTCGTTACCGTTCTTGACGGGGTAGCGAGAGTTCTCCATCGTCATCCTACACAGTCTGACGAGTTGTAGAAAATAATCGAACGAAAATTTTCACGACTTAATTCCACTTTCTGGGCGAGATAAATTTTTTAAGTTACTGTAAACAACACAAATAGCGCTCGTATGTCAAAAGGTTCTGAATACGTATAACCTCAAAAATGTTAAACTTTGCGATAGAGCTGGCAGTTACCAGATTGCAACACTAGGATTGCCCAATCCCGAAATATAAAAGGCAACCAAATTTGGTAAATTGGTAAAAGGCTTGCTCTAAGCAATACTTTAAAAATTTCCTTCGAGGCAGGTGATCAGGAAAATTAAAATCCTACATCTTGTGGCACTTTACTTGAACATCTTGTTTAAGGGTGCTCCTTGGGCAACCTTCTCTTGAGAGCATGAAGCCGATATGCGGCTGACTGCTAGAATCCAAACACAGTTCCCTTCTGTAAGAGGAAACACCCCTTCAGACGACCAAATCTGAAAATCCATTTCCAGACCGTAGTGGAATGCATGACAACGAGTCAGAGTCAGAAAGTTTTATGATATGTGTCAGGCTGTGACGATTTTTTTCGTGTTGCTGGCGGTCCGGAGATCTGAACTAAAATTTGTGTCTTTTCGGCGCACTTCTCTGAACACTCAAAGCAAGCCTATTATCGATGAACATTTGTCTTGAAATTTATCCTTCGTGGGTCGACATTAGACTGCAGATCGATTTTATTCGATCGGAAAAAACATGACTATGGGGCTAGGTGCTTTCTTAGTGTAAAGTAAATTTATTTCTCTATTGTTTCTTTCGCTCTTCACTAGGCCCCGGATCGGAAGAAGAGCTGATTTGCTCTGGAAACATTATGAAATAGCCAAAGCCACAGTTTGCAAGGAGACAAGGTGAAAATTCTGCAGGGAAGGCACCCATAGTTCATTGCTGACTGTAAAATGGAAAATTTTACAACATTTTCACAGGTAAGTGGTACACTTTAAGCATTTCAGCGAAGACTTAGTAATCTGTTATGATTCGCGAGCGCTTAGGGTGATCAGGATTAAGTCACAGCACGGGCGAAAATATAAAGAAAGAGGGGCGGTGCGCATTGATTTTAAATGCCTGTAGATTGCGATGAGGGGGAAAAGTTGAGTCTAGAGGAAAATTTCACATTCGTCCTGGACAACACGAATTTGAAATTTTAAGAACGAATTAAACACTGTTATATTTAGATAGAATTCTTAAAACACTACAGTGCGCCCGCAGGAGGGCTTAGGGTTGAACTGATAATCATTCCTCAAGAGAAGTGTATTGCGAATGAATTCTAACTCATTTGAGCATTTTATGTTGAAAAAGTTATAAACCAGTGATAGAGACGTTTCATAACAACATTGTGTGAGTTTGTGCCTCAATTTTGACATCTATCCAGTTGAATTAGGGTGGACCTGAAAGCACCCAACCAGACAGCAGCTCCTAGCCCTACCTTTGTACAAATAAACGTCATGCATTCAGGGCACGTCTCCGGGCTTAATAAGGCCAACAACACTAGTACCGAAATGAAACGCAACATAAACATTACCAATCGCTGTTTCTTTGGGCTCAAGAGGCAATTAAGTTATAAGGCCCACTCTCGAAGGACTAAGTCCGCTTTTGTAACAGCATGATCATCTCAGTCCTACTTTATGGCGCGAAAACCTGGACTGGTTACTAAAAGCGAATGAGGAAGCCCTTAGTCTTTAATAGAGAAAAGTTTTGCGTGCGATTTTTGGCCGTATTTGCATGGATCACACTTGGAGGAGAACATTTAACGACGAACTCTATGGGCTGTACAGCGACATGCGCTTGATCAAGCGTCTTCGGATACAACGCTTAAGATTGTTGGGCCATGTAGAGCGTATGGACACCAGTGCTCCTGCTCTTCTTGGAAATTCTTGGAATCTGAGCCATTGGGACAACGTAACCGAGGATGGACTAGGCTTAGGTGACGCACACAAGTGGAGAAGGACCTCAACCAGCTTGGGGTGCGCAACTGGAGGCAGCTCGCGAAAGATCGTGCTGGCTGGAGAGGCATGTTGGTTGAGGCCCAGGTCTACCCCGGACTGTAGCGCCACAACAAGACGAGAAAGATTTTGGGCACAGGGTTTGGGCTGTTGTGTGGTCTGTTGTGTCTTCTTTATTCAAAACCGTTTAAAATACATCATTCAAAGTATTGGCCGTCGGAAGCAACTACTTTTCCCTATCTCTCTGCCATGTTTTGAATACTAATAATAATAAGAATAATAATTGTTGGCGCAATAGTCCACAGGGGGACCAGGGCCCAGCTTGCTCATCAAGTACTCGAGTTGTGCGAGGTACTGTTCTCTCACGAGTAGAAGGTACCTACAATTTTTTGTCGACTCCAAACGGCGAAGTTTGAGAAGCTTTCTCAGGCAGTTATTACCTTTTGGGTGTTGCCAGCAGCCCGAAAGAGTTGGTAACGTAAAAAAATTCGATGTGTTCAGCCGGGAATCGAACTTAGACCCTTCGGAGTGTGAGCGTTACACTCTACCCACTACACTAAGGCGGCCAGTTTTGAATACCACGTCTAGAAATGGTACCTCTCTGGTGTCGATCCGACCCATTCTTTAGTTCCTTCGAAAGACCGAAACCGAGGACGCCCAGAATCATTTTGCTTCCGTCGAAAGAGGCAAGGTTTAGAGAACACGGAGCAAGACCTTCTTTTTCAGCATTCCAGTTTATAGGCCAAACAGGCACGTGGGGCCGAGTCATATCATATTGCTAAACCTACTTCCTTTCTGGTACTTTTTAAAGCAGTGCTCGGCTCAAACCCATTTGTTGTAATCGATAATGTTACCAATTAATGGTTTCGGCTGACAAAAGGAGCTATCAGTAAACCACACCCGTCTGGTACTTCCATGACCTTTGAGGAGCTGTGGATATTCTTCTTTAGCGTTGAAGTAGACTATAGTTGAGCGGGTTCACTACTCCTTGAAATTAACACTTTTCTTCTCTTTTTTAATATCAACTTTTTATCTCTTGTCACGATACGTTTCAAAAATCATGATGATGATGATGATTGATGTCTTTCAGGAAGCAGTTGCGAGATTAAAAATCACCTTTCGCCTTTTTCGGTTCACACTTGTACCGCACCTGACTTTCTTCCTGTTGATTAAATCCATTTTTGTTGTACTTTGAGTCTCCCCCAACGATTTTGCGAGATCACTTTGCATGGTTCTTATTTCAGAGAAGCTTCAAATTCCTCGTTTTTTGACTTTCGGGCTAACCAAGAAGCTCGACATTTGTATTACCACTTTAATAGCGTTGAAACCACTCTCTGCATAATTTGTAAGTCGGAGCAGATTCACCATACACTTCTTCGAGCGTGCGATGTGCTTCAGCTGCACTTTTCTTCCATTTAAAAAAGAAAACCAAAATTTCTGACAAATACTGTTTGTCTGAGATAAATTCGGAGATTTTCGAAAACGTCGAAAACAACTTTGTTTTCTTAAACAGACCCTGGTGCATTCCAAATAATGCCGACAATACCACACCCTTCCAACGAATTCGATAATCACTTCCAAGAACTGCCACAACTCGTCGGTGGCGCCATCTCTTTAAGCGGAATTGGTTTCTTTACTGAATATAATGCAGCCAAAAATAAAAATAAAAAAGGAGTGCAAAATACGTGGCAGCCTTTTTCTCCCCACTTTTCGCGATCTCAGTTGAATTTTATTCCAGAAATCGACCCTTAGACCTTGGACTTGTGAGCCAACGCACTCACCCGTTACACCTTATCGTGCCGCCAAAGGAAAGCAAATTATCATCAAATACTCAATTCCATTCAAAATCGTTTTGACTTCCCAGAAGTCTCTCAAACTCATTTATTTGCCCACAAATCACGAGCCCAACAACCTAAATTGCATCCCTGCTCCCTACCGAAACTTCCGAGATCACTTAAAGTTTCCCCGCAAACACCACCCACCCCATCGGAACCACAGGCAGGCAAGTGAGCAATCACGAATTAAAAGCTCAACTCATCCAAGACAATCGTATTCCCCCCGCAGCACACCGGAGCACGCACTCATGATTTGAATGACATTCAACATCCTCCAAACCATACTCTCGAAAGCCCTTCATTTGTCCGCACACCTTAGTGATAATTAAATTTGTAGTCCTCAGGCCGACCGTAATTGAAGGCGGCCCATCCACCTCGGCTGCACAGTTCCTTTTCATTAATCCAAAACAATTCACAGTAACTGTTATTTACTTTAACTCTCAATCCCAAATGAACATCATCCCCCGCACACGCACACACCCCGCCCATTTGGACAAACTTCATTGCGTCAATAAGTAACATTGTAATTACATCAATGAGTTGTTTCCGACAGACACGAGTGTTCGAGTAGACATTGGCCAACATCATCTCCAGCCCCTCACACATTTTCACGCCGCACGCTTTTCAATTGAATGGGTGGTGATGGTGGCGGCCTGAACGTCTCAAGTGCACCTATTAGGATCCTAATGATAATGGCTGAAGTAATTCAAGAAGAACGCTCGAGAGGAGCAAACAAACCCGATGATGAAACCCAACTGGGATTAGGGCTTCGACCGCATAAACCAATCATTTTGTGGGGATATCTGCCGGTCTGTGTGCGACTGTTACTGGTGACTAGTAGCTGATGGTCGGGGTGGTTGTGTGTGCCTCCTGCCGCACCTCATCGATTTCCTTTGAATTCAATTGTGTTCAGTTGGCAATAAATCGGAGAACGAATGTGCGTTTGTCCATTCGGTCTGAGGCGACTTTGGATTACAATTATCCTCTGCGAGTGATAAGACGTTCAGTTTCAAGTGCATCGATAGACGTGGCCATTGATATGATTATGATGCGGTTTTATTTTTCGAACGAGAACTGATACTCGCCCGATGATAGTTTTCGTGCCTCTGGAGTGTCAGTTTTGACGGCAAATGGACTTTGTGTGATGAGTGTCATCGAGTTACAATTCAACGTCCTTTCTCAGTACAACTGAGGAACATTGAGGGAGATGTTTTTGTGGAGCTGGAAATTTGGCATGAACTAGCATATCACTTCCAGGACTGACATAAAGAGGGCGCCACTAACAAAACGTTTGTAGCTCGTTGCCACAAGTATGTCCTACTTGGAGTTAATTAAAAGGCGAGGAGTCGATTTATGTATACAATATTTTATTTAGATAAGTTATCATCGGCGATTTCAATGTTAGTATTGATCAGTGTCACTATCCCACTGCTTGTTATGATCCGTGTGACTTTCTAATTGCGAGTGTCTTTTGTGTGACCCAACCCATTCCTTTTATTGCTCCGAAGGCACATGCCCACGTTGCATCCCTCGGCGTTGGTGGGATGCGAAGGATATCCTCTTGTGCGTCGCGGGCACCGTTGGGTTCGTTGGGTTGTTTACCCACCGACGTACGGACCGCGATCGCAGATGTTATTTTGCGTGGAAGGATATCCTCGCGTGGGTTATGTGCCGTTGGGTTAGTTAACGTACTGCGATGTGCTGCTGAGTCTGCCGTTGCGTAGTCCGTTCAGTATGCTCAGCTGCACTTGTTGGCCGTACCGTTGGTGTGGTTGTCTGCCACACGTTTTGGAAGTACAAACATTCAACTTATACCTATAAATTTTCATGACAATCTAATTATTAGGTTACAAGTTACTGTGCCTCAAGTAGCGCTGCTTTTGCGATTCAATAACCAAATTCCTCCCCGTTTCCATAAGCTAATTCTTTTTATGACGTTTGCAAATGAAGCATAGTCACAGTTTGATCCGTTTGGAAGGCACCACTCCTCAAATATCTTCCTCAGATTTTCCGCCCAGCCTCTACTTCGGTGGGGCCTCCAACGGGTGTCAGCTCCTGGGTCAAAGGCAAAAGGACAAGATTTCAATAAGGAGCTTCATTTTGATTAGAGACTCGGGAAGCATTGTTCTACACGTTTGGAGATCGCGCTAAAAGGTGGGGGTCTCGTTTTGGCACCAATTGCCCGAAATGATATTGACTGACCTTCTGTTTTCTCTAGGGAGGTATCCAAGGTTCTGCACTGTCTATCGATGACTTAGAGCACACCAACTTTCAAATTTGTGGTCGCCGTGGGGTAGGGGGTAGAGTGCGACGCTCACACGCCGAAGGGTCTAGGTTCGATTCCCAGCTCAACAACAATTTTTCGAATTTTTCATGGCACCACCTCTTTCGAGCTGCTGCAACACTCAAAGAGTAATAACTGTCTAAGACGGCCTCTCAAATTTCGCCGTTCGGAGTCGGCAAAAAACTGTAGGTCCCTTCTACTTGTGAAAGAACAGTAGCGCGCACAACACGAGTAGTTGATGAGCCAACTAGGTCCTGCTCCCCCTTTGGACTTTAGCGTCAATAATTATTATTCTAAACTTTCAAATTTTGTTGACCTGCAGCTCATATATAGATGATGATGATGGTTCTTTTCGTGTCTCGTCTAGGTTCTCTTAAAACCTTCTTTTACGTTGATCTCCGTATCTAACATTCTCAACAGAAAATTGACTCTCCAAGGTCTGACAAGGTTTGACCTTACATGATCTGTAACATCTTTCAAGCAACAGTAAAATTGATATATTCACTTAAAGCTGCTAAGGATGTCGCGCCTTTCACACGTAGACCATATGCTTTGGTTATGGGGACGCGAAATAAGTCAGGAATGTGAGCGATAATCAAATTCCGAATCGAGTTAGAGACCAGGCCATATGCCCTTTAGAAAGCGAAATCTTCCAATTGCAGTCAGTCCTACACACTTGACAGCCAGTCTATCTGAAAATTTCCCTCCTGGCCTTTTTTAGATGTAAAAGAGATCTAAATTTATCTAAACCGCCAAAATGGCCGTCACCTTACAAAAAAAGACCCACCCTCCCTTACCAATCTCTAAGCAGCAACGTTAGTTTGAACGACCATAAAGTGCTCACTGCCAACTCTCCTCATTGTCGCATATTTTCACCTCTTCCTTACACCGCCGCAAACCCCCCTCTTCACTAAAGCACAACCACCTTGCTGCCGCTCATCTCCATCCGTTCTTATCTATTGTCCTTCATTCATAATGCCCCCGGGGCTAAGCTGTGACCCTCATTCGCCCAAGACAAGATAGACTTCCGCACCCATTCCACTAGGAGCGCCAAAACTAAACGGCTACCTGACACTGTAAGGTTCAACAGGATAACGAGAGATAAAAACAAAAGTTATCCCACGTCTAATACATATTCATGCGCAGCCAGAATGTTTCGCATAAAATAGCAGCAGTTTAGTGGAATGGCATTGCTGCGCCAACCGACTCCAATCAGATAGTCGAACAGAATTCCGGGGCACACTAAATTCCATGCTCAGCTGAACAAATGGTGACGGTGGGGGCTCCCTATCCCAAGTGGTTTTGTTTGTTTTTTTTTTTTTTTGCTGCCCTCGTTATTGTTGCCTTTTCAACATACATATCCTCAGCGCATTTATTTCGCTTTGTTGTCGTTTCGGGGCACTTGCATCCTCACCTCAATTCCACCATGTGTAAGCACATGGTTTCACTTAGACTTTGAGGCGAAACTTTTCACAGGACTTCGAGTAACCACCGGTGCAGTGTATCATTGAGCACAATATTTGCCAAACAGTTGCACATTCGAT
Organism: Eristalinus aeneus; assembly: GCA_955652365.1. Classification (NCBI taxonomy): domain Eukaryota; kingdom Metazoa; phylum Arthropoda; class Insecta; order Diptera; family Syrphidae; genus Eristalinus; species Eristalinus aeneus. The sequence goes on along the minus strand of OY019134.1, from coordinate 61,231,739 downwards.
TCTCAGGAAAGTTTCAGCGCTGACTTTTGCCTCCGAAAAAGCCAATTTCAGGTCGAAAATGACTCGAAAGCTATTGCTTCTCGAGTGCCTCATATGTACATGGCTGCATGTGGCCGGAGTGAGCGGCGTCGGTGTTGTGGAGTTGGGGGGAATGTAGGCCAAATAGGATCAACCTGTGGGCAGGCAATATTGCAAAAGTTATGGGATTTTCGACGGAAATACCTCCGCAAGGGACTGGCTTAACCTGGTTGACTGCACGTCCCCCACGTAGCCATTTAATAACTGAACATGCGAACATTCTTCTACTCGTAATGACACACGTTTCGGGAGTCAAAAACTCATGTAGGAGGCTTTATCCAGAGTTTGGACGAGGATAGCGGGAGTGGGAGTGTAGATGTGCGTGGCTTTTGCTGGATCTTTGGGAATTCTTTTGACAGTGAACTCGAAGGAAATCTGTGCGTTGAAGAGGGTTTTTGCAAGAACAGCTGAGTTTTGTCGATTAGGATTTTAGGAAGGATGCTCGGGATTTACGACTGGTTTTGTGCTTTACCGAAATCACGAAATGAATGAACGTCCAGTCTAGAAGGGAGTAACAATTATTCAAAAATTGCAAGTGTATTTATAAGTGCTCATTGTTTTTGAGTTACCAACCGGTTTTCCAAAAACGGTTTGGTTTCGTTTATTTAAATTTTCACCGCTTATTTTGTATGGAATTCATTTCCGTTTCGTGCATTATATTAAGCAATGAAACAAAGTTTAAGTTTAGCGAGTCCTTGAGAAATACGTCATTTTTTTTCAATTTTAATTTACAATCTAAGAATTTTACTTAAAAATACTAGACCAGGACGGTATTTCAGAACGTAGTCTTTTGGCCAAAGCGATCCCATTCACTGAAAGACATAAAAAGAGATTTCGTTGTTTTGGTTGCCTGTTTGCCTCCTTTATTCGTCCTCATAACAACAATATGACAAATCACTTCTACAGCCACTTGACCTTGGGTTTGGAGCACAATCAAACCCAGTAAAATTGCAAGACGAGTATTCTCGCTTTCCGGAGTACCAAAATTTTAATAAGACCTGAAGGTGACGTAAACAATTTTCCCTCAGTCAAAACAGCTATATTCTGCTCTATTGAGCGAAAAACTAAAGGTTTTCAGAAACCTCCACGTATTACCAGCTCAAATCTGTAGCACACTCTGCCTTGTGAGTTAAGCAAACCATTTAAGGGGCAAACAGGCATTATAACAGACCTTAAACCTCACTGTTTCTCAAACTCTCGGAAGTATATCGCTCCTCCCCTGCGTCTGGCAAACATTCAAAAAAAGGAAACATAATTGAACAAACCCCTGCTAAGGTATTTTTCTTTTTTGTTAATCTATGTAGATGAACTCAGCTAGATTAGTGTAGATCTCCTCTGCATGGTGAGCTCACAATATTGTCAATGTCGATATGAAAAGAACAAACCAGACACTGCCCCTTAGTATGGCGTATACTGAAAACCTGATGCCTAATCATATCCATGTCATTTGTGGATGATCTGCGGTAAGTCTTTGTCTTGCTTATATTTCCTAAATAAATTTATCTGGCCTTTCATCTCATAGAAAATTTCGTTTGCATATTATTCTAAACTTTTAAGCCGTAATAGAAAAAATTAAGCTAAATTCAGCAAGATCCATCTCAATTCAGCTCGATTCAGCACGTGCAGAGTCCCGTCAAATACATAGAATCGAAAACAGTCTGTCAATAATGACAATAATTGCTTGGCGCCACAGTCCACAGGGGGACCAGATCTTGTTCATCAACTATTTGTCGTGTTGTGCGCGCTACTGTTCTCTTACGAGTGAAAGAGACCTACAGCACTTTGCCGACTTCGAACGGCGAAATTTGAGAAGCTTTTTCCTGGACAGTTATATCACTTTGAGTGTTGCCAGCAGCTCGAAAGAGGTGGTGCCGTGAAAAATTCGAAAAATTCCGGTTGACCTGGGAATCGAACTTATACCCTTCGGCGTCTGAGCGTCGCACTCTACCCACTATGCCACGGTAGCCACTCTTCCGCATTGTTTTAAATATATGAAAACTACTTTGCTGAATACGAAAAAAAAACTATCACAAAATATTGAAATTATGAAAATTGAAACCTGCAGTCACAGAATACTAAAGTTACGTCGCTAAATTCAACTCAATTTACCTAACTTCAGCAATATTCAGCTGAATTTATATTAATTCAGCTCGGGCAGGGACCCGTTAGGCACATGGAGTGTTGAAGACTCTATCGCACAATTATAAAAAAAAAAATAGAAAAATAACTTTGTTGAGTAAAACTAAAAAGTTGAAAGAATACTGAAATTATAAAAACTATATAGTAGCGTGCTTCGGCTTATTTCAGTTGAATTCAACTCAACTCAGCTCGGTGCAGCTCTATTCACCTCGTGCAGAGACCAATCAAACACATGGAATTATGAACACTCTATCGCACAAATATAAAGTTGCCATTTTCTCTTCATTCAATGCTTAATAAAAAGTGTTACAGTAATCGGATTTATTTCAAATATGCGCCGTTTTGTTCTATAATCTGTTTTTACCTAGTCAGCAACTTCCTAATACCTCCCTCGTAGAAGCCCCTCTCCTTATTTGCGAAAAACTCGGACAGGCACTTTTCATAAACCTCTTTTGAGTTCAACTTCACACTACCAAGGGCGTTCGCCATGGACAGGAACAGGTGGTAATCACTTGGCGCTATATCCGGGCTATATGGTGGATGCGATATAACCTCTCATCCGAGCTCCCGTAGCTTCTGATTAGTTATCAACGAAGTGTGGTCTGGCGTTGTCCTGGTGGGACACTACACCCTTCCTGTTGGCCAATTCTGGACGTCTCTGGTCGATGTCCTGCTTCAAGCGGTTCAGTTGTTTGCAGTAGATAGTAGAATTAAGCGTCTGGACATATGGGAGCAGTTCATAGTGGATGATGCTTTTCCAGTTCTACTAAACACACAGCAAAACCTTCCTGGCCGTCAATTCCGTCTTGGCCACTGTTTGGTCGGCCTTCAACCACAACCGTTTTCGCTTGATATTGTCGTATGTGATCCATTTTTCCTCGTCAGTTACCATCCGCTTCAAAAATGGTTTGAGTTCGTTCCGTTTCAGCAGGATATCGCAAGCGTTGATTCGGTCCAGAAAGTCTTTTGTGCGTCAAATCATGCGGCACCCAAAATTCAAGGTTTTTTTGTATCCAGTCTTCTGCAGATGGATTGAAATGGTTTCGTGACTAACTCCCATCTCCTGGGCGATGTCACGAGATGCCACATGCCAGCCTAACTCGATGATTTTCATGATTCGATCGGTATTCATCGTCACAGGTCTTTCGCCGGCTGGATTACCCTTGGTGTAGTCTTCACCGGCTCTGAATCGTCGAAACCATTACTCTGCGGTTCGAAGTGATAGAATACCATCCTCCAAAACGCCATTAATCTCACAGAATGTTTCTCTAGCGGATTTGCCTTTAACGAAGGAAAACATTAAAATAGCGCGAATTTCGGCGTTAGTGAAGTCCATGTTTACCCGTCTATAACTCTTGAACGCAACATCCCAATTAATCATGCATAGCGTCGTTTTGTAGGTTATGTCGAGGCCTTTCGAATGATGTATAGTACTGTCATCCGAGCTCTGTAACGCTTTGTACAAAGCCGGAAATTTCAAAAGACAAAAAGGCGGAAGAGAGATATTTGACAACCTTATATAAATATAGGAAGACAACTTTGCGAAATCAAATCAACAAAGTTGACAGAATATTTGAATTATGAAAATTATGGCGTGCAGTCACAGAATGCAAACACTCCGACAGTGGCCCTTATTTGAGCTCAGTAAGTTGAGTTCGATGCAATTCAGCTCAATTCAGCTCAATTCAGCTCGATTTCACTCGTGTTGAGTCCCGTTAAACGCATGGAACGATAAGACTTATGAAAAGCAGCTTAGCTGAATTAAAAAAATGAAGTTGGCAAATAATGGAGAGTACAATTGCGTGCAAAATACAAGAACTCCTCCAAAGGCAACGCCTTTGGGAAGTATTTTTTGATAGCAGTTTAATATACTTTCGAAGTTGTACATAAGTTTATTGGAAAGCACAGCTGTCCTCGACTATACCAGGGCGTAGCAGCTACTAGTACTATGCGTGCTATATTTCTCTCAGAGGTGGAGGAGACCTACACTTTCTGACTATGAGACGAAGGAAACCAGAACCTTTTCGGAAATGTCAGCACTCGAAAGAGATGGAATCGTAAAAAATTGCGCAATGTACATATCTAGGAATCCAAACTATGTCATTTGGGATGTGACTGTCCGACCTATTCACTTCTCGCCATGTGCCAACTAAGATGCCAATGAAACAAATTTCGTCGGAAATGGATTTTAAATTGTAAGCAGCTTACTAGTCGTACTCTGCCAAATGCCAAACTCACTCAGCAATGTCTTAATAAAGCCGGATGTCCAAGTGAGCAAACTTTCCCTCCCACTACGCACAGTAGACACACAAGACTTATAACATGCGGTTGCCGGGTAGCAAAAGCAGCCAATTAAGCATATCCAGCTCCTTAGGCCCACTAACCTTCTACCCAGCTCCCCATTGAGCGGTCCAAACTTTTGACATTCAACCGAGCCAACGCACACACAAACTGAATAGCTTTCGAGTGCACTCTAGGCGGCTTTGAAAACAAATGCAAATGAGTGGGCGGCCAGTCGCTCAACCCTTCGACGGCTGTGTTCGTCAATCCGCAAAACCGATTTCAAACAGAATATGTTTATTGTCAGACAACCGCAAGCAGTAGCCAACAACTGCCTTGCGGTTACGTTAGGAGACAGTTACCAGGGGTTACCGGGCAACACCCAGGCCAGTAGCAAGTCCTTGTCGTTTGTCTGGCCGGGCGCCCTTTCATTGTGGTTGCGACGCATTCAACCGACTACGATGGCTGCCGACAAAAAGCACAGCACTCAGTCCGACACCCTCTCCCCATTATTAAAAATTAATATTACTAATCACTTGGCGTTTGAGAGCAGACAACTGCGAGTACATTCACCCTCACGGCCTCGCCTGCTTCTTCCGGATGCCAGGGAGGCAGTTGGCGTACACCCAAAAGCCCCGCGCCCAACCCATCGAAGTATTCCGCCCAATCCGCACCTGTGCTCCAGGATATTATTGTTATTATGAGGCCCTCTGCCACTGGGGAGAGGGTTTTCCGAAATTTGTTTACCAGTTAAATCCCTGTCTATCCTTGTTTCATCTGCGCCCCCGAGTGTAATGCTCGGCAGACTATTCCTTCGCCAGATGTATTCATCGTTTTGTTCCGAGAGACTATGAATCTTTGCTCTGTGTCCAGGGGGTGTGGGCTTGTTGGTCGGTGGCAGAGGACGACTACTGGAGGCTTGAGGGTCTTGCTAAAGTGGATGAACTCGGCTTTGGTATTTCCTATTGCAACTGCCGCTTCTGCAGTTCTGTTGAATGCAAAATGCCAAGGAAACCGCATTCGAGAGCCACCAAAGTGCATTCTGTGCGGAGGATAATTTTAGTTTCATTTCTCCTTCTCTCCGAGTGTGAGAGTGTGCAGTCTACAGCAGAGCGCTGAACTCTCGCCTTCAAATTGCTTGCACACTTCTTCATGCAGTTACAATTGAGAGTGGAGCATACCAGTCGCCAGGCGTGCAGGGCAGTGAAAATTGTAAATTTTATAGACAGCTCGGTACAAGCGAAAATTATTGTTCACCCTCTTCCGTCGGGGTGTGACCCTATCTCGGGTATCTTGTTAGGGTGCTCACTTATTTTTTTTTCTGTTTTCTCGTAGCCGCACCGATGGAAGGACGAACGGACAAAGGGGAGCTGGAGAAACATGCCAGGATTATTGGATTTAGTTCTGTGACCACAATTCTCAGTGTTTGCATTCATAAAAGGACGTGAGTATGCCGTCCCGTGTGCTCTGTCGGGTGGACGGAGGTATAAATCCTTTAAATGGAAATATTAGGTGGACACCCCTACTCGGAAGCTACAGAATGTGTGCGGGCGATGCGCCGCCCCGCACTAAGCCAGTGTGCAACCACTAATTTGAAAGACCAACGAAATCAGAATTACGCTCTGGTGGAGTACATGGAAGGGACTCAGTCTTCTTTTCACTGTTCTTCGGCTTAAGGCGAGCTCAGGGAGTGAGGATGTCAACCGGGCGAGATTGACCACTGTGCTTAATTTTATCTGAGTGCACAGTGAAAATGAAGAGGACTTTAATGGAAATGAATGTAAATCACCTTTGAAGGAATTTATCGAAAATCTGCAGTGGTCGTGGCGCGTCCATTTGTTTATTTGAAAGCTCTGCGAGTTCTTAAGTGAGATTTGAAAGGCATTAATTGATGTTTCTCGTCGTGAGAGAAGTGGCTTTGGTGACAAATGGAGGAATGGAAGGACTACTTTTCGCTGTGTACAGTACGAGCATAACAAAAATACAAATTGGGACTTATCACAGCTCAGAGTGGGTGAAAAGGACAGTTTGCATTAGGTGGTTGTTTCCTCTGTGAATATATAAGATCCTGAACGCCTTTAAAGCATAACTTATATTTTTCTTTGAGGGTTTTGTTCTTTTGAAGGAAAAAACCCGAAGTCTGGTTATAAAATAGGCGATTGTGTCCTTTTCTTGAAATTGACGGAATTCGATGAATGTTCGGGTTTGTCTTCAGAGTTTTCTCAAGGACTTTCAAAGAGTGCGGTTTGAAGCGAGGACTTTGCTGTAATTGAGTTTTCAACGATGAAATTAAATTCCTTAAAGGTTGTGATGGGTTTCTGGGAGAAGTTTGAAAAAGGTTTTGTTGCGGAGGCAGAGAGACGTATGTGTTTCTAATATTCTTTGCATGGGACTGCAAGGTCTTGCTGCTTCAAGGAAGAAGGCCACGAAAAACTGAAGTCTTCTTGTTGTGGCGCTACAGTCCGGGGTGGACCTGGGCCTCAACCAACATGCCTCTCCAGCCAGCACGATCTTTCGCCAGCTGTCTCCAGTTGCGCACTCCAAGTTGGTTGAGGTCCTTCTCCACTTGTGTGCGCCACTTCAGTCTAGGCCGTCCTCTGTTGCGTTGTCCCAATGGCTCGGATTCAAAGACTTTTCGGGCCGGAGCAGTGGCTACTTCATAAGCCTTTGGTAACGTCCAGGTTTCCCCGCCATAAAGTAGGACGAAAATGATCAAGCTGTAATATAAAGCAAGCCTTGTCCTTCGAAAAAGCGCTTTATTACTCAATTGCCTCTTGAGCACAAAGAAACAGCTATTGGCAAAAGTGATTCTGCGTTTGACTTCGGTACTGACGTTGTTGCGCCTATTCACCGCGGAGCCGAGGTAGACGAAGTCCTTGACTACCTCGAAGTTTCTGCCGCCTAGTGTGACGCTCACTCTGATACGTCGACAGCATATACTTTGTTTTGCCCTCATTTACCGCTAGACCCATTTTAGCTGCTTCCGCTTCAATGCCAGCAAACGCCTCATTGACGGCTCGCTATGTTCGTCCAATCACGTCAATGTTATCAGCGTAAACAAGCAATTGAACTGACTTCTGGAAGTTCGTGCCTCTGGTGTTGACTTGTGAGTTACGCACGCTCTTCTCGAGGTTGATGTTAAAGAAGTCACTTGAATGTCTCGGTGAGTTCGTTACCGACCTTGACGGAGCAGCGAGAGTTCTCCATCATCATCCTACACAATCTAACGAGTTTGGTAGGAATGCCAAAACTAGACATGGCATTGTATAGCTCGTCTCTTTGCACACTGTCATATGCAGCCTTGAAATTGACGAATAGGTGGTGAGTGTCAATTTGCATTTCTTGGGTCTTTTCCAGGATCTGCCGTAATGTGAAGATCTGGTCTATTGTGGACTTCCCTGGCCTGAAACCACACTGAGTGGGACCTATCAGGTCATGGACAAACGGCTTCAGACGCTCACACAATACGGCAGAGAGGATCTTGTATGTGATGTTCAGGAGACTTATCCCTCGGTAGTTGGCGCAGTCAAAGTCATTTATTGGACAATTTGAAGATTTTCTGGCATACGAATACGTAATTAAAAGTCCTGCAAATTTGTTGCAATTGTTATGAGTATCCATTTTGTTGGCATACGTCCTTAGTTTCCTGTTCTTTTTAATTTGTTTCTTTCTTTTCTATGGAGCCCTAATGAACAGATTGTTTTCGACAGCTCTGTGATGCGCTTTTGTAAAGTCAATCAACAAGCGCCTGGATTTCATTCCTTTTTGGGCCAGTCGTATTTTACGTCCTTAAAGAGCGACTGTAATCTGTTTTGACTCTCATCCTGACATTTGTAGCGATATTTCCCTTCCCTCGCACATCTTGTACCGTAAATCGCGAAGCAAGGACAGGACAGGCTTTCTTAACACACATTGCGGACTGGCACATATTTGTGCGTATACTCAAACCTAATGCCTTCCAAATAGTATGAAAGTTCATTGCCTTCACAGACATGTCCTCGAATAGTTGTAAATAGTCCCAGAGACCTGCTCGCGGCATCGACCACTTGCAAGTTATAACATTCCGACCCACGGTCCACTCATCTCCGTCTTCTTCGAAAACTTTAATTCGCCTTCGGTCGGAGCTCAATCCATTTACGACACGTGTTTCCATTTGCGGGCGCTTAGAACTTTGATGGACCATCGAACCTGTCTCAGATAATCACCCGCATTCGGTTCACAGTCAGCAGTTAAGGGCCACATGTCCTCTGATGGGATAATCCAACGCACAACGAACCCTCAGCCGGACCGGCTTTCGCATGTCACTCATCCGAGTCCGTCTCGGAGTTGTCAAATGTCGAAAACACGACAGGCTCAGCAAGACTGGAATAACATCACAAGCAAAACTCGCAGGATGTGACCGAGTCAATGTCACAACTAAACCCATCATCGCCGAGCGTCCCATTCACAGCACGGAATGCCACTTGCCGCCATCTGAGATGGGGCCGCCAACCAGTATCCATGTCTCACCACATGTGTGTGCATGTTTTGCCCCTCTTCCCCCACTTTTTTGTTTTGTTTCATGAACTCCAGACACATAAAAGCTGGTGCGGTGGGTAATTAAACCGGCAGAACAAACACGACGACATTCCCGACATTGACGTCGACGACGACGACGACGGCACAGATGACGACGATAACTACAGCAGCAAGCGCAACGGGAACGCCACTGACGACGACGACGACGACGACAACCACATGCCCCGATACGGATGGCGGCATGGTGGTATCATGGCACCGTGGTGTGGCGACTGCGGTGCTATTGTACCGCCTCCTCCCGCATATGCAAGTCGCACCCCAGCGAAAGGATTTATCGTGTGAGATAATCACGCAAATTGAGTTTGCTTCTTTGTCGCCGGGCCCCCGAGAGATGTTTAGATGTCCCCACAGTGAAGGGCGCTTGAGTGGTGCCAGCGCCACCATCAGCAGCAGAAGATCTTTGTCCCTGCGATTCAGTTTCCCATTGCTCCAATTATTCGTCGCTTATTTATGGGACCTTAATTGGGGGGCAGGGCTCGTTCTGAAAATGCCTGACGCGTGATTGAGATTTATTTGCATTTAGAATGGATGGCTGATGGTGGCCGGGTCACAGTTGAAATCACATACAGGGGGTGGTGAGAAGTGATTGGATGTAATACAAAGTTATATTGGGAACGGGAGTGACAGGCTGAAGACAGAGTGTGGCGGTGAGTGTGTGAATTGACTTTATCTGAGCAGGGGACGGTTTTTGATGTGTTGCAGTTAAGAGAATAGATAAACTGCAACTGGCTTACGCATTCCATGCTCACAGGACTAGAAAGGAAAATTTCGCATAAAAAAGTTGATTTGCAATTTAGACACACACTGCGTGGTGTGGTGGTGCTATAGTCATCAAGGGGTGGAGAAAAAAAATTGAAATCTCCTTTCTGCTGTTTTGAGTATTGGCAAGGAGTGATTCGTCGTGTGGCTTGATTTTTAACTTTTTGGCAGAATCATATAAAACTGCATTTCACTTTTGCATCATTTGTCAAATCGTCATGCAAAGACTCTCACCACATCATCTTCCCCAAAGCGGTCACACATGTAGTAAGTTAGCTAGTTAAAGATGACTTCTATTTTCAATCAAGTGTTTTATAATCATTCATTTGGGATCAGGAGCCAAACGAACAGACCTTACCCTTCAATGACATACAAATCACGCGACGAAACAACAGCTAGGATCAGGCGACCAAACTGTGAGACAAAATCATACGAACGCATACACAGAAGACGGACAAACAGACGATGAACACGGACGATCAGAAGTACCCACCCATACCCTTGACAAACGGACACCCTAGCAAGATAAAAGGAAGAATAGTACAAAGAGAACAGAGAGTAGTAGTTGAGCCATCGAACACGTCAGTCGTCCCCAAACGCGAAACGACATTTTATAATTGAATAAATTCTGTAAGTCAAAGTATTAAAAGTGAGTTTCATTTGCCGAATCCCACATTCATTACAACAAATCTTATTGTTGTAGCCTATGGCCGTCTAACAGGTTACAAATAAAAACAAAAAAAAAAAAAAAATAACTGAATTTAGTCACCCTTTAAACTTTAAATAGAATTGCACTGTTAATATAGTAACAATAATATACAGTTTTTTGCCGACTCCGAACGGCGAAATTTGAGAAGCTTTTTTAGACAGTTATTACTCTTAGAGTGTTGTCAGCAGCTCGAAAGAGGTGGTGCTGTGAAAAATTCGAGGTGTTCTGCCGGGGATCGAACCTAAACCCTTCGGCGTGTGAGTGTCGCATTCTACCCACTACGCCACGGCGACCACGTCTAACAGGTTACAAATGAAAAAAGAAACAACTGAATTTAGTCACCCTTCAAACTTTAAATAGAATTGTACTGTTAATATAGTAACAATAATATAAAAAACATTGATACAATTTTAATTTAAAACTCCTCCGAGACGCGGGGAAATATAGCCATACATATAGCGGAAAACGAATGCGTTCACCTACTCAAACAATAGTTTGATAGACAATAGACAATAGACAATAGTTGTTAATACGAACAAATTATAAAATGTTTTGGAATTACAACTACGCACAATCAGGAACAACAACGAGAAGAACTCATAACAAAAATGTCGTTCCATTATTATAAACACGTGTCCAGATAACGGCACTTTTATGCTGAAACACCTAAAAGAGAAGCAAAAAAAAACTCTGCGTTCAGTTTGAATTGAGTGCTAAAATCGATGGACAAAATGAAAATACCTTGAAATTTAATACCTAGTTGAGTATACACGTCGTTTTAAAACTTCCTATAAACGTTTTCGCATGGAACTAACTAGTTTGGAAGTGTTTTCAGGAGTAAATTTTTCCCATTCTTCCTTAACCACCGTCTTTAGCATAGTTTTGCTTGTTATTGTGTGTTGGCTTTCATTTCGCCCGTTCTGCTGTGGATGGGCGGCTCAACTACGACCGTTCCGTTGCACGACGAGCTGAGGACAATTTCCTCCGCTTCAGTACAGCGGTATCGAAATGGGATATGCGGGATGTTGCAAAGCAACATAAATGGTTCTGGTGGCTACGAGGCGAATCAAACTCCCTCGACGAACCTCCAAACACTGGGTAGGGAATCCAACGGGGGCGGTCGGCTATTGTTTTGCAACGGACCAAATACCAGCTGCAATCTTTGGCCGACTTACGTATCTTAGACTTAGATTTTAGATTTTAGGTTAGAGTTAGGTCTTGGGATAACAAAAATAAAACAAAAAAAAAATGTAAAAACAAAAAATACCAAAAAAAACAGAGAATATATATGTGAGTGCATATTCGATTATAATATAATAATAATAATTGTTGGCGCTACAGTCCAAAGGGGGACCAGGGCCTAGCTTGCTCATCAACTACTCGTGTTGTGCGCGCTACTGTTCTCTCACGAGTAGAAGGGACCTACAGTTTTTTGCCGACTCCGAACGGCAAAATTTGAGAAGCTTTCTTAGACAGTTATTACTCTTTGAGTGTTGTCAGCAGCTCGAAAGAGGTGGTGCCGTGAAATATTAGAAAAATTGGTGTTGAACTGGGAGTCGAACCTAGACCCTTCGGCGTGTGAGCGTCGCACTCTACCCACTACGCCACGGCGACCACATATTCGATTATACAGACATAAATATATAGCTGTAAATAGACGAACCTGTGCATGTATGCATGAATTGAATGAATTATATGATAGTATACATGCACATGTGCGTACGTAGTTTAAGTTAGTAATACAGTAGTTTTAGTTTTAGTTCTTAGTTTTAGTTGTAGTCCTAGCTTTAGATATAAGTTCTCTTTAAGTAAAATGGTTAAGCTTTTAAGTTTTTTTCCCCTTTCTTAATAAATAATACGTCTAAGTATGAATAAATGTTCTTACAGCAAATAATAAAGTCGTTGAAAAACATATAAAATTAGGTTAGTTTTAGAGAGCCTGCAAGGGGCCAGTAAGATTATGATTACAAAATGTTAGGTAAACTGTAAGCATTTTTGCCTAGAATGTAAGTGTCCCTTTATAAGTTAAAAAAATGCAAACAAAAAAAAAAAACAAATTGTGTGTTGGTGTCTCCTTTCGAGTACAGCCCGCAGATGTTGGATTGGGTTCAAATCTGGAGATTTTGGGAGGGGGGATAGGTAAGCCGTTGTGTAAGGACATTATAAAATAACCAGAAATCAGGTGGCTTATTTATGTTTATATTACGATTTACTCTTGATATGAATGGTCTTTTTCCCGAAACTGTACCGCGGTACCCTTTTTTAGGATTTTTCTTACAGCAGTAATGGTTTTGTCGAATTTTACCATTATGTTTTTCGATAACTGAGATGTTGTAGACGAGGATTTATCTGCATCTGCTTGTAATAATAAACAATAGTAATTGTGATGTAATAACATCTCTTGTTTCTCGAGATGTTCGCTTTGGTGGTCGACCACAACGAGGCTTTAATGTATAAGTACGAAGGTTGCTTTTATATATCTGGATTGGGCAACCCTAGTGTTGCAATCTGGCAGCTGCCAGCTCTATCGTGAAGTTTGACATTTTTGAGGTTAGACGTACTCGGAACGTTTTAACATACGAGCGCTATTTGTGTTGTTTAATAATAATAATTGTTGGCACTACAATCCAAAGGGGGATCAGGGCCTAGCTTGCTCATCAACTACTTGTGTTGTGCGCGCTTCTGTTCTCTCACGAGTAGAAGGGACCTACAGTTTTTTGCCGACTCCGAACGGCGAAATTTGAGAAGCATTCTTAGACAGTTATTACTCTTTGAGTGTTGTCAGCAGCTCCAAAGCGGTGGCGCCGTGAAATATTCGAAAAATTGGTGTTGAGCTGGGATTCGAATCTAGACCCTTCGTCATGTGAGCACCCACTACGTCGCACTCTACCCACTACGCCACGGCGACCATTTGTGTTGTTCACAATAACTTAAAAGATTCATCTCTTCCAAAAACTGGAATTAAATCATGAACATTTTCGTGCGATTATTTTTTACAACTTTCGAAGTGGATTAACTCAACAACAGTGCATCGATGAACTAAATTCAATTTTTGGCGATGAAGCTCCTTCAAGGACCAGTGTTTATCGATGGTATGGTGAATTCAACCGAGGTCGTAGTTCACTCCAAGACAAATTTCATTAAGGTCGTCCAAAATCAGTTCTTGTTCTGGAAACCATTAATGCTGTGCGCCAACTGATATTTCAAGATCGTCCTGTGACCTATCGTGAGATTGAGACAACCTGAGGTATTAGTGGGATCAGCATACATTCAATATTGCATGAACATTTGACCGTCAAAAAAATTTGTTCGCGTTGGATCCCACACAATTTGTCAATCGCTCAAAAAAAGGCTCGTGTCGATTGGTCGAAAGAAATGCTTTAAAAATACGATCGCGGTGCTTCGAGACACGTCTATGATGATGAATCGTGGATATACGCATATGAATCCGAAAGTAAACAGCAGTCGACTGTATGGGTGTTTCAACTTGAGCCAAATCCAACAAAAGTTGCTCGCTCACGAAGCACTTCCAAGCAAATGGTCGCCTTTTTTTCCGAAAAACTGGACATGTCGCAGCCGTACCGCTAGAACAACGCAGAACAGTCAACTCTGAGTGGTACACAACCATTTGGTTGATAGTTGTCTTCCAAGAAATCAGGAAAACCAACCGCCGAAGACGGATCTCTTTACACAACGCCAAGCCATTGCTGAGCTTGCACTGTACTTTTTTCAATTAAAAAGCAGTGTTTAGTCAACCGACGAAATTATGTTTTTTCATTGTTTTAAAAATCGCAAACGTAGCATAACTTCAAGCACTGTAACTTGTAACTTAAAAATCAGATTGTCATGAAAAATTGCAGGTATCATTTGAATTTTTGTACTTCCAAAGCGTGATATGAATTTTTTTGCTAGTGGCACCCACTGATTGTCAGTCCCGGGACATTTTGAGCGACGTGTTATGTTGGGACATATAAGCAACATCCACAAAAACTTAATGTTCGGGGGGTTCTTCTCTAAGTCAGATGAATGCTAGAACGTTACAGTCTATGGAGACTTTTTTGTTGGTCCATAGAACATCAGTGATTTGTTGGAGCTTTCAGGTGGATGGCGTATCATGTCAGAACTCGTGCCACGGTCGATTTATTTTGGAAAACGTTTGGTTTTACGAAGTGGAGCATTGAATTGGACCCCAGAAGCCCCGCCGATTTGAATTTGCTAGTTTACGCTTTTAAACATGAAACAAATGGGCATTTGGAAACAGCATTGGCCGTGCTACTGTCGAGTTACTTCCACAATTCTTGAAAACGGACATTGAAAATTGAAGGTCGCTGTTAGACTTCAGCCGAGCCAGTCATAGAAAACATATGCCCGTAGACGTGTTAACTCTACAATGCCACAGAGTTGTTTTTCGAATGATGTAGATTCTAAGTCCATTTATGGAAAAACTCTGTATTTAATTTCATAGCAAAATTGTATACCTTTAACAGAATCAACATTTGTATAGAAACCAACACCACAGAAAGCAACGGAAACCTGATAGATATAGAACCCAATGATTTTCCTTCTGCTTAGAAATCGATTTAAGTCCGATACAGCAGTTTTAAGCACCTGCAGTACATCTATCAAATACTCCACCAAGGCACATTCATCCAGATTGACTTTAAATTGCTTTACCAATTCGAAGAGGTATCAGCACAGCGCCGCCAAACACCAGTCTGCCTTAAATTACGTGTAGGATAGGTGCAGCATGGCGTTTGAATTGTAATTACAATCCGCCCGCCACAGTCTGCTGGAGCAGTCCCTAATTCAACAATTAGTGAATCCATTTGCCCGGAGTGTACTAGGGACATGATAATTTGAAAAGTCCGCTCCGCCCGCACACCACAACTCACCACCAGCGAGCAGCCAGTTATAGCATGCATATTCATTCCGATTCCGTGTTGAGTCACGAGGATAAAACGGAATTACTCCGAACTAGATCAACCGACACACCCTCGCCTGGGCGACAAATGGAACAAAATTAATTCGTCTCCTTGATATCGCTAATAAATCTCAGTTCCTTCCACGGAATTTGCATGCAAATTGCCCATGAAAATTAAGAAAACGAGCGCTAAGACCGCCGACCGAACAGAACCTCCGTCAAAAGTCAACAAAAGTACGCGCTCTCCGACGACGAAGGAGCCGTGTCGCCGGTCGCCTGCCTCCACCTCAGAACAGGATGAAAGTTTGTCGACCAAAGAAAAAAGGAACTACAAGGAGGCCGAAAAAAACTCCTGCAGTGATTACAAGTCGCAGAACAAACACTTTGGCGCCATCTAAAATGGAGAATAAAAAGTAAAATATATGCCGTGGCAGTGTAATCGAGATCTTCGACGGTCCTCGCACGAGTGTTTGCCGAGAGTGTAGGCTGACTTTTCATTAAACGAAAGCCCCTCATTCGCAGAGGATCGTCATGGTGGGGAGGCGAGGGGCCGACTGGGAGTGGAAGTGAGAGAGTGGTTGTTGGTCGCCCCAAGGATGCAGAGACAAACTGTTATTTACAAAGTTGTCACGCAAATTTGTGCGGCTGACGGTATGCTGTTGCGGGCGCCTCGTAACCAGCATCACACACAGGTGCACGGATGAGTGGTGGCCGCCGTTAAAGGTGTCCCTCGACTCGGGAAGAATCTGATAAAACATTTTTATTGGCTTTTATTTGCGCAACCGTATGGCCCGGTTGACTTAACTAGTTAGCAGGCACTGTGGCGAGACAATATTTTTTTGTTCTCTTCATTTTTTTATGCACGTCCTAGGATGCCATGGCGGCGTTCAGGGGCGACGCGCCCGCTTCCTCCCTCATCCAGCACCAGCACACAGACTTTCGGAAGCCGATGGATGGTGGAAGTGGTCGGGGAGTGGGAGGGCGGTTGGTTTAAGTTTCTAGGGAAAAATTTTGTTTATTGCCGAACCATTCATTTAAAGGATCAGTTGAATCGAGATGAGAGTTTTGATAGCTTCGCATCCATAAAACGATTTCCGTAATAGCACGTGGATGAGAGTGGAATTTTTAGTGACGGAGATTTATGACTGCTGATGGGTGGATTTTTTTATGTTCCCACCATGCACACACATCTGTAAGCTGTGCTCTCGAAGAGCTGTGGCCTTGTTTGGGGGAGCGGATGAGCGCTGCGTTCTTCAAAGCCGGATGAATAGATGATTAGTTCAGTTCGCCTAGGAGATTGGAGTCTATTTGCATCCCCTGGCGGCTTGATTACGGCATTAAGGGATATTTGTGGTATATCACCACGCGGCAGGAAGTGTATGCGGGGAGACCATAAAACGAAGAAGAGTTAGTCGGTGGATTGGCATCAGTCGTCGAAGTTATTCGGGTTGATAAAGTGGAATAAAATTTGTTGGAGAGCGATATGGGCCATGCGGGTAGGAGTATAATTCGTTATGTTGTGAGTGGGTTGTTGGCAATTTCAAAGGAATGCCAAAGTCGATGCTATGCCTTTGGAATAGGTTTGCGTTCTCTTGAAGCTTCAGCGAAGTTTCTCCAAGCACTAACAGATGCCGCGACGTCTCAGAAAATTTTACGTGAAGTTGATGTGTGAAGATGAGCGGCTGACCATTTCCAGGATTTCCAGGCAGCTCAAAATTGTAAGATGACCGCAGTTGGGCTTGTAGCATTTTTGCGGTAAGTCGGTTAGCTGAAAGAAAGACAAAATCTAGGCTGGGAAATGGAAGTTATTTCTTCCTTCGTATATCTTTCTGCGGCCGCCATGGCGTAGTGGGTAGTGTGCCATGCTCACGCGCTGAAGGTACAGGTTATATTCCCGGCTGAACACATCGAATTTTTCACGCACTACCTCTATCGAGCTGCTGACAAATTCAAATAGTAATAACTTTCTCAAAAAAAGGCTTCTCACACTTCGCCGTTCGGAGTGGGAGTCGGAGTCGGAGTCGGAGTCGGAGTCGGAGTCGGAGTCGGAGTCGGAGTCGGAGTCGGAGTCGGAGTCGGAGTCGGAGTCGGAGTCGGAGTCGGAGTCGGAGTCGGAGTCGGAGTCGGAGTCGGAGTCGGAGTCGGAGTCGGAGTCGGAGTCGGAGTCGGAGTCGGAGTCGGAGTCGGAGTCGGAGTCGGAGTCGGAGTCGGAGTCGGAGTCGGAGTCGGAGTCGGAGTCGGAGTCGGAGTCGGAGTCGGAGTCGGAGTCGGAGTCGGAGTCGGAGTCGGAGTCGGAGTCGGAGTCGGAGTCGGAGTCGGAGTCGGAGTCGGAGTCGGAGTCGGAGTCGGAGTCGGAGTCGGAGTCGGAGTCGGAGTCGGAGTCGGAGTCGGAGTCGGAGTCGGAGTCGGAGTCGGAGTCGGAGTCGGAGTCGGAGTCGGAGTCGGAGTCGGAGTCGGAGTCGGAGTCGGAGTCGGAGTCGGAGTCGGAGTCGGAGTCGGAGTCGGAGTCGGAGTCGAAGTCGGAGTCGGAGTCGGAGTCGGAGTCGGAGTCGGAGTCGGAGTCGGAGTCGGAGTCGGAGTCGGAGTCGGAGTCGGAGTCGGAGTCGGAGTCGGAGTCGGAGTCGGAGTCGGAGTCGGAGTCGGAGTCGGAGTCGGAGTCGGAGTCGGAGTCGGAGTCGGAGTCGGAGTCGGAGTCGGAGTCGGAGTCGGAGTCGGAGTCGGAGTCGGAGTCGGAGTCGGAGTCGGAGTCGGAGTCGGAGTCGGAGTCGGAGTCGGAGTCGGAGTCGGAGTCGGAGTCGGAGTCGGAGTCGGAGTCGGAGTCGGAGTCGGAGTCGGAGTCGGAGTCGGAGTCGGAGTCGGAGTCGGAGTCGGAGTCGGAGTCGGAGTCGGAGTCGGAGTCGGAGTCGGAGTCGGAGTCGGAGTCGGAGTCGGAGTCGGAGTCGGAGTCGGAGTCGGAGTCGGAGTCGGAGTAGGAGTCGGAGTCGGAGTTGGAGTCAGAATCAGCGTAGGAACTGTAGGTTCCTTCTGCTCGTGAAAGAACAGTATCGCGCACAGCACGAGTAGTTGATGAGCAACCTAGGCCCTGGTCCCTTGCAGGCTGTCGCGCCGTACAATTATTATTATTATTATTATTATTTTATCTTTATATGCTCACATATAATTCTACTCGAAATTTAGAAAATTTTCATCGAAATTTACCATCTCATACCATCCTTGAAGTTGATTTGTGCTTTTTATTACTATTTCTTCTTCGTGTGGGACAGTCCGGGGTGGACATGGGCTCCAATCAACATGCCTCTTCAGCTGCTTCCAGTTGCGAATTTCAACTTGAGTTGATATCCGAATAGAACACTTTCAAGGAACACGCCCCCCAACTGTCACAAAAGTACATACAGTTGTGTTAATAAAAATGACAGTAGTTATACGACTTAGATAATTAGCAACATATTCATAAGAAGATCCTTTTTCCAGTCTTATTGTATTTTCCTGAAACTAAGATACCATACCAGAAACAAAAATAAAAACTAAAGGCTTACTTTCTCCTTTTTTCACTCATTCATTGAAATCTGTTGATTGAAGCCTGTTCATAAAAATAGCAGTGTTTTTTAGTTTTGCCATAAAATGTCTCAGAGATTGTTGCTTAAAGTTTAAAATATATTTTTGTATTCTTGTTTGGTAAGTGAATGTTTTTGTATATGTTGTCTTTTATAAACATACTTTAAAGTTAGAAATATGGGTCGATCAAAACATTGCACCGAAGATATGCGGAATTTGATAAACAAATTGCGTTCGGTGGAAAAAATATATGCTTCAATTCGGGATATTATAAAATGTTCAGCGAAAATGGTCAGGAACGCGTTAAGCTGGGAAGCTAGGCCCGAAACACGCGTTCCAAAGTGAGTGACGGCTAAGCGAACTGACCGAAAAATTATCAACATGGCAAAGGAGAACCCTTCAATAAGCTCCAAACAGATAAGGGATGATCTCTAACTTCCGGTGAGTGCTGTGACGGTTAGACGACGTCTCCTAGAGGCTAAACTACCTGCTCGAAGCCCGCGAAATGTACCGCTTTTGACAAAAAAGCATATGCAAAAAAGATTGGGATTTGCAAAGTTTGACAAAGATTGGTCTAAGGAGAAATAGAGGAATATTCTTCTGAGCGAGGAAAGCAAAACAGTCTAAATTGGGTCCAAGGGTCGTCGGGAATATATAAGAAGACCAAGGTAGGTAGGCTATGGTGGCTGATGAATGCACTTGGTCTCATACAGGACCATTGTGCTACCACACCATGTGGGAAGAACTTAAAACCAGCTGGAGCCGATAATAAAGTTTAAAATGTCGGCGGGAGGGGTTTTATTGAGATCATGCAGGCCGTTGAGGAAATAGCTTCCAAAGTGTTTGTGTCTCAAGCGCGAGAGCGCCGGGCATGTGCATAACAGGTATAGGAGGGTTTCTGGTTCTTCCTCATCCCTGCAGATTCTGCAAAAATCGTTTGAGGGAGCTCCTAGACTGCTAGCATGCTCGCCGATTAGACAGTGCCCGGTTATCTCTCCCATGACCAGGCTTATGTCTGATCTTTTGAGCGATAGTAGCAGTCTAGAGCGTTTGGTTGCAAGAGTGGGCCACACATCTTTGGAGACGCGACAGAGGTTATGGTTAGACAATCTTTGATTAGCCTGATGGATCGCGTTCAAATGCAGTACTAACCTGCATGTAGCGAGGTTTTCGTGTTCCTGAAGTAGTGGTTACGTTGTGGCAAACCTGACCAATTCGTCTGCTTGGCAGTTAGCCGGAATGTCTGTGTGGCCTGGCACCCAGCACAGGCTAATGTTAAACTACTCAGCCCTCTCATCTAAGGATGTGCGGCAGTTCATGACCGTCTTAGAGTTTGTTGAGACAGATTCCAAAGCTCTGAGTGCTGCCTGACTATCCGTAAGAATGAGTATATACTATTCCTCTTCAGCCAAGACAGTGCTTCGCAAATGGCCATTACTTAAGCTTGAAAAACGCTACAGTGATTGGGAAGCCTACATTTTAGACTAAGATTCAGATCCTCAGAGTAGACTCCGCAACCAACGCCTTCGTTTGTTTTTGATCCGTCGGTGTAGATGCACGTGGCGTCAACAACCAACAGCATCTCGTTTAGGGTTTATAGTGCGGAAATTTTGTGTCAAAAAGACCATCGGTGCCGCATAGTCAAAGTTCTGGTATACAAAGTTTACTCTTTAAAGGATTCATGAGTGCCCGTGTGGCACGTTCCATTGTAATGAGGAGATCAGTCTTATGGCTGTACTAGCCGCCGCCTGTTGGGCAAACAGACCTATGGGCATAAGGTTGAGAATGACGTCCAATGCATCTGATGGGGTTGTTCTTAGAGCACCGCAGATACATATAGAGGCCAGTCGCTGGACTTTTCTGATAGTGGTATAGTGAGAGGCTGTGTCTAGTGCAGGCCAACAAACTGCAACGCCTTATAGTAGAATAAGGCGCACCACAGCCGTGTAGATCCAGGCCATCAAATGCGGTTGGATACCCCATCTAGACCCAATAGCTCTTCTGCACATGTAGAGTGCTGTCGTGGCTTTGCGGGCGTGCTCGGTAATATTTGCCTTCCAGCTGAGTTTCCTGTCCAGCGTAAGCCCTAGGAACTTGGCTGTCTCGGAAAAAGAGCATTGCTGGCCGCTGATGGTTTGCGGGTTAACTTGAGGAATTTTATATTTTCTGGTGAAGAGGACTAACTCTGTTTTTTTGGCATTGATGGTTAGTCCATTTTTGCTCGTCCAAATTGAAAGGAGCGAAAGAGCATTTTGCATAAGGTCCCTAAGTACCAAGGGATATTTGCCAGAGAGCGCAATAGCAATATCTTCCGCATAAGCTATCACCTTGCAACCCTCACCTTCCAGGAGTAGTAACAGTTCGTTGACTACTATGTTTCATAGGAGAGGGGATAAGAAGACCAAAGAATGAAGAAAATAATTTCCGTTATACAGTTAAAACTGTTAAACACGAAGGATCCAATCTAATGATTTGGACCTGTTTGTCATATAATGGGGTTGCGCCTATATATCGTATCAAGGGCATAATGGACGGTGCTGAGTACAATAAAATTTTAGAAGAGGTTATGCTGCCATTATGTCGCCCCCGTGGCGTAGTGGGCAGAGTGCGATGCTCACACGCCGAAGGGTCTAGGTTCGATTCCCGGCTGAACACCTCGAATTTTTCACGGCACCACTACTTTCGAGCTACTTAAAGAGTAATAACTGTCTAAGAAAGCTTCTCAAATTTCGCCGTTCGGAGTAGGCAAAAAAACTGTAGGTCCCTTTTACTCGTGAGGGAATAGTATCGCGCACAACACCAGTCGTAATTGACAAAGCTAGGTCCTGGTCCCCCTGTGGACTGTCGCGCCAACAATTATTACTATTATTACTATTCTGCCATATGCCGAGGAAAAAATGCCACTAGTTTGGGTATATCAACAAGATAATGACCCAAAACATACGTCAAAACGAGTGAAATCTTGGTTTGATGAAAAAAGAATAACCGTTATGGAGTGGCCAGCACGATACCCTGACCTAAATCCCATTGAGAACTTGTGGGGCGTTGTTAAAAATTCTGTCCATGGGGCCAAACCAAAAAACTCCAAGGAATTGTAGGAGGTAGTGCGGGACTCATGGGAAGCTATACCAATTGAGAGATGTCGGAGTCTGGTGGACTCAATGCCACGAAGATGCAGCGAAGTGATGAAAAACAAAGGCTTTGCTACAAAGTTCTAATGGAAAGCTGTAAGCAATAACGATTTCATATTGTTTCATTGATTTCTGTTGCCTAGGCACAGCATAATTCTAAACTCTTCTATTTTTATGAACAACTGCGAAACATTGCTTCGATAAAAAAAAATAGTTAAAAGTTATGAAAAACGTTTGTTTTGTGATATACCTGTTAAGACTGCAATACTTTACTTTTGTATACGTTTTTTTTAAGAAATAATAAAACAATTTGAATTAATAGAAAATTATTTGTCTTTTTTGAGGAGCAGTTCTATTTTTCTGAACACAACTGTAGATGTTCACATGTAGTAGAAGTGTTCTTCTTCTTATTTGCGTGACGCTGGAGTCAGGGTCAATCTATCGCCATCCGCTTGCAGTCGCATACTCTAAGTTGACTGACGTTGTTTTCCACTTTTATACGCTACTTTAGCCTAGGCCGTCTTTTGTTGCAATATCACATTTTCTCGGATTCGGGGATTTTTAGGGTTAGAGCAGTGATGCCCAAACGCTCTATATCACTTATCTATACTTTGTTTGACCAAGCGCCTGCCGCCGTACATTCCATAAAGTCCATCGATGAATCTTCTCCTCCAGATCAACGCAAAAAGTACCAAAATACACAAAGAGAACTTTTCTCTTGAAATGACTTAGGGCTTCCTCACCCGCTTTCAGCTACCCCCAAGTTTCCATGCCCTAAACCAGGCCCGACATGATCAAGCTTTTCTACAAAGCTTAGCCTTTCCAACTAGGGCTCCACTACTCAATCCCCACCTCATCCCCAAAAAGCAGCAATTGGCGGAGTTGGTTCCCGAAATAACCAAATTTAATAACTTTGCCCAGAACATTCC
The DNA here is from genome assembly GCA_955652365.1 of Eristalinus aeneus. NCBI lineage: Eukaryota > Metazoa > Arthropoda > Insecta > Diptera > Syrphidae > Eristalinus > Eristalinus aeneus. The sequence continues at coordinate 61,208,660 of OY019134.1, read as the reverse complement.
CCATCTCTTCTATCTTCCCTTACATAAAGAGAATAAATTTCACAAAGCATGCACGTCCCCATTTCCAACGAAACCCATTTAGGCCTCTCGGATTATGATTCCAGTTTTAGCCTCAACAACCGTCTCGGCATCAACGCTGGACATCCTTTGAATATCGGTTTCAATTATTGCCATTCGAACTCAGAGCCAATTCACCGAATTCTCAATTTATCGCATCCCATCCGGTACTTTGAACTGCTGGGCATTCCTTGAACGTAAACTCCCATCTGCTGGGACTTCAAACGAAAACAAACCTACCGGTACCGCCTGCAAACATGTGTCCAAGCAAACAAATGCAATCTACATCCGCTTATGAATCAACACACACGTCCCCCCGGCCACCGCACTGTGACTTCACATTGAAATTAATCTCCAAGTTTCATCGGTGCATTGGACATAATACTCTCCTGGAATGGACTGAGCCCCCCAATAAAAGTGAAAATACACTCCGCCCTAAGTAAATATTGTTTATGGTCTTCTGTCGAAATTCCATTTCCAATTAATCGACTTGCACTCGCACACATTTGTGCGCACGTACGTCGGCTTCCCGGAGAACATCTCCAAACAAAATTAAAGCCGAAAGCAATTTTCATGCCTACACCTCTTGGCTGTTTTTTATTGTTTCCTCGTAGCCAGTGGCGAGGAGTGGGAGCAGTCTGTGTCTATTTCTAGACGGCTTCCATCGTCGAACTCAAGCAATCAACAAGCCACATCACATCAAAGAATCGCTCAGACTGCTCCATCTCAGTGCTTACTTCGCCTCCGGCCTCGTGGGAACCAACAAACATGACAGAGAAATTCAAACCACAACAACGGGCCACCTACCAGCACCTTCAGCGGGCAGACTGCCGAAAGCACTGATTGACATGAACGCATAAAATGTTTGACATTTTTATTATGATCAGTGGAGTCGGTCGTCCGAAGATGGTGAGAAGACGACGACAACGATTCTGGAGCTATTTCTGTGTTTATCCGTTTAATCATCGTTGGCGTATGCACGATGCACGCAGATGAGCGTAATGATGATGAAGACGAATGCTCCTCTAACTAGCTGCATGCCACCAGAGTTGTTTTGTGTTGTGCGCTAAATTTAGATCGTATTCTGATTGCAGCAGATGGGTGCTGTTGCGGACGATGGGCGACAGTGTGTATGGCAGGTAGTGGTTGCATGTATTTTTTTAATTTTCAATTTAAAATTTGAGTGAAGGAATTCGAATTTTTTTTTATTCGAAATCTCCTATCGCTGGAGGGGTTACAACAATGGCCAAGTTCAAAAATGTCCACAATGTGCCATATGCCATTAATTTTGAAATGAAAAGTCCTCGACATGACAAAAACTGTTGAAATACTTAAACACAAAAAATACCGAAATGCCATAAATCGAGAAAGTTCCTACAGTTTCAAAATCCTGAAATGTCAAAAGTCACTACACGCTTCAAGGAAAATGCTTCAAGCCTTGAAGCACTCCAAATTTAGTTTTTATAACTTGCGCGAGCTAAAGGTGTTATTTGGTTCCCTTGAATGACTGAAATTAAGTCAAGGCAAGGACAGAAGGCTTCGAGGAAGAGAGGGAGAGGAGATACCGGCACACCTTGGTTTACAATTCCTGTTTATTGTTATGAAAGGGGGAAAGTTTGAAAGGCATGTTAACACGAAATACGTTGACACCAGCTGTAAAGTGCGGTTACACACTCCAGACACTTGTAACCGAAATACGAAGGACTACATCCGCCGACCCCAAGCAGCAGACGAAGTGTCAGCAAAAGCTAGCAACCACAGGTTATAGCTGAAATGTTGTGGCAGCAATGAGTGAGAACAAATACTTGTAAAATTCATTCTATCTTTGAGTTCGATTTCTACCAATAAACTGCACGGTTGGCCAGCGGAAAGTTACATCGTAGTTTGTTTTTTTGCAGCCACCGCGAGAAACTTTAACTTGTGTTCCATTTTCGTGTAGTGCGGCTAAAGAACGAGTTTCCAAGCAATGGTGGGCTTAGTAGTAAAAGGTGGGCATTCCTAGCGAAACGTGAATCGAGGGTCAGTTCTTTAAGGGAAAGAATGCAAGGCTTATTTATCAGAAGTACCGACATAAGAGTAATAAAGGGGCAGCATAAGGTCTATTGAGTCAATTGACTTCCCAGCATTATTAGTCCCAATAAGTTTAATCGCTCTTGTGGCCGCCGTGGCGGTTCCCGGTTGAACACCTCGAATTTTTCACGCCGCCATTACTTTCGAGCTGCTGACAACACTCAAAGAGTAATAACTGTCTAAGAAAGCTTCTCAAATTTCGCCGTTCGGAGTCGGCAAAAAACTGTAGGTCCCTTCTATTCGTGAGAGATCACTAGCGCGCACAACACGAGTAGTTGATGAGCAAGCTAGGCCCTGGTCTCTTGTGGACTATTGCGACGTACAATTATTATTATTATTTAGTTTAATCGCTCCCTGTTGAGTTGTATCTAGTAGGTGAAGGGAGATTTAAGGAGCTCTAGATTAGACAGAATTGTTTTAATCAGAAAACAGAAGCGTTTTCGAGCAAGTACCACATTTGTTGTGAACGAGCCCTTATTTTGTTTTTTTTTTGTTTGTTTGTTTGCTATGACATCTGTGAAAATTATAAAGCATACATCAAGTCACTGAACAGACAACATCATACTTCTTCATCGTGTTAAAAATGTCGAATTTTGAACCAGAAAGTGATGATTTGCGGAAAGCATTAATTTTAATTTAATTGGTCGCCGTGGCGTAGTGGGTAGAGTGCGACGCTCACACGCCGAGGGTCTAGGTTCGACTCCCAGTTCAACACCAATTTTTCTAATATTTCACGGCACCACCTCTTTCGATTTGCTGACAACACTCAAAGAGTAATAACTGTCTAAAAAAAAACTGTAGGTCCCTTCTACTCGTGAGAGAACACTAGCGCGCACAACACGAGTAGTTGATGAGCAAGCTAGGCCCTGGTCCCCCTTTGGACTGCAGCGCCAACAATTATTATTATTATTATTATTTGAAGAAAAGTGCTACAGAGTCGCATCGAATGCTTGCCGAGGCATATGGTGATCATGCTCTATCAGAAGCAACATGCAAAAGATGGTTTCAACGGTTCAGAAATAATGATTTTGATGTGAGAAATGAAAAACGTGGAAGACCACCAAAAAAGTTTGAAGACGCCGAATTGCAAACGATATTGGATGGAGATGACACTTTGAGTCAAAAGCAAATGACAGCAATGTTAAATGTTGCACAGCAAACAATTTCTGACCGTTTAAAAGCTATGGGAAAGATCCAAAAATGTGGAAAATGGGTGCCACATGAATTGAATGAAAGACAGATGGAGGACCGAAAAAACACTTGTGAAATTTTGCTTCAAAGGCACGAAAGAAAATCGGTTCTGCATCGGATTGTTACTGGCGATGAAAAATGAATTTATTTTGGGAATCCTAAACGGAAAAAATCATGGGTTAATCTGGAACACCCATCAACATCGACTGCAAAACCAGATCGATTCGGCAAGAAGACAATGCTGTGTGTTTGGTGGGACCAGAAAGGTGTGATGTACCACGAGCTTCTAAGACCTGGTGAAACCATAAATTCTGATCGCTACCGACAAAAAATGATCAATTCGATCGAGAAACGACCAGAATTTGACAAAAGACACGGCAAGGTAATTTTGCTTCATAACAATCCACCTTCACACATAGCAAAACCGGTTCAGGATACAATCAAAACACTTGGCTGGGAGCAGCTGCCCCACCCGCCATATTCACCAGACTTTGCTTTTTCCGATTACCATTTGTTTTCATCGATGGGACAAGCATTTGCTGAGCAGTACTTTGATTCCTATGAGGAGGTCGAAAATTGGGTGTCTGATTGGTTTGCCTTAAAAGATGAACAAGCTTATTGGCATGGTATTCACAAAATGCCAGAAAGGTGGTCAAAATGTGTAGAAAACAATGGCCAATACTTTGAATAAAATGTTTTTACTTTCCCATTAATAACTTGTGTTTTATTTTCAAAAAAAAAATCGCTCATTATATACAAGTATACAGTGTACACCTGGTATAATGTAACCGGATCAAAAGAGATGACACTTTCCTTGCAGCGCCTTAAGAAATCTTGACGTTTCGCTGCGTCTTTGACTTAGTTTTGAGTTGATTCACATTCCGGCGAAGGAAAGCATTTCGGATTCAAAAACACAAGAGCCATTCATGGATAATGGCTACGCATTCTGAAAATACTTGTAAACAGCATTGGGTCTTGGAAGCCTTTAATTTCACTCGATTGTTTCACGAAAGCTGTTGATGTCAGAATTTAATGAGCTTTACATATGCAGCCATTCCAAATTTATAACCGAGGAGGAGGATAGCGAGCCAAGAAACGAATATGAAAAGCTGAGCGTACTGTCATCAGCGAAGGAGCGACTTGGACTAAAAACGATAGAAGGAGATCATGTATGAAAATGAGGAAGAGTGTTGAAGACAGAACGGCACCCTCGGGAACACCAGCTTTAATATGGTGAACATCAGACATGAACCTATCCCATTCAACTTAAAAGGTAATTTTTAATCCATTGAAGAAAATATTCAGCGACACGGAAAAAGAGCCTTATGTCAGACACAGTTAAATGAAATATCAAGCAGATTGATCTTGCTATCTCTTAAATTGTGCAAAATTGATTCAATTTTTCGATGAGATATGCCATCAGATCACCCGTGGACCTGTTGCTGTGAATGCCATGCTTCCGTTCATTAAGGAGCTTTCGGGTTTCAAGATATTTTATAAGCTGACGATTAATGAGTGTTTCAATTGGCTCAGAAAGAAAGGACGTTAGTATTTAGGGTGGGTAGGAGGAAGAGATGAAGAAAGTAAAACAATTCAATCGTTCTATCCTAGACAAGAACCCAGGGTCAATCGACCGCCCTGACCGTACAAAGAAAAGAACTTGGGTCAGTAGGAGGAGGAGATGCAGAAGGTTAAACTAATTTCAAAGCACCAAAAATCAAGAAATACCAAAAGTCACAAGATTTGACCAAGTTTGTTCAAAACCAAAAATTGAAGAATGATCAAATACACGAATTGTCTTAAATACCGAAAAGCCCAAAACATGTCAATGCCCATAAATGATCTTAAATTTTGAATAATTATTCAACTGATGAATTCTGACAACAACATAAATTTAAAAAAATCCACAGTTTTGAGATGTCCCTACTTCCGGAAACAAACGTTGCAGACTGAACAATACCAAAATGTCAAAAATTCCAAAAAGCCCAAAATGTTTTTCTTGAATGACCAAAAATTAAATATTCAACATTTTTTGTGATTCAAGAAAAACTTTTTGAGCTTTTTGAATTTTTAAAAAATTAAAATTGAGGAATTTTGTCAAAGGTTTAATGTCAAAGGCGAAATGCTCAAAACACCGAAATGCGAAAATTTGAACAAATTGCGAAAATAGGAATATTGTAGCCAAAAATATTTCAACGGCCATTTGTGAGCTAAAATTCAAACAAATGAAAAGGCTGGGTAATCTGTACCTAATTTGAAACTTTGGAATCTGCTTGTTTGTATTCATCCGAAATGCCACTGATAATTCAATTATGTTGTCAGCATGTTTCAAAGCCTCTGCCAATGTTTGTTGACATTTTGGGCAATTTCGGGAATTTCAATCTCCCTTAATTTTGATCATTTTTCCATCTGTTTTCATGACTTGTCCTTTTGGTTCAGGAAAAATCAGTGGTTGCCGGAATTGGATGCAAACCTCTTTGAAGAACTTCAAAATATTTCACCTTGAGTTTACTTAAATTTTGTCAAATCTTAATATAAATTTGAAATAACAGTAGAACTATTCAGACACACGTTTTAATCCAAGTAATAAAAAATACTCTGCCCTCAGTCTCAACCGGAACAACAAATCTCTCACACGAGGACTACCTTCCTGCCAACCCCACTGTCCAGCACCGCATCGAGCATACTTCAGCGACTCCACAGAGATCGCATCTAATTAACTTCCTCGACCATCTAAGTTGTTAATTAGCACACCCCATGTGCTCAGACGATGAGCACCAGATTGAGGCCAATGTGTTCTTGACGCGTCCCCTCTTCGGGACACCGCTCTGTGGATATTATCGCACAAGGCACCCAGAGCACGATTCCTGATGGGAAAATTCAAATCTGTAGCGGACATGATTTCAATTTTACCGACGACGCTGTGTGTTGTCGGGAAGGGGAGGTAGAAAATGGTTCCTCTCCGTATTGTACAATCATCAGTCAGGGGATATTTAAATTCATTCCTTTAGGCGGACAACGACGACAACGACTAGGATAACGGAATCGACAGCGACACGTACAACGACGGCGACGATAGTGAGGAGAAGTGTATCCTGTGGATCCAGTGGGAGGATGTTCAGCAGAGCCCCCGTAGCAGGAATTGACTTTGACCATCTAATGGGAGGGTGTCCCCTAAAATAACTGCGAAATGGGAGGAAAAAAGATCTCCTTAGCTGAACCAAAAAACGGACGGTGTTTGGTGGAGAGTTGGGTGAGGGATGCAAAAAATATAGAATTCGTGTAAACGTCCTTGAGGGCATGGTTTCCTGTCTTCTCTGCACCACCCGTCGGGATGATTGTAAATTGTTTTCTTCCCGTTTAGATTTTCCACTCTGCCAGCGCAGATAACCACGTCCCCCCACCCCGTCTGCGTCATCCCTTCGCCCTCAGGGCAGATTTAATAAAGCAGGGAAAAAAACGACGAGCCTTGGGAGGGAAGCTCGATCTTGAGCGGAAGGGCCGGGCGATGAAGGAACAGAAGAAAAAACACGTTTTATTTTATTTCATTTCGCTCTGCATACAGACGCGTTTAGATAAACAAGACTCCCAGCCCCGACCGACAGCCGCAAGGGGGCGAGAATCAAAGTCATGTTCCCGTAGAGTATGTCACTGTCCGTGGCAGATCTCTTAGGCAATTATTTTCCGAGGCAGATATTAATCAAAGGAAATGCTACCGCAGAACGAACCAAGAAAAAGATAAATTCGTGAGTGAAATACTTCCTTTTTCCCTCTCAATAGCTGGCCCATGCGACGGTCGGCCGACTGCGGGGCTCGTTTCCCCAATTAGCGTGGGCCGAGCCAGGACATATTGTCAGCCGGCATTTTGATGGTATCTGAACGGTTTCGGATTGTTATGAGCGATGTAAGGCGATATTGATCTGGGGGGCGATTTATTTGAGGTCGCCTTTGTATCTGATGTCGGCCGGGATAGAAAGGTAGACGGCGGTGGCGGTAGGCAGATCGAAATGAATGGCTTGCTTGGCTTTGATTTATGTGATAAAGCAAATTAAAACATTCCTTGTTTGAATGGGAATCTTTCAGTCTGTCGTCATGGTCGAAGCTGCCGGGCCGTTTGGCATTCATGAGAGGGTATTCCCTTTGGGGGTGGCGCTGACAGGGGAGCCCAACTTGACATGAATCAACTCTGAAAAACGCTGTCGGAAATCTGGGCCAATGACATCACAGAGAAGTAGATAGAGATATACGAGCTATGATGGATGAGTGGTGGGACAGAGAGTCTGGAGGAAAGTGTTGAAGAAGTGGTCGCAGAGTAGGAAGTTTTCGTCGCGAGTACCTTGCATTAATTAAGGAATGTTACTTACCGAGGATAGAAGGAATAAAGTCTGAATGTTCTACAGAGAGGTAAAAGAGTTATCCGGAGGGAATAAATTTCGGACTGAGGCCTTCCAGGACCAAGTGGACAACGGGCAGTAGAATCGCAATATGGAAGGATCATGTTTGCAGAGTTCATAACGGCGATGGTGGCTCAAATTCTGCTGTTAGACAAAGTGTTACACTTTTTTTGGACGATGATAGGCAGGCATTAATGTCTGAAGGTGCTTGTCCACAACTTTATAGGTCCTTATCAGTGTGGGTTAAGGTCAGGAAAATTTACAACACATCTCGTCATATCATGGAAAATATGGAAGAAGGATGGATTAACATTATTCGTCGAATTTAAGACCGCATGCCACAGTACGCATAGAGTTATACAGTGCCATGTGTTGATTCCGTATTCCTACCAAACTTGTCAGATCACAAAGAATGAAAGTTGGAGGATTCTCGCTACTCTCTCGAGATCGGTAACAAACTCACCGACACTTTAAATGTGGAAAAAGTTTTTTTTTAAAAAGGGGTAGCAGACTTCTTTAACTTCATTCTTGGGAAGATCGTGCGTAACTTAAAAGTCAATACCAGAGGCACGATCTTCCAAAAGTCGTTTCAGTCGCTAACTCACGCGGACGAATTTGTCGCGATTGGATCATAACAGCAAGCCGTCAATGAGGCATTTCTTCTTCTTCTTCTTGTGGCGCTACAGTCCGCGGTGGACCTGGGCCTCAGCCAACATGCCTCTCTAGCCAGCACGATCTTTCGCTAGCTATCTCTAGTTGCGCACTCCAAGTTGGTTGAGGTCCTTCTCCACTTGTGTTCGCCACTTCAGTCTAGGTCGTCCTCTGTTGCGTTGTACCAATGGCACGGATTCGAAGACTTTTCGGGCCGGAGCAGTAGTGTCCATACGGTCTACATGGCCTAGCCATCGCATATTGCTGTACAGCCCATAGAGTTCGCCATTGAATCTTCTCCTCCTGATGCCATCAACGTAAACAGGACCAAAAATTGCACGCAGAACTTTTCTCTCGAAGAGACTAAGGGCTTCCTCATCCGCCTTTGCTAACGTCCAAGATTCCGCGCCATAAAGTAGAACGGGGATGATCAAGCTGTTATATAAAGCGAGCTAAGTCCTTCGAGAGAGGGCTTTATTACTCAATTGCATCTTGAGCCCAAAGAAACAGCGATTGGCAATAGTGATCCTACGTTTGATTTCGGTACTGATGTTGTTGTCCCTATTTACCTCGGAGCCGAGATAGACGAAGTCCTTGAGTACCTCCAAGTTTCTGCTGCCTAGTGTGATGCTCCGTCCGAGACGTCGATGTTGTGTGTCCTTCCTTGATGACAGCATGTACTTAGTTTTGCCCTCATTTACCGCCAGACCCATTTTAGCTGCTTCCGCTTCAATGCCAGCAAACGCCTCATTGACGGCTCGCTGTGTTCGTCCAATCACGTCAATGTCATCAGCATAAGCCAGCAATTGAACTGACTTCTGGAAGATCGTGCCTCTGGTGTTGACTTGTGAGTTACGCACGCTCTTCTCGAGGTTGATGTTAAAGAAGTCACATGACAGTGCGTCGCCTTGTCTAAAACCTTTTTTGACATTGAAGGTCTCGGTGATTTCGTTACCGACCTTGACGGAGCAGCGAGAGTTCTCCATCGTCATCCTACACAATCTGACGAGTTTGGTAGGAATGCCAAAACTAGACAGACATGGCACTGTATAGCTCGTCTCTATGCACACTGTCATATGCAGCCTTGAAATCGACGAATAGGTGGTGAGTGTCAATTTGCATTTCTTGCCGGGATCTGCCGAAATGTAAAGATCTGGTCTATTGTGGACTTCCCTGGCCTGAAACCACACTGATATAGACCTATCAGGTCATGGACAAACGGCTTCAGACGCTCACACAATACGGCAGAGAGGATCTTGTATGTAATGTTCAGGAGACCTATCCCTCGGTAGTTGGCGCAGTCAAAGGCGTCTCCTTTTTTGTGAACCGGGCAAATGAGACATTTACTGCAATTAAAGCGGAAGTGCCTAAAACGGGTCTGGTGGTTAATGAGAGGAAAACGAAGTACATGCTGTGATTAAGGAAGGAAACACAGCATCAAGGCCTCGGACAGAGCGTCACAATAGGCAGCAGACACTACGAGGTAGTCAAGGAAGAGATGATAGACATCTCAGCTGCGTGGTAAATAGGGATAACAACAACAGCACCGAAATCGAACGCGGAACTGCTCTTGCCAACCGCTGTTTCTGTGGGCTCAAACGGCAATTCAGTAATAAAGCCCTGTCTGATAATTTTACAGACAAGTTTTGCGTGCGATTTTGGGTCCTGTTTGCCTTGATGTCATCTGGCGGAGCAGATTCAACGACGAACTCTATAGGCAGCGCCTGGTCAAGCGCCTTTGGAAACACAACTTAAAATGGTCATGTAGACTGTAAGGACTCCAACGCCCTGCCACAGAAGTTTATGAATCTGAGCCCTTGGGACAAGGCAACAGAGGACGGTTGAGGTTATTGGTGCATGTTGCTTAAAGCCAAGGTTTCACAAAAGAAGGAGACAAAATTTAGAAATGTTCGAAGAAATTCCACTTATATGATATTAGATTCAAACAATTTTTACATGTTGGTAGTAGCATTCAAGAATTCAAGGAAATGTAACAGAATCAACGGCTCGTATCGTGCGTGTAATTATTCTGTCACAAGACGAAGGAACTTTCGTTTTCGGACCTAACGTGCTCTTCAACTCCTTGTGTTGTCCGCGCTACTGTTCTATCACGAGTAGATCAATAGTTTCTTTCCCGACTTCGAATGGTGAAGTTTTGAGCTCTTTATTAGACAGTTATTACTCTGTGATTGTTTTCAGAAGAATGAAAGGGGTGGTGCCGCGAAAATTGTAGAATTATTCGTCCGTACTTCCTTAAAACTGATACAAGGGTTGTCTTTTTTATTTCGTGGTTAAAGAAAAACAAAAACAAATATCAATCATCGAAAATGGCTCTACTCTTGGAAAGGGGAGTGTTAGACGCTGTACACCTTCGGTTTCCGGATGGGGGAATCAGTGTTCGATTAATGCCCTGTGAGAAACTGTATACACTTCAGATAGGTTTGCAGGACTTCTATAGATGACGTAATTTCTTAAACAAGAACAACGATGGCACCGAATTGGAACAATAGTTTGAAGAATTGTAAGCCTCCTTGAGCAGTTTGACTGCCATTGATACTGCAGCAGCAACCAACTCAGTCTGGCTGTAGGCACGGTTTTACTTATACATATATAAAGCGTTGACGCAACAAATCGTTTGTTCAGTCCGACAGAAAGGAGAACCAATTTACAGCGTCGTCAGTGGAGGGGTTGTTCTGCTTTCCATTAAAATGATTCTTGGGAAAACCTGACAATTTTCCTCTAATGATTGAAAGAACCTTGTCCCTGAGTACTAAATCCAAATCTAGAAAGGATTCTTAAATTAAAATCAATATTTACACAATTTTACTTTAATTTCAAGGCCACAGTAGCTCATAACAATGAGTAACATACGAGGGTTGCCTTTTATATATCGGGATTAGAGAACAAAAACATTAATCATCGAAAATAGCTTTTATTGTTTTTTTTTTGCCCCCATTAAGATCTATAGACTTTCGGATGCGTTTGAACCAATTGTCGAAGCACTTTTGACACTCTGATTGGGGTATCTCCAAAACATGCATTCTGAACGTATCACCCCCTTCTTCAGGTGTCGAAAAACGTTGACCTCTCATTTTATTTTTTACGTACGGGAATAAAAAGAAGTCATTCGGTGCCAAGTCAGAACTATACGGCGGATGACTCATCAAATCGATGTTTGGAGTTCTCAAAAATGCAGTTGTTTGAGCCGATGTGTGAGAGCTCGCATTGTTGTGGTGAAGAATGATCCGTCTTCGGCGGTTAGTTTTCCTCATGTCTTGGACGACAACTGGCAAACAAATGGTTGTGTACCACTCAGAATTGACTGTACTGCGTTGCTCTAGTGGTACTGTTGCGACATGTCCAGTTGTTCCGACAGGCGACCATTTGCTTGGAAGTGCTTCGTGCGCGAGCAACTTTTGTTTGTTTTGGCTTAATTTGAAACACCCACACAGTCGACTGCTGTTTACTATAGGGTTCACACGCGTTAATCCATAATTCATCACCCGTCAATGTGACATGTCTCGAAGCACTGCGATCGAATTTTTGGAGCATTTCTTTTGACCAATCAACACGAGCAATTTTTTGAGCGATTGACAAATTGTGTGGGATCCAACGCGAACAAATGTTTTTGACGGTCAAGTGTTCACGCAATATTAAACATATGATGGTCCCATTAATGCCTGAGGTTTTCTCAATCCCACGATAGGTCACATGACGATCTTGCATTATCAGTTGGCACACAGCATCAATGGTTTCCGGAACAACAACTGATTTCGGACGACCTTCACGAAATTCGTCTTAAAGTGAACTACGACCTCGGTTGAATTCACCATACCATCAATAAATACTGGAATTTGTTGGAGCTTCATCGCCAAAAATTGAGTTAAGTTCATCAATGCACTGTTGTTGAGTTAATCCACGTCGAAAGCTGTAAAAAAATAATCCCACGAAAATTTTCACGGTTAAATTCCATTTCTTGGGCGAGAATAATCCTTTAAGTTACTGTAGACAACACAAATAGCGCTTGTACGTCAAAACGTTCTGAGTGCGTATAAACTTAAAAATGTGAAGCTTTACGATAGAGCTGGCCGTTACCAGATTGCAGAATAGGTTTGTCCAATCCCGTAATATAAAAGACATTACGTATACACTACTCGTGAGAGAACAGTAGCGCGCACAACACGAGTTAGAGATGAGCAAGCTAGGCTCTGGTCCCCCTTCGAACTGTGGCGCCAACAATTTGTATTATTATTATTACGTATACACTTTAAAGAAAAGAATTTAAAATTTAATTAAACATTCCTTTATTAAAGATTACATGATCTTTTTAGTTTGGCAACTGAATACAGAGTGAATCTTGGCTGCTGTCTCATGCGTTGTGGGCCTGTTGTTTGTTCTTGTGTGTACGTATGTGTGCTCTGTTCTTTTTTTTTTTTTTGAGATGGCTGCAAATCGCTCTTGTAATTTATGTAGGCTTTATATCTAAAAAATATAAGAATAGCCAGAGAACGATTGAACAGACGAGACCTTCACATATCAAATGTACTCAGATATGGGTGTCTTTAAGAATTGAATACTGCCCTTGATGTGGTCATTGAAATGACAGCTGGTTTTCGCACGTGACTCGATTTTGTTTGTGCTTACTATCAAACAGAAGAAATAAATTAAACGGGAAAGATAAGAAGTAAGTTCAAGTATCGAGTTTAACATTTTCCATATTTTCATTCCACATCACAGAGCGCGTAAAAGTAAGTTTTAGCATTTTCTGTTTTACTTTAGCAGTCTTTGATCAAAGACCAAAAATAACACACATTCCTACGCTCAAATTTGAGAAAACACTGCCTTCAAGCAACTCCAGACTGCAAATAGAAATACTACCAATCCCATTTCTGAAATGCTGAGCCGGGAGATATGCAAAAACAAATAACAAACTTCTGACGTTGCCGGAAGACTTATAACCGATTAAAGCTTACACACAGCCCACGCACAACACTCCACTGATGTGTTGAAAGATGTTGTCAAGCCCAGCAAAGCAAAATAAGCAAACCGACACCGATGGCGCTCAAAGCACCCGATCGGATCAACAATAACCTAACCCAACACAAATAAAAGGCGTATCTGTGCCCATCTATCGCCCATTACCATCGATTGCCTATCGGAATCGGGGACGAAATCCAAGACCCAGCACAAAACTTCCCGCATATCCTCCACCAATGGACGGACACACATGTAGATGTCATTCCAATCTTGGATTATTCCCACAAGAAAACATCAAAACAAAACGTCGCTTAATCTCTTTCCAAAAATGACATGCCAAGAGCCCTTCGAGACATAATCCACCGGCAGGACATACGCTGCTGTGTCCGAAAGCAATTACCCGAGCAGATTTCGCCCCGACAGCAGCATATGGCTTCCATCTTCCGTTCCGCTTCTGAGGCGCTCATAAATGCCGCCCTGACCGTTCCCTCCACAGATAGACACACGGCTGGGCCCAACAATGAACACAGTCATAGTGTTGCTTATTTAAGAGCAGGCTGTCGGCCCACCCCACCGGATGCCGAACTCGTCATTGTCATCGTGAAGTACTAAAATACTGCAGTCATCATCGCCGGCCGACCGCACACTGCTCCATTCGGTGCAGAGGCGGACAGGGGGACACTCCCAGGCAATCAGTTCGAAATGGGAACGACGTGCGAAAGTAATTATCGAAGTTCTTCCATTGCAAAAACTTTGGGTTAATTGAAAAATCGCACAAGACAAGCGGATCAGCCCGCGACTAGCGCTCCGTCTCGCTGCCCCTCCCGACAATCAACTAATTAAAAGCAAATAAAAAATGCTGATTCAACTCGAACCGTTCTCCAGACTAAAACACAAGAGGGTCCTTCCGGTTGCCAAGGACGAAGATGTGACATGCACTCCGATGGCAACAGTGACGATGGCGATGATGATGTTGCCACGACGACGGCGATGAAAAATTGAAGTAAATGTCTTGCGGTTGAAACTTGTGTTGCCGAAGCGGAACAACAACAAAAGGAAGAAAATAAAATACTGAGCGAAGAAATTGGGAAATCCGAGATACCGGAAAATCCGCCGAAGGAGCACAAACCAAGAACAAGAGGAAGGTGCTGAGTTTTCCGTTAAGACGCGAAGCGAAGTGAAATTGTTTGTCAAAACTTGGCGTGGACCAGTGCGGTAGCTACGACGCGGGACGCAAATGCACGCGAATGGATGCCGCTGGCCGGATGGATGAATGTGGAAAAGGATGAAGGGACACTTTATGAAATTCCCATGCAGATGATATTCCTCTATGGATTTCATTATGTAAAATAGATTTGAAAAGTTTGCACTTAAAGATGCCAGTTGTGGCGGTGAATGCTGTTTGCTGCTGCTTCGCCGTCCATCCTGGCCACGAGTGGGGGAGTTTTATTTTTCTTTCCGTTGGAGTTTTCCTTACACAAAACGAGAACCATTTTCCCTTTATCGCCGCACACTTTGCTGGTGATGATGATAATAGTGGCAACAAGTTCTGCGGCGAAGTTTTTCTCTCGAGTGCGGCAATTGTGTGTGTGTCGTCCCGCCCAACAACCCTACTCAAGTGCCAACCCCAAAAACGGCAATTATGAGGGAATTTTCGATTGAATTAAGTGAGTGTGGTTTGCGTTGATTTCTGGACGGAGAGGCGGTGGGGTGCAGTGGAGTGCAGTGGAGTGCAGTCGCTTGCCACGACTCCTTGGAGAAGTGACGCTGAGTTTCTGCATGATTTTCAGCACTCTTTTGAGAGTTGATCCAATGCGCCGGAGGGCGCAGAGAACGAATGCTAAGTAGGGTGTAGCAGATGCAGGGGGCACGGATTTTTTGCGTTATCACGGAGTTTGCAGGATAAAGTTTGCCGAGTGGAAAATTTTTGCTGCAATGAATGGCTATTGATTATTTTAAGAAGTGTTATGCTTTTAAGGAGTGTGGGTGGGTAAAGGAGGTTGCGAGAGCCTTGATCGGATGGTGGTAAGCGGATTAGTTGGTTCGTAAGTTTTTCAGATTTATGTATAGTGCGGGTGGTACTTTTGAAGTGGGTGCAGACGTATTTAACAGAAGTATGTAGGTGCTTATTTCATCTTTTAGGGGTTTGAGTCGAGTTGAAAACGGAGAAAACAAACTGCTCACTATTTTAAAAGGCCTAAATTCGGACTTGCTCAAAAACTCCAGCGGCCATATTCACTAAAATTCTAAAACTTCCGAAATGTCCTCAATGTCAAATGACCGAGCTATTGAGATGATCGATGCTCCAAATAATAAAGAATTCGAAATCACCCATTAACATACATTTGTTAGTTACAAATTTAACAAGTTCTCCACAAAAGTCAAAATTCCAAGTTCTCAAAATGATGAAGACCTCAAGAGGCCTGAATGAAGACATTGTGTGCCGGAAATACCTAGAAAAAACCATTGAAGTGCAACAAGAAGTGTTTCTAAAACTACTAAGTTTTGAAATTTTAAATGTCGAAAGACCGAAACATCGATTTGTTCAATGTTCCCTAGAGGCCTAAATGACGAAATGGTCAAATTTCCTAAAGGTCAAAATGTTATGAGAGTATAAACTCGGAAATGAAACACAAATCTAGAAGTCGAAAAATCTAAATTTTTGAAATTTCCTCAATAGCTAAAGACTGGAACATCGAAATGACATTTTGGGTACTGACCCTATGACAGAAAATTCGTAATTACCCGTATCATCAAAGGCCTAAATAATGAAATGGAGAAATTCGACAACAATAAAGATCTTGATTCCTAAAACTGCTGAAGATCAGGAGAGGACTTTCATTAAAATCCGCTCACAAATATCCAAAAGTACCAAATTATA
The DNA here is from genome assembly GCA_955652365.1 of Eristalinus aeneus. Taxonomy (NCBI): domain Eukaryota; kingdom Metazoa; phylum Arthropoda; class Insecta; order Diptera; family Syrphidae; genus Eristalinus; species Eristalinus aeneus. The sequence continues at coordinate 61,192,439 of OY019134.1, read as the reverse complement.
AAATTGTTGAATTTATAAGACTTCTTAATGTCCGAAGCTCGAATCGTGAAAAAGATCAATGTCCCGAAAAGTCAAAAAGTCAAAATTCTCACCTTCTTCAAACCGCTTAATTGAAAAACGGACAAATTCTCTTAGAGTCAAACCTAGAATTTCCCAAATGTTCAAGGTATTGAATTGCCGAAATTTGAACATGCTCAAAATTCCTAAAAGTCTCATTACTTAAACGCAACTACAATCCGAAAGTCAAAACCTCTGAAATGACGGAACAAATTTGGTAAATGTCCAAAAAACAGAAATTTTTCAAAGTTTTCTTTAGAGGCCTAAATTACAAGATGATAAAATTCCGTTAGAGTGAAATTCTCAAAGCTCCGAAATGCTGACAATCTCGAAGGGCCAAAATTATATATATAAGAATCGAAAGTCCTCACTGTCGAAAGAACGAGATATGGATGTGCTCACGTGCCAATAAGACCGAAGTTTTCTTCTTGAGAAACACAAATTACAAATTTCTCCGTTTCCGAATTGGCCTGAATTAAAAAATGCTCAAATTCCCTAAGGGATTTGAAATTTCGAAATTGTTGAGATTGTGATATGGTCCCCCGGATATCGAGAGAGTCACGGAGTCGAGATAGACCAAAATGGTTTAACGTCGGAAAGCTACAAGCGGAGCCGATCGCTGGGAACCTTGGCCGACCGAGTCTCCCTGAAACACGCTCAGAGTTAGACACTGCCATAGAAGGAGACTAGATATGTTGCCAAGAAGCCATCAAAGAAGCTGCCACTGGTTTGACGAAACCCATGGTTTGATGACGAGTGCAGGCAAGCGCACGCAGCTAAACAAGACGCTTATAAGGCGACGGTGCATCGAACTACGAGGGCTGTTCGTGAGCTCTACGAACAGAGAAGAAGAGAAGAGCATCGGGTTCTCAGAAGGAAAAGGAAGGAGCATGAGAAGCGCGCGGTCGAGGAATTGGCAAGGTCTTATGGCACGAATGAAGTCCGAAAGTGTTCCCGAAATATAAATCTGCTATCCGAGGAATACAAGGTTCGGACCAAGGCCTGCCGGGTCCAAAACGGACAAATCGTAGTAGAGTCGCAGTCTGTGCTGAGAATCGGAAAGGATCATTTCTGCAGACTCCTTAACGGCGATGACGGCCCAAATCCCGCTGTTAGGCAGATTGTTCCACTCAATTTGGATGATGATAGACAAGCATTCTGTCCCACCGACTTAGACGAGGTGAAGATAGCAATATCCAAGCAGAAGTCGAACAAAATTGCTCGAGCAGACGGACTGCAAGCAGAACTATTTAAAGCAGCTGGAGATGCTTTCCAGAAGTCAGTTCCATTGCTAGCTTAAGCTGATGACAGTGACGTGATTAAACAAACAATGAGGCATTTGCAGGCATTGAAGCGGGAGCGGCTAAAATGGGTCTGGCGGTAAATGAGGGCAAACTGAAATAAATGCTGTCATCAAGGAAGGACATACAACATCGACGTCTCGGACAGAGCATCAAACCAGGCCGCAGAAACTTCGAAGTAGTCAAGGACTTCGTCTACCTCGGCTCCGCGGTAAACAGGGACAACAACATCAGTACAGTAATCAAACGCAGAATCACTCTTGCCAATCGCTGTTTCTTTGGGCTCACGAGGCAATTGAGTAATAAAGCCCTCTCTCGAAGGACTAAGATCTATTTATATAACAGCTTTATCATTCCAGTCCTACACTAAGGCGCGAAAACCTGGACATTACCAAAGTCGGATGAAGAAGCCTTAAGTCTTTTCGAGAGAAAAGTTTTGCGAGCATTTTTTGGTCGCGTTTGCTTCTGAAGGAGAAGATTTAATGGCAAACTCTATGGGCTGTACAGCGACATGCTCCTGGTCAAGCGTCTACGGATACAACGCTTAAGATGGCTAGACCATGTAGAGCGTATGGACACCATTGCTCCGGTCTGAAAAGTCTTCGAATCCGAGTCATTGGGACAACGCAACAGAGGACGACCTAGACTAAGGTGGCGCACACAAGTGGAGAAGGACCTCAACCAACTTGGAGTGCGCAACTGGAGACAGCTGGCAAAAGATCGTGCTGGCTAGAGAGGCATGTTGGTTGAGGGCCAGCTCCACCCGGGACTGTAGCGCCACAAGAAAAAGAAAAAGAAGGCGCCCCCTATTTGTCCATGGATTGATTGAGTGGTGCGTTATCTATGTGTTCAAGTACCAAAACTAAGAAATTTTAAAATTCTCCTTTTTGTTAGTGAGATGTGACAAAGATTTTTCATTCCAAAATTAAATATGATCTCGAAGCGTCCTTAGCCTGAAATGTTCAAAATTTCGAAAAGTTTGGGTACAGAATTTTCTGATAAGCCCAAATCCAGAAATTCATGAAAATACGAAATGCTTAAACTTGGATTAATCAAATTTAGGGGTTCGCAAGATTTCAAAAGGTTCAAAATTCCGCCATATCAAAAGGCCTGTACTTCTTAAATTTTTAGCGATTTAGCGAAATGCTCCATTTGCTTTAAAATCCTAAACTCCTAAACTCATTAATTGTACAAAATTTCGAATGGACAAAATTCTAAATTGCGTCAGAATTTTAAGAGCATACACTTTGAAATGTTCTAAGTACCTAAAGGCCGAATACCTTAAATGTTCATTATTTCCAAAAGCGTATATTCTGAACTGTCTGAAAATATCCGTAACTGTTAGCAAAGTCCAGAATATCTGAACTCTGAGAAAACAAGTACCCTTATTTTCTCAGTACAAGTACCCTTATTTTCGCAGTAATCGACATAGCCAAGATCGTGGGCGTTTTATGATTTTGGGCGTTTCGAATTTGGGCTTTCGCGGTGTTTCACTTGAAATACTTTTTGTCAAGTCAAGCAATCATTTCAAATCTGAATTGAAGGAATTCCTTTCAGGGATCGCAGTTAAATAAAAGAAGGATCGTTTAGACAGTTTGGAAATTTTAAGGCCTTGCGGGTCTATCAGGAAATACTCCGAAGCCAAGGTTTCACTGTAAATTTGGTGAATTCAGTACGACTATCTCAAGTTAACAGTAGAACGAATTTTTGCTGCTGAAGTGTGGAGATCGTAAGTGATTTACGGAATGCGTCGTTTTTACTTTGATAAAGGTTCTTGCTAGAAAGATCAGATGAAGTCTCGAATCATGCTGACTAATGATGCGGGCTTCCATTGTCTTGTTGAATACTGCCTTAACTAAAGTCTCATCCATACTTCAGCCAAAAATATATTGGATGGTGCAACAAACCATGAGGGGACCTGGGCTTGGCTTTACCAACTACTGTCCTCTTACGAATAACAGGGACTTTCCCCAAATGGCGAAATTTGGAAAACTTTTATATGGACAGTCTAGAGTATTGTCAGCAGCTCCAATGGGGTGGTAGACTTAACAAATGAGAGGTGTTCACTTCAAGAATCGACTTGGGACCTTTAGCACGTGAGTTTCGTACTTCACCAACTACGCCACAGTGACCTCGACATTTCAGTCAAATAACTTATTTTTTTACGGTAAAGCCTTGGGTTTCGAACTTTGTTCGTGGTTATGAATTTAGGACCATCTTTTGTTGAGAGAAGCAACCAACGGCGTTGGTTTGAAGCAGTTGGCGTCAAGGGAAAGTCTTCGGCCGAGAAGTTGAAAAATATTACGCTACGCTTGAGTAATATTTTGAATCTTAGATTAATCTGATTAGCTGAACATGAAAAGCTTGTTCGCGTTCCTTTAGCAAATTTCTCATCTACCCAACTGCAATAAGTCCCTTTCCATCGGAGCAAAGAATTTTAACAAACGCCATGTCGCATGAAGTAGACATTCTGGAGCTCTTTAAATCATTAATAAACAATCGGATGTATGCAAACAGTGGCTTCACTGCCCTCTGGAAAGTTTTCAAACCCGTCCCCGATGTTCCATTTTAAAGACAAAATGTTCAAATCATATGTGACACCATCCAAATCCATCATCCGCTCATAGCTTAAATTTTCGGTGAAATTATCCTTAAATACCCCATGTCGGTTCTATGCAAATCACAGAGCAGAAACCACGCACAAACCCTGCTCTGTCAATCAGATAGCCTTGAGAAGAGATAATGTGCTGACCTGTCACAGGACATCGAATACAAAGCCGAAACATATCTCGCACGTGCACTGTCCAAACTGTGAGCAGGACACCCCACGGTAATTCCCTGCTGAAAGAGATTCGGATCCTCATCAGTCTGTCGAATCATTCATAAGTATCATCTGATATCCAGACGATGGCAAGGGGAAGGACTAATGAACTTTCGATTCCCCGCGGTCGAGCTGCACTCACCGCACACCAGCGAGCATCGAATCAAAGGTTGCCCATAACTACGCGGGATAATATCCGCAGTCCATTGCATTTTCATTAAGCCGGTAAAACATCCACCCATTCAATTGGTGGCCAAAGCCAAAAGGACCCACCAGCCAACTCTTGCGCGCTCGTAAACTATCCAATTTCATACAGCGCTCGTATTCATGACGCATTAAAAGCAGAAATCACTGAAGGATACACTCTGAAAAAAATGATAATGAGTCCTTTTCCACGTGTAACCGGTGAAAAAAGCGGTATTATCGGGACATGCCAATAAATAAATGTAACATGCTGCCGTATCCCCGCCGCCCCCAGACCACCCGGTACAGCAACAACGATGCCAATCGTGTAAGCATTTGTGGGGCGGACGAGGGACTCATTCGACCGAGCGACATTCGAGGATTTCAAAGGATTTGCCATTTGGCAATGTTTTGCTTCGGTACATGGTTTATTTAATAAACTTCCATGTCTGAGAGACGGTGGGTGTGTGCATGTGCTTTGGGGGAAGGGAGGTCAGTCAGCATGTTAACACAGCCAGAAGCAATCAAAAAAAAAAAAAACAAACAAAACACACACATTCCGAGTGCACACAAGCATCGGCGTTGTTGTGTATAGATATCATCATGTAGTCATTAAAAAGGATAATGGTTTGGAAATCACATAAGGACCACCGAGGGCGCAGTTCTCGCCCGTTCTGCCATCACCACCACCAGCGCGGAGAGATGAGCAAAATTTTATCCATTAAACAACTTTTTGGTAAGCATCGCCAAGCCGGCAAAGTCATCTCGTTCTCCCCGAAACCGAGCGTTTGTGCAGACTGAGAGATATCCCGGCGAGTGGACCTCCGTCGCATTGCGCCACCCCTCCGTCCCACACCAGTCCCACAGTCGTTGGTCTGTCCTTTCAACAGTCGTCCCTACACAACAAAAATGTATACATTCCCTCACCAACAAAAACATTTTTAATCTCTTGGATAAAATTATGTACATGCACGTCGCATCCACGCCTGTACATAGGGTTCGTTTTTAAATGGAACGCTTTACAGCATAAGCTGCCTAAGTAGCGGAAGAGTAAGCTCCTGGTCAGAAAGGAGTTAGTCCGGTTTGGCATTCCGACCGCAGGGTGGGGCACTGAGGCCGGCGCTTACGCTCACAGGTAGTCATGTGTGGGCAGAGAGATAGTGACAATTGGACTGTCGTTCTTCAGTAATGAAGTATCCATGTGCAGAGCCCTTCGGGCGCTGTTTTTTTTTCCTCCCTTGGTTATTGTTCATTCTTTCAATTTGGCGAGCAACCAAGAGTGGAGAGATTTTGGCAATTGTGTCTGTGAGTGTGCGGCTATGATGACTTTCATTAGCCCCGGAGCTGGTTGTGTACTTTCTGTTTTACAAGGGGATTTCAAGGGATAATGAAAAGTTGAATGGGCATCGGTGGCGCAAGAGTGGGAGCGAATTTGTACCATTTAATGTTTGGAAGTAATCTGGCTGCTGCCGGGAGAGGGGGTAGCTTTCAAGTCAACTCGCAAAATGGTCGGAACATTGAACCGGTGATCAATGTTGTCTGATGGAGATACTGGGGATGGGGGCAGACAGAAGGATTGAGAAGTCGCACTCCTGGTTGGGCTTACGGAGCGCCGATTAGTCGGGAGAAAGGCATTTTGGATGTCAGAGGAGGGTGGGTTTGAGAAGGCTTCTCAAAGGGACCAGGGTGAATCTAGTTCATGACCCTTGTTGGACGAGGGCACAAATGTGAGGCCAGATATGAATTGGTATAGGAACACAGCTTCAGCCAGAAGAGTCTTCGAATCCGAGCAACAGGGCAGCGCAAGAGCTGACGCCCAGGATGAAGATGGCTCACAGAAGTGGATGTGGAACCTAGTCAAACCGGTGTATCAAATTCGAGACACACGGCGAGAGACTGTGCCAGCTGGAGAGGCACGTTGGTTGAGGTCTAAATGCCACCCAGTCTGCTGTGCCGACCTAAATGATTTTGAGGCCGCTCTTAAGATGAATAAAAGGACGCGAAGATAATTCAACTTCTCAATCATCTCAGCCATCCGGACAGGCCAGTGCGTAAAGACAGACCAGTGTGTTCTGACAGGCCAGTGCGTCCAGACAGGCCAGTGCGTTCTGACAGGCCAGTGCGTTCTGACAGGCCAGTGCGTTCTGTCAGGCTAGTGAGTCCAGAATTGCCAGTGCGTCCAGACAAGCCAGTGCGTCCACACAGGCCAGTGCGTTCTGTCAGGCTAGTGCGTCCAGAATTGCCGGTGCGTCCAGACCGACCAGTGCGTCCAGACAGGCCAGTGCGTTCTGACAGGCCAGTGCGTTCTGACAGGCCAGTGCGTTCTGACAGGCCAGTGCGTTCTGACAGACCAGTGCGTTCTGACAGGCCAGTGCGTTCTGACAGGCCAGTGCGTCCAGACAAGCCAGTGCGTCCAGACAGGCCAGTGCGTTCTGTCAGGCTAGTGCGTCCAGAATTGCCAGTGCGTCCAGACCGACCAGTGCGTTCTGACAGGCTAGTGCGTTCTGACAGGCCAGTGCGTTCTGACAGGCCAGTGCGTTCTGACAGGCCAGTGCGTTCTGACAGGCCAGTGCGTTCTGACAGGCCAGTGCGTTCTGACAGGCCAGTGCGTTCTGACAGGCCAGTGCGTTCTGACAGGCCAGTGCGTTCTGACAGGCCAGTGCGTTCTGACAGGCCAGTGCGTTCTGACAGGCCAGTGCGTCCAGACAGGCCAGTGCGTAAAGACAGACCAGTGTGTTCTGACAGACCAGTGCATCCAGATAAGCCAGTGCATCCAGACAGGCCAGTGCGTTCTGTCAGGCTAGTGCGTTCAGAATTGCCAGTGCGTCCAGACCGACCATTGCGTCCAGACAGGCCAGTGCGTCCAGAAAGGCCAGTGCGTCCAGACAAGCCAGTGCGTCCAGACAGGCCAGGGCGTCCAGACAGGCCAGTGCGTCCAGACAGGCCAGTGCGTCCAGACAGGCCAGTGCGTCCAGACAAGCCAGTGCGTCCAGACAGGCCAGTGCGTCCAGACAAGTGCGTTCAGATAGGCCTTAAAAGTTTCCAAAATCAGACCCCAGTGTAGTGTGTCGCTTAGCAATTGCCGTCGTTAAAATCGGGCACTTGCCAAAATTTCGTCTTGAGGAGTCATTGCTCGACGCTGCCTCGTCTTCGATCTCTTGGTCCTTTAGAAGCTTGGCGAATTGGTGCGACGCCTATTTTGACACAGGAAGGTTTATGGCCATGGCGATGAGATAGAGCTTTCTACGCAGCGTGCAGTCGCTTATGAGAAGCAAGACAACATCCTTGTTAAAAGAACGTCTTGAAGAGAATTATAAGACTCCTAAGTGAAAAGTCCTTTTGGAATGAAGTGAAAAAAAAATAACGAGGATATCATCAGTATGCTCTTAAAGTGCGATTCGCTGCGCTAAACGATTTCAGCTGTAATTGTGCCAGAGGTCGATGGTGCCCCAGAAAAAGTCTACTGCTTGTGTCTTAGAATGCCCCTATCATTAAGGATTTCTGAACGCGATCAGTATGTCTCCTGAATTTTGTATTCCCTTGATGAGTTCACAGAGCTTTGGGATTTCAATACCGATCTCTGTGTTCGACTCTGTCTGTGCTCAAGCGCAATCAGGCGAGTTTTGGAAGGCATTCAAACTATCTGAGGAAATCATTTGGTTTCCCCAATGCGATACACCCACAAGACGAAGGCATTCAGCGCCCCTCACTCCTATCAAAATCCGCAAAATCCGAAGGAAAACTCAACTTCCAGGACGGCAAACTCTCAAATTCTCTGCTCATGTGGTATGCTCATAAAATTCCGCCGGCAATGCATCCCACAACAGCTCCATCAAGCTAACTTCACAAAGTTTCACCCGAAAACAATTCTGCAACGACAACGTCGCGATTCAACGATTCAATGGTCTCAGCTCTTCAGCTCTTCACCAGCTGTAGGCTGCCTTAGTGAGGGCGCAGTCGACGTGGAGCCCCCTCCACGCCTCGAAAAAACGAATTATGTACATTAGCATTCGAAATGTGTACCGCTTTAGTTTTTTAATTAAAATTCAAATCCCATCTGACATTCATGGGGCCCGGCATGTGCAAAACTTTTGCCAAAAACTTTCCCTTGAACCCACGCCGAACAGATTCCACCCATCCGACCACATGAAGGCGGGAAGTAGGAGGCGGATTCTGATTCTGGTGCCGTTGCCCGAAGGATATGCGAGGAGTGGTTGGGTGGCGCAGTATAATTTGCAAATCTGTATGCATCCCAAAACAACGTTATTCACTGCGTTGCATGTGTCATGACCCATTTTACGCGACCGCACATCTTTTTTCAGTCACACTCCCACCCATCCGCCCCCTAATCCGATATTTCCATCCACTGCACAGTTATTTATTTGGATTTATCTGTGTGTTTGTAGGGGATTAGTGGTCCTGACTCCATTCATACAGCGGCGTCGTTCGGCTTCCTGCTGCGTTCTGTTCTGCTGTGTGCGCCCGGCGCATGTAACCAACTTGTTGTACTGGCGACGAATTCGAGTGTGCTCTCAACTGCACTGCAACAATTCATTAGTGTGCATGATCACCACTTTGGCCTGGATTCTTTTTTTTTGCTCCTCTTTCCCAGCTTTCGTTCCGCAGAACGTACACACTGCATGCATGACTGGGGTGGAGGATGGGACGTTTCTCTTTTGGCAGCACCCTGTAAGGCGGTCGGTTACTGGCCAGGACATCGGCCAGGCCATAGAAGAGCCGACGCAGCATGGCTGCGCCCCCCACTAATGCTGGATGACGACTGGGATGTAATCACTGTGGACTGACTGCTTTCGTATTCCATGGATGTGGACACATGAGATGTGCTTGGATACTGTTTTTTTTCCTCCTGCTCCTACTCCACGTCGGCGTCCCCTCTCAGCGACGACGGCGCGGAAAGGATTTCGGACATATTTCGGACACTGTGGGCAGCAGAACTCACACACAGGGGAGGAGGCCAGCGGCTAGTCCGGTGAATGAGGACGGAATTTATGCTGAGCTTAGATTTACTCGAGAAAAATCAAATTTGGCAGAATTTTATGTAAAATGTCTTTGGAGCGATACACAGGCAACTCCATGGGCATGGCGATGATAATGTTTTGGCAGCCCTTCATGGACTGATGGGGATGAAGAGTATTTAAGGAAACAATCAAATTTACCTCGTATGTGTGACGTCCGTAGCTGGTGCGGTGCTTGAGCCACACACTGAGGGGGTGCCTAGAGATGTCCTGCGAAGGCCTGAAAAGAGATTGGGAAGTGATTAGAATTTGTTTTCTTTCGCTCTGTCGGTTTTGTTTGTTTCTAGGGGTGGTTGTCGGGCGTATTGTTTTGAATTTTATTGATATGACTGACGCTGAGGACATTTGGTCAATTTCGCTTTACGGCTCTGTGTAGCGATTTAATCAAGTGATAACGTTGTTGTTAGAAACTCTTCATAGGGTTGATAAATTACTATCCCCACACTGTCGAGTATCTTTTCACTGAGATAATGGATGCTGATGGAGTGATTGGGATGTGGGCTTATAGGTAAAGTTGAATCCTATTCCCTACTTCACTGAGGTCACTGCCTCCACTGGGGTGGAACGGCACACTGGGACCACCCCCTCTATCAGTTTGTTGATGTAAAGAGCTTTCAAATGAGTTGAAACTAATGGGGACCAGAAGACGTGAGAGACAAATGGGGAATACACGAAAAAAAGAAAAAGAGCGAAACCAAAGGTAAAGTAAATCAAAGGGGTTGCCATTGGTTTTCAGTAGCTACTGCCAGTGGACTTGGCTTACAAAGAAATGATTGTCGATTTTGTTCTAAATTCTTTGAAATGAATTTGGAGTGTGGTGGGGAGAGGGGGGGGGGGTGTTCCCTCATTTGACAAATGATTTATTACTTAGTCTAGTAAGGGAATGGAAAAGTTTAACATTTTACTGCACATTTGGGTTTTGCGAACAAAACGAGCTTCATGGAGATTGAAAATTTCGAAGGGAGATGGCAACTGGCTAAAGTTAAGCTCTGTGGAATATCCTGCTTGCCACAAAGGCATGCATCTGCCGTTGGTGTGTTTAGTTTTTGCATGGCTTCTTTGAGTTAGACAGTAAAAATGTTTCCTCAGAAGGACAGAGTACACGTCAAGGACTCTAACGCCAAGGTTTGTTAGCTTTTCCTTTGCTTAGGTTCTTAGGTATATCCCAGGACCTCTCACACTCATTTATTTTCTGTACTTTCACAGTCTTCTTGCAAGACTCCACTAGCTTTTTTGTGAGAGAGAAACATTGCAATAAGATGTCAGCTTAACTCCACTGCACAGTATTTCTCCTATCTGATAAGAGGAAAAGGTAGGATGGAGAATCAGCGGCAGCCGTTGTAGTAGAGAGCCTCAACACTAAGCCGTAGCTGTTGTGCGAATGTGCGGCATTCCATCGTTGATAAGCCACTGCAGTTCTTTTTGTCAACATTCGCGTAGACACGTGTTGGCTTGGTTTCTCTACATCCTGGTCGTTGATAAGCCACTGCAGTTTTTTTTGTCAAGATTCGCGTAGACACGTGTTGGCTTGGTTTCTCTACATCCTGGTCGTTGATAAGCCACTGCAGTCCTTTTTGTCAAGATTCGCGTAGACACATGTTGTCTTGGTTTCTCTACATCCTGGTATGAAATGGCACCTTCGTGTGTGTTCTCAAATGCCAAGCCACGACTAAAGTGGTGCCGTCTTGTATTTGTTTTTGAGATTTCTGAGCAGATCATGTTTGCCATTGAAGTTACACACGTCTTGGAGCCACACGCAGACCGAACTCAGAACTAGTTGCAGTATTTTCTGATGCTAAGATGACAGATGTGGTCGCCGTGGTGTAGTGGGTAGAGTGCGACGCTCACACGCCGAAGGGTCTAGGTTCGATTCCCGGCTCAACACCAATTTTAGGAATTTTTCACGGCACCACCTCTTTCGAGCTGCTGACAACACTCAAAGAGTAATAACTGTCTAAGAAAGCTTCTCAAATTTCGCCGTTCGGAGTCGGCAAAAAACTGTAGGTCCCTTCTACTCGTGAGAGAACAGTAGCGCGCACAACACGAGTAGTTGATGAGCAAGCTAGGCCCTGGTCCCCCTTTGGACTGTAGCGCCAACAATTATTATTATTATTAAGATGACAGGTGTGGTCGCCGTGGCGTAATGGGTAGAATGCTAAGATGACGGATAACGGAGGAAGTACAAGGCCATGGTCGTTTACCAAATTCCTATCCACTGTACCCTAAATGGAAGTCGACTGTTCCTATCCACTGCACCCTAATTTGAAGCGGGTGTGAAATTTCAAGCATCGCGGAGATGTTCCTTAGAGTGACAAGAAGAACATTACAATGCCAATCCGCAAAAGTTGCCAACCTGGATCAGTTTCCGGGAAGAGTTGGCGACACCATCTTGTTTACCTCTCCCGATTCAAGACCTCCCAAATTGCTATGAAATTGAACCAGACTTGGACATCTTGAATCGGGTATGTTCCGAGTCTGGCTACGAACCAAAAAATAAGATCGTGACAAGAATCTTTTAAGACGAGCCTTCTTTCTTCTATTGATGAAAACCAAAAAACAAGGTAACGACCAATTTCAAAACAAAATCTTGTGTCACTATTCCAACGAGGGGTGTTTTGGATGAAATACCATCTGGTAGACAGCCAACCAAGTCAAGTAATTAGCCAACCAAATCAAGGAAATCGTCAAAACCGTCAAGGAAATCGTTTTCTTTTTTAACGACAAATTGTTGCCTGGTGGAATTGTGAGAGGGCGGGGCATGGGCTTGTCAGCACTCAACAAGGCGAGCTGCGAACATTATCCTCCTTAGTGCGCAAGTCAAGTAGACATACAGCCTCCTCGCGGCGCCTCCTGGATAGCCATCAGAACATCCGTTGTGTGGTGAACCAATGCATGTAGCGAACCCCTCTGCTCGAGGATTAAATAATGGGTCTGGCCTACCACCCAGTCTGTGGGTTGTGCGTGAAGCTTACTTTCTCCCCACGTAGCAAGAAAAAGTTCAGAAAACCCGATATGCCTCCGAAAGGAATGAATCAGTTGTTGACGAGCCCGGCAGACGTTTCAAGGACATCTATTCTCAGTTTTGCACGTTTAATGTGAGGCCCCTTAACGGGCCGCGTGCAGTCGAACAACTTGCGGAGGCCCTTGACTGCTACAAAGCAGACATCACCGCCATCCAGGAGGTGCGATGGGATAGGCCCGGCACAATGAAAAACTGTGACATCTGCTACAGCAATTGCTGCAGAGGGAGAAGTTAGCGCTTATTCGGATGCGGATTTGTTGTTCGAGGTAGACTTAGGCAAAAAGTCTTGACCAACGACTCCGTTAGCGAACGCCTCGTGCCAATCAGGATCAAGGCTAAATTTGGGAATATCAGCCTAGTTTGCGCATACGCCACGACAGAGGAGAAAATGCCAACACCAAGTATGGTTCATTATCTCCTAGAAACAAAGACAACAAGATCATTCTAGAAGATTTCTACGCTCAGCTGCGAAAGGAGGCTTCCTTTGCTGGAGTTGGAGTGAAGCGTTGATGGCATCTGGAGGAGAAGATTTAACGACGAGCTCTATGGACTGTGCAGCGACATGCGCCTAGTGAAGCGTTTTCGGGCACAGCGCTTAATATGACTAGGCCATGAAGGACGTATGGTCACCACTTCTGCCCGAAAAGTCTTTGAATCAGAGCTATTGGGACAATGCAACAGATTACGACCTAGGCTAATGTGGAGCACACAAATGGGAAAGGACCTCAACCAATTTGGAGTGCGCAAGTGGGGGCAGCTAGCGAAAGGTCGTGCTGGCTGGAGAAGCATGTTGGTTGAGACCCAGGTCCCACCCGAGCTGTAGTGCCACAAGAAGAAGAAGAGGAAATTGGGTGCCGCACGAGTTGAAACCAAGAGATGTCCAAGGGCAATGTATTCGTGGGAAGAGAATACATTCAATATTGCATGAGCATTTGACCGTCAAAAAAATTTGTTCGCGTTGGATCCCACACAATTTGTCAATCGCTCAAGAAAAAGCTCGTGTCGATTGGTCGAACGAAATGCTCCAAAAATACGATCGCGGTGCTTCAAAACACGTCTATGACATCGTGACAGGTGATGAATTGTGGATTTACGCGTATGAGCCCGAAAGTAAACAGCAGTCAACTGTATGGGCGTTTCAAATTGAGCCAAATCCAACAAAAGTTGCTCGCGCATGAAGCACTTCCAAGCAAATGGTCGCCGGTTTTTTTCGGAAAAACTGGATATGTCGCAGTAGTACCACTAGAACAATGTAGAACAGTCAATTCTGAGTGGTACACAATCATTTGTTTGCCAGTTTTCTTCTTAGAAATCAGGAAAACCAACCGACGAAGACAGATCACTCTTCGCCACGACAATGCGAGCTCTTATACATCGGCTCAAACAACACTCAAAACATCGATTTGATGAGTCACCTGCCGTATTGTCCTGACTTGGCACCGAATAACTTCTTTTTATTCCCATACTTAAAAAATAAAATGAGAGGTCAACGTTTTTCGACATCTGACGAAGTGATTGATGCGTTCAGAATGCATGTTTTGGAGATACATCAATCAGAATGACAAAAGTACTTTGACATTTGGTTTAATCGCATGCAAAACTGTATAGATCTTAATGGGGGATATTTTGAAAAAAAAAATCAATTTTCTATGATTCATAGATATCATAGAAAATCATGCTATAATAGAAAATCAATTTTCTATGATTAATTAAATCTTGAAATATAGAAGGCAACCCCCGCATCGTATACAGATAGGATTTGAATGCGTTTCTCCTTGCTAAAATGCCGTATCTGAAGCGCGATTCTGCTAATGAGTAATACAACGCTTAAGCACTTCTACGTTTGTGTAGCGTGTTAGATACGTCATTGCGAAGACGGAGCTCTTAAGTTGCAGGCGCTGGCCGTTGATGTGTTCACGCAAAAGAAAGTTCTCGTCGAGGGTAATTCCTACGGACTTGATACTTCTCATATCTGCGATTTTGTTAAAAATCATTGCTGGCGCTACAGTCCAAAGGGGGACCAGGGCCTAGCTTGCTCATCAACAACTGATGCTGTGCGCACTACTGTTCTCTCAAGAATAGAAGGAACCTACTGTTTCTTGCCGACTTTGAGAAGAATTTTCTTAGACATTTATTACCCTATGAATGTTGTCATCAGCTCGTAACGAGTGGAATCATTGATGACTAAAGTATTCAGCCGGGAAACCAATCTGAAACTGCGGCGTGTGAGCATCGCACTTTACCCACTGCACCACGTCGGTCATTGCCGACTCCGAGCGGCAAAGAAGCTTTCTTTGACAGGCATTACTCTTTGTGAAAAATTCGAAAAGTTGGTGTTGAGCGGGGAATCGAACCCAGACCCTTCGGCGTGTGAGCGTCGCACTCTACCCACAAGATCACACGGCGACCACTGCGATTTTGTTGCTGTTGGTTGGTTGGGCAGCGGTCAATTCGATGAAACATTTGGAAGACCTCTGTAGGTGTGATGGGCAGCGAATGTGCATCGCTTTTGTTTTCGTAGCATTTATGACTAGTCCATTGTGATGACACCATTCGGATGCAGCACTGAATTCGTTCTGTGTTATCTGCAAATCTGAATGCAAGTTTTGGTGCTTCATTATGGTTGCTATGTCCTCGGCATATGCATTAGTAGTCGATTTTAGTAGCTCGTGGGTGTGAAACATGAATAAACTGGAGCTCAATTTTGAGCCTTGTGGCACACCGTATTTGACTTCGTTTTCAGAACTCAATGTTTCAGCTATCTCGCCTTGGATCGTTCTGTCAGTCAGATAACTTTTGAGCCATTTTGCCAAGATTCCTATCAACTCGTTTCTGTTAACACTTTCCATGAGCTATTCATGTGTCAGTGTATCGAGTGCTTTACTGAAGTCGATAAATAACACAATTACGTGATGATTCTTGTTAAGACCTGCATTGACGACATTTGTAAACTCTTTCAGCAATGACTGGGTGCTCTTGCCTTTTGGAAGCCGCGTTGATTCGGTTGTAGTACTTCATGTTTCGATAGAAAACTTCTTCTTATTACAATAGCATTGCGCAAAATATATGTCAGCCTCGAAATTCAGACTGTGTTCTATACAAGGAACGAAATAAGTGCGAAAAAAAGAAAATAATATATCAAGTTAGAGGTTCCAGCAACGACGCGCGGTGGCTATTTCAAGTCAAACTGCGCAACGGCTCATGAACTGAAAGTTCTACACACTCATACGCTCATGACCCATTTACCTGCATCGTTAAACTGTTCCCAGGCTAGTGTGTCTCTCAAGCAAATATTCAACCAAGACGCAGAAAAATCACACGGCGTTCCTTTAAAATTCAACAATGTCCTCAAGAATCCCGAATCACTGGCAAACGTCTACACGTTATGTTCAGGCTTCCTCGAGTGTTATGGAAATGAAGAGTTTCCTTCATTTTGTTTCCACCAGCGAGCACTCTTGAAACACAAGAACGAGAAAAAAAAAATGAAAAACATTCGCCATCCGACATCCGACTTCCGACTTCCACTCCATGTAACATTTGTGGCTTCTGGCAGCTATTTAATAGGTTCTCTGGCGCATTCTGCTCCCATAATTAACGTCGCCGTAGATGCTGCTCCACGGGTATTTCAAAAATCCACTAATGTTGCCACACTGCGTGCTCCGGCTTTGAGTCCCACTCGAAAGGATGCTTGTGTTTGTTTCTGTGTTGCGTTGGCACTCCGCATCCATTGCCATGCGACGCCCCAGACTTCGCTCATTTAATAATTATTTCAATTAATTTTTCGCTGATGTCCTTTGACGTGTGTGTATGTGTGTGGTTGTGTGTGCGTGTGTCGCAAACGGCAGGGTGTGAGTCTAATTGCTTATGCAATTGTCAGAAACTTAAAGTCCTTGTAATCCCGACCGGATTACATCTCTCCTCATAATGTATGCTTTTGACAGGAGCAACACATGGGGTATCGTGCCCATGTTCCTGTTCCTGTTCGTGCTCGTGTTCCTTTTTCTCGTTATCCTTCTGTTATTCTTTGGTGTGTTGGCTTTCACAAGCGATTTGCGCTAACCACCTGTACTCAGTGCTCTGTTGTCATGTTTCTGTTTCATGTCCTGAAAGCAAGTAAATTACGAACAAGTACCGTACGGTGTACAGGTGCCCGCCACATTTGGTGGGAAACGCAGAGGGGGAATCGCGATTGTTAGCTGCGAAACCGCCAGCATTGCACAAAGGCAGCGAGTCCGCCCGCGGAAGTTGGCAGTTGGGACCGTCTTTCAGAAAAGTTTCATATTTTCGCAAAACAAGCAGCGAGAGCTGCGTATTGATCGCGAGTGAATTATGAGCCAGGAACGTCGGATGCATTTTCATACGTAGTCGTCCCCCAGCCCGTGTGCGGTGCGGATGGTAGACCGCCCCCGAAAAACCACAACAGCCCGATCCGGTATTTTGTGAAACCCGCAATCCACCTAGTGTCGAACAACATTTCAATTTAGTTTTGCACCCGTTTGCAGTTGTTGTTAGCTGCTCCTGCCGGCTGTTGTTGGTGTATGGATGTTGTTGGCGCTCAGGGCCGTTGTTCTTCTTGCATTTTGTTTTTTGTTTGATTTATCGACAAAAATGGCATGCGGGGAAAAATGTTCTACAGTTCGTGGCATTCAATTGAAGCACGTACCAACCGAATGGGGAATAGATGGTGTTTGCGCATTTGTTGCAGCAGTGCGGGCAACACTGTTTTGCGCAAGCAAGGCTTCTGCTCTCACTCGATTAGGGGCGAATAGAGCAAAACTCTGCAAATATCCGACTCAGTCGTAAATAGGTTTGTTATGCGGATAAAGGGTATTAATGGATGTTATTAGTTTAAAGTTGTTAAACGACGTTCTTGGCTTCCTTAAGATGGGGTCGGCGGGTTGAGTTCTGAAGTAGGATTTGCTGTTTTTCAGAGCAACAGATCATTTGGGATTCAAGACTGAGAATAAGTGTAGAGGGCATTTTGCGTGATATGCTGCGAGTTGTGCGACGGAAAAGGGTGTTTTCAAGCTATCCCAACCACGCAGCCGTATAATATACAAACCTGCACAAGGACTTCCGATGCGTGGCTTAATCGAGCGTTCCAGAGATGTAGGTTGACTATCTGAGTAAGCCATCGGAATGTTTGCAGCGGAAACAACCAAAGGAATGCTATAGGGTGTCGTGTGGCAAGCTGCGCCGTACCACAGAAATCAGTTCAAATTGCGGATGACAGACCATTTGGTTGACAGATAAATAGCCGCCCCAATCCAAATGTCAACTTTATTGAAGATCTCGCTAAGGGGCAGATAGAAAACCAATCCAATTTAATCATCAACCTCTTTGAGACTCCCTGCGTTTATGCTTTAAGGTCAATGTCATTCGCGAAAGCTAGCAGTTAATCAAAATCAAGGAAGATTTTTCCAGTGTTCTTTACTTCTGCGCAAAGATGGAGCTGGCAAGCCTTGTCTTAAATCCATCTTGACTTAAATTTAGATTGGTTGGGAAAGAGTCCTTCGTCAAACGAATTAAGGAAGAATTTGTAAACAAGACGTTGCACAACTCATCCTGGTGCACGCTGTTGGACGTCGGTCTGAGCTTCCATCAGGATGCCGTCAGATACCTTTACGCAACATGAAACTACGGAAAAATTCCATTAGTTTCTGCGTATTTTTTATTGACACAAGTTGAAAAGCAGCCCTTTTTCACGTGTGGCGAAGAGTCTGCCATGAGACGTCTGTCTCTGCTGAGTGAGATGTTCAAGAAATCATCCATGCCTGTTTCTACGTTAATTGCTGGTATTAGCGCAGAGCATTGGGCAGCGGTTGCCATGGTTTTGTTTTCCCTTTTTCACAAATTTTCAGGCTCTTCTTGTTTGAAGCCTTCCATCGCAGTTCCGATGTAACACCAGGTCTGTGGCAGTACTGCCCATGCTATCCTTAAGGAAGGTATCTAACATGTTCCCCACTCCCCCTCCAACTAAATAACTTATGGTTCTGTTGCAAAAGCTTTCAATCTCGGTGTGGAAGCTTACTTCACGTACAAGTCCGAATCGGATGGCCACAATAATTCTATAACCTTCAAATGGAGGTACTCGACCGCTTTTGGCCCTTCAATATATATCTAAACCGATGTCATTCTGCCACCTCTATGCTGCAACCCGAATATCTGACTGTTTTGGTAGATCTGAGAAGCACTCATAAGACGTGTTCCCTTACAAGAAAGCATTGCTGCAAACGTTGTAGCAAGATCAAACCGTCAATCAATGCAAATGCTTAGATACGCTTTAGAGAAACTTATCATGATCATAGGGTCAACGTAGGAGGTGCGATAATGACTGCCGCCGTTTTCATCCAGTCACCGTTTTTTTTTTTTGGTTGAAATTGAAGATTGCATTTTTTTTAAAGGTCTTGACAACGACATTCGGTTTGTTTTTCGCAGTGCTTACACTTCCTTGCAATTCATGAAGAGAGGCTTAAAACCAAAAGGCGTACAGGCGAAGTGTTACGGGCAAGAGTCCAACTGCTTGCAGAGTTTAAAAGCCACCATTTTGACCTTAAGAAAAGTAAAACTATGAACTTTGTTTGCCTGAATTTGGAACAAGTGTTTATTTTTTTCAGTGCACTAATAGTGAATGTGAGCCATTCGGTTTTAGTTTCTTGATCCCACTTCTGACTTGAGAGAAGGGAGACTACGATGAGCCCAATCACAGGAAGAAAACAACAAAGTTCTGGTTCAAGAATTCATTTTTCGATTGTATTCACGTGGACACACTTCGTCGATGGTTCTCTGTAGCCGAATCTCTGCCAAATTCCTCCCCACACAAGGGTTTGATGAAAAGGACAATCGTTAGCGAGAAGCTCTGTTTAGCACTCCACGTTAGCTATGCGAAGAGAATAGAAGTATATTGAATTAGCAAATTGAATGTGGTATAGTGAAAATTGTTTTAAGACAGCGCAGTACACAGGTTAGTCTTGCAGGACGCGTGCTCTAAGAGGAAACATTTTGTTATAAAGAGCGATGGGTATTATTGCTCACTCCCGAAGAATGCTTGAATCCGTGGCATTGCAACAAAGGCACATAAGACGACTCGTATTGTGATGACAGAGATAAAGAAAAGAAAGTCCTCAACCAACCTGGAATGCGTAATTGGGGGCAGTGCCCTGTCTACCATGAAAAACAACTCAAGTTATAGAAGAAGACGAAGAAGAAGAACAAGAAGATGATACAGAAGAAGAAGAAGAGGAAGAGGAAGAGGTAGAGGAAGAGGAAGAGGAAGAAGAAGAGGAAGAGGAAGAGGAAGAGGAAGAGGAAGAGGAAGAGGAAGAGGAAGAGGAAGAGGAAGAGGAAGAGGAAGAGGAAGAGGAAGAGGAAGAGGAAGAGGAAGAGGAAGAGGAAGAAGAAGAGGAAGAGGAAGAGGAAGAGGAAGAGGAAGAGGAAGAGAAAGAGGAAGAGGAAGAGGAAGAGGAAGAGGAAGAGGAAGAGGAAGAGGAAGAGGAAGAGGAAGAGGAAGAGGAAGAGGAAGAGGAAGAGGAAGAGGAAGAGGAAGAGGAAGAGGAAGAGGAAGAGGAAGAGGAAGAGGAAGAGGAAGAGGAAGAGGAAGAGGAAGAGGAAGAGGAAGAGGAAGAGGAAGAAGAACAGGAAGAAGAAGACGAAGAGGAAGAAGAAGAAGAAGTAGAAGAAAAATAAGAGGAAGAAGAAAAAGAGGAAGAAGACGACGAAGAACAAGACAATGAAGAATAAGAATAAAAAGAAGAAGAAGAAAAAGACGAAGAAGAAGAAGAAGAGGAAGAGGAAAAGGAAGAAGAAGAAGAAAAAGAAGAGGAAGAAGAAGAACAAGAACAAGAACAAGAAGAAGAAGAAGAAGAATAAGGAGAAGAAGAAGAAGAAGAGGAAGTGGAAGAAGAAGACAAAGAAGAAGAGGAAGAGGAAGAGGAAAAGGAAGAAGAATAAGAAGAAGGAGAAAAAAGAAGAAGAAGAAGAAAAAGAAAAAGAAGAAGAAGAAGTAGAAGAAGACGAAAAAGAGGGGAAAAATGGATGAAAAGAACTTTTATTTTAGAGTTATATATTGCGAACTCTGAGAGAATGGTTACTACACTGTCCACTCATTACCATCTGCAACGAGGTATATCAGAAAATGAAGGAAAATGCGATTTCTAACGATTTCGTCGTTGCAATGCACAAACCCCAAACCACTTCTTCATTCTTGATACTCAGAGAAAGCCAGGTCATTGTCGTTAGATCTATTTTTGTGCAAAATTCAATTGACATTGTTAATAATAATTGGCGCTACACTCCATAGGCGGACCAGAGCTTAGCTTGCTCATCAATTACTCGTGATGTGCGCGATACTGTTCTCTCACGAGTAGAAGGGACTTACACATTTTTTGTCAACTCCAAAAGATAAATTAAAGAGTTTGCACTGGAATTCGTACGGGACAACCTCATATGTGTCCAGAATTAATTCTGAAAACTGCAATTTAAGCCCTAAGCTTCATTTTCATTAAATCGATATGTTATCCCACTGTGGTTGTAAAAATTAAATATTTCCACAATCCGGTGTGAATTAGAGAAAAGACACACACCCGAAGACTTTCTTCCAATATATTCAAAAGTTCAAAAGCAATGTGAAGGTAGATTCAATATTTACACTCCTTCACACCTCGGTGGGTTCCAGATGTGCAAGAACAATATATTGTGTGGAGAGTGGTTTCGATGCTTCATAAGTTGTCATTTGTGACCATCTTTGTAAGCCCAAAAAGTTTTAAGAACGAGGAATGGATGCCTTATTGGATTATTGGATTGGGAGTGAATCGGCAGACAACAAACTTGGATTGATGTAAAAGTTAAGAAATTGAATGCCGTAATAGGCAAAATCGAGATATGTCGAAAGACGATGTTTTACCTCGGAACTGCTTCTTGAAAGACACCAAAGAACGTGAGTCTTGCACCAGATGGGGACTAGATATGAAAAGTGGATCATCTAGGGTAAGCTCAGGCAAAGCATGTTGAACCCATTCCATCATCACGTAGATGACGGGTGTGACGTACTATGAGCTGCCTAAGCCAGGCGAAACCATTTCTAGGAATCGTAACTGACTAGAACTAATGCAGCTGAGCTGGGCGTCATGTGAAAAACGGCTAGAAACTACTGATAGGTGGTTCTGCAACATGTCATAGTTCTGGGTAGCTGAAATAGCAGATTTACAAGCCGCCGATTTTTGTTTTAGTTCTAGACAAGTCAACCATTTGCACTCCTAGACAGAGTGGGTTCCAATTTTTCGAGAGAAATAGCTTTCCACTTTATTCTATTGACACTGAGTTCACAATACGTCCTCAAGGGACACCTCTTTAAACGATAGCTGCCTACTCTGCTTATCATCGAAACAAAAATTAACAGTTACTATTTGGAACAAAGTGAAATCATAGTGGAATACGCGAAATTCCAATTAACCATTGAAACTAAAAATGAAGCACGAGGATGTTCCGAAATCACCCCTCCCCCTTCAGATGCGTGCTGCTGGAATCAACAAACCGTAAGACACAATAAGTGTCTTCAATTACTTCCTAAACAAATGTAAGCTCCTTCTGTTCCCCTTGAGAACTGTCAAAATGTGACGAGTACTCGTAAAAACAAAAATGAACAACACCAACGCACGCGATTGCGTGACAAATCTGACGTCATAAAACGTCTGCCCACTTGTCTCTGGGGAAGGGAATACTCGTAATATCAAGCGCACCAGACGGATAGCAACAATTACTCGGCAGTCCTTTGAAATGTGATATTCGGAAATGCCAGGCATGTGTTAAAGCTAAAGATGGCTTTGAATCAAAGATGAAGGATGTCGCTGACGGTGGGCCATTACGTGGGAGTCGTGGAAAATGTATATATCACACTAATCTCCGAAAGCCTTCCTTCCCAATCCCTGACAGAGAAAAGTGTTCTAGCGCAGAAGTGGGTTAAACGAATTTTAAAGTTCACCAGAGAATGCACTCACTTCAAGTGTATAGGCCTCCTATCGCATCAAAGTTTCGAATATCCTCGAGAAACACGAGCACTGAGGAATTTCGAATTAAAACTCTCCTTCAGATAGGCACTCTCCAGCACGACAGACTGTTCTAGCTTGTGTGCACATCGCAGCATCGACTCCATATGTTTATTGAAAATCATTTTCGTGGCGTGCTCTGCTGCAGTTGAATCCCAGCAGCCGCCCTCAGCGCCAGCACCCTCAGCACAAGTGACATGTTTATGTATTCGCCGCGCATAGACACCGGGCCATAGCCCATCATCCGCGCTTGAACGTGCCAATGCGCGCCACACACCATCGTTGTAGCGAAGTCGTCGCCACCGCCGACACGCCACTCGCCTCACTATGCAGAGCCTCACCGAAGGACGACGACCGACGTCGACGTTTGGTGCTGAAATTGTTTCTTACACATGATTTAGTGCGCGATACGCGATACTTTCAGCATTCACATGCAAATTCATTTCAAGTTGCTGGCAACGCTTTGATTAGTGGGTACCACCAACATCAACTATTCTGCTCTCACGCCTCCATGAAGCGTGGGCGGCGGCGTCAGTGCCTAGGGAAAACTACCCCGTAATCAGCATTACCAAGTCGGGGATATGCACACGAGAGGACTGAATGAAGCGAGTCCTCGACGCACAAGTGCTGTTCAGCGCGATCGGATGCCTGTGCAAGTACTTAACTAATTGAGGGAACATTTCGAGGATAATCTCGATTTCTCGGAGAGAATTTTTCAAGCGGTTGCTTGCACCTCAATATTGCCAATTATTGGGTTCTGCTAGGAGGTGGATCTCAGGGGTGAATCGAAATAAATTGAGGCAACCCTCGAGACTTAAAATATTCAACTTTATTGCGCTAATTGTAGAAGGTTGGCAGCACCGCCGGCGGGACGGCCGACAGCACCGCAAAAGCCTGCACAGGGACGGGGGCGTTCGAATTAATCACCGCTGTAGTCGGGATCCTGACTCGCGGCGCTGCCGGCGTGAGGATGGGGCCAATTTGGTATCGATTCTGCTGCCAAAACGGGTGCGAAGCCGTCGTCGGTGGAACAAAGGGCTCCAATTGCGAATTCACACTGGGGTACTGGGCGCGGCTGACGGCAGCTCCTAGGAGACCGAAGGTGATAAGCTGGAGGAAAAAGTGCAAATGTAGCGAGGCAGGAAGTATTTCTGTTCGCTCATGGCTTACCAGTCTGCACATCATGGCTGGGGCTTCCTTGCGTGCACAGCCGACTCTCCGTGGAGCGAATGATGTCACCCACTTCGGAGGTGACATGTTTTATATCAAAGCGTTCGTGACAAATGGGAACTCATTTTCTTGTCACTTGTCCCAGAGGCGTTGTGCGACAGAGACCGAATTGTGTCGGTGGCTTCCGCGTGGGCGGGGGCTGCAGCGACAACCCAGTGAGACACATTCCCCGAACGCCTGGAACAATGTGTGTGTGCTGTACTTTGCTCTGCGTGCCCATCTCGATTACGTCAATCGAGTCTTAATTGCACAGCAGTCATGTGGTTGTGCCAACCGGCACTCCATCAAGATTTGTTGATTGTTATCTCGAGTCGAGTGGTGTCTGCTGGAACTGATTGAGGGACGGAAGTGTGCAGTGCTGGTGCGACTGACGGCGGTGAATGGTTGCCTGCCTGCAGATTAGGGCGGTGAGTGAACAGCGCTTGTGACCGAGTTAGGGCGGTGTTTATGATTAAGGACCGTGACTTTTGATTAATTTGCCAACTTGCAGTGACTAAGTGGTGGACAAGGAAAGGATTTTTTTGTTCTTCACGGACTGCGGGGTGTTGTTGCACCTCAGCCTGCATTCACTGAACGTGATAACCGGGAGATTCTATCGAATTAAGCTTGCGCGCTGAAGGTTTCGTTTGTAAAAAAATAACTTTCAAATAGTTTATGGAAAATTTAAGCTTGATTAGAGATAAAAATGGAATGGAACTTTTTGATAAAAGGAAAAGAGTGAAGGAGTATGTTTTGGTACTCCAAGGACAGGGAGCTGTTAGTTGGAAATAAAAATTAGGTAATTTAAAAATCTTTTGTTTAACATTGAAAATTTGAACAAGGGACGCTCTTATGACTTAAATAAAAGTGAATTTGGCTTAAGTGGGCTGCATTTCTGTACTCAATGAAATCTGTGGCTTTGGTGTGAATGCCCATGACTCCAACGTTGAATATCACGTTTGGTCGTTAAGTTCACACATTCTGAATTTTAGCGAACCAAAGAGATATGTCATACTCTTCCATTTAACCTTTCTTCCAAAATACAATCCACAGGAATTCACCAATGGTTTCGCTGCATTCTGTCTCTCTCTCTCTCTCTCTCTTTTTCTGGACCCTTAGCGCGTACCCGATTTTGACCAAGGTGCTCGAGAATCCTTTCTTCTTCTTTCCTGATTAGCATTGCTGTCCAGATTGGACTTTAGTTCAAAATATTTGCTATTCCATCTGTTGTTTTGGCTCGTCAGCTAAATTCACTTCTGCACTAGGTTGACTGATTGGTGGTCGCCGTGGCGTAGTGGGTAGAGTGCGATGCTCACACGCCGAAGGGTCTAGGTTCGACTCCAATTTTTCCAACTCCAACACAAATTTTTCTAATATTTCACGGCACCACCTCTTTCGAGCTGCTGACAACACTCAAAGAGTAATAACTGTCTTATAAAGCTTCTCAAATTTCGCCGTTTGGAGTCGGCAAAAATTGTAGATCCCTTCTACTCGTGAGAGAACAGTAGCGCGCACAACACGAGTAGTTGATGAGTAAGCTAGGCCATGGTCCCCCTTTGGACTGTAGCGCCAACAATTATTATTACTAGGTTGAATTAACAGATTCTCTACTTCACTGTGCGCCAACTCAGACTCTCGTGTTTATGACATCCTTGAGTCAGTGGCAAGGGCTTGAAAAACTTCCAGGCTGGATCTGTGATTTCTACACATCTGCTTTGTAAGGATATTTTACGTGTTGCACCGTAAAATGCCCCAGGTAGTCCTTGATTTTCCTAAACTCATTCAGATTCTTCCTCAAAGGGATTTTGATGAAGAACGAATGTAATGTTCTCTTTCCGCAGCTCCAAAATATTTTAAAATCGAACATTAGCCATACTCGCCGCCCAATTTCGATTCAAAACTCTTCCAAGACGTGGGGAAATGTAAACAAAAATCGGGTGCAATCATGGTAGTTTAACAATTTGCATCGACTAACTGTGGCCAGTGGTTGGTAAGGGCTTAAATTTTTCAAACGGACTGTGAGGAGTTAATAGATTTTTTTAAAACGTCTACGAAGCAATCACCGATTAAGAGAACCAAGAGAATCAATCAAATTTATTTCGCACGTTGAAGGTTTCGTTTGTCGAAAATGGCAGCCAATGTGAATGTCGGGGAAATATATAAATTGAATGTTCTGAGCTCTTGAAAATCGCATTTTCGTTAGATTCCCCTTAAACGATGGCCACAAATCTTAATAGGACAATTGCATGTATCACATCATTCAATAACTGACATATAAGGGGCGCCGCTAACAAGCCATCCATATTATTTTTAAGAAGTACAAACATTTAAAGGATAGTTGTCAAATTTTCATAAGAATCTAACACTTCGATACCTTTCTTAGCCCCCTCCTTATTTGCGAAAAACTCGGATATCCACTTTTTACAAGTCTCTTTTGAGCTCAACTTCACACCACCAAGGGCGTTCGCCATGGACAGGAACAGGTGGTAATCACTTGGCGCTATGTCCGGGCTATATGGTGGATGTGATAAAACCTCCCATCCGAGCTTCCATAGCTTCTGACGAGTCATCAACGAAGTGTGTGGTCTGGCGTTGTCCTGGTGGAACACAACACCCTTCCTGTTAGCCAATTTTAGACGCTTCTGATCGATCGCCTGCTTCAAGCGGTCCAGTTGTTCGCAGTAAATGGTAGAATTAGGCGTCTGGCTATATGGGAGCAGCTTAAAGTGAATGATTCCCTTCCAATCCCACCAAACACACAGCAAAACCTTCCTGGCCGTAACTCCCGGCTTTGCCACTGTTTGGGACTATTCACCGGCCTTCAACCACCACCGTTTTCGCTGTAATCCATTTTTCGTCGCCAGTCACCATCCGCTTCAAAAATGGGTTAAGTTCGTACCGTTTCAGCAGCATATCACAGGCGTTGATTTGCTTCAGAATGTTTTTTTGCGTCAAAGCATGCGGCACCCAAACATCAACCTTTTTTGTATCCAGCTTTCTGCAGATAGTTTCAAATGGTTTGGTGACTAGCACTCATCTCCTGGACGATGTCATAAGATGCCACATGGCGGTCTAACTCGATGATTTCTATGATTCGATCCGTATTCTTCGTCCCAGATCTTCCGCCGGCTGGCTTATCCATGGTGTCATTTTCACTGGCTCTGAAACGTCGAAACCATTCCTCCGCGGTTCGAAGTGATAGATTACCATCCTCCAAAACACCATTAATCTCACGGAACGTTTCTCTAGCGGATTTGCATTTATCGAAAGAAAACTTTAAAATAGCGCAAATTTCGGCGTTAGTGAACTACATGTTTACACGTCTATAACTGTTGAACGCAATATCCGAAAAAGGTGGAAGCAAGATATTTGGCAACCTTGTATAACGATTTATCTTTGACCTCAAAATAAACTTCAGTTTCCGCGATCAGCTCCTCATTCGAGCCATATTTTTTTCGGGGAGCATCTATTTCAGGTCTGAAAAGAGGAAGAAGTCGCTAGGGGCGAGATCTTGCGAATACGGTTGGTGCAGAAGCTATTCAAAGCCAAATTCGTGCAATTTGAGCATGGTAGCCAACGACTTGTGACACGTTGTCTTGGTGGAAGAGAGTTGTTCTCTTCTTCCTACCGGACCATTTTTCCTGAAATTCATTCCTTCAAATGCAAGGCCAATATTTGCGCCAAATTTACAAACTGATCCCACAACTGATGCCATTTCAACATTTTTCCTTGACACAATTTTAGTTTTATCAATTTTATCGACCATTTGAAAACTTGTGGGATTTTAAAAATTTGAGTTCGAGTCGTTCACCCTGCATTTGAACCTAATATCTTTCTCATTTTGAATTTGAGTTGTCAGCCACGCAACCACCTCACTCGTTTTGAACTGTATCCCCTCCACAAGTCCTTCATCAAGCTACCAAAACCCGATTGATTTCTTGTCCAGAGCATACAATCAAAATTAAGCCCCAACTCTCCGGGGAACGTCTCTGGCAGTCATACGAGACATCAAAGTCAATCACCGGCAAATTTCCTCAAATCAATGAAAATTCTATCACCCGAAAATGAAAACCCAATAGCCGAACAAAAGTCACTCCTGACAAGCAACCTTAACGAGCCCCCCAAATCCACACCGCCGACAGCATCATATTTAAAAGGCCCTCAACTCTTCAGACGCTCGCCTTTCCGTCACCTCGCCGCAGCCATCCATCTCTCGTCAACATTCATCTGGAGACCGTTCGGCCCTTCGCACGAGCATATCATGTTTCGTCCTTGTCGGACAAGCCCGTCAAATGGGTGTCAATTGGGAATGTGTGCTCCCAGGAGGTGTTTTCGATATCCTTTTGGGATTCCACCCCGCAAAATCGAAAAAGGATTTAATAAATCGCAGTTGCATGGACTTGTAACAATTTGCCGTCTGTGTGGCAGGATATTCGAACCTTTTGTTCGCACAGTATCAGCACCTACACACGTAGTGCTCATCATCAAAAGTTATGTAGCGCACCCTTTCGCCGGATTTTAGGACTCGGGCGGAGGCAAATAGCTTTTGCAGCAGGAAATTTATTTGCAAATCAATATTTTATTGTTCAGAGGAATGGGACCAGGCTGGCTGCGGGGTGGGGGGACAGGGCGAAATCTTACGTTCATCGTCGCTGACGCCGTCAGTTTCAGAGGTTGTGTGTTTGCTGAAAATTTATCTGGTGCGGTGATTTATGGCTGTCGTTCAAGTTTAATATACTTTCAAAGGATCCACGCACCGTCCGTATCTCAGTTGCCCCCGTCCGACGCCGCCTGTTTGTTTGCCAACTCACTGAGGACGGCATTTATTATTAAAAATTTCATCAGCGTCCACTTCGAATACAATGTCCAGTGCCGAAGTAAGTTCTGCGCTTGCTGTAGATACCGCTGTTCGATTCGTATCTCCATAGCAAGGACTCCGCTGTGCTAGAAGCCATGGAAGGGTAAACGCCACTCGAATGTGTGTCGGGGGTTTATTTATTTCTGCTCGATTTAATTGAGCGTATGAATGCAGGCGCTCGGAAGAACACGCATATGTGTGTAATTGTGAGATTTAATGAATTTTACGTCGCCATTTCGCTCGCACCGGCACAATTAAATCATTTTCCGTTTTGTTTTTACACCAATGAATTGCGAATTACAAGCTGAGCTTGTTTAAATGCGGGTGACGTGTCGTTGCCGCGCTATGGTTGTCGTCATCGTTCTCATCGTCGTCGTTGTCGTCGTCGTCGGCGGCGCTTCGTCGGTCGATGATATCGAGTTCCGGTTTGTGCATTCGTTGGCTTGCAGCTTTATTGTGTTCAAGGATGTGCACCCTTGATATCCGTATGGTAAGTAATTCACCGCACTGGACGGTGAATGCAACTGATTGAAGTGCGGAAATCAATGATTTATGAAATTATTTTCAAGTCGACGTGGAGCGCCGCGTTAATGAGGTTTCAATGGCGGCGAAGGACTTGGTTTCAGCTGATCGCATGCGGACTCATTCGGAAATATTGCATTCCAGAGAACTACGCAAACCGCATTCTTGTGTGGGTGGCTTCTGACCCCGAGTGATGAAAAGCGTGGTTGGCGAGGCCTTTTAATTTGAAAAGGAAAATTATGTCTGCGCTTTACCGCGAACTGTGCGTGCGTTGCGCTCTGTATGCATTACAGAGAAATCCCTTCCCTGGAAAATTTCACAGAAAGACTGAAGGACTTTTTTCAATATTTCGCTTTGTAGCCACTCGCATAAGGTCGCTGTCAGGGAGTCAGATTTTCACAGAAACCAGAGCATAACGTGCGTGAAATGGACTTCATTGAATTGCTTCTTTAACAAAGCAGGCAAGGTTACAGGAAATGGTTGTCAACAACAGCAGCTTTTATTGTTTAAAGTGGAATACTAGCGGACAGGCGTGGGTTATGGACGGCCATTAGGAACACAGGCGATTAAGAAAACCAGTTCGCAGGGTGTTTTGAAGAGGTTCAGAATTTATAGGTGGCCCAATTGTTTTAATTGGCGGCCGTCTGTAAGATGTCACTTGATTAGTCCTTAAATTTGTTCGACATTTTGAAATCAAAATACTGATGCAAGTTAAGTCGCAAAATATTTCCCTCCTCCACACATGTTCCACATGGTCATCTCACAGATGTGGTATTTGGGTTTACGTGATCACCTGCCTTAACGGCTTATATCACGGGGAACCTTTTTCCCAAGAGTCGTAAGTAACGCAAGACTAAACGCCTTAGTTACCTAAGTACCAAACTGAGATCATGCTTGAGGGGCAATCACCCCACCTTGGTTTGATGCGAAGCCTTTCTAAAACCTCTTCCGCTCTTTGGGTCGCAGCGCCCGGTTGAGAATGCAACTCCACACTGAGAAGGGATAGTCCCCTAACCGACTTGCCTAGTCTTGCTTAAAGAATGGGCTAGACAAGTCAGCACAGTACACTATCCTGGACTCTACCCGCGATGTTAGGTGCTAAACCACAGCCACCACGAAACTCCCACAAGGGGGCCTACCGCACGGTCAGGCTGGAACCGAGGTCCCAGGGGCCCTTAACTCCCGTGGCACCAGAATATAGCCTCTGGTTAAGCTGTCTCTACCAGTCAGGTTCCCTCAAAGCCTGGGTCTGTTAGCCGCCATCCCGCCACAGATGGTCTTTCCTCCATCAGTGTTTCCGTTATCACTATAAATACTGCTACGGATGTGATTTTGAATCATGTGATTCATAAATCCAGTCACATCATCTGGGTGGTCATCTCACAGCATCAACAACGTTCCCAAGAACCCACGAACAGCGAAGCGCCGACCTAGCGTCTGACGAACCGGAAACACGGTGTTACAGTACGCCGCATTACATCACGTACGGCAACCGGAAATCCGAGTGCATGTTACATGTTATCGCCCCAGCAGCACGAAGCAGTATTTAAGGTAGTTGTAATAATTTTACCAGGCTTAAGTTTATCGTGTAAGGGGTTTTGTTGCCCTAGAATCGAAAATAAAATAATTTTTTTTTTTAACACACTACACACACAAATTCGCATCAAGAACGCTCTCAAATTGTGTTCGAAATACGAAGCATACACTACGTCCCTTGTGATGAAGCTCGCTTTTGGCCTAATGGATACGTCAAACTACCAAAATGTCAAATTTGGAGTAATGATCATCCTCAAGTATGCTGGGATATGAGGATTGGTTGAGAATTGGTTTAAAGAATATCTACACAAATGACAATTCTGTGTAATGATAAACCAAACGTGCAGTAAGAACGAAAGTGTACAATATGGAGTCCCGCAAGGGTCTAAATTAGGACCAATTCTGTTTATTTTATACACTAAAGAGCTCTTACGAGTATTCAAACAGGCAATACCATTTGCATTTGCAGACGATACGGCGATAGTGGTGCGTCATAGGTCTCTGCATACGGCAACCGAAATAATTCATAGAGTTTGACAGGGCAGTCAAATGGTGTCACGATCACGGACTTGTGATCAATGCGTCAAAGACTAAGATGATGCACATACGAAGTCCGCAATTCAAGGCCACCCAAGAACTCTCTACTCTACAGAAATAACTCCTGTAAGAGATCAATAAGTTGTAAAATTGAGATTGTTGAAAACCATAAATATCTCGGCGTCACAATTGACAGCAATTTTCTGTGGGATACGCATATTGATAAGTTGCGCGCAAGCAAGATTTGTACGCACTTATAATAATAATTGTTGGCGCTACAGTCCACAGGGGGACCAGGGCATTGCTTGCTCATCAACTACTCGTGTTGTGCGCGCTACTGTTCTCTCACGAGTAGAAGGGACCTACAGATTTTTGCCGACTCCGAACGGCGAGATTTGAGAAGCTTTCTTAGACAGATATTACTCTTTGAGTGTTGTCAGCGCTCGAAAGAGGAGGTGGTTTTAAATTCGAAAAATTGATGTTGAACTGGGAGTCGAACCTAGATCCTTCGGCGTGTGAGCGTCACACTCTACTCACTCGGCCACGGCGACCACTTTGTACGCATTTACACATTTAAAATTTCATGCCACATCGCCAGTGTTATGACAAGTTTATTATGCTTTGGTGGAATCTTAACTAAGGTATGGCATTCTTGCTTGGGGCAGTGCTCCTGCCACACATCTCAACAAACTTAAAAAACTCCAAGATGCAGCACTCAAAAAGATAGCTCCATATCACCAACGCAACACTCCAGAGCAATCAAATTTTAAAATTCTCTCTTTAAGATGACCTCAATCCTGGAGTACTACGAAGACAGCCGGTTTATCGTGTCAATCCAGCATGGACTTAATACCAGAAGACGTGCTCAAGGTATGCTACATGAACCCCGTTTCCACAACAACTACGGCAAGAGAGAGTTTAAGTGCAGTGTACCAAAAATCCTCAACACCCTACCTCAAGATCTAAGAAGTATTTCAAATATAAGAACAAGAAAATCTCGAATAAAAAGTTTCCTTCTGAATGACACAAAGATTTAAAAACTATAAAGTCAATTGTGGTCGCCGTGGCGTATTGGGTAGAGTGCGACACTCACACGCCGGAGGGTCCAGGTTCGACTCCCAGCTCAACACCAATTTTTCGAATTATTCACGGCACCACCTCTTTCGAGCTGCTGACAACACTCAAAGAGTAATATCTGTCTAAGAAAGCTTCTCAAATTTCGCCGTTCGGAGTCGGCAAAAAACTGTAGGTCCCTTCTACTTGTGAGAGAACAATAGCGCTGATGAGCAAGCAAGGCCTTGGTCCTCCTTTGGACTGTAGCGCCAACACTTATTATTATTATTATTATTATTATTATTATTATTATTATTATTATTATTATTATTATTATTATTATTATTATTATTATTATTATTATTATTATTATTATTATTATTATTATTATTATTATTATTATTATTATTATTATTATTATTATTATTATTATTATTATTATTATTAGTATTATTATTATTATTATTATTATTATTATTGTTATTATTATTATTATTATTATTATTATTAAAGTCAATTGTTAAAATTTTTTTAAATTCTTTTATTTAACAATTTAATTTGTTGTTGAACTATACAATTTTATTATGAATTGTATTTTATATATTAAATTATGTTTATATTGAACTAAGTTTACTTAAACAGATTTTTTATATTAGTAGCGCAACCTTCTGCAGAAAAGCCTTCTAAGGCTTCGCAGAAATACATGAATATTTTTAATTAATAATTTGAATAATAAAAATCAAATCAAATCAAGTGGATATTGGCACATCGTTACTTCCAGAAACGCTGTCTGTACAGTGTGCACTCTGTTCTAATGGGAAAATTGGTCCGTAAATCTTTCAAAACGATGCTGGCCAGAACCTTACGGGAATTGGTGACCACTAAAGGACTAGGGTCATCAACGTTTTCAATTATACAACCCTGATGAGAAGGAGCTGCAGAATCAAGAGTACGGCACAAAATGTCACACAGCTCATGGATTTATTGAAGAAGGCGTTTGGTATCCACATAGTTTCACGGTACGGAACAGTCGAGTGTCTTCTAAGACCGGACGATTGAACGCCGTTAACTTACTTTCTGTGGAGATATTTGAAGTCACTTGTCTACGCCGCTAAGCCCGAAGTGATTGAATACTTGGAGCCTTATAAGTCTCACGTTACCGGCATTACACAAAAAAATGAAAAAAATCTCACAGAAAATTGAACTTCCAGATTAGACCACGTCTTAGCTAGTCATAGCTGTCATTTTTCAAAGTTTTCATCTGAAATTTTATGCCAGAAGGAAATTTTTCAAAATAAGGAAATCTGATGTCTTTTCGAAAAAACTTCATATGCGATATTTCATCGCAAATTTCTATACCTCTTACAAAAACGAACTTTATATAACACATCACTCAATAAGTTCCGGAACTAACATATAGGGAGCGCCACTAACAAAAAATTCATACTAGTTTTAGGAAGTACAAACATTAAAATAATACCTGTCAAATTTTCATGACAATGCGAGTATTAGGTTGCAAGTTACAATGCTTCAAGCGATGCTACATTTCCTATTTTTAAAACAATGGAAAACCCCGAATTTCGGGCGTTCGTTTGTAGAAGAAAAAAAAACTTACGAGGAGAAAATGTTCACACCACACTGTGTTACGGCTTTTTAGCCGCAAATTGCCGGTCATCTGGTTGGGTGAATGACCCAAAGTCTACACTCCTTTGTCAGCAATATGTATAAATAGTCAGTACACGAGATTAATAAACTGTCAGTCAGTCATATAAACTTTTGTCAAGCGTTTTTTTCTATTCACTCTCCTACACATTAAACACTACTTTTAATGTCAGAAAATACAGTGCAAGCTCAGCAATGGCTTGAAATGTGATACAGGGACTCTGTTCCATCAACAACAACTATTTGTCGGTGATATGCTGACTTTCAACGTGGCCATACAGACACCAATGATGGTGAACGCTCTGAAAGACCAATTGAGGTGGTTACACCTGAAAACGTCAAAAAATCGGTTTGGAAAATTGCAAAACCAAATTGTGTTAGACAGTCGACACCTTATGGTTATCAGACGGCAGTGTGTACAGTATTTTGCATGAACATTTGTCCGTGAAAAAAAAAACTGTTTTCGAGATGGATGCAGCGTTTGCTCACAATGCACCAAAAACAATAACGTATCGATGATTCTGAGAACTGTATGGAGCTGTTTTGCCAGAATACAGAAAACTTTTTGCATCGGAACGTCACAATAGATGAAACTTAAATCCAACACTGCACTGCAGAGTCAAATCGACAGTTTGCGTAGTGGACAGCATCCGGTGAACCACGTTCAAAGCGTTCAAAAGCACAAATGTCGGCTGGCAAAGTTATGGCATCCGTATTTTGGAATTCACACGGAATTCCATTCATTTAGAAAGGCAAAATGATAAACGGAAATACAATTTGGCATAACTGGTGCATTTAAAGAAAGATATTGAAAAGAACTGTCCCATGTGAAGAAGAAAATAATTCTCGTTGTTTGTTAAAATTGACCAAATAAATTATTATTATGCAGGGGAAACTGTCTTTCCTTCATCGGCTTTTTTGGTCACTGTTGATTTTCAATGAAACTAGGTTATTTCATTGCTATTATCCCAACGTTTCAACGCTATGTGTGTATGTAACATAATTTGTTTTATTGTTTCAATAAAAAAGATCCCCTGATGAAGGCAGCAATCCCTGCCGAAACGTAGGGATAATAACAATAATAACAATGAAATAACCTAGTTTCATTGAAAATCAACAGTGACCAAAAAAGCCGACGAAGGCAAGACAGTTTCCCCTGCATAAGAAAACTATTCTCTTCCAACAAGACAATGCACCACGTCAAGTCGTTGGCTACCATGCCCAAAGTGCATGATTTTGACTTTGAATTGATTCCGCAACCACCGTATTCTCCAGACCCTTTTAAGACCTCAAAAAGATGCTCGCCGGAAATAAGTATGGCTCGAATGAGTAGGTGATCGCCGAAAGTGAAGCCAATTTTGAAGCCAAACATAAATCGTTCTACAAAAAAAGGAGCGAAAAGTAACAGTGTCATAAAAATTTACAAGTATCACTTGAATGCTTGTGCTTTCCAAAAATTTTAAATTTTTTATTAGTGCCGCCCTCTATATGTCAGTCCTAGGACTTATTGAGTGATGTGCTATATGTAGTCCATTTCCATCCCTCTCATTTATTTCTCAGTTGTATCTAAAATGAACTAGCTGTTTATTTGTACACAGGCCACCCCACCCACATATTTATATCAGTTTAGCCCATTAAAGTGGCATTGGCAATATTTTAATATTTTATGGTTAAAAAATATTATAACATATAAAAGCAAGCTTCAACTGACATTAATGGTTGGAATTCTGTTAAGTTTTTTAAAGCAGTGCGACATCCGGTATGAAATGAGCGTTTTTTTTTAAACTAAAACACTAATTATTAATGAAAAAGTAAAAACATTCTGTTCAAAGTATTACCCATTGTTTCTTACACATTTTGACCAACTTTCTGGCAATTTGTGAATACCACGCCAATAAAATTGTTCGTCTTTTAAAGCAAAAATCAGACACCCAATTTTCGACCTCCTCTTAGAAATCAAAGTGCTGCTCAGCCAATGCGTGTCCCATCGATGAAAACAAATGGTAGTCGGAAGGAGCCAAGTCTGGTGAATACGGCGGGTGGGGTAGCTGCTCCCAGCCAAGTGTTTTAATTGTATCCTGAACCAGGTTTGCTTTGTGTGCTGGTGCATTGTCATGGAGCAAAATTACCTTGCCGTGTCTTCTGGCCCATTCTGGTCGTTTCTCGATCAATGCATGGTTCAAATTGATCATTTTTTGTCGGTAGCGATAAGTATTAACGGTTTCACCAGGTTTTAGGAGCTAGTGGTACACCACACCTTCCTGATCACACCAAACACACAGCATTGTCTTCTTGCCGAATCGATCTGGTGTTGCAGTTGATGGTGATGGTTGTCCCAGATTAACCCATGATTTTTTCAGTTTAGAATTCTTAAAATAAATCCATTTTTCATCGCCAGTAAAAATCTGATTCAAAACTGATTTTTTTTCGTGTCTTAAAAGCAAAAAATTACAAGTGGTTTTTCGGTTTTCCATCTGTTTTTCACTCAATACATGTGGCACCCATTTTCCACACTTTTGGAGCTTTCCCATAGCTTTTAAACGGTCAGAAATTGTTTGTTGTGCAACATTTAACGTTGATTCCATTTGCTTTTGACACAAAGTGTCATCTCCATCCAATATCGTTTGCGATTCGGCGTCTTCAAACTTTTTGGGTGGTCTTCCAAGTTCTTCATTTCTCACGAACATCATTTCTCACATCAAAATTATTATTTCTGAACCGTTGAAACCATCTTTTGCATATTGCTTCTGATAGAGCATGATCACCATATGCCTCGACAAATATTCGATGCGACTCTGCAGCACTTTGCTTCAAATGGAAACAATACATTAATGCTTTCCGCAAATCATCACTTTCTGGTACAAAATTCGACATTTTTAACACGATGAAGAAATATGATGTTGTCTGTTCAATGACTTGATGTATACTATATATTTTTCATAGATGTCATAGCAAACAAACAAAAACAAATAAGGCCTCGTTCACAACAAATTTTCCCTATCGAGACATTTTTATCTTGGTGCTCATTTCATACCGGTATACTTCGTTCTCTTCACATAAATGAAATGACGTAGAATGACAGTAGCTTTCGAACGCATGTTCCAATGGAATATTAACATTGGAAAATCGCAGTGAAAGACCCAATATAGAGACGTGATAAGCTTCAAGTAAGTCTCCCGTTTTTTTTTCTATTACTGTCCACTAAAAAGCTTTTCAAATTTTGTGGCTAGGAGTCGGCAAAAAACAGAAGGTCACTTCTACTAGTTAAAAAGCAGTAGAGCGCACAACGCGTTAAGTTGACAATCAAGCTAGGCCCAGGTCCTCTGTGGACTGTTAATAATAATTGTTGGCGAGACAGTCCAACAGGGAACCAGGGCATAGCTTCCTCATCAGCTACTCGTGTTTTGCACGCTACTGTTCTCTGACGAGTAGAAAGAACCTACAGTTTTATGCCGACTCCGAACGGCGAAGTTGGAGAAGCTTTCTTTGACAGTTATTACTCTTGGAGTGTTGTTAGCAGCTCAAAGGAGGTGGTGCCGTGAAAAATTCGAGGTGTTCAGCCGGGAATCGAACCTATCCCCTTCGGCGTGTGAGCGTCGCACTCTAACCACTACGCCACGGCGGCCACTGTGGACTTTGGACTGTTACGGCATCGAATATATTTAGATAGAGACCTGATAAGTTGCGAAGCCGTCTGCAGACAGTTTTTTTATATTTTTTTTATATTTTCCGGACAAATTAAGGAAAAATGATTTCTAGGACTTAAACTTAATTAAATGAAAACTGTTTGTATTCGTAGAACACTCAGCCTCATCTGTGCATTTAACTTGAAGCTGCAAGTCTACTCTTTCATTCGGAGCTATGCGTCAGGAAATCAAACATACACTGCTGTCTTTTCTAATGTCATAAAAATTCGACAAAAATATAATGCAAGGGCGTGGGTAAGCCATCACATAAGAAGACGGGTTGTACCAGGACCCGGCTGAAGATCTCTACAGTGGTTT
Organism: Eristalinus aeneus; assembly: GCA_955652365.1. Classification (NCBI taxonomy): domain Eukaryota; kingdom Metazoa; phylum Arthropoda; class Insecta; order Diptera; family Syrphidae; genus Eristalinus; species Eristalinus aeneus. The sequence goes on along the minus strand of OY019134.1, from coordinate 61,154,595 downwards.
GCATTTGCAATGAACCCTGCAACCTTTTGTCGACCTTCCATTCAAAGAATTTCCCAAATAACCGCTGTTCATCGAATGTGAAAACAAGCAGCATCCAGCTCTACAACGAGATGATTGTTTTAAAACTTCCTGGAATTGAGTTAAACACTGAACAAGCAGCCTCAGCTCCTACTCAACCTTCGTTGAACCGACGTACATATCTTAAAAGGATTCCGCTTGTTAGATTCCATTCCGCATAACACATGCCTGCTTCCTGAGAATTCCCACCAAAGCCTTGTGACTCGCGAATATTAACCGAGCCCCACTGGCTCGAATTCGCGGATATCAACGTGTGTTTACCAAGTGGATGCGAAACAATGCTAATATTGCCTGTTAACATACCTCCAGTACCCCTGTCAGTGCCACGAGCCACGCTAACACAAGTCGAAAAGTTTCTCTCTCTCTTTCGGAAAAAGGTTATCAATCAAAACAATTTCCCACACACATTTAGCCGGAGAAGCACACACCAAATGATGAAACAATAAACAAATAAAAGGAAACAATTATCTCCCGTTAAAATAATAATAAGGCTCAACAGAAACTCCGCATGAAATTATTTCCCTGCGTGCCACTCCTTCCCAACCGCTCGACGGTCCACCGGAACTTACACAAGAGTGATTCGCTGAATGGATAGCGGCGTATGGCGTATCAGTGGAGGGTGGTGGGTTTTGGCAAATATTTTCCTTGTCTTCCTTTGGCCTGGCACACGCCATTTAATCGTTTCACAGACTGTTTTTGTGGCCTTCGTTCGACTCGCAACAATTTCACGGAATCAAATCAAAATCCTTCAGGCAAATATTAATGTCCCTTATTCCAGCCGCTCTCGACTTTGCAAAGGAAATTATCATTGAAACGCAAACTGCTGCTCCTTACCTCCACCCACGACGACGGCAAGCATCGAAGGCGAAGAAAAACAAAAGAAAACAACAACCTCTCAAGGATCCCGGCCAAGAACAACAACGAAGAAAGGGACGATGTTGGCGAAAGGATACAGGTTACCAGGAGCAAAGCCCGACGAAGCGACGACAAAAATGTAACCAACCATAATGCAAACGTGGATCTTCTTGTAGATATTGCGGCAGCAGCGGCGGGCACAGGCAGGGAGAGAGAACGGGCTCCTTGTTGCCGAGAAGACGCGATGATACGCGTTTTCTTTATGTTTTCATTAATAAATTCATGTAAATTACTGCGCGCTGTACATTAGGCCGCCTTTTATGATGTTCCCTGGGAGAGGTACACGTGAACAAGAGTCACCACCGTTCGTTCCATCGGGCGCCAGGTGACGTCGACTGCATTCGCCCAGAAATGGGTTTGGTTTGGGTGTGTGTGGGGTGTGAGGGAGTTACCGGTAATGGGAAACAGTAATCTGGAAGGCATTAAGCAGAACGAAAGCATAAACAAAAAGATAGATGAAGATACCAAGGACGAGCAAAATGACGGTATAATTACGCTGAGAGGAGGCAGATTTTCTCAGCGAGTTCCGAGAACTCTGATTTGCAAGCGATGCCACACTTGCGTGAAAAAGGTGTTTTCTGATTCAATTTGAATGCTTTTACGTTCCTTTTTTGAAGAATCAGAGGGTTTTCTGCTGAATTTTGTTCCTCCGGCTGGAGTCTGGTTTGAGGGACGGAATCCCTTTAAATTCTGCATATGCGTGCTAGATTGACAGTGAAGCTTCAGTGATCTTCAATTTGAAAGAGGGTTGGACAAGTTTTGAGAAAGCAGCAACGCCCTGCAGGATGTGACATCAATTGCAAAACTTTCGCAGAGTGTGTCACTGAACTTGGCTTCTTCCCACTTTGCACTCCCACCCTCAGTTTATTTGCGTTCAAAAGACGTCATCTATTTGACGGGAGAGCCTCTGCCACCCAGCGCTGTTTATTCCTTTGCCAAACGTGCACCCACTACTTCCCTGCACCATACACTGTGCCTCGAAAGGCGAATGACCTAACAAACAGTTCGGGACATAGTTCAGCAGAAAGCACTGGAAAACGTCGTTGCCTTGTTGGGGACTTAAGATGCTAAAATGTTGACAGCTTTAGCTACTGCTCAACTATGTATCTACCAATTTGCCCAGTGTGCACCTTCCACTCCCGCCCATCCAGCTTCAGTGCACTTACGTTTTTTGCTGGATAACAGGACAACAAACAGCACACTACTCGTTTTTGCAGTCGACTCTTGCTGCACTAACATGGCAGATAACATGAAATATTCATGATAATTTCCACCAGTTTCATCATACGCCCACTCGAGTACCTTCGTCTGCCCTCGTCTGCCTCCGCCTGGGTAGCCCGTAAATGAGATGCTGAATGTGGGTGAATCGTTGTGAAAAAAGTGCATTTCATGCGCGGTGGTGCGAGTGTGGAATGCCTTTCCCCATCCAGGGGGCGTGCTTGCTCCCACACTCAAGGATAAGAAAGGCAAAGGAAGGAAAAGTGTGAAAGGTACGAGCGACGAAAGGCAAAGTTGATTGCATTTCAAATTAAATATCACTCGCCGGGCGCACACACACGCTCGGTGTCTATTAGAGTGCTAGAGACACACGCAGCAAAGTGCGGGTGGCGTTCAGCCACCCACTGGTGAGAGTGAAAATGAGCACAAGTCCCCTTAATTTCGTTTCCACCATTAGTGACACAGATCCCGAGGGGCAACCCCTCCCTCCATACACAGCCACCCGCCGAGTGGGGTGTTTGCAGGGGCCCGCCCTATCAGCATGCCCGCGTCTTGAGGATTATTAATTGTGGGCATATCTCGGCGTAGACAATTTTAAGGATTTAAACGTCAAAATGAATGTTCTCAGCTGGTGTTGGGGTGGTGGGCGATGGCTGGCGGCTGTCGGCTGACGATGCGGTGTGCAGATAGACGGCGGTGTTGTCGTCACACTCATCATCATTTCCATCACCGGCGTCAGGATCTCATTCACTTCGGGCCACGGTGGCGGTGCCGTCATCGTTTGCCATTGTGTCAAGGGTCTCATATTTCAATGTGCGAACTTAAGACTAAGCAGCGCCGCCGCTTGAGTGGTAGCATCTGGATCGGTAACACGATGTGGCAGTTTGGAGGCTGTCACTTTTCTGGTTAAAGGCGAATCCTTGATCCGAATTTATTTTTCCTTAAGAATGAGCCTTTCCTCTGTCACTTGGGGTGCCCTGGCGCACGGGTGTCTCCGTTCTGCTGACATCAATTATGATTTTGAGAGAAGGCGACGGGATGGAGGAGGATTCGGTGGTGTTTTACTTGTGAATTAAGCACACACTTCCTCGGCACATCATGCATTTAGACTTAAGCGCATTGAGAATGAGGTTAGGTGGCCTCTCGACCGCCCACTTGTGCACACATGCATACGTCCGTTCGACTGGACTGCCAGAATTCCGACAGTGCTTTGGGGTATCGCTCTCACGTGGAGGGGATGTGATAATGTGTGAATGCGGGTAGGAATGTCATGACTCTCTGTGGATTTATAATTAGTTGGCCTCGTCCCCGATTCCGGAGTGCACGCTGGAGGGTTGGAGGGGGGAGGGTGGTTTCTGTGAGATGTGATTAGTTTTAGGGATAGCCTTGCGCACGCAAGTGGGTGTATCCAAGTGACAGGGTAATTGTCAATTCACGACGTGAAGCAATTTGCATTGGCGACATCATCAACCGAAGTGCATTCGCCTTGGAGCCTATTGCCAATTATGATCGGGAAGTGGGAGGGGATGGGGTCAAGTATGGTGCGGCGCTTATTATGCAAAGGAATGGGGGGAAATTGATGATTGAATTACTTTGCAATTAATGACATTTGTGATGTGTACGATCTGAGGTCTATTTACGTTGTGGAATATTGCCGACGCAGCGCAGTCCTTTTTGAAAAATATTAAATGCTCTCAACAAGCGCGTGGATGTGCCCGATCCCAAAGCTATTGATTAAAGGAATAAGATGGAGATAGCATGGGAATAGGGATTACATCTAAATTAAACTTCAGAGGAGTACTTCAAAAGATCACCCGTTCATCGGCAAAGTTGTTCATCCATTGGAGTTCTAGAAAATTAAAGTTCTTCTTGCTCGATGAAGAACAGATAAATGTCATTTTGTCGGTGCCCCAGGTGGGTGTTTGGCTGCCTGATATGTAACCACTTTTCTTATAACAGTTGCTTCTGGTAAAATTGCAGCTTATGTGAGTGGGGATATCTTAGGCTTCATTTTGTTAGGACACACGGCCTTAATCACATCGTCGAAAAATCTGGCCAGTCTATCGGCTTCCTACAAATACATGGAAACGTTGTATTCGCCATAAGTGGAAGAGATCCAGTAAGAGGAGTTAATGAGCGAAGCAAATTGTTATTGGTTGGACCAAAATGGAAGTTACATGTCGGAGTAGGCAAGGCTTAGGTATGTCTTTATACGCGGTCAAGCATTGACGTTCTGCTGTAACAGTGTCCTTCGTATTTTCCTCTACACTGATCTATCACCGTCATAGCCAAAGGCCAAGTTTGAGATTCATAAAAATTACTGCAGGAGCCAATAAAAATCTCATCTATTGACACCAACTAAACATTCGAATTTGGAAAAGTGGTGGGCGACCTGTTTGGCTGTTGTGTGACGGGGACATATTTCATCACCAGATGTGGGACTTGGTTTTACGTGATCAACTGCCTTAACGGCTTATATCACGGAGAACCTTTTTCCCAAGAGTCGTAAGTAACGCAAGACTAAACGCCTTAGTTACCCAAGTACCAAATTGGGATCATGCTTTAGGGGCAATCACCCCACCTTGGTTTGATGCGAAGCCTTTCTAAAGCCTCTTCCGCTCTTTGGATCGCAGCGCCCGGTTGAGAATGCAACTCCACACTGAGAAGGGATAGTCCCCTAACCGACTTGCCTAGTTTTGCTTAAACAATGGGCTAGACAAGTCAGCAGAGTACACTATCCTCGACTCTACCCGCGATGTTAGGTGGTAAACCACAGCCACCACGAAACTCCCACAAGGGGGCCTACCACAATGGTCAGGCTGGAACCGAAGTTCCAGGGGCCCCTGACCTCCCGTGGCACCAGAATATAGCCTCTGGTTAAGCTGTCACTACCAGTCAGGTTCCCTCTAAGCCTGGGTCTGTTAGCCACCATCCCGCCAAAGATGGGCTTTCCTCCATGAGTGTTTCCGTTGTCACTATAAATAGTGATACGGATGTGATTTTGAATCATGTGATTCATAAATCCAGTCACATCATCTGGATATTTCATCACCAGCAAGCATCTAAACAAGGTTTTAAATAAGGCGATGCACTGTCACGTGACTTCTTCAACATCATTATTGAGAAGATCGTGGCCGCCGTGTCGTAGTGGGTAGAGTGCGACGCTCACACGCCGAAGGGTGTAGGTTCGATTCCCAGCACAACACCAATTTTTCGAATTTTTCACGCCACCACCTCTTTCGAGCTACTACGAGAGTAATAACTGTCTAAGAAAACTTCTCCAAATTCGCCGTTCGAAGTTGGCAAAAAACTGTAGGTCCCTTCTACTCGTAAGAGAACAGTAGCCAGCACAACACGAGTAGTTGATGAGCAAGCTAGGCCCTCTGCCCCCTGTGGACTGTCGCGCCAACAATCATTATAATTATATTAGAGAAACATGTGGAAGCAATCGCGTAGTAGCTAGAGTGCGACACTCACGCCCTAGAGGTCTCAGGTTGGATTCCCGAACTGAACACGTCGTATTTTTTCATGGAACAACCTCGTTCTTTTATGACAACATTCAAAGAGTAAAAACTATTAAAGAAAAAGCTACTTTACTTTGCGGTTCGGAGTCGGCAAAAGACTGTAGGTCCCCTCTACTCTTGAGCGAATAGTAGCGCGTACAACACGAGTAGCTAATAAGTCAGCTAGGCTCTGGTCCCACTGTGGCTGTCGCGCCAACAATTATTATTTGGACAGACAAATGTCCAAGTACCCACTGCATTCGCTCAACCAACCCCAGGCACTTATCAAAACTCCTTTCCGAAACTTGTCGTTATTCCTGAAAGTCAACGCCTCACTGGCTTCACCAGTATCCCCTGCGAATCACGTCACAAATTGAACCGTCTCCACAACAACCCTCGATGGCAGCATTCAACGAGCGCATTCATAGAGCTCAACATGAAAATGTTTTGCCAACAATTTCAAATCGGTACCGCACTTCTAACCCCTGTGTCAATAACAACAAGTCCCCATTCTGCCCACGTACCCCGACAAAACATGCATCACGAGATCCGAGCGGCGGAGTGCGCGGGAGAACCGTATCAAAATTCAAAACCCAGCCACTTTGTTTATTTTGGCAAAATAAACTTTTCAAAAAGCGGTTATGCGCTTTTTACGGTTTATATTCGGAGTGCCACCATTCAGATATTCAACCCTTCAGCCGAGCGAGCCCTACAGCTGCGGTGGCACTCGTACCATTCGTATACCCACCTAAACAAAACAAAGAAAGCGAATGTAATAATTATTCAAATGTTGGAAAATTTTGAACGGCACACTCGAGCCCACCCCTCACCACACAGGAGTCAGTGGAGGCGCGGCGGTGAGAGATCGGTCTACGGGATAAATGCAATATTTTGTGGATTTATGCGTTGAAAGCCACCATTTGGCTGGGGGAGGTCGCGCAGCTCGCGGGTGATGGATTCGTTTGTAGTCGCTGGCTCTGCGTGCTGCTGAGCACGTAAATTGAAAAATATCCTGATGGAGATAATCTGCATGACGTGTGTGTAGGCGGAAGTGAATTACATGGGAATTTAGGGTTAAGCGACGCTTCGTTGACCCCCCACTCGTCGGGAGGGAAAACGACAGCGAAGTGAGCAACAGCTCAACGTTTGTCGCCCGTGTGTGTGTTTTGAGTGTTTATTCGAAACCGAGAGGAGCGCTGGAGTTAGACGATATTTTTGAGGGCATGGACCATCTGTTACAAATTTGCGAAATTCGCTCGTGGAAGTGGAAACCGAGATAAACCTGATCATCGTGGTGGGTTAATGAATATTCCCTTTGGTAATTATTTCGTGGGTTGTGCGGTGTACCAGGGCAACAAGCAACAAGCTGCGTTGTGACAGGTGCCGGTGTTCAGGGAAAATTTGCATGAACTCGCCAAGGCAACGCAATGAATTCACTGTGAATGCATTTGGAATGGCGGCGCGGCGCGTGGTTGTTTTTAAAATTATATCTGGCTTCTCCTGTGGGATGGAGGACGTGATGGTGGAATATTTTAGTGGACTTAGCAGGATTGACATGCGGCCGGGAATTCAAACATTTTTTCATCTCTCAAGTCTGTTTGCATTTTTCAATTCAATTGAGTTGTCACATCCAGCCTGCTGATGGAATTTCGAATGCTCTGCACATACCATCGGGATCGAAATATGCGATTTGACGAATCTTCAAAACAGAATTCTGCTGGTACTCTAAATCTGGCTTAGGCGCCTTGGCTTCGATGCGATTTTAACCACAATGCAACCTGATGAGAGCAAATTTAAATTTTGGTCTTACTTCGAAAAGCCGAAGGCGTGGTTTCAATCAGACACCTGGGAAGAGTTGCTGACGATCCAAGACTGAGGTTTCAGGTGGAGATTTGGAAGCGGATTAGTCTTTGGAATCTTCAGGCCGAACCGAACCGACCGCATGGCTCATATTCTGCATTGGTATTGTGAGTGATGTCTGCATGAAAGATGCCGAATTTACAAACTTCGGACTAGAGGGGCAACTGTATGAGTACTCTTGAGAAATTCCTGCTGCCGTTTAAAAGCAATTGCACAAATTTTACGCCTAAATGAAACCCCAAAGTCAATGGTACACCCCAGAGACTCACCAAAAAAAACATTTGAAACAAGTAATTAAAGCTCTGCCCTTCTAATAATAATTGTTGGCGCTACAGTCCAAAGGGGGACCAGGGCCTAGCTTGCTCATCAACTACTCCTGTTGTGCGCGCTACTGTTCCCTCACGAGTAGAAGGAACCTACAGTTTTTTGCCGACTCCGAACGGCGAAATTTGAGAAGCTTTCTTAGACAGTTATTACTCTTAGAGTGTTGTCAGTAGCTCCAAAGAAATGGTGCCGTGAAAAATTCGAAAAATTGGTGTTGATCTGAGAGTCGAACCTAGACCCTTCGGCGTGTGGGCGTCGCACTCAACCGAATACGCCACGGCGACCACTGCCCTGTCCTTCTAGAGGCGGATAAAACCTCTCCTTCAGCTTGAAAGGTGACCACCATCGGTTAGATGGACATCTGTAGAGGAGAGAATCTCCGTGAATACAAATTGAAACGTCGGAATCTGTTTCAACTGTGTCGTTCTTTATTTTTCAAGGCATTTTATACAATTTCTCTTGGCAGTAAATGGAGAGTTCTCGGTCAATGACCTGGCCAGATGATCGAACTTACACAAAAGTTTGTCGCAGTTATTCAAATAATGTTAACCTTGCACAGTGGAGCACAGTGGTGCACAAAAGTAATAATCTGTAATTTCCTACACATCGATTATGTTGTTCACTGAGAGGGGACAGGGCTCTTCAATTTGTCCTTAGAAACAGGCAAACATTACAAAATGGGCAGAACGCTGCTGCAACATACAAGTTGTTCACCGTTTAGAATTGAAAATTGAAAGACAGGTATATGTCCACCAGAAAATTTTGCGGAGATGCAAAAAAGCGCATATTTTGGAAAAAATTAATATGTCAAAACGTGGGTAAAGCAGTTCAATCAAGCCAGGAGGCGGCCATGTTGATAAAGAAATTCCAAATTGTCCTAAATGCTCGATATAACTCTGTCTGGCTTTCCTAAGGCTGACCCAGCACTTCATTTTCTTCACTTCGAAGTTCGAAAACATACGCGAAAGTCATCGATGTCAATTGCACACTTGATAACGGAAACTTCTGCTTCAAGTACCAACACTAAGAGAGATAAGCTGTTTTTCCGTTGGTTCTTGGGAAACACGACAGTGGAGTACTCAGACTAAAAAGCTGGGACATTGTACTTTCAATTCGAAACCTTCATTTAATTTAATTTCTTCCGCAGGGAAACCAAGCGTTTGTGTGACAAAAAACCTAGGTTTTCAGCTCCAACTACATCAGTGGCAAGCAGCCGCCTCCTTATCCAAGCATAGGCGGGACAATGACAGAGGAAGTGCTCTGCAGTGCAGTGTCGCAAAGGAACCACCACTAAGCCCCAGCACACTTAAGTGCTTAGCAATTGTGAAGTGTCCCGTTTTCATGCATCCAAGATGCCTAGCGTATATTTAGAGATGGAAGAAAAGCCGTGGATTTCTTGCTGACGTTTGGAAGCATGCACTTCGTCAACCTGCATTATGGAGAATTATACTATTTCTGGTTGTGAAGTCGGCAGACTCAACCTTTGACGGAAGCTGTAAACAAGGACCTGCCCCAAGGCAGGCTTAGGCCCTGTGAATAGAACTTCCTTTGAAATTGGCCTTGCAAATTTATTCGCAATAGTGGCCCAGGATACAGACGCAGAGTTCTATAAGCTTAATAAGAGTCATGCAAAGTCAAGAGTGAACATTTTCTCTGGTGTTGGTGGTGGGATTAGGTCCTGTCACAAATTTCGTACAAACTAGGAATATAAAATTAACACTCAATAAGTCCCGGGACATTAAGAGGGCAACACCTACATGAAATCCATAGTCGATTCTGATTGTTAAATGTACTGGCAAACGTGGCGATATCTGAGACCATCGATAATAATAATTGTTGGTGCTACAGTCTACAGGGGGACCAAGACCTAACTTCCTTATCAACTACACGTGTTGTGCGGGCTACTGTTCTCTCACGAGTAGAAGGGACCTACAGTTTTTAACCGATTCCGAAGGGTGAAGATTTAGAAGCTTTTTTATAGAGTTATTCTTTGAGTGTTGTCAGCAACTCGCAAGGGGTGTTGCCCTGAAAAAATTTGAGGTGTTCAGCCGGGAGTCAAACCTAAACTTTGTGCGTGTGAGCGTCGCACTTTACCCACTACGCCTCGGCGGCCATACAGATCTAATTGCTGAAAATAAATTTTACCTTAATTAAACATGAAGTACTTCCCGCTAAAGGTGGCTACCTTACAAACAGCCTGGTCTACAAAACTTGTGGTCAAAGTGAAGAAAAAAACTTTGTGAGTTTGTAAGGCTAAAAGTACGCCCTTTCAAGTGAATATAATATAATGATCCAATGTGGCTGATTTTAAAAATTGTGCCACTTCGCATTTTCTTGAAACAAAGACGTCCAATTTTAAAAATCTCAAAGTCCCAAATTTGAGCGAGTCGTATTAGAAGTCAACAAAATGTTGGCTTTCTACGCTCTCAAAGATGTAGACCCAACAACCAATACCACTTGTGTCAGAAATGTATTTCATTTGAAGTGAATCTTTCCGCTGCGACACCACTGTGCGACGGCCACTGCAACTTATGAGAGTTAAATTTAAAGAATATGATACGTCCTTATTGAAAGACTTTTTGTAGCGAGTGATTTAGAACATAGCTTTTACATTCTTGCGGCTTATGGTTTTGGAAGTCAAACTTTTGGTGGAAAAAAATCTCTGCATAAAGGAACGCTGAGGTACCACAGGGTCTGCCCGGCCACCTGCTTTCTGACGTACTGCAGGAAGAGCTAAGCTAAAGCTACGGCAGGGTGGCCGCCGTGGCGAAGTGGATAGAGTGCGACGCTCACACGCCGAAGGGTCTAGGTTCGACTCCCAGCTCAACACCAATTCTTCGAATTTTTCGCGGCACCACCTCTTTCGAGCTGCTGACAACACTCAAAGAGTAATAACTGTCTAAGAAAGCTTCTCAAATTTCGCCATTCGGAGTCGGCAAAAAACTGTAGGCCCCTTCTACTCGTGAGAGTATGAATAGTTGATGAGCAAGCTAGGCCCTGGTCCCACTCTGGACTGTAGCGCCAACAGTTATTATTATTATTAAAGCTACGAGAGGACTTGCAGCGATCCCAAAATGTACGGGGGATGTAGTCTTGTCACAAAAAGAACAAGGAACTGTTTGAATCATCCATGGCAATGTTAGCCGTCAGATGTCAGAAGATGTCACATCACACCAAATTAATTCTAAGTTAACTAAAACGGAACATGAGCAATGAGCACCAGCAACACAAGATGTGGGACCACCAGCAGCACAAGATCACGAACCAATTGTTCGTGATCACCTGCCTTAATGGCTGATATATATGAGATCATGCTTGAGGGGCAATCACTCAACCTTGGTATGATGCGAAGCCTTTCTAAGACGTCTTCCGCTATTTGGGTTGCAGCTCCCGGTCTTGAAGACAACTGCACACTTATCCCGGATAGTCTCCTAACAGCCTTGTCTAGTTAACAAATACTAGACAAGTTAGCCTCGACACTATCCTCGACTCTACCCTCGATGTTAGGTGCTAAACCACAGCCACCACGACACTCCCACAAGAGGGCCTACCGCACGGTCAGGCTGGAACCAAAGTTCCAGGGGCTCCTCACGTCCCGTGGCACCAGAATATAGCCTCTGGTCAAGCTGTCACTGCCACTCAGGTTCCCTCAAAGCCTTTGTCTGTTAGCCGCCATCCCGCCACAGATGATCTTTTCTCCATCAGTGTTTCCGTTGTCATTATAAATAGTGATACGCATGAGATTTTTGAATAATGTTATTCATAAAGTCCAGTCACATCACCTAGTCGGACAGCGATTTATCTCGAGACAAAAGTTTGAAATCCAGCATTGACTTCTAAAAGTGTTTCAAACTACACACAAAGCAGAATAGAAACAAACTGCTATCGAAGAGCAGGATCCATTCCCACCCTTGGTGTGATCCAGAGAACCTCTGTCAAAATAAAATGCATTCATAAAGACACTCGTCGGGAAGCAATTCAATGGAAATCCTCACCTGTCGCTCCCCAACCAGGAATCGATCCGCCAAAACACTACATCCAATATTCATCGAATGTCTTGTCATTGCCACATGACGGAATAGATGTCACGCCGCAGGCATTCATCCACATCTATCTCACAAATCGCTTATTACACCGCCTGCCAATCTAACCGTCAAAATGTGTTCTTTGCTGGCTCAACGAGCGGAAGCTCTTCGAGGGGCTGTTGTCAAAATAAACCCATCCATCGAGACCCAACCACTTTGCATAATCAGCCATCACTCACGTGACACCGTGTCGCTACTTATCTTCCCTTCATAACCCGATTACCGTTCTCATATGGCGATAATCCCGCACTAAAGCAACGAATTTGTACACCACTGGCATTAACTGAAAAACTACCAATTCATTGCTACGTCCTCCTGCACACATCCGCCCCTTCATGAGCACATTCACCCTCACAAAAGAAGAGCCGAAAAAGAACCGAATCGGCACGCTATGCTTGTTCTGTTTGTCGTCCCTTTAGGATGCTCTCACCACCGTCACCGCAGCTAGAGGCATTTCCATATCACCACTCCTAAGCCGTCATCATAAAAGCCCTTCGGAAGCCCCGTAGCCTACCGCAACCACTTGGAAATAAATGATGAAAATTGAATTGAGGAATTCACCTGACAGAGGCTTCAGGACCCCCTACCCGCTCGGCGCCTTCAAGAGTCGACCTACACATGTACCGGGTAGCGATGCATAAACACACGTTGATGGACGACGGCACGTATTTACCCAAAGGATGTTAAAGACGGGGGTGGTGACACACAAAAAAAGAAAAAACGAACTGGTTACCTTTCTGTGCCTTGAATGAGGAACAAACGAGTGGCGAGCATAGAACGAGCGGCTAGGGAGGAGGGAATGAATCAACACAGCCTTGAATGGAAATATCCTTTTCGGCGAATTTATTCGAGACACGCAAAGTAATTTCGACAACAAGATAATAATGGAATACCGTCATCGTCGTCGTGTAGTCGTGTTGTTGTGTTGTCATCCTTTTAAAACGAACTGCACACACACACAACAAAAAAAAATGGAATGTCCTCCCTTCTCAAACTAAAAAGCGGCATCATGGTCCTTTTTGTGTCAATTTGAAAGCGGGCTGGCGGATCGTAGGTTATTTGCCTAGAGAGTCTAAAGTTTGCCGGCGTTTAGTCACCATTTCATTTACGAAAGTGTACAGAAAGCCCTCTATAGAAAAAAAGGTGATATAGCCCAGCTCAGGGACGGGGGCGATGGAAAAAAATTCGATTCTGTCCCACCAGAACACGGGGATTGATCAGGACGTTCCCGAAAGTCAAACAACACGAACAAAGACCCTTGTTCGTTTATGTTTCATTCATGCCCACTCTCTCTCTCTCTCTCTATTGAAAGTGATGATTTTGAAACTGGTTGAATGAATACGCCAATGCCATCGTGTGTCCAGTGTGTCGTCGCGCACTTCAGGGTCAGTGTCGTTAAACCGAAAGACCGAACAGAAAGGATCCCCCGGGGCGATACAAGCCGCTTACTAATGGAATTGAATTGGACTAGTGGATCGGGAGTACTTTCCATAAAATTCCAAGAGTATGAAAAAGGATCCCATCCTCCATGTATCCACAACTACAACAACTACAGTCGCAGCATCATAGTCCAGGGGTGCGCGGTGCACAGTAAAAAGTTTTGATTGGAGTGAAGGGACGCTGGGAGTCGAACATGTGTGCGATTGGGTGTAATAAAGGCGGGACATTAATTTTATTTACACTCTCCAATATGAGGCGTTAAGTGAAATGAACGGAAGGCGGGTGTAAAATCGACGCCCGTTCATAATTTTAACGGACGCCTTGAATTGAAAGGGAGTACCGTCGTTTACAGTGTCATATGAATTTTTTCTCCCTCCCATCCCCCCATTTCAACTCGACATTACGATCGTAAACGAGATGGGGAGTGTGTTTTGACAGTTTTCGGGTTATGAGTCCTTCCTCCAAATCACGAGAACTTTATGGAATATAAAGCGTACTGCGTGGGTTTATTGTTTGCACACTGGCTGCCAGTGGTTAAGTGGTCGTGACAGATTGGCGAAGTTATTCGAAAATGCACATTTGGCCATCGCCTAATGGCTTGGATGTGATGGTGGTCCGTGGCGATGGTCATCTTGACGCTACGATATCGGAACATACCACCCGCTGATTCGAGAGCGGGGAGTCTCTTTTTGTGTCAACCCTGTCGCGTTTATCGCTGTCCATTAGGCAAATTGAGTATTGCTACGAACTGAACCATTTTGATGAGATTTCCGAATGACTCATAGTTGGGAAGCTGCCAAGAGTGTGTCAAACCTCACATCTCCTTTTGTTCCCTGCGTTTCACATCGGATTGGGTTCCAATTTGTGAATAATTTACCAGTACTTTCTCCCTCCGCCCCGCGGTTCAGTCCCTAAACAGATCAGTAGCCTCTAAAATAAACATTTCTTCTCCACACATTGTCCGCATATCTGTGCAGACGCCGCCAAAAAAAGAAACGATTATTCGCATTCCATTTAATTAATTTCCCAAACGAGCACAGTCGAGCCACACCATTTCCAACAGAACTTAAAGTCACCCAAGCGGATGAGAAAATTTGCCAAAGTCTATTCCAGGACACCCGGCCGCACACAATGGGAGGAGACCTTCGACAACAACTCGAACGTCCTACGACCAATTCAGATTAGGTGTCAATCGGTATTGTTAAATTTTTCTGCCACAATATCAAATTTTATGGTTATTAAGTGAAATTCTCAGCATCGGCCGAAGGGGCAGAGGTTGTCGCTGATATTGAGGATTTTCGAACCGAATTTGCATAGAAAACACTTTTTGTGGGGCTCTCGGGTGACGAGGAGGGTGTTTGATGGAATCAATGCGAAGTTGTGCTTGGCACGCTTTGGAGGGCAATGAGAATGAAGATGAGATTTTGAAAATGGTTTTTAAATGATGTTTGGCTTAATTAGTTAATCTGAGGACAATACGCCGAGGATTAGTGGGTTCTGCTGGACTCAACCAACCAAACCAATGGAAATCAAGCCTTTAAGGTGATGACCACCAACTACACAGTCTGAAGTGTTAATTGACATGGGCAATAAAGGTATCGCTTTAGGCACCTGGACGTTTGTAAAGCGGACGAGAAAGAGCTTAGTCTATTCGACTGCGACTTTTGATGGAACTTGGAAGAAAACATTCAACGTCGAAATTTATGGACTGTACGACAGGATGCGCCTGGCGATAGCAAGCGTCTTCGGTACAATGTTTACGATTGCTAGGCGATGTAGAGCGTATGGACACTACTGCTTCGGACCAAAAAGTCTTCAAATAAGAGTCGAATCAGAGATAAGGCAAAAGACGACAGGCGGTGCACACAAGCGGAGAAGGAAGTCAACAACTTGGAGTGCGCCACTGAAGGCAGCAGCCGCGAGATCGTGCTAGTTGGAGAGGCATCTTGTTTGAGGCGCAGTTTCAAGAAGAAGAAGAGGAATAAAGGCATCAATAAGATCCAGCCAGCATGCAACGTCTCCTTCCTTCTTTAGCTGCGCAAGGAAGCACAATTTCGAGCTTGGTCAATTTCTTCAGTATATTTTAAGGGATGAGTATAAAAAACAACACAAATTTCGATTTTCTTCAGACACTTTATTTATGATCTGGATGATTCAACGATCCTCTATCGACTGTGTCCTCTTACAATATTGTTTCCCTGACCTAACCGGCATTCCTCTCTTTTATTTTGATCTATACTACTATTCTCTCTTCGATTCTCTTTTCCTTTCTTCTCTGAAATTAATCTACTACAATATTACATTTTTTGAGACTCTCCATTGAAAACGGCTTCACGATTGAGCTGTCTGAAAAAAGTCGCCACCGTAAGAGATCACTCAATAAAACATATAGGGGGCGCTACTTACAAAAAGTATTAGTTTAATATTAATTTTTCTGTTAGTGGCGCCTCCTATATGTGACTTTTGAATTGATGTATTATTTGGCAGAAATATGCAGGAACGGGCGAGTGTCAAAATAATCATAGAGTCGTGTTGGACAGCGGCAAATGAGAGGCCTATTATCGGCTAAACCAACTTACCTTGGCGACTTCCAACGAAAAAATTTAAGATTTTCTCAGGGAACTATAACTCTTGGATTATTGTCACCAACTCGAAAGAGTATACGTACGGGACCTTGATCCCAGGAGTAGAAATAGGGACCTTCGATGCTTGGTACACACTGTCGGCGCTAAAATCAACTATAGAGGTACGCTACCTAGTTTATTCGAATTAATTCCGGAAATTACGATGTAGGACCTTGGATTGGTCAGCCTCTGACCCTTGAAGTTGCAAGGAGAAGTATTCTTTTCGGCTTGTGGAGAGGTCTCTATTCAATAAGCGTCGGAAAGATTGACGAAAAGACTCTTTGAGGGGTGGTTCTTAACGTGGTGGTTGGCCGCCGTGGCGAAGTGGGTAGAGTGCGACGCTCACACGCCGAAGGATGTAGGTTCGATTCCCAGCTCAACAACAATTTTTCGAATTTTTCACGGCACCACCTCTTTCGAGCTGCTAACAACACGCTAAGAGTAATAACTGTCTAAGAAAGCTTCTCCAACTTCGCCGTTCAGTGTCGGCAAAAAACTGTAGGCCCCTTTTACTCGTGAGAGAACAGTAGCGCGCACAGCACGAGTAGTTGAGGAGCAAGCTAGGCCCTGGTCCTCCTTTGGACTGTAGCGCCAACAATTATTATTATTGTTATTCTTAACGAGAGAAAAAACATTATTGACCAGCTCCTGCTCAAAAATGACAGAACACATGAAACTATTGTAAAAATGACAGAGTTTTATTCAGTTTCGTTGAAGATGTGTCGCACTTTAGATCCGTGGTTTCAGTATCCGAGAAACTTGCTTGCCGGGCAAGGTTTCTTAAGCCCATTTCATTCAGCGTGTCCCAACAAGAACGCAAGTGAAATTGTTTTACCGAAATGGGGATAGTTTTGCGGCTCCAGTTCGCAAACTGCGATTAATTTGGAGTCACAATTATGCTCCAAAAGGGTCAACTGTAAAGCGATTAATGGAAAAATTTGCTGAAACCGGGTCTGTTACTGATGTTAAGAGAACAACGCGCCGTTGACCTGGTTGATCGACCGATAATATCGCAGCAGTACGTGATGATGTCGCTGAAACTCCATCCACCTAAATTCGATACCGAGCTCAACAAATTGGTGTTTCCAAATCCACTATGCAAATTTTTTCGTGCCTAGAATTGAAGAAATGAATGTCGAGGGGATATGGTTTTAACAAGACGGCACCACATCTCATACAGCGAGAGAAACAATTCAATTGCTGCATCGGTCATTTCCCGGTCGTGTTATTTCGAGTTTTTGAGACCAGAATTGACCGCCTAGACCGTGCGATTCAACACCAATGGACTTTTTTCTTTGGGGTTTTTTGAAGACGATGGTTTATGCAAATAAGCCGACGACGACTCAAGCCTAAAAAGAGGAAATTGGACTCTGCATTATTGAAATACCGCAGCATTTATGCAAACCGGTTATTGAAAATTTCATGAAGAGATCGCGTATGTGCCAACAACACACATAACCTGATCCTGTCTACTTTACAATATGTTAAAGAATTCACGATTGTTTTTAAATATCTGCGTTTTATTTAAAATGTATATCTTGTGTTTTTGTTGGGACACCCTTAAATAAACATAAATATTTGTGAATCATTGGATTCACAGCTGACACGATTGAAAGAGTGCCATGGAAAACGAAACCTTCTTTGAGTAAAATAAAGTTAGACTCCAGACGACCTTTCCTTTTCCGATGAGAGTGGTGTTTGCAAGTTAATAAAAATAATTGTACAGTCCATAGAGGGGCCAGGGATTAGATTGCTCATCATCTGCTTGTGTTGTGCGAGCTACTGTTCTCTCACGAGTAGAAAGGACCTTCAGTTTTTGCCGACTCTGAACGAGGAAGTTAGTGAAGTTTTCTTAGACAGTTATTACTTTGAGATATTGTCAGCAGCTGTGAAAAATTCAAGGTGGTTAGCCGAGAATCGAATCCGAAACTTGGGCGTCTTAGGGTCGCACTCTACCCACTACGCTACTGCGCCACTTTAAAGCGGCTACCAAACCATTAGAATGCGTTCTGGTTTGGGTATAGTTTAAAGGGATGGTTGTACGAAATGTTTCCAGACCATGGATCTGGAAAAACATAACTAATGTCGATGTGACTTAGGATAACAGTATGGTTCTACAGACCAGGAGCTTTACCAGGGAGGTGTAGGAAGGTAGCTGATTCCTGAAACTTAGTTTCAGTCTGATGGTGAGGGAGTTCCTCTTATGGCTTAAACCTAATCCACCACGGAATTTTAAATAGTCAGCCATGTTGTCTAAACCCATTTGTCAGGATCGAACTGGATAACATGGCTGTGGGGAACAATCTTCTGATTCGATATAAACTTGCATTCAACGATGTGCTCCAACCCACAGCAGCAAAATGTTGAAAATTTCTTTCTCTTTGTCTAGAATGAGTGACTGTATTTTTTAACAGACACCTTAATTGGGACTGGAATAATTCTCAATGCGTCAGTCAACATATACGCGAATATGTATAAATCCCGTGGTATTGAGCCTTAAAAGTGACTAGGCAAACATTTAATACTTGACTTGCTACAGGTACAGTCGAAACAATTTTGCAACTTCCATGACTGCCGCCGCGAAGTGGGTAGTGTGCGACGCTCACAGGGTGAAGGTCTTGGTTTGACTCCCTCCTGAACACCTCACATTTTTTACGGCTCCACCTCTTTCGAGCTGCTGATAACACTCAAAGAGTAAAAACTGTCTAAGAAAATGTTTCTCAATCTTCGCCGTTCAGTGTCGGCAAAAAACTGTAGGCCCCTTCTGCTCGTGAGAGAAGAGTAGCGCGCACAACACGAATAGTTGATAAGCAAGCTAGGCCCTGGTCCTTCTGTGTCGCGTCACAAACGAAGGAGGCTGTCTAGAGATGGAGGATTCTGTCGTTCAGCGATGAAAAATGAATTAAGGAAATACAAATATACTTAGCCAATAAGCTCAGCCTTCGAATTTGGATTTCCGTGATCGCAATTTTGTGACGGGCTTATTTCGATGGAGCCCAAAATTCTTAGAAAATACAAATACATTTGCAATTTCTTTTATATGTCAGAATACGCCGGATGTTTGTAGCCTTCCTCCACAGCATGTAGCTTACTTCCAAAATTAACCAGAGGTCCATATTTTTCCGTAGTCTTCTCAAGCTCTCAAAAAGTTATTTAATGAACTTCTCAGTTGCTTCATTCAGCACTCCTCTCACTCACTCACTCTCTCTCTCTCTCTCTCATCAACAAGTAACATCTGATCCCGAAACTCCCTCACTCTATCGCCAATCACACAGCACGCATCCACATTGATGTCCTGCGCCCCCATTAGGTCGCCCTCTCGAAGCGAATTTATTCCCTTAACGACCTGATGCACACGCCTGATACGATCTGTCCCACGAAACACAACCTAATGTCTAGGAGCAACCTGTGATCCAGATCAGCCATCGCTCCCACAAACAGATTTCATTCCCATGGTGCACAGGTCCTGTACTCAGGTATCGTCATAAAACACCCCTTTGCACTTAATACACCCCCGCCCACCTGCAGGGGAGCTCACATAAAATTAAAAAATAACATAAAACTCCCCGCGATCAATCTGCGAAATCAATTCGAGGAGCAATCGGAAGACGCACGCACACACGCACTCGCGTGCCCTCGCATCGGCGAGGTTTTAACTTTTAGCGCCGCCATGAAATTTGGCGTAATTGCAGTAATAATCATAAATTTCGCTGCCATTTGCGTTAAATCAAAATTAATAAAGTCACACGCACTTAGATCACGTCGTTCGGTGTGCCAGCGGGGTGCGAGAGGGTAGCTGCCAGCCAGCTGAAATTACCCTCAAACGGCAGGAAATCAATTTTAATTCGACCGAGTTATTGTGATTTTCTTTATCACCCGCACGGATTGGCGTAAACAAATCCCTCTCTTGGCTGCGGATCACACAAATATTCCAATTAAAGGGTCCTTTGAGCGGAGTGAGGACAAAACTTAATCCATCGCCGGCAGGAGCCCTCATGAACCCCGAAACTGCCCGAAACCATTTTAATGGTTAACTATAATCCACATTAATTGTGTTTTATGTCCTCGCACAAGAGGGTCCTGCGTCGGCGTGTGTGGGTGCGGTGATAACTGCGTGAGCACACACTCACACCCGATCCGAAGGCAATATGCGAAATGACCATCTTCGGTGGAGGGTGGTGAAGGTCCGCGAACGACACAAGCAAGCCGATGCTAAAAGGCAGCGCCTGACATAACTCAGTCGCCGCGCTCGCCAGCGGACGGCGCGCAGGATAATAAAGGCGAGGGCACCTTAGTGCCAATAAAAATGGAAGATTTAATTCAATTATGTGGTCCCCCTGCCACTGGCAACCACTTTTACACTCGCTATCTGCTTATCTCCGGATCGGCAGGCCCGGCCCATAAGGCAATTTGACTAACCGCGCGGGAAGCCATATCTAGCGTGGCCTTCGACGAGGGACGACGTGGGCGATGAGGACGGCGCGGACATAACTCAACTAGTTTAGTGCTGGCTTGTTCGTCCAAATGTTGGTCGTCGGTGGTGATGGTGGCAATGGTGTGGTTTTACCTTTACAGCCCGGAATTGTGTTGGGTCCGGTTTCTTTTCCCGTGCTCACAGGAGCCTGCTGACGAAGGGATCGCCACCGACTGCCTGCCTGGCTGCCTGTTGTGTTGTGCGGTTTGGTCGTAGTCGTCGTCGGCTCGGGCAATCTCATATCTCAGGCCGCTCCGAGTGTGGGCGTCTGTTACCTAATGAGGATATAAAACTCAATTTGAGCATTTATTGCCACTGCGTAGCCATCCTCGTCGTTGTCTGACTGCCGCAGGGATACGTGTGTGCGGTACGATGTGCGTTCATCCAATAAACAACTAAACAACTGGTTGCGTGCAATTATACCGACTGCTCTGATCCGGTTAAGAAGATGTCGACGTGAACGACGCCGATGATACAGGCTATCCGGGCCGGACTGTCGGGAGCGTAGCGGCAGAGATGGAGTCCCATGTGCATCTGTTGCATGCCGACCGGCGCGCCGGTGAGCCTATGCTGTGGGTTGACCAGAATTGGCCTGTCCGCTGGAAGAGGGTTTTATTAATTCTGTGAAAAGCAGGTGCCCCTTGCGAGGCAACATAATGCCTGGTCATTAGATTGGATTTACGACGAGCAGCGGACGGGGGCGATACATGAGCGTGATGTTAGCGCGCACACATACGAACGGTGGTATCCCTTATGATGGCATCGGCAATGCGGTTCCTTTATCGGTTGTTTGTTTTAGTCTGGCACTCTGTATGGAGGATCCATTCCTCCCTGGGGGAAGCTCTGGGATTTGACTTTATGAGGCCCGCCGAACGGACAGTTGCTAGGCGACTGCCGGAAGAACTTGGCTCGAGAAATGATATTCGCCAGGGAAAATATGGCCTCGTTAAATTGTTTACAATCGACTTGTGCAGACGTTGACTCCTGTCCACATGAGGACGTGTGTGGGTGTGGATGAGGAAGTACTCCGTCAGCCACAGCACGTGGGGTGGATGCAAGGATATAATATGCAACCAGGAGGGCTCCGTCATTTCTTTCAATCTCACTTCATTGTTTGTTTGCCGTTGAGGTGGATGAACTGTCGTTCAACATCCTGAAGCCGTTCCAAGGATTCACTTGAATCCAGCTTCTGCTGCTGCGCTCACTGAGGATAAGCCAATAAAATATCATTGGATATATGGAATGTCCTGTGCCAGGGTTATAAACTCGACATTTACTGCTACCATAAGGATAGTCCAGGCTGATTAGTTCCCTCCCCCACCTACCTTCGGAAAGGATGTGTGGACTCTTGTTGCGATTTGTATGCAGCGCCGGAGCCTGAACATCAGGAAATCATGAACCAGAACATACGCTCCCCTCAACTGAATCAACAGGTGCTCCCAACCCATTCCTAGAGACGCGCAGACATCTTGGTTTAAGCTAAAATCGACGGAAATTGCACTCACGCTCGAGTTCTTTCACTGCCAGTCAGATTTCATCGCCGAATTCAATAAAAATGAGAACTTCACGGGAAACGCTCAGATTAAAAGAAGCCCAGATTCCAATCTCGCAGATGTGAATGCTATGATTTTGCGAGAATCTTTTTTGCTCTTCTGCGATTGAATTTTACCCAAAGTAGGTCAGGATACCACATCATTCCTGGGGGCCACTTGTTCCGCCACACTCCACATCCTTTCAAGTTACTGCTGCCGCTTCGTTCATATGCAAACATGCTCCCGCAGAATGTGTTCAAAATATTCGAAAGGATTTTGTCGACCTCCCCGTTCCTGAACCCTTTCCACCACGTCCTTGTGCTTCTCGCATTTTTTGAACATCGAATGAGCATCAATATGAATACATTTTATTGAATTGAAAAATTCCTTAAGGATTTCCAAAAGAAATCTCTGCTATTCCTGTGCGCCCGCTTGCCGCCCCTGCCTCCTGATAGTTCCTTTCACGGGTATTTGCATTTTTATGGCCGGTCGGCTGCTCTCAGATGTTATTCAGGACGTCGAAATAAATCGACTGAATGAAAAGTTGTTTGTTTGTTCTTTTTAGTTGGGTCGCTGCGGCCCTGACGGTGATGACTCGTGCGGCTTCGAGGAGCTGTGATGCTCTACTGGAGATTTAGTCATTTTTGGCGCTTGATGGTGTCTCTTGGTACTTTCTGCTGGTAATGGCTTTGTGGCGGATAGAAGAGAGACTGAGTCTACTCCTAGCTAAGATTGTGTGTCTGACGTCTGAACTTTCAGGTTTTATTTACTTGAGGGAAGCGTCGTGGAATGGGAGGATGTAGTCAAACGTGGAGGGAAGCGTTTATAATTTCAAGGCTTACACAGACCTGAAGTTAAGTTCTTAGAGTCGACGCGTTTTAAGGCGACTTCTCTATGCCTGCGATGAGTCTCGAAATGTCTAGATGACTTTCCGTCTTCAACGAAACCAGGTTTAGGTGACTATAAAGTGGGAGCACAGAAGTGCCTCTCTTGGAAACGAAGCTTTTGCTTGCATCTGTTGGACAGGCAGACGAAGCTAACTAGACCGGTGTCTCCTGTGTCTCCTGTCCTATAAAACATTGCCTGAGACGTCCTCCAATTGTTGTTTTCGATGCCTTACCAGCATTACAAGGAGAACAGCACAAGTAACGGCTCCGATGTGTCTTCAAGGAAACAGAGTGAACAAACCTTAATTTTTAAGATAGCCCTAAGCACCTTTACTTGACATGAAAGTTGTGAAGAGCCCATTTCCATAACTGAATATGGGAAATACTTAATGGAAAATACTTCTACCCAAAACCGTCATCGACTGCTTACAGATAACTTGAAAGCTCGTCAAAAACCTCATTTGTGAATAGAATTCTTTCCACTTTTAATAATTCACTCCTCCAAGGAGGCAATCCTGCAGAATTGGTCTTCAAGACCCTACTTGCCTTAGAGAGAAGCAAGAAAGCTAATGTTATTCCTGTCGCCTAAAATAAAGCTTTGGATACATGTTCTCATAAATCAATCCCTTTAAAGCCGAAAAGACTTGGTTTTTCGAATACTAAAAAAGCTTGGATTAAATCTTTTATGCAACACCGTGGGTACACAGTCTCATTTAAAGAAACCCCATTCCAACCACTTACAGAAGCCTCTGGTATTCCACAAGGTAGTTACTTTGGTTGTCATATTTTCCTCTTGTGCACCACATTGCTTGCATAGGAACAATTTGAAATGAAATGTTCAACTTTGCCGACGTAATGTGGCTCAATTCATTCCCAGCTAACGAAGCATTCCTCTGGCACAGTCCACAAGGAAAACGATGCCGAGTTTCTACAGAAACTATTCATGATGTGCATAATTTTCATCGACCACGAGGAGAAGAAAATCTAGACTTAGCAGATTTTCTTTTCCTTGTGGTCGATGAAATCGCCCTTAAGCCGCAACGCAGGGAAATGGAATGTGCTTTTCAGATAAACTTTTCCCATCATTACAGTTCACAGGGGTGTAAAACTAATGTTTACCGATACCTCTGGTCCCTCTATTCTTCCACACCTTCCGCCCGCGTCTTTAATTCGTTTGGACTAATTTAGGGCTTCCCAAATAAGACCTTTAGCCTTCGAAAATCAGCAAATGAAAGGGAACTAGCAATTCTTCACCAAATCCGATAGGCGAAATTTGAGAAGCTCTTTGTTTTTTTTTATATCCATCACGGAGTAACACAAAACTCTACGTTCTCTAAGTGTTAACTCTCAGTATAGCTTTACACAGCAGAGGTTTGCTGAGCGACTAAGGATCATCTACCGACTCTTATCGTCTTACAGATTACTTCAATAAATAATATTAATTCAAATACGATGCAAAACTCATGTTTTTAAATTCTAATCGTGGCAAGCTAAAATCAAATTCGTTGCAAAGATCATTAAATGTATTTATACACCTTGTTATAGGGCCATTGCGACCGTAATTGGTTCTATGCCTTTTATCAAAAAGTAAGTTTCTCACCTGCAGAGATCTTTGGGGAGCATATATATCTATGAGGAAAAGTAATTCTGGTGAATTTAACTGATAAATAATATTATCACGAATAAACATGGCTGACGTTGCCTTCCGCCTGAAACTTAAGGCTTGCAAGCCAATTGTTCTGCATCTTTCAACACAATGAGGAAGATCTTCAAAGGAATACAACTTTCGGGAAGCATATCTCGTGAAATTTTTTTGAACTCGTTCGAGTCTAAGTTCTTGATTATCGTAAGGTGAGTCCCAGACAATGGATGCATATTCCAAATAGGGTCTTACTAATGAAACGAAGATGGTCTTTAAACTGGATATGTCGCGAAAATCTTTACTATTTCTTTTAGGGATCCTAACATAGAATTAGTCGCAGTCTGTGCTGAGAATCTGGAAGGATCATTTCTGCAGACTCCTAAACGGCGATGACGATCCAAATCCCGCTGTTAGGCAGAATGTTCCACTCAATTTGGACGATGATAGACAAGCATTCCGTCCCCCCGACTTAGACGAGGTGAAGATAGCAATATCCAAGCTAAAGTCGAACAAAGCTGCTGGAGCGGACGGACTGTCCGCAGAACTATTTAAAGCAGCTGGAGATGACCTGGTTGGGCGCATGCACCAGCTCATCTGTAAGATATGGTTGGAGGAAAGCATGCCCGATGAGTGGAATCTCAGCGTCGTTTGCCCGGTCCACAAAAAAGGAGACCCCTTTGACTGCGCCAACTACAGAGGGATTAGTCTCCTGAACATCGCATACAAGATCTTCTCTGCCGTATTGTGTGAGCGTCTGAAACCATTCGTCCATGACCTGATAGGTCCCTATCAGTGTGGTTTCAGACCAGGGAAGTCCACAATAGACCAGATCTTCACATTACGGCAGATCCTGGAAAAGACCCAAGAAATGCAAATTGACACTCACCACCCATTCGTCGATTTCAAGGCTGCATATGACAGTGTGCATAGAGACGAGCTATACAGTGCCATGTCTAGTTTTGGCATTCCTACCAAACTCGTCAGATTGTGTAGGATGACGATGGAGAACTCTCGCTGCCGAACTCACGGAGACCTTCAATGTGAAAAAAGGCTTTAGACAAGGCGACGCACTGTCATGTGACTTCTTTAACATCATCCTCGAGAAGATCGTGCGTAACTCACAAGTCAACACCAGAGGCACGATCTTCCAGAAGTCAGTTCAATTTCTAGCTTACGCTGATGACATTGACGTGACTGGACGAACAGAGCGAGCCGTTAATGAGGCGTTTGCTGGCATTGAAGCGGAAGCGGCTAAAATGGGTCTTGCGGTAAATGAGGGCAAAACGAAGTACATGCTGTCATCAAGGAAGGACACACAACATCGACGTCTCGGACGGAGCGACACACTAGGCAGCAGAAACTTCGAGGTAGTTAAGGACTTCGTCTACCTCGGCTCTGCGGTAAACAGGAACAACAACATCAGTAGCGAAATCAAACGCAGAATCACTCTTGCAAACCGCTGTTTCTTTGGGCTCAAGAGGCAATTGAGTAATAAAGCCCTCTCTCGAAGGACTAAGCTCGCTTTATATAACAGCTTGATCATCCCCGTCCTACTATATGGCGCAGAATCTTGGACGTTAGCAAAGGCGGATGAGGAAGCCCTTAGCCTTTTCGAGAGAAAAGTTTTGCGTGCGATTTTTGGTCCTGTTTGCGTTGATGGCATCTGGAGGAGAAGATTTAATGCCAAACTCTATGGGCTGTACAGCGACATGCGCCTGGTTAAGCGTCTACGGATACAACGCTTAAGATGGCTAGGCCATGTAGAGCGTATGGACGCCACTGCTCCGGCCCGAAAAATCTTTGAATCCGAGCCATTGGGACAACGCAACAGCGGATGGCCTAGACTGAAGTGGCGCACATAAGTGGAGAAGGACCTCAACCAACTTGGAGTGCGCAACTGGAGACAGCTAGCGAAAGATCGTGCTGGCTGGAGAGGCATGTTGGTTGAGGCCCAGGTCCACCCCGGACTGTAGCGCCACAAGAAGAAGAAGAAGAAGAACATAGAATTAGACTTCGTTATTGTGTAATCATAATGTAGTGAGAAATGAACTTAGGGTCGAATATTACTCCAAGATCTTTAACTTCTTCTAGGCGATCAAGTTTATGATTATTGATAAAATAATCATAAACAATTGGAGATGTTAGTCTATGTGCCGTAAAAATTTTACATTTTGAAATGTTTAGATCCAGAGCATTATGTTTACACCATTCCGCTAGGTTATGTATATCAGACTGAAACTTAATGCAATCGGCTATACTATTAATCGACAAAAATTATTTAAAGTCATCCGCGAATGTTAGAATTTCGCAGAATTTAAATATTACGTGAACAATCGTTTATAAATGAAAGAAATAATAATGGGACCAAGTGGCTCCCCTGTGGCACCCCCGATGTTACCTTTATTATGCGAGAATTATAACTTTCGACCTTAACCATTTGCTTACTCCCCGTTAAATAATTCGAAAACCATTCTAGCATTACTGAATGAATTCCCATGGATTTAAGTTTGTTTAAAAGCAAAGTTTGACGCACTTTATTAAAGGCTTTCGAAAAGTCAGTATAAAGTACATCAACTTGTAGGCCATGTTCTGAATTTGTAAATAAATAATTTGTAAATAAAGATAAGTTAGTTGAACATGACCTACCTCGCATGAAGCCATGTTGCCTATTTCCAATAAGCTCTTTTGCTAGAAAATACAATTTTTCTTTTACGAGGCTTTGAAACAATTTTGGAATGGGAAAAAGCTTTGATGTAGGCCGATAGTTTTCTGCTTTTTGTCTTAACCCGCTTTTATAGATTGGTGTTAAATAGAAATACTTCCAATGATCTAGGAATTCACCCTTTTTTAGCGATTGATTAAATATAGTTCTAAGAGATCGATACAAGGAACTCCATCAATTTTTTAAAACTACTGCCTGGACCCCATCGGGGCCTGGGCTGTCATTAAGTTTAAAATTTTTTAATTCGTTAATTAGATCGTCATTCGATAGTTGCAACGTACCTATGTCCAAAATATCGGGTATATTTGGGTAATAGTTCGTCGTTAAATGGTCCTCAGTATACTTATAAGCCGACTCAAAAAAGGCGGCAAATAAATCACAAGTTCCATTTAGGTCATTTGAAATTACGTTTCAAATTCCACTAATTTAGGCAAGCCTAAAGAATTTCTGGTAGAATTAACATACTTCCAAAATGCTGAACTATCGCTCTTCACCGAAGTTTCTACGGACAAGATATATTGCCTATATAGATATCTTTTCAAGAACTCATAGTCTTTCCTAAGTCTCAAAAATCTTTCACGGTTAGATGTCCATTTGTTTGAAACAAAGATAGAATATGCTTTCCTTTTGACGTTTCTTAAATTAACCAACTATTTATTTGCCCATGGAGTCTTGAACCGATAATTCCGACGCGTTTTTGGAACAAATAACTCTATACCAGAACTCAATTTATTCATAAACATACCATAGTTACTTTTCAAATCTGGAGAATTTAAGATGACATCCCAGATCAACACCAATTTTTCAAATATTTCACGGCACCATCTCTTTCGAGCTGCTGACAACACTCAAAGAGTAATAACTGTCTAAGAAAGCTTCTGAAATTTCGCCGTTCGGAGTCGGCAAAAAACTGTAGATTCCTTCTACTCGTGAGAGGACAGTAGCGCGCACGACACGAATAGTTGATGAGCAAGCTAGCCTCTGGTCCCCCTCTGGACTGAAGCGCCAATAATTACTAAATTATCCCAGTTGACATGTTTTATATAATCCATCAGAGCAACGAAGTTGGTTTTACGAAAATTAAAACTAAAATTGGCAATATTACTATTTTGGATATTTGTCAGCAACAAAATGCGAGGAGGAGGAGTCTAAGAATCAACCCGAGGATATTCTGCATTTGACTGTTGCATTATTTGGTTCAAGTTCTATCAGAAGGAGTCACGTAGCCCTATAAGCGTAAGTGTTACTCGTGTCAAGCAAATTTATTTCTGGTAAAGAGACGCA
Organism: Eristalinus aeneus; assembly: GCA_955652365.1. Classification (NCBI taxonomy): domain Eukaryota; kingdom Metazoa; phylum Arthropoda; class Insecta; order Diptera; family Syrphidae; genus Eristalinus; species Eristalinus aeneus. The sequence goes on along the minus strand of OY019134.1, from coordinate 61,126,007 downwards.
GTAACTTCACGCGGTGAATTCAAAGAGAAGGAGTTGACAGAGTATTTCATCTTCAAGGACAAAATATATAAAAAATCGAAATTCAGACAAATTTAGAAATTTCTCTGCAGAATCTATAAAGAATACCTTTCTGTGACTTACATCTAAACTCTTCTGATTGAACAATCTCGCAAGAAGATTTCTGAAATAGTCACGCGACAATCAAACGACTCCTGAAATTGTTCCGAAGATGATGGTTCTCGGACATTGCCTGCTGCAGTTGCCAATATTTCGGTTCTAACTTCTTCAGAACAATAAGACAAGCACACCATTTTGCATGTGACAAGGCCATTATTTTGACATTTCGATTACGTCAGTAAACCCAAAAATTCAACTTAAGCCATCTAGTCGTGTGTGAAACCAGTTGTCAACCCAATACTAAATTTGTTTACAGCTTGTCGCCATGAAGTGCAGGAGTTCAGAACTTGGTTCTCCGTCATGTTTTATTCGTTGCAATTGCCATACTCTAAATAATTTATAATTGAGTGGCGCTACAGTCCGCCGTCAATTTCAATAAATAGGAAAGGTGCCATAATCGTGCGAAGTCGTTGTTGAAGAGCCCTGTAGCTTAACCGATTGGAGTTTCTTAACTGAACTGAAACCAAGAAGAAAGTGACTCTTCCTCCTATTTGCACTCCTATGAAGCCAGGAGTAGTTAAGAGCTCAAATGGGAACACACGTGACTTACAGAAATAGCTACCAACAATTTTTTTAAATGGTTTGGATAGAGGGAGTGATGAATAAACCTCACGTTAGAACAGCATGGACGCCTTTCTTCTAGGAAGGTAGGTAGGTAGGTTAAGGTGGCTGATGAATGCACTTAGTCCCATACAAAATCAATGTGCTGCCACACTATGTGGGAAGAACCTAAAACCAGCTGGAGCCGATAATAAGGTTTAAAATATCGGCTGGAGGAGTTTTATTGAGGTCATGTAGGCCGTTGAGGAAGTAGCTTCCAAGTATCTGAGAGCGAGAGCGCTGGGCATTTGGATAACAGGTGTAGGCGTATGATTATTCCTCATCTCTGCAGCTTCTGCACAAATCGTTCGAGTGAGCTCCTAGCCTGCTAGCATGCTCACCGATTAGACTGTGCCCAGTTATGGCTCCCATGACAAGGCTTATGTCAGATCTTTTGAGCGATAGTAGCAGTCTGGAGCGTTTGGGTCCAAGAGAGAGCCACACCTCCTTGGAGACGCGACAAAGATTACGGTTAGACCACCTTTGATGAATCTGATGGATCGCGTTCAAGTGCAGTTCTGACTTGCATGGGGCGAGAGGGTTACCGAGGTGTTCGTGTTCCTGAAGTAGTGCTTGCGTTGTGGCAAGCCTGGCAAATTCGTCTGCTATACAGTTACCAGGAATGTCTCTGTGACCTGGCACCCAGCACAGGCATATATTGAACTGCTCAGCCATCTCATCTAAGGATGTGCGACAGTTCATGACCGTCTTAGAGTTTGATGAGACAGATTCCAGAGCTTTGAGTGCTGCCTGACTATCCGTGAGAATAAGGATATCAGCTGAGGATATTCCATTCCTCTTCAGCCAAGACAGTGCTTCGCGAGTGGCCATTCCTTCAGCTTGGAACACGCTACAGTGATTGGGAAGTCTGAATTTTAGACTAAATTTAAGATCCTCAGAGTAGACTCCGCAACCACCGCCTTCGTGTGTTTTTGATCCATCGGTGTAGATGCACGTAGTGTCAGCAACCCATTGTGCGTTAGCCGACCACACCTCTCGTTTAGGGATCATAGTGCGGAACTTCTGTGTAAAGAAGCCTTTCTTCTATCTCTCCTTGAATTTGTCGGGAACGACAAAAATTGCTACTCCCATCTTAAAATGGGATTTGGAGCTAACAATATTCTCTCGTCCGACAAACAGCAACATAGAGTGTACGGTCCTTCTGACCGTAATTAACGCTTTCCCCAGACTGTTTATTTTGGGGGTATGTATCTTCAACCTAAAAATACTAGGTTGATTGGCAATACTTTTATCAATTCTTTCATTACTAACTTTGAAATTGAGTTGGCATTTAACAATAAGTAATCAAATCTTTGAAGTACACTTCCAGAATGACGCAATAATATCTAAACTAAAGCTAAATTTTTTTTCCGATGGGATCCATTTTCACTTGAATGTAGGCGCCAAAACACAATACTCCTTATGTTGGGATACGTGCAGCCACAAATACACGCCGAAAAGCGTGAACCGATTTCATCCCTTTATTGCCAACATACTACCACCAATGTTGAGAAGACTTGTCAAAAACCGGACCTCCAGATTCAACCATAATCAACCAGATCGAGAGTCAGATATTACGGTCATGTACAAGTAGTGATATATATTCCTAAATGGCAATTAATTGTCTTCCGCACTAAGGACTTAAACTTTCCTTATATCATTATACTACAAGATTCTCTACCTCTAAAATACACACACTTCACATGATCCCAAGCTCCCTGAACGTTATTCAAGTGTCGCATTGGCACACATTTGAACATCCCTATTTAAACTAGTCATACTACTTAAAATCATTTCTACCCATATATACTGCTGTCACTGTCCAAATATAGACGCAGGAAAATTAAAATTTACAACCGACCACCAGCGATCCCGAAACTTTATTCTTGTCCATTGAAATTACATTTATAATTAACATGCCCACATACACCCTCCCCCAAACCCCTACGGTCTGAGAGTTCCAACCGTGACCTTATCAACCATTCGAGGGTCGCCCTATGTGTCTCACAAGCAGCTATAATGAAACATCCTTCGGCCGTGCTCCGCCAGCACACTCCATCAAGAGTCTCATACCTCCAAACAAGGGACAACCGCCAGGATAGAGTGCGGCAGAGAAAAAAAGAATTTGAACCAAATCACTTCAAAAACCTTAAAAGCAGTTTACCAAACTTTTGCAACCACCGGCACCCACACCCTTTGCCGGCCCGGCCGTATCTGCCACCCCCGTGAACAAGCACACTTTGATATTCATCGTTTGCATAACTACATAAGCCCACGGCTGGAAATTTTCTGTTTACCGGACTTCTAAAAGGTCTATTAAAAGTTTTCAATCTCCCGGCACTCGTGTGGAGGACGGGAGATGTACCACCCCCCCTCCCAACCGAATTCTCCAGAATCTGTGCGCTGTTGTGGAGCGGCATTCATTGGCGAACAGGCCTCTTTGTGAAATACTTTCATCCCTTGATAAGTTTTCTTCAGAAAAACGTTCCCTTTTTGGGGGATGGACCCCCGGACGGCAGTTGGGCCGGGACAAACAGCCAGCTAATTGGCTTACAAAGAGGCACTAAGTAGGGGTAACGGTGTAATGGCGACGAGGCAACAAGGAAAAACTGAAGAAAGAATGAAAGAGCGACCGTGGAACTAAGAACACGGTTTCATTTTGCGATAAAAGGTTTCGACGCGGAGTCCTTTTTTATTTGGACGGCCCCAACAAAGCTGAATACTTGGGGATTGAGTTTTTTTTTTGTGTTTGGCTGTGCCGCATTTTTGCTGTGGTTCTTAACGCCAACTGTCCGTGATATTGCCTATATGTGCCGTCGAAATGCTGTGGAGGTATGCTGTCCGGCATCCTTTAAGTGAGAAAGTTGTAAGTTTTCCGGGGAAGTGGCTTGGCAACACTCCGGACAATGGTGGGAGATGAAAATCGATTGGAATTCCGTCTCACAAATTGACTTTTTCAGTCCGGATTATGGGAGCTTGGACACTGTGGAATTTTCAAGGAAAAGAAGGAATTTGAACCGACTGAAGTCTGGCGCTGTGTGGTGTCCTGAAGGTCAAGGATTGAATGAAAATAGACTGTCAACCTCACGGGCACACAATGGATGGAATGTATTTAATGGAGTATTAAATTCGTTAAGCAGGTCAGGTAGGAAACCACTGCAAATGGCAGTGAAAAAACCCCTTGTTTGATGCGTTTGATTAGTTAATTCTGTTTTCGAAAGATGGCGTAATCTGCCTGTTGTAGCTGATCTTGGAAGCAATTCCCTACTTCATTGGAAAGCTGTAACAGGAATAACAAATGTGAATAAGCGTCGATTTTAGACAACAACATTGTTTTCTGTATCTTCGAAAGTGTGTTTCTGCCTCTTCGAAAGTGTGAAATAAACAGCATTCGCGTGAAATTTTGATTTTTTTTTATTTTCAAAGTTGGTAGACAACCATAGATAATTTTGTTTTCAAAAGATGGCGCCACTTGCCAGTTGCGGCTGATCCTGGAAGCGATTACCTACTTCATTGCATAAGATTCGGTTTTAGAAAACATCGTTTTCTGCGTCTTGGAAAGTGTGAAATAAACAGCATTCGCGTGAAATTTTAATTTTTTTCTGATCTTCAAAGTTGACAGATGTTTTCAAAAGATGGCGCCACTTGCCAGTTGCGGCTGATCCTGGAAGCGATTACCTACTTCATTGCATAAGATTCGGTTTTAGAAAACATCGTTTTCTGCGTCTTGGAAAGTGTGAAATAAACAGCATTCGCGTGAAATTTTAATTTTTTTCTGATTTTCAAAGTTGACAGTTGTTTTCAAAAGATGGCGCCACTTGCCAGTTGCGGCTGATCCTGGAAGCGATTACCTACTTCATTGCATAAGATTCGGTTTTAGAAAACATCGTTTTCTGCGTCTTCGAAAGTGTGAAATAAACAGCATTCGCGTGAAATTTTAATTTTTTTCTGATCTTCAAAGTTGACAGTTGTTTTCAAAGATGGCGCCACTTGCCAGTTGCGGCTGATCCTGGAAGCGATTACCTACTTCATTGCATAAGATTCGGTTTTAGAAAACATCGTTTTCTGCGTCTTCGAAAGTGTGAAATAAACAGCCTTCGCGTGAAATTTTAATTTTTTTCTGATCTTCAAAGTTGACAGTTGTTTTCAAAAGATGGCGAAACTTTCCAGTTGCGGCTGATCCTGGAATCGACTACCTATCTCACTGGAAACCTGTGACAGCGACAAAAAGTTTGCATAAGACTCGGTTTTAGAGAACATCGTTTTCTGCCTCTTCGAAAGCGTATGTCTTAAATGAAAAGCATTCGCTGGAAGTTTTGATTTGTTCTCAAATTTTCTAAGTCCCCAGATAACCGTTGATGAGAATCGACTGACCGCAGCAGGGGTCGCCAATTAAATTGATGAGACAGACGGAGAGATGGTGGAAAAAACGCAAACCATGGCACTATGGAAGTTATTCGTCGATCTGTTGAATTACGTGTGTGTGCTAAAATCAAATCAAAATTTGATTGGATTTATAATCGCCATCTATTCAGAGACTGCAGAGAACTGCAAGGACTGCTAAATGGAAACCAATCATTTCATCCTCTCGAGCTTAGTTGAAAACCCCCCTCAAGGGATCGCATTTTCCAAAAGATTAATCAAACAATAAGTCTGCCCGGAAGCCGGAGACGTCCTTATCTAGCTAGACTGCTGTGTCGACACTTCATCAAATCCTCCAACAATGCTAGCGAATAAAACTTTCGAAATTGATACATTTAAACCAAATATGGGGATCAGCGCAAGAGCTGATTATTTGTTCCATTTTCCATTTTCCATTCTCCTTCAGCCATCATGGGCAGTCCGGTTCTTGCTTGCTTGAATTGTTCAAAAGACGCAATCGGAACTGATGAAGCAGCAGACAAGCACAAACACCGAGTGAGTCCTTTATTGAATGGTGCGACATCATTCAGACGCTTGCCTCAATTGATGAATAGATGTGATGAGAGAGACATTTTTTTCCAAATTGCTACCACACTGCACAGGACTTGGTCGAGAAGCGCACAAATGTGTCTCTTGCTCTCTCCAGAACTTAACTCAAAAGCAAATATTTTGACAAGCTATGAAAAAAAAAAACACTCTTCTCTCGTCATCACCCAACCACTCAGTTCCTTTATTGCGCTCTCAATTGCGAGATGGCAACGAGAGATTGAGATACCTTCGGGAGTCCTCCTCCAGGACTGGATCACGAACCACTAGGCAACACCCTCATTTTTCGCTTTGATATCCTTGCAGGCCGCTCTGCCACACACCCCGTACGTATCACATGTTTTCTACGTTTTTGCGCTGTTGCTGGCAAATCCTTTGTGCGCCATTGTTGAAAATTGAATTTCAAATAATTTCGTATTCTTCTTGGATAAATTGAGAAGCGAGGCAAGGCAAGACAAAGAAAAAAAAAAACAAATTGTAAAAAATAACCGAAAGCACAGCGAATTTCTCGGCGCGAAAGGAGATCCCGCTGCCGGTGGCTGAATTGAACTGGCAGGTTGTTGTACCGTGGCGCACGAAAAAGCATTTTAATCGCTTATTTATTAATATTTTACTAGAAAGCAAGAGAGAGCAAGGAAGGGCGACTTTACTTACCCTCGGCCAGGACTGTTGCGAGGGCGGTGTCGGTTACCGAAATGGATGAGCACAGGGCACAGATACTGGCGGTGGTACTCTGCGGGCTAATGGATGGCATACACTTGGGAAGATGAATTGAATATTGAACAAGAAGACTCGCTGATGTCTGAAATATTTTCCAAAGTTGATTTGATTGGAATTCTTGGGCGGGCTGTTTCCTGCGCACACCTGATGGGTGTAGTGATGTCTTTGATGGAATTCCCTCCACAGGGAAAGGCATGGAATGAAAAAAATCTGCCAGACTCACGCGTATATTGTCTTCCATTTCATCACCATGGTTGGGTCTTATGAATGCTTTGATCGTTTAATCTCGGTTCTCAGTTAAGAGGAAGAAAATTCAATCCAGTCACGGATTTTGGTGGCTTTCAAGGATGGAGATCTGAATCAGTAACAACTGAATCCACAGCTAGTCACTGGACATCAGTTTGCCTGCACTCTGCTCATTCAAGCTGAGTCAATGGCATTTGCTTGATGAGCCGCACGCACATTGTCCAATGACCATGACATGAATTATTCCCTCCCATCTGCCGCACCGGAGGCTTTTTTCAAAAGCCCTCAACACACGAAACAGTAATTCTATACATCTAAACAGCCCCCGTCCACCCAGTCTCTAATTGGAGTCCACACGATCTGCATTCGTGCAGAAGTGTACATCTCGTCATGCCTAATGTTAAGCAGATTCCGTTATTGCCGCCGAGAAAAGCGTATTCTCCACCTCATTACCTGCTTACCTCCGAGCTAATTTCTGCATCATCATGGTCAAGTATCTTTATCTTTGACTTCAATTTCGACCTAATTCCCTTCCACTTCGTCCGCAACACACACACACACACACACACAGACAAATCGACGCTCACAAGAGGGAGCAAAAAAGTAAGAAAATAAATTGAAGCACCAATTCTCTCAAGCTCAACTGTCAACAACAATAACGCGCACAAAGCCCTTGAGCACTGCAGCCCCCGCCCCCCCGCCTCCTCATAATGTAGTAAGAGTAGGGAGGGGAAGAAGAAAAAACGCCCTTATCCATGGATGACTAACTCCTAGTGATGTTTATCTTTCTTCCGCAGAAGGACTCCCCTTCGAAGTGGGTGGCCGCACGGTGAAAAAAATTTCACCAGCAATTATACAAAATACCCCTCTGATGGGGTGAGAAGAGAAGAAAACCAACAACAACACGAACAACAGACAAAATCAAATACGTGCTTCGTTCATTTCGAATGTCCCACCAACTGGGACGTCTGACCGAGAATAGGACCACCAACAGTGCTACGCCCCATAGGCACCTCTTCAGTGCGTCCTAATTCATCCTAGACAACTATCTGTCAAGACAAATCCTTCGTTGAACGAACGCCACTGTGGGGCAACGCTGGCCATGGCAGAATTGTTCAGTGAACGATGGCCGGCTGCTGGGGGAGTTGGAATTCTCCATCCTCCTCCTTCATCGTCTATTTCGGTTATTTGGGGATTCTGCAAGGTATTCGAAAGGCAGATTGAAGAACCGCAATTAATTGAATCGCGTCGCGGGTAGGCTCTGTTCCACATCAAGATGTGGTCTCTCGGCTCAACCGAAACACGGTAATTTCCTGCGAACCACAAATCCACGGTGTATCCTTTTTGGCTGTGCCGTGAACTTCGTGGGGATTTGCTGTGCTATCAAGGGAAGGTGACAATTAGGGGCTTTTTCGCTTATCTTTCGTTTTTTTTTTTTGCTCGTCTCTGTTGGCAAACAGGTGTTATGTGGAGGAAGTGGAATGGAGGCGTTTCTTTTTCTTAGAGAGACTTTTGACCCCACTTAAAAAGATTGAATTGTTAAGTGGAAAATTTTCAAGTGCATGGGTCTGCGGGGGTCCACAGAGGCAGAGGCCGACCTTAAATGTGAGGCTGTAACCTGGGCTGTTCTGAAACGGATTATCGGTTAATTGAATGATTTCTAAATTTTGAAATAATTATGTTGTTAGAGCTTGTTTGTTTGTTGACAACGTTTCTAGTCTTCTTCTATGGTCAGTCCAGGCAGCGTCGAACTCTGAGGGAGTTTCAGGGAGACTCGGTCGAAAAAGTTCCCAGCGATCAGTTGCGATTGTAGCTTTCCGCCGTCAAACCGTTTTGGCCTGTCTCGACTCCGTTGCTGTTTTGATATCCATGCTCTTACCTAGGCTACAACAAGGTAATAATCCGAGTCGATGTTTGCACGTCGGAAGGTCCGGACATCGAGGATACTAGAGAAGTGTCTGACGTCGATTGCGACGTAATCAATCTGGTTGACGGTGGGTTGATCAGAAGATTGCCAGGTCCCTTTGTGAATGTTCAGGTGTGGGAAACGCGTGCTAGCCACAGAGAGGTTCCGCCTCGAGGTGAAGTCCAACAGCCTGAGTCCGTTTTCGGATATGTCGGTCGAGCCGGCTGTATATTCCAATGACTCCAGTAAAGATGTCTTCCTTTCCCGGCTGAGCGTTGAAGTCTCTTAGAACGATCTTGGTGTCGTAGCTGGGGCATCGATCGTATGCTCTTTCTAGGCGATCATAAAAGTCATCTTTGGTGTTGTCGTCCTTGATGTTGTCATCCTTCTCTTCTGTCTGGGAGTGAGCGCATATTAGGCTAATGTTCCCGAATTTAGCCTTGATGCGTATTGTCATGAGGCGCTCGCTGACGGGGTCGTAGCTCAAGACTTTTTGCCTAAGTCTGCCTCGGACAACAAATCCGCATCCGCATAAGCGCTGCATTCTCTCTCTGCAGCAATCGCTGCAATAGCTGTCCCAGTTTTTCATCGCTTTTTTACCGGGCCCCTCCTATCGCACTTCGTGGTTGGCGATGATGTCTGCTTTATGGCCTATATATGCATATGCATATGGCCTATATATTCCACAGTCCACGTGCAAAACCGAGAATCGTTGTTCTGAAAACGTTTGCTGGGGTCGTCAACAGTTGATCCTTCATTTTCCGAGGCATTTTGCGTTTCTGGACTATTTGATTTTACGTGGTGAGATAATAACTGTCATGCACAATCCACAGACTGGTGGGCCAGGCCCATTATTTAAGCCTTCGGGCAGAGGGTTTCACTGAATACATTGGTTCACCATGCAACTTGTGTTGTGAAGGCTATCCATGTTGAAACGTTGTCAAGAAGCCATCTAAGAAGCTGCCGCTGATGTTCTGGTTTTCACGTAAACACCCAGAAGGAACCCCATGGTTTGACGACGTGTGCAGGCAGGTGCATGCACCCAAACAAGAGGCCTATTAAGCAACGCCGCATCGAACGACGAGAGCTGTTTGTGAGCTCTACAAACAGAGAAGAAGGGAAGAGCACCGGCTTATCAGAAGGAAAAGGTAGGAGCATCGGAAGCGCGCGGTCGAGAAAATGGAAAGGTGTTATGGCAGGAATGAAGTCCGAAAGCTTTACCGAAAGGCAAAACAGCTATCCAGAGGATACAATGCTCGGACCAAGACCTGCCGGGACCAAAATGGACAACTCGCGGTACAGTCGTAGTCTGTGCTAAGAATAATATAGGAAGGATATTTTCTTCAGACTCCATAACGGCGATGACTGTCCCAACTCCGCTGTTAGGCAGAATGTTGTACTCAATTTGGACGTTGACAAACAAGAATTCCGTATTTCGGACTTAGATTAGGTGAAGATATCAATATCCAAGCTGAAGTCGATCAAAGCTGCCGGAGCGGATGTTCTGGCCGCAAAACTGATTAAAGGAGCTGGAGATGATTTGGTTAGGCGCATGCACCACCTCATCTGTAAGATGTAGTCGGAGGAAAGCATGCCCGATGAGTGGAGTGACCCTCTGACTGCGCCAATTATTTTCTTAACATCGACTACCAAATAAGATAAATGCATTATATGTGAGGGGAACAAAATGGAAATTCAAGAATAAATAAATATTTTTGAGGAAAATGAAAAGTTACCTCATATTTGAACAAATCTCGAACGTTCCGATCTTTGTTGAGTATCCTTTTGACGACTCATTCATCGAGTTCCAAGTCAGCACTTAACATGCTCTTCTTCTTCTTCTTGTGGCGCCACAGTCCGAGGAGGACCTGGGCCTCAATCAACATAGCTCTCCAGACAGCACGATCTTCCGTCAGCTGCCACCAGTCGCACACTCCAAGTTGGGTGAGGTCCTCCTCCACTTGTGTGCGCCACCTTAGCCTAATCGTTCTCTGTTGCGTTGTTCCAATCGCTCAGATGCGAAGACTTTTCGGGCCGGAGCAGTGGTGTCCATACGCTCTACATAGCATAGCCATCTTAACCGTTGTATCTGTGGCTTGACCAGACTCATGTCGCTGTACAGGCTCTACAAAAGTTGCTTTTTATATTTCGGGATTGAGCAACCCTAGTGTTGCAATTTGGCAACTGCCATCTCTACCTTGAAGTTTGACATTTTTGAGGTTATACGTACTCAGAATGTTTTGACACACGAGCGCTATTTGTGTTGTTTACAGTAACTTAAAAGATTCATCTTGCCCAAAAAATGGAACTAAATCGTGAAATTTTCGTTTTCGATTATTTTTTACAACTTTTGACGTGGATTAACTCAACAGCAGTCCATCGATGAACTTAATTTAATTTTTGGCGATGAAGCTCCATCAAAGACTAGTGTTTATCGATGATATGGTGAATTCAACCGAGGTGGTAGTTCACTCCAAGACGAATTTCGTGAAGGTCGTCCAAAATCAGTTGTTGTTCTGGAAACCATTGATGCTGTGCGCCGACTGATATTGCAAGATCGTCATGTTACCTATCGTGAGATGGAGACAACCTTAGGCATTTATGGGACCAGCATGCATTCAATATTGCATTCACATTTGACCGTCAAAAAAATTCTTTCGCGTTGAATCCCACACAATTTGTCAATCGCTCAAAAAAAGGCTCGTGTGGATTGGTCGAAAGAAATGCTCCAAAAATACGACCGCGGTGCTTAGAAACACGTCTATGACATCGTGACTGGTGATGAATCGTGGATTTATGCGTATGAGCCCGAAAGTAAACAGCAGTCGGCTGTATGTGTGTTTTAAATTGAGCCAAATCCAATAAAAAAAAAGTGGTCGCCGTGGCGTAGTGGGTAGAGTGCGACGCTCACACGCCAAAGGCTCTAGGTTCGACTCCCAGTTCAACACCAATTTTCTAATATTTCACTGCACCACCTCTTTCGAGCTGCTGACGACACTCAAAGAGTAATAACTGTCTAAGAAAGCCTCTCAAATTTCGCCGTTCGGAGTCGGCAAAAAACTGTAGGTCCCTTCTACTCGTGAGAGAACAGTAGCGCGCACAACACGAGTAGTTGATGAGCAAGCTAGGCGCTAGTCCCCCTTTGGACTGGAGCGCCAACAATCCAACAAAAGTTGCTAGCGCACGAAGCACTTCCAAGCAAATGTTCACTTGTTTTTTCGGAAAAACTGGACATGTCGCAACCGTATCACTAGAACACCACACAGTCAATTCTGAGTGGTACACAATCATTTTTTTGCCAGATGTCTTCCAAGAAATCAGGAAAACCAACCACCGAAGAAGGATCACTGTTCACCCCGACAAGGCTCGCTCTCAGATATCGGCTCAAACAACTGCGTTTTGGAGCTCTCAAACCATCGATTTGATGAGTCATCCGCCGTATAGTCCAGACATGGCACCGAATGACTTCTTTTTATTGCCGTACGTACAAAATAAAATGAGCGGTCAACGTTTTTCGACACCTGAAGAAGCGGCTTATGCGTTCAGAATGCATGGTTTGGAGATACCTCAATCAGAGTGGCAAAAATGCTTCGACAATTGATTGAAACGCATGAGAATGAGTCTAGATCTTAAAGGGGAATATCAATAAATATTAATAAATAATAACAACAAAGCTATTTTCGATGATTAATATTTGTTTTTGTTCTCTAAAATAAACCTTCGTAGAGTTCGTCGTTAAATGATCTCCTCCAAATGCTATCAACGCAAACAAGACCATAAGTCCCAAAATTTTTCTCTCGAAAAGACTATGTGCTTCCTCATCCGCTTTTAATAACGTTTAGGTTTCCGCGCAATAAAGTAGGACTGGGATGATCAAGCTCATATATAAAGCGAGCGCAGTCTTTCGAGAGAGTTTTTATTGCTCACTCCGCTCTTGAGCTCAAAGAAACAGCAATTGGTATGAGTGATTCTGCGTTTGATCTCGGTACTGATGTACGTTAACTTTGGTTAATTTAATACCACAAAAGATTAGTGTTTCTATTATTTTGCCCACCACTGTAAGCTATAAAACGATTTCTTTGAATGCAGAATTTGCTTTGCCGAAAGATTGCAGGCTTTAGCAACTGTTCTGACATTTGATTGAATTTGGGGTGCTTTTTGTGGCTTTGGGTCTCTTTGGCTCTTCCACTGGGACGATTAGACTTTGGTTTGTATGTCTTAACCGTGTACCCATGATTCATCACCAGTGATAACGTTTTGAGTCAAATCTGAATCGCAGTTTACTTCATTCAATTCCTTGGCGATGATCATGCTAAACTTATATGTGGCTAAAATTCAGTAATTTCGGAAAGAACTTCGCTACCAAACGTTACAAGGCAAAAATTTCCAGAAAATTTAGTGGCATGAGCCATTCGATATGTCGACATCTTCATCAACTTCTTTTATAGTGATTCGACAATCCTCCATAACATATTTCTTCATTTGTTCAATATTTTCATCGGTTGTGTATGTTTTGGGGCATGCAGGGCAGGCGTTTACATCTTCTCGAAATTCTTTGAAAAGCTGGTACCAGATTTTTCTGAATCAGAGTAGACTCACCGTATGCCACTGTTAACTCTTTAAGTATTTTAATTCCACATTCTGTGATCCCATTTTTCAAGAGAAGAAAATCGCTGAGCACGCATAGCTCATTTTTTATGCCTCGAAAATAAAACTATGGACACATTGTTGAAGCGAGTGTACCAACATAGCAAAATAAAAATCAGTCGATAATCGAATGTCCGTACTTCGCAAAATTCAATACTAAACCAGACCAGTATGCAGAAAAGCCTGACATCTTGCCACAATTGCATGTGCAAAAGGACAACAAAGCAAAGAGCCAGAGATGCATTCACTTGGATTCCGCATACCTTCCTCCTTCACAGGTCTCGAAATGAAATTTCAATGAAGAACTTTCGGTGATGACAGTCCACTCGAGTTTGATGAGCTCCTCATTTCGAGTCATGAATGCACTCCTCTGCCCCGTTCGAAGGAAATTTCATAATACAGACACTCAAAGAAACATGCTTCCATCAATTGCCTCGGGAAGATTAATAAATTCCAAACAGAGAAAAACTGCTGCACATCCATCACAGAGGATGATTAACGAAAGAGAACGAAGCCAGAAAGCGTATGCGTGTCGATAGGCAGATACCACTTCATGTCCATATTTCTCCACTCAACACAATTAAATACACAAACGTTATTTAAAGCAGTTCCGTCAGCGGTTCAGCAAAAAAAACTGCAATGCACTCGCAGTGCTTCTTAATTTAATGCACAACAATCCACTTCCATATTTTTTGCGTCCATAAAACCACACGAACACCACACATTATGCGGTGTCCGAGGAAGGAAGAAATTTAATTTTGATTTCATTGGATCCTGTGATCTGCAATTCACCATCGCCCGCTCGCTTCATCCGTGCACTGTAATTTTTTCTTTCTCCCTTTCATTTCCCTCTGTTTGAATTTTATGTTTTTTTTTTGTTTAATTTTTACACGCCAACCTGGCCCCCTTCGGAATGATTTCTTTTTGGGGTTTTGCGTAACGCAGTTGAATAAAATATATCGACGGCGATTTCGATAAATTTAATTGTGCCAATTTTCGCGAAATCGAATTGAAAACAACCACAGACCTCGTAAAGACCGGCACCGCCCGACACACGCACAGCTGCTGGCATTTATTCGCCGGCATACAGTTGCACGCGCATAATTTACGGCTTGCGTATGATCTTAATTTTGAATAATGTAATTGTTAATAATTCACAAATGAATTCAATGGATAAACAAAACGAAAAACGAAAAAAAAAAATTGAATCAGGAATCCACTGGTTAGCATTCGAGAGTGTTGAATGGTTTCTCGTGGGCTTTACCACAGAAATGATTTAATAGCGCAGCGCATCGCACTCAGTTGATGAGGAGCGCGGGTTAATAAGTATCCAACAACCACGATACGAGTGCCAGATTATCGAGAGTCATCCTGCTGTGCACGCGCCGCCCCACCCGCCCGATGTGTGTGTTCCGGGACTCGCATTAATTTGCTGTGCATCGCATCATTTAAGTTCACACTCAAACGATGATTTCAAAAAATGATGATTAATTCAGTAAATCCTGCTAAACCACACAAAAAAAAAATAATATTTCGAAAATGCATTTTTTCTCACGTTCGCGATGCATGAGTACAGGGCTCGCTACTTAATTCACATATTTGCCTTTAAGGACAGCGCGTTGCTTCTGCTGGTATTTACCTGTTGCCGATGATGCGTGATCCTGTATTTGTGTTCCTGCAATTGAAACAACAAGAAAAGAGCGAAAAAAAAATTAATCAATTTGTAGTCACTGTTGATGGGATTGTTTTTGAAGGGCTTCAGTAATGCAGGTGCAATAATTTTTTTTTTTTGTATAAAATAAATAAAACATTCATAATTGTTGCAAAGTGCTAACACTGAACATTTCCTAAGCGACTTGAACTTCCCAAATGATCGTCTATCCAACATACACTGCGTGAGTTAAAGTCGCTTATTCTATTTAATTAGAAGGAAAATAGTGACCACCGTGGCGTAGTGGGTAGAGTGCGACAGTTATACGTCGAAGGTCCAGGTTGGATTCCCGGCTGAACACCTCGAATTTTTCACGGCACCACCTCTTTCCAGCTGCTGACAACACTCCAAGAGTAATAACTGTCTACCAGGTGTACCAATATGAAGTGAGCGTCAAGATACAAATGTCTCGAGAGGGAACATTTGTTGTGAATGAGCCCTTATCTTCTCTATTTTTTTGTTTGCTATGACATCTGCGACAAATATTTAGTATATATCAAGTCATTGAACAGACAATATCATAAAGTTGTTTGTTAAAATTGACCAAATCAATTATTGTTATGCAGGGGAAACTATCTACCAAAAAAGCCGACGAAGGAAAGACAGTTTCCCCTGCATAACAGACAATATCATATTTTTTCATCGTGTTAAAAATGACGAATTTTGTACCAAAAAGTGATGATTTGCGGAAAGCATTAATTTGTTGTTTTCATTTGAAAAGAAAAGTGCTGCAGAGTCGCATCGAATGCTTGTCGAGGCATATGGTGATCATGCTCTGTCAGAAGCAACATGCAAAAGATGGTTTCAACGGTAGGAAATGATGATTTTGATGTGAGAAATGAAGAACGTGGAAGACCACCAAAAAAGTTTGAAGACGCCGAATAACAAACGATATTGAATGGAGATGACACTCTGAGTCAAACGCAAATGGCAGTAATGTTGAATGTTGCACAACAAACAATTTCTGACCGTTTAAAAGGTATGGGAAAGATCCAAAATTGTGGAAAAAGGGTATCACATGAATTGAATCAAAGACAGATGGAGGACCGAAAAAACACTTGTGAAATGTTGCTTCAAAGACACGAAAGAAAATCGGTTTTGCATCGGATTGTTACTGGCGATGGAAAATGGATTTGTTTTAAGAATCCTAAACGGAAAAAATCATGGGTTAATCTGGGACCACCATCAACATCGACTGCAAAACCAGATCGATTCGGCAAGAAGACAATGCTGTGTGTTTGGTGGGATCAGAAAGGTGTGCAGTACCACGAGCTCCTTAAACCTAGTGAAACCATTAATGATCGCTACCGAAAACATATTATCAATTTGAACCATGCATTGATCGAGAATTGACCAGAATGGGCCAGAAGACACGGCAAGGTAATTTTGCTCCATGACAATGCACCTGCACACAAAGCAGAACCGGTTCAGGATACATTCAAAGCACTTGGCTGGAAGCAGCTACCCCACCCGCCGTATTCACCAGACTTGGCTCCTTCCGACTACCATTTGTTTTCATCGATGGGACACGCATTGGCTGAGCAGCACTGTGATTCCTATGAAGAGGTTCAAAATTGGGTGTCTGATTAGTTTGCTATAAAAGACGAAATTTTATTGGCGTGGTATTCACAAATTGCCAGAAAGGTGGTCAAAATGTTTGGAAAACAATGGCCAATACTTTGTCTTATTTAAGAAAGAAAAAACAGTAACGCGCACAACACGAGAAGTTGATTAACTCCTAGGTTAGCTTAGATCACGTGTTAAGAGTCATTTAGTAAGTCATTTAGTGGTCGCCGTGGCCGAGTGAGTAGAGTGCGACGCTCACACGCCGAAGGGTCTAGGCTCGACTCCCAATTCAACACCAATTTTCCTAACCTCTTTCAAGCTGCTGACAACACTCAAAGACTAATAACTGTCTAAGAAAGCTTCTCAAATTTCGCCGTTCGGAGTCGGCAAAAAACTGTAGGTCCCTTCTACTCGTGAGAGAACATAAGCGCGCACAACACGAGTAGTTGATGAGCAAGCTAGGCCCTGGTCCCCCTTTGGACTGTAGCGCCAACAATTATTATTATTATAATAGTAAAGATATAAGGGTTAAGTAAGGTTAAGAATAATACATTTTGAAATCCAAGGTTTTTTTTTCAGTTTTCTTGGACGAAATGAAAAATTGATATACGTTTTAATGCTAAACTTTAAAAAATATAAGAAACCGAATGGCATAAGGCAAAAAATCTAGATTAGCTTGGAGTACTCATGAAGAGTCAGTAAGTTAGAGTTAAAATGATTTGAATATACTTGTAAGCTAGTTTAAGTATTTTTGTCTAGCATGTATGAAAATGAATTAAGGAAAATGAAAATGCACAGAAATAATAAAAATACAGCCTCATCGTGGCCGATATTTAAGAAAGCATATAACCTACATTGCCTTTGAAATGCTCGATATCTCAGTTTCTTTGTGCACACATTTAGGACTTTCATCAGAACGAGCTCCTGGCTTATATTCCGACGTCCCTCGCAGAAGTCGAAATGAGTGGCCAATTCGAAACGTCTTAAGGGAAGATGGTAGTTATCAAAACAGAGATCACAGGATGCAGCATTCAAGTACTCTGATATGCCTCTCGAAAGCTTCAGTTTGACGACTTCCATGATCTACGGCAATGTGCTTTAATTCCGCAAAATCCTGTATCCAGTCAAAGCTAAGACCATCCGAAGCCAGAAACGAAGCTTATTTAATCGTCAGACCGAAAAAGGAGTTTAACCGAAGTGGCGGCGGACTCATATAGAGAATGTCGCTCGAAAATGTATCGAGGGAGGTGCAGATGTGCATCAGAAAGGTTTTCGATTTCCCAATTATTGCTTTTCGTGATTGATTATTTCCATACATAGTCTCCAAACAGACACCGCCATGCCATCGATTCCTCAGCCATCGCTTCCCAGGCTACAATAATGTTCAATTTTCTGAGTAAAGTTGATCTCTTTTATGTATTCCAACCTAGGAACAAGCAAGAGGTCAATAATGGCACTGCTACTCAATTCGCTACTCGTCTTGATTTCATTTTCTTCTACCAATACTGTAATAATATTATATTTGAACGTAACTTCAGTTGTGTAAAACAAACATAACTTTTGAATAGTTTATTTTGAACACACTCATTGTTCTTCATTGTTCCAATGGCTGTTGTTTCCGGTTTTAAATAAACTTCCTTCTTGTTCACTTGTATTCTGAAGTGGACACATAGTGTTTTTCTTGTGTATAAATTGATATCAAAATAATAAATACACGGTGCCTTCAGTTTGTTGGAGAAGAAATTCGGCGAATTTGGAAACATCTCCCTGCTGCACTATTCATCTCCAAATTGTTTTCAAGAGTGCTGCGGCTTACTTAAAAATCAGTGTATTGCACGTCAAGCTTTGAGACTTCAATTCCACAAGTCTGACGAAGAATTCAAACCCGATATCACGCCTCACCGTTCCTGCCTATCAGAAGGTGAGCCTCTTTGGATTAATCACATAAATTCAAACGAAAACCAAAGAACTTCCTCTCAAGGACTGCCAAAACTCCTTCCAACTCTAGTTAAATTTTCTGCCGAATTCCACGCTCAACCCCATCTTGTTGATTCTTCACATAATTCGAAGCAAAATAATTTCCATCAACTTTCAGACAACTATGATGCCAATTAGAAGGCGCACACATGCATGGGCATGTACAGCCATCTACCCCGTGGGCATTGTGTCATGTTTCACTAAACATCGTACCAAGAGCAGCAGCAACTTTTCTGCGGCCAATTATGCTTGATTATCTTGAACTTTCCCCCCGATGATACAGGAACAGCCCTACGAATCTTAAAACCAAATGCATCCCTTATGCGCTGGTAATGTTGCCATTTTAACGACGCCCCAGCCCCGGTATTCACCCTGGGCCTTAAAACTGAACGGCAAGTAATTCTTCATTATCCCCCTAACCCCAGCCTAGCTCTATCCTGCTTTTCCTGTCTCCTGCTTTGCTTCGTAGTCGCCTTCATCATCGTCAGGATCCTAATTATTAAACTTTTAACACACGCCCTCACACACTCACACACAGATTGTGCTGCAGATTGCTTGTGTTTTTTTTTTTGTTTTGCCCTGCCCTCCAGCCCATGTGTGCCATGGTCTGCGATGAGAAATGTTAGTTAATTCCTCCTCATTTTGCTAGCTTCCCGGCCGGAATGGAAACGGGATCCTGTGCACATCTCGTATGTCTGCCACTTGGCCCGAGGGCTGTTTTCATGAAAAATTCATCTCGGTCTTTTGAAGGCAGCGGATTCCTTCCGAATTCCTCCTGCATGCGCGTAACAACAAAAGCGAAATATTTCGCCGTTCGCCAGCCCGTTTGCCGCCCTCTTTGATGGCAACTATCACACATTCCGACCCGAATTCAAGCGCGCCATCATCGCTGTCATCACGGGCGGCCGATGTAGTCGCTGCTTCTGCTCCTGCCCGTGACGCTCGTCCCTGTCGAAAAGTTTTTCGTTAATTTTGAATGTTGCCCTTAGATGGGCCCAGCTCTAGCTCACGCCCGTTCCCGAGTGCCGGAGTGACGATGACGGAACAATGATCAACGAGTCCGCGGTGGTAGTGTGCGGGCTGAAGTGGTATAACATCAAAGGGAAGCTGGGTAAATATTTGCATTAGATGTCAAAAAGCATGACGTCTTGGGTACATATTTGACTAGCACAGCCTGCCCCGCCCCACGCATACATTGTTTCCTGGAAGACGATAGGAATTCTCCATTCATCCTGTAAGTCGACGATTGGAGGCACTCCCACGCCCACCCATGCACGTTGAGTGATGAGTCCTGAGACGTGAGTGCTGCGATCGTAAAATCACCACTAAATGCTAACCTCGTGATGGAGTGGCTGGGCTGGGGCGAACCGCAATGTCCAGTGGGTCCTATAAAACTGTTTAAAGAAAATTACTTTCGGATGGAAATTCACCCCTGCTGGCGACCGCAAAGAATTTCGAGCAGGGTCGTGAAGTGACGGCGGCAATGGTTGATAGTTCAAAGTTTAATTCCATTGTACAGAGCTGGGAATTCATTAATGGGAGTGGAGGAGTTCCGTTTAAGTGCAACATCCATTTGAAAGTTTCCGTCCAGCTGCTGGGTGGCAGAGCGGCCGTCCTGATGAATGAATATCTCGAATTTATAATTAAACTTGAGCTTCGACTTGCTTTTTAAGGGAGAACTTGGATCGTTGTGCGTGGGACCGACTTGGTTGGAGTTGAGGGCAAAGTCGCGGAATTTTCTGCTAATTAATGCATGCGGGGCTTAATTTGCGACTTTGTATGCGAAGTGGTGAAGCTTTTCGGAAGCTGGCACGTGTGCACCGGAAATGGCTTCATAACTTTTATATTGAACGGAAAGTTTAAGCAGGTTTTTGGTTGTTTTAAGGAAATTTTGAAGAGACTTGGGCACGTCAACAACTTTGCTGGAAAGCCATGGTGATGGGTGACACTTGTTGCGTTTAGAAACGGCTTGCTGGGTGCGTTGAAAACATTCTGTGTAATAGGTCTGGACTTGCGTCAGTTGATGCATGTCAGCTGCCGGGGATGTTTTTTCATCCTTCCCGGCTCTGTAGGGGAGCTATGGATGATGAAACTTTGATGTAGAATGTTGAACCACATGCAGGAAAAGCATTTCGAATGGATTTTAGCGTGCTTGCAATTTTTTTTAACGAATTTTAAGAGTTCACAATGTTTGCCCTTTATTCTGTGTTTTGCCTGCAATGTAGTCAAAGTTCGTATTTTCTGTTTCGCAGTGAAAGAATTTTGTTGTTTGAGATCGGAACGATTCACGAGGCTTCTTGCTTTGTTGCAATAGAGAAGCGGACAACTTATTTATCGTGATGTATGTAAACAGTCAAGTCGACATGTGACCCAGAGAGAGGCGATCAAAAGTTTTGTTGCCTGTCTCATGATGAGATAGTCGTTTGACGCCATGTTGGATGCCAGACATCATGAGTTTTCAAGAAGGGCGATCGCACATATCCCGTACAAGGGGTAAGAATCGATTGTTGATTGGCAAAGGTTAGTCTGCTTTTGATTTCGGTTCTGATGATGTTGTCCCTATTTAGTGCGGAGTCGAGATGGACGAAGTTTTCGACAACCTCGAAGATTAGGCTGTCTAATGTGACGCTCAGTTCGAGACGTCGGTGTTTTGTCCTCCCTTGAAAAGAACTTATATCAGTATTTTTTTTTTTTTTTTTTTTTTAAATAAAACACGAATTATTAATGGGAAAGTAAAACCATTTTTTTTGTGGCCGCCGTGGCGTAGTGGGTAGAGTGCGACGCTCACACGAATGGTCTAGGTTCGATTCCCAGCTCAACACCAATTTTTCGAATATTTCACGGTGCTACCTCTTTCGAGTTGCTGACAACACTTAAAGGGTAATAACTGTCTAAGAAGGCCTCTCAAATTTCGCCGTTCGGAGTCGGCAAAAAACTGTAGGTCCCTTCTACTCGTGAGAGAACAGTAGCGCGCACAACACGAGTAGTTGATAGAGCCAGCAATTATTATTATTATTATTAAAACCATTTTATTTAAAGTATTGGTCATTGTGTTCTACACATTTTGACCACCTTTCTGGCAATTTGCGAATATCACGCCAATAAAATTGTTCGTCTTTTAAAGCAAACCAATCAGACACCCAATTTTCGACCTCCTCATAGGAATCAAAGTGCTGTTCAGCCCATGCCTGTTCCATCGATGAAAACAAATGGTAGTCGGAAGGAGCCAAGTCTGGTGAATACGGCGGGTGGGGTAGCTGCTGCCAGCCAAGTGCTTTGATTGTATCCTGAACCGGTTTTGCTTTGTGTGCAGGTGCATTGTCATGGAGCAAAATTACCTTGCCGTGTCTTCTGACCCATTCTGGTCAATTCTCGATCAATGCATGGTTCAAATTGATCATTTATTGTCGGTAGCGATCATTAATGGTTTCACTAGGTTTAATTAGCTCGTGGTGCAGCACACCTCTCTGGTCCCACCAAACACACAGCATTGTCTTCTTGCCGAATCTATCTGGTTTTGCAGTCGATGTTGATGGTTGTCCCAGATTAACGAATGCCTTTTTCTGTTTAGGATTCTTAAAATAAATCCATTTTTAATAGGCAGCAACAATCTGATGCAAAACCGATTTTCTTTCGTGTCTTTGAAGCAACATTTCACAAGTGTTTTTTCGGTTTTCCATCTGTCTTTGATTCAATTCATGTGGCACCCATTTTCCACACTTTTGGATCTTTCCCATAGCTTTAAAATGGTCAGAAACTGTTTGTTGTGCAACATTCAACATTGCTGCCATTTGCTATTGACTCAAAGTGTCATCTCCATTCAATATCGTTTGTAATTCGGCGTCTTCAAACTTTTTTGGTGGTCTTCCACGTTCTTCATTTCTCACATCAAAATCATTAGTTCTGAACCGTTCAAACCATCTTTTGCATGTTGCTTCTGACAGAGCATGATCACCATATGCCTCGACAAGCATTCGATGCGACTCTGTAGCACTTTTCTTCAAATGAAAACAACAAATTAATGCTTTCCGCAAATCATCACTTTCTGGTACAAAATTCGACATGATGTTGTCTGTTCAATGAATTGATGTATACTATGGTAAATATTTTTCACAGATGTCATAGCATACAAAAAAAAAAACAACAAATGTTCCCTATCAAGACATTTGTGTCTTAGCGCTCACTTCATACCGGTGTAGCTGGTATTGTGTATCGGCCCATTTACCGCCAAACACGCTTTAACTTCAGCAAACGACTTGCTGCGTTTTGACATTGAAAGTTTGGTTAAGTTCGTTATCGTTATATTATACCTTGATGAAACAGCGAGAGTCCTCACACGTCATATTACACCATATGACGAGTTTTGTAGGTATAGAGAAACTGGACCTGCCTCTGTACAGCTCGTTCTTATGCACGGCCTCAAAAGCAACGAATTTTGGTGAGAGTCCATCTGAACTTTTGGTTCTTTTCCAGGATCTGTAATAAAGTGCAGATCTGGCCTGTCGTCTACTTCCCAGGCCTGCAAACACTCTGATAGGTACCTGTCAGGTTAGGGACAGATGGTTTCAGACGCTTACACAATATGGCAGAACGGAAGTCGAAGGCAATGTTCAGGGGGCTGGTCGGTCGATAATTGGCGCGACCGAAGGGATCTCCTTTCTTGCGGATCGTTCAAACGACACTGAAATTGAAACTCTTTGACGCTGGAAGAAAGGATACGGAGACTGTGCCTTACCTCTTCTTGATTGAGCACCGCAAAATGTGTCACACGATTTTAAATAGTGCGCACAGGATTCAAGAACCTTAGAAACGAATTAACGGCGGCTTAGTTTCTATGGATATACGAGTACAGCATGTCCAAGAATGAAGAGCAGGAGTAAAGCAAGAAACACCTTTTTGTAAATCGTCTAAAAAATTATCACGCACTCTTTCAAATAACTCTCACTTTCTCTTTGAGTGAAACACTCTGCCTAACGGCGCGATTTTGGTTGTAATCGCCGTTAAAGAGTACAAAAAAATTATGCTTCATGAATCCTAGCACAGTTCCGTCAGTCTTCCCTGCGCCGAATAAATTGCGACATTCACATGCCAAAGGTCCAGGTTCGATACCCTGCCGAACACCCTTAATTTTTCACGCCACCACTGCTGACAATACCCAAAGAGTAATAACTGTCTAAAAAAAAGCTTCTCAAACAACGCCGTTTGGAGTCGGCAAAGAATTGTAGGTCCCTTCCACTAGTCAGAAGAACAGTAGCGCGCACAACACGAGTAGTTGATGAGCAAGCTAGGTCCAGGTCCCCTGTGGACTGTCGCGCCATCCAATAATTATTATTAAACGGTTTCCCGTTTAAAATTGTCTACTGGGTACGAGAGTAAACTGGAAACCGGTAAAAATTGTTGGGCGTCTCGTACCGCCTACAGCAGTCACATCATGACATAATAACTGCTGTAGGAGTTACAAGACGAAGAAGTAGAAAATTGCATTCGTCGCTGTTTCTAAGATCGTGCCTGTCTCTTGCCGTAGTAAGAAAAAAAACCTTCGAGAAGTATTTCTATAAGATTAAGGCTATCTGATGTTTGAGTCCTGTAAATAAGAAACTGTGGGAAGAACTGTTTTGATAGTCATTTCATACAAAATTCGAGAGGACTGGGAATTTTGACTTCTGTGGTCGTAGTTGATTTCGTGGAATTATGTGAGGGAGAAGTCAATTTGGTATTATTTGTCCTAGAATAGTTTTCAATGAACAACCAGAAAATTACTTTGAAACCAATGACTTTCTACAGCACCACAGTTTGTGGGAAAGATGAAATCAAAAACTTTGTTTCAAAAGATACAATTATTGGAGTCCATTTGATTTACGAACAGTATTTCACATTAAAGAACAAAGCACTTAAAAAATTGTTGGAAAAGACTTCTCTCCGAGAACTGTGAATATTGACAAACTGGCATGCTCTACACTGTCCACTTAAAGTAAGTTTCGAATAATAATTTTATCAAGGACTTCAATGACCCTCTAGGATTTGAATTGGAAGCCCTTCATTCTAGTGGATCTGAAACCAAATTAATCCCTAGACCGTGTTGTACTGCCAGGACAACAAAAAGTATCCTTCTCGAAAGTATTATCACCACCCAAGCACCTAATTCGCTCCCCCTCGTCCGCGCATAACACAACAGTCTGTTTTCATAAATCCACAAAGATCTCTTTAATCACTGCCAGTCGATTCGAATCAATCCGGTCCCACTGCTGGCGCCGCTGCTGACCACAGAAACCCACAAAAAAGAGGCGCATTGCATAATTAGACAACAAAGCGAAACGAATAATTAATTTTTATTTTTCATTTTTCATTCCCCACCCCAGGCTCGCTTTAATCACGCCAAGCCGCATATTTTTTGCTCCCCAACTAATGCCGATAATAAATGATCGCCGCCAATATTGTGCGCAATGTCGTGCAATTATTCCGATGTTTTTGAATGGTCTCTTCTTTTTTTTTTGCTGCAAGGCTGAAATTAGATTCAGTTTCAATTGGAATATCAGCCGTCAACAAATTACAGATTGTCCATCATTACCGGTCGATTCAGATTAACGTATGCACACAATAAATAAATTCCGGGGCTCAGTGGATGTGGCGGTGGCGTTGGTGGCGTTGGTGGCGTTGGCGGCGGTAATTTGCGGCCCGTTGCCAGTTTTGCATACAAAGTGACCGCGGTCAATGAGGTCCTCAATCAATATCGGCCGTCATTATGTTAAAGGCCAGTTTCCATAATCAAATTCCCCCCTGCATGAGACGACTTCAAACTGAAAGCCGAGCGCTCTAAAAAGGTCACCCAGTTCGCTGCCAGTCGCGAACCTAATTACACTGAAGGAAGGGAAATTTCAAAGGGCTTTAGAAAAGTTTTCGTTCCACAAGCCGTGGCAGAGGAGGAAAGCAAAAAAAGCGGAACACCAGTCAAAGCCAGTTTAATGCTCGTTTTTATAGATTAATAAGGATGTGCGCACAGGGAATACGCAAGAGCCTCGCCTCCTCCGCCGACGAGGACTGAATTAACCCGTCTGCAAAGGCAAAGCAATTGAACTCGCTCACAGCCGTGCCGAGAATTTCATTTCAACCTTCTGTTGGTTTAGTGCATTGCCTGTACCCTTTTAAGGCAACGGCGAATTATGTGTAACACCCACACCGCACACACACGACCGGAGCACATCCGCAGAGTCGTAAAAGGGCTCCGGTGACAGAGCATCCTATTATCTATTATCCCGAGTTAACTCCTGACAGGCAGACATAACTAGGCAAACGCACACTGCAAGCGTATCTCTGCTTAATCAAAAAGCTTTAATGATTGCGCATTCTTTGCATACGAAATTAAAACGAATTTGGAATAACGTCTCCATACAAGACGTACGACCAGCCGCCCCCGCCCGTTCCCGCCTGCTCCAGCACGGACCTGAAACGAACGGGGAATATTTAATAAAAAACAAATCCATGCCCACACACACACACACTGGAAGGCGCTCCTTCCAGGTCACTTCAGTGCGACGGAGACGACAGCCGCGGCAGACCACCGACCTGCTGGGATGACTTCAAGTCAGGCACAGCTCTGTGTTGGTTTTTGTGCCACCCGGAGGGAGCCGCCTGGCGTTTCATTTTTCCATTACTCATGACAGTAATTAGATGACTGTTTGAATATTCAGAGGGCGACATTAGCCAAACAGCCACCTCCGGCAGAGGACGACAAGTATGTTTCATACACCCACGCACACGTCGGAGCTCCGGTGCCCTGGTCAGCTCACTCGACTCCTGCATTAACCAGCAGCAACGGCAAACTGGCCCTGAATGTGATCCCCGCTGGAATAGAAATACAATTGCGCTTAATTAGGTCATTCCGGTGGAAAATAATAATTTCATTATGTCCGAGAGGCAGGGGCAGTTCGAGGGGGACCGACCATGCTCTCATGGTTTGGACGAGTTCGCGATGAAAGGATATAATTATTTAAAATATTAATTAGGATCATTAATTCATGCTCGGTACATGGGCAGTAACGCAGCAGAGGGATCGGAGCTGTGGCCCTTTGCTGTGGCTGCTGGTGCAGTGATTCAAATGTGAGATGTCGGAATAAAAGCGCTGTAGTTGCATGGCTTGATTTGCTTATTTTAATGAGCGCACTGGATTATCTGTATGCGAAGCTCCTCCCGGTTAATTATGCACATGATGGAGGAAGGAACGCGGAAGAATAATAATGCACGTCATCGATACTTTTCAGCTTAACGGTGTTACGCTGTCATTAGGGATTCTTTCATTCGATGTGTGCAATGTGTGACGGAACGTATAGTCGTGCATTCTTAATGAGCAGAGTCTGGATGATGGTAGGCTTCCTTTCACATTTCAAAGGCCGACGATGCAGTCGATGTTAGTAGTTCTTCAATTTGTTTTCGAGCTTTGCTGATTGGTGGGCGTTAAGCCGCGAGTTGTACATTTCTCTGTGCATCAGTCATTCTTCTTCCTTCCGTCCATACATTAAGACCTGTCCTCAGAGGTGTCATTGTACAACACAACAAACAATTTGAATGTTCTTCTGATGGTGCAACCTTCCTATCTGAATGAGCATTGCTTTTTACGTTGTTGGTAGTTTGAAAAATTGGACAAAAGCGTCCTGCGGATTGTACCACCAAACGAAGAAAAAGAAGGAGTTACTTGCAATTGGTATGTTCTTTCAGATGGGGAGACACTACAAGATTTTGAAAAATCTGTCAATTGCTTTAAGAAGGGAAAAGCCGCCATTGCAATGTTCAGGGCTGATGTCTGTAGAAAGGTTTCTGAGTTATAGAGTGTTTTTTAGGGAAGAGACCATGGTTCTTTAAAAAATCGGTTTTCCAGACGCCTTTGCAAGGTTCTGCGGTTCATTTTACTCTAGAAATTCTGTTCAAGAGTCGGTGTCAATGAGGTAACAGGCAGTTAGCGGCTAAAACTGTCAGTCATCCGAAAGCAAGCCAACGGAAAAAACTTGCCTTGGAATGCTAGACTTCAATTCTAACTCCGTCTTGTTTTTTCTAAATTTTGGGAGAAATTTTGGCGTTCACCTCGGAACTGCTATAGGTCTAGGAAACAGGTATTTTGCTCCAGTCGGAGGAAGGTAGTGAAATAATTAGGTTATCAAATATCTCTCTTCCGCCTTTTTGTCTTTTACATATTCCGGCTATGTACAAAGCATTACAGCATTAGCATTACATTACATTACATCACTATACCTCATTTGAAAGGTCTTGAATTAACCTACAAAATGCTGCTATGCATGATTAGTTTAGATATTGCGTTCAACAGCAATAGAGTTCAATGGAGTTCACTAACGCCGAGATCCGCGATATTTTAAAGTTTTCCTTCGTTAAAGGCAAATCCTCTAGAGAAACGTTTTGTGAGATTAATGGTATTTTGGGGGATGGTACTCTATCACTTCGAACTGCGGAGGAATGGGTTCGACGATTCAGAGCCGGTGAAAACAACACCATGGATTGGCTGACGACCGCCATATACCGATCGAATCATGGAAATCATCAAGTAAGAACGGCATGTGGCATCTCGTGACATCGTCCAGGTGATGGGAGTTAGTTACCACACCATTTTAAACCATCTGCAGAAGGCTGGATACAAAAAAAAAGCTTGATGTTTGGATGCCGCACGATTTGACGCAAAAAAGCCTTCTGGACCGAATCAAAGCCTGCGATATGCTGCTGACGCGGAATGAACTCGATCCATTATTGAAGTGGATGGGGACTGACGACGAAAAATGGATCCCATAGGACAATATCCAATTAAAACGGTCGTGGTTTAAGGCCGGTGACAGTGCCCAAGCCGGGATTGACGGCCAGGAAGGTTTTCCTGTGTGTTTGGTGGGATTGGAAGCTGAGTTGCTCCCATATGGCCAGACGCTTGACGCTACCATCTACTGCGAACAACTGGACCGCTTGAAGTAGGCGATCGACCAGAAGTGTCCGGAATTGGCCACTAGGAGGGGTGTAGTTTTCCATCAGGACAACGGCAGACCACACACTTCGTTGATAACTGGTCAGAAGCTACGGGAGCTCGGATGGGAGGTTTTATCGCATCCACCATATAGCCCGGTTATAGCGTCAAGTGATTACCACCTGTTCCTGTCCATGGTGTGAAGTTGAACTCACAAGAGGCTTCGCCGTTCGGAGTCGGCAAAAAACTGTAGGTCCCTTCTACTCATGAGAGAACAGTTGCGCGAACAACACAAGTAGTTGATGAGAAAGCTAGGCCCTTATCTCCCTGTGGACTGCCGCGCCAACAATTGTTATTATAATATTATGCTGACTTTAAACGTACAAGTACAGACACCAACGATGTCGAACGCGCTGGAAGGCCAAGTGAGGTGGCTATACCTAAAAACGTCAAAAAAGCACACAAAATCGTTTTTGGAAACCGCAAAGCGAAATAACGTACTGTAGCTGACATCTGATAGATTTCAAAACGCAGTGTATACACTATTTTGTATTATCATTCGTCCATGAGAAAGCTGCTTTCGAAATGGGTGCCGCGTTTGTTGACAATGGACCAAGAACAGCGACGTATGGATGATTCTGAGAGCTGTGTGGAGCTGTTTTGCCAGAATTAAAAGGACATTTGGTATCGGTATGTCGCAATGGATGAAACATGGATCCTTGATTACACTGCAGAGCAAAATTGACAGTCAGCGGAGTGGGCAACAGCCGGTGAACCACGCCTAAGGCGTCCAAACACGAAAATGTCGGCTGGCAAGGTTATATCATTCGAATTTTGGGATGCGCCCGAAACTTTATTCATTCACTTTCTTAAGATATGCAAAAGTATCAACAGCGAATACTACATGGCATTATTGATACATTTGAAGAAGAAAAAATGCAAAAAAAGAAAACGGATCAGACCGTTGAAGATGAAAAAAAGTCTCTACCACGAAGTCAATGCATCGTGTCACAAGTACGATGTCGTTGGCTACCACTGCAGACTTTGACGAATTTGACATTGAATTGCTTCCGCACCCACCATACTCTCCAGAACTGGTCCCCAGCGACTTCTCTTTGCATACCGCAAAAGGATGCTTGCCGGAAAAAATATGGCTCGAATGAGGAGGTGGTCGCCTAAGCTGAAGCCTATTTTAAGGCCAAAGATAAATCGCTCTATCGTATCGAAATGTTAGATTTTCAGGAAAATTTGACCGGTATCATTTGACTGTTTACAATTTCTGAAAATAATATGGATTTGTTGTTAGTGGCGCCCCCTTTATGCCAGTACAGGAACTTATTAAATGATGTGTTATAACAAAGGCCATACTAACACGCAGAAATTTGGAAGTGAACAAGTTCAAATTTGTTGTCATCCGTGCTTAATAATAATAATTGTTGTCGCTACAGTCCAAAGGGGGATCAGGGCCTAGCTTGCTCATCAACTACTCGTGTTGTGCGCGCTACTGTTCTCTCACGAGTAGAAGGGACCTACAGTTTTTTGCCGACTCCGAACGGCGAAATTTGAGAAGCTTTCTTAGACAGTTATTACTCTTTGAGTGTTGTCAGCAGCTCGAAAGAGGTGGTGCCGTGAAAAATTCCAAAAATTGGTGTTGAACTGGGAATGGAACCGACACCCATCGGCGTGTGAGCGTCGCACTCTACCCACTACGCCACGGCGACCACCACCATACAGATACTGGTCCAACATAATGCCAAGATATCTCACTACACTCTTTACGGCTAGTGGCTGACCCTGTGGGTTCAATATTTCGAACTTGCGCCAATTCTTCTTCGTATCCCTTGAGGCCCTGTATAATGGAGTCCGGAAGAGGATAGTTTCACACTTCTGGAAGTTGATTTTCAACTTCCAGTCGTCGCAAAATCGCTGGATTTCTTCGAAGTCACGCTGTAGGAGCACGTTTATGACCTCTATGTTTGGTGCCGTCCGGTATGCAACCCAATCGTCGGCGAACGCGATCAAGTTGCGCATGGAGCCAATCAGTTCGCTGGTGAAAATAGCGAAAAGGATTGGTGAGTTTACTGCACCCTGCTGGAGCCCATTTTTTATTTGGAAAACATTTGTGGAAACTTTGTTGCCACTCTTGACAACAAAACTCCTACCTGTTACCATATTGAAGATCGTTTAAAGCAGCGGTTTGCTTATACCCATCCTCGTCAACTTAAAAAAGAGGCCTTCTAGCCATACGGTGTCGAATGCCTTTTCCAAGTCAACGAGACAGGCCCCGGTGCACTGGGTTTTGCGGTTGTTCCACTGAATGTCCGAAACCAATTTTGACGCGGCATGTACGGTATCATGCCTCGCCCTAAATCCAAACTGGTTATTCGGTATAATTTTGTTGTCCTCAGTCCACTGGATCAGGACTGTGTTGACAATCTTCTCGAAAACCTTGCTTATGCAAGGTAGGAGACTTATCGACCGAAGATTTTTCGGAAGCGAGGAATCTTTGTCCCTTTTGAGGATGGGTTGCACTACTGCCGTCTTCCAATGCGCTGGGTAATGTGTATTACTCCAACTACTCGTATTGTGCGCGCTACTGTTCTCTCACGAATAGAAGGGACCTACAGTTTTTTGCCGACTCCGAATGGCGAAATTTGAGAAGCTTTCTTAGACAGTTATTACTCTTTGAGTGTTGTCAGCAGCTTGAAGGAGGTGGTGCCGTGAAATATTTGAAAAGTTGGTGTTGAACTGGGAGTCGAACCTAGACCCTTCGGCGTGTGAGCGTCGCACTCTACCCACTACACTACGGCGACCATCCGTGCTTGACCGACATCAAAGGAAGGGTTTTTTCATTGGATATTGACTGGATATGTAAAGTGAATGTCCTGCGACAACCCGAAGTAAAGTATAGGGAACCGAATCTATCATAGTTCAAATCTGAAATCTCAAAAGATAACTCTGCAAATGGTGGAACTAGACGAGTTTGATGGGCAATGAGCTGCTAAGATAGGGCGAAACCGTTAGCAATTAAACCATGCATTGCGTGAAAAACGGCCAGAAACGAGCGAAAGGCATGGTAAGCTGATTTCGTTACATAACAACGCAACCTTAAGAACCTGAAAACATATAAATGGGAGGGCATACTCCACTCGCCGTGTTTAGCAGACTTTGCTTCTTCCGTCTTCTTCGATGGATGCACACAGATGTGGGGACCACCGGTCGCCAAATGACTGAATGATTGGAATGGTGCCAGAGAGAACCTAATTCTCGAATGATGATTTTCGAAAATTACCAGAGGGAGGGTAAAATGTAGTAGCCTTTGATGGACTTCGATGGATGTAGTTGTTCTTCAGTTTTGCAATAAAATTGAATTTAAACACAAAGAAGACCGAATTTGTCCTCCCAACAAGATGCAATACCATTTTCACTTCAAGCTCGTTTACTAAGTTGCGGAAATACACTACGCTCTGAATTGCTGAGCAATTAACCGCACTTAATTTTTATTTAATTCTTCAACCAGTTTAATTATTTTTCTGAACGACCTTCCGCACCCCAATGTGTTCTCCCTCGCAACAACTTACAGCACTACTGATGTGAATTTCAAACTGTGCGTACATTTCAGCAGCAAGCTTAATGTTTCGAATTGGGACCTGCCCATGCATTTGGTTTCCGACCCATTGCTCCCCTTGAGCAATCTTTTCGCACAACTCCCCCATACTGGGCTCATTGACCAACCAGTTAGCAAACGCAACCAATTCGAAACTCATTATTTGCTCGGCGGGCAGCAATGTGCGCTTCATTCTGGAATAAGTTTGATTTCAAACTGAACATTCCTGCTTAGTGAGCTCACGGCAGAGGGCTCATTTAACCCAAACTGTACCCGTTCCCCAGTGCAATTGCATGTCGGATAATTTTTCTTTGTTTCGATTTTCAATTAACAAACCACCATCCACACACACACTGACTAAGAGAAGACAGAACGCAATTACCCTCCCCGTCCAGAGGCAGGAACAGATCCGGCTCCAATCAATTTCAAATAATGATAAAATAAACACTTTTCCGAATGAGAGGGCGTCCCTTTGTGTTCCCTTTTCACTTACAGAGCCATCCAAGGGAGGACTCGACTCGGAGTATCCTTGCGGAATGGCTCTGGTTCAGGTTCACATGAAAGCATTCAACAGCAAGCGGACAAGGATCCTCATCTCGGTGTACGCTTGTGGCTCCAGCAGAAGCACCAGCTCGCATTGTGTAAATGTTGTGTGCAAACAATTCCTTTTGGATCCAAAGGACTATGACTATTTTAATTGAAATTCAGTGCACACGCACACAGTGCCCCGCAGGCCAGGCACTGCATAAACAGTTTATGATCCTTGGGCAAATAAATGCTTCGCAATCGCATGGAAATAATGGCCGAGTATAGTAAATATTTCATAATTAACTGACGACAAATTCTAGTGCTAACGTGTTACAGTTATTTTCGCCATCTCTCTTTATTTTGACTCCCGGCATGGGCATGTGTGCATTAATCTTGCAGCTGCATGCCAAGATGTATAACTCGAGGAGTGGGTGATGTGGGGCGCAAGAAGCGTTGAGGAAGTTCAAAGAAAATGTCCAATTGTGAGATTAAGTCGGGAGAAGCTGCCCAGAAAGAGAGTGTGGACTGACTGAAGCGACTGGAGGAGAACCATTCTTCCTAAAGGACCATTTGAAGTTGGCATCAATTCAAAGTGGATTTTATGCTCTCTGGTGCATGGTGGAATATTGCCCCACCCTCGGCAACTAGGACACTCGGTTTCATTGACCTTTTGATGGAAGAACGGGAGTTTCTAAATCATATCAGTGGAAATTGTCCCGTGAATGGGAGCTTGGAGTCAAGAGGGATGGCGACTCTTCAAGGGGTTCATGTACTGAGACGACTCAAAGAAGTTTCAATTATGACTTAAAGGGAAAGGACCAAGTCAAAGGTCTATTTTCATGCAAAGAGGATGTAAAGAGCTTTTCGTGTTGGAGGAATCCAAGTCGGATCTGATCTTCGAACGATTTTCAGCGCCGATTTCCTTTCTTCAGTGGTGCTGGTGATTCATTGCAGGTTCTAACTGAGTCCTAGAAAAGCCAGTGAGGGGAACTAACTTGAACTAATGGAACTGGACGAAAGAGGTGGCATTGCTCTCACTCCATCTCAAGCAACCCTAATGCCGTTTTCTTTATCGAATGTCAAGTTCTTTTGCTGACGGAAGTAAAGACCCACTTACGTGCTTAAGAAACAGCAACCTTTCTGAGGGACAAAAAAATCGATCTCAACGACGTCTCCAAATGATTAAAAAGGCTAGTTTCGAGATGTGTTGACTTAGTCAAAAGGAAAGAGAATATGTAAGACCCCTATTTGTTTATTTGTTCACACTTATGACACTCTTGGCAGCTTCTCGTTGTTAGCACAGCCCTAAGTGGGCCCGAGCGTCCACAAGACTATTCAGCTGTTACGGTGTTTCGTTTCCCACTCCAAGTTGGTTGAAGTTTGTTTCCGCTTGTGTGCGATCTACTTTATAGTTCCCGGTCGTTCCACTAGTTCTTTTGCGAAGAGCCCTCAGACAGGAACTGTCTTCTCCTTCAGACGACATAAACTCAAAGGAAGAGTGGAACAGCCACTTTTGAGACAATCCACAATCTCTGCGTACAAGCCAGATGTGATCGAGACTCTGTATGATAAGTTCATGCTTAGAGGACGGGTCATTATTTCCTCTTAAATGTTCAAGAAGGCATAATATCCGTCGCCTCGGCAAGTTTCGGCAGTATAACCATATCGATCTGTCTACATCGGCGTTCTGACCGAGTCGTCGATGTTGCCCTTTCTTGATGACAGGATATGAGTTCAGCTGTATTCGGCCAAACATACCAATGTAGCCCTTTTAAAAGTCGAAGTCGAACAGTTCAGAGTTTGTTCGAATTTGCTATTAACTAAACATATTTTGCCAAGATCATGCGTTTGATGCTGGTGAGTGCTATGTTTTTGTTTCGGTTTTACTAGTATTCTAGTTTTTAAGAAACCCGTGCGAGCGTAAATATTTATGAGTCATTAAATTCACAGCTGGAACGATTAAACGAGTGCTATGGAAAACGAAACCTTCTTTAAGTTAAAGAAAGTCAGACTCCAGACGATCTTTTTTTCCATCGGAGCGGTGTTTGCAAATTAATAATAATAACTGGCTACAGTCCAAAGGGGGACCAGAGCCTAACTTGATCATCAACCACTCGTGTTGTGCACGCTACTGTTCTCTGACGAGTAGACAGGACCCACAGTTTTGTGCCGAGAAGTTTAAAGCTCTTTCTTAGACTGTTATTGCTCTTTGAGTGTTATTACTCTTTGAGTGTTGTCAGCAGCTCAAAAGAGGTGGTGCCGTGACAAATTCGAGGTGTTCAGCCGGAATCGAACCTAGACCATTCGGCGTGTCGATGCGACATCGCGGTGCCTCCTGTTCACGGAAGAGGGTAAGTAGTAAAGTGTACATACAAGGTCTATCAAAAAAATAAGTGACTTCTCAAATTTTGCGAGCTACATATGTACATTCGATTATCTATAGTTTCAATTTGTTATGCTGGTACACACATTTTCATCTATCTAGCATATTTTTTTGTGAGAGGCATAAAACTTAGACGTGTTTTGCTCGTTCGGCGATTTCGTACGTACGAATGCGTTCCGTTCCTGTTCCTCGTCACAGAAAACGATTCGCTTATGGTACTGTTCAGTGGATCAAACAACAAACACGTACCAGAAAAAAGAAAATCTTAACAAATTACAACACCTAGTGAATCTTGTCTTCAGACCAAGATCAAATCTTCACTTTACGGCAGATCGTGGAAAAGTGTCAAGAAGTGTAAATCGACACTCACCACCTTTTCGTATAATTTAAAGCGGCATATGACGGTGTACATAGAGACGAGCTATACAGGGCCATGTCTAGTTTTGGCATTCCTACCATTTGTGTCAGATTGTGTAGGATGAAGATGGAGAGCTCTCGCTGCTCCGTCAAAGTTGGTAACGAACTCACTGAGATATTCAATGTCAAAAAAAGTTTTAGACTGTCATGTTACGTCTTAAATATCATCCTCGAGAAGATCATACAAAACTCACAATTCAACGTTAAAGGCACGATCTTCAAAAAGTCAGTGTAAGCAATTGGCTGATGACATTGATGTGATTTAACGATCATTGCGAGCCGTCAATGCGACGTTTTTTGACACTGAAGCGGAAGCGGCTAAAATGGGTCTGGTGGTTAATGAGTGCAAAGCGAATTACATGCTGTCATTAAGAATGGAAACACAACAAGCGGCTCGGACAGACCGTCACGGACAGACCATCTCGGACAGAGCGTCTCGGACAGAGCGTCTCGGACAGAGCGTCTCGGACCGAGCGTCTCGGACAGAGCATCTCGGACAGAGCGTCTCGGACAGAGCGTCTCGGACAGAGCGTCTCGGACAGAGCGTCTCGGACAGAGCGTCTCGGACAGAGCGTCTCGGACAGAGCGTCTCGGACAGAGCGTCTCGGACAGAGAGTCTCGGACACAGCGTCTCGCACAGAGCATCTCGGACAGAGCATCTCGGACAGAGCGTCTCGGACAGAGCGTGTCGGACAGAGCGTCTCTGATCGGGCGTCTCGGACAGAGCGTCTCAAACAGAGCGTCTCGGACAGAGAGTCTCTGACAGAGCGTCACCCTAGGCAGCAGAAACTTCGAGGTATTCATCGATGTCTCGGACAGAGCGTCAGTCTAGGCAGCAGAAACTTCAGAGTATTCAAGATTTTCATCTGGCTCGGCTCCATGGTAAATAGGGACAACAACATCAGTACCTAACCTTGACAATCGCTGTTTCTTCCGACTCAAGAGGCGATTAAGTACTAAAGTCCTCTCTCAATGAACTTAACTTGATTTCTATAACAGCTTGATGATCCCTGTCCTAATTTATAGCGCGCAAACCTGGACGTTAACAAAAGCAGATGAGGAAGCCCTTAGACTTTTCGAGAGAAAAGTTTTGCGTGCGATCTTTGGTCCTGTTTGCGTTGTTGGCATCTGCACTAGAAGAGATAATGATGATCTGTACGAGCTGTTCAGCGCCTGGACAAGCGCCTTCGGATACAACGCTTAAGATGGATAGGACATGTAGAGTGTATGAATACCACCCCTCCGGCCCGAAAAGTCTTCAAATTAGAGTCATTTGGACAACGCAACAGAGGAGGGCCTAGAGTCTAGGCCACCAGGATCAAATCACAGTTTCCAGCTGTCATTGAACATTTTTCATTCTAGACTTACATAATGCAACCACTCGATGCTGTGGCTTGATGCCAGACACTGGAATATACCTGTCAAGTATGTGCATGACGCAATTCTTGCAAAAAAGTGGCAGTACTCCGAACCAGCATTGTTGAATTATAATGACAGTTCTGTGCTGGAACGTGCACTCCAAATATTGTGCTGTCGCAGCACAAGGACCTATGTTTTGGTCTTTCCTTGCAACAAGTTACTGTCAAAGTATCACAGGATGGGAATGGGTCTCAGTTACGACTAGAGGGACGACGCCGATTAATTCTGTCATTCTGGGTCGTGTGGCATCGTTTGACCATTTTTGTTCCGTGCAATATTTACAGGTTAAATAAAGAGAGAAAGAAATGGCTGGAGTTGCACCCTTCGTGATTTGGTCAGATGTTACCTGGTACCCCAGGTTCCGAATATTTCCAATAGGTTGTAGCAAAAATTCTACTGAACTCAAGTACATCTCAGTGGAGGAGGAGTGGAGGATAGACCAACTTGAGTGGAGCGTATTCTGTGCGAAGTGACTTTTCAAATTTCGCATTTTCAAATTACAGAAACCTATTACTCCTCCGATGTAGCCGCCGTGGCGTAGTGGGTAGAGTGCGACGCTTACACGCCGAAGGATCTAGGTTCGATTCCCGGCTGAACACCTCGAATTTTTCAAGGCACCACAACTTTCGAGCTGCTGACAACACTTAACGAGTAATAACTGTCTAAGAAAGTTGCTTAAACGTCACCATTCGGAGTCGGCAAAACACTGTAGGTCCCTTCTACTCATTAGAGAACAGTAGCGCGTACTACACGAGTAGTTTATGAGTAAGCTAGGCCCTGGTCCACCTGTGGACTGTCGCGTCAACAATTCTGATTAGTGGACTGATTGTTTAAGAAATTTCTTAGCCTTTAAATTCCAATAACAGTTTTATTTTCCCTTTCTCTGTCAATCAAAGCTTCTCAAACTTCGCCGTTCGGAGACGCCAGAAGACTGTAGGCCCCTTCTACTCGTGAGAGAACAGTAGCGCGCACAACAAGAGTAGTTGATGAGCAAGCTAATCCCCTGTGGACTGTCGCGCCAACAATTATTATTATTATTATTTCTCCGATACAAACCAGGAAAGTGTGTAAGAAAATTTAAAGTTAAATTTGCGCAGTCCTTTTGTGCGTTTAGGGAAAGAAACAACAAATACTTGAATAGGGAAACACTTCTTCTCTTAAACGTTATATTCCAAATATTCGGACACATGTTGGAAGAATGTCCTTCATATTTGACTGGACTCATACTCTTGCCCAATGGAGTCGCCTTACCTATGCATCCTTTCATTTAGTCCGACAACTGTACAAGACACACAAGTCCTCAAAAGGGTCTAACATTCAGCTTGCCTGTCACTGAAATATTCACATGTACTCCTAGAGTCCCTGAGACTGTCCCAGTCCTTGTGTCTATGCAACAGACACCATTGCCAACCATTACTTCAAATAGCATTCAAGAAATTATTGCTACAAAGGTTGCGGTGAAAACCGTCCGACAGCTATCATGAGCATTGTACTTCAGCAACAGTGCTCTTGGAAATCCTTCTTCGACTGACGACATTTGTTTTATATCCAGCCAGCAATAATAAAATCCGTCGAGACCGAGTTGCAATGTCAATTGCTGGCAACACTTTAAAGGATTCATACGTTCTTGTCAACAACCGGTGAGAGTGTTGTTTGCCCTCCCCCACTGGTTCACTTTGAGTCTCGACCTCCCACTCTCACATTGATTGCTGTCAATTTTGCATGAGACTTCATTGGTTCACTGATGCGTTGGTGAACACACCCGCCGGGACAGTAACCGAAGCACAGCAAGGGACACACATCGCCAAGCAGTAAATGCTGGGTGCATAGGAATCTCGTGCGGAGACCCCGTTAAATTGTGCCGGGTTTCACTGCATAATTCATCTCAGCACCACCACCCCCCAGTCAGCACCTGCATAATGTTGGGTGTCTGAGCTTAAACAATTGCCAAAAGATTTATCCCCAGACATGGTTGTCAGGGGGAGAGTTGTGCGCCCGGCTTCGATCAAAGGGCGCAAAATGCAAGCAGCCATTTACTCTCATCGGGGGTTGGCAGACTTCATCCCTCCCCCCTCCCCCACCTCGGCCACCATTCCTGATCTCGACAGCGTTTGTCTTCTCTAAGCCATTTGCATCGGCATAACCCATTTGCTTTAGTGCCAGCACCTCCCGCCGCTCTTCGTCCCTTTTGTCAATGACTGCCGTTGCAGGATAACAATCCACTATACCCCAAGCCAGAGCTCTTCCTTCCTCTATCGGAAATCACAAAACGAAACAGGAAAACCCATCAAGCGCCATCTGATTGCATCGATTGGGTTCACTGAACCGAATAACTACTGGGGCCATAATGCGGGATCCTTCAAAAAAAAAAAACGAAACGTACCCCGACACACAGCTATAACCACAACGTCATCATCCCCCCATTCAGATCCCTCGGGTGGGCGTGAAATAATCGAAACAACATTTGGACGCCATCATGAATAATCTAAACCATTTCTTGGTGTTCTTTTCTCTGCGTCTCCACTCCCCTCAGCACACCACAATTTGGATCCTTTCAATTGAAAAATAAGCAAAATTGCAGGTCCTGGCTGTGGGACAAGCTTGAACTGTATTTATCACGATAGAGTGCCATGGAAAAAGGGCAATCGCTGCCAGGAGACTCCATTTATCCACCGCCCAGGTGCTGCCAAAGAAAAACATCCTAGCGACCGTTTCAAACAAGATCCTTGCCAGGGAGGAAGAAGAAATAACATTTGGGCGGCGTGGTGTTATTTTAAAGGGAAACAAGAATCCGCCACTAGCTGTATTAAGCACTACCCACTCGCAGCCGTGGCGATGTAGGCAAATATTAAAACCAGGACGAGATGCTTTCGCAAGTGTGAATGGTTTTTCGGACGACGACGAGTGATTTCAGAAGAAGAAAAATGCAATCCATCCCAAATGGAACGCAGGCTTTTGCGGGCGACGTGATTGCAATGAACAGCTTTGAATGCATTCCATCAGGCACAAGGATACATCGAAACTGGTTGCTTGGATTCCGGCGCGCAGTGAGGACTCTTCTTTGATTCTGTGGCATCGGTTGGTTGGTCGTATTTCAGTTTTTTCTTCGTCTTCTTCTCATTTCAGCCTTTCTTCCGGCATTATCCTTGTTCTGTGTCGCTTTGAAGCTGCCATTCAAATCGGATTGCGACTAAGACCCCTTGCAATGAACAGGACTCCTCTCCTCTCCCCACCCACCTCCCTTCGCGGCTGCAGCCCTTCCTTGGAAGCACCTTTTTTGTTCATTGTGCTCCCTTTTGTCTTTGACGATGCTGCGGGAGTGGGTGAGTGCGGCAATGGATGAAATTGGTCCATCGTAAAAATGAAGTGCAAACGAAATGTTAGCTCTCGTGCTAGTCCTTGTTTGCATTGCTTCGTCGTTTTTCTGCTTTTCTTGTGTGAATCACCGGATTCATCGTTCAGTCGACCGTTCCCGTGAAACGAACACCGACGTTTAGCCGTTTAGCAGGACCTGTGAATGTGCATCGCAGACCTCCTTGAAGTGAATGGAGTGCCAGGCTTAGGCGGGCCAAGCCTTCTAAAGAGCTGGGCGGACTTTAATTAAACCAGGAAACACGAGGGAGGAGACCATTTTTCACACGACCGGCGTCGTTTTGAAGACCGCTCTGACAAAAACCAGAGCAAATCGCCGCACTGAATAAGCACGGATAGCTCGGAA
Organism: Eristalinus aeneus; assembly: GCA_955652365.1. Lineage (NCBI taxonomy): Eukaryota > Metazoa > Arthropoda > Insecta > Diptera > Syrphidae > Eristalinus > Eristalinus aeneus. Next base: position 61,085,462 of record OY019134.1, on the reverse strand, counting down.
AGAACAACATCCTCCTTCCCCCAGGCGACGAGAGGTGCATAATGATGTCCTTCGACCAGTGGTGCCGACGAAGAATGAGTAATTCGGTTCTTTCTTTATTTTGTGTGGTCGGTTAATTAAATTCAAGCTCCCTCCGCGCCACCCAGTCGCATAGACAAGCGAACATCAAAAGGGATTGCAACAGTTGTTATAGAAGGACGGTGGTGGGGGGGGACTCACGGCCAAGACCATCGACTCTCTGAATTGATGGCGTTTTAGCGACGCTAAAGAGTGGCTCGTCGTCGCAAGCTGACGGCAGGATTCAATTAAATTGTGGTGGAGTGCCGAGGAAGAGCAAAAAAACAGCATCTCTATGCACCCAGATGCAAGTTGGACGCAGACGACGACGCCACTCTGGGAAACGCGTGCTGCATAATGTATGTCTCCGTCGTCGGCGGTTGTCGGTCGCCGCCGGAGGGAGCGGCTGAAACATTAAAATTTATTTGCGTGGAACCGAAGGGCGGGAGCCGTGATTCCTAAATCGCCTGCAAATTGAGGACATTCGATTGCAGATGAAAGAGAAACGGAGCAAGGATTATCGATTTTATCGCCATCATTATTTTTCTATTCCGCGAATCGCCGGGGGCGGGGTGGACTTCGCCCCGAAATGGGGATCGCGGCTTTATTAGCTTATGTGCGCTTGTTCGGTTGTCGAATTGGAACGAGGAAGCGTTCGGCTACGTGACTTTAGATGAGAATCCTTAAAAGAATGACTGAGAGCTGTTTTTTTTCCCGTGGCGTGGTCCACTGCCGTATGGGTGGACACGCCATCCCATGGGGGTGGGCAAACTTTTTGGAATTAGGGACGCGTTCGTTTGCTCCTTCAGATGCAGAATTAAGGGTAAACGAAATGACAAAGTTGTCCCGTGCGTGGTGGGGAATCGATGAATACAATTAGGATGATGATTATTTATTTAGGATATTGAATGGAGGAAAGACGGATTTTTCTTGTGTTCTCCGCATTTTAGGATCCGCAGCGAGTATGACAAGACGACACCGGATTATTAATGACTGGATTTGGAGGGCGAGCCACGGCTTTCATCTGTGACGTATGTTCTTATGGGGGAATAAATCTAAGTGATGGCGCCTGAAAGTGAACGGAGACCACATTGGAATGGCTGCCGTTGGATGGACGTTAAGTCCACAAATCGTAACAAATGGCTGATGACCTTGAATTGACTATTTGGATTTGTAAATTGGAAATTGGGGATGGAGTGCATCCCTGTAGGACACTGTCGATGAGACAGAATTGCTTATGGGACAAGGCATTCATATTCTTGGTGTGCGATGTTGTTTGTTCTAGAGGGGATCTGTAGTCTAAATCTGACTCTGTATGTCGAAATCTCAAAAGCTGCGATCCCATGCAAAACTTCGCATGTCCCGCATGTTGGTCAACGCACCACCTTCATTTTATTGCGAGGACCCGAGAATGTTCAGGGTATGCGAGAGTATTGTACATGAACTCTGGATCAGAGAATGTCCACAGTTTTCCTGTCACTGAAGAAATCGTAATGAAATGAAAAATGGGGACTTGCCTCCTTTGACATTTCTACCATTTGATGCACAATCAACGCCACCTTCCGATGTGGTATATCGTTTGTAAGTTACACTGGAACTTTGACGACCTTGCACACCACGTCTCCTTTGACACTAGTCTCAGTTGGTGGTGCAGATCGGTGGAGCAGATCATCTTCAAATATAATTTCTTTCACCTTCGTTTCAACACAATACGGTGATGGGCATTGGGGAATTTGCAAGGTCTGTGTGGCCGCCGTGACGCGGGTAGAGTACGATGTTCAAGCGTAGGAGATCGAGGGTCCATTCTCGGCTGAACATCTCGTATTTTTCACGGCACCACCTCTTTCGATAAATTTAAAGGCTCCCTTTCTTGAAAGCAAACAAACCTGGCATTTCTCGCGGGAAAAGGGACTCTGCTCCAAAACGAGGTAATATCCGTCAAAATGCTGGAAAACTGAATTGACTTCGATCACAATTCTACACTTCGTTTTGAAGCTCCTGTCTGTTGGACTGCGTGGCCTAGGTGTCAGCCCTCAGTGCGGCTTACAGGAAAAGTGGTCAAAGGAGGAAAAGTGACATCAAACGTATTTTGGGAAAAGTTTCCAATTTTTTCCTTTATTTTATTCCTCCAAGTTGACTACCTCCACCGACGTGATTCCAGGCAACTCATGAGGCATGACTCGAGACTTCTGAGAAGGAAATTTAATCGGCCCGAAATCTCATTTCGCTTAGTCCTGTAAGCGCCAAGCGTAAGTCTTCAAATTTGTGAATATTCCATTTCGTGTGTTCCGATTCGTACGAAAACTCTTATTGTTTTATATCTCCGTTCATGTGCGTGCGTGCCGCGCACCTTGCAAGCGAACCGGAAGTGAGAGAGTCATTAAGCACGGGTGTCGGGCGGTTTGCAAAAACGAATCCCCCTTCTCCATAGCAGTCTCTGCTGCTCGTAGCAGGAGCAAAGTAAGCAAAAAGCGAAAACAAACTCTGCAAACGTTAAAAGTCAGTAAAAGTTGCAGTAAAAAAGTTAATCTACCGCTTAACGTTCAAACGTCAGTGAACATGATTCAGGATACACCACCTGAAGTGGCGCGGATTCCGTGTTAAAAATCCATAAACGCATAAAAACTCCGACTGCAGGACACGCACAAATGGATACGAACTGAGAACTGCTCGCTGGTGGTGGTTGTGCGGGATTTGGAGCGACGGATGGGCATCCGCATGTGATTGCAAAATAATGACAAATATCGACGCAGATGATTTACTTATGAAGAAGTCCCTGAACGCGGATGCAGCACACTCAATTATAGGACCGGACATAACAGATGTTGTCGGAGCTGTCACAGCCGATGGATTTTCGCAAAATGGTTACGGAGCTCTGCTGACTTTTGGCATCGTCCGTAAAATTGACATCAGCGGTGAGTAGCTTGACTGGAAATGAAGTCGAATTCAGTAATGAATTGCGGTCTGCACCTGTCAGCTAATTTACGTCGGATTATCTTTTCAAACTGACACCAATCGACTGAAAACAACAGGACTACGAGTGCAGAGATGATATTCTTGTATTGGTGACATGTGGTGACAGATAGTTGACGTTTCTGGGGAATGGCGGTGCCGATATGTGGCGGTGGACTGTGCGCCTGGAATTAATGGAATCATGTGAGCAGCGGTAAGGCAGACCTGAACAGGAAATTGTGCACGGCCAAAAAAAGAGACAGCAACATAAAAAAAATTAATATGGCAAATGTTGTTATGGCGATGCGTTGATAACTGTCAGATTTACTTAACATTTTGACAGTCAATTACAGATATCATGAGAAATTGTGGTTAACCTCGTGACATCGTTGCATGTTGATGTGAACGTAATTTATGTTTCTTTCTGTTTAAACTTTCGGCTTCCATGAGTGCAGGGGCGGCTTGCTATACCGAAGAAACTTTCTTTTTTAACCTCTTAGTGTTGGCTTCAATCTGCTGGTCAGTGGGAGTACTCTGAAAAGATGGCGAGTAGTAAGTTCTTCAGCCTAATACACGTCTTCTCACACTGACTCAAACTGCGGTCGAACTGGTACAATCGTTTGACCAGAATCGAGCTTGCTTTTTGAGCTCCTAAAAATAAATTCTTGATCTGCCAACGGGGACGAACATTCTTCTGCTCTTTGTGATGAGAGAGATGTGGTTCTAAATTTTGTATTTCCCTGCTAATCAAATTTGAATAAACTCTCGTTCGATGAACAATTGACCAAACAACCATGCAAAGTCAAAGTCCTTTAGAGGTTCGACTTTGTTTTAATTTTTTATTAAAAGAAATCTGGCTTTTCATTCTCTTCACAGATCAGAAGTTTTGCATGTCAACTCCATTTGCTCCTTCCATAGATCCTCCTCTGGCTTCGCTCATAGTGTCTCTGAGTCTTCTCTTCCAAGTGCCATCAATGCCTCTCGAAAAGGCTAAGTACTTTCTCATCCGCCTTAATTAACGTCCAAGTTTCGGCGCCATAAAGCAGGATTAGGATGATCAAGCTGTTCTACTATGCCAGATTATTTCTGATGTTCTGCAAGACTTCTAATTCTGTTTGCGTTGGAACCGCTTGGGCCAGAAGATTTAAATTCTTTTTCTTCTTGTGGCGCTACAGTCCGGGTTGGACCTGAGCCTAGAAGATTTAAATGGCTCTGCGAATTAGAAACAGAGAATGGCAAGAATTTCACTTCAGTACCGATGATGTTGATCCTTTATTTTCTTGGAAAATGATTTGTGTTATCTAATGAGACACCCTGACCAAGACGTTTTAATAGTGTGTCCTTCCTGATGACAGAATGTACGTTTTTTTGCCCTCATTAACCGCCAGACCCATTTTAGATGCTGCCGCTTCTATGCCAGCAAACGCCTCTGCGACTGATGATTCATTGACAGTTAACCGCGTTTGTCCAATATCGTCAGTGTAGCCTAACAATTAAGCTGAATTTTGGAAGATCGTGCCTCTGGCGTTGACTTACGAGCTACGCAGGATTCTCTAAATATTGATATTATTGAAGTCACATGGCAGCGCGGCGCCTTATCTAAAACCTTTTTCGATATTGAAGTGCTCAACGAGTTTTTTAACCGACCTTAGTGGAGCAGCGAGAGTCGTAGTTTGTCATCCCTCAAAATCTGATGGGTTTGGGAAGAATGCCAAAACCAGACATGGCACTATATAGCTCGTCACTCGTCACTTCACTCACTGTCATATGCAGCCTTAAAATCTACTAGTATGTAGTTATTGTTGATTTCTTTGGTCTTTTCCTGAATCCGCCGAAAAGTTAAGACCCGGTCTGTTGTGGACTTCACCGGTCTGAAAACACACGGAGCGAGTAAAACCGTTTGTCTACTGGTTGTAAACAAACGTTTTCAAACGCTCACACAATATGAAAGATGTAGGCGATGTTGAAAAACTCATTCAGATGTTGAGGAGGCTATTTCCCGATAATTGTCACAGTCAAAGGTGTTATCTCTCCTGTGGAACGTTCAAACGACGCTAAAATCGAAACTGTTGGAGGCTGACAGAAAGAACACGACGACTGTGCTATTGTTTATTGAGCGCCGCAATCTGTATTAAAAGATTTTAAATATTATAGACGAAGCGGGAGTATCGCAGTCAGGGTTTAAGAATCAAATCAAGGGCGCCTAATGTACTTAGGGTACACAGTACGTGCATGAATTAAGAGCAGGCGTTAAGTAAGAATACAATTTTTTTAAGTCACCTACACAAGCATCATGTATGCTTTCGAAATATCACACTGACGAGCCGGTGCGTGCTCCAAACCACACCATCTCCAGGCGTTTTAAATAGTTCTGCAAACAGTTCGTCATTTCTTTGTTCTACTTCAACTTCGATATTACAATCTTGTTCACTTTTTAATCGGGGATTTGGAATTCTTGTCCGTCATCATACAAATTGAGTTGAACATTCTGCCTATCAGCAGGATTTGGGCCGTCTTTATCGTTAAAAACTCTGCCAAAATGATTCCTTCAGAATCTCACCATCGATTGCGATTCTTCTACTAATTATCCATTCTGGTCCCGTCAACCTTCTCTCTGATCTTTGTTCCAACCGGAGGGTGGTCTTGTTTTTCATTTCGACCATAACAGCGTTCCATCTCATCAACCGCGCTCCTTTAGCTCTTTTGAAATCGTCCTAAATCCAATTCCGCACATGCAGCAGAAAACCCTCTTCATAGACCCCAAGAAGACAAGATTGTCAAGAAACTCTGATTTAAGTGAAAATTTCATCTGAAGTACCATCCCACCAAGATGCTCAGAAATGAGCGTCAGCAGGAAGCAGAAACACAGCACATGCAGCAGAAAACCCTCTTCATAGACCCCAAGAAGACAAGATTGTCAAGAAACTCTGATTTAAGTGAAAATTTCATCTGAAGTACCATACAACCAAGATACTCAGAAATGAGCCTCAGTTGGAAGCAGAAACAAGTTTGGTTGCTTTAATCTGTAACAGGCCCTCCTACTTTGCCTTCAATCATCAAGAACAAACTTTCACCCGTTCGTGACGAACTGGTATCAAGACATGAAGTCTTGTCTTGGAAGGTCTTAACTTGTCCCTTGTGGTCATCGAGCTGAGCTGAAAGCTATACTTGGTCATCCTTCCATTCTTGGCGACCAGAAGCATGACTTCCTTAGACAAAAATGACAGTGGACTCTCATGCTTCCGGGATGACTTTCAATTCTACAGTGGAACTAAAAGCCGCAGAACCTTTAAGTAACGCGTAAGGAAAGATCGTCTTCTCTAATTAAACTCAAGCTCCAGCTTCAACCACTCATGCTAACGAGTCGTTGGATCGGCAGGGGCAGTTCAAGTTCTCGCTAACATGCAAAATGTAAGATTCCCTGTGGGTTGGCATATGCGGATCCCGCTTCCACGATCCTTACATCCGAGTGTCAATCAGACGCCTTTCCCTTCTTGTTCCAATGGGTTCAGTGAAAGGCAACCAGCGAGTCTACCACAGATTTTCTTCGGTCCCAACTACCGCACACATCCAGAGGAGACTTTTCGCAAAACCAAATCCTTCCCCTTTTGGACATGTCCTCACTGCAAAAATCTATTCCAAGGTCCCGCCACTTTAGAGTCCCCAGGGAGATCCATCTGACGGCCTCGTTATCTAACCTTCTCATCACCGCTCTGGCCCTCGTACTCATCACCGCAAGAATCTCATCAAACCAGCGGAAAATCCCCCGACAATCAGCGATTCCACTCTGCAATCTCGCTTTAAACCTTGCCACATCCCAACATCGACCTCCAACATCTGCCCTCATTAGCCGTGCTCACGCTTCGACGGACGACGGCCTTCACCTGAACACGCCTCAGTGCAGCGGCGACAGTTTTTCGAAAACCAACCAATCTGGGGCAAACTGCGAGTGAAAGATAAAATGTGTCTAAAAACCGGATTTACAAGTTTCGTCGTAACACATTCACTCGTCCTCGGGTGGAAAGAAACCGACCACCCCCACCCCTGCGAGACACTTACTGCCAGCTCCGCACAGAGATTACGCCCCGTCGTTTGTCCCGCTGCAGGGGGAATGAGTTATGTCGGAAATATTTTAACATAATTCCGTCCCAATTGTACGGGGGCCTCGCTGTGACGGGCACGGCCACGCCACCGGCGACGTCTAATGGCACCCACAGTCGCGGCTAAAAGCACACAAATCATGAAATGATGCTTAATTTGGACGCGCGCTCAGCATCGGCCAACCAATGTCAATGTCATCAGCATTGTCTCCACAACTCTCGGGAATATTAAGTCCGCTAATGGCGCCACCGCCATCCCCACAACTGCAAGGACATTCGTTATCCTGCCGATGGCAGATGTTCGGATGTTCGGCTTCGGTGACCTTGCATAAGTTTATTAATTCGACTGCGTACAGTTAAACTGCTGTTTGTCGGCAGCGTCATTGCCATTCCCTATGTCCCGTACTTTCTGGCGGCCAAAGGGCGTGCGAAGCGGTCCTTAAGGTGCGCGGTGGTGGTTCGCGGTTTTTGGGGGCAGTTTTATGGCACGCCCGTCGCTCTGTGCTTTATGTGCGCCTCGGCGGCTATCCGTTGCCTATCCGAGGGTTGCGTCTGTACAATTTGTTATGGGCCAGGAAGGAATAAAAATTGCTTCTGTACATAAATATTAATAAAAGTCATTATGCCTGTAAGTGGAATTTTCTCGCCATGTCCGAGCATAAAGTGCTTGTATAATTAAAAAACGGCAAGCGAACGGTGCCGAGGATATTTTATTATTTTCCGGTCGTTTTTGGCTCCTCTGCGCACATATCTTTGCCGCACTTGAGGCGATCGCTTTGCCTCAAGGGACTCGCGGTCGAGGTGGGACATGTGTGCAGTTCTGTGCTTCGTGGGTGACAACGTGCACTGTCACAAAATTAAGCCATAGCCACACTGATATCATTACGGGTGAAGAATATTTAACGGGGAGGAAATCTCGAACCCACGGTAAAGCTTCCCAATTTAAATATTTGAAGGCATTCCCTAATTAATGCTGAAGTGGGCGGTGTGCTGACAATGGAGGTGGTGGTGGAGTTGGAGGTGAAGGTGGAGGTGGGTTTACCGGATGGCGGTCATATGAAATTGGATTTTCCGTGAGTACCCAAGTTCCTGGAGGTTGGGTTGACTTATTTCATAAATTTTGAATGGGCTTAACTGTCGTAGACATGTCCTCTAATTATGCCGCTTTTTGGTTTTTAACGCATGCGATGAATTTTAAACTGGCTCTGTTTTGGATACGGCAAGAAAGTGGTCTGGTGCTGATATGCCATCTGCTTGAAGCGGAATTGACATTCTGTGGAGTGGTTGGTCTGCGAATGAGGATCTGGGGTAAAGGTCGTGCTGTTAGTGTCGGGTGCTCCTTTCCTTACGCCATCAATAATAATAATACTTGTTGGTGCTATAGTCCAAAGGGGGACCAGTGCCTAGGGCTCATCAACTACTCGTGTTGTGCGCGCTACTGTTCTCTCACGAGTAGAAGGGACCTACAGTTTTTTGCCGACTCCGAACGGCGAAATTTGAGAAGCTTTCTTAGACAGTTATTACTCTTTGAGTGTTGTCAGCAGCTCGAAAGAGGTGATGCCGTGAAAAATTCGAAATATTGGTGTTTAGCTGGGAGTCGAACCTAGACCCTTCGGCGTGTGAGCGTCGCACTCTGCCCACTACGCCACGGCGACCACAATGCAACTTCGAATTCTGTACAATTTTCGCAACCACCTACACGACCTGCGCACAAGGCCTCTGAGACTTCCGCATGTGGGTGCACCGTCAAACCATGGCTACAGGAGTAGCAGCTCGATGTCACTGTCAAGGGCGTAATTCTGACCTTCTCGTGGCTTTGGCTTGACTTCGGCATGACACTTTTGAGCAGTACGTTAATGTGGCCACCGTACAATGTGGAACAATAAACTCGAGAATTTTGGACTTGACTGTGTAGCTTGCATTTCTTTAAGGAACCCGTCAATGTCTGTATAGTTGTCCTGAAACTATCGCCACTCAAAGTCGATAAACTGTTAGTTTTTCTACATTTCCCGGGACAACACCTCCACCTCCTTCACTCCCATCACCGTTGTGGAATGTTACGTCAGACATTTGGAATTGAAAGCGCAAGAAAGAGAGTTCACGCTGAACTGAGTCTTTGTTATTACGAGTCCTTAGATCAGTTTCCCATCACCTCGACGACGTCTGAGATCCGCTCTCTGGCCTCCTTCTACAAGTTCGTCTCAATCAATTCTGACTGTTTACCGTCGTAATCCACTTGCGCAACCCATAACTTCCTGCTTCATAGACCACACAATCTTTCACGTGTATCTAGGGTGTAGTACTTCACCATCTGTCATAAAACAAAGGACTTTCCACGTTGATTTCTGTAATTCCTGTCCATCAAAGTATGAAAAGTTTCAGTCAATTTTGTTTGAGGTAGATCGCAAAAAGTTCGTGCTTGCACCGTCGGCGGAAGGGTGGATGGAGCGTCAGGGTGAAATTTTTCTTCAAACGCAGCTGAGAGACTCGAGTGCCTTAAGCTAAACATTCAAGTTTTGCATTCACGAATGCGTTCGAAAACCATCGCCCACCAGCACCATCGTCTCCTGTGATAGTATGAGATTTTTGGACCTGAGAATCTTTTAGCGAGAAAGCAGGTAATGGCGATTCAGAAAATTAAGCACACGGCAGATAGTGACTGCAGCCTCTATGCGGCAGCCGCTAGAATCAAAAAGTTTTTCCAAAATATTCAATTGTAGTTAATTAATGCTTCGGGATCCTGGCCTTTTAACGTAAAGTGGCGAAACTGGAGGCATATCTCATCACTTAGTGAACAAGAAAGGAAACCTTCAAAAGATGGGATTACATAGAAAGCGCATGTTTCCTCTGAAATTCGCTAGAATTTTTCAGAGGAAGTGCACCGCGGAATATACAAAATTTGTAAATAGTTTATGTTTCGAGATTTTGTTGAGGTATTCGGCTTTGCTTCTCGGAATTTCGGACTAAGAGAGATTCCGCCCAGCTCCACCATACATCTGTGCCTTTTTCAATAGAACTCCATTAGCTTGTAGGGTGAAAATTCGTTTCATTTCCTGGGAATTTTGTTTGAAAATTGGTTTATTCAGCTTGCCACTGCTGTGTTCTGTATTCAGAAAATGAACATCTGCTGAAGTCAGATGTATACGTCAAATGTTAACCCATCTGCCTATGTCGACGCCGGTTAGCAAACCAACGCAGAAAGGAGAACAACAAGGCAACACACCCCATAAGTTGCAAAACTCTCAGAAAACCAAGTAAAGTAAGCAAAAGTGGGAACATTCAAAGCTGCAACAACGTAAATCCAAAAAGGCAGGAACATCAGCAGCAGCAGCATTTGTTTTTAAGTTTAGATTATTTTATTAGCATATACATTATAAATTAACATTATCTAACATTATTAGACATTTGATGGTTATACAATCAAATAGAGTTGACAACACTAATTTTTCGAATTTTTCACGGTACCACCTCCTTCGAGCTGCTGACAAAAGTCAAAGAGTAATAACTGTCTAAGAAAGCTTCTCAAACTTCGCCGTTCGGAGTCGGCAAAAAACTGTAGGTCCCTTCTACTCGTCAGAGAACAGTAACGCGCACAACACGAGTAGTTGATGAGCAAGCTAGGACCTGGTCCCCCTCTGGACTGTAGCGCCAACAATTATTATTATTATTACCACTATAAAGTGAGTGTCAAGATACAATTTTCTCGATAGGGAGCATTTGTTTTGACGAAGCCCTTCTTTTTTTTTTTTTTTTTTTTGTTTGTTTGCTATGAAAAATATCTCTGAAAAATATTAAGTATACATCAAGTCATTGAACAGACAACATCATATTTCTTCATCGTGTTAAAAATGTCGAATTTTGTACCAGAAAGTGATGGTTTGCGGAAAGCATTCATTTTTTTTTTTCATTTGAAGAAAAGTGCTGCAGAGTCGCATCAAGTGCTTGTCGAGGCATATGGTGATCATGCTCTATCAGAAGCAGCATGCAAAAGATGGTTTCAACGGTTCAGAAATAATGATTTTGATGTGAGAAATGAAGAACGTGGAAGACCAACAAAACAGTTTGAAGAGGCCGAATTGCAAACGATATTGGATGGAGATGACACTTTAAGTCAAAAGCAAATGGCAGCAATGTTGAATGTTGCACAACAAACAGTTTCTGACCATTTTAAAGCTATGGGAAAGATCCAAAAGTGTGTGAAATGGGTGCCACATGAATTGAATGAAAGACAGATAGAAAACCGAAAAAACACTTGTGAAATGTTGCTTCAAAGACACGAAAGAAAATCGGTTTTGCATCAGATTGTTACTGGCGATGAAAAATGGATTTATTTTGATAATCTTAAACGGAAAAAATCATGGGTTAATCTGGGACAACCATCAACATCGACTGCAAAACCAGATCGATTCGGCAAGAAGACAATGCTGTGTGTTTAGTGGGACCAGAAAGGTGTGCTGTACCACGAGCTCCTGAAACCTGGTGTCAACGTCTTAGTGTCAGGAGAAAGCAGTTGGTGCCAGGCAGTCAACGTGTACGGACGTGCAACGAACTAATTCTCCATATTTTTTTTTTTAGTTTCTTTCTTTCCTTTTTATGAATTAATAAAATAAATTAAATACTCGTGGTTTGTTTTATACAATTATTTCTACCTTGACACTGGTGAAACCGTTAATACTGATCGCTATCGACAACAAATGATCAATTTGAACCATGCATTGATCGAGAAACTACAAGAATGGGCCAGAAGACCCGGCAAGGTAATTTTGCTCCATGACAATGCACCTGCACATAAAGCAAAACCGGTTCAGGATACAACCCAAACACTTGACTAGGAGCAGCTACCCCACCCGCCGTATTCAACATACTTGGCTCCTTCCGACTACCATTTGTTTTCATCGATGAGAGGCATTGGCTGAGCTGCTGCTGCAATGCTTTGATTCCTACGAGGAGGTCGAAAATAGGGTGTCTGATTGGTTTGCTTTAAAAGACGAACAATTTTATTGGCGTGGAATTCACAAATTACCAAAAAGTTGGTCAAAATGTGTAAAAAACAATAGCCAATACTTTGTATAAAATGCTTGTACTCTCCCGTTAAAAATAAGTTTTTATTTTCAAAAAAACCGTATACCTGGTAGCAAACACACCACATTGTTTATGCTGCCAAAGGTTTGGACTTACGGCTTCGAGCTGCCGAATGGAATGGACGCAGAAGGTGTTTTTAATTCCTTCTTCAAAGTGTAGGAAAACTGCTCTAAAGCACTCACACTCAAAAATTGGTCCATCTTACAACCAGACATTAAGTTAGTTTTAAACAAACGTTGATTTGTTGCAGGATTTTCAATTAATGTGTAGTAAAGGAGTAGGAGAAGTAAGCTCAACTATTTAAACAAAATTTGTGATCACTTCTTAATTTCAAATATGCTTTCCCCTCTGACCCCATAGACAAAGGCTACGTAAAGAGCTAAGTAACGTGCAATAAATTTGCCGTCACCAACGTACGATGAAAACTATTCAATGAGGCAGCAAACATTTCCTTGGCAGGCCACTCACTCGACGTAATTAAAATATTCTGGCCGATCCATATGATTGCGACGCCTCCAAGCATGAAGCGGCGCAAATACACAATACATTGTAATATGCACAAGTTGTTGACTTGTCAAAGTTTAATTAACTGAAACTCAGGGAAACATATTCATATTGTCCGTTTCGATTTCAAAATTTTGGAGAAATTAAAAGGCTCTCTGTCGCGGTGACTACATCAATCGACGTGGTCGACCCGACAATGCACATGCCCAACTTTTTTAAAAGTTTTCGCTTGGCAGGGCAGTGTCGATTTATTTTTATCAAATGTCCCTTTTTATCACATCCGAAACAAAAAATGCAACAACCTCCCGCCGCATCCGACGGCCAGTGAAATTCGCAACCCCCTCTGGCCAACTGAGGAGCCCATAAAAGCACAACTAAAACAAGATCGTTCAATCGCTCATTTTTAATAAATTTCAATTCCATGGCAAAGTCCTTTTTTGCCTTTCAACACGATTTATGTTCAAATAAAGTTTTTCCTCGCTCGTTTCCAACCCACTGTAAACTGTTTGCTAATGAACACGCAGTGGCTGGGTCCCATGTGAATCTACCGGCTGCATGCTTTGAATCCCAACCTTCCCCCACCCCCACCCTTTATTACGACCCATTGTAACGCGAGAAGTTTATTACAAACTAAATTCCCCGGATCGCCGGTGCCTCGGAAAAACAAAACGCACCGGACCAGCTTTTCAAAGGTAATTCTCTCTTTTTTGTCAATAAACATTTTTTCCCTCAGAATTATAGTTTTGCTTTGCAGACCCGACTGGGAGTAGTTTTACGAAAAAAAACGCGTATTCAAGCTTAACATTTCTATGAACGTGTTCCATTTGTGGATTCATGACCCCATGGCGGGTGCGGCGAATGGAATGTTATATGGTGCAAGCGATCTAAATAAATAGTCAACGGACGGTGCCAGGGGCGGGCAATTGTCAAGCTAATTTGAAATACACGGAATCAATATTTTCTGATAAATTGTAAAACAGCTGCAGTAAGTGCAGCGATTTTTGTTGTTAAATTGCTTCGTGAGCAGTGAATGCGCCGATGAATGCCACTGAATTGTTATGAATATGAACAGGTATTCGATTGTGGTACTCCCCCGCTATTGGTTTGTGTTCGGAAAATTGAATTTTATTGCAAACAGCTCATGCATTATGCACTTTCATAAATCTCTGTTTTTTAGGAGCGCAATAATTAATTTAACCAATTATGGAACCGTGGAGGATTTAAATTTGAAGTCTGGCGGAATGTCTGGTTTGGCTGTCAAAAAATGTTTATAGATTGTCCGTCCTATAAATGAGTCCAACAGTTTTTGCAGATTAGCTCCCAATATAGTCCACACGGATAAGTTCTATACCACATGAAGAATTGTGGAGTATAGGATGTATAGGAGAAGAACGAAATCGTGCATTCGCCAAAGTTCTCAGGTTCAATTTCTGGACTGAACATCGGACAGTTTCGTTTACTTTCTCAAGGCTTTCGAGCTACTGGGGAAACAGCAAATAGCTGCTGAGTGGTAAAAAGTGATTTCTTTGTAGAACACCTCGATCTAGTAGGCAGGTTGGGGATTAATTCTTAGCATGGACCCAGCTCCAAGCGAAGCTTCAAAGGCCTTCGCAGTGGTGTCTTTAAGTCAGACTGATGCGAGACGCTATTTCAAGGGAATACGTTGCTACTGTTGGACAGTAACACCTACTCCATCCAATTTAATTCCGGTAAGTTTGAACTTAAGGCCGAATTGGTCTGTTCTTGTCAAATATTTGAACTTCCACCGTATTTACTTGGTCTTGTCAAATATTTGGACCTCCACCGTATTGAACTGGTCTTGTCAAATACTTGGACTTCCACTTGAGCCGATGTTTCAAACAGGGTTTGACCGTCAAATTGTTGAGCCAGGAAAGGTAAAGGCAGCTCTAACAAATTGTAGAGCCACAAAAAGAATATACTCAATGGCACCGAGGATTCGAAACTGCTTTATCGTTTCTGTATTCATGCCTTGAATTACCGTAGTAGTTTCATTTAACAGTAACCTTTTTCTTTTCTATAACTTTATCCATACAGTTTTATTTTTTATTTTTCTGTGCCCACTGTGTTATTTCGAATAATGTCAGTCTCCAACAGACGGCATTTTGCCATGTTAAATAATTTTCTTTTCCTATTACTAGTTGTTAAAGTGTTAAAAGCTCACACGCCGAAGGGTCTAGGCTCAACTCCCAACTCAACACCAATTTTTCGAGTTTTTCACGGCACCACCTCTTTGGAGCTGTTGACAACACTCAAAGAGCAATAACTGTCTTAGAAAGCTTCTCAAACTTCGCCGTTCGGAGTCGGCAAAAACTGTAGGTCCCTTCTATTCCTGAGAGAACAGTAGCGCGCACAACACGAGTAGTTGATGAGCAAGCTAGGCCCTGGTTCCCCTTGGACTGTTGCGCCAACAATTATTATTAGTTGTTAAAGTGGAGATCAATAAAGAATGTTTGGAAATAATAATAAATAAAATAATAACTTCCGCTTCTTCAAAAGAGTCTAGCCCTCGAGACAAATTCAATTTTTAATGGGTTTATTGCACTGCTTCTTATTCTCTTTCTTGTGGCCTTACAGTTCGTGGTGGACCTGGGCCTCAACCCACATGTTTCTTCAGCCAGCACGATCTTTCGCCAGCTGCCTCCTATTGCGCACTCCAAGTTGGTTGAGGTCCTTTTCCACTTATGTTCACCACTTTAGTCTAGGCCGTCCTCTGTTGCGTTATACCAATGTCACGAACTTAGAGACTTTTCGGGCCGGAGAGGTGGTGTCCATACGGTCTATATGGCCTAGCCATCTTAAGCGTTGTATCCGTAGATGTTTGACTAGGCGCATGTCGCTGTACAGCCAAAAGAATTCGTCGTTAAAACTTCTCCTATACATGCCATCAACGCAAAAAGGACGCAAAACTTCTTACGAAAATACTAAGGGCTTCCTCATCCGCCTTTGGTTACGTCCAAGTTTCCGCGTCATAAACTGCGACTTTGATGATTAAGCTGTTATATAAAGCGAGCTTAATCCTTCGAGAGAGTTCTTTATTGTTCAATTGAATCTTGAGCCCAAAGAAACAGCAAT
Organism: Eristalinus aeneus; assembly: GCA_955652365.1. NCBI lineage: Eukaryota > Metazoa > Arthropoda > Insecta > Diptera > Syrphidae > Eristalinus > Eristalinus aeneus. The sequence continues at coordinate 61,069,674 of OY019134.1, read as the reverse complement.
TGGCAAGAGTGATTCTACGTTTGATTTCGATAGTGATGTTGTTGTTCCTGTATACCACGGAGCAGAGGTAGACGAAGTCCTTGACTATCTCGAAGTTTCTGTTGCCTAGTGTGACGCTTTGTCCGGGACGTCGTTGTTGTGCGTCCTGCATGTACTTAGCTTTGCCCTCATTTACCGCCAGACCCATTTTAGCCGCTTCCGCTTCAATGCCATTAAACGCCTCATCGACGGCTCGCTGTGTTCGTCCAATCACGTCAATGTCATCAGCGTAAGCTAGCAATTGAACTGACTTCTGGAAGATCGTGCCTCTGGTGTTGACTTGTGAGTTACGCACGATCTTCTTGAGGATGATGTTAAAGAAGTCACATGACTTGTCTTAAAACTTTTTTGACATTAAAGGTGTCAGTGAGTTCATTACCGACCTTGACGGAACAGCGAGAGTTCTCCATCGTCATCCTACACAATCTGACGAGTTTGGTAGAAATGTCAAAACTAGACATGGCACTGTATAGCTCGTCTCTATGCACACTTTCATATGCGGCCTTGATATCGGCGAATAGGTGGAGAGCGTCGATTTGCATTTCTTGGGTCTTTTCCAGGATCTGCAGTAATGTGAAGATCTGGTCTATAGTGGACTTTCCTATCCTAAGATCAAACTAATAGGGACCAATCAGGTCATGGACAAACGGATTCAGACGCTCACATAATACAGCAGAGAGGATCTTGTATGCGATGTTGAGGAGACTAATCCCTCGGTAGTTCGCGCCGTCAAATGGGTCTCCGTTCTTGTGAACCAGGCAAACGAAGCTGAAATATCACACATCGGGCATGCTTTCCTCCGACCATATCTCTTGCGCTGCACGATCCATTAAAAGAATGATATTTCTGTTTTCTCGCACTGAAATCTGAATTGCGGGTGATTTCAATGTAAACAATTTGTTTTGGCTTCGACATCCAGGCCAGGCAACACCCGAAGAAAGGGATGTTTTAAATTATTTGACACAGCTTGTGAATGAGTCAACAGGAATACTTGACATGACAGATCATATCACCAACACCTTGGACGCGCTTCTCTCGTCTCATCCTAAGTAATTGACCTTAAATGCTGTGGCTTCTGTGTACGTTTGACCACTGTGTCCGATCACTGTATCCGACAACTTTGTCCGATCACCTTGTCCGACCACTGTGTCCGACCACTGTGTCCGACGACTGTGTCCGACGACTGTGTCCGACAACTGTGTCCGACAACTGTGTCCGACGACTGTGTCCGACGACTGTGTCCGACGACTGTGTCCGACGACTGTGTCCGACCACTGTGTCCGACCACTGTGTCCGTCCACTGTGTCCGTCCACTGTGTCCGACCACTGTGTCCGACCACTGTGTCCGACCACAATGTCCGTCGACTGTATCCGACGATTGTGTCCGACCACTGTGTCCGACGACTGTGTCTGACCACTATGTCCGACTACCGTGTCTGATGAGACAGAAAACAGACTTTAAATACAGCAATATGCCTGTGGGACACGTCAATCTATTAATGTTGAAATGTCAAATCGAATTGAAAAGAGGTGTGTTCCAGTACTTTCTGTTCTAAACTCTGAAGTCTGTCATTTGTCAAGGAGTGGGATTAAATCTCTCTTAGACAAAGGGAAAGTACGGGAACGCATCTAAACTAAATGTATAAAGTGTTTCATTAAGAAATATAAAATTCCTTTTTCGAAAACAAAAACAAGAATAAAATTTGACTCACTTACACTAAGCTCTATTATCTCTGTACACACACCAATTCATTTGACAGAAGACCAAGAACCTACCCTCAAAAAATTCTTGTGTTAAAATCGACAAGGTGGGAAATATTTTATTCTCTCAAGAGCGCTCATTTGAGGTAAAACTCATTTTTTTCGCAATACGGGAATGGACATTGTGTTGTTTTTTGTTGAGTTAACACGATGCATTTCCCAGCCGGCGTAAAGGGGAGCTGTTGCATTGAACTGTCCAAATGCGCGTATGTTCAATACGACACCTTTGATGCGCGAACCAACATGATGCGCTTGTGTGCAATGTGACACCTTGTATGCGCGAATCAACCTGATCCAGCATAGAAACGTTCCCAGGCGGGAGAATGCTGACACACCTGCCCTTGCACGTGCAGGCTGTCCAGCGGATGTGGACATAGTAATTTTACTTTAAGTTGAAATTTTTGGTTCATTCTTGTTGTAGACGCGATCGTATAAAGTCCTCAATCTATAATTGGTTTTTGCTTGAATGGTGTAAGTCGGATCGTTGGGGAGAGGCTTTGCCTCTCCATCCGCTTTTCTTAGAAGATTCGTTAACTTGTTGTTTTGTGTTGTCTTTTCTAGTACGGGAACACACCTAATAATTCACTTGACAGACTAAATTGCCGCTCGCTAAAATAATGCTGGAAACATAAAGTTCGTTACCTCTACAAACACACCCCTTACAAACGCAATAAAAATCTTCAAGGACTTCTGACAACAATGGTTTTCAACATTTGACCGACCTCTAGTGTTTTTGTAAGCAGATGGTGTTATATGACGGAGCTTGGTATGAAATCCGGGAAAGGACCCGGAGGACCCCTCAACTTTTCACGTCCCACAGCAAAGACTGTGCAAGCAACATAAGTTACAGATCATAAAATCAATGCTCTCAATGGTCAGCAAAAAAGTTCATGCTAGCTATTCAACCCATTCACAAAAGTGGCAGTGCTACCAGGAAAACATTATCTTAATGAGTCTCATTTAAAAAAAAAAAAATCTGCAATTATCAAAAGTTACGTCTGTGTAGTTAACAACCTCGTTATTGGAACTTCAAATTGTCTACTGAAACACCAATCCGTCCGCTCAATCATTTTACGTTTCATTTCAGTCAACAATCTCTGTGACAGGATGGAATCCCCCGGCTGCAGATTACCCTTTCAATTGAATCAGCCACCGTCCAACGACAGAATCGAATTGTAGACAACACTGCAACAGATCGCATCGCATCGCATTTTAAGTAATTAATAGCAGTCCATCAAGGCAAAGTGCAATCAAACGTAAACGAATGCATTTTCAAGAACTCACTGTTCTCCGTTGTCCATTCAATTAGAGCTGAACGACATTCGTTTGCCACTGCACCTGTAAGCAAGGTAACCTCCGTCCTCCTCCATTTCGAAAATTCTCTCAACAATTCGCCCACAGAAATAGTTTCTTCCCCCATAAGCGTTGCATGCGCGCCGTCCCCGGTAAGTCATCATCCCTGCATTCCGTTCGCCTTCTCCAGTTGCGCAAGATGTGTTGTTCAAAAATAATTTCCCATCACAATTTAATTTGAAAGTTTGTACCTTTTCGCCTTCGGGCCAAGCAATTACGAAGTTGTGATAGAAATTTTAAGCACAGCGAAGGAGCAGCGCGCCATAATGACAAATATCCTTTCATATTCTCCCTGTCAAAGGAACTTCTGTTAACTTCGGTTCGGATTGGCAGACACTGATCTCTCGATTCCGCCCATTGTCGCCCCCTTCCCGCCTTTTCCGGTGGCCGACGGAGCATCGAATTGAGTTTCAACGAACCAGTGACACCTCGATTTTTGACTACGAAACCCAATAATGCCGGCATCGGTCCACTCACCCAGGCGAGGGTGGATCCCTGAGCACGAGTGGACATCTTCAGGTCTCACGAGCTGATGATTGAAGTGACAAACTTTCGCTTCAATTTTGATATTCTGTGACGATGTTCCGCCGCTGCTTTGCTTCTCTCTCCGTGGCCGCACTGGGGGACGTCTCAGAAACTTTTCCCATCGAGATTCCAAATGAAAACTTATTTTCTGGAATTCTCCGACTCCACCGACTCTTTCGACTCCTCTGCGCCCCTCCATCACTCTTTTTGGGGTATCCTTCAGCACGACGACAACGTAGTCGCCTCCTTCGCATAGATCGCCTTCGTTTTGTCTAAGTTACAAAGTGAATGAATTGGATTTGAGGCAAAAACGGATATGCTGGGTACACTCGAAATCCAATGATGGGATCAAGTGGAAGATGAAGATAGCTGCCAGTCGGCATCATCGACGTCGTCGTCGTCGTCGTCGTCTTCATCGTCATCACCATCGGAGTTGTCGTCATGTACGGTCGGTGTTGATGAGGAGCGAACGAAAACTGATGCCAGGAAACAATCTCCTTTGGTTATATAAATCATTGAAGTTGGAAATTGCCTGTGATCCTTTTATGTCGAATGTTGAATGTCTCAAGTTTCCGTTCCTTCTTTTTGGGTTTAACATATCAAAGAAGCTGCGTCCCTCTCATCTCCTTCGCAGCTCCACACTTGCTGCAGGGAGAGTTAGCGAAAGAGAGCGAGTGTTGGATGGGATTGAATTGGATCTCATTGTGGAACACTTAAAAAGTTTTGCGGAGTGTCGAAGACTTTCTCACATTTTGATTGTGTTTCTCACTTCAAAGGGCGTTTGGCGTTTGGCGCTCGATTCGATTTGTTATTCTGTGGGCTATTCTCGGAATTGGATAACAAGTTGTGTTAGTTATGAAACTACTGGGGGTCAAATCGTTTTATGTTGCTCATGTTTCAGGGCAGTTTATTAAATTTCATTCGACTCCTTTTTGCAGTGGTTCATGAATTGGTGGATGACGGATGGCAGCAGGGCGCATATCGACGGAGATTGCGGAATGAATGATTGTGGAATGGTAAGACCAAGAAAAGACTAGAGCAGAGGTAGCTTAACGTGTCTTATAAATTCCTGGTTGTTCTTAGCAGCTTGGTTGAGGTATTAGACAATTTGGAGTATTTTACATCCAAGTTTAGGCTTGAAAACGTGCAGAAATTGCAGCAATTCGGCATGGGCGTGCATCACATTTTCAGGCTCGAGAAATGGAAATTCGGTATTTCATTTTGAAATTTTGTTCTGTGGTGGATCTCATTTCGGAATCAATTGACGCGTTGATGACCCAAATTTCAGTACTTGGCCTGATGAGCAATCCGGAGAAATTCAAGGCCTGTCATTAGCACTACACTCAATATGACCGGCGACATACAGGGAACGCCACAGAACAGAAAAGTTAATATTAAATTAATAATTTTCGTTAGTGGCGCCCTCTATATATGTCGGGACTTTTTGAGTGGTATGTTACATCCCTAAAGCCTATGCGGTCTGCATGGGTATTTATTATGGTGGACATGGCTTCCTATGTTGGATGGCGCGGCAATTCTAAGCGGGACCAGGGCCTAGCTTGCCACTGTTGTCTCCGAAGTAAAAAAGACCTACAATCTTTTGTTAACTCAGAACGGTCTAGTTTAAGAATCTTTTTCCTACATAATTGTGACTCAAAAGAGGTGGTGCCATTAAAAGTGCGAAATGTTCAGCCGGAAATCGAACGTGGAGCTTCGGTGTGTGAGGGCGTACCTTACCCACTACGCCACAGTGAACACAACTTAAACATCTCACTTCGATAACAAAGCCGACTTGATTAAGCGAAATCACACTCCTGGATGTATTACAGACTTGAAGGTTCCCCGGAGACCGTTTTCTTTTCCCACCTTAGTCGCCTAAAATCGGAGCTCTCCAGTGTAACCCCTTCGGCTAAATTCTGGCAGGGCAGAGTTGAGCCGTCCATCGAACGAAGAGTTCGTAGCTCGTTTTCAAATTTATGTTTACGACAACTGTGGCCTTGGGTAACATCTGCTACGGCACTGTGATATTTACAGAAGTTCTTCAAAGTTTAGTTTAAGGCATTCTCTGTTTGCATTCAGAATGTTTGCAGAAGAAATACTTAGAGGTATTTTTGGTGGAATTCAGTACTCAAGCGTCTGCAACGCTGAATCCACTGAACTGATGGGAGATCTGTAATGCATTTAAATTTGGAACAAACCTCTTCGGTGTCTCAGACTGTAAGTCTGTACAAACTGGGAACAGCTGACAAACAATCATGGGGAAGCTCTGTGTGTTGTGGAACATGTTCTTCCTTTAGCTTCCTATTTTCATTTTTCGTTCAAAATGGGCAAGACTATCCAGATTCTAAATTCCGATGTCGAAAACGAAAAAATTCTGAGAGAAAGATCCCATAAAATAATCTCAATTTAAAGGGGATCAAGGATATTTTGCTGTCGTATGCAAAGACGAGTCCTCTATGATATCCACGCTTCATCTCCAGTCACCAATTTTTTTTTTTTTTTTTGGTTGAAGGTTGGGATAAACTACACTGGAGCGCTCAAACTCAAGAACTAGTCCATTGTACTACCTGGCAGTAACCTTCATTTAATGTAATTTCTTGGTTTTCCGAAGAAAATCCCAGATACGCTTCTGTGATATAGAACTTAGGTTTTCAGTTTTCACCACATCAGCGCCAAATAACCGCCACCTGATACGAGAGAAAGCTGGACACTTACAGAGAAGGTGCTCAGAAGTGCCTTCACCTTCTCCACAGGCGTCGCAGAGCCAGCATACAGTGCAAAATTTCCTTAAGCACTTTTCTTTCTATATCCAGAAGCAGTTCCGAAGCGAAAAGTCGTTTTTTGACACTTTCGATCTCGACTCGAATGTCTTTTCCCACCTCGCGCTCAATGTCCTTGATTTTGAATAAGCCCAAATTAAATGGACGGAAACTGTTTCCTGAGACAATCTCAATGATTCTGCGGTTTCACTTGCGTTAGGAATGGATCTTGATCCAGTAAAGCCTCCAATCCCTCATCTTCAAACTTGAGCTGGCCACGATACGTTTTGTCTTTGAACCACTTGGGAGACATCGAAACCACCCTTTACATAATTTATCAGACGGAGAAGATTCACCATGAAAATCTACAAGAAATCATTCGATGGTTTTCGGCTGCACTTTTCTTTCTATTAAAAAAGAATTCAAAACTGCCCGCAAATGGTGTTTGTTTAAGACAAATATGGACAAATCCGGTTAAATTTTCCAACGAAGCATGTAAACGCATCCAATATCATTCAAAAGTTGCATGTGGCGCCATCTTTTGAAAACGAATTGAATCATAATATTATAAATAGTGTGGCGCGACAGTCTGCAGGGGACCAGGGCTTGATATATTTTCGGCCAAATATATCAATGATGATCTTTTACATGTCGAAATCGAAGTGTACAGATTAACGCTATGGCCGCTGTATTCGTTTGCATTAGCTATCAACTAACCAGATTTTACCAAGATCATGCGTTTCGGTTTTTCTTGTATTTCAGATTTTTAGAGACCCGTGCTTGTATAAATATTTTAAGGTTATTGGATTCACAGCTAACACGATTAAACCAGTGCGATGGAGAACGAAACCTTCTTTGAGCAAAGGAAAGTCAGACTCCAGTCCACCCTTTCCTTTTCCCATCAGAGCGGTGTTTGCAAATGAATAATAATAACTGGATAGTGTAACAGTCCACAGTGGGACGAGGGCCTAGATTGCTTTTCAACTACTCATGTTTTGCGCGTTACTCTCCTCTCATGAGTAGAAGAGACCTACAGTTCCTTGCCGACTTAGAACAGAAGCTTTTTGTAGAAAATTATTACTCTTTGAGTATTGCCAGGGCCTCGAAGGAGGTGAAGCCTTGAAAAAATAGAGGTGTTCATTCATGAATCGAAACTAGAACTTCGGGGTGTGTATATGTCATAATCTACCCAATACGGCACGGGGGACACCGAATCAGTGTTCTTCATTAAAAGTTGCTTATACTCTCTGCACATTATCTTCATAAGAACGAATGTGGTTCTGGGTAACTCAGCAGGATGAGTTGGGCAAGTTACACTCACATACTGAAGGTTTCGTGTTGTTTGCCAACAGTATCCACTTTCAGAATTCCATTCAAACCGTTTTATAAAGATATGCTGAATCTGATGGATGAATGGACAAACAGAAGTTATAAATGCATCAGCGCTTCTTAACGCAAAAAAGTTGTAACCACTCATATGACCTTTCCACCGCTCTCTGCCCTCACACAAGTATCATTTCATGCCTCAGGGGAGACAGTGAATTTGTTAAACTTTGTATTGGCCCCTTTGTCCTTCATACTGGCAAATCTGTAAACCCGATTTCCAAAGAATCAAATTAAATTCAAGTCCGCTCTAAATCACAGCTCTCAAATCCGTTTATTTCGTGACACACAAAACGGATTTACGCCAAACCGGATTGCAATTAATCCTCCCGCCCGAAAGTGCCTGATGAAGTGCCCGTTTCGAATGACCAACAAAATGTTTATGTCCCCAATGACAACGCGCACTTCTAATTCAGCAGATTCCCCATTTAATTCACTCAGCTCAGGAAACAACACCAATCCGTCCGAAAAATATGAACAACAAAGCAGAGACCGTCAGACCAGAGCCGCCATGCAACAGTCGTCTCTGTTCGTAATTGCTCCTGATTCCATTTAATTTTTTATTACACTTTTAATTATGCTCCGGTCTAGTGCCGTTAAGGTCCTTTGTTACATCCAAATAACGCAAAACGAAGAAATTTCGGATAAATGTCCTTTTTGGCATTGTGTCATTCTTTTCACTTCATTCAGGGATTCCGTCGAATTCGCCCGCCCCCACTTGCCCCGATGCCCAGACACCAGAACTTCAAGACTCGGTGGGGCTCTCATTAGTGACAAATTTAACCCGTTAAAGGTATCAAGACGGTTTATGTTGCTTTTTGTTCCTCTGTGTTCCTTCTGTCAATTACCGCTGCTCTCTCTGCCTTAGCCTACACAATTAATACTAAGCGAAAGGAGCTTTAGTCCTGCCAATCAGGCGAAGAGCAAAAAACACGAACAAAACGAAATGGAAATCGAAGTGAGGGGATAAGGAATGTCCTTCGTTTCACTCCCGTTATTGTGTCCTCGCTTGTTGTATTTTTTTTTTTTTTTTTTTTGTTCATTCTGTCCTTTATTTTATTCTCAGTCGTTTTGTCAAATTATTTGCGCCGGCTTGTGCGGAGAGTGAGAGATCCGTGGCATTTTTGATTTTGACTGCTGAAGGCCGGGATTACTTTTTTCTGTTTTTTTCTTATTCCTCCTCTCTCTCTCCGGGCGAACAATGAAATGAAAATCAAAGGACCGTGCATAATACGTGTGCAATTGTGGAGTCAGGAAAAAGGAAATTAAATTTTCCTTTCAATTGTTCTGAAGGAGCTGCTAAGCTGAAGGCAAGTTTCGGGATCTTGTATTCTCTGTTTTGTGATTTTTTTTTTTTCAGTTTTTTGTGCACTCCTCTGTGGCGCTTTTAGTGATCCACTCTAAGTACGGTTCGGGTAACGGCAGCAGCAATGGCAGTAGTAGCAGCAGTGCCTAATGCTGTGTCGGTAAAATGTTTACGGGGTGTGAATGTGCAATAATCCTTGAATTCTGGGTTCGTTTCATTCTTCTGGTGTTTTTAATAAAGTGCTGAAGGCTATTTTGACTTGTGTTGAGTCTTTGGCGTGAAGAGGGTCAGCATGGGTTTGTGTAGCTTCAGCTTATGAGGGCTGGGCTTGGGAGGAGAACCAGTGAGTCAGATTGAGGAAATATGTAGTCACAGTTTTCAAAAATGCACCGGGGGACCTCCGATTTCACAAGAAAGTAGTCCATGTTCAACTGGAACGGGAGCTCAGGTCAGTGATTATACCACCAGTGCTCTAATTTTGCATAAATGCCCCTTAAAGAAGCGAAGGCGGTTTTTGACACAAATCGCATTGAAAGGGCACAACAGTGCAATCTCAAAAACAATCCACCATAACATCACTCTGCGATAGTCAAGTTGCCATCCCAGTTAATGCACCGCTGATGTTGAAATGCAGTATCCCCGCGACTTCCCCTGAAAGGGTGAGTCAGTGTTTGAAGCTGTATCCGAAAGTTTACACCATCGTAGATAGCGATTGTATCGAGGCTTACAAACCGCCTACGGAAAAACTGAAAAATCTCATGCTATGCCTAAGGAAACGAAAACTCGATAAAACACATTTTTCAATAAGTCCCGGGCCATATGGTGGGCGCTACTAACGAAAAATCCATATCATTTTTACGAAGTACACAAATTCAAGTGATACCTGTCAAATTTTCATGACAATTTGATTACAAGGTTACAAGTTACAGTGTGGCCGCCGTGGCATAGTATGACGTTCACACGCCGAGAGATCTAGGTTCGATTCCTGGCTGAACACCTCGAATTTTTCAAGGCACCACCTCTTTCGAGCTGCTGACAACACTCAAAGAGTAGTAAATGTCTAAAAAAGCTTATCAAACTTCGCCGTTCGGAGTCGGCAAAAAACCGTAGGTCCCCTTCTAGCCGTGAAAGAACAAAAGCGCGCACAACACGAGTAGTTGATGAGCAAGCTAGGCCCTAGTCCCCCTGTAACTAGCATAATAGTAACAAAGTCGTACATGTTGGTATTATTTTGCACAGTGCTGTATATAAAATTCCTCTGCACCAAACAATTATTATTATTGAGTTAAAGTGCATCAAGTGACAATGCTTTTGCGATTTTCAAAACAATTAAAAAACTGAATTTCTTGTGTTCATTAAATACTGCTTTTTGATTGAAAAAAAACTGTGCAAGCTCAGCAATGGCTTGAAAAGAGTTACAGGGACTCTGCTCCATCGAAAACAACTATTTGTTGGTGGCTTGCTGACTTTAAACGTGGGCGTACAGATACCAACGATGCTGATCGCTCTGGAAGACCAATTGAGGTGGTTACACCTGCAAATGTCAAAATAGTTGTGTGAAACCGCAAAGTGAAAGTGCGTAGGATAGCTAACACCTTTAAGATACAAAAAGGCAGTGCGTACACTAATACGCATGAACATTTGTCCATTAGAAAGCTATTTTGGAATTGGTTGTCACTTTTGCCCACAATGGACCGAAAACAACCTATCGCTGATTCTCAGAGCTGTTTGGAGTTGTTTCGCCAGAGAAAAACAGAATTATTTGCATCGGTATAGCACAATGGTCGCCGTGGCGAAGTGGGTAGTGTGAGACACACACACGCCGAAGGTCCAGGTTCGATTTTCGGGTGAACACAGCGGGTGAACACGGCACCACCTCTTTCGAGCTGCTGACAACACTCAGACTATTACTTGTCTATGAAAAACCTTCTCCAATTTCACCGTTCGGAGTCGGCAAAAAATTGTAGGTCCCTTCTAATCGTGGGAGAACATTAGCTCGTATAACACAGACCCTGGTCCGCTGTGAACTGTCGCGTCATAGAATTATTATTGTAATGGCACATTGGATGAAACATGGATCCACCACTACACTCCAGAATCAAATCTGCTGTCAGCGGAGTGGATAGCAGCCCTTAAATCACGCCCAAAGCGTCCAAAAACACAGAAGTCAGCTGGCAAGCTATGGGATTCGTATTTTGAGATGCCCACGGAATTTAGTTCATCGACTATCTTAAAAAAGGCAAAAGAATTAGCACCGAATACATGGCATTATTGGTGCATTTGAAGGAAGACATTGCAAAACAACGGTCCCACATGAAGAGGAAATTAATTCTCTTAAACCAAGACAATGCACCGTGTCACAAGTCGTTGGCTACCATGATCAAATTGAGTTTAGCATTGCTTCCTCACCCACCGTTTTCTTCAGATCTGGGCCTCAGTGCCTTCTACCTCCTCTCAGATCCCAAAAAGATCCACGTCGGAAAAAACTATGGCTCGAATGATGAGGTTATCGCCGAAACTGAAGCCTATTTTAAGGCCAAAGTGAAATCATTCCCCTTAAAAAAAGTATTGAAATTCTAGAGCAGCGTTGGACTGATTTTATCAGTGTTAAAGGAAACTGATAAAACTGTCGGTTCGATTCCCAACTCAACACCAACTGACTGACAACACTTAAAGGGTAATAACTGTCTAAGAAAGCTTCTCAAATTTCGCCGTTCGGAGTCGGCAAAAAACTGTAGGTCCCTTCTACTCATGAGAGAACAGTAGCGCGCACAACACGAGTAGTTGATGAGCACGCTAGGCCCTGGTCCTCCTTTGGACTGTAGCGCCAACAATTATTATTATTATTATAAAGGAAACTATGTTGATGAATAAATTCAAATTTTGTTGAGAAAATCAGTTTTTATTGGTAAGTCGCAGGACTTATTGATTGGTATGTTTTATACTACTATTAAAGTTCAATAAATTTCTGTATTCTAGCACAAACTTGAAAATGCTAAGTTTACTACTAAATAAATTAAAGGATTTAATGGATACCAAATCATTTTTTAGAGATGGAAAGTGACCTTTGAGATAGAAAAATTACTCACGCTGAAAGATCATCGAGTTATTTTATTTCTCAACGTTTAAAATTTGACTTTTATGGGACATTTGAAATGATCTGATAGCTTGTATGTATACAAAAGATGTCGGGAGGCAGTTTCCATATAAACGAATTTCAGGCAATGTTCCTCCGTTTGCTTGACGTTTGTATTCCCTTTAAGTAATTAACTGAGCCAGATACTCACGTACGAAGGCTGCCTTTTATATTTTGGGATTGGACAGCCCTAGAGATTCAATCTGACAACTGCCAGCTCTATCGTAAAGTTTGACATTTTAGAGGTACTCAGAACGTTTTGACATACGAGCGCTATTTGTGTTGTTTACAGTAACTTAAAAGATTCATCTCGGCCACAAAATGGAATTAAATCGTGAAAATTTTCGTGCGACTATTTTTTACAACCTTCGACGTGGATTAATTCAACAACAGTGCATCGATGAACTTAATTCATTTTATGGCAATGAAGCTCCATCAGGGTCTAGTGTATATCGATGGTATGGTGAATTCAACCGAGGTCGTAGTTCACTCCAAGACGAATTTCGTGAAGATCGTCCTAAATCAGTTGTTGCTCCGAAAAACATTGATACTCTGCGCCAACTGATATTGAAAGATCGTCATCTGACCTATCGTGAAATTGAGACAACCTTAGGCATTAGTGGGACTAGCATACATTCAATATTGCATGAAAATTTAACCGTCAAAAAAAAATTGTTCGCGTTGGATCCCACACAATTTGTCAATCGCTCAAAAAAGGCTCGTGTCGATTGATCGAAATAAATGCTCCAAAAATTCGATCGCGGTGCTTAGAAACACGTCTATGACATCGTGACAGGTGACGAATCGTGGGTTTGTGCGTATGATCACGAAAGTAAACAACAGTCGACTGTATGGGTATTTCAAATTGAGCCAAATCCACCAACAGTTGCTCGCACACTAAGCACTTCCAAGCAAATGGTCGCTTTTTTTTTTCGGAAAAACTGGACATGTCGCAACCGTACCACTAGAAAAACGCAGAACAGTCAATTCTGAGTGGTACACAACCATTTGTTTGGCAGTTGTCTTCCAAGAAATCAGGAAAACCAGCTGCCGAAGACGGATAACTCTTCACTACGGCAATACGAGCTCACACATTGGCTCAAACAACTGCATTTTTGAGCACTCAAAACATCGATTTGATGAGTCATCCGCCGTATAGTCCTGACTTGGCACCGAATGACTTCTTTTTATTCCCGTACGTCAAAAATAAAATGAAAGGTCAACGTTTTTCTACTCCTGAAGAAGCGGTTGATGCGTTCAGATTGCATGTTTTGGAGTTACCTCAATCAGAGTGGCAAGAGGGCTGCGAGAATTGGTTCAAACGCATGCAAGAGTGTATAGATTTTAATGTGGAAAATTTTGAAACACAATAAAGTTTTTTTCGATTTTCGGTCCTATTTGCGTTGTTGGTATCTGAGGGAGAAGATTCAAAGGCGAACTTTATGTGCTGTACAACGACATGCGCCTGGTCAAGTGTTTTCGAATACAACGCTAAAAATGGCTAGGCCATGTAGAGCGTATGGACGCCACTGCTCCGGCCAGAAAAGTCTTCGAATCCGAGCTACTGGGACAACGGAAAGGAGGACACCCTAAGCCGAGGTTGTGCACACTAGTGGAGAAAGACCTCAATCAACTTGGAGTTCGCAACTGGATGTAGGTAGCGAAAGATTGTGATGGCTGGTAAGTTGGCTGATGCCCAGGCCCATCCCAGACTGTAGCGCCACAAGAAGAAGAAGAAAAAGTATCAACTTCATCCAAGTCATCATATTTTGTTTGTTTCACAGATCCTAAGCCTTATTTCTGACAAGAAAGAGGATTTCCTTAAAATGCCCCCTCATCTCCATTGCTCCAGCTGTCACATCCCATACAGAAGCATGATACGGAAGGAAGACAGGGATACTAGAAGAGTTTCCAAAGAACCCCTTCACCCACCAAGGAGCAATCCATCATCCAACACTTGTACAACAAAAACGGTCTCCATCCACTCCACTCATTCACCACTTGTAGTAATTAATTAACAATTACGCACGCGAGAAAATGGAGCGAGAAACAGCGAAACAGAACAAAAGCTAAGTGTATCCCCTCGAGAACATCCTTCCGCCCGTATAATTCCATACACCACTCGCAAGGACACTTGAGAGAATTTTTGTGGCAGTTCATCACACTTTGCGCTTCAAGCATCATTCAATACACAAATACTCTCTTCACACTTTCCGGCATGCATACTCGCACTCTCGTACGAGCATACAACAGCGGCACATCCATCAGACACAGATGCGAACTTAGTCAATTCTGTGTTTTTGTTCCCTTTGGGACACATCCCCGGCATCTAAGCGTCAAAAACGTTTCGATTTCTTTTTTCGTTTTTGTCGTATGTGCAACGCGCTCGATTATCCTTCCGCACCAAGCACTGGCGAGCACATTCACGCCAAAAGTTTGGATTCGCCAGCACACACTCGACGACGTGATTTGTCGCCTTCAATGCGAATAATGGATGTTTGAGGGATATTTTCGGTGAAAAATATCTCATTCGCGTGACGTTAACGAATGGCACTGCATCAATCTCTGAATACACTTTTGTCGATCTGCCGCCCGCTTGTCCGTGTGGCGACAGTGGTAGCGGCGGTAATGGCGGTGGGTTGCAAATGAACGGGGCGCCAGTGTGGGCGGATTTATCCCGCAAAATATGACGACGGCTAACTTGCGCGGAATTCTCACTTTGTTTTCCGCTCTCCACGCTTTGATTTATGTCTGCGCACACAAACATCAAAAAAACAAAAAAAATAGAAACCAGCAGAGTTTTCCGAAGAAACTTTTAATTTCGTCCCGTC